>OY751124.1:7235625-9645000 GCA_963564075.1 Eupithecia subfuscata | reverse complement strand
AGTCATTTGAGCCCAAACGCGACATACCTCAAGCTAAGGGTCACTGAAAAAATCGAAACGTAATTAAATTAAACCATTGAATCTTTAAATATATAAATGAATTAAACGTTTTTGTTTGGTTATGCAAACCTACCTTGGGGAATCCCCGACTACTGATGAGAACCTATCACGTACCTACTAAACTAGTTTATTTGAGTATGTATTTAGTTAGGTGCTGGCTACTGTTGCTAGGCAGTTCTTGCTAAACTTCGTTCGGGAAAATAGGTAAGTGATCACATCGAAATCATTCGCATAAGATTTGTGAAGTATTTCTTAGTTATTTCGCATTTACTATGGACGTGCCAGTAAAAATAAAACGTCAAGTGCGAGTCGGACTCGCGCACTAAGGGTTCCGTTTAATTGTAAGACCTTGTTGCTTGCCAAATATTATGATTCTTGGTCAACGTGAAGTAGATACCCTGTATATTTTGGTCGAGGGAGGATCAAAACTTATTTTTTTTTTAGGTAATAAACTACAAATTTACGGTTTTAGGATTTTTTCCTTTACTTGTGCTATAAGACCTTGCTTCAATTTTATGATTCTTCGTCAACGGAAAGTACCCTATAGGTTTTTGTGAATAAATTACAAATTTAAGTTTTTCGGATTTTTCCCTTTACTTGTGCTATAAGACCTTGTTGCTCACCTTTACCCTATAGGTTTTGGGTGCATGTGAATCATGTGCATCCCTTGGAAATTTCAAAATTTTCGGACACTATATGTCTGCAACTTTTGAGTGCGTTGACTTGGAAGTTTAATTTATATCACGGCTTCAAGAAGTTACGGACTTGAGTATTTGATGTTAATTTCAACTCGATACCTCCACGCGTTCCTGAGAAAAGAGGGTTGACAGACGGACAGACAGACAGACAGACGGACGGACAACAAAGTGATCCTATAAGGGTTCTTTTTTCCTTTTGAGGTACGGAACCCTAAAAAAAGACTTTTATTCACAAAAATATCGACAAGAATGGGAAACCTAAGAAATCAAGATGTGGTTACGGCCTGTAGCAAACGATACTACTACAGCCTTTTGAATTTTTTATCAAAAAGACATATTTACAGGAATTGGTGACATTAAGAAACACAGAGTTGTGTGTATAAGAAAAACACAAAAACAAAATATCTATCTAGCTTAGTGTCAAAAAAATTTGCTATTAGATATCAGTATATTGTGTTTTTAGTTTCTTATTTTCATAAATACATTATTTTGTAGTAAGTACCTACCTAGCGTGTAATTTCATTTTAAATTATCTAGTGATTTTTGTCCAAAATATCCCGAAATCTAGCGAGTTTTGAGACCAAATCTAGTGATATTTTTTTCTGCAAGGTGGCAACACTGCTCGGGAACTGACCATCCCAGAGCACTAGTGTCTTAAGGTAAATTACAGTGTTCGTCGAGATCTACATTTTTGATGACAGCTGTCAAACTTCAAATCATGATATCTCGGGAACTGACCATCCAAGAGCACTAGTGTCTTAGGGTAAATTACAGAATTCGTCGAGATCTACATTTTTGATGACAGCTGTCAAACTTCAAATCATCATAACTCGGGAACTGACCATCCCAGAGCACTAGTGCCTTAGGGTAAATTACAGTATTCGTCGAGATCTACATTTTTGATGACAGCTGTCAAACTTCAAATCATCATATCTTGGGAACTGACCATCCTAGAGCACTAGTTTTTGAAGGTAAAATAAAGTGCTCGTCGAGACCTACATTTTTGATGACAGCTGTCAAACTTCAAATCATCGTATCTCGGGAACTGACCATCCCAGAGCATAAATAATCTAGCCCCGATGAAAGCAGAGCTCCTGTTATATGTGTAAACACAAAAAAATGGCACGATAAAATAAAAAAAACTTTTATGCATTTTTTGTTTGTTAGAAACCCACAAGGTTATACACTCGTTGTCAAAGTCACACCCTGTATTAAGTTTTTCGGGAATACTGAATGGACTTATACTTGATATTTTTCAATAAGTAGTGAATCGGGTAATTCAGATAATTAATTTCTAAAAATTATGACATGAACACTATAACATTGAAAATGCTCTTATGTTTAATCCTCTTTGTAGTAGGGGAGCCAAATAAAGGATTTTGGGGTTAACTAGAGAGCAATAAACCTTCAGAAACTTGTGATCTGGGACGGTCAGATCCCGAGATACGATCCTTCAGAAACTAGTGCTCTAGGATGGTCAGTTCCCAAGATATGATGATTTGAAGTTTGACAGCTGTCATCAAAAATGTAGATCTCGACGAGCACTTTATTTTACCCAAAAACACTAGTGCTCTGGGATGACCAGTTCCCGAGATATCATGGTTTGAAGTTTGACAGCTGTCATCAAAAATGTAGATCTCGACGAGCACTTTATTTTATCCTACGACACTAGTGCTCTGGGATGACCAGTTCCCGAGATATCATGATTTGAAGTTTGGCAGCTGTCATCAAAAATGTAGATCTCGACGAATACTGTAATTTACCCTAAGACACTAGTGCTCTGGGATGGTCAGTTCCCGAGATACGATGACTTGAAGTTTGACAGCTGTCATCAAAAATGTAGATCTCGACGAATACTGTAATTTACCCTCAGACACTAGTGCTCTAGGATGGACAGTTCCGGAGATATCATGGTTTTAAGTTTGACAGCTGTCATCTGAAATGTAGATCTCGACGAGTACTATAATTTACCTATAGAAACTAGTGCTCTAGGATGGACAGTTCAGATTAATGATTTGAGGACAGCTGTCTTCCGAAATGTAGTTCTCGACGAGTACTACTATTTACCATTAGAAATCTGGCAGCATTTGTGCTGGATGTGTATAATAAGACATTTCGATTTCCCTTGAAGAGAAAAAAAAGAGATTCGGACGAGATGTCCCCTTCACTTTTGGTTGAGGGTACAACTGATCCGAATCTAAAACTAAGAGATTTTTGATTCGGACGAGATGTACCCCTACTCAAAAGTGAAGTGGACATCTCGTCCGTGGATCAGTTTGAGATTCGGCCCAGATGTACCCTAACCCGTGCTTTCGCACTCCTATGCGTAGATACGGAACATCTGGATCCCGCCCGATAGACCGCGTGCAACGCCCGGCCAGGCGGCCAGGTGGCCAGGCCCAGGCGGCCAGGAGCTGGTCGTAAATAATGAAAACAAATGCTTTCGAAAAATATTTATTTATTTGGTTTTTTCCGTTTTTGGAGTGTGCGGACGAATAGGCATCCGCTGCTTTTTAAAAAGACAAATAAGTACCTATCTTCTTATTTAAAAGTTAACTTATTTGTACCTAGTAGGTAGGTACCTAACTTAACAAGTAATTTACCTAAGTACCTACCTATATCTATTTGCAGCGACGTCTAACTAGCTATCATCACCAGGAGTAGAGGAGAGAGACAGCGTCAATGGAAACTACATGTGCGAGTGCGGAGACAAAACATTATAGCGCGCGCGAAGTGTAGCCAACCGCACGAACTTTTGTCGCGACAAAACCCTTCGATGTCCGACAGCGTCGCGAAGGGCATTTGTTGCATTTGCGAATCATCATCGCGACAGGACAAACTTGTCGCGACAGCGCAAATCTTCGCGTTATCGCGATAGTGTGGCCGTAACATTAGCAAAGCGTCTATTGACGCTGTAGTTCTGGTGGCGACGGTTAGGTGTCGCTGCAACTTAATGAAACTATTGATTATATAATACATTCTCCCCACGAGGGGTGCGGGGGCTGCGGGGGCTGCGGGGGGTGCAACACAACACTAGACATGAGCCGGACTGTGGTTCGATGTAACACGTGACATTCAAACATACATATTTTCAAACTTACGCGATTTGAACACATTATTATTAGTATTATTTAACGGTTATTTAACGTCAGGAAAAATAGGTAATTAAACGCGATAAATACCCGTTAAATAATACTTCAATTCAAACATCCGTTGTATGGCCTTATAGTGCACACAATGAGCTGAATAGGTTTCAAAACGTAGTCTTGCTAACTCTAGCTTCAGAAGTGGACATAGAGGTGCAAAAGATCCATCATGGATGGATCTTTACAATGGATTTTAGTGGACCGAGGGAATCATTACAGGTAAATTATAATAATATATGGGCCAGTACCTAGCTACTCACAATATTGTAGATATCAAGTTTTACTGAACTTTATAATAATTTTGAAATATTAAAGTTTAAGAAATGAATAAGTACACTTATCTGGTAATCGAACCCACTAAAATATATTCTTTTATTTAAGTGGGTTCGATTACCAGATAAGTGTAGGTACCAATTCATTTCTTAAATTTTAATATTTCAAAATTAACACTCCACTCCGAACAATCAAATTTGATCATTAAACATGCATATTAAATTTAACGACGAATAGAAAACTGCTAGAAACTTAAACGACCCCTTTTTTAAGTTTCGCCTGGATACTTCTAGTACTGGTCCTACTTGCCCCACCGTGGGACAAACACACACACACACACTGTATTCTCATAGACATATTAGTCTCATAGACATTATAGCACTGGCGTAGTGTGGTGCTACGTGTCTGGACTTATTGCCTCCAACAGCAGCACTGGCGTAGTGTGGTGCTACGTGTCTGTACTTATTGCCTCCAACAGCAGCACTGGCGTAGTGTGGTGCTACGTGTCTGTACTTATTGCCTCCAACAGCAGCACTGGCGTAGTGTGGTGCTACGTGTCTGTACTTATTGCCTCCAACAGCAGCACTGGCGTAGCGTGGTGCTACGTGTCTGTACTTATTGCCTCCAACAGCAGCACTGGCGTAGTGTGGTGCTACGTGTCTGTACTTATTGCCTCCAACAGCAGCACTGGCGTAGTGTGGTGCTACGTGTCTGTACTTATTGCCTCCAACAGCAGCACTGGCGTAGCGTGGTGCTACGTGTCTGTACTTATTGCCTCCAACAGCAGCACTGGCGTAGCGTGGTGCTACGTGTCTGTACTTATTGCCTCCAACAGCAGCACTGGCGTAGTGTGGTGCTACGTGTCTGTACTTATTCCCTCCAGCAGAACAGTATCTAGCAGTAGCGAGATCCCCCAGGTGCAGTTCCTCGCTTTATGAAGCAATGGCGAGTTCCCCCTCTAGATGTAGCAGTGGTCTAATCTCCCACAATAAGTAGCAGTGTCACCCATGCGGCAGTCGAGCGCGGTGAGGCGCGCCGCCGGCTCGAACACCAACATGCCCGTGGCGTAGTCCCCCTCTAGGAGTGGCAGTGGCTCGGTGTTAGTTGCTAGCAGAGAGGCTCCTCCGTGAAGTAGGCGTGGTTAAGGCAGTCGAGCGCGGTGAGGCGCGCCGCCGGCTCGAACACCAACATGCCCTGCAACAGGAGAAGACGTCACAACATACAACAGCAGAACTTGTGTTACGTGCAATAGATGAGTGGGCCTAGTATAGATCCCTGCGGTACACCCACTGTAGCACGTGGATCTACGTACTTACAGTGGTTGACACAGTTATCCAATAAATGTCAACTCTTTTTATTCTGCCAATTCTATACACAGCAACGAAATCATAGCAGATGCCCCTGACTCCAAAGTATTACAGTTTCCCAAAACATATACATGATTTAAACAATCGAATGCTATTGACAAGTCAGGAAACACCTAAAGCGCTTTACGAATACGCCAAAACATCATAAAAATGTGATAGCATCAAGATTCATATGTTACCTGTATGAGGTGCGCAGCGTCAGGGGGGCAGGAGGGCAGCACCGCGGAGAGGGGGCGCGGCGGGTAGGGGGGGAACGAGGACCACTCCACCAGCGCGCCCGCCGGCCACGACTCGCGCCGCGGGCGGCCGATCAGTCTGTAAGTACAACAGGACATGTAGACACACTGCGGAGAGGGGGCGCGGCGGGAAGGGGGGAAGGAGGACCAGCACTAGGTATACCTGAATATAGTGTGCAGTTGGTGCGAGTCGCAGGAGCCGGGCAGCAGCGGCGCGCGCGCGTGCAGTTGCGCCAGCACGGCGCCGCACGACCACACGTCCACCGCCGTGTTGTAGGAGGCGCCGAGCAGCACCTCGGGCGGCCGGTACCACAGCGTCACCACCACGGACGTGAGCCGCATGTCCGCG
The DNA here is from genome assembly GCA_963564075.1 of Eupithecia subfuscata. NCBI lineage: Eukaryota > Metazoa > Arthropoda > Insecta > Lepidoptera > Geometridae > Eupithecia > Eupithecia subfuscata. The sequence continues at coordinate 9,638,871 of OY751124.1, read as the reverse complement.
TCGTACGTCTTGGCGAGGCCGAAGTCTGCGAGCTTGACGCGCGCCTGTGAGGTCACCAGCAGGTTGTGCGGCTTCAGGTCGCGGTGCACGATGCGGTGCGCGTGCAGGAAGTCCACGCCGCTCAGGATGTCGCGCGACATGCTCTGTAACGCAAGGGCCAGGAGTCACGTCGCCGGCTGGAGCGATGAGTGCAGGAGCAGGTGTGGGAGAGCAGGCGAGGTACGCACCCGGATGATGGGCTGCGACAGCGGCGCCGGCGCGCGCTGCAGGTACGAGTCCAGGTCCTGCTCCACGTGCTCGAACACCAGGTACAGCACCAGCTGCCGCTCCCGCCCCGCCGCCGCCGCCGCGCCGCCCCCGTGGCACACCTCCAGCAGTCTGCAACAGACACAACATTGGAGATGACACGTGATGCGCACGATCTCTAACAGAAATAAATGAAACACCTTTCGGTAAGAGACTCAAAATAATTACAAAAGATTATCAGAATTAGCGAAGTTTTTCCCTTGACCGTTCGTCGAGAGGGAAAGAACTAAGCTAATTGTATCGAGGACGCATTACCGCGCCGCGCCCCGCATGCCGCGCAGCACGCGTGCGTCCGGCTCGTACGTGGCGCCGCCCGCGCCGGTGACCTTCACTTTACGGCCTGCATGCTTGACGACGACGACGACGCGCGATCGTCGCAGCCTAGATCGACTTGAGGTTAAAGAATCTTTATCTCTTCTTATATATAAAAATGAAACCCGTTTTCCGTTGTCATCGCATCACGCGTGAACGGCTGGACCGATTTCGCTAATTCTTTCTTTGTTGTGTTTGTTATTGTCAGGAGAAGGTTCTTATGAAAGAAAAAATTAAGAAAGTTGGAAACATAAATTTCCACGGGGGCGAAGCCGCGGGGCGCAGCTAGTTTGTCATAAAAACTATAAAAGTTCATTTACAATGAGAATAAGTAAATCGTAAATAATGTTTAAAAACACACATATTACCTCTAGGACCTAGGATCTAGGATATTACCTCTACTTATTTATGTAAGTAATCTAAGAAAAATAGGAAAAAATGAACGGCTTTGGAGGAGGCCTTCACCTGCAAGGGGCTCTTGCAAAATTAAATATCAGGAAAAACTGTAAATAACTAGTCTAAGCTTTACCTACTAAGTAACTCCATTTTTAAAGTTTTTGGAACGAAGTTCCTTATCGCGCATTGTGAACGGGGGCTAGACGGAAAAAATTCATACGAAAAGTTGTAACGACACTTTTTGCCTAAGAGAACCGAGGAGAACCGAAGCGACGACCGCAGCCGAGTTGAGCCGAGGTGCGCTTCGATTCGAACAATCGTGTGTTCCGCTCGCTCGCGCAACGTGTCATTGGAGTGAGCGGGATATATCCGTTTTCTGCGGCCTCACTGAAGATGACGCGAGGACGCGAGTTTAATCGAAAGGAACTTCGTTCCATCCGGGTGTCCCTTGACACCTCTCAAGTTTTTTTTTAATAGGTATATATTTTAAAGTTAGTCTATACCTAAGCCACAAATTATTCATATATCTGTGACCTAAGCATTGTGTGCAAGAAACACGGAGCAAATACAGAGAGGAGGTGTTGTAATTAGACTTATTAATTAGATTGTTGTAATTTTGAAGGTCTGCCTGCGACGCAGGAGGTTGCGGGTTCGATTCCCGCCTCGGGACAAATGTCTGTACGATCTGCAGACATTTGTCCAGGGCGTTCTTGATGTTTTTATGTATAATAAAAAATATCTATCTATTTAACGTATTGTATTAAGTATATCAGTTATCTAGTACCCATAACACAAGCTCTGCTTACCTTGGGGCTAGATAATGCTGTGTGAATTGTCTATCATTATTGTTATTATTTATTATTATTAGATTTCCCTAAGAAACAACGCGTGACACTTTGCGGGATGAGGGGGTGTTAGATCCCGCCCACTTGTTTGTTTTCCATCTACCAGTAAATAGCACAACTGCTTGCTTCCTTCTGTGTCGATGCTACTACGTAGTTTAATGGGCCTGCCACACACTCGACGAGTGGCGTGGGAAGTAGCGAGGAAAGTAGGCAGAGACGTAGTGTGGCAACGTTACTCGTCATGCCACTCGTCATGCTCCTCGTCCTGCCCATCGCTCCCTATTTTGTCGGTTTTTGGACCGCGAGTCAAAGGACCGGCAATACGAGCGCGAGTGACTGTCCACATACTCGCGCGGCCGCAGTTCGTGCCGAGCGCTCACGCGAGACGCACGTCTTTGTTTTCGGTTTATATTAATATATTAGGTACTTCCATCCATCGTTCTATTGCGATGAATAGATGTCATCCACCATCTCCGTTGGCGAGGACGCCGACGACGTCGACGATGTATATTGCTTTGTAGCATAACAATGATTGGGCGAAGGTCTGCCTGCGACGCAGGAGGTTGCGGGTTCGATTCCCGCCTCGGGACAAATGTTTGTACGATCTGCAGACATTTGTCCAGGGCGTTCTGGATGTTTTCTATGTATAATAAAAAAATATCTATATATGTAGTGTATTGTATTATGTATATCAGTTATCTAGTACCCATAACACAAGCTCTGCTTAGCTTGGGGCTAGATAATGCTGTGTGAATTGTCCAGCATTATTTATTTATTTATTTATTGATATAATTAGCTATACTACAAATACACGCACTCGCTGCCACCACAGTTTCAACGTCCATTGTGTAGCAACGACGAATAGACAAGTGCGGCGCGTAGCGATTAATTGCGCGAGTAGAGCAGTGTGTGGACAGACAGGGCAACATCGCGGCAGCGATGCGGCAGCGCGAGGAGCATGACGAGGAGCATAGTGTGGCGGGCGCATAACAACCTCACACTAGATGTCACTAAGTATAGGATGTAACAGGGACGTACTCAGAATTTTCGTAGCATTATTTTGTAACAAGTAATACTTACCTAAATCAAATGTCGCATGACGTGAATGAGCTTCATACTTAACATAAGTCTTTTGATATGGTCAAGTAATACTAATTTCAGAGGCAGAACAAATAATAAATGAATTACATCGAACTAAATTTCATTTACATAAAATAATTAGATTCTAATTACGACCCTGTCTTTTTGTTAAATTCACGGTTTTTGTTCATAGATGACGATAGATGGCGGCATATTTAGCAAGATTAATATTTAGGCGACTAAAAAGTCTTAAGAAATGTGAGTTGAACAAATTTCAGAATGTATGATTATTAAATTATATTAATACTGCTCTCCTTACCTATTTATTTTTAGTTCCCATGACACGAGGTGTCGCCATCTATTGTCAAGTAGAGTAAGTATATTTGGAGACGCCGACACGATAAGAGAATTTTCTAGAACTATTCTAATATATTACGCATAAAATTACTTGCACATGAAATGTGATGCCATTCATAGCATCAGAACGTCTATCCGAATAATTTTTACAAGATCAAACACAACAATTCATTCTTTTCTACTAAGTAACATGAAAATAACACGAAAATGCCAACGTTTACAAAGTTGTGCACAGGACGCCGACAGAATAACACGAAAATGCCAACGTTTACAAAGTTGTGCACAGGACGCCGACAGAATAACACGAAAATGCCAACGTTTACAAAGTTGTGCACAGGACGCCGACAGTATACTGACTAAGGCCTCGCCCACTGTGATGACGTCAGGACCTAGTTGAGAATCACAGTGCACAGTTGCTTAGGCCGCCTCCTCTCCGTAAGTATTTAATAAATAAATAAAATTCATTTATTTCAGACAACACAAAAATCAATTTAGGTCCAAAATATGTTAGTCACAATTTTTTCTTAATTCTATGTTAGTTAGTAGAAGTAGTCATGAAAATACAAGTTTAATCAAACACTGCAATCGCTTAAAGATGAAACTATTTCATCATTATTCGATTACAGTGCTTGAGAAACGGGCTATCCCATTTATTGCATAATGCATCCAGGATGGTGTTGGTACTCCCGTGCAGCCTGCATAGCAACGAGGCGGCTTTCTTCCGCATGCATGCATGGAAGCCGTCCGTGCGCGCCTCCGCCTCCGCGAACATGCCGGATGCGCTGCAGAACCGCGGGAGCCCCAGCAGCATCCTGAATGCTGCATTATACTGGACACGAAGGGTGTTTATCGCTTTTTGAGTGTATGTGGTCCATAGGCTACTTGTGTATAACGTCTGACGGTAGGATTTATACAAGGTTATTTTTGCCTCTTTAGAACATCGATCGATAAAACCTACGAACCAACATATTGGCTCTTACAGCTAACGCCCTTCGCTCTCTCTCTATGTCTAGGTAATCACTGAGGTTGTCACTTACAATGTGTCCCAGATATTTAAATTGGGTAACCCTCTTTATTACAGATCCATTTAACATAACGGGTGGTACCTCATTCATTTTCGTTCCCTTAGGTGAAAAAACCATGAACTCACTCTTTTTAACATTGTATTGGAGACCATGACTCCCAGCATAATTTTCACATGTCACCAACAGTTTCTCAAGTGCGCTGATAGATGGTGCCAGCAGCACCATATCGTCCGCATAGCTAATATTATTTACACATATTCCGTCGATATAGCATCCGATTGGCTGCCTGCTGAGACCATCTATCAGGTCGTTTACATACAGGTTAAACAGGTGGGGTGAAGATACCCCCCCCCCCTCCCCACCCCCTGTCTTACGCCACATTCCAGTCCATATGCATCAGACAACGTCCCTGCCCATTTCACCTGATTAGTTTGATTGCTGTACCAAAATTCAAGAACAGAGCTAATTTCTTTAGGCAAACTAGTCTCGCGTAGCTTTCGCCACAGTAGGTATATCGTAACATACTGTGTCGAAAGCTCGCGAGAGATCTAGGAAACAAGCATAGACCGGGGTCCGTCTATCCACGTAGTACCTAACATAGATATAAGTAAAATTCAGTAGATATGGTACGCTTGTGGCGAATCGATCGACTCGCACCTCACAACCCTATTGGCAGGGTACATCCCTAGTCGGGTGACAGATAAATAATCATCTGGGTTTTTTCTCTGGTAACAACACAATCACATTTTATTGTAAACCTTTTGTATCTTGAGTAATATCTCTGCACCAATAAATCCCAGTGATCGAAGACGCTGTTTTATTTACGTGGGAAGAGTTTCCCCCACATTGGTGACCCCGACGTGATTTAGTAGTTTCCGGCAAGTCTGTTTATTCGAATGTTTTAGCCGAGTTCCCTGATATTGTACGTCCACCTGGTCTTCCTAAAATGGTCAAGCACGACACAGTACACCATATCCAAACCACAGACGGTCCTCCTGTTGGTTGCCGTCCTCGACGCTTAGCGCCTCAGAAACTTGTTTCGGCTGAAAAAGAATTTCGGGAAATGATAAGATGCGGGATAGCTCGGCCATCTAAAAGCGCATGGTCTTCGCCTCTGCACTTGACTATCAAGAAAGATAACACCTGGCGTCCTTGCGGCGATTATCGCGCTTTAAACGCTCGGACTGTTCCCGATCGATATCCGGTTCGACACGTTAACGATTTTTCGCACAATCTTGCAGATTGCAAAGTTTTCAGCACGTTGGATCTCGTTAAGGCGTACCATCAAATTCCCGTTTTTGAAGAGGATATTCCCAAAACTGCTATAGCTACCCCGTTTGGCCTCTTCGAATTTCCATTTATGACCTTCGGTTTGAGAAACGCTGGACAAACCTTCCAGCGTTTCATCGATGAGGTCACACGGGGTCTTGATTTCTGTTTTCCTTACGTGGACGATATCCTCGTTTTTTCTAAGGATGAGTCACTCCACTTGCAACACCTACGTATCCTTTTCAAACGCCTTCAAGATTACGGAGTAGTGGTGAACCCTTCTAAATGCGTTCTGGGTGCAAACGAAGTTGTATTCTTAGGTTACCACATTAGCAGTGACGGCACCCGTCCTCCTCAAGCTCGTATTCAGGCATTGCTCGATTTTCCACCACCTGAAACGGTACAAGGCATGCGTCGATTTCTAGGCATGCTGAATTACTATCGCCGGTTTGTCCCTCATAGTCATGCTGCTGAGTACCAGGCCCCGTTGATCGAGGCTTTAGTTTCAACTAATAGTAAAGGAGCGAAACCTTTTCCTTGGTCTCCTGAGCTGCTACAAAAATTCAAAACATGTAAAGAAAGTTTGTCAAAGGCAACTCTACTACAGCATCCAGTTAGCAATGCAAAGCTGGGTTTGTTTACCGACGCTTCAGGGGTTCATGTTGGATCCTGTCTTCAACAGCACATGAATGGGAAATGGTTTCCGCTCTCTTTTTTTAGTAAAAAGCTGACTCCACAGCAATCGCAGTGGCCAGCTTATTATAGAGAATTGCTTGCAATATACGAAAGCGTCCAGCATTTTCGTTATATTTTAGAGGTCCAGCATGCGACGATTTTTACAGACCACAAACCACTTCTTTATGCATTTTTGCAGCGTCGTGAAAAACTTCCTCCGCCACAGCTAAATCAGCTAACGTTCATTAGTCAATTTACTACCGACATTCAATATATAAAAGGAGAGGATAACGTCGTTGCTGACGCCATGTCCCGAATTGACATCGATGCCATTTCTTCAGAGCTTGACTATGAGGCTCTCGCTAAGTCACAAGCTTTAGATCATGAATTAAGCAATCTTTTACAGGGCGGTTCCAGTCTTAACCTGACAAAAATCTGCACACCGGGGACTAATGTTTCGGTATATTGCGACATTTCTACAGGTAAACCGAGACCTTACTTGACCCCTTCTTTCCGTCGTGCTGCTTTCAACAAACTACATAATTTAAGTCATCCCGGTGCTAAGGTAACTACGCGTCTTGTGGTAGAGCGTTTCGTTTGGCCTTCAGTAAACAAGGATTGCCGATCTTGGTCTCGTTCTTGTGAAGCGTGTCAGCGCAGCAAGGTTTATCGACATAATTCTGCACCTATTGGTATGTTTGATTCACCGTCCGGCCGATTTTTACACGTCCATATCGATATCGTCGGTCCTTTGCCAGTGTGTAACGAATACCGCTATTGTTTGACAGCTATTGATAGGGTGACCAGGTGGCCAGAAGTTTGGCCAATACGCTCAATCACCGCGGAAGAAGTCGCAGAAACATTCACAAGAGAATGGATTCCGCGGTTTGGCATACCTACTGTCATTACTACAGATCAGGGCTCGCAGTTTGAATCTGATTTGTTTCAGCGACTCATGCGACTATTCGCCACTAAGCGTATTAGAACAACCTCATACCATCCTTGCGCAAATGGGATGATTGAGCGAGTTCATCGCCAGTTGAAAAGTGCTTTAATGTGTCACGAGGATTCTTGGGTCAGATCTCTTCCCCTGGTTCTTCTAGGGATGCGTTCCGCATTTAAAGAAGACCTGAACGCTACTGCTGCTGAATTTCTGTATGGTGAGCCCTTAAGGCTCCCTGGAGAGTTCCTAGCTCCTTCACAAGCTTCTGAAAGATTACAAGATCCAGCTGATTTTGTTGCTCAATTGAGGCACAAAATGTCGACAATTCGACCTGTTCCGGCGTCAAGGCATGGAGATCGCGCTTCTTTTGTTTTTAAGGATCTTTCTTCCGTATCGCACGTCTTTTTGCGGGACGATACCGTTCGTAGAGTTCTGCAGCCACCATACACTGGTCCATACAAGGTGCTCGAACGCTCGTGTGATGGCAAGACCTACACTCTAAATATTAAAGGGAAGCCAGTTGTTGTGAGTATAGATAGAGTCAAACCAGCTTATGTTGACATCGATAACACAAATGAGGCTGCCCAGATTCCCTCTCCGATCGTGTCCATCCCACCTAAGAAAAGTAATTTAGTGCCTGAATCTCAAGCTCCGGAAAGATCCGCTGTAAAAACCTTACCTGAGAAGCCCTACACCACACGGTCAGGCAGACGTGTTAAATTTAAGAATTTAGATTTTTAAGAAAATGTTTAGTTTTTATTATTAGTAATTAACTGTTGTGTTCACTATCCACAACATACTATTTCCATGTGTGTATATAATTCCACAACCTACTATTTACATGTGTGCTTAGCATTTTGTTTTTTCCTTTTTTTACCAAAATGTGGTTTTGAATGTTATATATTTTTTATTACTATTTTTTTTGTTTCTGCTTCGGTTTAATTTTCTCCTTGGGGGGGTGGTGTGGCGAATCGATCGACTCGCACCTCACAACCCTATTGGCAGGGTACATCCCTAGTCGGGTGACAGATAAATAATCATCTGGGTTTTTTCTCTGGTAACAACACAATCACATTTTATTGTAAACCTTTTGTATCTTGAGTAATATCTCTGCACCAATAAATCCCAGTGATCGAAGACGCTGTTTTATTTACGTGGGAAGAGTTTCCCCCACACGCTCACCCAGCGCTAACTCAACAAATGGCTTGTGTTGTGTTACAACTAAACGCAAAGCACTTCCTACTTCCAATCTTTTGCAATATACCTACCTAATGAACGACAAAGATGGAAAGACGTACCTAGACCGAAGTGCGATCGAGACAACAATACACGCGAAACACGTACGCCGGCGGCGCCGGTCCGACTGTGACTGAGGTGGGTGGACACAATTGGACTCAATTTGAGCGTTCCACTTTCGAGAAGCTAGTGCCCAATCTTCCGAATTTTACTTACATCGATGGTACCTAACAGTGTTCTTAAAGCTCAGAATAGCAGTATCAGTGGACAGTCCTTTCCGAAAACCGAACTGTCCATCGTGCATCTGTAAGTGCAGGTCTAGGTGCCTATCCAGAAGCCGGTCTAGTACTTTAGCTATTATGGTTGCCAAGGATATTGTTGGCCTATAGTTGTTAACATCTGAAATGTCTCCAGTTCTGTATGGGCACAACAATGGTTTTCATACAGTCAGAGGGCAGGTACGCATGGCTAATGCATAGGGAATAGAACATTGCCAGCACCCCCGGCATATGTACCCCAGCATTCCGCAGGTGTTCAACGCTAAGCCCATCATGTCCCGGGGACTTACCCGTACTCATAGTTTGGATAACTTTTCTCACCTCCCTAGCTGTTACTTGTACTAGGGTAGCATCTAAACATTCACTGGGCTTAGCGTCAGATGACCCTGGCTTAGCAGTTTGTCCTAAAAGTGACTGTACACTAAAATGTTTCACAAATATATCAGCGACCTGTTTAGGCTCAGATAAACCTGCAACACTGGCAGGCTAGGCTTTGAGTCTAATTTCTTTATGGTTTGCCAGTATTTTGAAAAATGTTTGCCTTTTCTGTGACCAGCGATTACATCCATTTTTATCTGGTCTTGGTTATTTTGTCACCATTTAAGTTTCCTCTTAAATATTTTGCGACTATTATGCATATCATCCAAGATTGGTCCACTACTAGGCTTTCCATAAGAACACCACAAGTTATATTTCTCTCTAGCTTCTTTATGAGCTGTGTGAACATGCTTATTCCACCCAATTACATTATTACGCTTTTTAATTATTGATTTTGTACATGTCAAGATAGCTCCCTGTTGCAAAATGTTTACTATGTCATGATAAAGATTGTCAATTATGTATCTATGTCCTAAGTCCGCACAATGTCTGTCCGCACATAAAATAAATTCATTTGGAAAATTAATTAATTTTAAATTGTCATGGCAATATTGTAAATAACTATTAATTTGATTTGATTGTCTATTGCCCCATATGATTGATAATAGTAATAATTAATTTTTATATTATTTTTGTTTTTAGGTCACAAGTTATTAATAAAGGAAGGTGGTCCGACCACATAACATCGTATCATACCTTAGTGTCCATAACAGACATGAACATTGCTCCGTGGCAAGAAATAAAAGGCTTTTTATTTATTATGCTTAGGTTAGTTTAGCTTAGATTAGTGCTATTTAACATAATTTAGGATAGATAGGTACAAACAAATGTAACAAAGTCAACGTCATTAATGCATTCGACGTGGTCGTCTATGACGTACTGCTTCGGAGGTTGGCAACGATGGGCTGAACAAACAAACAAGCACCTGCCTATGCTGCTAAATGCGAGACCGGCAGCGCTGCGCGCGAGCTGCCAGCCGCCGCCGGGCCACCGAGCCACGGGCGCCGACACCGGGACATCTGCGTCTTGGACCATGATACTGTTAGTTTAGTCCCCGCCCCTCACCCCCTCACTCGACGCGCAATAAGGGCCCATGAGAATAAGTGGGCACGCGACAAAAATTACAAAATTTTGCACTTACCACTTCCGGGTGTAAAGCTGCATGCAACAGTAAAATAGATTTGAATCAGCCCAGCCTCACCCACTGCTGGATGTGGGACTCCAAATTTTGGTGTCTCTTCCTCTGTCCCAGTTAGGGACCCCACAGTGATGCATTGTTGCCTAAATCGTCTTTTCTAGGTTCATCCTGCGTTGCTCTCATGTGTCCTATGAGCCTGAACACAACAGGCTCAAGCAACGTGTTTGTGGCGTTGCGTTCAGATAACTGGACGCACTCACGATTCACACTTACAATTTTCGCTGCTTGTTGATTTTTCTGTGCCTTTTTGGAATGCCAATGAGCCGCGAAAAATGTATAAGAATGACTTACTGAATCTCATCAACTGAGGGGCTGGACCCCTAGCTTGGTTTATTATGGATGATGGATGTTTCATTTGACCTATGGTGGTTGGGCATTTGTCGTAATACGACAGCTGATTCTAATTAACTCAAGCAACCCTTACAGAGGATATTTTGTCATGTATAGACAGCGGCTCCAGATAGCTGTATTGTTTATCTGAGACCTTGTCAGTTCACTTGATGGACACAACACTAAATGGTCCAGTTATGCACTGACCTGACAATGTTGGGATGGCGGTAGGCCTCCAGCTGCCTCAGCAAGGCTATCTCCCGCAGCGTGGAGAGCGGGACCCCGTCCTCGGTGAGCGCCACCTTCACCTTCTTCATGGCCACGATCTGTCCCCCGTTGTGCAGGTCGCGGGCCTTGTACACCGTCCCGTAGGCACCTGCCAATAATCATGTACCCAGGTCAAACAATAACAGAACTAAACTTCACTGCCATGTTCCAAGGAAACATTCAGGTCTTGGCTTTGTGTCAGGCTTACACAATACTGGCAGAGCAACTAATTTCTCTATGACCGGCACAGCAGTGCTCTTTTCTTTCAAGCATCACACACATTTAGTGGACTGCCCATTAAGGATGCTAATGTTATAAGGTAGCTTTGCCCCAGGTTCATACAAAGCCAAAACTGTCCACTTTATCTGAGCATCAAATAATTTAAAACTAAATGAAATTAGCAAATTAGTGAAGCCCTGCATAGAAAGAAACAGATAATGAGATAATTATTTTTTGGTAAGTAAGTATATATTTTTTAGAAAGTAGGTACCGGGAAAAGATCGATAATACACAAAATTTTTGTTATTCATCCAAATTTACATTATCACTTCAAAGTATGCTCCTTCAGAAACGATACACTTAGGTACGCCAGCGATTAATCCAATCATCAAAACATTTTTTAACGCTGTTTCCGGAATTGAGTTCAGTTCTCGCCGTGAATTCTTCTTTGTTCGGTTTCGGTTCAGTTGGAAGGCGCCACTCCGAAGCTTGTTGACTAATTTGCATGTCAATCTCATAAACTCACGTCTCGTCACCAGTAACAATGCGTTTGATGAATGTTGGGTCGGAATTGACTCTTTCTAGCATGTCTTGTTTTTGGAGAAAATTCAGGTCTTTTGGGACTGTAGTAGAGGCAGCATGTTTCATATCCAAGTGATTATATAAAAAGGTACGGATCGACTCGTGAGATACAGAAAGTTATTTTGTTAATTGTTAGTTGGAATGTTAACTTCAGTCGCAGACGTTGATGGCCTACCAGAGCGAGGCAAATCTTCCATCACATCTCGACCGCTTTTGAACACTTTGTACTACCACTCATAAGCACATGTCTATACTAATATTATAGAGGTTAGATTTGATTGTTTGTTTGTATTGAATAGGCTCCGAAACTACTGGACCGATTTGAAAAATTCTTTCACCGTTAGGAAGCTTATTTTCAGTCAATTTAAGACAAACTCTTTGTTCGATGTTTTTGTCCATTATGAAATTCACAATACACACTAGATAATTATGGTATAACTAAAAACAGCACTATTTAATATAAATAACAGGTGCAACTCAAACTCCGCGCCAAAATGGAAAACAGTTGTGCCAATCTAACAACAACAAAAAAACAAACATTTGAATTAGGAACCAAACAAACCATCCATTCCCAATACTTTTTTGACTGAATGTTTAGTCCTCTAATTATTATAATGTCGGTTAAACAAAATCGACCACAAGGAAGATAGGCCAGGAAGCAAATTGTCCGCAATAGAAAAGGTCTTTCATGTAAGTCGCCATCAACGCATCCACCTAAAATGTCATGAACACAAAACACTAACAAACAAATAATCATAATTTTTGAAATGGGATTGTATTCTATTATTATTACTAACCGACTTCCCTATTTCTCATGAATGAATACCAAACACCTTATAAGTTTTTGAGGACGAATAACAATATTGGTCAAGTCATTCCAAATTCAAATTCTCATTACAAAGGGATCATAACATAACAGTCTGCGTTCTATTTTCAAAACTTTGCACGTAAAACAACTGGTCAAAACAGCGGCGGCGGCGGCGGCGCGTGCTATTTGCATAGAGGTTACCGTTATGAACACGAGCAAGGAGATGTGTACTGAACTGACCGGTGCCGATAACATTGAGCTCCTCGTACTTCTTTGCGTTCTGGAACAGAGCACTGACGTCGCTGAACGCGGCCGACGGCGCCGCAGCGCCGGCTGCAGACATCGCCGCAAATGCTCTTCCTACTCTTCGTCTTGATCACCACAAATGACTTAAAACTTGTAGTTTTAAGTAAACGAAATGTTCGAGATGTATCTTAGATTGATTTTATTACATTATTTTACTGAAATTGGCAATTTTGCGATCTCTAAGCGGTAGGATCAATAGTTTTGTTGAACTTTTGTTTCGCTCGACCGGGAAGCAGGACAGGAGCAACAACAAACAACAACACAACACACAGTAGGGATGGGTAGTATAAATAGTCGAGTTTTATTTTCGATGTATCGGTTTTCTTTCGAAACTTATTTCAGTGAATCAAATTCGATCTATTTTCACTTCACACCAGTTTTTTTTTTGCAAATTGCTCTAGAATATTTAATTAAATATTTACGTACCAATGCCAAGTTTCCACAGTATCATGAAAAGGGGTGCTGCGGCTGTGAATTTAGCAGTGCCGGATAATAGAAGACCTGCCAGAGAGCAAAAAACTGAGAAATTGAAGGGCAAAAATTTCGACATATTTACAATACATACATTGGCGGATACAATACATACATTTGCGAGTGATACATAATGGATGGTACATTAACACACAAAACAAAATAAAATATATATAACAAATAATGTAGCAATAGGCGCTGTGTATAATCGAGCCGAGAATAATCAATAGAGGAAAAATATGTTCCTTGATTGATCACCCTCCGCACAAAGCACTTCCAGAGCGGGGATACTTTTGCGACTGTCCCGTACTCTGCGCATCAGGGACACTGTTTTTTTACGCATAACCGCCTGAAAACCGTCTGTGTAGTACTGCGCAAACATTCCTGACGCACTGCATATTGATCATAATTTAAAAATATAATGTATTGTACCTAAACATCGTTGCAGAGAAAATTTACCAGTCAGGACCAACGGAGCTGAGACGTGGACACTCACGGTAGGGCTGGTCCACCAGTTCAAAGTCGCTCAGCGAGCTATGGAAAGAGCTCTGCTCGGAGTCTCTCTGAAGGATAGAATTCATAACGAATACATCTGACAGAGAACCAAAGTTATCGACTTATCACAAAGAATTAGCAAGCTGAAGTGGCAGTGGGCCGGCCATATCTCGCGAAGAACCGACAACTGCTAGGGTAAACGTGTTCTTGAGTGGAGACCACGACTCGGCAAACGTAGTGTAGGACGCCCTCCGGCCAGGTGGGATGACGATCTGCGAGAAACTGCAGGCAGATGCTGGATGCAGCAAGCTGAAGACAGGGTGCTATGGCGCTCATTAGGGGAGGCCTATGTCCAGCAGTGGACTAATATAGGCTGATGATGATGATGATGATATGACAGTCAATAATCGTATGAATTTTAAGTACACAATCTTTGCAATTCGAACTGCGAGGCGCGTAATGGTCTACGAAACCACCAACGAAACCCAAGCACGCGCTTTTCAGGTAGCCTATATCCGGGATACCGTTTAGCTCCCTGCCAAATTTTATGAAGACCCGCTTAGCCGTTGAGGCGTGAAAACGTTACAGGCTGACAGACAGAGTTACTTTTGAATTTATAATATTAGTATTGATACGTTCTTTTTTCCAGCATTATTTATTTATTCTCTTCTTCAAACTTTCTCACCGCCGCCGCGCCGCCGCTAGGAGTCTCAATAATTGTCGCAGATCACAACGCTCGTCAGCGCCGTTGTATCGTATTTTCTTCCTTTTCTATCACAAATTTCCCAATCGTCTCTAAAAGTGCTTAAAATATTTTGAGGCTCGCTCCCGTTTTTATGTCATCTTTGCTTTCTTCTATCTCAAAAATTTCGCATTCGTCGCTAAAACAAATTGTCTCGCTCCATTCGCCTATTTTATATGTATAGTCTTTTCTTTAACAAATTAATGTCCTAATCATCGGCGCTAAGAAGTCTTAAAATTTTGAGGCTCGCTCCGCTCGCCGCGCAGTTTTGAATATCGCCTCTTCTTCTTTTTCACTTACAAATTTCCCAAAAATCATAACAAATTTCAAGGCTCCTTCTGTGGCCGTTTTTCTATCGTCTTTTCTCTCACAAACTTTCCAATCGTCACTAAAAATGTTAAAAAATGTCGGGCTCGCTCGACTCGTCTATTTTTATGTTTAGTCGTTTCTTTTCCTATTTTCCCAAATGGTCGCTAAAAAGTCTTTAACATTGTCGAGGCTCGCTCCGCTCTCCATTTTTTTCCATTCAGGTAACGAATTTATTTAGGGCTCCGTCAAGTATTTCGATGTCCTAAAGGGTTACGTCGCTACGAAGAGTTTGAGAACCGCTAACTTAGAGAATGATTATTTTTTCGACGCCGCACCACGCTGCCGCCCCGCCACCGCCCGCGCGTAACTTAATGATTTATTTTGTAAAAAGAAGTTTTTATTAGCAAAAACTTAATTTTCGGTTTACTTGTTATTTTTTGGCTCTTTCTCCGAACTTTGACAAAATGCCCCCCCCCCCCAATGAAATCCTGGATCCGCCCCTGAATACATAATTAAATCGATACTAGTAATAGACATCGAAACGATATTATGTCGATATATTTTTTTCATTTGCCCATCCCTACCTAACACAGGTGAGTGAGTGAGTGAGATACTTCAATGAATGAATATTTACAGATTCATGTTAATGCTACGCTGTGAATGATTGATACGAACGGTGCTGCCAACTAGGCAGACACGAAATGGCCTAAATAGGTAAAAACATGCACTAAGTAATTTGATGCCAAGTCAAACAAGGTGCATAAAATTGTATAATAAAATATAAATGATAAATAATTTTTGGGTAAGTACATATTTTAACATAAACAGTCAGTATCTTGATCTTCATCAAGAGCAGCTGTGGACGTGGAAGACTGAGAGTTTGATTCAATAAAGTACATATTAAGTACCTACCTACCTATCTTTAGTTTATTTGCTACAGAACCAACTACGATTTAAATCAGACAATTAAATTAGTTACCTACATAAGATTAAAAGTTAAATAAAATACTATGAAAATTATTGTCATTTTCATAGTACCTATTTAATTATTGTCATACACGTTTAAATTTGTCAAATAAATTGTTTGAAATTTAAGGTGATAACATACATAACATAAGTTTCGTATTATTACATTGCATGTTTGTAACACATCATCATCACCATCTACCTATATTAGTCCACTGCTGGACATAGGCCTCCCCTAACTCACGCCATAGCGCGCTGTCTTCAGCTTGCCGCATCCAGCATCTGCCTGCAGTCTTTCGCAGGTCGTCATCCCACCTGGCTGTAGGGCGTCCTACACTAGGTTCGCCTTTAATTTAAATAGAATACACAAGTTAAATTAAAAATTAGTCAAAACATAGGAACATGCTCATAATTAGATAGGTATCAAATTAAAATAGGAAAAACTAGGTACTGTAGAGCAGAGAGCCAGCTAGGCGGTGAGTATGGCTAGCTTTGGCTATGCCAATCCTACGCAGTGGATGCACAGTGATGGAAGATAGGTTATGTTGGTGGATTGCAATCGGCGAGTGAAAATAAACAATCAGAATCACATAGCACAATAGTTATTATTGCCTGGTGAAAACCATTAAGGACTACGTTACATGATTTACACTTAATTTAGGGATACAGAAAATTAGCTTTAGATGGACATCTTGTGTGGGCCATTTCAGAACAGACAGAGAGAACAAAGCATTGCCATAGACACAAAACTGATTTTAGAGTTGAGTACTGTCAGTGTCATCGAGACAACATTGACAGATATAAAGCATAGATTTAATCATAAATCCTTACTCCAATCTTACGTCTCATAGACAAGTTGAATGGTGTACCAGTACATAGCATGGTTCAATATTCCAACACTTCCCCTTACACCATACAACGGAACTCCAACCCTCATTACAGTTATACAATACAACTTCATGGAGTTCTTACATTTAAATGAAACCTAAAGTCATTAAGTTTACAGGAAGACAAAGCTTTTGTTGGGATGTCAGCTATCATTTCCGTAGTAGGCATGTATGACACAGAAATACAATTTTTAGAAATCAAATCTCTCACAAAGTGATAGCGTACATCAATGTGCTTTGTCCTTTTATGACATTGAATAGATTTCAAGATATTCTGGGCACTCTGATTATCATTAAATAGTTCACACACAATATTTCTATTCATTACCTCAAACCAAAACTGTTTGATAAACAGAATGTCCTTACAGGCGTCACTTATGGATAAGTACTCTGCTTTAGTACTTGACATAGCGACGCAGCGCTGTTTTCTGCTCTCCCAGTTAACAGTATTAGACCCTAACTTAATTACAAAACCAGTATAAGATTTTCGGTCAATAGGATCATTCGCCCAATCAGCATAAGCTATAAGATCTAAATTATTACATTTACTAAAAACTAAACCATAATCGATAGTTTTAGCTAAATAGCGAAGGATCCTCTTTCCTGCTAACCAATGAGTCTTATCATAACAATTATTAAATTGACTTAAAACATTACATGTACCTTTAGGTTATATTATCTGGCCTAGTACAGACACTAAGGTACATTAAACTACCTATCAATTCTCTAAAATTATAATCATTGTCAGACACATTATTATCACATTTATTAAATTATTATATTAAATTTATTACTTAGAATGGACAACAATTGCTTTTTCTCTACATTATCATTACTGAATAGAAAAAAATCATCAACATACACACAAGGTTCACATTTTGTTTGAGAATAGCCATTAGTAAGTAGCAATTTATTTACAGTATCATTACACCCTACTTGCTTGTTTCAACCCATAGATGCTTTTCTGTAACAAACAAACTTTATTATTATCATTCTTAAAACCTATAGGTTGTTCCTAAATATTTCCTCCTTTAGTTGACTATGAAGGAAAGCAGTAGTTACATCTATGTGCTCTATGTCCATGTCTAACTCATTTGCCCAATTAAACAATATCCGCATTGTTGAGTGTCTGACTACTGGGGAAAAAGTCTCATCGTAATCTATACCAGGTTTTTGGCTAAAACCGCGAGCAACTAGACGAGCCTTGTACTTGTTAAAATTTCCAGAAGTATCTTGCTTGACTCTAAATACCCACTTACATTTAACGATGTTTTTATCTAGTGGTCTCTCGACTAATTTCCAGACACCATTGCTTAACAAAAAGTCATACTCGGCTTGCATGGCTGCTTGCCACTTCGCGCGAAAAGGGCTAGCCATAGCATCCTCATATGACGACGGTTCGTCAAACGCAATCTGCCCATGAGAGTAGAGAGAATAATCATACTCGCAGTCACCATACCTTTTAGGTGGCATACCCCTTGTACTCCGTACAGGACGTTGGCTTGGTAACTCAGACTCTACTATAGAGTCGCCCTCCTCTGCCCAAGACTGCTCATTTTCTTCCATCTGGTCGCAGTCGACGAATAATGGCGATGCTGACCGATCAGCACTGGCAGACGTGTTTGTGCTGGGGGCCTCAGTCCCAACATATCCACTCTCCATTTCACCACCTGAAATTGCAGAAGGAGGTATCAATTCACTAGAATTACCATTATCACAGTTCAACATTGGAACACAAACTTTGTCATTTAAATTAAAATTATTATTATTCATCATTTTAGATTTAATAATATTATCATTGTTTATCATTTTAGATTTAACATTACTATTATTATTTATCATTTTAGATTTAATAATATCATTAGTATTTATATCACAATCCAACTTATTAGAATTAATATCACAGTTCATCATATTAGATTTTACATTAGAGTTCGTCAATTCAGTTGGATCTACTAATCTATAACCCTTGGACATTTCACAATAACCCACAAAAATACACTCCTATGACTTTGCATCGAGCTTGTGACGGTTATGTTCTGAAATCAATGAAAAAGCTTTACAACCAAATACTCTCAAGTGGCTTAGGGTCACTTTGGATCCTGTCCACACCTGTTCAGGAATACCGCCGGACAAAGCAGCCGTGGGGCTTCGATTCTTTAGGTATATTGCAGTAGCAATAGCCTCTCCCCAAAAACGCTCGTCGAGGCAGGCCTCAGAGAGCATACACCTGGCTTTTTCCATAAGGGTTCTATTAAGGCGTTCAGATACGCCGTTCTGCTGAGGACTGTAGGGAATACTAGTTTCATAAATAATGCCCTCACTAGACAGAAACTTTACGAAGATTTTACTACAGTATTCCCCTCCATTATCTGTTCTGAAACGCTTGATTGTTTTACCCACTTGTTTCTCAACTAAATTTTTAAATTGTATAAAACATTTCATGACTTCATTCTTATGACACATAAGATAACCAAAACTTTTTCTAGAGAAGTCATCAGTAAATGTAAAACGTGCACCACCCCAGCTATTGATTGACATAGGCCCACAAACATCTGAGTGTATTAACACTAAAAGAGCTCTTTTTGCTTGGCCCTTAGGGAAAGATTTCATTGTAAGCTTCCCCTTAATACATGAGATACAATTTTTCAACTTACCATGACAGTCATCTTCAAAAACAACATCATCTGCAAGACTCCGTATCCCATACAAACCATGCAAGCTCAAATGCCCAAGTCGCTTGTGCCATACTTCCAATGGCACACTAGAAATAGCTGCTAAAGAACTTTGTTCTGCTTGCTTACAAGCACCTGTGGTAGCAACATTACATTCTGAAATACAATTTAGGTTAGAAAAACAATCAAGTTTATAAATACCCCTGAAACATGTTGCATTAGCAAAAGGCTGGCCTTTAGGATCAATTATTTTGCATTTATCTTGTTCAAATACTACTCTAAAACCTGATCTAGTCAGTTGACTAACGGATATAAGATTAGTAGTCAATTTAGGAACAAACATTACTTTTGGCAAAATCTTTAGATCACTACTATAATTGAGATTCAAAGAGACGGCACCAAGACCCTGACATTTCAGTGCTTCTCCATTAGCAACTGTAACTTTTGATTTAAAATTTATATCAATGTCTCTAAAAAGGTCCATATCACAGCACATGTGCGAAGTACACCCGGAGTCCACTATCCAGTCCACGCTTCCGTAAACAGATAAGAGTGACACTGCTGATACCAACAGTATGTCCGCAGACCCCGCAGCTAAGTTTACATCGCTACTGCTTTGCTTCTTCAAATCATTCTTCAACTTGAAACATTTTGATTTGATATGCCCTTGCTTCTGGCAGTAATGGCACTTAAGTGGTTTCCTCTTCGTAAATAAAACCACATCATCATTTGATTTGCCATTATTTGTGGATTTTCGGAACTCCTCTTGAAGTAGTCGAGCTCGCACTGCTTCGCTCGTGAGAGTTTCGGAGAGGTTTGCTGTTTCCAGACCAGAAACCAAAACATCAAAATCCTGTGGTAGACCGCTGAGTAAAATTTCTGCAACTTCTTTATCATCGATGACCCTTCCGATGTCTGCAAGTTGTTGTACTAGGGTCATTATTCCTTCGATGTAAGCTCCCATTGAATTATATTCATGGTAGTCGGATCTATGAAGTTTTCTTAGAAGCACAACCCTCCGATAAAGTCCTTTATCCTCAAATACATCCTGCAGCTTTTTCCAAGCTTGCTTTGCGCTTGTAGCATCGCGCAAATACTGAATGCAATTCGGTTTAACTGCCAAGCATATTCTAGCCAAAGCTTTTTGATCCGTGCTGCTGCTAGTCTCAGAACCATCAATACATGACCATAAGCCTTCCATGATAAGCGCCATTCGCATCTGGAACTTCCAGTTGTGATACGAGCCAATCCCATCCAATTTATCAAAAGTGTACAGACCTGCTGACGACACATGAGGCGTGTGCCCGCCAACGGTACCTTCTTGCGGCTGCTGTGTCATTGCACACAATATAAAATCCGCTTCCTCGTGTTCGTGTGCTCGCCTGCACCAAAGTGTAATTGTCTTCCTCTTCTTCAATACTGTGCCCGTAATCAGTAGAGGATAATACTGGGCCCATAACCTGTAGAGCAGAGAGCCAGCTAGGCGGTGAGTATGGCTAGCTTTGGCTATGCCAATCCTACGCAGTGGATGCACAGTGATGGAAGATAGGTTATGTTGGTGGATTGCAATCGGCGAGTGAAAATAAACAATCAGAATCACATAGCACAATAGTTATTATTGCCTGGTGAAAACCATTAAGGACTACGTTACATGATTTACACTTAATTTAGGGATACAGAAAATTAGCTTTAGATGGACATCTTGTGTGGGCCATTTCAGAACAGACAGAGAGAACAAAGCATTGCCATAGACACAAAACTGATTTTAGAGTTGAGTACTGTCAGTGTCATCGAGACAACATTGACAGATATAAAGCATAGATTTAATCATAAATCCTTACTCCAATCTTACGTCTCATAGACAAGTTGAATGGTGTACCAGTACATAGCATGGTTCAATATTCCAACAGGTACACCCATACAATACAATACATCAGACATCAGAACCTCAAACACATCGACAGAATCTCACTCAGACTATCCGCAAATAAGTCGGTTATAGGGCTATCGTTCACGAGAGACTTGAAAGCGGTGATAATGTGATATCGTATGAAAATTAATATTAAAATTATATTAATATTAGACGAATATCTGTCAGAGTTAGCTTAAAATCATTAATTTGGTAACACTTCCTCGCGAGTGAACATCAACTTCAACTCGCAAGTTCAAAAACTATTTCTATCACTATCGTATGTTTATGATAAATACAGATTATTTACGGTGCACTTGAGTAAACTAATTATTTTGGAACTCATTATTCAATAAACATAATGAACAGCTCAAAGCGAAGCCTCAGCTATAGCCAAGCAAATTATTTATTTCTTGTTTTTGATTGAACAAAATACCTACCTACACTACGTGCTACCTACCTACCTACCGTCTGCAAAAAAACCTTTGAAAGATAAAATTGAACGTCACATGTTACGTTATCTAATCTGTGGTCATGTCACATTATCTACTGTGGTCATGTCGCATGCAACTCGAGCGAGAGGCAAAGAGAATATAAACGTTTTTTTTCATCTACGCGAGAGGCTGTAGTCTAACTGCAAGTCAACGAAACGCTGAGTCGTGAATTCCATAGAGTTTATGTGAATTTAAATTTACTTCTAGCATAGATTATATTACAGAAACTTGTCCGTGATTCTAGTCTAGTTACTTAAGGCGAATAGTAGGGTGGATAGTGGCGCCACTACATTATTTAATTCTATAATTACGTTATGCAAAGGAATTATCAAAAAATCGGACCGCGCGTAGACGATACCTATCACAAGCTTTTATTTAATGTATCTGTAATTGTTTTGTTTTGTGTTATTCAATCAAAAACCTTGTTTGGAGAGCTTGGTGGCCACCAATAGGAACTAAACTCTTGAAACAAGTATCTGCCTAAATAATACAGTACAAAACTATTAAAGATACATTTAAAAAAAGCTTATGATAGATATTGTCTACGCGCGGTCCGATTTTTTGATAATTCCTTTGTATAACGTAATTATAAAATTAAATATGTAGTGGCGCCACTATCCACCCTACTATTCGCCATGGTTAAGAGCGTTTACGCCCGGCGCCCGATGTCAAGTTTAGGTAATTCAAACCCACACAGAAGCGAGCGTGTCAGTTGGTGTCAGTGTGAGCGCTGCTGGCGCGTTCTATTATGCTATAGTCAAATTTACCCACTTTGATCCATTCGAGTGAAATTGTTATAACAATTATTTAATTTAAATTTGAACTTAAAGAGCTGACTAAGTTACGAGTAGGTACAGATAAAACACTTGGTACAGATAAAGTCGAGTTTATTTTACATAATTTTTAAATGTTTTATTAAATAAAATTAATATGTCGTGGTTCTCAGCGGCATCGACCTAGATTTTCGTGGGTCTACAATTTCGGGGAGCAGACATTCATTATAATAATTTATAAGTCTGGTTTCCATTTGGTTACGCCAAAACTCATCGTCTCGAGTGATTTTTTCTATTTTCAAGGGAAACTCGTTACCTGTCCAGATAGCCAACAAACATACATTCTTCTTCGTGATATGTAACTGTCCTTGAATTTGATAAAACCACTCGTGACGACGGTTGACAGACCCGTTAGAATTCCAAAACTTTATTTTCTTTAATAAAATAGCATCATCTGCATTCATCCCGAACGCTGAAATCGGACATTTTATTTCAACAATTCCTTCATCAAAAATGCCATCAGGTGAAGCTCCCAGAAAAAAGAAGTGTTCATCAATGAACAGGCCACATTTATGTATACATATATTTAATTGTTCTTCAAGTTGCCGAATTGCAGTTGCCTCATTAACTTTTCCGTGCTTTATACTTTTAACATTGTCCAGTGAATAAGAGTATAAATGGCTCTTTACTATTGGGGCGGAGCTTATGTTTTGTCTTCTTTTACACACTTTGCCAAATGATGATGCTGTAACAAGACATCGTCGTAATTCAAGCCAAAGTGTGCTTTCTGCCTGAAGTATAGTATCTCTCTCTACCTCTTCTCTATTGTTGACCTTAAATAAAAAAACATTACACTTTAGTCACCCTATTTTTATTTTCACATTTATAGTAGTGTAGTCAGCAAAATTCGAGTATTTACCTGTTCCTGAAGATTTTTGAGGAATTCATTTTTGGCAATGTCATACATAACAATCTGCAGGCATGTCCGGTTTTTGACATTCTTCTCCGTAATGCGCTTTGTCATTCTCAAAATTTAGTCTTCTAGGACGACGAAATGCTTTTACTTTTTGTTTTCTTTTGAGACGCGCAATTTCAATGCGTTTCAGTGACATTCCTAGGAAAAAATTAAAAAAACTTATTAAAATACTAGTTTATGCCCGCGGCTTCGTCCGCGTTGATTTTATGGAAAAGTTTAAAGGTGGGTTCTATCCCATGGGAACTGATTTATGGGATAAAAAGCCTATGCTTGATTCCAGGTTCATAATTAAATGTATGCAAATTTCAGCCCGATCCGTTCAGTAGTTTTGGCGTGAAGAGGTAACAAACATCCATCCAAACTTTCGCATTTATAATATTAGTGTGATTTAAAACTAGATTATAGTAATAAACTAAGTAAAATGTACCTGGACTCTTGTCAAATTTGGATTTGTAAATGGCGTACTGAGGTCTTGCGGAATTGAAAGAGACAACTGCGGCATGACATCGTGCTGTTTATGATAAGTATAAGTATAAGCATAAGCTAAGATAGATAAGTATAAGCTATACAAATTAACCGCTACCTAGGTATCAAATATGTACTAGAACCTACCTAGTAAGATAATGTAAATGTAGGTAGGTATTCTGTGAAAGACGTTTACGTCTCGCTCGTTGTCGTCATCTGCTTATTAACAAAAAAAAATTACCGAATTATTATAATTTTATTAATTAAAGGGAATTAACTTTCAGTGTACAAAAAGCGAAAATTAATCAAAAAAATAAAAAAAGTGCAAAATGTGTACTATACGGGCTCGTCCGGGATTTGAACCCGGGACCTCTCGCACCCGAAGCGAGAATCATACCCCTAGACCAACGAGCCATGTTTGTGGAGTTCGAAATTAAATAACAGTTCGTTTGGTCTGAAGATTCATTTTTCTAACATAAAATTTCATCTTAATTTATATACCAACAGACCTTTTATTGGCCGTCTTAAGATAAATGCTTAGGGCGCTACCCCGACCCAAATCAGCGCCACCACCTATTTTATCTTATAATTATTCTGTTAAACGAAGGAATAAGCGGTTGGCCAGTTTGTGATACCTATCATAAGCTTTTTTTTAATGTCAATGTAAAAGTTTTATTTTGTATACTTTAAGCAGAGATGCGAAGTTTCTCTTCCTACACTAAAAAAACTACCTATAACATTTATAGAGGCATTAAAGAAAAGCACAAACTGGCCAATCGATTTTTAAAATTCCTTTGTTTATCATCATAAATTAAATATAATAGGTGGTGGCGCTGATTTGGGTCGGGGTAGCGCCTTAAATAGCTTAATTATGTATATCGATACGTAGGTTCTACATTTCATTGGTAGATACCTACTTATGTACCTACTTAGATATTCAGGAGACTGCAAAAATCTGGTACCTACCTACCTACTCAGATAAAATACCTACATAAAACTAAACTACCTAGGTAGGTACCAAGCTGCCAAGTTTCGTATTACTACATTGCATGTTTATTTGTTTGTACCCATACCTATTTATAATTTTTAGAACCAACCACCATATGACCAAAACTATCTATGAGGCGAACACCTCAAGGCGTTTTAGAAAGTTGACGTGCGAAAGGAGAAAAAATTACCGCTACATGACACCCTATGCACGTCCCGCTCTTTCTTACGCAACACACGTAGCCCCTCTCGCTCGCTCGCGCGGAACCGACTCGATTCGTTCTACTGAAGCCAGTCTAGTAAGAACGAACGCCGCGGCGCGCGCATCTTCGAAAATGGCGGCAATTTTTGACTAAAAATAACAAAAGAAAGAAAGTGATTTTATTTATGTCGTGTACGTTCGTAACTTATTCCGTGGCGTTTATAATGAATTAAAATATTTATTTATAAGAAAATTTAAATTGAATGCGTGGAAACGACTTCGCAAGTGATAAGTGTATGAATGTGAAAGTCGAAGTGTACCTAAGACAGTTTGAGCGGAATCATCGCATCTCTCTGGGACAGCTGTTACACTGACATTTTATTCATTGTAAGTACATACATACTTACCCACTTGCCTGCCTATTACTCATTCATTATACCTATTAGGTAGGTACCTACTTACCTCAAATAAACGTAGGTACCTAGGTAGATACACATTCCTAAAATGCCTGTGAAAATGCCTTCTGAAGAAAGTGAATAGGTACCTCAATAATACCATTCAATAATAATTGGGTAGGTAGTTAAGTACCTATGCGCTTACAGAGTTGGGCACTTCTTTTTATGGTTTTGGACATAGATGAATAATGTTTTGGAGTAGGTAATTTAGTAGGTATACCTAGGTGCTATAATATACCTAATTAGACCTTACCTCATGAATCTCACCCAAGTCTACCCTTATAGTATCTACCCACTGGATCCCAGTCAATGATATTATTATATAAACATCCCAGTCATCAGAATCAACATCGTTTTGTGAATTTATTGTTCAAGCTCTTCTCCAAAATGTCAAAACAATCTAGTTATGTATGTAAGTACCTATTAGGATCTCGGTATCCTTGGTGATTCAGTGAATGAAACCCTCTTCGTGAGTGGGTTCTATTCCGAATGTGGTCCACGCACATACATCGTTCTGTGCACGCTCGGCAGAGCGCGGTGCGGTGCGAGGTGGGCGGCGCCTCTCAAGAGTCCTTGGAGGCCACCTTGGAGGCATATTTTTGGAATTCAGAGCGAGCGGGCGGAAAAACCTGATGTGTAGCCAGTGAAGCTCTTAGAGACTGATGTGTAGCCAGTGAAGCTCTTAGAGACTGATGTGTAGCCAGTGAAGCTCTTAGAGACTGATGTGTAGCCAGTGAAGCTCTTAGATACTGATGTGTAGCCAGTGAAGCTCTTAGAGACTGATGTGTAGCCAGTGAAGCTCTTAGAGACTGATGTGTAGCCAGTGAAGCTCTTAGAGACTGATGTGTAGCCAGTGAAGCTCTTAGATACTGATGTGTAGCCAGTGAAGCTCTTAGAGACTGATGTGTAGCCAGTGAAGCTCTTAGATACTGATGTGTAGCCAGTGAAGCTCTTAGAGACTGATGTGTAGCTAGTGAAGCTCTTAGATACTGATGTGTAGCCAGTGAAGCTCTTAGATACTGATGTGTAGCCAGTGAAGCTCTTAGAGACTGATGTGTAGCCAGTGAAGCTCTTAGATACTGATGTGTAGCCAGTGAAGCTCTTAGATACTGATGTGTAGCCAGTGAAGCTCTTAGAGACTGATGTGTAGCCAGTGAAGCTCTTAGAGACTGATGTGTAGCCAGTGAAGCTCTTAGATACTGATGTGTAGCCAGTGAAGCTCTTAGATACTGATGTGTAGCCAGTGAAGCTCTTAGAGACAGATGTGTAGCCAGTGAAGCTCTTAGATACTGATGTGTAGCCAGTGAAGCTCTTAGATACTGATGTGTAGCCAGTGAAGCTCTTAGAGACTGATGTGTAGCCAGTGAAGCTCTTAGAGACTGATGTGTAGCCAGTGAAGCTCTTAGAGACTGATGTGTAGCCAGTGAAGCTCTTAGAGACTGATGTGTAGCCAGTGAAGCTCTTAGAGACTGATGTGTAGCCAGTGAAGCTCTTAGATACTGATGTGTAGCCAGTGAAGCTCTTAGAGACTGATGTGTAGCCAGTGAAGCTCTTAGAGACAGATGTGTAGCCAGTGAAGCTCTTAGAGACTGATGTGTAGCCAGTGAAGCTCTTAGAGACTGATGTGTAGCCAGTGAAGCTCTTAGATACTGATGTGTAGCCAGTGAAGCTCTTAGATACTGATGTGTAGCCAGTGAAGCTCTTAGAGACTGATGTGTAGCCAGTGAAGCTCTTAGAGACAGATGTGTAGCCAGTGAAGCTCTCAGAGACTGATGTGTAGCCAGTGAAGCTCTTAGAGACTGATGTGTAGCCAGTGAAGCTCTTAGATACTGATGTGTAGCCAGTGAAGCTCTTAGATACTGATGTGTAGCCAGTGAAGCTCTTAGAGACTGATGTGTAGCCAGTGAAGCTCTTAGAGACAGATGTGTAGCCAGTGAAGCTCTTAGAGACAGATGTGTAGCCAGTGCAGCTCTTAGAGACTGATGTGTAGCCAGTGAAGCTCTTAGAGACTGATGTGTAGCCAGTGAAGCTCTTAGAGACTGATGTGTAGCCAGTGAAGCTCTTAGATACTGATGTGTAGCCAGTGAAGCTCTTAGAGACTGATATGTAGCCAGTGAAGCTCTTAGAGACTGATGTGTAGCCAGTGAAGCTCTTAGAGACTGATGTGTAGCCAGTGAAGCTCTTAGAGACTGATGTGTAGCCAGTGAAGCTCTTAGAGACTGATGTGTAGCCAGTGAAGCTCTTAGATACTGATGTGTAGCCAGTGAAGCTCTTAGATACTGATGTGTAGCCAGTGAAGCTCTTAGAGACTGGTGTGTAGCCAGTGAAGCTCTTAGAGACAGATGTGTAGCCAGTGAAGCTCTTAGAGACAGATGTGTAGCCAGTGAAGCTCTTAGAGACTGATGTGTAGCCAGTGAAGCTCTTAGAGACTGATGTGTAGCCAGTGAAGCTCTTAGATACTGATGTGTAGCCAGTGAAGCTCTTAGATACTGATGTGTAGCCAGTGAAGCTCTTAGAGACTGATGTGTAGCCAGTGAAGCTCTTAGATACTGATGTGTAGCCAGTGAAGCTCTTAGATACTGATGTGTAGCCAGTGAAGCTCTTAGAGACTGATGTGTAGCCAGTGAAGCTCTTAGAGACAGATGTGTAGCCAGTGAAGCTCTTAGAGACAGATGTGTAGCCAGTGCAGCTCTTAGAGACTGATGTGTAGCCAGTGAAGCTCTTAGAGACTGATGTGTAGCCAGTGAAGCTCTTAGAGACTGATGTGTAGCCAGTGAAGCTCTTAGATACTGATGTGTAGCCAGTGAAGCTCTTAGAGACTGATATGTAGCCAGTGAAGCTCTTAGAGACTGATGTGTAGCCAGTGAAGCTCTTAGAGACTGATGTGTAGCCAGTGAAGCTCTTAGAGACTGATGTGTAGCCAGTGAAGCTCTTAGAGACTGATGTGTAGCCAGTGAAGCTCTTAGATACTGATGTGTAGCCAGTGAAGCTCTTAGAGACTGATGTGTAGCCAGTGAAGCTCTTAGATACTGATGTGTAGCCAGTGAAGCTCTTAGATACTGATGTGTAGCCAGTGAAGCTCTTAGAGACTGATGTGTAGCCAGTGAAGCTCTTAGAGACAGATGTGTAGCCAGTGAAGCTCTTAGAGACAGATGTGTAGCCAGTGCAGCTCTTAGAGACTGATGTGTAGCCAGTGAAGCTCTTAGAGACTGATGTGTAGCCAGTGAAGCTCTTAGATACTGATGTGTAGCCAGTGAAGCTCTTAGAGACTGATATGTAGCCAGTGAAGCTCTTAGAGACTGATGTGTAGCCAGTGAAGCTCTTAGAGACTGATGTGTAGCCAGTGAAGCTCTTAGATACTGATGTGTAGCCAGTGAAGCTCTTAGAGACTGATATGTAGCCAGTGAAGCTCTTAGAGACTGATGTGTAGCCAGTGAAGCTCTTAGAGACTGATGTGTAGCCAGTGCAGCTCTTAGAGACTGATGTGTAGCCAGTGAAGCTCTTAGAGACTGATGTGTAGCCAGTGAAGCTCTTAGAGACTGATGTGTAGCCAGTGAAGCTCTTAGATACTGATGTGTAGCCAGTGAAGCTCTTAGAGACTGATATGTAGCCAGTGAAGCTCTTAGAGACTGATGTGTAGCCAGTGAAGCTCTTAGAGACTGATGTGTAGCCAGTGAAGCTCTTAGAGACTGATGTGTAGCCAGTGAAGCTCTTAGAGACTGATGTGTAGCCAGTGAAGCTCTTAGATACTGATGTGTAGCCAGTGAAGCTCTTAGATACTGATGTGTAGCCAGTAAAGCTCTTAGAGACTGGTGTGTAGCCAGTGAAGCTCTTAGAGACAGATGTGTAGCCAGTGAAGCTCTTAGAGACAGATGTGTAGCCAGTGAAGCTCTTAGAGACAGATGTGTAGCCAGTGAAGCTCTTAGAGACTGATGTGTAGCCAGTGAAGCTCTTAGAGACTGATGTGTAGCCAGTGAAGCTCTTAGAGACTGATGTGTAGCCAGTGAAGCTCTTAGAGACTGATGTGTAGCCAGTGAAGCTCTTAGATACTGATGTGTAGCCAGTGAAGCTCCTAGAGACTGATGTGTGAAGCTCTTAGAGACTGTGTTGTGTGTCTGTTGCTCTTTCACGTAAAAATTACTGAACGGATCGGGCTGAAATTTTGCATACAGGTAATTGTAATCCTGGAATCAAACATAGGCTACTTCTTATCCCATAAATCAGTTTCCGTGGGAAATGAAATGAAATGAAAACATTTATTGAAAAAGAAATACACAAGAACAGTGGTCGCCCCGTGACCACGATCGCTAAGCTGTAACGCGGTAGAAACGTAGGGGAAATAAAACAAAAGGTACGCGATAAATTCCCGATATAATCATTAACTAGTGGTTAACTCAATGTTAAGCTAAAGCTAGGTGTTATCAGTTTCTCGAAAGAAATCACCTTTAATCGTTTCCATATAAACGCGTGCGAAGCCGCGGGGCGCAGCTAGTATCTATTATACTCACCTAGTGGCGATGTGTGGCCGATGCGCGATGTACCTACCTAGGACCTATGACGAAGTCACGGTAATATTATAGGATAATTATTACCTTGACGAAGTCTTGAAAGATCGTAAGTAGGTATGTATGTACCTACTTCATACCTACCTAGTTTCCTCTTCAAGTAGATACCTAGTTGCTTTTAAGAATAGTTACTAGATTTTTTAGAACAATAAATACTTAACACGTTGAACGCTTTATGAGAAATCGAGCATTTCTATTCAGGCCACGGGGCTCACCGGTGAGCCTAATCGTACTGTGCCGTTTGAGCCGTGGGGGTCACCGGTGAGCCGCGTGAGAGGTTTGACGTAAACGCTTCCTACAAGCCACAGATTGCAGCTATGAAACAAAACGCGTATGGAAGTGAGCCGCGTGGCCCTGTAGCCGATTCGGACGGCGTGGTTTTCAAATCCAATAGAAACTTTTAGTTTTAACAAGGTATTCGTAATGATGCTAGGGTTGTGCTAACTTAACGGTAGAAAATATTATTAACCCTTATCACGCATAATAAATCTACAAAATAATAATCAAATATGTATTAAAATACAAATTTAAACACTTATTTACGTCAGCAAAAAAAATAAAATATGTGGATCTTGTTGAAAAAATTCAAACAAGGGAAAGTTTTATTTGGGCAGCTTTGGCAATAAGTGACCACTTTTACCGTCTTTGTTTTGGCCTGTTTGCTACCCATGACTGTCACGTTATCTGCATAACATTAGCGGCATGTCCAGAAGGAAAAAAAAGATGGTTTGGCTAGAAAAGTTAGAAAACTTTTTAGCCAAACCATCTTTTTTTCCAAGCAGTGTTTTATTCTCTTGGGCCTCTGGTCAGGTACAGCATCTTCGTGGACTCCGCAAAGATTCATGATTATGAATCTTCAGAAGTCCACCATTTGCGTGTTTTTTTTTTTAGTCACTGACTTGTACGTACGTCAAAGCATTTACCATCGCAGTATTTAGTAATAAATCCACCGCCAGCTTCTTGTACCAACGTATAGCAACGTCGACTGCTCCATTAGCTTTGTGCAAACGTTTATAATCTGCGGTTTCATGATCACAGTACCCTGACGCTTTTTTATCATTCCAAATCGATCTGAGTAGGTGATCTTCTTGGGTAGGTGCCTCCTATTCTTTCGGATTGTTCCCACCAAATGAGTTTTCCAACAAACCCCTGGCTAATGCAATGGTGGTATACCAGTTATCGGTATAAAGAGAGCTTTTATTTAGAAGACCGCTAAGCAGATCCTTGACAACATTATACGGAGTGGTATTTGTGATTTCGTTGTTTTTTCCAGCGTAAATACTTATTTTATAAGTACCTATATCCCGACACACAGCAGAACTTAAATTCTTTAATTCCATATTGATGAAATGAAATAAAATTTATTTATTGCATAGAAATACAGACACAACCACTCCGAAACAATAATTTTTCTAAATTTTATAACTAATTGTTAGGTACCTACTTTAAATCTATGTTTGCGTTGATGGTATTGGCTAGCCTTAGATATCTACGCTAGGCTGTAAAGCCTGTGTTATAGACATCTATGCCATCCCTGATCCCTCATTCATTCATTACAGCAACACTGATTTTATAAAAAAGGCAAATTTGAATTCCTGTAT
Organism: Eupithecia subfuscata; assembly: GCA_963564075.1. Lineage (NCBI taxonomy): Eukaryota > Metazoa > Arthropoda > Insecta > Lepidoptera > Geometridae > Eupithecia > Eupithecia subfuscata. The sequence continues at coordinate 9,607,089 of OY751124.1, read as the reverse complement.
AATATTTTATGGCGTTGTTCTATTCGTTGGTTGAAGTATATCTTCATCTGTATCTATTGGGAAACATTTATCTGGATATTGTCTAACTAAGCGTTAGATCCTTTTGCGTAAGCTCAAAATCAAAAGCATCCATTTTTGACGGGAAAAGCGAATCAGATCCTCGCATGTCGACGCGCGCGCGCGATACTAAAGGCGCGGCGGCGCGCGCGAGGGTGGGCCGCGTCGTGACCCCGCGGCCCCCGCCAGCGGAAAATAGAACATCCTTTGCACTAGGCCACGGGACCCACCGATGAGCCTTTGACGATATCTTAAAAACTACACGGTAGAAGTCGGTAATTTTTATTTTGCATCCAAATTACTTCATTTTAATAACTTTGGAATTAAAATTTCAAGTTGATGAAAATGACCGATTACCTGATTTTGGCTTGGCCCGAATGGAAAAGTAAGCTAGGCTCACCGGTGGGTGATATGGCGTACAACGTGTTAAATAAAAAAAATATCTATTGAAATAATTTCATATGACAAGCAACGTTTAATTCTGGCTCAAACCTCAAGTTCGGAAAAACTGTGACGTCATGCCCGGTGACACGGATCGCTCACGTAACATCCGGTAGAATAAGGTAGGTACCTACCTACATTCGATACTTACCTTACCTAGTCTACCTACGTCCTCGCTACCGTGGCTTCCTCCTGCAAGTGGTCGCACAACAATATTAATTTGCCTAAAGCTCGAGGACTCGGCTCGGGCTCCTAATTCCGTGTGAATCCAGTATGATTGTATTCCGTGATTGCAACAACTGTAAGGTAAGAGTGAGATGGAGGTCGGATAGGTAGTCTGTCTTTTTCCGTAAATTGACTTATGATTTGACGGATGACAGCAATCAATCGAGACACGCAAACGTGACACCAACCGTTGACACGGGACATTTAAGTAGGTACCTAGTGGAAACGAAGAAGCTATAGATTCAAAGACATTTTAACCGATCAGAGTGGAATAGGGTGTAGTCTTAGTAGTCCGGTTACATTTAAGTGAACCGGACTTGTGAGTCGCTCGACGACTCAGTAGTTTGGTTGCCTTGCCTAATTCAACCGGACTTTTGAATCTTTTTTTGCAATTGTAATATAGGTAGGTAGATTCAAGACAAGACTCAAGTAGTAAAACTAGTCCACTCGGGCTATGGATCAGAGTGAAATAAAGTGGAAACTGTGATTTTATCCCTGTTATGTATACTTAATTAATACACCTTTAACGCGTTAATGCATTAACTGGGTTTAAGGTCTCGTCTCGCTCAGTTTGCATTACCTTTTTAATTTTGTACCTATTTGTATTCAACTTCAAACTATCATTGCAATAAAATTCTAATTCAATAGTTAAATCAATTAAAGTCAATTATTTATTTATTTACTTATTTATCAATTAGAACGGCGAAAACACCAATTACACTAATTAATTATAATTAACAATATATAAAACTAACATAAAATTGGTATAAAGTTAATAAAAATGTCAGACTAAAATTATGCATTATTAAATTGTTTATTCACAAAGAAAATTATACTAGTATTTACAATTGAAACAATTGAGCTAACTGCCGACTGTTGCAAACAGTTTACAGATAGCTCAACTGATCCATATCAACACCAGTCGGAAGCGTCCCCAAGACGCTGGCTGCATTGCCACGCTGTATGGCAATGCTGATACGCTGTGCCAGATATTCACCAGCTCTCGGGTCACGCGTCGCTTCGACCTGACGCTCAACTAAATTGTTAATTTGAATTTAAACAAGAAAGAAAATAGTAATAATAATCGATCATCCATCCCTCTCACAATATAGCAGACAGACTGACTTATTATGACCTTCCAATTACAAGTAATATCACAATAATAAGAGGTGCCCTTTATTTCAACGCAGAAAGACAGCTGTTAGAGACATTAGCGCTCTGTCGCTATTTTTTCCCGACCCAGTAAGAGTAATGGCAACGAGCCGTTAGGGACTGCCTTCTACTTACTCTCTTCTCTTCTATAATACCTAACCTACAGTGACTCTTCAACCCCACACTTGTGTTATGCGGGTAGTGGTACCTACAGAAGTAGTTGAGCAAAAGAGTTGAACGCGCTCCGAGCACGGGCCACTTTGTCCGCGAGTTGTATACTTATCGTGCGTGGTCGGTACTGGCTGCCGCTACTATTCACGTATCTAAATATCTGTAGATTCACGACGAATGACTGTGTCTTCATAGATTTCCTCCACTGTATTTTTTAATTTTTTTCATCACCGAATAATATCGATAACGTGGTCTCATAAGGACGTAGACTGTTGTGATCAGTGTAGCTGATCCGCCGCCGCTGGCTTCGTGCCGGTCAAGTGCACCCGTGTACGCTGTGTAACTGTGCGCCTGCGCCGAGTGTGCCGCTGCGCGACCAGCGCAGCGCCGAGCGGGGAGGAAGCCGGCGCGGCGGCGGCGGAGCGGCGGAGCGGGGAGAATGTGAATATAACTTGATCTCACCGACGACGACACAGGGAATGTGATCAATCAAACATCTTGTGAACATTCCAAGGTACTTACCTCGTGATCGGCCACCAATCAATGCTCTTCCGTACCTAAGTAATAATAATAATAATAATAATCATTTATTTCAGGTCATAAAAAAGGAACCCATAGGTTATTTATGCATAAATTAAAGTACAATTAAAATTAAATTAAAATACATACCTAAATTAATAATTTACATAAGTAGGTACGGTACATTCTAAATCTCTAGGCACCTGATCCTTACAATGACCTATTCTAAACTGAATACGAGTATACCTGTAGAAGGTACTGATAATCACTGCGTGCTGTATAATTGGCACTGATTTATTAACCCCCGACGCAAAAAGAGGGGTGTTATAAGTTTGACGTGTCTGTCTGTGTATATGTCTGTGGGTGGTAGCTCCCAAACGGATGAACCGATTTTCGTTTAGTTTTTTTTGTGTCATAGATAATTTTATCCCGAGTGTTCTTAGCCATGTTTCATGAAAATCTGTTCAGCCAATAAACGTCGGCGGGTTATTTAAAATTTTAATTTTGTCTTGTAGTTAGAGAGAGTATTACTTTATTTATGACGTATTAGGTAAACTTCATGAGAGTACCTACCAGTAGAACTCGATTTTAAACTAAGTAAGTATGTACTTAATTGAAACTTTCAATTAAGTACATACTTGGTACTTAGTATAAAATCGAGTTCATTTGTTTCAATTTAAATCAAATGAACTCGATTATTTCGGCGCGGACAAGCGCGTGTGAAGATCAATTAATGTACTTAATGGTTCAAGATTTCATCGATGTTATAAAACGAATTCTGAAATCGGGTCGCTGTGGGCTTGGAATGGAATGCATTCAGCTAAGCTGATAGGCTCCGGCACTCAACGCATATTTTCTCCTCGGCATCGGCATGCAATCAAAATGTAGAGTCATCTAGTTGTTTGAAATGGTAACGCATTGACCGTGTGGTCGGCTGCAGCGCGGCGGCCCACTTCCCATAGCCAGTCACCCATTATGTGGTCTAACTATAACACCCGACGGCGCGGCAGCGGTGCTGGCAGTTATCGCCGCTCAGGGTAAGGGCCAGTCTCCACCAAAGCGGAGACGAGACGAGACGAGAGGAGATGTGGTTTAAACAACCAGTAGAACGTCGTTATTCACGCATCTCGTCTCCGCTCAGCTTCAGTGGAGACCACCGAGTGGTGACGTGTCATATTTGTATGGCGCCATCGAAGTGAAGGTGTCATCTGTCTCTGTGCCTTGCAAGCTGGTGACGTCACATAACGGAGGCGAGAAGAGATATATAGATACGATTGATGCGAAATCAATCGTTCACTTCTCTCACTCAGCGAGAGATTGAGGAAACAAACGACTCTTAGCTATTGCGTATTATTGAGAGAAGTTTATAAGTGAGAGGCTTTATTCTTCATTTTTGTTAAGTAGATACTTACATTATTTTTATAGGTATTTTTACTAAAAAAAATATTTTGTCCACATCACTTGAATCTTCATAGCTAATTTCGACGATTGCTTAACTTAACTATTTATTTTCTAAATTGTAAGATTGCATACCACACATATTCACAGTGTGAATCACTGTCATTTAGCCGTGCAGGCCATTCATTAGCTTTTTGTCGCTAGATACTTGTAACTTATTTTGTAATTATATAAGCTGTAGACCTTCCTTAAAAATAAATAAATATATAAAAGATAGATGTGAGCGGGGTGCAGTGAGGGGCGCTGGTAGGTAGTGCATTCCTCTCAACAAACTTCCGACGCTCCCCGCACGCAGCTCAATGCCGCTCCAGCCAGCCAGCATACATCTCCGCTCCAGTCTGGCCAGTGCGGTTCGGTTGAGACACTCTAGCTGAAAAACGCTTCGTACATCTCCGCATATCTCTGCTTCGGTGAGGTCCGGGCCTTTGAGAGAACACAGGGAGAGCTTCCCACGGCCGGCGCGGCGCGGCGCGGCGGCGCGGCGGAGGCTCTCGTTGAGAATGCCGACGTTTGTTACAACAACGAGAGCAAACAGTTGTTCCGGTTTCTTATAAAAACATAGTGATTGTGATTTGTTGATATGCTGCTATTGTGCACGCTGAGACCTTCTATATTTTGGAGACACATAGATAATAAGAACCATGTTACTTGTACGTGTTACTAAAACAGTTTTAGTTTCGTTTACGCAGCTTCGCATGCGTTTTTTCTATGGAAATGTTTGATGGTTATTACCGCCGCCGCCGCCCGTTCAATAACACAATTTTACAATAAATAAATACTTTCTCATTGATAATGTAAGTAGCTGACAATATAACAGAGTTAGTCCATCAATCTGCGCGCTCAATAAACCCGTAAACGTCAGCATCTCGCATGGAAAGCGTGCTCTGCCTCCGAGCAGCGATAAATAATGGTAGCCTTGAAAGTGCGTCGGCGCAGTGTCCGCGGACCGGTCCTATGCGGGGCACGGGTGGCACGGGGCCGAGGGCGCAGCGCGCGCAGGCCTGCCGGTTCTCACTGGACCACGCCGCCGCCGTAGTACTAGTACCTGTCCGCGGCGGACGCAGGAGGCAGGAATCCTACTCAAATATTTACGGAGACTAATGTAGTCTCCCTACATATTTGAGCCGCCATGCCAGCGTTCCAGGTACACGATACTGCACCTCCACTTGCCTGACATTACCCCGCCCCGCCCTGCAGCACTGTGCAAGCGGGGTGCATCACGATCATCAATCGAATGACTCATGTTTACATTTCACTAATAACAAAACCATTTCTGCGTCTGGAAAGAGAAAACAACCATTCGTTATTTACATTACATGCGCTGCTTCGCCTCTGTTGTGAATAGTTTTTCGGAATTCATTGTTGGATCATGTTTGGATTTTTATTAGTAGCTACCGCCAACACGTCCTTATAATATAAACCATAAATAAATAATGATGGACAATCCACGGCGCATCATCTAGCCCCGAGCTAAGGAGAGCTTGTGTTGCGTTACGGGTACTAGATGACTGATTATAATGTAGCTACTTAGTACGACATTACAAAGCGAGCCCGCCTGCGTCGCTCGCGTTGAAATTGGGAAAGTCGCAGATCGACGCAGCTTTGCGACGATCCAATGAAATAACCTTTAGAGACTGTGTAGTCTCATCCGTCCTCCGTCTCCTGAATCTTTGTACCTAGTCACATGTTGTCTAGCCATTCAAAGGGATGTTTTACTTTACAATCGGTCAAAAAGCTTCACAATGGGTCAAAAGACTTTAAATTCTAGACTAAGGTGGTATCTTAATTGGCGTAAATCGTTTGTTCGTACGATATAATACACATTCAGTCATAAAAGTATCGGGAATGGATGATTTGTTTATGGTTCTAAATTCAAATTTTTGTTTTTTTTTTGGTTGTTGTTTGATTGGCACTACTGTTTTCCATTTTGGCGCGGAGTTTGAGTTGCAGTTGGTATCAGTGGATAAAACATTCCTAAAATAGCAAATACAGCTCCTATAGTTGTATTAAATACAGTGCTGTTTTTAGTTATATCATATCTAGTGTGTATTGCGAATTTCATAATGGACAAAAACATCGAACAAAGAGTTTGTCATAAATTATGCTTCGCCAATTAAATTTCGTGTTCGGAGTCACTGAAAATGTTACAGAAGGCTTACGGTGAATCAACTTTATCAAAAACACGTGCTTATGAGTGGTACAAAGCGTTCAAAAGCGGTTGAGATGTGATGGAAGATTAGCCTCGCTCTGGTACATCAACGTCTGCAACTGAACTTAACATCGCAAAAGTGAAGGAAAAAGTGACTAAAAATCCTCATTCAACTTTGAGAGAAATAGCCGCTAAACTTTCTGTATCTCACGAGTCGATCCGAACCTTCTTAAATAATCACTTGGGTATGAAACATGTTGCCGCTCGACTAGTCCCAAAAGACCTGAATTTTCTCCAAAGACTCAATCGCATGAGAGTCGCTGAGGACATGCTAGAACGAGTAAATTCCGACCCAACATTCATCAAACGCATTATTACTGGTGACGAGACGTGCGTTTATGAGTTTGACATGCAAACTAGTCAACAAGCTTCGGAGTGGCGCCTTCCAACTGAACCGAATTCGAAAAAACCACGCCAAAGTCGATCAAAAGTCAAAGTCATGTTGACTGTTTTCTTTGACTCTCGCGGTGTTGTGCACTCGGAATTCTTGCCGGAAGGTCAAACGGTAAAGAAAGAATGTTATTTGAGCGTTATGCGGCGTTTAGGAGCAAATTCGACGAAAAAGGCCAGATTTGTGGAAAGAAAATTCGTGGACCACGATAATGCGCCTTCGCACAAGGCCATCATTGTGACCGAATATTTGAACAAACACTCAACAAATACGATCGAGCAACCACCATATTCACCCGATATGGCTCCATCCAGCTGACTTCTTTCTTTTTCCTAAACTCAAATTACCACTTCGTGGAACCCGTTTTCAATCGGTAGAAGACATAAAGGAGAATTCGCGGCGAGAACTGAACTCAATTCCGGAAACAGCGTTTAAAAAATGTTTTGATGATTGGATTATTCGTTGGCGTAAGTGTATCGTTTCTGACGGAGCATACTTTGAATTGAAGGTGATAAAATAAATTTGGGTGATGAATAACAAACATTTTGTGTATTATTGATCTTTTCCCGGTACTTTCTTGACAGAGTGTACATAACAATAGGACGCCACACAGCTATAGTACTGATAAACGCATAAGCACTGACTGAGTTCTGACATCTGGCATGCCCAGTGCTCAGTGGGCATCGCGCAACGTATTACCTGTTGGACCATCGCAAGATCATTTTCATCGTGCGTCGTAGTCGTATCGATCAGTCGTACGATCGCTAGCCAATTACAACAATGCCTAAAAAAATCTTATGACATCACAAAAATGTAAGAGAAAGGTTCCAAAGTGACACGAACACACAACGAACCGCTAGCTCCGAGGATCACAATATTTACGTCTGAATTGTTGAGCGCTCCAAAAGTTCGATGACTTGGAACGGTGCTTATCAGCTAGCCTGGGAGTATTTACCACTTCCCTAGTACCTACATACTCTCAACTACTAAAATTGGTCAATTTCAATAATGTTTAAAAAGACCACCCCTTTCTATTGTACCTAACCTACTGCTACTACCTTAACTTGCGGATAACGGGTCACACTGGTCACACTTTTAGAATTTAGAATTTTATTTTATTTTTGTCTCATCATAATCTAACACCTTCAATCACACAGTGTGTTTGTTTGATATTCCTTAATTAAGAGACAAAAATAAAATAAAATGAACAAATAAGACGGCCGCCTATTCAAATGTAATTTGTGAGTATTTGAGTGGTTGAGTGTAGATACTCGTAATCGGTGCGGGCGGGCGGTGCCGTATGGCGCATGGCGTGGCGTGCCGCGCCGCGACCTGACTCCGACAGGTAGGTCTCTTCTCTACAACCTGTCCAACCAGATTTAACTGTTATATTTACACGAATTCCAAGAGAATCGAGAGCCGCACGGAATCGTAAACGACCAAATATAATGACCAAGAGAAAATACAATCAAAGCCTGCCCGTGCCCACTGCCTGCTGCCCGCTGCCCGCTGCCCGCGCATGTGACATGCAGGAACACCTGCCTCCTGCCGACGGGTCACTGGATCCTGATTGTTTTCTAAATCACAACATTTGAATGTTTTTAAAAAACTAAACACTATTTTTCAGCAGGACGCTGAACATTGACTCTTTCAATAGTATCGTTCACAGGGCAAGGCGATGCATGACTCTCAACTTCTTTTGCATATGATGTAGTTTTACACTTATTTTTTATTATTTGTGAGGCAGGAGGTTGCGGGTGCGATTCCCGCCTCGGGACAATGTTTGTACGATCTGCAAATATTTGTTCCGGGTGTTCTGGATTTTTTCTATGTGAGTATAATAAAAATATCTATGTATGTAATGTATTCGTATTGTCTATATTAATATCACACTAATATTATAAATGTGAAAGTTTGGATGGATGGATGGATGGATGTTTGTTACCTCTTCATGCCAAAACTACTGAACGGATCGGGCTGAAATTTTGCATACAGGTAATTATAATCCTGGAATCAAACATAGGCTTTACTTTTTAACCCATAAATCAGTTCCCTTGGGATAGAAATCACCTTTAAACGTTTCTATAGAAACAATGCGTGCGAAGCCGCGGGCATAAACTAGTCTATACTAATATTATAAAGAGGAAAGGTTTGATTTTTTGTTTGTTTGTTTGTTTGTATGAATTGAATAGGCTCCGAAACTACTGGACCGATTTGAAAAATTCTTTCACCGTTAGGAAGCTTACTTTTCAGGGAGTGACATAGGCTATATTTTATCCCGGAATTCCCACGGGAACGGGAACTACGCGGGTGAAACCGCGAGGCGATCGTCTAGTTTATTATAAAGCTAAAAGATTTGTTTGTTTGTTTGTTTGTATTGAATAGGCTCCGAAACTACTGGACTGATTTGAAAAATTCTTTCACCGTTAGGAAGCTTACTTTTCAGGGAGTGACATAGGCTATATTTCATCCCGGAATTCCCACGGGAACGGGAACTACGCGGGTGAAACCGCGAGGCGATCGTCTAGTATCAGTCATCTAGTAGGTACCCATAACACAAGCTCTGTTTAGCTTGGGGCTAGATGATGCTGTGTGGATTGTCCAGCATTATTTATTCATTTATAGATATACTTATATAAGCAGATAACGTTTACCAAAACGGCTGTCACTATTGTAGGACAGCATCCTGCAATACTCTATACTAGAGGGCGATCAATTATTATTTATTTCACATGCAACTCCATGTAAACAGACAGTCGTATTATTGAATGAGACGAGAAACAGTAAACATACAACAAGTGGTACCTAGGTCTCCGGCGCAGAGCCGCGTCGCGTCACGTCGCGTCACGCGCGCACCGTTACGTACGCGCCTCCACCTGCGCGCGCGCACGCCCCACATACACACTTCGTTATGATGCGCACGCGCGCCGCACCAGGCACCGCCATCCCCAACAGCCTATATTGGTCCACTGGACGCAGGCCTCCGCCTGATAAGCGCCTTATTGCCTTTTATCCCTTGGGGGTAATGCCCAAAGTCCCCACGCTGGGCATGCGGGTTAGGGATCGCAGTTTGGTGGTAGAATTGTTCTGCAGAGGGCGCTGCTGCTGATCGCCTCTCTAGACACCCGCGGGAAGAGTTGGGTGCCGCAAATTCTAAGCCGGCGCGCCACCGTGCGTAGTCTATTGATGCCCTCCTTGTCGAATTTCGGCCACAGACAGGCGAGCAGCGCATATTATAGTGCACAAGTGTGCGCGCAAACACAGACCAGGTGCACTCTCTATTCCCCCTATCATGATCCGGTGTGGAGTCTATTGCCACTGCTGTGCTATATACTTAACCTACATAACGTCATCATCATCACATCACTAACACTGAGCATGATGTGAACATGACGCGTGGGTGTGAAACAGAGTTGCGCAAACGTCTGCAATGAAGATTTAAATATTTTTTGACAGAATTAATCTTTTATGAAGATTTTTAGACGCAGCTGAGTGCAAGCTCAGTGGTCAGAGCAGCGTGTACAATGATCTAAGACATTTTGACCACATGTCTTTCAACAGGCATGATACATGTAGGTATGTATACCTACCTACCTGTGTAAATTATCCGATACATTATAGCTCACTTCGCGATTGAAAACAGGCTTCAGTATTTAGGAAGAACAATGATGAATCATCATCATCATCATCAGCCTATATTAGTCCACTGCTGGACATAGGCCTCCCCTAATGAGCGCCATAGCGCCCTGTCTTCAGCTTGCCGCATCCAGCATCTGCCTGCATATTTATGATGAATCATAAATTAGCCTAATTATGGAAAAGAAAATGTTGCATGGCTACTTCCCAATTCGACAAATTTTCATTTCGCAACCAGCATTGGCTATTCCTAACATCATCCTTGTCGGCCCTCTGCTGAACATAGCTGCTTGTTGGCTTCTGTCTATACTATACTATATAATAGTCGACATCAGAACCATTTGGTCGGATATCCACTTTTTGCAAAATCCACTTTTTAATCCAGTTCGGTACAGTTTATCTTTCTCTTTCTTTCTGTCTGAGCGATGTATCTCTATCTCTCTTACTACAGAATTTTGTTAATGCAAAAATGGTCGTATGTCCACAGTATTCTAGAACCATTAACTCCGAATTTAATTTAAAGCATTATGGTCGTAAAATAATGATGCTTTTCTTTATTTTTATGGTCGTATGTAAAAATCTATCCTTAAAGAATAATGATTTTTAAATCTCATATTAACACCCCACCCCTTGGCATTAAGATTATTGGATTCTGTTAAGTCATTTTTTAACATACGGCGTTATGCCTTGGAACATTTGTAACAAGATCCGTCGAGACAGAGATAGCACTATTTTTGTGAACGCATCAGAGTGAGACAAGACATAAACATGCGACCTTCGCACGCGCTTGCTTAGTCAGCCAGCTTCTCGCGTGTTCTGTCAGTGATTTGGTTATTACCGGCTTTTGTTTTGTTGAAAATATTTGTAAAAATATTGCACAATATTTTACAAATTGGGCCATTGAATAATAAAGCTCCTGAACAATGTCAAGGCCCTCTAAATTATCACTCAACCAACTTCAGAATCGTCCACAAAAAAGGCTTATAAAATAAGAAAAAGAAACACTGAAAAATGGCAAAAAATGTAGCAAAGAAAGCAAGATTACAAGGAAAGTCACATGTATCGAAAGTAGCAAAGAAATAAAAGATGCTAAAGCCCAGTCCCTTAAACCAGCTTGTACATGCCGAGCAAAATGCAAAATCTTTGATAATTTTTGGTCTGAATGTAATAATCTGGAAGCACAGAAGGCAATATGTTGCAGACAGAGTAACCAAAACGATCAAAATAAGGACAAGAGTAAACAGTTCCTTTGAAGTTCATAAAAGGAAGTTTAATTAAAACTACAGCTCGAAAATTAACGTTGATACAATAAATGTATGCAAATATAATATGTACCTAAACACAATTTCAGTTGGTGAAAAGTATGTGAAGATTACTGTTAACATAAATTGGAAGCGGTATGACTGAAAATGATATAAGAGGAAGACGTGTTCCTTCGAACAAAACTAATCCTGCGATTATTGAATCCGTAAAAAACCACATAATGTTCCTATCCCAGTTACAAAATCCATTACACTAAAAAGTATTAAGAAAAAAGTAAACGAAGATTCCTTAAACCCAAACTAAACATAACTCTTATGTACATACAGTACATACATATAAAGAAAAGATGGCAGGCCAAAATGAAAAGAAATACGCAAAAGAATGGCTTTACAGAGAAATTTCCAACACAGAGTTCAATCTATCTTTCAAACTTCCCGATGTATCTACATCGGGAAGTTTGGAAGATTGAATCATCACACGTATCTACGTGTGATGACTGCGATAAGTACAAAATATTAATTAAAGATGCACAAGATGAGGACAGGAAAAATAAGATAATTAAAGACAGAGACACTCATCTAAAAAAAGCTGAACAACGTCACTCTCTAAAAACAGAAGATAACGAAACTACAGAACATTTTGGTTGGGACAGACAACCGGTCAAAACCGAAGTAATTAGTAGCATACTACAGTACAGCACTACCTAATGGTGATGTCGGTTTTCGCTCATATTAATAATAAATAAATATAGCTGTACAATTCAAACAGTGTTATCTAGCCCCAAGCTAAGCAGAGCTTTTGTTATGGGTACTAAATAACTGTAGGCCTAGCACGGGGATAGTTGTCTAGGGTAGAATAGAGAAAAATGACATCGCATTGTCATACATTGCGTAAATTATTGAACTTGAAGGAATGAGTTTCAAACATTATTACGCATTAAATGACGATGTGACGTAATTTTTCTCTATTCTTCCGTAGTCCCCGTGCTATGTCTACTGATATACTTAATACAATACACTACATAGATAGATACCTTTTATTAAACATAGAAAACATCCAGAACACCCTGAACAGAAATCTGCAGATCAACACAACATAGCAGTACAAACATTTGTCCCGAGGCGGGAATCGAACCCACAACCTTCTGCGTCGCAGGCGGATCTTCGCCCGCTGCGCCACAGAGGTCGTCAAAACACTATTAAGTACATTAATCAAAATAAAAAAAAATTCGTTTGAAGAAACGTTTTTATTTTTATAATTAAAGAGAAGACTGAATGTTCTTAATAATAAATAATGGTAAATAATAATAATAATCATAAATTAATAAATAAATAATAAATAATGGTAAATAATAATAATAATAAATCTACATATCATCTGCGGTGTGAATTGTCCCGCAATTCACACCGCAGATGATAATGTAGATTTAAGTTCTTTAATAAAAGAAATTATTATGAGCTCCCTAGTCTATTTATTACTAACATAAAAGGCAATAGGTACCTACCTATCTGTGTTGATCAGTATACATATAGAAAAAAATACGTAAAAAGACTTATTTAACAATAGGCCCCAGTCTAATTCAAAATGTTTAGAGCTAGGGAGTCTGATGTAAGGCGTTATTTAGGCTTTATGTTCGACGCCACGATCTATTTCTTATTTTTTTGCGAGTAAAATAGTACTATATTGAGGTAAGGCCAGGTCTATCAAAATTTATTTAGAGGAAAAAATGTCAGATATGTATATACTCATAGGAATTAGGCATCCGAACGAATCATTTCCCGTACCAAAGGATCGGTTAATGATATAAGTCGTGTATTTTTTTGAACATCCCACATTCATTTAAGAGCTATTAAGTCGGATGTGCACATCAGACCGTCAATATTTTATGGTCAGTTGCAGATGTTCTGAACCAAGCGGTCTGATTACCACGTAAGAAATCAATGGGTGTAAGTTTTTTGAGAGGCATAGGGTATGTTGTTAATATGTGATCATTTGATTACACATGACATTAAAAAAAAGTCTGATGTGCCTACCCTCAGACAGAAAATCTACAATTTCTCAGCGTCTATTAGAGAAATAGGGTTGAATATTTCTATCCTCGAATTCAAAATATATGAGTTTATATACTTGTAGCTTTGTACTCGAAAATGTTTAAAATCATTGAACAAAACATTGTTTTAAAAGTTTAATTTCCTTCTCCTGAAAAGTCTCAAAAATGGATATCTGACTAAATGGTTCTGATGTCGAGTATTATAAAGAGGAAAGATTTGATTGTTTGTTTGTATTTGATTGTTTGTTTGTACTTGATTGTTTGTTTTATATTGAATAGGCTCCGAACCCACTGGACCGATTTGAAAAATTCAAAAAATGTTTACCATTAGAAGCTCACATTACGAGTACCTATTCCTGATGGACAGAGGCTACTTTTACCGCGGGACCATGATTCATTCCTACGATAAAACGGGTAATAGGACAACGAGTAGTAAGAATGCAGCTAGTAAAAAAATAAAAAGACATACCTCGCTCGACACATAAATTAAATAGATGTGTGGGCCAGGCGTGGGCCATTCGTAACCAATCTCATTTGATTGCGCTCAGTAGTCCGTCGTCGGGAATCCCTAAACTCTCGTCACCTGCGCCAGTAAAGACGGCAACACTTTACGTCATCAGAATCAAGATAAGACTCCGCAGTTATCCAACACGTAAAGGACAGTTGTTTGCGAAACACCCCTCTGTGTTCCCGCGAGTCCGCGAGTGACGCATTGTTGCGGAGACGCGACGGCGACGACGTTTCGCAAGCTGCGCCGCCGCAGAGTCGCGACATCCTGCCTGACTCAGTGGATCCGGTCTATCTGGGTTACCGCTTCAAGCAATCCTTCACCATTTGCAAAGAATTTGTGCCAATTTGATGAGATTAGAGGTCACTCGGAAACTGTCATGACTTGTGTTTATATAACCTTGTTTTTTTTGCAAATTTTTTGTAAGACCTCGAGAATAAACGCTCTTACTAGTGCCCTCGTATTTCATCAAATTATGATGTAATATAGTGTGCACCTGTGCTTGTACACACACTTGTACACTATAATATAATCTATAATATAAAAATGAATCGCAAAATGTGTTGGTAAGCGCATAACTCAACAACGCCTAGACCGATTTCGCTAATTCTTTCTTTGTTGTGTTTGTTATTGTCAGGAGAAGGTTCTTATGAAAGAAAAAATTAAGAAAGTTGGAAACATAAATTTCCACGGGGGCGAAGCCGCGGGACGCAGCTAGTAATTAATAAAAACAAACGCTAGGAAACTGAAATTAAGTGAAATTATTTTTATGCCAACATTATACTAATAAGAACGAATTCTATAAAGATAACACGTAGCTGGGATAATTATGTAGCATCTGTGTAATTCCACGTCAAGGTCCATGAGAAAATTCAACCCAATCTGTTTAGCAGTTTGTGATTGAAGAAATAAATAACAGATACTTACCATGCGATCATAATTATAGTATTAGTGCTATTAGTGTGAGTTTAACGTTGAGTGAGTCGAGCGAGTAGGTTACCTACTAGGTATTACGATTATAATTATTAGTGTGATTTATGGGAATAAAACAAATTTATTCACAAAGAAAATTATACTAGTATTTACAATTGAAACAATTGAGCTAACTGCAGACTGTTGCAAACAGTCTGCAGATAGCTCAACTGATCCATATCAACACCAGTCGGAAGCGTCCCCAAGACGCGTGTATGATTACCTATTTAACATTCGGAAACACAGTCGGATTACAGACCCAGACGGCTGGATGGGTCCTAGTTGGCGGTGCTACAATGTACGAGCACCTACCTACGGTATGCACTTGGCATGCATGGAGGGAGGGCCGCCGCGACCGCTAGCTGATTGTGGAACACCTGTCCGCTGAATGTACAATGACTGTGACACGGACACGGCTAAGTGTAGCCTGCTGAAGACACGATGCCTCTAAAGGACCTCGCCTTCCGTTTACAGTGCAAGTGGCTACATAAACATGTATCGAGGACTAATCGAGCTCAGCACAGCACGGACGGAGTTGCGCTACTTTTAGATCGGAGATTTCACTCGGGGCATCCTCCACACAGATCTTAATAAGATTCCAGTTTATTATGATAGTTTAGTTGGCATGGTGCTGAGCAAGCCATTGATCATTTGCTTTCACTAAAGTGATGCTTGCTGAGACCACTGAAACTGTCGGTAGTTAAAATAATGTAGGACATGACGATAAGACCCGAGGTGGAGTCACTGTAATATAATAGTTGCCTATGATGTAGGCCGCCGCTGTGAGATCATCAGCGGCGCGGGCGCGCATTCCTCTTGCGCTGAATACATGTCAATGGATACGTTACGTGGTTGGTATTCAACGCGCGGCTCGGCGCAGTCGGCACAGGCGGCACAGGCGGCACAGGCGGCACAGGCGGCACACTTACTGCTGTGACGCGAGACTGGTAGGCCTAAGTAGGTTGGATTTATTCAAAATATTATTAATAAAATCGATCAAGACTTCGTTATGTTACATCGCTAACTGATTTGCAAATTATTTACAATTTTCTCTACCTTCTAAATCTCATATTGCATAAAATAGATTAACCACTATGGAATTTGGGAGCGATTCAAAAAAGATCTTTTAAGAGACAATCGAGGGTTAAGCACTTGGTTACCTACCTACATTTGAATGTGTCCACTGGCCAATTTGAAGTTTTGCACAGTTTTGATCATGATGATGATATTAACATTTTTATTTACTTATGTTCTTTTTCAGGTAATCCACAAACCGATGCCAGCAACGAGTCCGTCGCATGCGAGTGAGGTGTGAAGCATGTGAGGCGAGTGCAACACCAGAACAAAATGGCTGCCGCCACGAAATGGCGGAATTGGCGCTTCGGCGCCCTACTCTTTTCTACGATCATATTAGTAGTGAATGGTATGTTAGTGCAATATATTTTTAGTAACTCACAACTTCAAAAGACAAGATCTTCATCTTAAAAACGAAATCGCCGTTTCTGATTCGTTTTCGTGCAAACGCTAATCTTATACAACCGACATAAGAGTTGGTGTTGCACGACAAGGAAAACGAAACTTCAATTTTCTTTTTCCGAGTAGGCCCTCAGATAGAAGGAATTTGTGATGTGTGCTAAGACTCGACATCCGAGACATCCCGAGACTGAGATGTGTGAGAGTGCTCGTTCTAGGCCCATACCATCATCATAATCCGCAGACCGCAAGCATTCCGCAACTCACAAAAGAGTACTTACCTACCTATAGGTATACAAGCCTACATAGGTATCTACTCTTTTACCCCCAACGCTCGTTTTCGGAGGTTGAAAAATGCCTTCGCATTACCAATTTGGTGTGTGGGGCTTGAACACACTGTAAACCGAACGACCGTCAACGAAAGACTGTGGATGGAAAGGTTAAAAGCACACAATTTGACTTCGGAACTTTACTAGTCCCAACCAAATAACGAAGTCAAACTTTCTGCATTCGATTTTTCCACCCATCCCCCTCTTTGAGGACGCATTAAGAGTATAGTGAGGCAAGATCATTTCGCGCTATGCTTCATCATTTGGTCGCTTAGCTGAGACCAATTACCTTGTTCACTCGGGGCAACTCTTTGTTGCGGGGCAAAAAACCGACAAACTACGGGAAAGAGCCGCGACGCGACGAATATGCGAATGGGGTCCACACTCATGGGTCGCGGGTTGCGTGCGAGTGTGGAAAGGCATTGAGCATTGTCACGGTCGGCTGCAGCCACCGCAGCAGTGATACAGTCATTAGCCATTAAAGCGATGAGAGGGCGACGCGGGCCTCCTGCAGCTACCAGCAGCTACCAGCGGGCGGCGGCGGCGGCGGCGGCGGCGGCGGCGAGTGATAACAGAATTAATGCGTGTTTACTTTCACCGCGGGACTACTTTCATTTTTGGCTTATCCGCAGAACGACTCCAACCGAACTGCCCGAGGTTCAGTTCGACGCAAGCTGATGTCCTGTTGCTTATAACCAGTTCCACTGTTACACGTTATCACGGTCAGATGGATTTGTATCGGTTTCTATGTGAATTCAATTGACAAATTGACTTCAAATTTCTGAATATGTTTTGTGTTTATTCGTAAATAAATAGGATTAAATAGGAATTTTTTTTTTGGGACCACAGGTCGTTCTCCGTACAAGAGCAAAAAATAATCAAAATCACACAGCAAGTGACGAAGATTGGATTAACATACATTCTTACGTAGGTACTCAATAATAAAAAAAACATACAGCCGAATTGAGAACCGCCACCTTTTGATTTAGTCGGTTGAAAACCGTGTTAGGTCAGTGTCTAGGTAGGTACTTACGTTAATAACAAGACAAAATTAAAATTGTAAAAAACCCGCCGACGTTTATTGCCTGAACAGATTTTCATGAAACATGGCCAAGAACACTCGGGATAAAATTATCTATGACACAAAAAAAACTAAACGAAAATCGGTTCGTCCGTTTGGGAGTTACAATACCACAGACAGATACACAGATACACAGACACACAGATTCACAGATACACAGACAGACACGTCAAACTTGTAACACCGGGGTTAAAAAGGTTTTTGTTACTTATTATAGTGCGTAAGCCCTCACACTCTGGGTCATTCCTAAGAAATCAAATAATATCGCAAAAATTAGCACATTCCCGTACTGAGGGACGGATGCGGGTTCAAGTCCCGTCGAAGTCGAAAATTTTTGCGATATTATTTAATTATTTACGATAATAAGCTCCCGTGCCACACAGAGACACTTAACGAGTTTCGGTTAAACATCAAAAGTGAATAAGTAGAGTTCTCTACAGTTCTTTAAAAGAAAACTAATGGTAATTAACAGGAGTACGGCTAACTGGGCACATGTCCATCCAACCATGCGCTTCTGTGAGGCTGCCGGCCGGGCCCTAAGTATGGGTGGCACAGCACGGGGCAGCACCGGCCGTGCTCGTTCACTCGGTGATGGCGGCTCACGTCATCGATCGCTGCGCGCGCGCCGGCGCGGCGGCGCGGGGAGTAACGGCCGACTATAACGGCGCAGAACGTATCTACTCGTACATGTACTGTCTGATACGGCAGAATATATATTATACACAAGCCAAACTCGATGTAGAATGTTTGGTAACAAACCACCCATACTTAACACACTGTTGCCGCGTCTTTTTATACGCATTTTACATTACTTGTGGATTTGAGATCCTTCCTTCAATAAATATTGCTTGGGTTAGATATAATTGATCTGAAACTGAACGCCAAGCAAGTGAGTTTTGGTTATTTGTGTTGTGGTTTGTTGACAAACATTCTAATCGAGTTTGATAGTGACATCAGCCGATATCAGCCGGGCGGCTGGTGACAGCATCATGGGACTTGTTCACTTGTCTCTGTATCTGAATGTCGGAACCTGTAATCTCACTCCACGATACAAACTCACGCTTTCATCTTCGTCGGGGCCGCGCACTGTTCGAACACAGGGAACCTTCCCGAGAAGCCAGAGTCGGTCCCTGCAACACTATAGAGGCAAGATCAAACCAACTATAAGATTTACTTGAAAATATCGGCAGGTGTCATCAGATGTGCTCAGCGCTCTGAGGGGTGAGTCCGATCACGTCTCGATAGTATCGTCAGCCGGACGGATCTCAACGAAATTTGACAGGGAGGTAGGTGGTACCCCGGAGAAGGACATAGGGTACTCTTTACCCTGCGTGCGAAGCCGCGGGCAGAAGCTAGTAATGAATAAGAGGCAGCAGGCAGTGAGTTGTAAGCGGTAGGTATTATTCTCTGTGTTACCAAACAGTGATTATCGAGACGTTCCCTCGCGCGGAGAAAGTAGCCCTGTCCGTCCGACGTCACGCACGTCACGTCGCGTATTGTTTATTGTTATGTCACATCACAGCTAAATAATGTCACCATCTGCCACAAACAAACACATTCGCAGTGCCTCATAGACGGATTATTATAATAACGATAGAAGAAGAGCTTTATGCACCTACGCAATAACTTACGTTAATGAGGCGAAAGTTTAAATGTGAATATAAATCGTACACATTTAAGTACCTACCTACTCTAAAATGATTGTAAGTAGGTGCCTCGGCAGCTGCCTACAACCACCGCACCAGTAGTTCCATCAGCTAGGTACGCTGGGTTTGTAATAAATGACTGTGAAACGAAGCGAAGAGAATCAAACAGCTCTTTATTTCCTGCATTTTAAATATTTTACTTTTCATTCTGATTATGAAATTTAGAAATACTAAGATGACATCACCAGCACAGGGAAAACCAAAAACTGAGTTTCTGTTTCGTCTTCGTGCAAAACCAACTCGTACCTAAGTCACATAAGGGAAGGGGCGAACCTAGCGGGCTTGCTTGTCAAACTCCCCCTAGATCTCAGTACTCACGGGAGCCCCGGCCCCGTAGTAAAAGACTAGAATTACATATAATTCAATATTTTTAGGGTTCCATATCTCAAGGAAAAAAGGAAAAAAGGAACCCTCATAGGATCACTTTGTTGTTCGTCTGTCTGTCTGTCCGTCTGTCAACTCTCTTTTCTCAGGAACGCGTGGACGTATCGAGTTGAAATTGACATCAAATACCGTATATATCTCAGTCCGTAACCTCTTGAAGCCGTTATATAAATTAAACGAAATTTCCAAGGGAATCCCAAAACCAAAACCTATAGGGTACTTCCCGTAGACCTAGAATCATGAAATTTGGTGAGCAGCAAGGTCTTATAGCACAAATAAAGGAAGAAATCCAAAAACCGTAAATTGTAGTTTGTTCACAAAAATAAAATATTTTTAATTCTTGCTATAGACCAAACCTATAGGGTACGAGAAGTACCCTATTGGTTTATGGTACTTCTCGTTTATCTAGAATCATTATATTTGTCAAGAAACAAGGTCTTACAATTAAACGGAACCCTTAGTGCGCGAGTCCGACTCGCACTTGACGTTTTATTTCTTTGACTCCTTAAAGTTAAAAACACGATTGTGAAATTTTGTCGTAATTTCTTCTTCTTCATAATTTATGTGTAGTTTTGTAGTAAATAAACAAAAACATCATTTCTGCGCTTACGCCGTTCCATAAACGTATGCTTAGTCTCGCTCCTATGAACGCGAAATCCTATGCCTATCCTTTTCACAAAATGCCGCGCAAGGCCCTCTTAAAGATTACACATAAAAACATATGAACAAATCAAAATAGCGTTTGCACATAAACGAATCACAAACTTCGATTTCGTTTTACAAGTAGGCCCGCAGATTACACTAACGTTAACATATTTGCACTATTAGCTATACCAGTTATGGAGTAAGTAACTATAACATAGAGCTCTGCTTAGTTCGGGGCTCGATGATGGGGTGGGGGTGGTCCAGCATTCTTTATTTGTTCATTTATTTATTGCAAACTTCGCACTACACATCATCTCAGACCAATGTCATCTTCTTTGCCGGCTCATAGCCATACTAACTCACCCCGACGATATCAACGGACCGTAAAACGCACATGACTCAATAAAACTTTATTTTCCTCTCTTATTCCAGGTTACGAGGAAGCCTACCGGATCTCCCAGCTGTCGCCCAAGTCGGCCGACCACGAGGGACAGCCGGGCGGTCTGTTGCGGACCAGCCTCACCGAGGACCTCGCCTTCAGCATAGAGCCCAGCGCCATCTTCCACGAGGAGCTGCTACGAGAGGGCGACCTCAGTGAGGACGAACACTACCGCCTCGAGAGGTCCGCTGAACCTGTTCAGGGACTGAGCGAATCAGAAGATGAAGACATGTACGTGGATACTAACGAGGATGAGGGAGACCACTATCTGGTGGCGCGCTCCGCGGAGCCGCGCGAGGGAGTGAGAGGGTCGCGCTCTATCAGGACGCAGGCGCACAACGAAGTGGACGACTTGTTGCATCATAAGAGGAAGTACTACGATATACACCCGAGCAAGACGCGGGACTTCGAGGGGCCTCCGGGAGCCTCGGGGGACCGGCTAGACTTCACGTGGGCGGGGGAAGGGCTCCGGGCCCCGCGCGGCCGCGCACTGGCCTCGGGGGCCCGTCTCAGCCCGTCTGCAGTGCAACCCACCTATGCGACCCGTCTCGTTGACACCCCGCGACAGAACAGTGAGATACAGAATATTATCACTGGGATCGTCAAACTGCTGAATGGTAACGTCAACGTCCAAGCCAACACACAGCTGCTGCGACCGGGGCGGCCCCTGGCAACCAGGATCAACAACCGCGGGCCCCCGAGGATCTCCGACGTACCGATAGATCTAGACAACCCCATGCCGGCACACTCCTTCGTGCCCACAAAAACTCCTCCACCGTATCCGTTCGACCGTCCCCCAGTGCTCGTGCCCTTGCCAGAACAGATGGTCCCCCCGCTGGGGCCCCCCACGCGCCCCCTGCACCGTCCCTTACCCCCTTGGCAGCGTCCACGGCCACCGCGCCCCAACCGACGCCCAAGTCCCGCCATCCCTATGTATAGACCTCAAATCATCGCCTACGACATACCCGAAGTGAACGATGAAGACCGCCCCGGTGAAGTCACCGCAAACGAGAATGAAACCGTCCACTCGGAGAACGTCATCCAACACGACGAACTCTCCTTCAAACCGGACCCGGAACCGGAACCTGTCACAGACGCGGAACCGGAAGAACCCACCACAGAACCCACCACCACGGAGGCTTCCACCACTACAGAGAAAACTACCACCACTGAAACTACCACAACTACAATGATCACAGAAAAACCCAAAACCGATAAACCAGTGAAAATAGAGAAAAAGAAAGAAACTCCCGTTACCGAGAAAGAAAAAGCCAAAGACAAAATGGAAAAGACGACTCAAACTCCAAAACCAGATCCAACAACCAACAAACCGAAACCGGTCGAAGTCACCACAGAGCCCGCCAAAGAGGAGAAAGAGAAAGCTCCTGAAGTGAATAAGACCGAGAACGCAGTGACAGAAGTAAAGCCACCCCGGTTGAACGACGAGAAGCTGCAGAACGAGATAGTAGCAGCCATGAACCAGTCCTCCCCAGCGCTGCCGTCATCTCTACCCGAAGATGCAGTATTGCAGTCTTCTCTAGTGGAGGGCTCAATGCTGCAGTCCCCTCAGACGTCGGCACCAGGGGCTCTCCCCCCCTCTCCGGCCCCCACGGCCCCCTTACCGACCACCCCCACGACGCCTCCCACTAACTTCGGTGTAGCGGTGCCGGTGACCGACGTCGACTCACAGCCACTGCCTTGTGAGTATACTGTCTTAATACTCTTGAAGACAAATATGGAGGAGATTATACAGCTTCTCATAGAAAATGTACCTAAATGGGAAAATAAACTTAATTTCAACTATGTCGATGAAAAAGATATTAAAAAAGCCTTCAAACTTTTAAATATAAAGAAAACTGCAGATCTCTGGGGCATTTCCGTTAAAATTATTAAACCTTTAATTGATACGATTGCACCAGATCTAGCTTTTATATTCAATGAATCTATTGATTGTGGCGTATTTCCTGATCTACTGAAATGTAGTAAAGTAATCCCACTATTTAAATCGGGTAGTAGGTCTGACCCCACTAACTTTAGACCAATATCAGTACTGCCAACTTTCAGCAAAGTTTTTGAAAAACTTATTTTACATCAATTGCTTAGGCATTTTAATGGCAATGACCTGCTACATGGTAAGCAATTCGGGTTTACTCGGGGCAGGTCAACTACTGATGCCGGTGTAGAGTTAGTATCGCATATTTTTGATGCTTGGGAGAAGTCGCAAGACGCTTTAGGCGTTTTTTGCGACTTGTCAAAAGCGTTCGATTGCGTACACCATGAAACATTAATCAGGAAACTACATCACTATGGAATAAGAAACACCTCTTTGGATCTTCTTACATCTTATTTGAGTGATAGGATACAAAGAGTTGACATTAATGGGAAACGGTCTTCGGGGTCTGTAGTTACAATGGGTGTACCGCAGGGTTCTATCCTCGGTCCTTTCCTATTCTTAGTTTATATTAACGACCTGCCTCATCTTGTCAAGAATAATCACGAGATTGTATTGTTTGCTGATGATACTTCATTAATTTTTAAAATGATGCGACAAAACACAAATTTCGACGATGTGAATAATGCAATCTCAAAAGTAGTTCATTGGTTTAGTGTCAATAATCTTTTGCTAAACGAAACCAAAACAAAATGTATTAGATTTATTCTACCTAATGTTAAACAAGTGAAGGCTGATGTAAACGTTAAAGGAGAAACTTTAGAAATAGTAGAAAGTGCCGTATTCTTAGGAATCACCTTAGATAATAAACTTCAATGGGGCCCACACATAGATAAGCTATCGAAGAGACTCAGTTCTGCAGCGTATGCAGTCAAAAAAATCCGTCATCTTACAGACGTGGATACATCTAGACTTGTTTATTTCAGCTACTTCCATAGTATTATGTCTTATGGTATACTGCTGTGGGGGAACGCTGCAGATATTAACACCGTATTTGTGCTGCAGAAGAGGGCTGTTCGGGCTATCTATAACATGGGTCCTAGAGAATCTCTACGTGATAAATTCAAAGAAATAAACATAATGACAGTACCATGTCAATATATCTATGAAAACTTATTGTACACTCATAAAAATATAAATCGGTTCCCTAAAAATAGCGATAAACATATTTTTAATACCAGAAATAAACATAAACTCGCTGTGCCCACAACTAGGCTACACAAAATAAATGTATCTTTTAAAGGGCAATGTATACGCTTCTACAACAAAACTCCTAGTGAGTTGCAAAAATTATCAGTAAATAAATTCAAACAAATTGTCAAAACCTTGCTGTGCAAAAAGGCTTACTATAAAATATCAGATTATCTAGAGGACAAAAAAGCTTGGGACGGGTTTTGCTCCAACTCGAAAAATAACAACTAACAGGCTAAAGGTTTCTTCGTCGCTTCTTTACTTTAGTCTACATACCGAAGCGACAGAAATCAAAAAATATCACTTTATTTCCGTGTCAGTGTTTAGTTTTTTATTTTGACCTTTTCTAAGTGTACATATAATGTATTTATGGAAATAAAGAATTTTTGATTTTGATTTTGATTTTGATTTTGGTGTTTGGCAGACCGTGTGCTGCATGGAAACGGGACTAGACAGATCCAAGTGCAATAGCTTGACGGGTTTTTCTAACGCTGAAAAGCTTCTTGTCTATTTAATGTTTGTTATTAGGATCTTGAGATTTTTTAATTAAATCAAAATATCTTAAAAATTTGTTTAAAAATAGCTGAGGGGCTTTTTTAGGGTTAAAAGGCCACAAAGCTATTGCAGTTGCATAATTTCCAACATCAACCTTAATCTCTAATAAATAATCTTGGTATTCTGATAAATAAAGTTATGATAAAATGAATGTTAACATTTGTCAGCTCCCCCCGGCATCCCGTACCAGCCGTACCGGCCGCGGCCCGGCATCGTGCTGGACGACCCCGAGTTCAAGCCGCACGGGGCCCGGCCCCCCGCGGGCAGGCCTCCCCCGGGGGCCCGGCCCCCCGTCCTCACGGCGCGGCCCCCCGTCAACTACGGAGAGATCTTCGACGTCACCGTGTCCGCTATACAGGGGCCGGGAGGGAAGGCGCCGACAGGTAACTTTTCAGAAATACATTTATCTGTAACTGTAATTCTCTTTGGAATAAAGTACTTTGACTCTTAAATAGTACATTAAAGTGGTATAAAAAATATGGGAAAAATTGTAGGTGATATGAAGTTCACGGGGTCATCTGGTAATTTATTAAAGACATGTAAGTACCAAGCACAGTAATGTATGTAATAGACACGTAATACCCCCACGCTTGGTAGCGCGGTGGTGATTGCAGTGGATATTATTACAACCTAATTCTGATCATTTAAAAAAACAAATATTAAGTAGATTCATTTTGAATCATTTGAAACACAAACTGTACAGTGCCACCGAAATGAGTACAAAATAAATGAGGGCGCTGCTGTCGTTTAGATGGCAACACGAATACTACGACGCAAACGGTCTTGATCTTTGCGTTTAGCATTATTTAAATTTTGTTGAAAACGTGGATGTCAATAGGTAGATACAAATCCGACCAAAAATAGTAGAAATTAATTATCAAGGAACGAAAATTTACTGTAAACTGGCTTGACGACCTCTGTGGCGCGGTGGGCGAAGGTCCGCCTGCGACGCAGGAGGTTGCGGGTTCGATTCCCGCCTCGGGACAAATGTTTTTACGATCTGCAGATATTTGTTCAGGGTGTTCTGGTCGTTTTCTATATATAATAAAAAAAAACTATCTATGTACTCGTATAATATTATGTATATCAGTTATCTAGTACCCATAACACAAGCTCTGCTTAGTTTGGGGCTAGATAATGCTGTGTGAATAGTCCAGCATTATTTATATTTTATTTATTTATTTAACTCTTTATGCATAATGTTTGTAGACTAAATAAGTTTACGATTACAAAAAGTAATCTCAAATCCTTATTATTATCGTAATCATTTATTATTAAAAATAATAGATACCTACTTACGCTTTAGTAAAACTAGTTTACAAAAACACTTTTTAAAAAAAATGTAATAAAATATCATAATCAACAAAATAGGTAGGAACATGTTTTCTGATTGCGCACAAATTGAAATCGTCCAATTGTTATATTATAAGGTCTTCCTTGTCTTTTTTCTGCAGGAGTTTTGAATATTATTTTGTTATGCTAGCAGAACCTCGCATCCATAATCCCTGATAGGTTAGGTACTATCACGGATGTTGTACCTACCTAAAAACAAATTTAAATTATACTGAAATGTAACGGAGGACCGTTAAGAGTGGCAGATGGGGTTTGAGGTCAACAAAATATGGCAAAATCAGATGGTGATGATGATTTTGTTTTAAAGACTCAAAATATGGAAGTGGACTATACTTTTTCCAATACAAACGGAAATAACATTAAAAATACCATGAACGCTATTGCAAATAAGCAACTTAAATATGAGTCAGGCAATCAAATTCGTAGGTTGATCGTTTGAGAGAGGCAGATTTTACTATTTAAAGACCATTGAATCGAGTATTTATCAGTGATCTCGGAGGTTCTTTGATAATTGTCTGAAACATCTGGCCAAAGCTTTCCCACTTGAAATTCGGCTAAACAACGTAAACGTATGAAAACATTATCAATGTTCCACTGCGATTAGTTATTTCCATGTTGGATTACACTAAACACCTTATTACACATTAAAACAGTTATTTCAATGCAATTTTTGTTGAGGTACCCAATGTTTATTTACATGTTCCTGACATTTTGAACAGATTTGACATTGGTTTCGTGTTGCCAGAGCAAAGGTTTAGTTTAGTTCCATTTTAATTAATTTCTACTTTTTTCGGTCCAGCTGTAAGTCAAAATTCCATACGAAAGACTTCAACGCGCTCCATCCACTACCTAACAACTAGGTAATAATTATTATTATTAATAGACATTGATATAATCGGGTATACGTATAGATTTTTTTTTATGAATCCGTTATTTAGGTTAATACGTTACCAAAAAAATATAAGGTAAAAACAAAAAGTAAAACGGCACCAATTGAAGCGCGAACATTCGACAAGATGTCGGGCCCAATCATCCGAATCTAAAACCAAGAGGTTTTAGATTCAGACGAGATGTACTCCTACTCAAAAGTGAAGTGGACATCTCGTCCGCGGATGAGATTGAGATTCGGACCAGATGTACCCTTACCCGGTTTCACGACCTTGTGGTTGTGGCGCGGGAGCGCGTCCTCGTGCTGAGTCGAAGGTTGCGGGTTCCAGTCCCGCCTCTATACCAACAGGTCGTCAAGTTTGAGATATTTTTAATTCGTTGAATTTCCCCAACTGTTTGTAAGCGCTATAAAACGATGTTATTTCCCTAACTGTTGATAAGCTATTCTACCTGTTCGTTCCAGTGGAGATAGAGACGGTGAACGTGCCGGACGACTCGGACGGAGTCATCCTCACGGCGGGCGGGGGCGCGGGCGCGGGCGCGGAGGGCGGCTTCGTGTCCATCGACGGGAAGCGAACCTACCTCAACCTGTTCGAGCAGGCCACGCCCGCCGCCGCGCCGCCGCCGCGCGTGGCGCCCACGCCCGTGCACACGCACCATGCAGGCAAGCTAGGTTTTATATGTACACTACTTGTATTCAATTATTTAGATTGTTTTGTGTGCATTGCGGCGACAGCGACACCGACCGCCGCTAGAGCCGCGGTAAGACATCAACAAAATAATAATTATTTGTTAGACAAGAGTGCAAATTTTTATTGTATATTTTATTTTGCGATATTATTTGATTTCTTAGAAATTACTCTGAGTGTGGGGTTACGCACTATAATAACAAAAAACCTTAGTGGAAAGTTGCTTTTTAACTTAGTTAGCTCAATTTTGATGACAGAGCAAGCAAGGGAACCAAAAGAGCACGAGGTAAGAAATCTTTTCAGTCGAGTGCAACACGTAACCATTCACCACCAGCGAGGAAATGACTAAAGGTAAAAAAAGATCACAATCGTAGTGCACACGATGTCTTAAATTCAATTTTATTTTATCCTCTAGCGGATAAAAACGGCTTTTGCATTCGGTTATCGAAGAGCAAAAATACTCTTTCACACTTTTACATGGGGGGATGAAAAAGAATGAATCGAATTGACGACCTCGAGGCTGGTGAGTTTGTCCGCTCGCCGAGTATTGTACTTGAGAACGTCGCTATTTTTAGTGAAGAATTCCAAGTGACTCCTTACGTATATCGCTACCTGGAAAATTACTTGCCTGAAGGGTGAGTACGTCTTGCGGAATCTTCACCATTGCTCGTATAGCGCGCTTCTGCATGCGGAAGGCGCGCTGCCAGTCGGCCGCACGCCCCACAGTTCAGCTCCGTACTGCGAAAGCGAGTGGACAGTCGCAAAGTAACTTGAGCGAACCACGTGTCTTGGCAGGAACGTTGAAAGGCGGCTGAGCGCGGAACACGCAATCAACGCCTGACCTCTCGCCGGTGGTGTCGGCCTGCCCGGGCCGTCCGCCGGGATAACAATGGGAGCGTGGAGTGCACCTTGCGCACACACTTGTGTCCGTTGAGACTGCCGCTGTGTTCTAAAGAGCCCGGGCAAGGGGGGTAATCAACCTTCATCCTGTCAAACCATATCTTACATAAGCCTGTGTGTATTCCAGCTGCCAGCCCCCCGACGGCAGCCCCACGCCCCGCCGCCGCCCCCGCGAGCCCCCCGCGCCGGCACCCTCCGCAGGGGGCGAGCCAGCCGCCCTACAGGAGACCTCAACCAACCATCAGGTTAGTAACACATGAGTTTTCATTAGGGATTATGAAGTAAAATCGGATTCCATCGTAACCAGATGGTTACGATCGCTTGAACAAAGGTGACATGGTAACCATAACCACCGTGTAGTTCCTTGGTGGTTGGTGTGCTTCGCGTCTAACGAGGTCGTCTCGTAGCCCCTGCTCTGCCTGTTACCACAAGGCGCTGAATTTCAAATCAATTCGTTTGATTACAATAACAATACAGAGTTGCCTTAGCAGTACCACAGTCTGAAACAATGTTTATTGGAAATTAATGAGCCTTGCTCTTATCGGTGCAATTTCCACCACTTTTCTCTCTCCAATGCGGTCTTTTGTACTTGTTTATACGACATGCCAGCGGCTTTCTCCTTGATCTGACTCATATAGCTAATTCTTGGTCTTCCTCTTCCTCGTCTTCCTTCTACTTTTCCTTCTATGATGTTACTAATGAAGCTGTCATGTTGTATACGATGTCCAATCACTTTATCTCTTCAAATCGGAAACAAAGATTATTTATCGTAAAAGGATAATTATCTGCATAATGGATCACAGGATGTATGATGCTGAAATCCAGGATTATGTATAGAGACATCGGCCGTGGCGGTAACCGATATCTCATTCTCAGTCTGTGGATGTCATATGAGTCGAGTTTTCCTCTTAAGGGGGATTTGTCGAGGGGGAAAACTGGAATAACCCCGACTAAGGGAACCCAGAGGAGGGGCAGCGGCTTTCACAGGTGGGTTGCGAACACCTGCACTGCGATCACCAACCCGACTGACAAACGTGGTGATTATGGTCAACCCTCGTTCGAGTACCTGACGCGTTGAAAAATTTTTTTTTTTATAAAACAATAATCACAAAAGCATAATCACAAAAGCATATGCTTTTGTGATTATTGTTATTACTTAATCACATTAATATTATAAATGAGAATGGTTGGAGAGAGTTTGGATGGATGGATGGATGTTTGTTATCTCTTTACGCCAACTAGGGTGCGGAGGTTCATGAGTGTTCGTTGTTGTAGGATCGACACGTGCATCGTGGGAGACGACTCGACGTGCGACCGCGCGCAGCACGAGCGCTGCCGGACCGAAGCCGGTAACTGTCCACGCAGGCCGGGAACTAGAACGTGGCCGTGCGGTGCCTCCCCGGGTGTCGTGAGAGGCGGCTAAGGGACATACATCGGGGGGAGGCAGCAGCACCCCTGAAGAACAGCTCCACGAATGGACTGCAAACCACAACCCAACCCGCATGCCCGGCGTATTATAGACATTACACCCCAATGATACGAAGAAATGGCGCTCATTAAGGGAGATGCTCAGCGGTGGACTAATATTAGGCTGATGATGTTTTTAGGCTGTGCTTTGATCTGAGCTCCGAGTTCGATGAGTCGCAGTATCGTCTCGACTACTAGATGTATTTGCAGTTCCGTGTCCGCGCCGTGGAGGCGCTGCACCGGAGCTCACACAAACGAGGAACGTGCTGGCTGTGATACTGTCGACTCACTGAATTCTCTGCTCAGGCTCTAACCAACCATGCTCCTTGAAGTATCTGAGTCGGACGCTCGGTGGTCACACCTGCCCGCCACTGCCCGCGTCTCACCGCCCGTCCGTAGGTAGAGCTGGTTGCCTCAACTGACTGTGACACTGCCATCTGCTGGCATATTGAGTCGTTGGTCCTGCGCCTGACTTGTTCCAGCTAGAATTGGTCTGATGTTTTCTGGATCATGACAGTGAGGGAATAGAGGGCGTAGCTACACGTGTCTGCATACACTATACTCGTAAATGTCCCGCGCACATGGCTAGGCTCCGTTGAGATTGGCCGCCGTCGCGCGTCGCCAGCACTCGGCTGGGACAGTGAGAGAGCCTGACTGTGCTGGTACTATGTTGCAGGCATCTCGTCCTGCCTGTGCCGCAGCGGGTACGCGCGCCGCCGCCGCGCGCCGGCGCCGTGCCGCCGCGTCGTCGCGCTGCAGCTGGCTCTGAGGGTCGACAGGCTCTACGACAGGAAGGTGAGCGTTTTGATTTTTTAACCGACTTTCATGAAAGTACGACGTTCTATGTTCGGCAATATTATGTGCCTTTTTAAAGTACCCACGTCCACCGATTGTTCAGTCTGTGTTTGCATAGTCTGGTATAGTAGAGAATAATCCTGGGATGGCCTGATACAAATTGTATTGTCGAGATCACTATTTATTTCGCAAAAGTTAAATAAAAAGGAATTCAAAGTCAGTTTTTGGAATTTAGTAAACAAGGCTTGCGTTTGAGCAGAATCTCGCCTGACGGGCGACAACGATGTGTGAGACGATGTATCACAAATGTGTAGAAGAGCCAGCCTGTAGCTACCAGGGACACAGAAACGAGTTCCTAACCTTAGCGGTGCGAGTGAGGCCGGGGAGGGCCGCTTACTGCGAGTCGAGGGAACGGCCACAAGGTAAGGTACTTCAAACTGATTTCTGTTTTATTTAAAACTAGCGGCCCGTCCCGGCTTCGCACGGGTAAACAATAATAACTAAAATACTAAGGGAATGTCACATTCTAATGGTGAAAGAATTTTTGAAATCAGTTCAGTATTTTTTAAATTTAATCGTATCAAACATACATAACTTCCCTCCCCTCTTTATAATACTGTAAATATTCTGTGTAGATGATAAAACGACCACCAACCCAAGAAGATGTGCCCTCACGAGGAGCACGCGTGCTCCGAGCTACGAGTACGAAGGGCAATGTCAAGTTTGTATATTGTGTGTTGTCGGCAGGTGGCGTGGGACGCGACGCTGGCGGACAGGGAGTCGGACCCCTACCACCAGCTGAGCTTCGAGGCCGTCAGAGCGGTGAGTACTAGCCGCTTGGTTTCGCTTTCTATATATTTATGGAGTGGTCTAACCTTAGCGATGTGTCTATACGCGTGGTTCTGGTCGTTCCCAGATGGAGTCCGCGTTCTCGATGACGCCGTTCTCGGACGACTTCGTGGGCAGCTCCGTGAGCAGCCTCGCGCGCGGGGGGGAGGGGGACCGCCGCGCCGTCTTTGTCAACGCCACCGTGCTGGTGAGTGCTCGTCGACGTCAGCTTTTTCTGTCTTGTATAAAAAAAATATCAAAATACCGTCATAGTTTGACGAATGAACTGTGAAGAACAGCAACGTTTCATCCCTGAACGTTGGTTACCTTCCAACACGTTCGTAGTTAACCGACCGCTCGCGCTGGAGGCATAGTGAGTAACCAGTGAGTGAGCATCGCCTCTGTGTTCAGATGCAAGAGACCGCGGAGACGCTGTCCCCGTCCATCGGCGTGGAGATCCAGAAGCACCTGCTGGGCGTGCTGCGGCGCCGCTCCAACAACGTGGGCACCTCCGCGCTCTACGTGGACTCGCCGCACGGCGCCGTGCTGCCCTTGCAGGGTGAGTGCCTCTCCCCCGACAGTGCCCCAATGTCTCGACAGCCGGGTGTCCACCGCGAAAGGGTAACCGCTCCGGTGGCAAGAGGCTATATGGCCTGTCAAATAATACCATTGCCTGTGTCCTGTGTCCTCTCCCTACCGCAGTATGCTCGACCTAGGCGAGATTCAGGCTAGGACTACTACTCATTCAACTTTGACTGCGACATTATAAATATTTCTGGCCTATTTCTGGGCCCGTAGTTTTTGATAAAAAACAATCTTTATGTCAGATTATACCTCTCCATCAGACAGCTTACAGCTGTCTTCAAGGACTTCGTGCAGTGATTGAGAACGAACCGCTCTGCATTCGTCTTTCTGAGTCGAAACTAAACTTAGGCCCGTATCATAAAAGCTTCCTGAGTCATCGATCTATGCTTGAGTAACGATTTTCAATGGTGAAAGCGTTACTCAAGCATAGATCGACTGAGCATAGCTTCATAATACGGGCCTAAATATCCCAAAGCATCTCTTTCTAAACAATACAAATTGAGCGAAACTAAAACCAAGCTAGCGGTGGTCGTGTAAAACCATAATAACTGGAAAATCTATTTGTCTGATCTGACTCAATAAAATGTTTACAATATAATATTGAGTCCGCAGGATCCCGAACTAGCCTGAGCTGTATTACTATTGTGTCAGACGTAAAGTGTCAAATGTGAGCTGTGAGCTGTGAACCGGCTGCAGCTCGCGAGACCCTCTGACAGTGTCCCGCTCGGCGGCTCGCTCGGCGCTGCGTCCCTGACCGCGACCGGCGTTGTGTTGTGTTGCAGACGTGGACGAGTGCGCGTCTGCGGAGCTGAACGACTGCCACCCGCAGGCCGCCTGCACCAACACCTGGGGAGGATTCAGGTACATCATCACGCGTTCTATTCCTATTACAAATCTAGCTCTTTTTGTCACCTGTAGAAGTAGATCTCTTGGCCCTCGGTTGTTGGAAATATGGATCCTCGCAGGGTTGAGGGATGAATCTCGTAAGAGCCAACTAATGGAACGTACTAAATGGAGGACAGCAGCGTTCTTCTGTGTATTTATAACTACTTTATACACTTCTGCAATCACCAATCACGTCGCTCGGCCAGTTGTGGCGGAGGCACGCGTAGCAGTGGACGTTGTGTTTATGGATGAATCCACTGACAACTATGTCACAGCACAGCACTGTCCAGTTTGTGCTCTTCTTCACCTTTCCTTAGAATCAGCTTTGCATTGACAATGTCTTGATCAATTGATTGTTTCATTGTACTATTCCACCACTATCCGTGAAAACCTTCAATAAGCTTTCTGGTACTTATTAATTTGTAATTCTGTTAATTTTTAAGCCTTTGGTTTTCCCCTAAATAAATAAATAAATCAAACTCCACATCTCCAGGTTCTCCTGGTGGCCTAAAACAGACAGACTGGCTCGAATAACTGGTTCGCGGTCACATCAATAGTCCACAGCTGGACATAGGCCTACCTTCATACAATAGATAGATAGATAGATAATACTTTATTGTACCACACAAAGACAGATAACAATACAGAAATAAATGCTAAGAGTAGACGAAGTACAAAGGCGGCCTTATCGCCACTTACACATTACAATTAGCTCTCGTAGTACTCCACGCTGGTTATACCTCTGAGGTCGTATTATGAAAGCTTGCTCAGTCATCGACCTCTGCTTGAGTAACGCTTTTATATAACAAACGTCACTCAAGCGTAGATCTATAACTGAGCAAGCTTTCATAATACGGGCCTACGTCTCCTCTCCAAACACCCGCGAGTTGAGTTGTGTTGATCCATATTCTAAGCCGGCCCCGCATGGCAAGGTTCTCGGTGAGGCACAATCAGGACTCAACTATTGGTCTGTACGTTCCAGATGCACCTGCCCCGAGGGCACGCTGGACGCTGCGGGCGGCGGCGCGGACGCGGAGGCGGAGGCGGGGCGCGCGTGCCGCTCGTGCCCCGAGTCCACGTGCAGCGGCCGCGGAGCCTGCCGCTACCGGGACGGACTGCCCACCTGCCAGTGAGTGCCTGTCTAGTCAACGGCCACAGAGGACCAGACACAAGTGAAGAGTCTCATTGAAGCATCGTCCCCGACCACACCCACAGGAAGGCTGAAACGAAGCTGACAGTCACCAAAAGTCCTGTTCAAGGAGCTGGGCTGGTCAGGGCCTGGTCAGGCAGGGGGGGGGGGGGCATGCACAAGGCACTCCCATGCGAGATGTCCGTCCGTGCAGGTCTCAGTTCCCCTTCTCGGAATTAGACCTTGTCTACTGGTCATCTTGAAACAGAAAGAGAGGCTGAACGTGGAACATTTGTGATGAGTTGTTTAATGAATGATGTGTGTAATGATGTGTGCGCGTGGTGTGACGGTGTGCGTGTGCGCAGGTGCTCGGGCGGGTACTACGGCGCGCGCTGCGACGTGGACGGGTCGGTGGTGGGCGCCGCGCTGGGCGCCAGCCTGGCCGCCGCCGCCGTCATCGCGCTCACGCTGGCCGCGCTGCTGTCCTGGAGGTACGTGCCCGACCCAAGCTCTATCCTCACTCTATCAAACTGCTCCCGCTACTTATTGGATCTCTTTCTGCGAGTTATACGAATGTAGCAGAGCAACGACCTAAAATACGTAGTAGGTACCTAATTCTTTGAATGTCATAACATCTTACAGCATTTAAAGGGTCTGAGTAATCATTTAATGGCGAACAAACGATCTATTCAATAAGTTTTGCGGACACCCTGTAGGCATGAAGACCTAGATGTATTGTAGTATGTACATTCAGACAGACAGCGACTGACCAGCAGTAACTTTAGTAGTGACGTAGTACTTAGGTTTCCATTAGTTTGATGTACTTGCATAGTTTATTGCTGATCTATTATATTCCGCGTCGTTGTCGTTTGAGTAAGAATTGGATGAACTGCGTATGTATTCTTGACGAATCGCGTTTTGGACGAACCGCTATCGAACGAATCAAATGAGCCCTAACTCTATGGGGTAGCGTCATTTAATCACAGAGTTCCTATGGCCACCTTCCAGCTCCACCATCAAATCAGCTCCTCATCAGCTCAAATAAAAGCTTGTACTTGTAAAATCAAGGTTGGTTTCATATTATAATATTACTAGCTTCTGCCCGCGGCTTCGCACGCGTGGTTTCTATATCGTTTACAGGTGATGTCTGTCCCATGGGAACTGATTTATGGGATAAAAAGTATGCCTATGTTTGATTCCAGCATTAGAATTACCTGTATGCAAAATTTCAGCCCGATCCGTTCAGCAGTTTTGGCGTGAAGAGGTAACAAACATCCATCACAATATTAGTGTGATTACATTTTAGCAGTACACTTACCTACAGGCTACTTTTTATCCCATAAATCAATTCCCATGGGATATAAATAGAAACAACGCGTGCGAAGCCGCAGGCATAAACTAGTCATTTATATGTTCCTTATACTTTTCTTTATTTTTTAGTTTTTCTTCAGCCGTTTTCCAAATTTGCATTTTTTTGACACAGTTGCGCTGGCAAGTCTGCATGAGAACCTTTATAGGCCAAGAACAGCTGATGGTACAAATCTCCCTCTTTTGAAGACATTACAGTATGAACACTATGAACTCACGCGAAAACACTAACGAATGCTGACAACGAAAACAACATTAAATGATGTAGAATGCAATCTAGGGATTCCCCGTGGACGAGATGTCCCCTTCACTTTTGGTTGAGGGTACAACTGATCCGAATCTAAAACCAAGAGATTTTAGATTCGGACGAGATGTGGGGTACATCTCGTCCGTACCGTACTCAAAAGTGAAGTGGACATCTCGTCCGTGGATCAGTTTGAGATTCGGACCAGATGTACCCTAACCCGAAATATAAACGAAAAGGTTTGCCAACTTGCGAGAACAAATTTAAAAAAATATGACGACCAGACTAATACAATCGAAGGATTCCCCGTAACGTAAATCAAAAGGGTTGCCAGTTTGGGAGTTTTTATTCCCTATTTTTTTAGAAACAATGTTCCGTAACGTGTTTTAAGAAAGACCCCCTCCCGCCCCTGTAACGCATCGTAACGTCACAGGTAACGTTTTACGAGACCCCCTCCCCCCCCCCCCCCCAAATTGCGTTACGTAATACTTGAACAAATCGTTTATGTTCACATGTCATAAGTGATGTTATTACGTAAATTGATTAAATTAGTTTAAGCCGTTGATTTTCCATTAAATATGTAGATCGTGTTATATTGTATTGTATGTAACGGTGTGTGTGTGTGTGTTGCAGCCGGCGCTGGTCGCGCGCGGGGGGCGCGGGGGGCGCGGGCTCGCCCGTCTTCAAGTACGCGGGCGCGGCCGTGAAGAGCCCGCCCGTGGGGCACCCGCCCTACCAGGTATCTACTCTATGTATAAATAACTCAACTCAACTACTCAAAGAACGGGATTGAGAGTGATGCAAATAAGAAATGCAACTGCCACCACGAGTAGCGGCGCGTTGGCGATGTGTCGGGTGCAACGCAACCGACCATCGCCGTCATCGCCCTGTCTTGGCAATACTAATCAAATCAAATACTCTTTACACTTTTCCATAAGAAAATACAATAAATGTATGCTGAGTAAAGGTCAAATAATAATATTGAACACTGACACAGAAATGAAGTGATATTTTTTATTTCTGACGCAAAGAAAAGAAAAAATGGAGGCGGTCCTGTGACATATCATCACCATCAGGTCCTGTCGACCCACAGCCGGGCATACTGGGCCTCTCTATGTTTGTGAGTGACCCGCGCCAACTCAAAGATAGATCGATAGATAGACCATGCTCTGAACAATATTGGAACCGGTTTTGGAAAAATCACAGCGTAAAAAAGTCATAGCTCTTCTTAGCAAATATGTAGCAAGCTGACAATACATTTTGTAGCAAAAAAATCAAATATTTGTGGCGTCTTCGAAGCATTTTCGTAAAGTTTTGTAGCAATCTTCTCCGTAACATTCAATAGACAATGGTTTGAATAACTATTGTTTATGAAAAACAGATTTAAATGATTCGTTATCATATTTTTCGTAGCAAGTTACAAGAAAACTCGTAGCACCTTCGTAGCACTTCGTTGCTACGAAGTGCTACGAAGGTGCTACGAGTTTTCTCGTAGCATTGAAGAACTTTCGAGTATCTGCGGCAGCTAATCCACACAGCATCGCCTGGCCCGAACTGATCAGAGCTTGTGATATGGGCAGCTAATCCACACAGCATCGCCTGGCCCGAACTGATCAGAGCTTGTGATATGGGCAGCTAATCCACACAGCATCGCCGGGCCCGAACTGATCAGAGCTTGTGATATGGGCAGCTAATCCACACAGCATCGCCTGGCCCGAACTGATCAGAGCTTGTGATATGGGCAGCTAATCCACACAGCATCGCCTGGCCCGAACTGATCAGAGCTTGTGATATGGGCAGCTAATCCACACAGCATCGCCTGGCCCGAACTGATCAGAGCTTGTGATATGGGCAGCTAATCCACACAGCATCGCCTGGCCCGAACTGATCAGAGCTTGTGATATGGACAGCTAATCCACACAGCATCGCCTGGCCCGAACTGATCAGAGCTTGTGATATGGACAGCTAATCCACACAGCATCGCCTGGCCCGAACTGATCAGAGCTTGTGATATGGGCAGCTAATCCACACAGCATCGCCTGGCTCGAACTGATCAGAGCTTGTGATATGGATAGCTAATCCACACAGCATCGCCTGGCTCGAACTGATCAGAGCTTGTGATATGGGCAGCTAATCCACACAGCATCGCCTGGCCCGAACTGATCAGAGCTTGTGATATGGACAGCTAATCCACACAGCATCGCCTGGCCCGAACTGATCAGAGCTTGTGATATGGACAGCTAATCCACACAGCATCGCCTGGCCCGAACTGATCAGAGCTTGTGATATGGGCAGCTAATCCACACAGCATCGCCTGGCCCGAACTGATCAGAGCTTGTGATATGGGCAGCTAATCCACACAGCATCGCCTGGCCCGAACTGATCAGAGCTTGTGATATGGGCAGCTAATCCACACAGCATCGCCTGGCCCGA
This sequence comes from Eupithecia subfuscata, assembly GCA_963564075.1. Taxonomy (NCBI): domain Eukaryota; kingdom Metazoa; phylum Arthropoda; class Insecta; order Lepidoptera; family Geometridae; genus Eupithecia; species Eupithecia subfuscata. Next base: position 9,568,719 of record OY751124.1, on the reverse strand, counting down.
ACTGATCAGAGCTTGTGATATGGGCAGCTAATCCACACAGCATCGCCTGGCCCGAACTGATCAGAGCTTGTGATATGGATAGCTAATCCACACAGCATCGCCTGGCTCGAACTGATCAGAGCTTGTGATATGGATAGCTAATCCACACAGCATCGCCTGGCCCGAACTGATCAGAGCTTGTGATATGGATAGCTAATCCACACAGCATCGCCTGGCTCGAACTGATCAGAGCTTGTGATATGGATAGCTAATCCACACAGCATCGCCTGGCTCGAACTGATCAGAGCTTGTGATATGGATAGCTAATCCACACAGCATCGCCTGGCTCGAACTGATCAGAGCTTGTGATATGGATAGCTAATCCACACAGCATCGCCTGGCTCGAACTGATCAGAGCTTGTGATATGGATAGCTAATCCACACAGCATCGCCTGGCTCGAACTGATCAGAGCTTGTGATATGGATAGCTAATCCACACAGCATCGCCTGGCTCGAACTGATCAGAGCTTGTGATATGGATAGCTAATCCACACAGCATCGCCTGGCTCGAACTGATCAGAGCTTGTGATATGGATAGCTACTGGATATCTGGAACACTTAAAACATTACATAAGTACAGGGAGGATGTTGTGGACGGGGCAGTAGGGAGAGATGCCTGCACCGGTGCAGCTGCACCACACTACGAGTAGCTGCAGAGAAATGCTCTTTGGACACTATGCATTATATTTAGAGACATTTCCATCTCAATTCACAGACTTTCAAGAAAATTACAATTGGCAAGAAAATTACAATTTGTAAGAAAATTGACATCACACAAACTTTTTTGATGCCTAACATTCTATTCTGTTTCATAAACTTACTGATCAAAATTTCTATCGGATTAACTATAAAGGCAGAAATCGTAAAAAACTTATTCTGTGTTTGTAATAGATGTACCTGTGTACCTTTAGTTGGATGTTTAGTGAATTCATAGGTAACGATGTCCCCCCCTCCCCTGTTGCAGGTGACGCTGGAGGAGCGCATGCGCTGGGCGCAGATCGCAGAGGCCATGGTGGCCTCGCACTACGCGGTAACTACACACTCTTACTACTTGCTCCATTACTTACTTACGAGTACCTACTACCCAATATTATGTGTTGTAGCAATTGACTAGACCAAATGTTTGCTTGTGAATTTTAGTAAATAAATGAAAAAATCAAATAACATCGCAAAAATTTTCGACTTCGACGGGACTTGAACCCGCGTCCTCCCCTGGGATCAAGTCGCGGGTTCAAGTCCCGTCGAAGTCGAAAAAAAAAAAAAAAAATTTTTGCGATGTTATTTGATTTCTTAGAAATTACCCTTAGTGTGGGGTTACGCACTATAATAACAAAAACCTTAAATGAAAAAAATTATGTGTAGATAGAATAGAGTATAATGTGTGTTGTGTTGTGTTGTGTGGGGGCGCAGGGCGAGCAGACGATGGCGACGCGGCCCTCCTCGGCGCTGTTCGGCGCGTACCCCGCGCTGCCGCCCGTGCCGCTGCCGAGGTAACTACACTCGCTTGCATTACAACTAGCAGGGCGAGCAGACGATGGCGACGCGGCCCTCCTCGGCGCTGTTCGGCGCGTACCCCGCGCTGCCGCCCGTGCCGCTGCCGAGGTAACTACACTCGCTTGCATTACAACTAGCAGGGCGAGCAGACGATGGCGACGCGGCCCTCCTCGGCGCTGTTCGGCGCGTACCCCGCGCTGCCGCCCGTGCCGCTGCCGAGGTAACTACACTCGCTTGCATTACAACTAGCAGGGCGAGCAGACGATGGCGACGCGGCCCTCCTCGGCGCTGTTCGGCGCGTACCCCGCGCTGCCGCCCGTGCCGCTGCCGAGGTAACTACACTCGCTTACATTACAACTAGCAGGGCGAGCAGACGATGGCGACGCGGCCCTCCTCGGCGCTGTTCGGCGCGTACCCCGCGCTGCCGCCCGTGCCGCTGCCGAGGTAACTACACTCGCTTACATTACAACTAGCAGGGCGAGCAGACGATGGCGACGCGGCCCTCCTCGGCGCTGTTCGGCGCGTACCCCGCGCTGCCGCCCGTGCCGCTGCCGAGGTAACTACACTCGCTTACATTACAACTAGCAGGGCGAGCAGACGATGGCGACGCGGCCCTCCTCGGCGCTGTTCGGCGCGTACCCCGCGCTGCCGCCCGTGCCGCTGCCGAGGTAACTACACTCGCTTACATTACAACTAGCAGGGCGAGCAGACGATGGCGACGCGGCCCTCCTCGGCGCTGTTCGGCGCGTACCCCGCGCTGCCGCCCGTGCCGCTGCCGAGGTAACTACACTCGCTTACATTACAACTAGCAGGGCGAGCAGACGATGGCGACGCGGCCCTCCTCGGCGCTGTTCGGCGCGTACCCCGCGCTGCCGCCCGTGCCGCTGCCGAGGTAACTACACTCGCTTACATTACAACTAGCAGGGCGAGCAGACGATGGCGACGCGGCCCTCCTCGGCGCTGTTCGGCGCGTACCCCGCGCTGCCGCCCGTGCCGCTGCCGAGGTAACTACACTCGCTTACATTACAACTAGCAGGGCGAGCAGACGATGGCGACGCGGCCCTCCTCGGCGCTGTTCGGCGCGTACCCCGCGCTGCCGCCCGTGCCGCTGCCGAGGTAACTACACTCGCTTACATTACAACTAGCAGGGCGAGCAGACGATGGCGACGCGGCCCTCCTCGGCGCTGTTCGGCGCGTACCCCGCGCTGCCGCCCGTGCCGCTGCCGAGGTAACTACACTCGCTTACATTACAACTAGCAGGGCGAGCAGACGATGGCGACGCGGCCCTCCTCGGCGCTGTTCGGCGCGTACCCCGCGCTGCCGCCCGTGCCGCTGCCGAGGTAACTACACTCGCTTACATTACAACTAGCAGGGCGAGCAGACGATGGCGACGCGGCCCTCCTCGGCGCTGTTCGGCGCGTACCCCGCGCTGCCGCCCGTGCCGCTGCCGAGGTAACTACACTCGCTTACATTACAACTAGCAGGGCGAGCAGACGATGGCGACGCGGCCCTCCTCGGCGCTGTTCGGCGCGTACCCCGCGCTGCCGCCCGTGCCGCTGCCGAGGTAACTACACTCGCTTACATTACAACTAGCAGGGCGAGCAGACGATGGCGACGCGGCCCTCCTCGGCGCTGTTCGGCGCGTACCCCGCGCTGCCGCCCGTGCCGCTGCCGAGGTAACTACACTCGCTTACATTACAACTAGCAGGGCGAGCAGACGATGGCGACGCGGCCCTCCTCGGCGCTGTTCGGCGCGTACCCCGCGCTGCCGCCCGTTCCGCTGCCGAGGTAACTACACTCGCTTACATTACAACTAGCAGGGCGAGCAGACGATGGCGACGCGGCCCTCCTCGGCGCTGTTCGGCGCGTACCCCGCGCTGCCGCCCGTGCCGCTGCCGAGGTAACTACACTCGCTTACATTACAACTAGCAGGGCGAGCAGACGATGGCGACGCGGCCCTCCTCGGCGCTGTTCGGCGCGTACCCCGCGCTGCCGCCCGTTCCGCTGCCGAGGTAACTACACTCGCTTACATTACAACTAGCAGGGCGAGCAGACGATGGCGACGCGGCCCTCCTCGGCGCTGTTCGGCGCGTACCCCGCGCTGCCGCCCGTGCCGCTGCCGAGGTAACTACACTCGCTTACATTACAACTAGCAGGGCGAGCAGACGATGGCGACGCGGCCCTCCTCGGCGCTGTTCGGCGCGTACCCCGCGCTGCCGCCCGTGCCGCTGCCGAGGTAACTACACTCGCTTACATTACAACTAGCAGGGCGAGCAGACGATGGCGACGCGGCCCTCCTCGGCGCTGTTCGGCGCGTACCCCGCGCTGCCGCCCGTGCCGCTGCCGAGGTAACTACACTCGCTTACATTACAACTAGCAGGGCGAGCAGACGATGGCGACGCGGCCCTCCTCGGCGCTGTTCGGCGCGTACCCCGCGCTGCCGCCCGTTCCGCTGCCGAGGTAACTACACTCGCTTACATTACAACTAGCAGGGCGAGCAGACGATGGCGACGCGGCCCTCCTCGGCGCTGTTCGGCGCGTACCCCGCGCTGCCGCCCGTGCCGCTGCCGAGGTAACTACACTCGCTTACATTACAACTAGCAGGGCGAGCAGACGATGGCGACGCGGCCCTCCTCGGCGCTGTTCGGCGCGTACCCCGCGCTGCCGCCCGTTCCGCTGCCGAGGTAACTACACTCGCTTACATTACAACTAGCAGGGCGAGCAGACGATGGCGACGCGGCCCTCCTCGGCGCTGTTCGGCGCGTACCCCGCGCTGCCGCCCGTGCCGCTGCCGAGGTAACTACACTCGCTTACATTACAACTAGCAGGGCGAGCAGACGATGGCGACGCGGCCCTCCTCGGCGCTGTTCGGCGCGTACCCCGCGCTGCCGCCCGTGCCGCTGCCGAGGTAACTACACTCGCTTACATTACAACTAGCAGGGCGAGCAGACGATGGCGACGCGGCCCTCCTCGGCGCTGTTCGGCGCGTACCCCGCGCTGCCGCCCGTGCCGCTGCCGAGGTAACTACACTCGCTTACATTACAACTAGCAGGGCGAGCAGACGATGGCGACGCGGCCCTCCTCGGCGCTGTTCGGCGCGTACCCCGCGCTGCCGCCCGTGCCGCTGCCGAGGTAACTACACTCGCTTACATTACAACTAGCAGGGCGAGCAGACGATGGCGACGCGGCCCTCCTCGGCGCTGTTCGGCGCGTACCCCGCGCTGCCGCCCGTGCCGCTGCCGAGGTAACTACACTCGCTTACATTACAACTAGCAGGGCGAGCAGACGATGGCGACGCGGCCCTCCTCGGCGCTGTTCGGCGCGTACCCCGCGCTGCCGCCCGTGCCGCTGCCGAGGTAACTACACTCGCTTACATTACAACTAGCAGGGCGAGCAGACGATGGCGACGCGGCCCTCCTCGGCGCTGTTCGGCGCGTACCCCGCGCTGCCGCCCGTGCCGCTGCCGAGGTAACTACACTCGCTTACATTACAACTAGCAGGGCGAGCAGACGATGGCGACGCGGCCCTCCTCGGCGCTGTTCGGCGCGTACCCCGCGCTGCCGCCCGTGCCGCTGCCGAGGTAACTACACTCGCTTACATTACAACTAGCAGGGCGAGCAGACGATGGCGACGCGGCCCTCCTCGGCGCTGTTCGGCGCGTACCCCGCGCTGCCGCCCGTGCCGCTGCCGAGGTAACTACACTCGCTTACATTACAACTAGCAGGGCGAGCAGACGATGGCGACGCGGCCCTCCTCGGCGCTGTTCGGCGCGTACCCCGCGCTGCCGCCCGTGCCGCTGCCGAGGTAACTACACTCGCTTACATTACAACTAGCAGGGCGAGCAGACGATGGCGACGCGGCCCTCCTCGGCGCTGTTCGGCGCGTACCCCGCGCTGCCGCCCGTGCCGCTGCCGAGGTAACTACACTCGCTTACATTACAACTAGCAGGGCGAGCAGACGATGGCGACGCGGCCCTCCTCGGCGCTGTTCGGCGCGTACCCCGCGCTGCCGCCCGTGCCGCTGCCGAGGTAACTACACTCGCTTACATTACAACTAGCAGGGCGAGCAGACGATGGCGACGCGGCCCTCCTCGGCGCTGTTCGGCGCGTACCCCGCGCTGCCGCCCGTGCCGCTGCCGAGGTAACTACACTCGCTTACATTACAACTAGCAGGGCGAGCAGACGATGGCGACGCGGCCCTCCTCGGCGCTGTTCGGCGCGTACCCCGCGCTGCCGCCCGTGCCGCTGCCGAGGTAACTACACTCGCTTACATTACAACTAGCAGGGCGAGCAGACGATGGCGACGCGGCCCTCCTCGGCGCTGTTCGGCGCGTACCCCGCGCTGCCGCCCGTGCCGCTGCCGAGGTAACTACACTCGCTTACATTACAACTAGCAGGGCGAGCAGACGATGGCGACGCGGCCCTCCTCGGCGCTGTTCGGCGCGTACCCCGCGCTGCCGCCCGTGCCGCTGCCGAGGTAACTACACTCGCTTACATTACAACTAGCAGGGCGAGCAGACGATGGCGACGCGGCCCTCCTCGGCGCTGTTCGGCGCGTACCCCGCGCTGCCGCCCGTGCCGCTGCCGAGGTAACTACACTCGCTTACATTACAACTAGCAGGGCGAGCAGACGATGGCGACGCGGCCCTCCTCGGCGCTGTTCGGCGCGTACCCCGCGCTGCCGCCCGTGCCGCTGCCGAGGTAACTACACTCGCTTACATTACAACTAGCAGGGCGAGCAGACGATGGCGACGCGGCCCTCCTCGGCGCTGTTCGGCGCGTACCCCGCGCTGCCGCCCGTGCCGCTGCCGAGGTAACTACACTCGCTTACATTACAACTAGCAGGGCGAGCAGACGATGGCGACGCGGCCCTCCTCGGCGCTGTTCGGCGCGTACCCCGCGCTGCCGCCCGTGCCGCTGCCGAGGTAACTACACTCGCTTACATTACAACTAGCAGGGCGAGCAGACGATGGCGACGCGGCCCTCCTCGGCGCTGTTCGGCGCGTACCCCGCGCTGCCGCCCGTGCCGCTGCCGAGGTAACTACACTCGCTTACATTACAACTAGTTATCTTACGAACGACGTAGTACTCTAGTACCCACTGGATCTCTTCTGCATGTGCGAACAATCAAAAATCTAAATCAATTCTCTCTATTTCCATAAATATAATAGATGTACACTTAGAAAAGGTCAACTGTTAAAACTAAACACAGGCAGAGTTTCTCTCGGTGGCAGTCCAGTACAGTCCAGCTGTGGAGTGTGTAGGAAGGTCATCATTTGATTGTAAGGTCGCTACAGCAGTGTAACCTTGCGTTGCAGGATGGGCACGCTGCACGGCACGCTGAGCACGGCGCCGCGCGGCTCGCTGGCGCCGCCGCACCACCCCATCTACGGTACGTACTGTCTACAACTTTGCGGCTCATCTTATGTTGGATGATGAAATAAGAACTGGGTAGACTCGCAAACTTTATGTATTGTTGTTCGACCCATAAAGGATAAGACATGGTACAAATAAACAAGGTATGCTACTCCGAGATCTTCCTAAGCTTACGTCACTGTCCACTTGCCACAAAAATGGGAGGATTCATGTGCCGGTGACTATCAAACTTTTATATTGACGCCGCGCTTTAATCGGATAAATCTTAAAAATAAAATGGGCGGTTACTCTACCCTACTCTACCCTACTACTGTAAGTGTGAAGGGCGGTAAAATAAGGTTCTTTAAATTCCCGAAAAGAGAATCTGTGGCTGAAAATTGTTCCTGCGATTAGATAAATTTCATTTCAAGGGAAAAATTGATTTATCCATGTGCAGAGCTCATTTTAACGTTACTCAAATTTTGGAAACTAAGTTTGAAAAATTTCATGGAAAACCTAAAACCTAGATCTAGATCTCGAATCTCCCAAGAGCCTTAAAAATTTGAGAACCACCGTAGCGGATATGACGTACGCTTGGGTAAACCCACGTGACCGCTGTTTCTCGGAGTAGCATACCTTGTTTATTTGTACCATGGGAGAGATAGGCTGACCACAGACAACAGAAACATGTGTTGCCAGCAACAATGTGGCCAGCTTGTTATTTATGCCATAGACAACTGACACTGACAGTTCCTCACAACCTCGATCCCTGACCAGCTGTTGATGCGCGCAGATGTGATCAGAGTGCACTCACCTATCACACCAATACCCTCAGAAAATCTCCCTTAAGGAGGGAGAGTGAATATAATAAAAATGTGTATAATTCCCTCTAGACTGTAGACGAACCTCTCTGAGAACAACTGGTGAGCCTTTCTGGGACTTCTCGACTCTGGAACCAATTGATATTGTTCAGGATTGTGTGCTTGCAAGCTGCGCTGCGGACTACGTCGACAAGACACACGTGTTTTATGGTTAACTAGCACTTGCCCGCGGCTTCGCACGCCTCGTTCCCATGGAAACGCTTAATGGTGATTTCTATTCCATGGGAACTGATTTATGGGATAAATAGTAGCCTATGTTTTATTCCAGGCCTAGAATTATCTGTATGCAAAATCAGCCCGATCCGTTCAGTAGTTTTGGCGTGAAGAAGTAACAAACATCCATCTATCCATCCATACATCCATCCAAACTTTCACATTTATAATATTAGTGTGATTAAAGTATTGCCGCCAACTGATGGTATAAATGGTGTGAATGGTACGGAATGGTTGAAATGGTAATATTGGTTTGAACCCGCGCCGACGCGGACGGCGCGCGCCGGTCGATCGCGAACTGAGTCAATGTAGGTAATCGCGAGCGAATGCGCATGCAACTGCAAGCGCAGCTAAGCTGCTGCGTGGTCGGTGCGACTGCGACCTGAACACTATCATTTTCCGTTTTCGAACATTATAATGAGTAATTTGACGAAATTCCATTCTAAGTACCTATTCTGATGGATGGTCAATTTTTTAAAGTATTTTTTCCTGTGTTACAAAATATGTAAGTATGTAGTTCAGCACTTTGTCATAATTTAAAAGGAATGACATTAAATGTATTTCCTTAAAAGTAATGAAAACAAAGTAGTATAATAAAGCTATATTCTTGATTTCGGTCGCTTCCGATAAAGTAGGTTGAGCGACGAAGAAACTTTTAGCTTTATTTTTTGAGTTTGAGCACAACCCGTCTGAAGCTTATTTTAAGATAATTTGAATGTTAAAATATTCCATTTGTAAGTAGACTTGCTATTATGAGTGTGTATGTAGAAGTGAGTTCGTATGTAATGGTGGTGTATGTATATTGCAGGGTACGGCGGCGCGGGCGGGGCGCAGCTGGCGAGCGAGTCCACGTCCTCCGAGGCGTCCTCGCACGCGCACGAGCTGCTCGTGCCGCGGCCCAAGTCGCGCGCGCGCTCCATGCACGTCAGTACATCACTACTTAATGCTGGACCATCCACACTTCATCATCCAGCCTCGAGCTGAGCAGAGTGAAGTTATGGATACCACATAACTGATTTACATAATACATTACATACATAGACCGATATGTTTTATCCCGAGGCAGGAATGAACCCGAAACGTCCAGCGTCGCGGGCGGACCTCGGTCCGCTGCGCCACGGAGGTCGCCATTTTCAGCTATATAGCTGACTGAGCTAGGTGACTTTTGTCCAGAATGCGGCTTGCAGACAAAAAGGGTACCTGAGTTAGTATTATGTGCGCAGCCTGCGAACTGTTCTACAGCTACACCGTCCGGTACCGAGGGCGAGGCTCTTCGGGTTCATTTTTTTTTTACTCGCGAGATTTTATCTCTCTCGGTCTATGCGACGCGTGACCCGAGAGCTGGTGAGTATCTGGCGCAGCGCATCAGCATTGCCATACAGCGGGGCAATGCAGCCAGCGTAGCGGGGACGCGACGACTGGTGTTGATACGGATCAGTTGAACTATGTTATTGTTAATTATGCTAATCTTTCAATTGTAAATACTAGTTCTAATTTATTTATAGAATAGAATAGACTAGAAAAGAATAGAAAAGTAGAAAAGCATTTATTTCGACACAGGATATAAAACATACAAAACCAAACAAAGAATAATGAATAATTTATATTATTGGATTATTATTTACCAAACTATTTGCTATGATATACTGTGTCTATGCGAGCTAAGCTCTTACTACACTTACTTAGAAAAAAAGCGAGAGCTAAGGTAACTAGCTCATCCGGCGCTCTCAAACCCTGAGAGGTTAATGAGTAGAGGTGGCGCAGTAAAACACGACAAGCATTATTTAAAAATTAATAAAGTATGGAACCGACGACGACGACGAGATCAGAGAGAGAGAGAGTAAAATTATTATTGCCAGATAACAAGCCCTTGGCATATTTTGTTTGAAAATAGTTTACCCAAATAATGATAATGATTGGAAGTAGCGTTCCACGGAATGTTAAACGCCTTTATTGAACCACCACAGATTCAAAACTAATAAGATGTTTTTATTTACCTTAGAACCAGACGGGGATCTACTACGACGTGGAGTACGAGAACGCGGAGCCCCTCTACGGCACCGCGGGGCCCCCCGCCGGGCCCCCCGCGGGGAAGGGCATCCCCCTCTCCACGTACACGCTGAGTCGCGGGCCCCCCTTCTACCGATAGACTGGAGGCAGCTTTTGAAGCCTCGACTTACGCGTTGAGTGAAGATAGCTAGGAGGTCGCCTACGAGTCCTGTACTATATGTATGCTGGATTATGTCAGTCAGTGATTGGCTCGCTTATTCAGCGCTCGTTGGTTTTATTGGTTTTTGCGCGTATTCAGATTGCAGCCGATGCGCGGTGAAAAAAGCGTAAGCAAGTCTTTCACACACTTCACACAATTTCATATAGAAAGACAGCAAGTACGCTCAGTCGCGGGCCCCTGGTATTGATAGGGGCCCCCACCTACACCTGCATATTAGTTCGCGTGGATCTTCGGAGTTATAACTAGTCTTTCAAGAGGGCCCATAAGTTGTTCAGATAATTAACTATTTAATTTAATGATAGCTTCTTTTATTATTTCCTAGGTTCTGATATTTTTGTTTTTCAAAAATTAAGTTTTTTACCTAATTCTTTCTTTTTGTAAGTTTTCTTAAACCTTGGTCTTTTTCTACGTATTTATGGATATTTTGGGATTTTTAACGTAAAATAATATAAAAAAAGTAGGTATTAGAGAAATATTATTGCGAGGAGTCGGTATAAAGTTGTAGATAGATGAGAAATATATGTAAAAATGTATCATAAGACTGCTTTCATCAACGATTTTTTATGTGATTTTTAATGAAAATATATTATTTAATAATTAGTTTTAAGTAAATTATGATACTTGTAAATAATTATTATCATTTAACCAGTTCTATGAATGGCACAAAACATATTGCAATTATTTGAAGCAATAATTCACAGAACTATGTGAAGCCCTTCCTCACTGACTCCTGCTACATTTTTACTTTTGGTTCTAAAACATGTAGACAGGTCCTTCAAGTTAAAGTTATTGTAATGAATTTATTTTGCATTTATACTTGGAATAGGAAGGAGACGTAAATCAATAAATCATCCAATTACTACCACTTTTTTATTTTATTTCGCATTCAAACATACATATAAGCCCGAAGTATAAATAACTTTTTTATGATATTATTAACTTAACATACGAAATACACGAATTTTCAAACATTATTTGCTACGGTCGTTAAATGCATTATAATTTAATTTAATTTATGTACTTTTTTACCTACCTACTTAGTATAGTTTATAAAGTCTCCCTCGAGTTTTTTCGAGAGAGAGAGAGAGAACAATGTCACCTCGTCCGGCGCCGGGCGATGGCTGGCGACTTCAAGTCGCTAAAAACATAACATTATAACTAAAACATAACAATATTTCTAAATCAAGAATTAGTAAGGTATTCAATAAAAATTAAATACCCACTTATGACAAAATAATAAAAGATTCCTGAAGACAGGAAACATGCGACGTACGATCTTAATGTTTTGAAAATACAACATGTCATATTGGTTATGAGAACATATGTACTCGTACACCAAGGATGAGCTATATGTATATTATAAAATCTAAGACAGTAGAAACTGTAAAATAAGTCTCATGCAAAAGTATTGAATCCAATAAGATTTCAATGAGTTAGTTATACAGGATACAGGGTGATTGGCGGACCGTGTGCCATCGTATGGTAGCTGGGGGACTTTGTTAACCCCAAACACTTCTCGGCTACTTTTAAGAATTTTCTTAAGATTTTTAGATCCCATTATTAATTTTCTTTTTCTTTTCATTATATTAATTTTTTATGATCTGGCACAGCGTATCAGCATTGCCATACAGCGTGGCAATGCAGCCAGCGTCTTGGGGACGCTTCCGACTGGTGTTGATATGGATCAGTTGAGCTATCTGTAGACTGTTTGCAACAGTCGGCAGTTAGCTCAATTGTTTCAATTGTAAATACTAGTATAATTTTCTTTGTGAATAAATGTATTTTCTTTAATCTCGAAATATGGTTAAATTTTTTTTTATTGATTTTCTTAAGATTTTTAGATCCTTTTCCTTTTATTTTTGGTCGTTGTCGTTAAAGCCGTTTAAAACTACTATAGTCACTGTAGCTAGGTATTTAGTTAGTATTTATGTGTTTTGCATTCGTAGAAAGGTGACAAAAATAAATAAAACATCTCATTCATATAATCATTTTTATTATTACGCATTCAAATCGTACAAAAAATACAAAAACCACACTGGAAAAGCCCGTAATACTAGAAAGTTTGGCTCTAAGCCTGACATGTTAATAAATAACTTTTTATAATATAAACTTAACTAATAAATGCACGACTTTTCAACTATTTGCGAATTTGCCAATGTTGCTGTAAACATATAATTTATATACCTTTACAACCTACTTAATACATTTATCAATAAAATTTCCCTCAGGGGTCCAAGTGTATTTCAACACAAGGATAATTTTCTTTTAAAAATAAATGCATGTCTATCAATAAATTACCGATATGTAATGATGTTTTCATATCGTTGAGCAAGTGAGAGTTATGTCATCTCGTCTGAGCAAGAGAGAGAGAGAGAGTTATGTCGTCTCGTCTGAGCAAGAGAGAGTGAGAGAGAGAGTTATGTCACCTCGTCCGGCGCCGATGGCTGACGACTACGAGTAGCTAAAAACATAACAACACATTAATAACTACCACAAATAATTACTAATAATTATATAATTGTGCAGAACAAAAGACAACAGCATGAATGAATGCGGGAGTTTCAATATTTTGTTGCAGGATATCGAAAAAAAATAAAGAAGAGGTACAAGAAACCCCAGATGAAGAAGTCATGCTTATAAGGATTAGGTACACAAATAAGATTGAGGTAGATACGTTAAATTTAGATAACATTATTATGTAGGTATCTACAAAATAAATAGATTACATTATCATATTAAAGGTACATAGGTGATTTACAAGCAAAATCAACATAAAACAATAATAAGTACTAGAAGAAGTCAATTTACACGATATTTGCTATTGAAGATCCAACGAAAGACGGAACCGATACTTTTTTATGATCCTTAAAAAACAGCCCGCGCGTTCGTTAATCGTCCTTTATTAAGAACCGAGTACATTGGTCATTGCATGATCGATTTTAGTTTAATTTCCGTTTATGAGAACAATTTTAGGGGCAACGGCCTTTATTTACAAAGAAAATTACAATCAAATAATACAAGAAACAAATTAGAACCAGTATTTTAGGGTTCATTTTCTGATAGTGGTCATTATTCTAAGGATTATGGTTCGTGCAATGACTGTCTAAAGTACGTACTTACTCGGTACTCGGTTCTAGAATACTAAAAGTTTAGATAAACAATACACATTAGTTATTGTAGCGTACGAAAAGATAATGAACACGGTATGAGAGGTCTATGAGTTGTGAGTTAGAGGGAAGTTTGATAAACCCTAGTGACATGTATAGGACATTATGCTACCCTAGACGTTAAGTAAATCTGAAAAATGTTACTAGGACAGCACTATGTAGTGGTAGGGATTCATCCCGGCCTACCACCAGGGATACGCGGGGGGCGGGGGGCGGTGGACAGGAGTCGGGTGGTGTCCTTACATTCTGTTCCGGAGGTAGCAGTTGTTGAGCACGTTGTAGTTGAACCGGTAGCCGGCCTCGGGCACGCCGTCCGACACCAGGTTGTCGCTGTGGAAGTGCACGTACAGCGGGCCGGGGGGAGTCGCTGCGCGGAGGGAGACGACACGCGTTAGATACAGTATCAAAACAAAATACTTATAACATGCCCAGCAATGATCTGTCGCCCCCATCCACCCCAACATACAAGCGATTATCTGGCCTTCTCTATTCCTACAACTATCTCCAAGCATTATAGCATTATATATATATATATTTTTTACTTACATTTGATGATCTGGCACTCTACTTACAAGTGATATAGATACTCCCCCTACTTACAAGCAATGATCTGTCCATCAGCACTACCCCCGCAGAACTTGGACCCCCTGAGCCCGTCGGCGGTCTCGGACTCCGGGATGTAGAGATAGTCCTCGGACTCCACCACGCCCTGTGTGAACGGGTTGATCTGGCAGTCCGTGTCCACGAAAAGGTTCTCTTCCTGCCGGTACGCCATCGAGAAGCTCGCCGCAGTGAACCTGCAACATGGATGATGTTTCTTACAAACAACCTAACGAATGCAAATTGTAGCGACCTCTAACCAACGCTACTAGAACTGCAGAGCATTCGAACTGAAGCATAACTAAGTGCTTCAGAGTTCAACTGCTGGATGGCGTTAAGAAATAATTCGGAGTGCAATATGAACAGTTTTATTCATCTTCCTTTGTAATTGTAACTATTTGGGGGAATTCCACCTTATCCTCAAAAAATGGTCACATTCAAGTGAATGAGTTATCGATCATCGTCATTTTACAGCCTTCATACATCTACTACTGAACACTACTTCCACAATCCACACCACAAATAGCCTGTCCTGAGCTGCTTCCATCCACTGATTCCCAAGATGCTAAGTTTCTGTAGAAGACTGTAATTCCTGGACATTACAGTCAACGGTAGCATAGAAGTCACAAAAGACTGCGCCAACAGATATGATATCCAAGGACGAAAGATGGACGAGTTAAACTAAATATCATACAAACATTGCTTGCAAAGCCTCACGTCGTCGTCGCCCGCAAACCTATAAAAAATCCATAGAGGTCCAGGAAGAATCTCAAACCTTAGAAGTTGTACGCCACATAAGGAAGTGTTTGTTGACTCACTTGATGCCGCAAACGTCAGAGGTCCGTTTGAAGCAGGTCGCGTAGGCGAGGTTGGCGATGTAGGGTCCGGCACCGCGGTTGTAGTTGAACGAGTCGAAGGAGCCCGAGCGCTCCGGGAAGTATTGCAGACAACCGGGGGGCGCTAGAAACAACACCAACTCAACATACATGGTAGATAATTTTGGACGGGGCACTAACCTTAACTGGCATAGCTACAGGAAAATGGTCCTAGGAGACTATCCAAATGTTTAGAGAAATGTTCAGCCCCATTCACAGATTTTCAAAAAGATTACAGTTAGCAAGAAAAAGGAAAATCATAATACACCAAACAATTTTTGATGCCAATCGATCCCATTTCTTATACTGATCGAAAACTTTTATTGAACCAACTGAGGTTGGAGTACCTACTAAAAAAGTCAGAAATCGCAACTTTTCCTATACATTTTATAAGGAGTCCAAGAGTAATTCCTAAATGCTCCTAAATCTACCAAATATGATTGTCCTCCCGATGTATTATAGCTCATGCAGAGGACTGAATCCCTGTGATTGTCCTTAACCCCTCTAGCTTTACGCCCACTAACAAAATATACTAAGTTGTCTCAGTACAAAATGTAATAACCACGACCAGAGAGTGGAATGAGCTTCCTGCGTCTGTTTTCCCATTAGAGTACTAGGTACCTTGAAGTCTTCAACTTACTGTAAATTTGTCTGTTATTGGTATCAATGTTTTTGTTAGGTAAGTTTTCATTCAAATATGTTTTTATGACAAAATAACTTACAATATTTTATTCTAGAACGATGTAGATAGTATAGGCACAGTAAATACACATACACTAATAGTACTACGTTCGTACAGCCTTGAACAGCCTGTCAAATCTGTCATCATAAATCGTTTGGATTTGTCAACATTGTACGTTTCTTGAAAGAGTGGAGCAGTCAGTGTAAATGGACTCTGGCTCACCGATGAGGTACTCGTCGCGGTCAGCCGTGCTGCTGAAGGGGGAGGAGGGGAGCGAGGAGGTGATGGCTTCCAGCACGCCGTCTCGATATTTACTGAAATAAAAGCGGGTTAGCGAACAACTCTTATTCATAATAGGGACAGGGTTTACAATTCACAAACTCGTCGAGCGGGTTCGACTGGCACCTGCTGGTCGATTCAGATGAAATCGTGAAGGTTCACTCATACTTTTTTCGCCGTTCATTGGTGCATTTCTTTCGTTTTTCATTTGTTATCGAAACGCAGACAATGAGTGGCGAAAATAGTGATGCATTCAAAAAACGGAGGAAATCGTTGACAATTTGAACAAAGGCTGATAGCTTGGCTCAACCCGTGATGGCTCTTTGGGTTTTTAAAAAATTATCAGCGTCTGGTCGAAGGGACGCGTGACCCGAGAGCTGGTGAGTATCTGGCGCAGCGCATCAGCATTGCCATACAGCGGGGCAATGCAGCCAGCGTAGCGGGACGCGACGACTGGTATTGATATGGAACAGTTGAGCTGTCTGTAGATTGTTTGCAACAGTCTGCAGTTAGCTCAGTTGTTTCAATTGTAAATACTAGTGTAATTTTCCATGTGAATAAAGGCTTCCACCCGTGATTAATTTTTCTTAGCTCCGTTTCAGAATGCCATCAGTTGCTTTCTTAAGTTGATTTTTTTTTCAGAATCCTAAGCTGACCCTTTCTGTTTTGCAGGAGACAGCAACCAAAGGGACAACTTGCACAACTCACATGACGCGTGTAGTTCATAAAACTCAGCTAAATGGCGGCAACTCTAGCTTCCTCTCATCATGGCACCAGAGGTGCACTTCATCTTCATATCAGCCCACTCTCGTCATAGCTGGACATAGGACTCCTCCATACGACGTCACAAATAGCGCTCCTGAGCCGCCTCCATCGACTCCCTGCGACCGCTACGACGTCTCCTACACTCCCTTCCGCGTTGCATAGCGGTCGCCACTCGAGAACTTGCTCCCTAGCGGTTATCAGTTCTGCGAGCTATGTATATGGCCTGCTCACTTTCACTTTACCTTGCTAAATCTGAGAGCTATGGCGGTGGCTTTAGTTCTTCTACGAATTTCCGTATTCCAGATCCTATACGCGTAGAGACACTCCAAGCATAGCTCTCTCCGTAGCTCGCTGAGCGATTCTGAGCTTATGCTTACACAAGGCCTAAGAAGTAATGGAGAGTTACTTACCCGAGAGTATTGAAGCACTCCAGCTGCGTGACCTTGATCTTCCAGGTCGCCTGCGGCAGGTTGGGCTGCGAGCTGCGGTCTGCGATCTTGAAGTTCATGCGGATGGAGCGGCTGTTGGTGGACGCGTTCACTCGCACGTACACTGCGGCAAGAGATTACTTAATCTTAGAAAACACAAGACAAGATTAGGTAAACTTCTGGAAAATAGTAGGTATGGTTTTAAATGCATCGGAACGGAACTGGCTAATTTATCCTTTTTTACTTAAAGAAGAGGGTATCTTAGCAAAATTCAGTCGAGTTTATGATAATGACTGCTAAAGCAGTCCGACCTTTAAATGAAAAATGACTGACAACTTTCAAGAACGGAATTTGTCGACATTGTACATAAGTTGACGAATTCACAATACTACGAAAAGTTGAGCACTTGTCCCTGCTACCAAAGAAAGAGCTACTAGCCATCACCTATGTTCTCTGAGTCGGTGGCAGTGGAAAGGCAGTCCAGGAGGCTTTGGGGGGTGAAAAGTGAAATTCCCCCAAAATCGTTACAAAGGAAGATCTTGCTCCTCCAGGCCGGCCCACCTGGCCCTCATGGCCGGTGTCTTTACACATTCGATGTCGATAGTTTTATTTTATCAGATGTTATTGAAACAAGAATTTGCGCGATCAAGACACCTGTTCATTTTGCACTCTTAGTTTTTCTTAACGCCATCTAGCAGATAATCTCTGAAGCAATTAGTGAAAGGAGAAGCCTCTGTGCGAATGGCATTGAATGAGTTTATATTGACGTTAGCTCTGTGGGTCAGGTCAACCTGAACCACAGAGCGACCTCTAGGTACTCAAACCGTACCTCTAGGTCGCTACAGGGCCATATAAAATTTTTACGTAGTATTTTATTTTTCATACATAACGTTACATGCAATGCAGTTATGTTATGCGAAGAATGTCATGTGACGAGAATATTGTTAAGTTTGAATGGGGGGAGGAAGACCGAAGAAAATATGGATGGATTGCAAGTACAGAGATGACGGCTCATAGAGGAGAATGGAAGAAAGATACATGTTGTGCCGACCCAACCTAGCGTGGAAGAAGGACCGGAAGATGACGATACGGTAACATGCAGTGCTCGGTAACAGCGTGGGTACATACGGTGCTGTCCGCTGTTGTCCCCGCAGAGCGGCGGCAGGAAGTCCGAGTTGGCCTGCAGGTTGGTGACCTGGAAGATGTCGTTGCGGCACGTGTAGCCCGGCCGGTGCGTCACGTTCTCCACGGCCTCCACCTGGGGACATCACCTCACAATTTACTATTTGTAGGGGTTGTAAAGATAGAATGTTAGATGGATAAACATTTATTACTTCTTGAAGATGCGATCAAGACGTGACGTCTCACTTTTTTATGGGATTTGGTACAGCGTCTCTTTCGTGTGTACATAATTATAACAATGCAAATTCCATACAAAAATGAGGGTTATTCCAGTTTTCCCCCTTGACAAATCCCCCTTGAGACGTCTCGATACTATCGTTAAACTCTGGATGTTTGCTTACTTATAAGTTGTCTTTTTAGAGCTTTTTAAGTACATCGCACATTGTCGAATTAAAGGCTAAGGCTATTTTGGGTTTTGTGATTTATTTTTTGGTAAATAATGTTATCTCACCGTGGTGGGTGGCGCGAGGTTGAACGTCTCGAAGTCGATCCTCATCTGACAGACGTTGTTGTTGGCGATCTCGATGTTGTAGGAGCACTCCAGGCCGGAGCTCTCGCGGCTCAGCGGCGGGTTGATGAACACGGCCACCTTGGTGTTGGTTCGCACGTCGCAAGCGTTCACTGACGGACACAAAAGATAAAAAATGATTGTTACTTTAACAATTTACAATAATTTTTTGAGTAAGAATTAGAAACCTGGTCAACTGGTCATGCAGGTCTTCATTGGATAAGTACGCTTACACAAGATCCTGTAAGCTATCGACGCGTTTATTTTCTGCCCAGGGAAAAGTTTATATTTTTCAAAAACACTTCCATGAAAATGGGGAAGGCAGTGGCTAAGGTGCTAGTAAAATAAAATTAAATAGCTTTTATTTGCTCATATGTGACTAGAAATTAATTTAAGTAAATTGCAAATTATTCTCATTATGTATGTATGCCTAGTCACTATTATCAGGTTTCCCTCCATCAGAATGAGAACCCCTCTGGGTACAGGCCTCCTCCAGAGCCTTCCAGTTATCTCGATCCCGGGCTGACTCACTCTAGCTATTCGCCACGCGCTTTCCCTAGCGCCTTCAGCGTCTTTAGCTGCAGCCAGCATCCGCCAGCAGTACCTACGTAGGTACAGCCAATAAGCAGTAGCAACAGTACATTGCCACCAGTGTTGTACTTACGGCTGCAGCAGGTGGCAAACACGCCGCAGAAGCCGATAGCCTTCCCTCCCTGCGTGTTGCACTGGTTGCGCGACAGACACACGCCGCCCGTGGACCGGTCGCTGCCCAGGCACTGCTCGCCGTTGCCGACCGTGAAGATACTGCCGATTCCGAGGCCGGGGGCTTGCCGCGCCGCTGGAAGGGGAGTTCAAGCAATCAAGACTTTAACACTGTTGGCGAGGAGTTAGGTGGTGCTGCCATCTAGTTGTGACAAGCACAACTCACGTTGAGTTAGCATGCGTTATGAATTAGTTCAAATAGAAAACAACAATGACATAATTCTAGGAATCTACAGGCAGTTACATTATCCATTCATTATTAGCTATAGAATTGTTTTATCCAGGTCTCATGTGAACGATGCTGCGGGCAACATCTAGTACCTAAGATATCAATCCAAGCAGTCAAAATAGTTATAGGTACCTATCTCTTGAATCGCGATGTTATTTGTTTCTTATAAAACACAAGGTAACTACCGATCACTGGCTCTAAATACCTTTCAGGATGTTCTTCACAAACTCAAATACTGTGCTCAAATGCACCACGCCTTACAGGACTCTTATTACATTAGGCATGTGATACATTATTTAACTCTCTTACAAATTGAAATAGGATGGGAAAATAATTTCTTTAAATACATTGAACTTACTTCTGCTGAGCTCTGCGCCGCCGAAGTGGCACTGCGCCGCGAGGACCAGCAGAAACATTCTGCTTATCGAGGGTAACGCCATCTTATAGCGAATGGCTGAAACAACAACTAATTTAATTTAAATTGTTTTTGGAGCATAGCGCATATCTTGTAGCTAGAGGCTGGAACCAAAACACGCTTCATCTATAATTTTTCAATATTTTTTAATGTTCGTATAATTATTTTTATTATTTTTACCGATTAAGTTTGCACAGACGACAGCATTATTAATGCTGAAAAATTAGTTACTGCCTAATGAATGCACGTAATTATACAGGGCTATTGGTAATTCGTGGGTAATTCACTGACACTCCGTGAACTGCAGGCACATCAATGATGATGTGCCTGGAGCTCACGGAGGTCATGAGAACAAGTTGAAGACGCCAGGTCTTAAACTTTTTTTTTAAATTACCTCTGATTCAAATTGAAAAAGAAATCTCTGGTTTAGTTGAAATGTTTGTCCAGAACCCAAGAAATTATTACAGACTAATTAATTCAGGGCAGATCCGTTTTTATGTAAAGTTTCAAAACCAGCCTCTCTAAAGAACGATTATAGAATGAAGGAACGTAGGTACTATCAATACCAAGTTTAATAAAACGTCAAGTGCGAGTCGGACTCGCGCACTAAGGGTTCCTTTTAATTGTAAGACCTTGTTTCTTGCCAAATATTATGATTCTAGGTCAACATGAAGTAGATACCCTGTATATTTTGGTCGAGGGAGAGAATCGAAACTTATTTTTTTGGTGAATAAACTACAAATTTACTGTTTTTGGATTTTTTTTCTTTACTTGTGATAGAAGACCTTGCTTCTTGCCAAATTTTATGATTCTACGTCAACGGGAAGTACCCTATAGGTTTTGGTCCATGGCGAGCATTAAAAGTATTTTTTTAGTGAATACTTACATCTATAGGTTTTTCGTTATAGGAAACACCATAAGGTAGGTACAAAGGTAAAAAAGAAAAAACAGACAGACCTATAAGTGATCCTATAAGGGTTCCTTTTTTCTTTTGAGGTACGGAACTCTAAAAATGAAGACTTTGGCGTCTTCACAAATGTGTTCGTGATGATGTGCAGAACCTGCAGTTCACACAGTGTCAGTGAATTACCAATGACACTGTTTTGTATTTTTGTTGGTGTACAATAAAGTATTTTTGTATTGTATTGTATTTCTCCCACTGATGGACACTGGGAAAAACGGTTATTCCCATTGCCCACCTCTGAACTTAAGGCGAATAGTAGGGTGGATAGTGGCGCCACTACATATTTAATTTTATAATTACGTTATACAAAGGAATTATCAAAAAATCGGACCGCTGGTAGACGATACCTATCACAAGCTTTTATTTAATGTATCTGTAATAGTTTTGTTTTGTGTTATTCAATCAAAAACCTTGTTTGGAGAGCTTGGTGGCCACCTATAGGAACTAAACTCTTGAAACAAGTATCTGCCTAAATAATACAGTACAAAACTATTAAAGATACATTTACAAAAAGCTTATGATAGATATCGTCTACGCGCGGTCCGATTTTTTGATAATTCCTTTGTATAACGTAATTATAAAATTAAATATGTAGTGGCGCCACTATCCACCCTACTATTCGCCTTCTTTCACACCATTTGTGAAAAAGTGTTAGGTTTAGTTGTAATTTGTACCTACAAATGTAAAATTGTAAAAAGAAGACAAAAATTGTAAAGAAAAATTGTACGAAAATTGCTGTGTCCCGCAGTGAAGATATCTCCGTGGACAACGGGAATCATACAAAAAAGTCAGATGATTTTATAAAAAGCTAGGTAGGTGGCCGAGTCAATACGGGTCAAGCGAGCAATACCTACCTACGGTTCATCGTTTACTACATACAAAACTTTATAACGGTGCCCGAGCCATCAATCACGATATTTCTTACCTCCATCCATCTAATCTAATAGTTAATTGGAGAAGGTACTACAGTTAGTTATTAGATACCTACCTACCTACATACGTATACCAACTAACTACCTACGTAGAGGTGCCTACCTATCGAGCGACGAGGTGTCGTAATGACCGACCGGCTTGGTGGGTCCGACTTGAACTCGGATCTCGCAATGTTGACGTTAACCATTTTCTACGAGTATAAAGTTTAGTGACATGCTCGTCCACGGCACAGAATAACTATACAGGGTATTCTGCCCGTCATCACGAACACGGCCGGGAAGACGCCAGGTCTTAATTCTTATACTTGTTATTGGTAGATAGAGGGGGCTCCATACAATAATCGTCCTTTAGAGAGGCTTTATTTAAAACTAAACTTTAAAACGATGCCCTGAATTCACAGTGGGAGATCGGTCTTTAGTATTTCATTGGATTATGGATAAGCGTGCTGTTCATTATGCATCTGAGGAGATTTACAAAAAACAAATTAAGAATGAAGTCCTGGCGTCTTCACGGCTTTCGTGGTGATGGACAGAACCAGCAGTTGATGCAGTGTCAGTACCAATAACCTGTATAGTACTTCCATAGTGACATTCAAGTTTCCACTAGTTTCTAGCTAACTGGGGTATTTCTTCAAAATCGTTCTCAAAAGTTTTATTTTTTGTTTATTTGCAATTAATATCTTGAATCTCATAAAAAAGTCTAAGCCCGTGGCTAAACTGAGAAAATAACGGAGTTCTATTACTGTGAAGGACGGATCGAAGATTTTGTTTTATTGATATTTTAGAATGCGACGGTACAAAAGGAACTCATTTTATTATTTGCTGAATTATTATAAATCAGGCATTCGAGTGAGCTGTATAATAATAACAGTATCCGGAAAGTAAACTAAAAGTTTCTTGGAGGAGATTCTATCTTCGGCTGTATGTTCTTTTTTAATGTTAAGTTTGTCCGTCGATTTTTCAGTCAATTGATTGACAGATTTTTTTAAATTTTTTACCATACAGAATGATCTCGAGGTGTTCCCGTAAAAATTGTATTCCCGAGGGATTAGTATTTATCCCGCATATGTTGACTTAAAAAACAGTTTATAACTAAAGGATTCAAAGACGGCTTTTAGTTTGTCAAACCAATCAAATTATTTTATTAAAACAATAGGTAGGTACTCGAAAAATTTTTGTAAGTCGCACTAAAATCTACACTAATATTTTATAGAGGAAAGATTTGTATGTTTGTAACGAATAAACTGAAAAACTACTGGACCGAAATCCTTCTCCTCAAAAATTCTTCCTTTCATTATAAGAATGCTTCATTATCCTTGGGTGGCATATGCATACATTACTTAAACAAGACCCGTCAAGTGCGAGTGTAACTCGCGCGCCGAGGGTTTCGAACGTTTGTGAACAAGTAGGTATGTACTAAAGGTACCGCTTAGAAACTCCGAAATTTAATAAGGACCTAAAACTAGTAGGTACCAACCTACATTTCAGATGGATCTCTCTGCATGCTTCTGTGATAGGGTGTAGCGATAAATTTTTCGACTTTTTTCAAAATATTTCGAAAAGTATTAAACCTACAGAAATTTCAAATACTGTTTTGAAATGTACAAGCTGATACCTTTCATATGATACCCCATTAAGTGGGGTAGCCCCCTTTTTTGAAAATTATCCCCCCCCCCTTTTTGTAAATTTTTCAAAAAGTGTTCGTTTTACAGACTTCTCTATATTTTTCCTGTAAAATATAGATCTGTATCTACCAACGCTCCATACATTTTGAAAGGATTGCTCTGCAAACTTCGGAGATAGGGGGGGGGAAAGGGTAAAATTTCGACTATTTTCAAAATATTTCAAAAAGTATGAAACCTACAGAAATTTTAAGAACTGTTTTGAAATGTACAAACCAATACCTTTCATATGATACCCCACTCAGTGGGGTAGCCCCCCTTTTTGAAAATTATCCCCCCTCTTTTTGACCATTTTTCAAAAATGGTTCACTTTAAAGACTTCTCCATATTTTTCCTGTAAAATATAAATCTATATCTACAAACGCTCCCTACATTTTGAAAGGATCGCTCTGCAAACTTCGGAGATAGGGGGGGGGGGGGGAACGGGTAAAATTTCGACTTTTTTTAAAATATTTCAAAAAGTATGAAACCTACAGAAATTTCAGAAACTGTTTTGAAATGTACAAACCAATACCTTTCATATGATATCCCACTCAGTGGGGTTGCCCCCCCTTTTGAAAATTATCCCCCCTCTTTTTGACCATTTTTCAAAAAGTGTTCATTTAGCAGACTTCTCTATATTTTTCCTGTAAAATATAGATCTATATCTACAAACGCTCCATACATTTTGAATGAATCGCTCTGCAAACTTCGGAGATAAGGGGGGGGGGGGGGAATGGGCATTTTTTCGACTATTTTAAAAATATTTCAAAAAGTATGAAATCTACAGAAATTTCAAAAACTATTTTGAAATGTACAAACAAATACCTTTCATTTGATACCCCACTTGACTCTGTCGGTCTCTTTTAAAATTTTGACATCTCAATTTGTATGGAAAATGTACATTTTCATTTTTTTTTTTTTTCATTTTTTTTTCTTAAAATCTGTACAGGCACACGAAATGTATTATTATTTTAAATTTCAAGTAGATAGCTGCTGTAGTTGCTGAGTTATTAAGGAGGGAAAAAAGGACAGACAAAGCGAGACCATAAGGGTTTCGAAACCGATCTTCGAAACCCTAAAAATGAATGTCCACCCGTGCGAAGACGGGACGGGCCGCTAGTAATCTATAAATGGGAAAAAACGGGATTCCTAACTGTAGCTAAACATTCAAAGTTTCGCATCTAATTTCTTAAACATCCCAACTTAGAATGTGTGATTTTTGAATGTTTGCTACCTCTCCATAAAGCATAGGTACATGTAGTTCTAAACCTGGATAACATACAGACTAGGTACCATTTATCCCGGAACAACACGTGCGAAACCGCGGGAAGAAGCTACTCCTACATTATTAGTTGTACCTATTCAGAAACATGTTTTGAATTGAAATGAATAGAACGCAAGAAGACGGACATAACGCGCCGCACGGCGCACGGCGAACCGTAAAGCATCCATTATAATAACTTGAAGCAGTAAATAACAACGAGAGAGACGCCATTAAACTATTACTTACGCTGTAAACGTTAATATTTGTAATAACTATTCATTTCCCCGATATAATAGCTATATTAACCATCCACAGTGCGTATGTACCGCAAGCGAGGCGCATGCGCATGCCGAGCCTTGCTAGCTGAACGCAGTGAGCACGTCTCTATGGTTCTCGTTTCATTTTTATGCATATAGCGCCTTGTTATTGAAATGCCATCCAAAGTTTCAATCCTTTTAATGACCCGTACGTATGGGCCTTTGTTCACACTTTTTCCGCCGTAAAAAGCTACAGCGTTCCATACAAGACGACACGACGCCCGCGCGCCCGCGCCTGCACTCGGCGATTGAACCGTACATTTTTAAGGTGAAATAATCGTGTTACAGGAGTCCTAAGGCTGGCCTGCCGCCGGTAAAACATATCTAATTTTGTTTTCATATACCATTTTCTATAGGAAATAGCTCTCTCCTCTCATTTTGCTAAAAAAATAATCCAAAGCACAAAAAGTTAAAAAAAAACGGGGTCTCACGTCTCAAGTTTATTATATTTCATAATTAATTACTTGCATATTCTCATGCCTACGTACTCTTTTATTATGTTAATATTAAATATTTTACTTTTATTAAATCAATTAGATAGCAGGTAAATAATTTGGTTTTTTTGAATAACTAAAAAGCAACTTCGAATCCCAGTGGTTTTAAACAGTTTTTTAAGTTTTGCGAGATACACACTAATTCTTCGGAAATAAAATTTATACAAGACTATCTCGGAACCATTGTCTATACAAAAGCGAAATAATTTTAAATGGTATACAATTGGCAGAGAAATCGATGAACACACAAAAAAAAACCTATACAGCCAAGTATAGAATCTCCTCCTGTTTTCAATCAAGTAAAACCATAAAAAAGGTAAGAACTAACCATTACGTGCTAAACACCTATGTTGAGTACCTGTACTCCATACATGACACACGAACTAACTGTACAAAAGCCCACTATCAAACGCTCGAGAACCATCAATCCCGAGTGAAGCCACTCACAGTAGCTAGTATCTAATCAAGCCATCAATCTCCCGTCAGCTCCGATCACGCGTCATAAACATAACTCCTGTCGGGTAACGCAAACCTGTCGAGCCGAGTTGAACGAACGATTTCAAACATTAACGGTGTTCCCACTGACTCTACCATCTACGAGTACCTTGCATTAATACATAGGTAAGGTACTTACAGTTATACTATTTTTAACCGACTATGAAAAAAATGAGGTTCTATGTGCGCCTGTATGTATATTTTTTTAAAGTATTTTAATCGATGTCTCGGTCAACTATAGGACCGATTTTACAAAATATTTCACTGTTGTTTAGAGATAATGATCCCGAGGTGGTCCTAAAAATATAAATCCCGAGGGATTCGTATTTATCCTGAAAAGCATGAAACAAAGTAAAAATAGAATTTGAATTCTTTTTTTAGATTTTTCGATACCTTTGTTGATACCTGAATTAGCCAACTGGAGTTGAGTTGAGCCACGGAAATAAATGAGTTACCTAGATTGTTAAGCCAATGAATGGAAAGAGGAGAGGTAGACATTTGCACTGCAAAGAGACATACAATGATCCCATAGTAATGCATGACCTTGCGATAAATACCATGAAAACGATTGAGGAGAAAATACATTTTTTTATAACCTTTCGTTTGACCGTACTAATCTCACCCGATGCAAAAAGATGAACGCGCATCAAATGATTTTAGATTTTATTAATATTGATTTTTATTATTATTGTATTCTATGTGTAGAGACTGCTTAGTTTAAATTTCAACTGTTTAATTTTCGAGTTCTAAAGCTTTTTGTTTCCCTAGGATAAATAAATAAAATAAAATAATTAATTAATCCAGTAGAACTTTTAACCTACCAGCTAGATTGAGTGAACGAGAAGTACCCTATAGGTTTTGGTCCATGGCGAGAATCAAAAGTATTTTTTTTTTATGAATAAACTACAAATTTTCTGTTTTCGGATGTTTTCCTTTATTTGTGCTATAAGGCCTTGCTTCTTGCCAAATTTCATAATTTATTCTAGGTCTACGGAAAGTACCCTATAGGTTTTGGTCCATGGCGAGCACTAAAAGTAATTTTTTTAGTGAATAAATTACAAATTTATATTTTTCGGATTTTTCTCTTTACTTGTGCTATAAGACCTTGCTGCTCACCAAATTTCATGATTCTAGTTCTACGGGAAGTACCCTATAGGTTTAGGGTGCATGTGATTCCCTTTAAAATTTCAAAATTTTCGGATATAAACAGCTGTAACTTTTAAGTGCGTTGACTTAGAAGTTTAATTTATATCACAGCTTCAAGAGGTTACGGACTTGAGTATTTGATGTTAATTTCAACTCGATACCTCCACGCGTTCCTGAGATAAGAGGGTTGACAGACGGACAGACAGACAGACGAACAACAAAGTGTTCCTATTTTCCTTTTAAGGTACGGAACCCTAAAAATTCATCAATTACTATTAAATTATCTATTAGCCATTTTAATTAAAATCTGTGCTTTTTACTATATACCAACGTATTTCGAATAGAATAGACAATTATTTATTCACGTAAAAAGCCACTTTACGGTTAAAAGTGCCTCATACCCTATGTTAGGTTTAACTAGACACCGAGCTCTCACCTCAGCCCCGAGGCCATTTTGACGTCAGTAACTAGTACTGACACAATCCATTATATGGATAGATATTTTGTTATAAATTCATAGAAATACCCAAAACATCCGGAATAAAAATCCGCAGATACATTTGTACTAAGGCGAGAATCGAACCCGCAACCTCCTGCGTCGCAGGCGGAACTTTGCCCGCCGCGCCACCGAGGTCGTCAAATAATAGCTATGAACTTGGATTTTATCTGGAAAGTGGAAATACTGCTTTCCATTCAAGTCCAGTAGATAGACTGTAATAGGCAACAGTGGGAATGTAGACCTAGGCTACCTACGCCAACAGTGGGCACCTAGACTACCTAGGTCACCTAGGTACCTAGGCCCTAGGACAACACATTGCTTAGTCTGCGCTAACGGCCTTTGGTGAAAAGCTCAAGCATGCACTTAACCATAATTTGGACACAATTACAAATTTCGTTTGGATTAAATTGTCGTTAAGATTATTGTAAATCGTGTTTGTCTTTGCGTATTTTTTTTTATTATTAATAAAAAACCCTCTGATGGGCGAGTGGTTACATTTTAAGATGTTTAAGACGTATTAAAAAAAAAAAAGGTACTACGTCTAAAATTTGGAAAATCAAAAGTAGGTCTACCTTAGTAATTTCTTCAGAACCTACCTTATTATAATCGAATAGGTACCTACTTTTGTAAAAACACTCGCACATGGATTATTTCACTTATGAAATATTCCACAATTTTTTGCTTGGTTAGCAAAACCATGGCTTTGTCATGAAGTTATTACAAAAAATGATTTAAATCCTTTGAGATTGCAAAAAAATCGTAACGACCAATTTAATGAAAAAAGTTCTTTAATTCAAAAATTAGTAGCACCAATGAACGTAAAAGAAGGAATTCAAGAAATCATACTCGTAGGTCACAGTAGATCCCCTCGGGCTCCAGAAACATATGTGGAAGCCGAAAGGGGCTGGCCCTTTCGGCTCCCACATAATATGTTTCGTGGCAGACCATCGTGGTGACCAGTGCCCAGGGTACGTAGATTCTGGAATGTTCTGAAAACTTGGAAGCTCAAAGCTGAACCTAGTTGCATGGATATCAGCCATGACGTATGCATGTTACACCGTTACATTATTGAGGCGAATGTCTAGAACAGTTGTATGAAATGAATGGATGTATGTTTGCAGTATGTAGGTACCGTCGAATTGTCGTTTCCGTTGGTTGCATCGTAAACCTACTACCTACTAACTAACTAATAAAGAGACAACGGTGAAACTTTCACGTGAGAATAGAACCGATGATTGTGAGATTGATTCGTATCGACAATGCAGCCAGCGTCATGGGGACGCGACGACTGGTATTGATATGGATCAGTTGAGCTACCTGTAGATTGTTTGCTACAGTCTGCAGCTGGCGCAATGGTTTCATTTATAAATGCTACAGTTCTAATTTGTTTCTATTCTTTGATAATAACTCAGATAGCCTATAATAACAAAGAAAATTACAATCAAATAACCAATTAGAATTAGTATTTACAATTTAATTGATTCATTATTCTTTGATTGTGATTTACTTTCTGAATAAAGTTGTCTGTTAAAAAGTAAATGTATAATAAAGCTTAAATGCACGGTTACACACACCTTCTAATGGCAATCGATTTACAACTGCAGGGTTCCGTGATTAGGGAAACACCAGGTCGCCAGTGCCAAGGTACCTATTCATAAGCTTCACCTCATACACCTTAGGCACCCGTTCAACTGGCAACCAGGATTCCCCCTCTCTCGGCTATTTCAGTCTGACAGGAGACAGTGACAGCTTCATTGGCAACGCCTCGACATGCGAGATGACGTTACATACGTCCATGGTTTATATTATTATAATATTACCTGGACTACACTACAACAACTAAATCTTTTTTGTTTATAATATTGTAGGTACTTCTTGTACAGTCTTCCTAGTAAAAATTTGTCAACTAATGGACTGTACACAAGGAACCCGGCGACGCAGCCCAGCGGGTCGGGTGGCGCGACATTTTTAACCCCGACGCAAAAAGAGAGGGGTGTTATAAGTTTAACGTGTCTGTCTGTGTATCTGTCTGTGATATCGTAGCTTCCAAACGGATGAACCGATTTTTGTTTAGTTTTTTTTATATTACGTAAATTAAATATTATTTATAGAAGAAAGGGATTCAAATAACATTTCATTAAGTACTTACCTATCTTTTGAATGAATTAACACTTTGTAATTTATTATTATTATAAATTAATTTCAGTAGTCACGTCTCTCGATTGTCTGTTTAAGTACGTCCCAATTTTTTTGAACGTTGTCTTTATTTTTAAAAGTAGTTCCTATATTTTCCAGCTAAGTGCGAATTTTTCAAACAAGCCTCGAGGAGATTTTCACCAATTTTTCATTATATTTTTGACCGCCACAGCGAATTGACAATTAGACCGGTACAATTCTAAGTAACTCGATCATAATTTTAATTCTAACAAAAACCACAACAAATATTATAAATAATAGATATAAAGTACGTACGTGCGTGTGTGCGGAGCCGGCGCGCGGAAATCACATAATTATGTAACGCGGCAGCTTTTAAAGCGCGCCTTGGCAATGACCGCGTAGTGCAGGAGGCGCCGGGCGGGGCGTACGGCACGTCGGCGCGGCGCGGCGCGGGCGGGGCGTACGGCGCGGGCGTGACCGAGCTTTGAGCTTTTACACGGTCAGCTGCTGAAGTTGTCGCTATGGCTTTATAAGCTTTTATTTCCGTGCATATCTGATACAAATGAAGTGTAAACAAACGGGTGTTTGGGTGTTTTCTACGTATAGTAAAACAAAAAACTATCTGTGTGATGTATCTGTCAAAATATCTGTGTAATCTCTACTAATATTATAAAAGGAAAGATTTGTATTGAATTTCTTTGTATGTTTGTAATGAATAAACTCAAAACTACTGGATCGATTTCAAAAATTCTTTCACCATTAGAATTCTACATTATCCCTAAGTAACATAGGCTATATTTATTACTAGAAAAAATTAGGGATCCCTACTACAACTTCAATAACCCAAGGTGTAAAAAAATAAGCCATAAAATGTCTTTCATCGCACGCGCTGCGTAAACTATTGATGACAGTACAAAAAATGTTCTACTATAATAAGAAACATATCAATATCTACAAAAATATCATAATTATGTCCCGCTATTGTAGTTATGTCACTATAACTACTTTTTTACAATAAAACGCCGACCAAAATCAGACCATGTTATCCATACCTTTGTATTAATCGTATTCGATTTCGTATTCAAAACTGTTTTATAACCAGTAGATTACTTTTGAATTATTGAAATCGGACATTTAATTCAAAATATATTACAAATTTGAAAATGTCTATCTAAACAAAATACGAAGGCGCTGTGTTCTCTGACCGTCCACCGCAAGAGGCGCTCGCCCGTTGCGTGTCCGCGGCCGTCGACGTGCAAATACCAGTTCTCTGTACGCCCCACGCGTCGGTCGATCTTGTATCATTTTGTCTAAAACATGAAACCATAAGGAAAACGACAAATTTTAAGTTAGTTTTATACGATGTACTGCTATGTTGATCGATGCGTAAGACGACAATTATGTTTTTTTAAATTTTTTTATAACATTATTTGATAACATTAGAAGTTTATCTTCCTTTTCTTTTAGAAATAGCAATGTTAATATTTTTTCGTCCATTTTGCACCGAGTCAAACACGACAGTTCAAGCCCTGACGCCACACGCCCGCGACGACCGGCCGACGGCCGACGGCCGACGGCCGACGGGCGGCGGCGCTCTGGCCGACGCGTCTTCACCGTCCGCGTCGTCGCTCGCACGCGACGGTTCAGAGAACCCAGCTCCTAACCGAAAAATAAACGCCGCCGCGCCGTGGCCGATGTGACCCCACGCAGCACGACGAAAGAAAACCTACGTATGTCCTGCATAAACAGATACATTTACTTACACTCCATTATCCCAAAATGTTTAAAAATAAATGTCCACCCGTGCGAAGCCGGGACGGGCCGCTAGTAGGTATGATTATATTTATGATGTACTATATGAATAGGTAAATAAACACGATAAATACCCGTGAATACTAAGTTATAATATTTAAGTTCTGAAAACCGGCCATTCTGTATTTGGCATATTTAAAAAAATATTTAGTATTTTCGTCCTACTGCTGCAGGTCAATTCGGATGCAATCGTGAGTGTATCCTACTCTTACTACTTTCACCACTCATTGACTGTATGAATAGGAATAAAAAAACAAAGGCGAAAGGCTAGAGTGCTACGCTAAGCTACAGTTACTCAAGGTAGAGTATAGACCGGGCCGCGAGCTCCCGGGCTACAACTGTTCCTCCTGTCAGTCCGGCGCGGCGGCGCGGCGGCCGCGTGCTTGTACAAACACCTTCGCTAGCCGTAGTAGTAGGTACTTCTGTTGCTTCTAGCCGGCTCAGCTTGACTTGCGCAACACCACTTCTGGGGAATTATAAAGATCTAGTTCTGCCCGCGGCTTCGCACATACTTTTCGGGATAAAAGTAGCCCATGTCCATCTCCGGGATACCGCCTACCTCCCTGACACATTTCATTCAGATCCGTTCAGCCGTTTATGCTTCAAGAGGTAACAGACAGACAGAAAGAATTACTTTCGAATTTATAATATTAGAATGGATTTTGGACCGTCAGGATTATGGGATCCTCTATCCTAATAAGAGGCAAATGGTCGCTAATCATCGTCGTCAGCCTACATTAATCCACTGCTGGACATAGGCCTCCCATAATGAGCGCCGTAGCGCCCTGTCTTCAGCAGCCTGTCAGCCTGCCAGAGGGCGGCCTCCACACCGAGTCCACTCAACAACACTTTTACCCCACCCAGCGGTGGTCAGTTCTTCGCGAGCCATGGCCGGCCCACTGCGACTTCAGCTTGCTAATACATTGAGCTATGTTCTCGATGACTCTTCGATAACTTTGGTTCTCTGTCGGATGTATTCACTACGAATTCTGTCCTTCAGAGAGACTCTGAACATAAAGGCTATTGATGATGTCTATAAATATAAGTAAAGCAATACAGTGTTATTGGTAATTCACTGACACTGCTGCACTGCGTGAACTGCAGGTCCTGCACATACTCGTAATCTCGAACACGTTCGAGAAAGCGCCACATTAAAATTTGGCAAACTAAATTATAAGCAATATTTATTGAAGGAAGGATCTCAAATCGACAAGTAATGTAAATCTATACTAATAAAAAATTATAAAGAGGAAAGATTTGATTGTTTGTTTGTTTGTATTGACTAGGCTCCGAAACTACTGGACCGATTTGAAAAATTATTTCACCGTTAGGAAGCTTACTTTTCAGGGAGTGACACAGGCTATATTTTATCCCGGAATTCCGACGGGAACGGGAACAACGCGGGTGAAACCGCGAGGCGATCGTCTAGTTGCCTATAAAAAGATGCGACAATAGAGTGAATTTTAGGTTACGTATGGGCGGTTGGTTTACAAACATTCTACTTGAGTTTGGTTAATGTATTTATTAGTTGGTTATTATCGGTATGCCTATTTAGTTGCCTTTGGCTTTTCCCAATCAAAATATGGCTAACCACGGGGTCTACGGCCTATAACATTTTAAAATTAGTACATAGATGTTTTAATCGAGCCGTATATAACCAGGCTCGTAAACCACAATCAGCTGAGGCTCCCGCGATACTACGCTACGGCATAGCCGAGTGGATTACAGTTATGTACTTTGTTTTGGTGGTCGTTTTTATTGTGGACTCTGTAGCGCATTTCCGCACGAATTTTTCTGGGTACCCACCCACCAAGTAGTCAGTAGCAATTAAAAAATTAAATATTTTATTATAATTTAATTGTTTTGAAGGAAATAAACTGAAAACCGACGTCGATTCCCTTACAAATACCAATCCCTCGGGAGTAAAGTTTTATGGGACCATCTCGGGGTCATTTTTGATAATTCTCTCGTTATTGTGTAGAGATACTAGCTGTTACCCGCAACTTCGTTAGCGTGATAGGTTACTAAAGGACATATCAGTGAACGGAAAAAAACATTTGCATATAAAAAGTGAATAGATTTGTGACTTAATTCATACACACGGAGCATTTATACTGTCCATAAAATGTACCTTTAGCAATTAATTGATGTATTTAATTTTCACTGGAGAAAAACATTCTGTTTAATTTTCATGTTTTACAAAGCAGATAAGACAACCATGTAAACATCACAAATTCAATCACTATTTAGACAAAAATAGACAAAATTGCATAGACGGACTTTTTATCTATGTTTTGGTTTCTCGTTGGACGTGATGAGTAAATTCACAAACCCTTCTTTAAATTCTAAATTTGGGAGC
This sequence comes from Eupithecia subfuscata, assembly GCA_963564075.1. NCBI lineage: Eukaryota > Metazoa > Arthropoda > Insecta > Lepidoptera > Geometridae > Eupithecia > Eupithecia subfuscata. Next base: position 9,534,513 of record OY751124.1, on the reverse strand, counting down.
AAAGCCCTAAAAAAGGAGCATATTGTTTAAGTTAGGTTACATTCTAAATGTACGTCAAATTTCATCTTGATCTGTTCAGCAGTTTTGGAGATCCTAGGTAACAAAAACTTGCATACAGCCGAACATAGAGACACCTCCGTTTATGGAAGTCGGATAAAAAAAAAGTTTATATTCAACGGAGTAGGTAAGGTACCTACCTATCTAATTATTTAGACTCGTATCTCACATCTATACTAATATTATAAAGACATCGATCAAGTATGCGGCAGGGGGCCGGCTGGATAATTTTGATCGATGTATAAAGAGGAAAGATTGAATAGGCTCCGAAACTACTGGACCGATTTGAAAAATTATTTTACCATTAGAAGTCCACATTATTCCTGATGAACATAGGCTACTTTTTACCGCGGGAAAATGCTTCATTCCTACGGGGAAACGGGTAATAGGACACGGGTAGTAAGAATGCAGCTAGTCGGATATAAAAGAATAACAAATCTTTATTTGTAGCATTACAATTTAAACTATGGGTACCTACAGACCATAAAATTATATTAAACTAGCTGCGCCCCGCGGCTTCGCCCCCGTGGAAATTTATGTTTCCAACTTTCTTAAATTTTTCTTTCATAAGAACCTTCTCCTGACAATAACAAACACAACAAAGAAAGAATTAGCGAAATCGGTCCAGGCGTTGTTGAGTTATGCGCTTACCAACACATTTTGCGATTCATTTTTATATTATAGATTAAGGATAAGACAAGTAAATGCTACAAAATGGCGTTCGACTCAGCATTTGTTGTGACAACCTCACTCACGATCGGCAGGCGGTTAAGAGGTGATCAAAATACACAAAAACAAGCTGCTGCCATTCCTCTGGTAGGTCGAGGTCCTTTAGGCGACTCTAACGACATCCAAGGGCTGAGGTGAAGGGGTCGATTCTTACGCTGCGGCCGTCACGGTTTTGATCTAGGTCGGTGGACTCGAAGGAAGAAGGAGGTTCTGCTGTTCAGATTTAAGGATGTTTTTTTTGTAGGTACTTACGTAAAAGATCGTCGATGTCGCCGTCACCTACGGACCGATTTGGATGATTTTTATACATAAGTATAGAGGATGATCCCGACGTGGTTCCATGACAATTATATTCCCGCGGGATTCGCATTCATCCCGCAAAACTTGAAAAATAATTGAAAACTAAGGGATTTGTGCTTTTTAGATCTCTCAAAACAATTAAATTATTTGATAAGCTTTAACCAAATCTAACATACCTTGCACATCAACTCAACGTGTCATCATCATCATCAGCCTATATTAGTCCGCTGCTGGACATAGGCCTCCCCTAACTCGCGCCATAGCGCCCTGTCTTTAGCTTGCCGCATCCAGCATCTGCCTGCAGTCTTTCGCAGATCGTCATCCCACCTGGCTGGAGGGCCACGTGTATATCTCTCTAAATATTATGTATTCTAATTTTTTATTTTATTTACGATGTATATTGTATTGTATAAAATCAAAATCAAAAACTCTTTATTTCCATAAATACAATAAATGTACACTTTGAAAATAAGGTCAATATAAAACTAAACACTGACACGGAAATAAAGTGATATTTTTGATTTCTGTCGCTTCAATATGTAGACTAAAGTAAAGAACCGACGAAGAAACCTTTAGCCTGTTATTTCAATTCAATTTAAAATTTATTTATTAAAACATCAGGTTACAGTATGAACGTATAAGCTAGTGTACATTTTTTAAATCCTAGCTTTACTAACTATGCCAATTGTCGTTTAGCAAGCATTTTACATACTTGAACGAAAAACTTATAGCAATGATGTTAACATAAATAAACAAGGCGAATTTTATACACGGCAACTGCCTTAGCAATAGGTATGGTTTTACAAATCCTATGTAAGCTTTAGAGTTAGCGATTACATTTTATGAGCTTGTTGTTAAAAAATAATGATGATCGAATATAGTGTATTTCGGGTAGATTGATAAAGGAGCGACAAGAACTTGCATTGTTGTGGCGATCATGAACTCGTCACACACACGAGCACGCCGCCCGCGCCACGCCAATACCACCCGACTTATTACCAGATAATACGGCTGAGTTTGGCGCGCGCGCACGGAGGCCGGCGGCGCGCCGGCGGCGGCGGCGAGCGGGCTAGGCAAACTCACGCGAGTGACGCGGCCTATTCATTGCACTCTAGGAATGGGCGTTTTTCCATTAGCCAGCCCGGCACCGGCACGGCACCGGTATGACCGTGCATCGGCACCGGCGCCGGGGCTTCGTTTTTCCACTGCGCCGGTGTCGATGCCGGTTTACTACGGTCCTCCTACCCGCCCCGCGCACTCACACACGCACACGGCTACAATTCATATACAATACACATGCAATTTTGCCGGGCCGGCACGGGTGGGAAGCCTGCTACCCCGGCGACGGCGACGGCGCCGGTAGGACTCAATGCCGGGCCGGCGCCGGCGTCGGTAAGTCAAAAAGCGAGTCATACATTTTCATACATTTTTGCTTCCCCAGCACCGGCACGGCGTCGGCGCCGGCGTCGGCGCCGGTGTCGGGCCGGATAATGGAAAAACGCCCAATAAGTGATGGGGTAGCTTGTATCGTTTGTACTTATCGATGAATGGAATGTTACTTTTGCGAGTTTTACATAAATTTTTAACAAGTTGGTTTTTACTGAGGGGATTTTTATGAATATAACATTTTTCTGATAGCTTGTGAATTTAAACGTCAATTTTCGGAAGTCCTATGAGCAAATGTAGTGTGTGAAGTAGTTCGAGAGGGAGTACTGTACGCTAATTTAAGGGCTTTATTTTGAATAAGCTGTAATCTGTTTATATTAGTGCGACACGTACTGCTCCAGACAGGACACGCATACGTAATACATGGTCGAACCAGGGTGCAGTATATGCGTAGTTTCGTATGGCAACTTAGGCTAGAGCGCCTATTAAGGACAGGATTTAGCGCATTGATTGCCTTAATGCCTTTCATATGTAGTTTGGTAGTGTTGATGAACCAGTTAAGTTTGCTGTCCAGGAACATACCTAGGTACTTAACTGATCGACTCCAGGGGATACTATGAGTTCCGATTTTTAAGGTCCTTGATGGTACAGTGCGCTTCCTTGTATACAGGATCGCTTCAGTTTTGGTATCGTTAATTTTAAGCTTCCTACTATAAAAATAAGCTAATAAACGGACGACTGCTGTCATTGCGCGTTCGGTTGTCGTCACAATCGCACGCTCTCAGTGACTACTCCGTTTTCGCCTGCCGTCGAACTAAACTAGTGATGGACTAAGGTGCTATCAATAACTTATCGATACATCGCCACCTTAGTCCAACATGGAGAAGTACCTAATTAGTACAGCGTCCACTTCAAGCCTGGTCAATAAGAGGCCAAGGGGGGGCCTCTACGTCACCAAACCAGTGGATCCAGCCGAAAAGGTTCAGTCCCAACCCAAATGTAGTTTCCAAAGAGAAAGAAACGCCAACAAACAATCGTTTCGACGGCCTACCAGTTGACGATGTAACTCCTGAGCATGAACCCTACCAAAGTGCTACAAAAAAGAAGGTAGTTAGTAATACCCCACCTATCGTCATCGAATTCCAAGGCGAATGGAACCTTAAAAAGGTTAGAGATATTATCAAGAAGTATCTCAATAAAGGAGAATTTCACATGCAGTACGGGGTCGTAAAATAGTGCGAGTTCAATGTTACTCCGCTAAAACCCACCAGCAAGTGAAGGATGGTCTAGTGAAAGAGAACGTGGCCTTCCACACGTTTACAAGGAAAGACGAAAAGCTCCCCAAAGCGGTTATAAAAGGACTGCCGAAGTTTACTCAAGCTAACCTTCCTGAAGAACTTGAGTCACTTGGATTCACCGGAGCCACGGGGTGTCCGAACTTAAAACTTTTTATGCTTCAGAATGCCCGCCATTATTAATCCAGCTCCCGAGCGGTTCAAATATGGCCAAGTTCAAGCAGATTAAGTATCTGTTCACCCTGCTTGGGAATGCCCTAAAAAAGATAGGGAAGAACCTGCCCGTTGCTGCAATTGTCAAGAAGAGCATCCTGCAAATTATACGAAATGCAATGAACAATTGAAATACATTGAGCGCATCGAGACCAATCGCGAAACTTTACGTAAAGCCTTAACAGCTGACAACACACGGTCTAAACTGAGTGGACAGAAAACTTGGGCCCAGATAACCGGTAGCAGAATCAAGGCACCAACCCAAGAGGTGCTCCTTGAACCACCGTTGCTAGTAGACCTTGCTGCTAAACCACAGCGAACCAACATTGGAGAGAGAATGCCAACCCCAAGCATCCCAAATGAAAAGTCTACGCTAGACGACGAGACGAAAGAAATGCTGGACATCTTATCGACCATAGAGGCAATCAAGTAAGACTTCAAGAAATGTAAAACCTTCATGGAGAAGGTAATCCTAATAGTGAAACATCTGGGTCACTATGTCTAGTTGCCATGAATTACGTTTATTGTACTGGAACGCAGATGGCGTTCACTAGAAGCAACAAGAACTTGCTGAACTTGCGGTGAGTAAACTTAGAGCTGATATCATTGCACTCTGCGAAACCATTTTAACTGGTCGCTTATCACTCAAAATTCCGTGTTATGCTTGCTATAGCATGGACAAACGCAGTAATGGTACTGGTCAGGGTGTTGCTATTCTTGTCCGTTCCGATCTTGCACATAGGGTAGTTCCCACACCACCTACTCAAAATCTTGAAGCCATCGGTGTTTCACTTAAGATAAATAACATCAACATGACAATCTTTTCAGTCTATCAATCCCCTAATCTGCCACTTAATCCTACCGACATTGAACATCTCATGTCATCTGGGAATCAGGTAGTAGCTATGGGTGATACTAACGCGAAACATCCACTATGGTCTCCCGGAGCGAGTAACTTTCGTGGTAAGACGCTATATGAGCACATGCTCAGAAACGAATATGTTATTCACGCTCCTAGGGACCACACTCTCATTCCGTACTGTGACGATCATTGTTCGTCTATTCCGGATATTTTGCTCTCAAACAACGTACCAGTTTCTGAGATAACTACTATTCCAGCTTTATCTTCAAATCATTTTCCTGTTTTCGCTAAAGTTGACATAAAATTTCAACGGCAGCCCATTCAAAAATTTAACTACGCTAAGACTGATTGGATCAAATACCGCAATCAACTTAACTTAAGCACGACCCTTTCTTCCATAACTTACAAGACTGTACAAGAAGTGATCTTGCAGTATCTGACCTCCAAGATAACGTATTGAAGGCCAGAGACCTTTGCGTCCCAGTTACGACCCTAAAGCCAAGGCGCATCAAACGATTAATACGTATTAAGAATCGCCTTCGACGTTATATCGCGTCTGAATCAAATAGTGTAGTGCGTAAATCATTCAAAGATCGTATTAATCTACTTAAGCTAGAAATTAAATCTGCCATCGAATGCTATAACGACAAAGTCTGGAATCAAAAACTACAACGGGTAGATAACCCAGGAGCGGACCTCTGGCGCCTAGTTAAATCTTTGCGACCAACTACTACGCCTACAATACCTGCGCTTAAACGCGAATATGGCTCTTTTACTACTGCTCAGATAGAGCAATGCGATCTGTTAGCCACAACCTTCTTAAATAATATGTGCTTACTCATGATTGGTTCAGCCCCGAAACTTCGACTGTTGAAAATTCTTTAAGAACCTTAGATGATCCATCATCATCAATCGATCATTCCCTACTGACACGACCTGCTGAAGTCAAAAAGCTTATATTTAGTTTAAAACCCCGTAAGGCTCCCGGCTCAGACCAGATTTATAATCTTCTGATACGTAACTTGCCGCATAAAAGTGTTGTGCTACTAACTAAAATATTCAACGCCTGCTTAACTTTGAACTACTTTCCATCTGTTTGGAAATTAGCTAAAGTTATATTCACAAGCCTGGTAAGGACTCTGCGGAACCTGCCTCCAATCGCCCAATAAGTCTGCTACCGTGCCTCGGTAAGCTTTTTGAAAAGCTGATCTACAAACGTTTGCTACGAACATCTGGCAGTCTTCTTATTGATGAGCAATTCGGTTTCCGACAAGGTCACTCTACAGTTCAACAGTTAGCTAGAGTAGCCGAAACCGTGTCTCATAAATAACCTTAATTTAAAACAGTCTACCGGCATGTTTCTCTGATACATAGAAAAAGCGTTTGACACGGTTTGGCACAACGCCCTAATTCACAAACTTATCTCACTCAGAATTCCAATATCCCTAGTAAGTTAAAATAATTAGTTCCTAATTGTCAAACAGAAGTTTCCAGGTCTGCATCAACAAAGACACGTCCCATAAAAAACCTGTGCCCGCGGGTGTGCCCCAAGGTTCGATTTTAGGACCCTACCTGTTTCTGTTATATCTAAACGACACACATATTATTATATTATTATGATTGCCTTCAACTCGCCATCGACCGTTTATTAGCCTGTTATTTGTTATTTTTCGAGTTGGAGCAAAACCCGTCCCAAGATTTTTTATCCTCTAGATAATCTGATATTTTATAGTAAGCCTTTTTGCACAGCAAGGTTTCGACAATTTGTTTGAATTTATTTACTGATAATTTTTGCAACTCAATCGGAGTTTTGTTGTAGAAGCGTATACCCTTTAAAAGATACATTTATTTTGTGTAGCCTGGTTGTGGGCACAGCGAGTTTACGTTTATTCATCTAGTACCATACATAACACATGCTCTGCTTAGCTTGGGGCTAGATGAAGCTGTGTGGATTGTCCAACATTATTATTTGTTACTAGTTTCTGTTCGCGGCTTCACACGCATTATTTTTATGGAAACGTTGAAGGTTATTCTTATCCCATGGGAACGGATTTATGGGATAAAAAGTATGCTATGTTTTATTTCAGGTCTAGTTAGAAATACATCTAGTGTTATCAGTAGTTCACTGACACTGCGTGAAGTGCAGGTTCTGCAGGTCATCACGAACACGTAGGTATGTTATGAAGAAGCCAGGTCTTAATTCCTTTTTTTTTGTAAATTATCTGTTATGCGAAATGAACAACATTTGTCCGAAACCCAATGCATTACTATTACTAAAACCGATCTCCCTCCGACACCCGCTGTTAATTCAGATCAGAACAGAGTTGTTTTTAAGTTTCGTTCCAAAAAGCGTCTCTAAAGAACGATTATTGAACGGAAGGGGGTACCTACCACCAATACCATGTTTATGAAAAGTCTTCACAAATGTAATTTTGTGGCACAGATAAATACTTTTTACTTTACATTCAACGCGTTCGTGATGATGGACAGAACCTGCAGTTCACGTAGCGTCAGTGAATTACTAACTACCCTTTAAAAAATTTCAGTTCGATCCGTTCAGGGAGTCTTTTTGACGTTAATCAGGAGACGTGATCGTGACGTCTACTTTTTCTATACAATTAGGTACAGCGCCTCTATCGTGCGGACAGGGAACTACGTGAATCCCGTACTACTCGTCAAATAGACTCACCCCTCAGTGCGAGGTTCAGTATTTTTGGCGTAAAGAAGTAACCAACATGAGTAGGTACCTACCTGTAACATCCATATTCTATAATATTATTGTGATGTTTATCTGCGGCCTCCACGTCCTCGGTCGCCTCGGGCTCTCGCTGACCGGCGGCGGTCAAGTGCCTACTAAGTACAATCTCTGCTGACTGCAGCTCCGCGGCCCGGTCACTCAACTCTCGCACTTGACTTGTGTATCCCCTGCTAGTGGTAGTTCATCTAGTCCCGGCTCGACACACAACGCCTCGTGTCTGTTTGACCACGCGAGTGTTTGGGTTGATCTTTGAAGAACATTGACTTTTGGAAGGTACTGTTATGGTACGGTCAGGGACAAAAATGGTTCGGCGAAAGTTATCTACTATTTCATAGTTAGACTATTGGAATGTGGCTATATTATGATTGAAGGAGGTTCGAAGTTAACCGTCACATTTATAGTAAATGTTCTGATATTTATAAAATCGTCTGTTAAGATGATACTTTAAAAAATGCTGCAACAAATATGCGGCGCCGGCGGTGATACCTACTAATTACAATCTCAAGTATCGCATTACTTTAAGTTTTTCACTTACATAAGTATTTATACATTTTTTTTATAGTTGCGTAATATTTGGATGCTATTAACTAAGCCATTTTCTGTTCAATGTTATGCTAGCAGCTGCCCGCGGCTTCGCGCGCGCTTTACAAGTAGCTTACGTCCGTCCTCGGGATAACATTTACTTCCCTGACAAATTTAATTGAGATCCGGTTTGCATGAAAAGATAACAGACCGAGTTACTTTCAGATAAAATATGGTAATATGTATAGTATTTATGATGTGTAATATGTACCTATAGTATGGATTATTAGAATAGTTAATATTTTTATGGTTGACTGTACGTGCCCAGCTATTATTACCAATAGTTCTCTGAATAAACAATGACATTTTGAATTTATTAAAGAGATTGTAGAAATGTGTTGAACTTTCTGAAGATCGTAATAAAATCTACTTTTTATTATGTACTAGCTGCGCCCCGCGGCTTCGCCGCCGTGGAAATTTATGTTTCCAACTTTCTTAATTTTTTCTTTCATAAGAACCTTCTCCTGACAATAACAAACACAACAAAGAAAGAATTAGCGAAATCGGTCCAGGCGTTGTTGAGTTATGCGCTTACCAACACATTTTGCGATTCATTTTTAGGGTTGGGTTTCGAAGATCGGTTTCGAAACCCTTATGGTCTCGCTTTGTCTGTCCTTTTTTCCCTCCTTAATAACTCAGCAACTACAGCAGCTATCAACTTGAAATTTAAAATAATAATACATTTCGTGTGCCTGTACAGATTTTAAGAAAAAAAAATGAAAAAAAATGAAAAATGAAAATGAACATTTTCCATACAAATTGAAATGTCAAAATTTTAAAAGAGACCTACAGAGTCAAGTGGGGTATCAAATAAAAGGTATTTGTTTGTACATTTCAAAATAGTTTTTGAAATTTCAATAGGTTTCATACTTTTTGAAATATTTTGAAAATAGTCGAAAAAATACCCATTCCCCCCCCCCTATCTCCGAAGTTTGCAGAGCGATCCATTCAAAATGTATTGAGCGTTTGTAGATATAGATCTATATTTTACAGGAAAAATATAGAGAAGTCTGTAAACTGAACCCTTTTCGAAAAATGGTCAAAAAGAGGGGGGATAATTTTCAAAAAGGGGGGTTACCCCACTGAGTGGGGTATCATATGAAAGGTATCGGTTTGTACATTTCAAAATAGTTTTTGAAATTTCTGTAGGTTTCATACTTTTTGAAATATTTTGAAAAAAGTTGAAATTTTACCCGCTCCCCCCCCTCTATCTCCGAAGTTTGCAGAGCGATCCGTTCAAAATGTATGAATCGTTTGTAGATATAGATCTATATTTTACAGGAAAAATATAGAGAAGTCTGTAAAATGAACAGTTTTTGAAAAATGGTCAAAAAGAGGGGGGATAATTTTCAAAAGGGGGAGCTACCCCACTAAGTGGGATATCATATGAAAGGTATTGGTTTGTACATTTCAAAACAGTTTTTAAAATTTCTGTAGGTTTCATACTTTTTGAAATATTTTGAAAAAAGTCGAAATTTTACCCGTTCCCCCCCCCCTATCTCCGAAGTTTGCAGAGCGATCCATTCAAAATGTGCAAAGCGTTTGTAGATATAGATCTATATTTTACAGGAAAAATATAGAGAAGTCTGTAAAACGAACACTTTTTGAAAAATGGTCAAAAAGAGGGGGGATAATTTTCAAAAAGGGGGGTTACCCCACTGAGTGGGGTATCATATGAAAGGTATCGGTTTGTACGTTTCAAGACAGTTTTTGAAATTTCTGTAGGTTTCATACTTTTTGAAATATTTTGAAAAAAGTCGAAATTTTACCCGCTCCCCCCCCTCTATCTCCGAAGTTTGCAGAGCGATCCGTTCAAAATGTATGAATCGTTTGTAGATATAGATCTATATTTTACAGGAAAAATATAGAGAAGTCTGTAAAATGAACAGTTTTTGAAAAATGGTCAAAAAGAGGGGGGATAATTTTCAAAAGGGGGAGCTATCCCACTAAGTGGGGTATCATATGAAAGGTATTGGTTTGTACATTTCAAAACAGTTTTTAAAATTTCTGTAGGTTTCATACTTTTTGAAATATTTTGAAAAAAGTCGAAATTTTACCCGTTCCCCCCCCCCTATCTCCGAAGTTTGCAGAGCGATCCATTCAAAATGTGTGAAGCGTTTGTAGATATAGATCTATATTTTACAGGAAAAATATAGAGAAGTCTGTAAAATGAACACTTTTTGAAAAATGGTCGAAAAGAGGGGGGATAATTTTCAAAAGGGGGGGCTACCCCACTAAGTGGGGTATCATATGAAAGGTATCGGTTTGTACATTTCAAAACAGTTTTTAAAATTTCTGTAGGTTTCATACTTTTTGAAAATTTTTGAAAAAAGTCGAAAAAATTACCGCTACACCCTATCACCGAAGCATGGAGAGAGATCCATCTGAAATGTAGGTTGGTACCTACTAGTGTTAGGTCTTCATTAAATTTCGGAGTTTCTAACCGGTACCTTTAGTACATACCTACTTGTTCACAAACGTTCGAAACCCTCGGCGCGCGAGTTACACTCGCACTTGACGGGTCTTGTTATATTATAGACTAGCTGCGCCCCGCGGCTTCGCCCCCGTGGAAATTTATGTTTCCAACTTTCTTAATTTTTCTTTCATAAGAACCTTCTCCTGACAATAACAAACACAACAAAGAAAGAATTAGCGAAATCGGTCGAGGCGTTGTTGAGTTATGCGCTTACCAACACATTTTGCGATTCATTTTTATATTATAGAAGATATAGACGAGTAAAATAAATATTCCAGGAAAATGTTGTACTTATACCTACCTACATGAAGAACCTGCCAACACTTGAAGTAAATGGAGACAAGAGAGAGTAGGGGCCTCCTCCACCTTCGTGACACACAGACGGACACGTCGTCACAGCAGGTGAGATTCTGGTCAAATCTATTGATTATAAGATACGGTTATGCATAATATAATAATGCTCTAATTTGAATTATTTTACAAACTAAAAACCTACTTATAATCCCTTAATTTTAAGTTTTGCGGGATAAATACTAATCCCTGAGGAATAACATTTTAATGCTAATTCAGTTTTATTCATTTCATTTCATTTTTTTTATTTCATTTTAAATTAGACCACCTCGGGGTCATTCTTTATACAGTAACGAAATAATTTGCAAAATCGGTCCATATTCGACCGAGCAAGCGAAGAAGAATACACCAAAAAAACATAAGTACATACTTACATAATTACAGCCCATCATAAAACATCCTCCTTTTTTCGAAGTCGGTTATCAAAAAATAGTTACAATCTCTCTAGAAACAAAGTAGGTAAGTACTTAGCTCTCTGCATTCATCCGTCCACAGCTGGGCATGCTGGCCTAGACGTAGACAAGGGGGTTTTGTCATAATACGCTGAGCACACGAATCGGTGATCGCAGTGGAGGTGTTAAAACCCACGGAAGGAAAGATTAGGTAACCGTTTGCTAATCCCTAGCATTTTACTTTCTTTCGAAATCTCCAAAACAACACATATAACACAAAACGCACGCGGAATAAATAAATTTAAATTGGTAAAATAAGTGTACGTGCTGGTAGAAAGTGTAACAGATCAACGAAATTGTGTCCTAGAGCTATACCTAGCACGATTCCTTTACTTTTTAACCAACATCGGAAATAGGAGGTGGTTCTAGGTTCGCCTGTATGTACTATATATTTTTTACGTACGGTTCGTTCGTCTATTTCTCCGTCGTAAGTACTCGAAAAAATTTATAAACATTATTATCCCAAAAATAACGACTAAAAATTATTATATAAAAAAATTTAGGAAACTAAATTATTTATGGCCTGTGAGGCGTTGCTAGATCTCAGTTAGAGGTGAATTATACAAAGTTATTCTGACACTGTGATCTCACACTGTGAGCTGCTGTGTCTGCCCGCTGCCCGCCGTGCGCCCGCGCCGTCACGAACACTAGTGGAGACGCCAGGGCACAAACTAGGTATTCAATAATCGTTCCTTAGAGAGGCTTTATTTGAAACTAAACGTTTCAAAAGACCTGGGGGCCTAATGCGCCACTTTAAGCAGTCGAAGCGTAGTCGAATAAGAGCGCGGATAAGGGCGATTCGTATTACGCTGGCCACTTAGCAGCGCACGAGAAGTTGAACTTATCCGCGCAGCTTAGCGTTTATGGTCCTCGCATTCGTATGAAACTTCGTATTGCTGAAGCCAATTGACGTGGAGTTGAGCTGCTATTATCTGTCAAATAAGAAGCTGAACAAGAGTTTACAAATAGTAACTTCTGCAAAACTTCTATCTATTAGGTACTTACGATATTATTTAGTTTTTCATATTTTGATTTCTATAAATTATAAATTAGTTTGTAGATTTGTATTGTATCATTAGGGGAGGCCTATGTCCAGCAGTGGACTAACATATGACGATTACGATGATGATGTGTTATAAAGTGTGTACAACTAGGTTTCTGAGACTAATGGCTCGATTATGGCTGTGGAGTGATTTATTCGAACGTGCTCATATTTTTGACATTGGTACAAAACCAAGACAGATTTTGGATAAAATCTATAAAATGGTATTGGAAACCTCAGCCATTGTGTATCCCAACCAAGTGTCTCCACTGTTCTTAGGGAAATAAATATTTAAAAAAGTATTCTTAGCATCACCATCATCATCACCAGCCTATATTAGTCCACTGCTGGACATAGGCCTCCCCTAATGAGCGCCATAGCGCCCTGTCTTCAGCTTGCCGCATCCAGCATCTGCCTGCAGTCTTTCACAGATCGTCATCCCACATGGCTGGAGGGCGTCCTACACTACGTTTGCCGAGTCGTGGTCTCCATTCAAGAACACGTTTACCCCAGCGGTTGTCGGTTCTTCGCGAGATATGGCCGACCCACTGCTACTTCAGCTTGCTAATTCTTTGAGCTATGTCGATAACTTTGGTTATTCCACTTTGGATTCCAAGCATATTTAAATAATACAATTTAGCTTCAATTATCTCTTGTCTATCAAAATAAATATAATGAAACGTTAAAGGTTTTAAGATTGAAGGTGTAAAAAATCGATATAATGATACTTCGGAAAACATCTAGATATTTTATATTTAGTAAGTAAGTGTTTTTGTACTCTTTCACGTCAATAATTATTCAAAAAATATTTTAAAGTAGTATTTACTTCTCTAAATATTTTAATTTCAATGTAATTGTACAATAATTTGAAAGATAATAGATATTTTTTTCTATCTGGCTCTCTAACTAACCGTTGAGCTGCGCTGCTCGTTCAGCGTATCCGTTAACGTCTATTGGTTGGCACAATACGAGACAAGTTATCCGCTCAACTCCGCTCCGACTTCTACGTTTTTGGCGCATTAGGCCCCCTGGCATCTTCACGAACGTGAACGTGTGTCAGTAAATTACCAATAAACCTGTATATTTTTATTACTAAACCTGTATATCTATACTTCTATACTAATATTATAAAGAGGAAAGATTTGATTGTTTGTTTGATTGTATTGAATAGGCTCCGAAACTACTGGACCGATTTGAAAAATTCACCGTTAGGAAGCTTACTTTTCAGGGAGTGACATAGGCTATATTTCATCCCGGAATTCCCACGGGAACGGGACCTACGCGGGTGAAACCGCGAGGCGATCGTCTTGTTTAGTATATTTTTATTTTTATTTAGTACCTATTATACCTATGAAGTCCGTGGACTAAAATAATATTGTTAGTAGGTACCTACTCATATACCTACTAACATCGTCATTATCACACTTTGAGTCTAAGCGAGATTCGTGGTCGAGCCAGCGCCATCTGTTTCAACCATCAGACAGAACAACTAAGAATTTGAGAAAGAGCTTTCGTAATAAAGCTCTAACATTGCTTTAGTAAACCGCCGACGCTCGTGCAGAGTCCCTACAAACTGTTGGTAGGAGGTGTGTGCGGGTATCTAGTTCACCGGCTCCACGCTAGATGGCAGCACTGGACTGCAGGCCCGCAGCGCCCTCTTCAGGCATTCCAATAGGATTACAAGCGCCACCTGGCTAGGTGATCCTGCGTCTGACATTGTAAATGCATCCATTTTTTTTATTATTTTTTTTATGCTGGACAATTCACACAGCATTAACTAGCCCCAAGCTAAGCAGAGCTTGTGTTATGGGTACTAGATAACTGATATACTTAATACAATGCACTACAAAGATAGTTTTTTTTTTATTATACAAATCGCAATGCTTGAAAAAGTTTTCAATCAGTGCGTCCTACCCGTCATGACCTTCGGAGCTGAGACGTGGACACTCACGGTAGGGCTGGTCCACCAGTTCAAAGTCGCTCAGCGAGCTATGGAAAGAGCGATGCTCGGAGTCTCTCTGAAGGATATGTTTCGTAACGAATACATCCGACGGAGAACCAAAGTTATCACCATAGCTCAAAGAATTTGCAAGCTGAAGTGGCAGTGGGTCGGATATAATATCTCGCGAAGAACCGACAACCGCTGGGGCAAACGTGAACGATTGAGTGGAGAGACCGCGACTAGGCAAACGTAGTGTAGGACGCGGTGGAATGACGATCTGCGAAAGACTGCAGGCAGATGCTGGATGCGGCAAGCTGAAGACAGGGCGCTATGGCGCTCATTATGGGAGGCCTATGTCCAGCAGTGGACTTACATGGGCCGTTGAATGATGACTATGTGTTCATGATAGACATGAACAATCACAGTATGGTCACAGTATGGTAGTGCAGTGTGGGGAGGTACAGTAGAGATGGTGTTCTAATCTTTTAGATTTTTTCAGAACAGTCTTGGATCTACGTACACTAGTTAAAGGTACAGGGGCAAAGTCTCGCGGCTAACTTCAGTGCAGCTATGCTTTATGGAACTAGGAATTATGACCCCTTTATGGAACTAGGAATTATTTCCTTGCATAGTCATATATCAAACCGCCATCTACGTGAGGAGTGACTGAAGTTCATTCACTAGGCTAGGAGAGCAGCACCCACACGAGACTGACGGGCTGAACAACTCGCACGGAAGCGCACGAGCTGGCCACATCAACAAAGCTCACTCATATCATGCATGGGGCCGGACATCTACAACCGGACACCAAGTTCCATTACTGCGGCTCCCAACTTGAACATATTCAAATCAAGGTTAAACAAGATCGATCAAGTGCGAGTGTAACTCGCGCGCCGAGGGTTTCGAAAGTTTGTCGATTATACAATGTACTAAAGGTACCGGTAAGAGATATCGCTATTTAATGAATACGAAAAAATAGTAGGTACCAAACTACATTTCAGATGGATCGCTCTGCATAGGTTACTTCGGAGATTACGTAATTTTTTTTGACTTTTTTCACACAGTGGAGGAGTTTTCGTGTCTAAGGGTTTACCCTACCTCGATTTAAATTTACTCAATGTATGTCTTTTTATATTACATATTAAATTTTACATTTGACTGTAATTTTTTCCTGTTGTTTAACTTGATTTGTTAACTTGTGTACCTACCTACACCTTTTTTGACATGTATATTATTATACCAACAAATGAATCTAAATCTGAATCAGCGTGATCGGTGCAAGCAAATACTTCTAGGAGACGCTAGAATATTACCATTCAGAACCATTTGAGCCATGACAGTCTAAGAATGAAGGAAAGAAAATTAAAATAGCAGCAAGTGCCTAAAGGTCCGCCTCAGCATAATGTTGCTGCACAAGAAGTAGAGGAACGCTGCTCTTCTGACAGGACCTCTGGTCTGACCATACAAGATGAAATCTCAGTAGGAAATCAAATCATATCCCAAAAACGAAGTCTCACTATTGATTTTTTACTAATTATTTAGGTTTTTTAAAGGGAGGGGGGGGGGGGGTGGACCGGGGTGGACTGTGAGAGCAGCTTTATTTAAATTATTTTATGGTAGAGCACCTACAGAGAATGTTACAAACTACTTAGTATTCGTCACGAATGTACCTACTTATTGGTTTTTTCTTCTCCTGAATGACAAATACACCTACACATTACCTCCCCTACTACCAACCACTAGCCAAACTCGATGTAGACTGTCCGTAAACAAACCGCCCATACCTCTGTTGCCGCGTCTTTTTATACGCAATTTACATTAAGGGGGTACCTACCCTCAAATTGCTTATTTTCAACTCCGTCGGACCTCCATATCTTCCAAACTACTGAATATTTAACTTTGAAATTTATATATGGTAAAGTTCAGGACTTATTCTATCGATCATATGTTTCGAAAACACGATTCCATAAAATTTTCTCGATAGAAAAAAATCGCAAAGTTACCTCTAATTTTTTACTAAAACCCTAATTTCTCAATAAATACAGATGAAACGATCTTGAGATTAAGCATAGTAATTGAGCTAAGTATAAAGAACATTTTATATGTTGCCTTTTTTTCAATTAACTATTCTAATGTTTGTGGGGAGCAAATAAATACTAAAAACTTGATTTTTGGACTTACGCCGCTTTGCTCTGTCCCGCTCCTGTGAACGCGAAATCCTATGCCTATCCTCTTCACACAATAACGAGGTAGGGTACCGCCTTAATTGTCGTTTTGAGATCCCTCAATAAATATTGCTTACAATTGATATCTGAACCTCAACGCCAAGGAAGTCATTCTTAGTTATAAACATTTTACATCGAGTTTGGCTAGTGTATGTGTATTTTATTTAGTGCCTAAGCACAGATTGCATACTGCCTGGATTTGTTATTTTTCATAGAAGCCAGTCAGTCAGTGTACCGCGCGCGCCGCCATTGTGCCGGTCTCAGTAGGAACCCGGTCGGAGCGCATTGTGTCCGGGAAACCGCTGATTGTTTGCGATGGAATTGAACATGATGTAGAAATGGCCGGAGATGTGCGTTCTCAATAACGCCCGGATCGCGGTATTAGGGAGATGTTGCAGTTCAAGTCGGAATTGTAGGAGAGTTGGAAATTTGATATTGCAATTAAAAAGCCGATTCTTAGTGAGGGTTATTATTATTATAGACAGCAGAAGATAGTCATATTAATCATTTCATTGGTAAAATCATGTTTACAAGTCAAACTTAATTAAAATTGGTAAGTACTTAAACAAACTAAATCAATAAAACGTCAAGTGCGAGTCCGACTCGCGCACTTAGGGTTCCGTATAACTGTAAGACCTTGTCTCTTACCAAATGTCATGATTCTAGGCCAACGAGAAGTAGGTACCCTGTAGGTTTTGGTCCATGGCGAAAATAAAATAAAGTTTATGTAGAATAAGCCGGATTTAGAATTTTTTCCCTTACTTGTGCTATAATATACCTTGCTTCTTGCCAAATTTTATGATTCTTGGTCAACGGGAAGTACTTACCATAAAATTTTGTGTGCATGTGATTAAACTGGAAATTTAAAAATATTCGGACATAAACGGCTGTAACTTTTGATTGCGTTGACTTAGACGCTTTATTTATATCGAGACTCCAAGAAGCTACGGACTTGAGTATTCGAAGTTAATTTCAACTCGATACCTCTACGCGTTCTTGAGAAAAGAGGGTTGACCGATGGACAGACAGACAGATGGACGACCAAGTGATCCTATAATCGCCGCAACACAAGACGGGATAAGAAATTCTTTTTTCCTTTTGAGGTACGAAACCCTAAAAATAATAATAAATTTTCAATGTATCTACGTAGTAATAAGTAAATTATTGAGTACTTATAACTTAAATAAAAAATGTACCAATGTCACATCACAATTTTGCAAGGGGGAGGCACTACATGCATTTTTCATAAAACGGTAACTAGTAAAACATTGAATTAGTAATTACAATGTGAATCTAGGCATTCAGCAACCTGTCCGGTGTTCCCTCCGCCCGCGGCGCGTCGGGGCGCGGCGGCGGCGGCGGTTCCACACAAATCCACAGATATTGCGGAGTAAGTGCGGCTCGCCTGTGCATTTCTACTTATGCACTCGATCTACGCGAAGTTGATAATACCACTTTTTACATCCATACTCAATTCGAAATAACTTTGAGTGTACGAGTATAAGCCCCGCAAGTTGATATTGCGATGGAACCTTGTCACAATAACAAAAAGTACAGATAGCAACAAAATGTAATAAAAAGTAAATAAGCTAGGGTTATGGGATATTTGTATTTAAACCAGGCCACACGTTCCGTGACTTTGGTAGAATTTTGCAAAATATTCAAAATGTCTATTACTAGTTGCTTCGACATTAAAATATCCTCAGTAGTGTTCGAAGCACTTTATAAGGCACAGTTTATATTTTGGATAACTAACTTAGAGTCTTCTTTCACTTTTAAAAAATAATTGTCGACTTTAATTATCATTCCACGAGCACCACTGTTAATAAATATCTTACTCATTTTAACGGGTAACAGGTAACAAAACTAAACAACAAAACTAAAAAATAACAATAAAACAGGATAACAAAAACAAAAAGCTATAACAAGTACTAGATGCGCGTAAGCACGTAAGCGCGGGCTGACCTTGCGAACGGTACTGACGGTGCGACGTCGACTACGTCACCAAGATGGCCGCCAATCGCAATATCAACTTGCGGGGCTTATAAGCACCATTATTCTTTACTACTACCTGTGAGCATTAGATCCTAGTTTTTCCTATGAATTCTGACAAAACTCTAGACTGTAATACCTTGTCGGATAGCTGAAACGTAGATATTTGTACGTACATCTAGGCACTGCAGAATAACCATAGTTTTTTTTTAATATTCTCAACGAAAATAATACTTTGTACAAATTCATTTCTTTTTTCAACCATCAATCTTCAACTACGACTCAGTTTGTTTATGTTAATACAATTTAGATATTGAAAATAATAAAGTAACTTATCTACTACACAAGATCGTCAAAAAACTACATGCATAAAATTACAAAAAAGTACTAAAATAGACCAAAAATAAGCAGTTTTTTAACTTTAAAGTCCAATATCTCGGAAACGGTTACATTTGGAGTTCCTATGGTGTTTAATTGTCAAATTAGTCAGTAATGATGGAAACTACAACCCCTTCAAGGATCAAGGTCGACTTAACCTATATCCCTGTATGCACTGTCGGTACTTTACTTACCTATTTACATTTACATACTTTATGTACAAATGTATCAATGTATATACTGTAACATAAATGTATCAATGTATATACATGTATCAATGTATTTGACGACCTCTGTGGCGCGGTGGGCGAAGGCCCGCCTGCGACGCAGGAGGTTGCGGGTTCGATTCCCGCCTCGGGACAAATATTTGTACGATCTGCAGATATTTGTTCAGGGTGTTCTGGTCGTTTTCTATGTATAATAAAAAATATCTATCTATGTACTCGTATATTATTATGTATATCAGTTATCTAGTACCCATAACACAAGCTTTGCTTACCTTGGGGCTAGATAATGCTGTGTGAATTGTCCAGCATTATTTATTTATTATTTATTTATTTATATACCATACGATTAGAACTCGGCTATACACGACGACCTCTGTGGCTGTGTGAATTGCCCAGCACTATTTTAATTATTAACAAAAAAAAAACTGAATCCAATGCGCCATTAAGATCAAAAGAATGAAGAAACTACAATGCTCCTTTCCTCGCGCGGTGTCATCATCTCCGTGCAGTTCCACAGCGGTAATAATTTAGGATTAAAAATATGCATCGACAGCCGCGCGTCTTAGGCGGCCTTATTGCTGGCGGGATTACGAGGTCTAGGCTTCTTTGTAAATACTAGTCGAGGACTCAGATTAGATATTAACTTCTGCTTTCGCGACCTCACCTCAACAGCCTATATTCGTCCACTGCTGGATGCAGGCCTCCTCCTCATAAGCTTCTTATTAGCTTTTTTCTCAGGGGGGTAATTCCCACGCATTACCTATGGCATTACCAAAGAGAAGCTACAATAAAGCGTTTATTTAATCAGTGGTGGCTTATATGCCCAGCAGTGGACTGGTAAAGGCTGCTGATGTTTTTTATGTTTGTTTTGTAGGATTTTACTTGTCGATTTAGCTACTGAACAGATCGGGGTGACGTTTTTCATAATACTAGAGATCACTTTAATATTTATTAAAATGACTTCTTCAAAGTAGGTTTCTATACGGGACAAGCTAAATCGGAAATATAAATTCTCGTGCAAATACACTCGAGAGCAATGAATCCGGGTCACTCAAAGAATCCAAAAAATCTCGGAAAGTAAGAATGCTAGGTTAATGCAATAAATTGTATTTAATAGACAATTTAATACTCCTTAAATGAAAGTATTAAAACTTCTTAGTTATTGTAAAGTTATATCATAAAAAAATCAAATTTGAAAAGGGAACACTGTCGAAGATGGAACTACGAAATTACAGGATTTGTTTTTGCTTTTGTTTGTAATCTGTCATTTATGTTGGTACATAAACCAGGTTGATAGTGCTCAATATTCATTATTCAAGCTGAAATCATGTCGCTTACACTTGAAGAATGCACCAGAATACTTACATTGGTGGAAACCGGCCGGAGTCAGCGCGATACAGCCAGGACTGTCGGTGTGTCGCTGTCAACAGTACAAAGAGTTCTCCGACGTTACGAAGAAACTGGTTCTAACCTACGCAGACCAGGAACGGGCAGAACTAGGTGTACCACAGCACGAGAAGACCGATACTTGGTGAACACCATGCTTCGAAATCGCTTTCTCACAGGAACTGAACTCACAAATCAGTTTCGACGCCTCGGAGGAAGTAACCCAAGTGCATGGACAGTAAGACGTCGGCTTGCTGAATCTAACTTAAAACCCCTTAGACCTGCAAACGGCCCTAAACTGGAGCGTGGCCATCGTATTTCAAGACTAAGATATGCCCAGAACCACGTAAATTGGAGTATTGAAGATTGGTCAAAAGTTATGTTCTCCGACGAATCAAAATTTATGCTCTACAAGCACGATGGAAGACACAGAGTGTATAGAAGACCAGGGGAAAGATTCAAGCAAGCATGCATCGAAGAAAAAGTAGCCTACGGTGGTGGGTCTGTACTTGTGTGGGCCGGAATTTCCTCTGAAAGTCGCACAGAGCTGGTGATCATAGAAAACGGCTCTTTAACTAGCGTAAGATATGTGGAAGAAATCCTCAACGAACACGTTGGTCCATTTATGGTCAATTTGGGTGAGGATGCTATATTTATGCATGACAATGCCCGACCTCATACAGGTAGGATTGTGAATGACTACCTTCAAGAGATGAACATTACTTGTATGGAGTGGCCAGCGCGCAGCCCGGATATCAACCCGATCGAGCATGCTTGGGACGAGCTAGGGAGATGCGTAAAACAACGAAACCCTCCCCCAATCACGCTTCCTGAGCTCAAAATTGCTCTCACAGAGGAATGGGAGAATATTGCCCAAAATCGTATAAGGAACTTGGTGTACAGCATGCCAAACCGCGTAAACGCAGTAATGGAAGCACGAGGAGGTAATACGAAGTATTGAAATTCAAGAAAATCGTCATAAAGTTCAAAAATTTCATGTTTCCTATTTTTGTTTTAAGGAGAGATCAGCACTTTTTTTCTTTATGTAATTTTGTGTAAATAAAATGTATGGTGACTCATATTTTTTTAACTTTCATTTAAGGAGTATTAAATTGTCTATTAAATACAATTTATTGCATTAACCTAGCATTCTTACTTTCCGAGATTTTTTGGATTCTTTGAGTGACCCGGATTCATTGCTCTCGAGTGTAAATAAATAAATAATGCTGGACAATTCACACAGCATCATCTAGCCCCAAGCTAAGCAGAGCTTGTGTTATGGGTACTAGATGACTGATATACCTACCTAAGTACCTACTTAACACAATATTATAAGGCAATGCAGCCAGCGTCTTGGGGACGCTTCCGACTGGTTGATATGGATCAGTTGAGATACCAGTAGATTGTTTGCAACAGTCTCCAGTTAGCTCTATTGTTTCAATTGTAAAGACTAGTGGTTCTAGTTTATTTCTATTTTTCGATTGTTATTTTCTTTGTGAATAAAGATGCAGTCTATACAGGGTCGTATAACTATACATGTCTGGGAGGCGATTTACAAAAAAAATAAGAATAAGACCTGGCGTCTTCACGTAGTGTCGGTGAATTACCAACAACCTATACATAACATAGGTAGATATTTTGTATTATACATAGAAAACGCCCAAAAGACTCGGAACCAACATCTGCTGATCGTATAAACATTTGTCTCGAGTCGGGAATCGAACCCGCAACCTCCTGGAATGTGAGTCCCTCCCGGACCTTCGCTCGCTGCGCCACAGGCGTCGTCACAATATTGATCTAATATGACTTTCAATAGATCCCACCAATCTGCAACTGTCAAAAGTCGGTCCGCCAGCCACTAGGCCGCGAGGGCCGCTCGAGGCCGCCACTAATTACACACGTTCGTATGCGCACACACGCGGGTACAGGGTGCGCCGGGAAGCCTCTCCGTCTACATGTTTTGTAGAGAGATGAAGAGACTGCTCCATTCTAGCCCTACCTAATGCGATTCCCACAAAACGTCTTTCACTATGGATGTAAGCGGGTTTACTACGAACCTTGTTTGTGTTGGAAGAACACCGACGTTTCATCTGTTAAGGCGGATCCTCACCGAAATCATATGTGTTTCTGTTGATTTTGTATTTTCTGCGTTCAACAAGTAATGTAAATATATGTATTTATGAACAAAGAAAATTACAATAAATTACATAATACAGGGTGGGGCATAAATTTTTGCAAATAGCAACACTTGATTTCTCAAAAACCGTTAGAGGGAAGGGCGTGCGGGGGGCGGGGAATTGTGCGTCTTATTATGAATTATATAATTTAATTTGCGAGTCGCTAAAATAATCTTTGAAGAAGTCGTCAAGTTCGTAAAAACATTTTTTTATTCGCATCTCCTTCAGTTTGCTTTCGAACATGTTGTTTTTCTCGAGAGATTTTAGATTATCTTTAGATATATAACGTCTTAAGAAAATACTGATGGAATGGTAGCATTTGATACTCGATCAAAACATGTAAATGTACTATAGTATAGCAGCTGTCCACGCAGACGCATCGATGTCGAACGCTGTCGAACGCAAAGGCCGATTGTGCTTCTTTGTCGCTCGTTCCGCGCTCTCGCTTGCACTTCAAGCCTTACATGGAACGCCTCAGAGCGAGGTAACGCCTCAGAGCGAGGTAACGCCCATGAGTCATGTTTATTCGTGCGTGCAGCCGGCTCTATCGAATTATAAGACGTTGTCACGTCAAAAATTAGGGTAATTCCTCACGAATTTGCTTATTTCTAGAATGTAAATACTAACTTGGCTATCTACACTTGCGAGCTTTAAAATGGAATCGCTTTCATCGCGAGTTGATCAAAACAATTTTTTTACAATTTATGTACAATGAACTATAGATTGTGGTATATCATTCTAAAGGTAATTTTGTTACCTTTCAAGTGATATCAAGAAGATTTAAAATTAATTAAATTGGCTACCTAAATTTTGGGAATTATTGCAATAGGTCGAAGTTGCATCTATCGGCTTCTATCGGCGCCGGAGCTGGATGAGCTGGATTTCTCCCTCGTATTCGCTGTTTTAGCTCGTCCCACATAGGTATGCCAGATTGGGTTCAAGTCAGGAATAAGGGCTGGCCAGTCTAGTGTGGGAATGCCGACATGGAACACGTCTGTCGGTATTGTCTAGTCACTGCTGCGGTGTGGCAGCGGACATTATCGTGCATTAAATCAAAATTTATCGTCGCCAATAAATCCTGCGTAAGGGAAAACCTAACTTAACTCATAGTTCACTGCAAAGAAATTGTAAAAATTAGTCTTGAACAACCCTTGAAGCGATTCCAGTTTAAAGCTCGCAAGTGTACATATATCTACGCTATTTCCCCATAGTATAATGCCGTAGCGGATCCATGAATATGCGATCAATAGGTACTTATTTTTTTTTATATCAGTATCTTGGTACCTACCTATTAAATTGGAAACTAAACCCGTTTTATACAGGGCTATTGGTAATTCACTGACACTGAAGTTTCAAATAAAGCCTCTCTAAGGTACCCACTACCAATACCAAATTTAAGGATTAAGACCTGGCGTCTTCACGAACGCGTTCATGATGATGGGTAGAACCTGCAGCTTACGCAATGTCAGTGAATTAACAATACCTGTATATTTTATCACAGGAATTCCGGGCCACTCTGTACAGCTCGCGTGGTGGCTGAGCTTTGTAACGGTGAAGGTAACAGCATAATAATTTTATCTTTTTGCTTCTGTTTTAAAACTACCACTTTCGCATAGAACCTGATAGGTAATAGGTATTAAGTTTATGGAGGTGAATATGTATCAAATCAAATGATCAATTTGATCATATTTATTGACAAAGAAAATGACAATAAAATGATAGAAATAAATTAGAACTAATATTTACAATTGAAACAATTGAGCTAACTGCAGACTGTTGCAAACAATATCGAGGTAGCTCAACTGATCCACATCAATACCAGTCGTCGCGTCCCCGCTACGCTGGCTGCATTGCCCCGCTGTATGGCAATGCTGATGCGCTGCGCCAGATACTCACCAGCTCTCGGGTCACGCGTCGCATAAATCAGACGCGAGATATTTTTTTTTATCACATACAGATAATTAGATTATATAATTATTTTAGTATCGTCAACCAGACACTTTGTTTCAAAGTTAGCTCAAAATTTTACCAAGAAATAAATAAACATTATATATGTAGTGTACAGTCAAGTACATTATTTTGCTAACGCGGCGGTTCTCATGAACCGCTCGCATCATGTACCTAGCATAAGTATCAATTAATAAATCAGTTCACGTTACGACACGGACTCGGGTGGTTCTTATTTGCTCCCATCCTTATTATCATCTTATCATTTATCACAAGTGTAGGGACCTTCATCCTACATTTTTTGGTCCTTCGAGTGTTCTTGGACGCTGGGACGTGTAATTTTTGGCCATCTTCGTGCGCGAGGTCATAGTGGGTGAACATTACCTAAATTACTCGTTGTGCGTCGAAGGATTGGATTGCAGTGCAGTGCATTATCATTTATCAGTAACTAGGGCTCAAACAGAGTCTAGTTATCATTATCATTAAAGACCTGGGCAGTCCGCCTTGGTCTGGTTATCATTCTCCTCCGCGGCTCTCATCCCTGAGCCTGCGGACTGTGACCCAGGCTAAGCAAAGCCGGGTCACCTATCACCGAAACATCGGAGTATCATCATCATCGGAAGTGGGCAGCAACCCCTTCTGTATCATCGTGCATCAGCGAGTTCTACGGGCCGCATTACAAGTAAGACTGTTCTTAATATTTCATCATCATGGATGAACTTGTAGCTCGCCAATCAATTACACTAGCGCAATTTCAAATTATCAAACGCAATTTCAACAAAGACTCAGCTTCGAGAAAAACAACAGACTATCTACGAAAAAGGCTTGAGGCTCTGGAGAACCTCTGGGGAGAGTTCCTCCAAAATCACCAGCAAATCTCTCAGACTCAAGGTAATGCCGAAGTCGACGAATACCTTAGGGCGGAGACCTTCGAGACTGGTCGAGAATTGTACAATGAGTTGAAAAACGCAATATCATCATACGGCAAGTCCGACGAAACCGCCGAAAAAGGTACAATGCCTGACGGTAAGGTGGATGAGCTTTTATCACTTCAGCGTGCTCAATTTAGATCATTCAACCGCCAGATCAAAAGCATTAATTTAGATATCATATCAGAAAGGTGGGAAATCGACGACGAACTACGCATCCTACAACAAAAGTGGGCGCAGATCGACTCTCTTCACATCCAGATAGATAACATTTTATCTGGAGGAGACATCGACTACGAAGACGAATTTTTACATCACGAGGGATTATACAAAAAGGCAAAACGAACTCTTAATCAAAAACTTGAATCTAACATTCACATGAAACAATGTACTCCAGCCTTAGAAATACCTACCTTCACGGGCAAGTACACCAATTGGCCGAATTTTTTTGACCTATTTATGGAAACAATTCATAATAATCAAAATTTATCAAAGGCCCAGAAATTCCAACATTTAAAGAGCAGAACCAAGGGCGAAGCAGAGCGCCTCATATCACATCTTCACATATCACCAGAAAACTACGACACAGCGTGGGAAATTCTGGTGCATAGGTACAGCAACATTCAAATGCTCTTCTCTAAAAATGTTGAAATTCTGCTCAATCAGCAAACTGTCACAAAACAATCATCATTTGAATTGCGGAGAATGTATGACACATCCAACGAGTGCATCCACGCTATCCACAATCTAGGCGTGGACACACAGGCATGGGACCCGCTCGTAGTTCATCTATTGTGTAAGAAGCTGGACCCGCAGACATACATAGATTTCAAGGAAAATCGAAAGGAACCAAGAGAGTTGGCAACATTCGAAGAGTTCATGAAATTCTTAGAAAACAAGTTTATGGCCCTTGAACCTATCTACAAGAAGGAAAAGGAGGCTTCGTCAACATCATCAACATCAAATCAAAGCAAGCCTAAATCAAATCCCAATCAAGCAAAGTCGCCCAACAACAATCAACCTTATTCTCAAAGGGATAAGAATTATCAAGTCATGTCGACCACCAACACAAAATGTTACCTATGTAAACTAAGTCATAGTTTATTCGCATGTAAACAGTTCCAAGAAATGACACTGGAGGCCAGATCGCAAACCGTTCGCACGCTACAGGTTTGCAAAAACTGCCTCTACAAGCATTATGGCAAACCATGTACTTCTACGAAGCGTTGCAAGGAGTGTGAGGGTGAACATAATACTTTGTTACATGATCCTGCACGTGCAAGTAGTGCAAGCAATGCTAGTACCTCGGTTCCCACTGCCAAGCAACAAAAAACAAACGCAGATAACAAAAATAATGTGCATCATCTTGGAATGTTTAACAAAGAAACTATTTTACCAACTGCATTGGTTAACTTAAGAGCAGCAGATGGCACACTAATAAAGGCTCGTGCACTTTTAGATCAAGCGGCACAGGTCTCAATAATATCAGACCACCTTGTACAAGTATTAGGACTCAAGCGTTATGAGTCATCACCATCGATCACAGGTATCGATTTGTGCAAAAAGAAGTGCAACGGGACCGTATTAGTGGAGGTCAATTCGATTTATCAAAATTATCATTTACAAATGGAGGCGTTCATCGTTTCAAAGGTTGCAAATGACCTGCCAAACGCGACTTTCAATCATGGACCATTATCATATCTTCAAGATCTACCGTTAGCAGATCCGAAGTACAACATCTCGCGTCGTATAGACATACTGCTTGGCGGTGATGTTTACAGCGAAGTCATCATGAACGGCCTTGTCAAGGGCCCCCCGGGCACACCTATTGCACAAGAAACCAAGTTAGGGTGGATTCTATCAGGCAGTGTTGCCCCGTTATCATGCTACGCAGTAGTACAGAATATCAATCAAGATCATATCATATCAAACAAAAACGATCTTTCACGCTACTGGGAAGTTGAAGACATCAGCAACCCCTCATCAACATTGACCGAGTCAGAAAAGTACTGTGAGGATTTTTATCAAGAAACAACACAACGTTTGGAAGATGGCCGATACGTTGTAGCTATGCCCATGAAACCAGGCTATGAAGAACAGCTGGGGACATCGAAGAACAAAGCTGTCGCCCAATTCAAACAGTTGGAAAATCGCCTGGCAAAAGATTCTACATACTCTAAAAGCTACATACAGTTTATGAAAGAGTATTTCGAGCTAGGTCACATGCGCAAGGTTGTCAAACCTCTAAATCAAGCAAACTATATACCTCATCATGGTGTATTGAGAGCGGATTCCGCGACCACCAAGCTTCGCGTCGTGTTCAACGCATCAGCAAAGACATCAAGTGGCAACAGCCTCAACGACGTGATGTACTGCGGTCCAAATCTTCAGCAAGATCTCTTATCAATCATACTCCACTGGAGAACGTACAAGTACGTTATCACGGCCGACATAGAAAAAATGTTTAGGCAAATTCTTATCAGAGATAGCGATCAGCATCTCCAATGCATAATATGGAGGGAATCCAAGGATGATCCACTTCAAGAGTACATACTATGTAGTATCACTTACGGAACAAAGGCCGCGCCGTGGCTGGCAATGCGCACCTTAAAACAACTTGCAAGGGATGAAGCAAAATACTACCCCTTAGCTGCCGATATCATAGAAACATCTTGCTACACAGATGACATACTTACTGGTAGCAATTCAATTGAACAAACTATCAACTTACAAAAACAACTTATCAGTATTTTTCAATCAGCACAAATGCACCTTCGAAAATGGAGCAGCAATAGCACAGAGCTTTTATCAACCTTATCATCACAACAACAAAACAGCGGGTTGGAATTCAAATCAACAGAAACACGAAAAACTCTCGGCCTCAAGTGGAACCCTAAAACGGATAGTTTCACGTTTCAAAATCAAGTTACAGAAGGCAGTGACAAACATCTAACAAAAAGAGAGCTATTATCAGAGATATCAAAAATTTTCGACCCCTTAGGCTGGTTATCACCCTTATCAATTCGCGCCAAAAAGCTATTCCAAGGCACATGGAGTAATAATACAACATGGGACACCAAAGTATCATCAGAGATACAAGATCAATGGATTCAGCTTCGCAATGATCTTATCAAGATAGATCAGTTCAACATCCCACGTCACATAGGTGACACACAAGGTACGTGCTACATACATGCATTCTGTGACGCCTCGATCAATGCATACGCCGCAGCGTTATATGTAGTTACTACCAACGATAAAGGAGAGCGCACATCAAGATTGATAACAGCAAAAACTAAGTTGGCCCCACTGGCAAAAAAGGTATCATTGCCTAGGATGGAGCTACTAGGCGCGCTTCTCTTATCAGAACTTACCAAAAAAGTTTTGAAAGCTTTTTCAGGTATCAACATCGAAGTACATGCCTGGTCAGATTCAATGATAGTGTTGGGCTGGCTACACGGTGACGTCACCCGTTGGAAGCAATTTGTGGCAAACCGGGTAAAACAGATATCAGAAGTGATTCCCCCCGCATCCTGGCGGCACGTCAAATCAGAGCAAAATCCAGCTGATTGTGCCACACGAGGATTATCAACAACACAACTATCAGAGCACAAATTGTGGTGGGGAGGTCCCGACTGGCTACTAACATACAAGGCAGATGAATCCAAAATCACTTATCAAAATCCTGATATTGAAACGAAGAAGGCAAGTGTACATGCCACTTTACAATGTCAGGATAGAGCATTATTCATAAATGAATTGTTATCAAACCATAACTCGATAACACGAGCAACCAAAGTACTTGGTTGGGTATTTCGTTTCATCGAGTGTGTACGGGACAAAGCACGTACATCTCACTCGCACGACTATGTGCTGACATCGAGCGAAATGAATAAAGCTCGGACATTTATTATCAAACAAGTTCAAGGGCAGGACTTTGAAGACGAATTGAATCATATCAAAGAAAATGGACATGTGGGTTCGAAAAGCAAAATTTTATCATTGAACCCTTACATTGACGATCAGGGTTTGTTAAGAGTCGGAGGACGACTGCGTAACGCAGCTATCAGCATTTCAGCAAAACATCCTATCATTTTATCATGTCACGGCCGGCTCACAGATCTCGTCATACATCAAGCACACATGGCTACCCTACATGGCGGGCCTAGACTGACCTTATCAACGATCAGAAATACATTCTGGATTATCAGCGGAATACGCACCGTAAAACGTCAATTGAGACAATGTGTACGCTGCCGTAGATTCAGCAGCGAGAATAATCAGCATATCATGGCAGATTTACCTCAACCAAGAGTAACTCCATCGCGCCCCTTCACCCACACAGGGGTGGATTTCACAGGGTTCGTGGAACTAAAGATCAACAAGGGTCGCGGGGTAAAGACTTGCAAAGGATACATTGCAGTTTTTGTATGCCTCTCTACAAAGGCCATACATCTCGAACTGGTATCCGACTTGAGCACGCCAACATTTTTAGCAGCATTTAGGCGGTTTTGCGCTCGACGCGGCGTCCCAAGTGAAATGTACAGCGATAATGGAACAAACTTCATTGGAGCAGATCGTTTGTTAAAACAAGAGTACAACGAGATACTGCAAAACCTCAATGCCGAATTCTTCAATAATATCAACGACCTTGACATTGCTTGGCACAAGAACGCACCCTGCTGGCCTTCGGCGGGAGGTTTGTGGGAATCAGCAGTCAAGAGCATGAAGTATCATTTAAAACGGGTTTTAGGAGATCAGAAGCTAACCTATGAGGAATTTACAACATTACTTCATCAGATTGAAGCATGTCTGAACTCAAGGCCGCTGTGTGAACTCATCGAAAGTCCTGATGACGAGTACCTGACTCCAGGACATTTTCTAGTCGGTGGGCCACTCTTATCACGTCCACAAACGGAGCCTGAATCGATCACGTTATCAACAAGATGGCAATTGGTCCAAAATATGAACAAGCATTTTTGGCAAAAATGGTCCAAAGAGTACTTGCAACAACTCCAGACAAGAAGTAAATGGAGAATTTCAAACAAAAATTTAAGGGTTGACGACATTGTCCTTATTAGGGAGGATAATATACCCCCGGGTAAATGGGCCATGGGGCGTGTTCAAGATCTACATCAAGGTCAAGATGGATGCGTTCGCGTGGTCTCGATAAAAACATGCAACAATATCATCAAACGACCCGTCAGCAAATTGATTGTCTTACCTGTATACGAAGATAAAGAAAACGACAAACAAGTACAACAGCAACCAGCTGCAGATCAACTAACATCATCATCAGGCCAAGATCAACGTCAACCCAACAGAATGCAGTTGCGGCCTCGACCTCGAAACATCAAAAACTTCTTTATCACTATGTTAGTGATGTGTGTGATGGTAGTAACGCCGAGCATGCAGCTAACGCCTGATCAAGCAGCTTTCAACGTATCAACATTTAATGGCAGTCAGAAACTATTTTTTGACAAAATATCAAATCTACAATTTATCAAGGATGAGTGGAAACTGGTGGTCTATTATAATATGACGACTTACTGGCACGGAGTATCCAATATATCATACTATATTAATAGTATCAAGACATTATCGAAAGGACAAAGAAAGGAGTATCAGAATATAGCAACACAGCTAGAGCACGACCTGGAAGATTTAGCTCATTATAACAAGCTATTATTAGATAGGAATATGCACAGACAAAAAAGAGGGCTGATAAACGGAGTTGGTTACATCGCGAACTCTTTATTCGGCGTTTTAGATGACAGGTTTGCAGAGCAGTATAAGATAGATGTGGAAAAGATTACAATGAATGAAAATCATCTGCAAGATCTGATAAAAAACCAAACTACTGTTCTAGAATCGGAGTACAACATCTTGAAGAGAAATGAGAAAGGAATGTTATCACAGTTCAAGTTTATCAAAGAGCAAATTCACAATTTATCATTAGCAGAAAATCGAGTAAAGTACGACAGCAGTACTGGCCTTCTTATCACTTCATCAGCATTAACAGCAAATATAATTTTATCAAATATTAGAAGAATGCAACAAACTCTGATCGGCACAATTACAGATATAAGTCACGGTCGCATCGACCCCCACTTGTTATTGCCCGAGGAAATGGAATATCAAATGAATCTTATCGCAGGGCAGCTTAAGGGCGATCTTATGTTACCTGTAGATAAACAAAGTATCAAGAGCATGTACAAATTTTTGAAGGTAGCGGCCCGAATATATGGCGCTTTTCTTCTGGTGGAAATCAAGATCCCACTACTGAGCAACGATGTATTTGAATTGGACAGAATTATCAGTATTCCGCATAACAAAGACAACAAATCATTGTACCTATCATCGGTGGCGCCTTACATAGCTTACAACTTAAAGAAGGATATAGCCGCCTTTCTGTCTGATAACGATTTACAACAATGTAATCATGCGGCGAATGAAATCATTTTGTGTCCATTACAAATGCCGCTTTACGACCTACAACTTAAACAATCACTATGCAGTATCAAGTTACTATCATCGAACAGCGACGCTACTTGTACAACATCGATAATTACCTGCCAAAATCGGTGGATCAAACTGCAAAGAGCTAACAAATGGTTGTACGTGTGCTGTTCAGAATGCCACATCCGCGTTCAGTGTCCAAAAGGGCTCGTTATCAAACAATTAAGCGGTACCGGGATATTAACGCTAGGTGATCAATGTAAACTTAGAGGTTCTGGTTACACTATTTATACACATAACAATTTCTTCAGCAAGGTCAACATCGAATCAGAATTTGAAGCCCCAGAGGTGTCTATTTTGAATAAGATCATCGATACCTCAGCCTCATCATCAGACGAAACAGCCTTATCTCCGACTGCAGAGAAAGATTGGGATGAGCTTATGAGTCAAATAGGAGTCCTAAAAGAACAGTCTACTTCGCAACTAAGCGTTCATCATGTGCATCATTACGTCATGGTGTACGTTATCATCATCATCATCATCGTGATCGCCGTGGTCATCATCGCCATTGGTTGGAGGCTGCGAAGGGATCGTAGCCTCGCCGTGGCGCGCCCAGTTCCAGCGGTCGCGTACGAGCCTGCGGTGCCGGCGGCTGCCCCGCAGCCGCGCCCGCGGGCCCACAGTCTAAGTGCGGTGCACAGTGCTAGTGTTAGTGGTGAGCCAATGTTAGGGGCTAGCGAGCCACAGTGTACTGTAGACAGAGTGTGCACGGGCACATCCCCGGTAGTTTTTAAATCTAAAGTTTATCGTCATAGTGTTATGGACTTAGCTTAGTTTTAATTTTACTAACAATCAATTAATCATCATTGTATCATTTTAACTATCAAACTTTTTATCATTTAGCATAGGTTTTCATTTTATCTTGTTATCAAACATCATCATCAGTTTAGGCATCTTGTCCGAGTGGCCAGGATGTCAGTCAAGTACATTATTTTGCTAACGCGGCGGTTCTCATGAACCGCTCGCATCATGTACCTAGCATAAGTATTAGTTAATAAATCAGTTCACGTTACGACACGGACTCGGGTGGTTCTTATTTGCTCCCATCCTTATTATCACCGTATCATCTTATCATTTATCACAAGTGTAGGGACCTTCATCCTACATGTAGTACATAGAATAAATGTACCAAGTCTAGTTTAAAATGTATTTTAATTATTATTCAAGAGGATAATGTCACTAAAACTCTTCTTTCTCGTTCTAATTAATGGTCTGGTCGTAGTTAATAAATTTAGCAAAACTTTTTACATTTTAGTGACCGCCATTACAGGCTCGCCTTCATCAAAGCGTAACCGCTGGTTAAACAAGCGCAGATCATCTATCACAGATCACAGGTGGTAGATGGCCCCTACCTAATTTATTATTGGATCTTTGAAACATAGCAGAAACGAGGTGGTTGAGACTTTTTTCTACCAATCTCTTAGAAGATAAGCGGAAATGATGATGGCTAGGAGAATTTCTTAGCTGGATTCTGGCTACGACGGCGGCGCGCCGTGAAATCGAAGAAGAAATCGGCGCCGGTGGGGGCGCGGGCGCGGGGCGGTGGCGGCCTGTCTTAACGGTGTGTGCGCAATTCAATTCAATTTACAATGTATGTTACTAATACCATGAGATCACAAGGAACACTTAGTCAAGTCAAATAGGTAAGTACTTAGATTAATTACATTTCAAAAGCACATAAGATTCAATCATAGAAAATAAACAAACAACAGAAAATAATATATGGAAGCTGCAAGAGCATTGTCAAAAATGTAAAGTGTAAATTAAAATTAACATAATATGTTAGTGTCAGATAAATATTACCTATGTCAATAATCAAACACAGGTACACGCTGTCAATTCTCTCACTCTTCTATCTATATTATTGGAAATGGCTCTTACTGAAAGCTAGCAATAAATTGCCTTTTCCATAATAAAATTTAAGCCGTTGTAAAAATAGTTTCCAAATGCTTGATGCAAAAAAATAACTTAAGCCGGAGAAAAACTAGTTCCATAATCCCGACTTTCCGTGAAGTCTAGTCTAGCTAGACTTCATTACAGGTAGTCCAGGGATCCGGGGAAACCTCACGTTATAAATAATTAAAAAAATAATGCTGGACACACAGTATCATCTAGCCCCAAGCTAAGCAGAGCTTTTGTTATGGTACTAGATAACAGAGATACATGTACTTAATACATTAAACTACGTAGATAGATCGATTTTTAGACAGATTTTTTTATTATACATAGAAAACATCTAGAACACCCTGAACAAATATCTGCAGATCGTACAAATATTGGTCCCGAGGCGGGAATCAAACCCGCAACCTCCTGCGTCGAAGGCGGACCTTCGCCCGCTGCGCCACAGAGGTGGTCAATCGTTAACCTGCGTCTAACGGGCGGATACCGCGGTGCAGCCGGCCCGTCCCAGGTGGCCCGGGATGGGACCGTGACTCGCACTTCGCAACATTAAAGTAGGTACAAGGTGACCCAGTTTCGAGTACAAGGTTCCCCGGGAAGTTGGTGTCTCTTAAAATAGAGACTTTGGTCTGAATACTAAAACGCTACCACAGATTATTTATATAATTTATTATATCTTTTGCTAACAGAAAATTATAAAGCAATAATAATAAATAAATAAATAAATAATGCTGGACAATTCACACAGCATTATCTAGCCCCAAGCTAAGCAGAGCTTGTGTTATGGGTACTAGATAACTGATATACATAATACAATACACTACATAAATAGATACAACAACTATTACAACAACTATAGCAACAACTCTAGATTGTTGCTCTACTCTACAGATTACTTACTACATAAGAGATTTTATTTTGATTTAGTTCTGGTACACATAAAATACCATCGAGATTGGATCTGTTTAAGTGCAAGATATCTCTTAAAATCCCGTGTTACCACCTCCTAGCCGAATTTCAACCACGGCGGCGGCGAGACAACCAAATGCGCAAGACAAATTATAGTGCACAAGTGTATGCGTAAACACAGGTGCACTCTCTATTCCCTCACTCACTCGACCGGGGAGAGGTTTATAGGAACCTTTGCCACCAACGGCAAAAGGTTACCACCTATAAAGCACGAATTTATTCCTTTTGCCCGTAGTAGTAGTAATCTATGTTTGTGTTAATAATTTTAGGTTTTCGTTTCCACTACAACTTCAGTGAAAGCCTCTCTATTATAATAGTTAGGTATTTGATAAATGTCATCGAAACCGCCGGCGCCGTTAAGTTTGAGTAATCAATTAGTTGAAGCCGCGGTCCGCGGAGGCTGCCCCTAGGCCCAACTTCGTCCCTAAATATCGACGACTCGTTAAAACTCTAGGGCTCCAGCGGCAAGGAGGCTGGGGCTTAGACTGGCAGCCCCGACAATGGGGCGCGGGCCGGAAGGCGCTAATTGGTACAGCCCGGGGCTCCGACGACGGATGCGCATTTTTATGGACAGGGCGGCTGTGGAGACGGCGGGACGGACATTTTTTATAAAGATTTAACTTAGGAGATTAATTTTTTGTACTTAGGAGATTCATAAACTGTTCTTCCATAGTTCAAGAAACCAGGAAACTTTTCACTTAGGGCCTTATCGCTAAATCGCTCGCAAATTGCCAGTATGAAAAGGCTCTTATCGGATCGCGAGTGATAAATACAAGAGACTATAATAATGACTAACATCGCCAATCATCATACCTAATGTAGCATTCACCGCCCAGCCCTTGCCACGCGACTACCGAACAGGAAAATGGCGACAGATCCAACATTCTGAATATCAATCAACATGTGCTTCTTGGGCACTGAAGGCGTTAATACCGATTATATTTGTGATACCTGGAATTTAAGAGTCAGAAAATGATTTCCACTCGCTTAATTAATACTTTAAGAATAACAGAATGGAGGTAAGACTTTTAGATCATTAAATGTTAATTCCAAACGAAATTGCACTTTACCTCTGTGTGTCAGGCACCTTGCATGAGTAGATAGAAATAATTTTTATTTTATTCTCTTTGTTCGCCGTCTCCACACCTTCCCCTGTCCTGTCAAAGTTTGCAGAAGTATGTTTCTGTTAAAAAATCCTCGCGACAAATAATATCTACATACTTATACATACTTGTATACATTATTGTACATAATTATGTACGAGCTGCAGTCTGTCGCGGGATCTCGATATTTTTGCATCTTGTGTAGAGTTTAGAGAATGACCATTATCATGACCGCCTCAGTGGCGCAGCCGGTAGCCACGCGAGTGTAGATGCGATGCTGGCTTACAAGGTTTTTCACCAGTTGGTGTTCACTCGCTGTAAACGCCAGCGTTCGTTGCTATTTTTTGTGGAACTACACGAGCTGAGACGGAACCTTTTGGTTTGCTGCGTAGATGCTTGTTGCTTTTTTAATTAGAACTAGATAGGTACATTTTATAAGTCCTTATTTATATATAACTAGCTGTGCCCGCGGCTTCGCCCGCGTAGGCCGAAACCCTAATTGTTTGATGGTTATTCTGCTATCCCGGACAGAGGCAAATTCAACAAATCAAAGTCTTTGAAATCAGTTCAGCCGTTCCTGAGTTATAAATGGTGGAACTAACACGACTTTGTTTTTTATTTATATATGTTAAAGATAAGACATAAGATAGTGGCAAGCTGTACTTCATAGTGAACGAATACATATCTAATAGTAAAAAATTTCTTTTTATTCTTCCTTTCACACAAGCTCAGCTTAGCTCGGGGCTGATGATGCTGTGTGGATTGTCCATCATTATTTATTTATTCATTGTTTATTATTATGAAATAAAATGAAATGAAGATTTTCGCAATAGGTAGGTATAGACACCTGTTAAGGGTGTCCAGCGTGTGCTCTGGAAGCTGCTGCCCTTCTCCTGGTAGTATCCCTCAGTCTCTTACGATACGACATCCATGGACAGAGTTATAGGGGTCGATTCTTACACCGCGGCTGCCACAGCTTAGTTTTAAACTAAAATAAAAAAATTATGTATAAATAAAATGTTGGACAATCCACACAGCATCATCTAGCCTTAAGCTAAGCAGAGCTTGTGTTATGGTACTAGATGACGGATATACTTAATAGAACATTATTACATAGATAGATATTATTTATTGTAAGTACATATAAAATAAGTACTTAGAACAACAGGGAGAAATATTTGCAGATCGTACAAACATTTGTCCCAAGGCGGACCTTCACCCGCCACGTCACATCGGTCGTCAAGTTTTATCTCCATTGTTTACTATTATACAGGGTGGATTTTATGGAGGAGGCAGTCAGGGCAGGTTCCTAACCGGTATAGCTACAGGGAAATGGTCTTAGGAAATCTCCTAAGATCATTTTCCTGTCGCTACGCCGCCGCCGCCGGTTACATCCATCATTTTAAGAGAAATTTTCATTCCATAACTACAGATTTTAAAAAAAGATCAGTTAGCAAGATAAGGGCATTTCACACATAAACTTTATTGATGAAACCTTATTGTACACTCATAGAAATATCAATCGGTACCCTAAAAATAGCAACATGCATAATTAAAATACAAGAAATAAGAATAAAATCGCTGTGCCCACAACTAGGCTACACAAGATTAATGTATCTTTTAAAGGGCAATGTATACGCTTCTACAACAAAACTCCAGAAAAATTTATCAATAAATAAATTCAAACAATTTGTCAAACTTAAAAGAAGAAGACTCAGCAAGTTTTTACTCTATGTTGTCAAACATATCCTTTTTAAAAAGGCGTAAGTACTACAAAATATCTAGAGAATAAACAAGCTTGGGACAAGTTTTCCTCCAGCTCGAAAACTAACGCTCTAACAAGGTAAAGGTTTCTTGTTCGCTTGTTTACTTTACCTTAAAAAGATTGAAGTGATCACTTTGTTTCCTACTTTTACTTTATGTAGGTATGTAATTTGAATTTTAGTGATGTCCAAGTATCCTGTAAGGTCTAAAGGAAATAAAGCACTTTGATATTTGGTGCCAATATCGATACTGTATCTTTAACTAATCAAAAACTTTTATCGGACCAATTGAGTTTGGCGTAACTTACTAAAAAAGTCAGAGATCGCATACTTACCTAAAACTTTTTCCATGCCAACAGCACAGCGACTGTGACGGAGACCCTTAATGAGAGTTATTATTATTAGTGTAGTTTTATTGCTTTAGTGGGTACTTGGTAAGCAGGTGTCAATCCTGTGTCTGTGACGCACTGCAGTGATGTTATGTCTGGAACAAATTGAAATGTATTTCGGCGATTATTTATCCGTATTGAACTCTAATTGAAAATGCATGTAATATTGCATTTTCCATTTAATTTGTGCGTTCCTTAGGGCGTACATTTTGTACAATCGAATGCACTCAGCAATACCTACGGGTACTCGTAAATAGTGATGTTTTCAGTTGTGGTTTTAATTGATGGTAATTAATTTTACTTAAATACAGGATTATTGGTGATTTACCGAGACTGCGTGAACTGCAGGCTCTGTACATCATCACGAACACGTTTGTGAAGACGGCAGGTCTTAATTCTTAAACTTGGTATTGGTAGTACTAACCCCTTATATTCAATAATCGTTCTTGTCTTTATTTGAAACTAAACAATTCAGGGCAACAGCTCTACCCTGAATTAAAAGTGGGTGAGAGAGTCGGAGATCGGTCTTAAAAACACATTGGGTTCCGGACAAACGTGTTTTTCATCCCCCCATCTCGGAAAGAGTATTTTTTATATCCGAGTGCAAAAGCCGTTTTTATCCGCTAGAGGACAAAGTAAAATTGAATTTAGAACATCGTGTGCACTACGATTGTGATTCAAAACCTATTTACTTCAACCTCCATGGTGCCGAATTTATCATACAACCTTTTTTAATTATTAAAAAACTCAGACTCCGAACCTTCATCATCATCATCAGCCTATATTAGTCCACTGCTGGACATAGGCCTCCCCTAATGAGCGCCATAGCGCCCTGTCTTCAGCTTGCCGCATCCAGCACTACGTTTGCCGAGTCGTGGTCTCCACTCAAGAACTCGTTTACCCCAGCGCCTTCTTGGTGTACTTTTATTTAATTTGCTTTGCGCGCGCCATTTTCTTTTTTTGCATTTAGACATTTCCTCGCTGGTGTGGCGGTGGTGGGATGAAAAGTTACGTGTTGCACTCGAGTGCAAAGATTTCTTACCTCGTGCTCTTTCGATTCCCGCTTGCTCGGTCATCATCAACAATATTGAGCACGCGGTTAAAAAGCAACTTTCGACTTTAGACTTAAGGCACTCATGTAATTTTTTGCCATAAGTGCTACTTTGCGTTCCTATAGTTGAAAGTAAATGAAATGTAGATTGTAACAGTAAATACTAGTTTTAATTTGTTTCTCATAATTGATTGCAATTTTCTTTGTCAATAAAGGCTTTTTACCTATAAGTTTAGCCTATTCTATAATTAATCTAAATCCAGTGTTACTCATTAAGTATGGCTGGTTATATAGATATAAGACCGTATTATATAGATATAAGAGATATTTATGTTAATTATTAGTACAATAAAGTGTCCATTCATACTGGTGTCAGAGTTTGTGATAGTGTGTGTGTGTTTAGTTTTCACCAATAAGTTGGAATGCTAAACTTCTTTCACTATTTATCAATGTATAAAGAAATATTTTAATCAAATAATAGAATAATAGAAAAATATACAGAGTTTCATAAGCCACTTTACTTAGCATTTGTGGATTTTACTAAAGCATTTGACAGTTTAAAACATTCAGCGATAATAAAAGCATTAGAAAACCAACATATTGATGCAGTTTACATAAATCTTATTAAAACCATTTATTCCAACAGTTATGCTAATATAAAGTTAAATTGCAATGGACCAATTTTTAAAATCAGAAAAGGAGTGAAACAGGGAGATCCCCTTTCACCTATACTGTTTACAAGCACTCTAGAAGAAGTATTTCGAACACTTTCACCTTCGTGGACAAATAAGGGCATTGTCGTCGGAACCAAACGTCTCACTAATCTACGATTTGCGGATGACATTGTCCTTTTTGCACCAACGTCTCTAGAGCTGCAACAAATGCTCGAGGATCTGAGCGCAGCGAGTCTTGAGGTTGGGCTTCAAATGAACCAGTCCAAGACAAAGATTATGTCTAACAGCACGAAACGTAGGGTAGTGGTAGACGGACAGGTTATACAATATGTTGATGAGTATATCTACTTGGGCCAGATAGCATCCTTCGATAACAGGCATGATAGGGAAATCGAACGTCGTATCGAGAATGCCTGGAAGAGCTTCTGGTCCATGAAGGAGCACATGAAGGGCGACCTTCCACTCACACTAAAGCGCCAACTCGTCGACATGTGTATCCTGCCTGTCCTAACCTACGGTGCACAGACATGGTCACTCACTGAAGCACAGAAGTCCAAACTCAAGATTTGCCAAAGGGCGATGGAGCGTAGCATTCTAGGCTTCAAACGGATTGACCGAGTGCCGAATACAATGCTACGTTCACTAACAGGCATTGCCGATGTTGGGGAAAAGACCGCAAGGTTAAAGTGGGATTGGGCTGGCCACGTCGGTCGTATGCACCCGGAGAGATGGGCCCATGCTATAACACCCTGGCAGCCAGAAGATGGGAGGCGGCGACGGGGTCGGCCACGTAAAAGGTGGCGGGACGATCTAGTAGCTTTTGACCCGGAGTGGTGGGAGTCTGCAAAAGACCGAGAAGTTTGGAAGGGTGCGGGGGAGGCCTTTGCCCAGCAGTGGGACGAAATAGGCTGAACAAAAAAAAAAAAAAAAAAAAAAAAGAAATATTTTAAGCAATTTTTATATAGTTTCATTTCGGATTAAAACTAGTTCAAATATTTTATAATAGGCTGCATCGCACGAGCCGGGCAATGTACAAACAAACTTTTGGCATTCACTCCACATTAGAGTAGTGTTGGGACGAGGTTTATCGATAACTTATGCAAAAGCTGTGTGGTGCCGGCTTACAATTTGCAGCACCCCAAGTCTTCCCGCGGGTGTCGTAAGAGGCAACTAAGGGATGTTCACCGAACTGCGATCCCCAACCCGTATGCCCAGCGTGGGGATTATAACCACAACCCCCCTGAGATAAAAGCCAATATGGCGCTTATCAAGGGGGCCAGCAGTAGACCAATTATAGGCTGTTGTGGTGTGGTGGTGGTGGATGCAAGGATCCTATTCAAATTTTATTCCGTTGCATCACACTAATACTCCTATTGGAAGGTTGAAACGCTCATAGAATTCCTTTACAAATCTGTGTCTTTTTGCATTAAAGTATTTTCTTTTGTAATAGTTCTAATACTCTGGCTGGTAAGTAAATTTAAAAAAGCACAGGGATAATGTTATATTTTTGGCTTAAAATTAATATGAATAATCTTTTACCATCTATGTTTAAAATGGCAATTTCTGGTATCGAAGGCCAAGACTGATTGGGTTAGGTAGGCTACATTTGGTCCGCAAAAAACTCGTCTGCAGACGAATTTTACCGTTCTAAAAAACCTAGTGGACCTCTCGTCCGAATCAAAAGTGTCTTGGTTTTTGACCGACTGACTGATGGACCTCCTCCGTTAACGAGAAGAAGGTAACTAACCTACCTACGTAACATGTTACTAACTCTTTCCCTTCTTCTCGAAGAAGATGAAAGTAGGGAGCTACCTATGATTTTTCACATATTTATACACTACAGGATGTTTTTGCTCCATCACGCCAAAAAAATGATCGGACTGAAATTTTGCAGACTTATCATATCTAACTTGATTGGAGTTAAATAACGTGGACAACAATAAGTCGTATTTTTTTTTATAACTTAATACAAAGCTACTCCATCATAAAATCATCATAAAAGTTAGAGAATTGACTCCATCATCGATACAAACTGTTCACTCCATCGCCCCTGTCCCCTCCCTAAGGGCACTCCACAGAGGCGGGTTCAAAAAATTCCTATTCACGAAAAATATAATATTTTTCACTTCGAACTCCATACAAACACTTGTATTCATTTGAAATTAAAAATACTATTTCGGAGGTATTCGCTGCAGGTCCGCCATTCCGCCGGAAGCTCTGAAATGTGTAAAAGTAGGAATATTGTAATTCGCTATTGATGGAACCTGGTTAATTTCAGAATGTTCGAGGGATCCATTTCATCAGGTAAGTAATTATGGGCCTTTGATATCCATGTGAACATTTATGTGTAGCTGTGCTGTAGCATTTATGTGTGTACTTTGGAAAATTACAATCAAAAAATAGAAACAAATTAGACCTAGTATTTGAGCTAACTGCAGACTGTCAAACAACGTACGGGTAGTTCAACTGATCCATATCAATACCAGTCGGAAGTGTCCCCAAGACGCTGTACTTACAGACAACGTCAGAATTAAGTAACCCTCCCTGCATAACACACGCAGGTTTAAATCCACACACCTGAGTTTTTAAAGTCGAAAATACTTTTTATTTTTATTTAGGTAACATAAAAACAGAACGAATAGATCAAAAAGATAAAAAATCGGATTCTAACCTGCATTGTGTTACGCAGGGGGGGGGGGCTACTTAATTCTGACGCTGTCTGTACATGTGCATTGCCCCGCTGGCTGGCTGTATGGCAATGCTGATGCGCTGCATAGGATATTTACCTACATTAGACAGTAAAGACGACTTCTGTGGCGCAGCGGACGAAGGTCCGCCTGCGCCGCAGGAGGTTGCGGGTTCGATTCGCGCCTCAGGACAAATGTTTGTACGATCTGCAGTTCAGGGTGTTCTGGATGTTTTCTATGTGAGTATAATAAAAAAATAACTAACCGGCGGCGTGCGCGTGCTGGTTCACAAAGCACAAGCACACTGGAGCAACATAGAGAGACATTGGCTTCAAAAGCATTACCTGACGACTTCAAAACATTAGTAAATACAGCCATGAAAATTAAAACAAAACCCTTACAAGCACGTCGTCTATTTTAATATTATAGGAAACCACAATTTTTTCGCGGCTGGCTCCGCTCGCCTTTAACATTAAAACTAGCAAATCAATCATATTTCGCGGCTGGCTCCGTTCGCTGATTACGTGCGGCGGCTTTGACTTTCTTCCTTCAAAGTAGTTCAAAGCTTTCAAGCAAATAAATGTCAATGAAGTAAAACCTGTAAAGAAACAAAATTCAGTCTGAAACAATCTAATGGCATTAAGTACAGTTCTGCGACTCGCCACTGCTCAATCTGAGCATTATTTATTATTAAACCAATACTGCAACATGCTGAGGCAGGGACCCATTTTACCCTTGACCACTAACTCTTTTAATATAAGTACCTACCTATCTATCTATCTAGTTAGTTAGTAGGTAAGTTGTTATCTGTGTTGTTGTCATCTGCCTAAAATGTACTTACCTTATTGTACGTAGACTTATACCTAATAATGTGTTTTTTTGGGTAAAATAAATTATTTCTCGCTCTCTCTCTCATTATCAACTCTTATGCATATCAACCCTTTTACAGCCAACCATTTGTTATTTTATAATTATGTGTTTACATAGGAATCACTGTCTGTCTGTTTTTTTCTTCGCTATTGTTCTGCTTACAATCCCCTATGGCGTTTCCTCCCCTCTCAAAAATCTTGTGTGTGTCATAATTAAAAATTAGATTTAATTAGCATTATTCGTTAAATTAGATTTCAACGACATCAAGTGTATAAATATGTACCTACGGCGGAATAAATGAATTGAATTGAATTAAATGCCCCCTTTTTTTCTAAGGCAACAAGAGGTGAGTGCGAAATACTTTGTTAAATGGATCGGAGCTAAGCCACTTTGGGAACCACTGGTTTAAGGCGACGCATTGATAAACAATAATTTCAAATCGGGCGCCACGCCCCCATGAGCTCCCCGCAAGCAGCTCATACCCCCTTGTAATTTTACGCGGTTTGCAATCGGGCCGTCTCGCGCGTCGGGCCGCTTTGTCGTAACTCGCGCGCTTCTCAGTCGTGCGCTGACGCGCTGGGACAAGACGTCATGGAGTCGCCTTACCTTTATTTATTTTTTTATATCCATTTGAATATTTTACAATGTTATAGGGGAGCTGTTTTTGGCGGTACTATATCGATAAAAAAAACATAATTTTACGGCACGGATGTTC
Organism: Eupithecia subfuscata; assembly: GCA_963564075.1. NCBI lineage: Eukaryota > Metazoa > Arthropoda > Insecta > Lepidoptera > Geometridae > Eupithecia > Eupithecia subfuscata. Next base: position 9,490,168 of record OY751124.1, on the reverse strand, counting down.
GAGTGGCTAGTGTCTTGGACTGCCACGCCTGTGTTGCCGGTTCGATTCCGCATCAGGAAAAGAATTATGTGACGAACCTAAGTGAACATACCTACTTACAAACTACTTACTTGGTGTGGCTTACCTACTTACTTACACTACTTACTTGTATTTAGATAACTACATACAAACGCCGGATTCTTTAAGTAGCCTCTGAGATCGTCGATTCACTCGATCAAATATGCACTGCTTTCGCTCTTATTAGATTTTAGTATATAAGGGTTTTAGTCATTTTAGGTCGCCATACCGAAAGGGGACCTTCGGCTGGTGCCACAGAATATTATAAAATTAACACTAGAGAGCACGCGCGGGCTACATAATGTAACCCAGCGTGTAAAAGTGTCGTATATTTTCTTAACTAGGCGTGCTACAGTGCTGTCGTATAGTGTATTCCTCAAATATTAACCCCCCGCTCCCTCCACTAGCGCGCCGACTCTTGCCACATACAAACATCTTTAGAATTCGTTCGTGAAGTTGGTGGGCTACGCCTGTACCCCGCACGAGTGTTCGAGGAATATTAATGTTTAGTGAACAAGTGGTATATATAGGGTAAATATGATAAACTAGCTGCTACCCGCAACTTCGCTAGCGTGGTAGGTAGGTTAGATTACCTAAATAAGGGTAGGGCAATAAGACTTTTATCTATTGACCCAGTGCCGGCCCTAGTCCTTTTTCCGGATAGCGCGAAATTGTCTGACAGTGCCCCTAGGCCCTAGGCTAGTACGTAGAAAAAAAAAATAGCACTCCGGGAGTGCCGGCAGAAGTGAAAACTTACATCTTACGATCTTACGCTTTTTCGATCAGCATCACGTGACCCTGACGCGAGTTTGAAAGTTTTTACCCATACAAAAAAAGTGCTCAGCGCCGCTAAAGAAGTTTTCACTTCAAAAATTGTCGAGTGGGAATCGAACTCGGACATCGAGGATTCGGTACACACTTTACTGATATGAAAAAAATGCGAATTTTCTAAATTGGACAAGTACCTAGTTCTGGACATCACCTAAGTACGTACTTACGTAGGTACCCACACTTTACCCGACGCCAATATCCTGCCCACACAGTGGCGTATTTAAACATTCTGCGCCCTAGGTCCGTATGGTTTGTCATCTCAACGGAAAAAACCGGCAAAGTGCGTGTCAGTCGGGCCGAGCACAGTCGGGTTCCGTAGTTGCAGTTCCACGGTACCTTCATTTTTACCACTTATACCTCCCTTTTATACAACAAACAACTTCATTTAAATAATTATTATTGAAAATGTGTTTCTTTTTTCTAAATTTTCATTATTACCTGTCGCGGTGGTGGGCTAAGTGATCTTAACTGGGGTTAGGCACTGCAGTGGCGGCGGGCGTGGCGTGGGTTGGAATGGTACCCGGGGAGGTTTTCTACCAAGCATAATTCAAAAATATCCAAACATAAACACTAACCAGAGCTAACGGCGAGCGGAGCGAGCCTCTTTTTCAGACCTTTTCGGATGTTTGGTAAAAAAGGAATCAAAATCACATACAATACAGTGTGTAAGGGTGAAGAGTCTTATTCTTGAAACAAGCCAGAGGTTACGTACCATGAGTCTGTTTATTAAAAATAAATGACAGTAATAATTAGTTTCGATGGATTTTCATAATTCATTTCTTCGCCATCGTACGTGATTTCTTGGTCACTCTAGCCCGCCTGTCACCACGCGCCAGCGGCGTAGTAGGTATCGAAACCACTAATCGTAGGTACATAACTACTTTTATGTACAGTTTGGTTCACTCACCTTACATTACACATAAAATGTTTTCAAAATTGGTAGTCGCGGTCTTCCAGTTCTTGAACAGGCTGGAAATGATAAGGATGTTGGCCATCTATGTGGAGGATTTAAAAACTGTCCAGTCCAGTGTAAAACATTTAAGAGACGAACTGCCCTTCTAGCACTCTCCTCTGGATTTTCCGCGAAGAAATTTAAGATTTCTTCTTGAATGTTGTGACCGCTAACTGTACGTTGCCACGACCTTGTACATGACTAGGCACGGTAAACTGACCATAGGTACGTAGCCTTTGTGTAGCCGCTAGGATAGTTTCCCAGCTTGGCACACGTTGTCCTGGGAACAGCTCTGAGCACATCGTACGAGCCAAGCTCAAATCAACACCAGCCATGGCATAAAGCCGCAACATTTCAGTCCACTAAACATTTGTGTAAGACATCGTCACAAGGTAAGTACTTAGGTACAATTTACGTACACTCATGAAAATTACTATCTAGTTTCAAGGATAAGACTGTTAACACTAACAACCTGTATAGAGTGAACAGCGAGCGGAGCGAGCCGCGTTTTCTAGACATTTACTGGAGCTGTGAAAATAGTTTAGAAGAGTATGACTAAAGATAAACTAAGAACTAAGATAAACTACAAGCGGAGCGAGCCGCGGCTATTTATGTTCGAGGTTGTTCCGGGGGGCAAGCTCCCTGAAAGAGGTCCAGAGAGAACAAAACTTCACTTTTTTTTATTGTTACCTTAAACACTGTTAAGTAATCATAAAACTTACGTGAGCGTCATATTTTTCTACAAAATAAAATTTTAGTCAAGTCTAATTTATTAGAATATTATTACCCTTCTAAATATATATGATATGGATCAGTTGAGCTATCTGTAGACTGTTTGCAACAGTCGGCAGTTAGCTCAATTGTTTCAATTGTAATTACTAGTATAATTTTCTTTGTGAATAAATGTTCCTTCTAAACATACATAGCCTTCTAAAGAATCGATTGTTATCGTTTTAGTTTCGCCTAAATTCAAAAATATAGTCCGGTCAATTTTAGACATCCAAGGCTACGAAAATTCGCACCCCGCTGAAAATTGGTAAGATTGTTCAAAACACCGTTATAAATTAAATGTGAAAGGTCCTCATCGATCCGACACCTGGAAAAAATTTACTCGTGGTCAAAAGTCACAAAAATGGGTTTTTCGCTATTTTCAGCAAAACGGTAAGTCTTACCATAAAATTAGCGCAGACAAAAATTGTAGATCAGATAATTATCTATAAAAAAATGTCCTGATATTTTTTTCCTTAGAGCCACCGTTTTTGAGATTATGATGTTTTGAATTTTACACAATAAGTACCATTTTTTTCTGAGTTTATTTTATGATAAAACTTACCGTTTTGCTGAAATCTCTAAAAACCCGTTTTTGTGATCTTTGAACTCGAGCAAATTTTTTTCTAGGCGTCGGATAGATGAGGACTTTTCACATTTCATTTATAATGGTGTTTTGAACAATCCTACCAATTTTCAGCTGGGTGCGAATTATTGTAACCTCACCCCTATTTTTTGGTCTAATTTGACCGGACTAAGACGACTCCATGGTTTTCTTTCTTCGGACAATTGTTTCCTCGAATTTTCATGTCAGTTTTTTATTTTGTAAGAATAAAAAACAAAATAAACTTTATAATTATAATATGTACCTACTATAGATAGGTAGGCAGAGGCAGGTAGGTAGGCAAAATATTTGACGTTTTTTCACGATGTTTTCGCGGTGTTGCATAAATAAGATATTACTCGCAAGATAATATTGATGCCACGGCTATCGATACGCTAGGTACCTAACTAGTGCGAGGGTTTTTTTTTTTTACGTTTACTTCTACTACTACCTACCTACCATTTCCTTACATTATTCAACGTACAGAGCTTTCATCTTTATTTTTGAAACTTTAACGTCCTTCTTCCCATTTTTAATAATTTATAAGATTTTTTTTTACTTAGAAGATAATATTTACGATGCGTCAATCGAGAACAACTAGTGCGATGGGAGGCGAGCTCGATTGGCACGCGTCCGACGCTGACAATGGTCAGAAGCGGACTGAAGGGGGCCGCCTGCATACAAACAGAGGCGAGAGCTAGCTTGAAACGAAAAGTCGTAAGCGCCAAAACAGTAATTTTCGTTTAAAATAAAAACTATTGGTAATTTTGAAAAATCCAACCACCATTTTGAAAAGGGTGTATAAACTTATCTGTTCAGAAAATTTAGAGGCATAAATCGGATCCGTTCTCCTGTAAAGTGAAAATCTATGTTTTTATAGAGCAGTTTTCGGGATTTTTTTTTCTGCTGTGAAAGTTAACCAATCGTGAAAACCAACTACCAATTCAAAGTAAAAAACATGAAAAATTCAATACATAAAAAATATATTCCGTATGTTTTGTAATTGCTGAGAAAAGTTGAAATCCCTGACACCAATATCTTCAATGCGTCGTCTTAAACTAAACGACACATCACATAGGTGGGTCCCGCTGTAGGAGTGGCCGATGGTTGCCATAGCAACGTAAATCACAACAGACGGTACCGGTTGTGGTACCGGCCAGCTACCTCATCAACATACAACAGTCGTCACCAGCCAATCATAGTCGACCGATATGTTCGGTGTGTATAATGTATGTTTAATCACTTTTTACTTCATGTAACTAACTTACTTTGAAGGTATAAACTCACAGTACTATTTTTTGATTGCGCCTGAGCATACAAGAAAGCAGTGCGCGTAGAGGTTCGTCGTTGGTGACGTAACTTACTCCACGAGGGTCGACGTGATACCGACTCTGAGTAGGTAATCCGACTCATCAACTCGGCTGAGCATGCTGAGTGGACACGTTTCCGTCTGGACACTCGGAGGTTTGCCAAGCAGCAGCTGCTTAAACATAGTCCTGAGCTTAAATCGCAAAAGGAAACTCGTTCTACTTATTATGCCAAACAAACACACTAAGATCCGTATTATGAAAGCTTGCTCAGACATCTCTGCTTGAGTAACGCTTTTCTACGGAATAAACATCACTCAAGTGTAGACCACGCTTTTCTACGAAATAAACGTCACTCAAGCGTAGACCTATGACTGAGTAAGCATTCTCACTAGGGGCCTAAGGCTGGCGTTATGCCTTCACTGCCCGTCCTCGGCGGAGTGCGATGCGAAGGGGGCGCCACACGAAGCCGGAGACTCGCATGTGCTTCATGGGCAGTGAAAGTGTTAGAAGCATCGGGTCACGGATGCAATTCTGACGTTATATTATAGCTAATTAGATTTTGACAGTTATGGCATTTTTTATCGCGACAAATAATGCCAAACTGTCGAAATGTCGAGTGATTGGGATTACCTACAATTAAAGTCATATATCTTACCCATCGATACCCATTTTCAACATTATTTAGCTGTGTGGTGCCGGCTTAGAATTTGACCCCAACTCTTCCCGCGGGGGTCGTAAGAGGTGACGAAGGAAGGGATATCCATCTTCAGCAGCGTTCCCTACAGCACAGTTCTACCACCGAACTGCGATCCCCAACCCGCATGCGGATGGATCCCCAACCCGCATGGGGATTACGGGCATTACCTATATATATCTATGTAGAGGTATAAGATAAAAGCCAATAAGGCGCTTATAGAACAATATAGGCTGTTGCGGTTGAGGTTGATGCCCACTTGTGAGTAAATTCTATGATTTTAGGTACCTACGAAGCAAGGGATCCAGTACTCTCCACGTTCCCGGAGACACTTCGAGAGGAACCTATCGTCGGTCGAGGAAGAATCCTACGACACTATTCCTTGGTTGTCTTCTTACTATCATTGATGATGATGTCCTAGCCGAATTTCGGCCTCTCGAAATTTCGGGACGATTTACGTTATCTAATCTGTGACGATAGTATCGAGACACGATCGAGACGTCTCATTCTTGTTCATGGGATTTGGCACAGCAGCGCCTCCATCGTGCGGACTGGGAACTGCGGGGTAGTGCCATACAACAATGTGCGTAAGATGAATATTATAAATTCGTAACTAATTACCCCCCATGAGATAAAAGCCAACAAGGCGCTTATCAGGGGGAGGCCTGCGTCCAGCAGTGAACCAAAGTGTTGAGGTTGAGGTAAGTAAATCTGTCTGTTAGTTCCCTTTTCACGTGTCACATCCGGAAGCCGGATTTTAATGAGATTTGTCAGGGAGGTAAATAGTATCCCGGGGACGGACACAGGGTCTCACTTGAGAAGCGCGTGCGCAGCCGCGGGCAGCAGCTAGTAACTTATATCTCAAACTCGACGCCAAACTTCGAATTTCAGTTTTTTTGTTTATGTACAAATTTAATATCGAACTTGGCTGGAGTATAGTTACAGGTACATGCCCACCTAAACACCTAATTTCTTTACCGATGATTGGCTGGTGCCGCCGGTCCTATCGTAATGAGATACATTATCTGTTGTGATTTTAGTTGCCATGGAAACCTATGGCCACTCCTCAGGCACCGCATCGGTGTGGTGTTAGTCCCCTCCCAGGTAAGTAAGTAGGTTAGGTATCTATTTTTTACGGCAAAGGTATTGTACCCTGTTATTTATTCTTGTTATTAATAAATAAATAATGCTGACAATCCATTCAGCATCATCTAGCCCCAAGCTAAGCAGAACTTGTGAACAAATACTTGCAGATCGTAGTTTATGGACTTCGTGCAAGAGAACCAACCGCTCCGTCTTCAACGAGCTCGCCGCGCCACCTCGGTCGTCAAATTGTGAACGACGTTTTTAAACTTTCATTGTCTAAAAACGAAGTTAAGTTTACCCAGAAAATAATCGGACGATCCTTTATAATACTAGTCTCGGTTCTATAAGAACGTTTAATAGGTACTTAGTTATTTCTATCGCATTAGGAACTGATCAATGGGACAAAAGTTGCCTTTGTTAGATTCGAGGATTAGAACTACCTATATACAAAATTCAAACTCAGTTCAGTATTTTTTGCGTGAGGAGGTAACAAACATCCATACATCTAAACATCCAAACTATCGCATTTATAATATTAGTTTATAAGAGTGACAACATTTTTATGTTATCATTCACTTAGAGGCCCAAAACGCAAGCAATTCCGTGTCAACTCACACAGAGGCCCGTCCCATTGCCGTTGGGACAAAAGTGATGTTGGGGGGGCAGCATCGGGGCAAGCACTATGCCAAGCCGATCGAGCTTCGTCTAAAAATGAAATTTCAATGAAATTCTAGAAATTTTTATAATTATATTAGTTTATTATTTCAATGTAAAGTAGCCTATTAAAGTAAAATAATTTATTTACAAAGAGAATCAAAGCTATAATAAAAACTTTGATAAATTATTACTTTATTTACCCAAACTAAACAACATAGGGAAACACTTCTAGCATTATGTAAGTACCTACGTTATCTAACTACACTTATATTTTAGTTTAAAACCTAATTACATCAGTAAATATCACGTTCTAATTACATCAATAAATAAATAAATAAAATTCGTAATTGGAATTCCTAATCATATTAATTTTAAAATATTGATCTAGTATTTACAATTGAAACAATTGAGCTAACTGCCGAAAGTTAGCAAGTTTTCGGCAGTTAGCTGAATTGTTTCAATTGTAAATACTAGTATAATTTTCTTTGTGAATAAATGTCTATAACACAAATATTGATTAATGTATTCTCCCTAATAATTAAATATAGCTACCCAGTGTACAAACTGCCCCAAACATTTTGTAATTTGCCTAACAAAAGAATGTACGAACTGCCGACAACCCCTGTAACCACCACGTCCACCGTCCGCCGCCTGGTGATCGCACTGGACTAGTTGAATATACATAATACATTATACCTTTAGAATTTACTTGCTGCAATGATGAATAACATAATTTCATAATTTCCCTAATAATAATAACCATTTATTTCAAACAACGCTAGAAAAGTTACAGATCCTAATTACATAACTTAATGGTATATTGAAGAAAGTGTTGAATCATGTATTTTCTGTAATAAACTTGAAATAAAACATAAAACTTCAACTCCCTAAGCTGTCAGTGCCGACATCCATGGGCCATGTTAAATGCGGAATAAGTTATTTTATACGATGAGAACCTATTCGTTTGTAACGCAAGAATTGACTTCGAGAATAAAACAAGAACATTTCTGAGACTAAGACAAGCAAAATTCACAAATAAAACAAATAATGGAAGGGAAAAAAATAATCTTCTGTGTTCGTATCTCGTAGACTGAGCGAAGCACAGGCCCTTATCAGTTCTCCGTCCAGTAGTGGGCACACGGGGCGGGAGAGATGACAAGGGCCCGCTGCCAGGCTTTTCTCTTCTTTTCTTGATATTTCTTCTCTCTTCTTGACATTAAAGAATAACAATATTTATATAACTTAAAAAACGACGCACAATCTCGCCATCCAGCGGCGAGTAGCGGAACACTTTTAGGTGGCAGAGCTGGCGGCAGGTGGCGCTGGCGGCAGGTGGCGCTGGCGGCAGGTGGCGACCTGGCTTTCTGTGGGTGAGAGAAGAAGGTATTAATTCCACAATACGCAATATTAAAGTTTGCGAGTCTGATTGTGTCTCATCTCAGTAACTACTGGTGGTGGTGGTGGGGGGTAACTTCCATTTCACTAGCGCCGGGATTAAGCTTTGTATGATCCAGTTTAAATTATCGATTTTGATAATTTTCTGGTACTTTTATTCCATAAGCTAAATCAATTTCTGATCATTTCATTTCATAATGTTTCAGTGGTTTCAAAACTATCCTATAGCAACCTCAGCCCAACTAAACCATAGGTAGGTAAACTATAGTGTAAGGTTGATCGTTTCGCAAGATTAATTAAATTTGTAGGTATTTAAGAAATTTTGGGAATCAATCAACAGTTTCCGAAATGTTCCCAAAATACAATTAATACAATGCTTTACAATAGGTTCGTTTACGATTTGCTGCAAATTACTTTCTCGCTTTTTATTATTTATAGAACTAAGAAAAAATTTATTAGCACAAAAAAATTATCTCCTGCCAATGCTAATCGTTCAACCATAACCAGTGTTTTGCTGTGATAGTTTTGATATAGATATGAGTAAGTACCTAATTTATTCTTGTGTTATGTTATGTATGAGAAATTGTGTAAGTTTATTTACTTAGAACCATAGGAACTTCTTAGAAACACTTAGTTATTTGTGTCATTGGTCATGATCACAAATTCTGTTGTGATCAACTTCCGGAGAATCCCGAGGTCCTAAGTACGGTCCTTCCGGTTTGTCCATTAAGTTGGTATCAGCGTTGTCAGGTGCCAGCCGCGGGGTGGGGGGGTGCCTGTAACAATGGAGAGCTCATTTAAATAAAATTAAAGAAAAAGCCAGTAATATTGTGTTTGACAGAAGCTAATTAACACATGAATCTTTAGAATAAACTGGATCGCGTACGAACATATTTCATTCATTTAAAAGTACCCCGTAATCTTATGTGCCTAAGGCTCATTTTTTTGTGACATCTCAAAGTAGAAAAATGAGCCGAGTGAGAGGCCTTGAAAGTAGTAGTTGGTCCTTGTCTAGCACGTTGCAACATGGTGTAGGGTGTCCATGAAACTGGGCTTTTGAACAAAGACTCTGTTATTAAACAACTTCTGGAATATGCACTTTTTAAAAAGCTGTCCAAATAATGCAACCGTAAAAATGATTGTTTATCATTGTGTTTTTCACACAATGTTTTTAAATCTTTTGCGCACTGTAGTAAAGTAGTATGTAATAATGGCTAGCAGACAGTGAATACTACTACAACCTAGTAGAAACTTCATTATCAAGTTATTATGTTATTTTAAAGTATCATTTTTCAACAGAACAAGTTTCTATTACCAACACATCACAGTTTCTACAGATTTGTAAAAAAGTACAGATGTATGGACATCCTACTGGAAAGAGATGAACTACTACTTTGGGGCCTCTCACTCGGCTCGTTTTTATGAAACACTGCACAGCCAGGTTAGTTAGTTATAGGTTCATGAATTAACAGAGATGTGACTTATCTAAGATACAAGTATCTGAAATACAGATACAAGATACGTATTTCCAAGTTATATCTAAAATACTTTTCAAAAATTCATTTTGTATCTTGTATTTAAATGTATTTTGTTTGGTATCTTAGTATTTTATACATACTTTTTCGGATAAAATACTTTTAGTAAAATGTTAGGACATTTATAAAATAAATGCGTAAAACTGAACGTGTCATTATTAGTCCAACATCACATTGACAGATGGCGACTCTTTCTTTCTACTAAATGTGAAACAAAGCAAGCACTGACCTGTATTTATACAAGATACATACATGTCAGTGTATTCACGGCAATGAACATCAATGAATGATTGAATTTTGAAGTCGGTCATTTTTTGTATGTTCTCAACAAAAAGCTCTTGTGAGATTCGAATTCTACTATTAGTTTTTTATAATCCATCTTTATTCACAAATAAAATTATACTAGTATTTACAATTGAGCTAACTGCAAGTCTGTAGATAGTAGACTCAGCCAATGGTTTATTAGATTTTGAATTTTGTTGTGTCCTGATCAACAATCGAAATAGGCTGTCCTTTGCGTGCAGTGTACCTCACACAATTTTGTTTTATCCTAACCGTGATTGATGATTTGTTGGCCAAATCTTTTTTTACATGCAGTACGCTGTAGCTACCGCTGTGCTAATAAATGCTCCCAAGCTCGCTTAGTGTTTTTTGATACAGCATTCCTAATGGCCTCTGAGAGAGCAGAAGCGACAGAGATGCGGGCACCTCGAGGAATTCGTTTAAAAACAGGGGTTGTAGCTTTGTACTCACTGAGAACTTTCCAAAAAGGGCGTGTATCGGCCGTATAAATTTTGAACATCGACAACATCGACCGCTACTGCAACCGGAGCAGACAGCGGGATATATTTGGGTCCTTACGCATTTTGCTTTGGTGGATTTCGAGGCCTCTCTGTCCCTTGAAAAAGTTAAAATAATTAACTTAATTTATAAGTATCTTGCATTTTGTATTCCAGAGATACTTTGTACATGGTATTTGGTACATCTCTGTGAAATAACATTATTGTCTGAAAGATATGTTGGTTTTCAGAAAAAGGTAGGTCCCTGACGATGTCTCATAATAACATAACTATGTAGTTTATTAAAATAATTATGTACTAGGTACATATATTATTTCTCGCACCACAATGACTAAAGAAAATTCCGATTAAAAATAAAAACGTTTGCTTATTCATCACAAAGCTAAAATAAGTCCCAACAAAACTCGAAACTCGAGATCGCAGCAAAGGTAAAGTATCTGCCTCAGTCATCGCATCAGTATTTTTATTTTTTATGTTATTATTGGAATAGATGAATGCTAATTCCTCTCTGCTAAAAGTGGTGAAACCTGTGAGCTTCCATCCAGCCGTCGATGTATCCGGCCAATTTATTATATATCGATCTATCAAGAGCGACCAGCCTGCCCACAACATCGACACATTATTTACCAAACGTAAAAAATAAAGATCTCATTCCTAAACGTCGGCCCCGGCCGCGGCGACCAATCAGGCGTCACATGAGAAATCCCCGCGCGCGCCATTACGTACGTTATTTAACAAATCGGCCGCGGCGGCGCTGGCGGCGACAGCTGGAGGGGCTGTGACGTCACCTGACCGCTTCCGGTCAACTGACTGCTTTTAACACTGCCAGAAAACAATTGTCGCCACCTTGTTTTACTTCTCAGATGGTTTTTACAGATAGTAGTTATGGCGTTTGGTTTTCATTTATAAGCGGAAAAAAATCTGGTTTAATAAATCAATACAAGTTACAGTGAAAACAAATTAAAAATACTGACAGAAATATATTTATTTAGCACATAGAACATTACATTAACAGAATAAAACAATAACAACTAGTATATACAAGTAAGTATAATCTATTTCTAATAAAAATACTTAATTGAATCGAAATCTTTATCTTATAATCTATCTACTCTTCAGTCATTCTACGGGTTGAATGATTGAGGAGATAAAGCCTTAACAAAGATTCATATAAATGAAACTTCCTTATTCCTTATACCTTATAAAATGAAGATCATTGTGTCAACTTCGTTTGCCTAATTAAATCTTGTTAAAAAATATCGCAAGCAACTTATAGCAAAGCCCACAATCTGTGAGACCCGCTCGATTGGTATTCCCGCTTCACTGACGCGGCCCGCCTCAGCTCGTTCAAGCCCGCCCAAGCTAGCGGTCGTTCTACGCACACGTGACGGTCTTCGACTGAACGGCCGAGGTGCTCGTCGTTTACGACTACTTTCAAACAATTCACCTAAGAACTGGAAAAAATACTTCAAACTTAGAAAAGCCTTTTAAAATCTGTAACAATTGTTTTGTTTTTTCAGATGGTGACTTGCTTGAGTTAGATTCTACATACTTAGATACAATTTTCCATTATGTGCAGCTGGTCAATTCAGTTGTATTATTAATTCCTTTATAATAAATAAGTTGAAAATGGCAACATTATGCCTTCCAACTTATTGATAAAACAAACTCATAGTTTAATTAACGCTGAAAAGCGGCGGTTTCAGTGAATTTCACATGATTTATTGTATTTAGGAGTAAATACACGTGCGTGAGTAATGACTCGACGTCTCATTAAGTCGGTGCGGTGACGAGGGTCCTGTCTGCGGGCGGAGCCGCGTGCGAGCGCTAGCCTAGCACACAGATAGCTGGCTACATTTGCAACAAATTCAAAACAATAGTGAATTAAGTGTCTTCTAGACCTTCGTGATATAGGTATTGTCAACTAAATCGCGGGCCACGGCCCACCAGGTGGGACTGTGGACAATCGAAGGTGTATTGATTACAAAAAAAATCACTTTGATCACAACAAAAGTGTACTTATGCATCTATTTTGATGACATGTCTTGCGTACAGTCATTTCAATAATTCAATAATTTTAACTAGCACTACTTACAAATTAAGTAAGTCTATGTACCACATGTACCACTTGTACCACTTGTAAGACCTTAACTATGTTGCCAATAAAGAATCTGAATCTGAATCTTCAATCACATCGTGATAAGAAAGCTGTGTCCCTGGACCAAAGATGGATCGAGATCAAGGAAATTAGCAAAATAGTAGCAATGTGCTCAGTCAGTTGATGTGGCTTAGCTTGCAAGTGTGGGGATTATTGCAGATCCCTCGATTGAGGAGGCAGGTTCAGCAATCTGTGGTCCAGCAGTGGACATTAGTATATGGGCCGATGAAGAGAGAAGAGTACAGGGAGTAAGTAGGTACACAAGCCGCGTATCGGGTATTCAAACGAAAGTATTTTAAATGTGTTGCGAATTTCAACCATTACTTACAAGACCCTTCTAACATCAAAGAAGTTTATTTGATAGCGAATTTATCAGCATCGCTCTCCTAATGTTGCCATAAAAAATCCATCGATTTGATTGGAGCGCAGTTGTAAATAGAAATACTTTAAAATTGATATCTCTATAGACTGAGGGTGCTTCTTATAAACGGCACCTACCAGTTATTTGTTTTAGTTCATTCATAGTCTGTACGTTTTATTTGGTTGAATGTAAATATATTTTCTCTTCTGTTAGATGCTAAACAGGGGCCAAATTATATATAGTCCATAAATAAAAAGATGCTATTTACATGGAGATATTGATAGACTTTTGACACGCGTCTCTCCATCTGTAGTTTCTTTCGTCAAATGTAAAATGCCAAAATGTGTCATTCTGAGACGATATCTTTGTTATGGTGAAGCGATTTATTTAATTGAATTCAGCCCCACGAGGAGCTGGTGGAGAAACTTACCTATTAAAAGGGACCAATGTCTTTTGTCTTGTATCCGTGATATGAATAGAACTTCACCACGAGAAGTTCAGTGAGCCCCTTGAAGGCAACTACGGGATATCACCACGTTAAAGATGGGAAGCAGCATCCTCCAGAGAACGAATTATCTTTACAGTGGCATCCGAGATTGCTGATAGCAAACCCTACCAGTTTTGGAGAAGCATATTTACAGAGGGTGGTTACGAAACACTGAATGTATGGTTGTGATGTAGAGAGAAGAGATTTAGCCGCAAGTAAAGCATTACAACAAAAACTAACTTTCCATTTATTACAGGCTATTAATTAGCGGAGGTAGGTGCTCCAGGCGACAGGCGGGTCATAAGAGGTCGTTTAGAAGATGGAATGACCGTGGGAGGCCGTTAGGGCTATTGGCGCCGAATGGCCGTAAATTTACTTTCAATTTGGGCTTTTAGTGTCATTTATTAAATTTTAAGTTACTTAACGTGATATGAAACATATTCTTTTACGTTTTATGGGAGGTAAAGGTACCTTTTTACGCAATTTTAAGATCAGCCTTGCTAGAGTTGGGTCCTAATGATAATATTTCTGTGGTCATTCGATTATGATGAATTCCTGGTCAATTGTCTTTTTAGACAGACATGCGAGGTTTCTTTCCGTTTTCAACATTTAGGCTGATGGGAACAGAGATTGAGTGTAAAAAAAATTGAGTAACAAATTCCACTACTTCAGCTTTTTCTTATAGCCAAGCATGCGCTAGGATTCCCCAACAATATTAGCTTCCAATGATTTGTTTTAAGGCGAATAGTAGGCTGGATAGTGGCGCCACTACATATTTAATTTTATAATTACGTTATACAAAGGTATTATCAAAAAATCGGACCGCGCGTAGACGATATCTATCATAAGCTTTTTTTAAATGTATCTTTAATAGTTTTGTACTGTATTATTTAGGCAGATACTTGTTTCAAGAGTTTAGTTCCTATTGGTGGCCACCAAGCTCTCCAAACAAGGTTTTTGATTGAATAACACAAAACAAAACTATTACAGATACATTTAAAAAAAGCTTATAATAGATATCGTCTACGCGCGGTCCGATTTCTTGATAATTCTTTTGTATAACGTAATTATAAAATTAAATATGTAGTTGCGCCACTATCCACCCTACTATTCGCCTTAAGGCGCTACCCCGACCCAAATCAGCGCCACCACCTATTTTATTTAATTATTATGATAAACGAAAGAATTTAAAAAAAAACCATCGGGCAGTTTGAGCTTCCTATCATAAGCTTTTTTTACATGTGCCTGTGAAAGTTTTATTTTGTATACTTTAAGCAGAGATGCGAAGTTGCTCTTTTTGGCCACCATGGTGGGACAAATGAGCAACTTCGCATCTCCTCCTGTACTATACAAACTAAAACATTTATAGAGGCATTAAAAAAAAGCTTATGATAGGAAGCTCAAACTGCCCGATCGTTTTTTTTAAATTCTTTCGTTTATCATAATAATTAAATAAAATAGGTGGTGGCGCTGATTTGGGTCGGGGTAGCGCCTTAAGTTGTGTACTATCTAGCTCATACATCTAGGTAATGCAGCATGCACCACATTCTCTGCCAACTATCATTGTTGTGATAAGCAGTGATATTAATCAGGTCCAATTCCACAGACACGGCCTTTAGAGCCGTAATGCAATGCAATACAATGGACGGCCATAACACGGCTAACACAAGCGCTAGGGGTGGGGGAATGTTACCAACGCACTAATATATTTACAAGCTGTGCGAAAAGCGGGACCGTGTGGAATACAGTGGAATGGCACAAAAGTCTCAATACCCAGCAGTGAAATAAGTAAGTCTAGTCTGTAGGTCGGGTTGCGGATGATGATGATGCGAAAGCTGAACTTATACGCCCACAGCTGGACATAGCTCCCCTAAACAAGGAAGCCGTAATCTCTATGCGTGGCTGACGGATTGGTGTACTTCTGGGTGTAGAGTTATTGATTTTTGAAAAGTAGCTTGGTGGGTGTGATATTGACCATATTTTTCTTAATTTTTTTTGAAACTATTATTTATTATTATGGACTCTGAAGGACCACTAAAATAATCAAAGCCAGTCTGAGACTTTACATAGTTTTGATACGCTAAGAAAACACTGCAAGTTTATAATTTTTTTTACTGGATTTTTTTTTTTTATGTAAGTACTGTTATTTAATTGCTCTTTAACTGAATACTGGGTAAGGTATTGGAATAAAGAAGTCTCTTAAAATTGGTCAATCTAATCTGATGTTTCACCATTTACCTATCTCTTTCCCCGCGTATTCAACTTCATACGGATTTAAATTCAAGTCTGAAACATATCCCTTTAATTTTCCCTCTCACCAGGCGTCACTATCGTGGAACATCACTAACGTGGCAATGGCCCATCACTAGCGTGGCCCGAGCACTCAGCAGCGCTAAATTGATAGCCTCTGTTTGGACGGCGCTGTTCTGTTAGCGACGACTGCGAGCAATTGATTCATCTGAGGTAGGAAATTGGGAATTTGCAACACGGCTATTAAGTTTTGTTAATCGTAGAATGGAGTGTTTGGGTTTCAACCGGGGTTTTATTAGAGTGCTTCGACTAAGTCAAGTACATACTTCTATTTCTACGAGAATCACACAACGTAGGTACCTAGTTATAAAGCTAAATGAATGGATATTTCGTTACCTCTTCACGTTAGTTATAATAGAACAAATCAGGCTGAAATTTTGCATAGATTTACTTCTGGGTATTCTTATGGGTATAACCCCCATGAGATAAACGCCGATAGGTAAGGCGTTTATCAGGGGGAGGCCTGAGTCCAGCCGTAGACCTTTATAGGCTGTTGAGGTTCATATTACTTCTAGGTCTGATCTGAAATAACATTTGAACTCCTTTTTATCCTGCGAACCCGTGAGCAGAAGCGAGTTTTTATACAACTTTATTTAAATGGCGTTTAAAAGTAGTTTAGTTGACACGTTTTCCGCTAGACATCCGTCACAACTACCAACATAATAAACCAAACAAAAAGCGCCAAACCTAATATCATAGTTCATTATAAGCCGAAACAAAAGCAGTTACCGTGCCCCTGCATATTTTAGATCCTATTCCGACGCAAGATAGCAATTTGATGGAGTCCCGTGACGCCCTGTTATGATGCCTTCTAGTATAAAGTATGCATGGGTATCGACGCCGCGCTGATTGAGCACAGCGCCATCTATGAATAGCGGATTGAGCTGCGGGTCGCGCTACTCGCCGGTAGATGGCGGGAGTCGTTACAATCACCTATGTATGATTATTAACTTTAGAGTTAGGTTCGTATCTACACGATGTGTTATGTCAGAATAACAAAGAGGTATAATACAATATACCTTTTCAGACTCCATGCTCGTAAAACGAACTTTGTACGTCATTTATATCTACCCGAAATTAAAAAAACTCGCTTCGCTCGTAAGTTATTCTGGAATCCTGAGTTGCGCTTGGGATTCAAGAATTCCCGTGACGTAAGACACTGTTTCATGCCCTCGGTGCATAATCTACTATTCCATTGTTTTATTTTGCTTAATCTGATCGTTATTTGATTAGATCGTATTTATGTTGCAATAACTTCTTTTGTAACATGTTAGCGAGTTAAAACATATTTAGCATCTTATATGCATTCATCACACTGTAATATACGCAGGTACCTAATTAGTTAGGGTTCCACAATTACTAACAAACCCGCAACCCAAGTAAAAATCGCCAGCAACTCAAACAGCGACCGCGGGCGGGTCCACGCACGTGCTTGGACAAACACCGCCCTCCTAATTAGAGGTTACCTTTGTCCTCTGTTTGCTGCGAGGGAGCTGCGGCGGCGCCCTCTGTCGCAGATTACCTACACTAGTGGATATTCTACCTTGCATGCCTCTGCACTTTTATTTCAAAATGTAACTAGGTAGGTTATTATGTAAGTAATTCAAATTATTTATTTTCATTTAAATTTTACTCGCAATTTTTATTTATTTATCTATCAGATTACGATCTTCTGTCTGTTCTTTACCTAACATTCATTCAACACAGAATGTCATTATAAGTATGTGCCTCTAAGTAGTTAGCCCCGTTCTACAACTCTTTACGATAGAAAAAAAATTGTAAAGGATTTTGTGTATTCCCACCGGATGCGAAATCAAAGGCTTTGCTTCTATCAATAAGCCGTCGCAATAATAAGCAACAGACTGAAGAAACGAAACACAACAATTAAAAGCAAACAATGAAACGGATTCAAAATAAAAATCGAAGCGTTTCACCCCTGCGACGGCGCGCCGCCGCCGCCGCCGCCGCCGCGCCGCCTAGCGGAGCCTACCGTTCAGGATGCTTTTAGAGTTCTTAAGAGACGAGAAAACCTTAAGTCGTATTATTTCGTCATATTTTCTAATCTTAAAACTTCAGACGCATTTTTGGATACAAAGTCTGTTGAAAATTATCTGGATGCCGAATTTTATTAAGATTCTTTCTTTTGTTTTTTTTTTATCGTGAATATACCTTCGTTTGAGCACAATCTCACCTGCTGGTAAGTGACGATGTGTCCGACGATGTCAGACGAAGGTCTAGAAGACACTTATTCACTTTTGCCTTTAAGAGACGCAGGTTGTATTGTAGTAGCCTGATAGAAAGAGCCTGAAGATATATTTAACTAAGATGGGTACTTTGGAAATTAAAACTATTTGTTTGATTGATTCTTTCAGCCAGATAGTCAGGGAAAGGCAACAGACAGACAGATAAGAGCCATGGCCTTACTGACATGCTGCAGCACACACAGACAGTTGTTTGTTTTATTTGTCTGTAGTCTGTATGTGTGTGTCTGAAGATGCAAATAAAGGTTATGCAAATAAAGGTTGTGTGTGTCTGAAGATGCAAATAATGGTAAATTGAATCTGACATCCCATCGACCGAAATCGCCCTATGATGAGATAGGTTAACTAACAATTTAGTATTTAGTTAGTTGAAAAAATAACTTAATTGATCTAAGCGCTTTTTGTAAGATGTTATAGTAGTGAATCTGGAATTCAATCTGCTACGGAACCCACTTAGTATTTAAAGCGTTCACTCGCGCTTGACGCAACATTTCTCGCTGCGTCGATTTTAGCGAATGAAAAAATGCTTTTTCAGCTTTTACAGCGCTTTTCATCTTAATCCAGTTTTATCTTCTTTGTGGCTCGAGGCTGCAGACATTTCGTACCTACTGCTCTATCTTGTCTTTTATCTCGACGTACTTTGATTCTTTAGTTTTTTAAAATATGTTTCAGGTAAATATTGAAAGACTATCTTCTGCCCGAGGCTTTGCACGCGTATTTTCGGTATAATAAGTAGCATATTATCTAAGTTAGGCTATGTCCTAAATGTACGCCAAATTTCATATTGATCTGTTCTGTAGTTTTGGAGATCCTAGGTAACAAAAATCACATTTCACAAAGTTTCGGCTTTTAGTAGGTACTCGTGTTAGTAGGATTTTGTTAGGTACCATTAAAATAACGATTTACTTTTATTCACTTTTCTCAGAAAGATTTTCTTTTAAGATAAAGATCTTAGAGCACTATTTTAAATTGAAAAATAATAATAATAATACTTAATTTTATATTTATGCAATGGGCTTTCACGCAAAAAGTTGATGCAGTTAAATGATCACCAAGTAGGTAGAGATAGCGGAGCCATTAAATCTAAATAAAGGACACCATTTACATTTCTGTGAGCGAAACTCACCAACACGATCTGAGCAGCGAGTCCATTTGACGTTAGCAGCGAGACGTGATCGTGTCGTCTCCTTTTAGTATGGTCACAGATTAGATGGTATGGTATTTGAGTAGTTACCTGTCGGCACGACGGAGGCGCTGTACCTGATTGTATGTATGTATGTATGTATGTAGAGCCCCTCTGATCAAATTCTTTTAATAACACTAAGTTACACCACCATGCCTAGATGCAGAATATAAAACTCCTCATTCATACAGAGGGTGCCACGGAAATCATATACAGGGTGCCACGGAAAGGGTTTACTAAGCTGAAAGAGAATTCTTGACATCGAGGGGTCAACGATTGTTCTACGGTTTTTTGAATATCGCACGTTTTTTTTTATTTTGAAATAAATTAGAGAGAATGTCCTTCATGTTCGTGTTATCTTCTGTGTAGGAATTCCTACATTATTATTATTGTTTTTAAATTTCAAAGGATTTACTTACATGTTCGTTTTTGTAATAATTAAATGACAATACAATAAGTACGAAAGTTTGTGTGAATGTTTGTTACCACGTATCGCCGTAACTGCTTAACCGATTTAGATGAAATTTGTATTGTATTATATATATGAGTTCATCCATGGATCTGGGTACAAAACTAAGTTCACTGTTAAAACTCTTAAACCGCGTGAATCAGTAGCAATCAGTCTGTCCGTCTGTGGTGGTCACGTGGTGGGTCGCATGGGGGCAGGGCAGAGGCCAGGGGTGGCATATGGCCCGCATGGGGTGCCGATTGATTCGGGACATTATCCGTGAGTCATCGCTACCCGCGGCTGCGCCCGCTGCGGTGTGGCTGAGTACTCAGGCCCATATTCACATATCTATTGACATTTTTAGTTCTGTGCAGAACTACATACAGGGCAGAACAGAAATACGCTCAGGCCCAGCACTCGGTAAGTATCACACAGATTACATAAATATTTGCCATCATACATATAGATTAGTAGCATATACATCTATGCTACTAATATTACATATAAGGTGAGAGTTTGTGCCGTTGCGAAGATGTTTGCCCGGAGACAACGGCAAAACTACTGAATGTATCCGGCTGAAATTTTGCACACAAAAAGTTCTGGACTTAGAATAACTTATAGGCTACTTTATATTCCAAAAAAATGCGTTCGAAGCCGCGGACGGAAGCTAGTTTAACTATAAAAACTATCGTAAATTGAGGATTTTATTACGGTCCCTGGCGGGTTTGGCTGTCAAACTAGACCTAGGTCTCTGTCATTGGAATTCGATTGAGAAAAAAATACGATGAAACAAATTGTGAAAGTCCACTGTTTCGCACATAATTTAGTCGAGATCTCAGGAACCTTGCGGTTATTACTAATATTTGGTTCCCTGAAACAGTTTCTACTTATGTTGCGTATTTTCTTGTAAATAAGCAAAAACTGTGTGTTCCTTGTGAAGTAACGGTAAATACCTAAATTAATTAAATTAAATTGACAAATGAAGTTCGTAGTAGACCCGTTTAGATCCTCAATGAACCATTTAGCTGCGAGGCATGGATGATGGACCAAATGTCCACGCTGTGAGTAACCATAACACCTCATGCGATCTAGCCTCGGACCTGCTTCAAGTCAAACCAACTCTCAGCCGACCTTCCTCAGCACGCACATGTCCACATGTCCACCGCTGGACATGTCTCCTCCAGTCAACGAGGGTCTACCATATTTACCTAATAATTTAAGACAATAATTAATAATTCAAGATCTATTTTTAATAAAACGTCAAGTGCGAGTCGGACTCGCGCACTAAGGGTTCCGTTTAATTGTAAGACCTTGTTTCTTGACAAATATTATGATGCTAGGTCAACATGAAGTAGGTACCCTGTATATTTTGGTCGAGGAAGAGAATCAAAACTTATTATTTTTTTGTTAATAAACTAAAAATTTACGGTTTTCAGATTTTTATCCCTATTTGTGCTTTAATGACCGTACTGCTTACCAAATTTCATGAGTTTAGGTCTACGGGAAGTACCCTATAGGTTTTGGGTGCATGTGATTCCCTTGGAAATTTCAAAATTTTCGGACATGAACGGCTGTAACTTTTGAGTGCGTTGACTTAGAAGTTTAATTTATATCACGGCTTCAAGAAGTTACGGACTTGAGTATTTGATGTTAATTTCAACTCGGTACCTCCACGCGTTCCTGAGAAAAGAGGGTTGACAGACGGACAGACAGACAGACGGACAACAAAGTGATCCTATAAGGGTTCCTTTTTTCCTTTTGAGGTACGGAACCCTAAAAAGATTGAACTAGCCTATAAATTCGACGCATTGAACTCCCTAACTTTCTTACCGCCGGAAGGACTCGAACCCGTGACACGACCCCAGTGGCATCGCGGGGTGAAGTGACGGGGGCGGAGACAATTAACAAGTTTATTGTGCGACAAAACACGCTTCCGGCGCGTGGCGCGTGGCGCGTGGCCAGAAGTACGGTGACTGGAAGTGGCAGGAGTTGAGGATTGTTGAGGAGTTACGTTATAGCAGTTTCAATAGAACTAGTATTCACGTTATTCTTTATGACATAAGAATGATATATCTTTTCAAACTATCCAAATCGGACCATTGCGTAAGAAGTTATGACTAAAGGGCATTGGGTAAGTTTGTATGGAGTCGTGGCGTTGTTTTTTTTTTATGCGGCCACTGATGGAATTCGTGTTGAATTTAAGTACTACACCTGTATATTCATTATAAAAAACAAAATACGCCGTAACTTATATCGGAGCCGAAATATTCGACTTTGAAGTTGAGAACAATTTCATCTAAGTTAGTGATAAAATGCACTTTAATTTAAAAAATACTATTATTTTACGTATGGAACGAGTAAGTTATGAATAAAAAACATGTATCCCATCAATAATATTTTATTTCTAATACTATTTATTAGTATTATTATTTATTATATTTATTATTTATTTACGCACGCAAACAACACGAAAGTCAGTTGGTGAGTAAAGAAAGGGTAGGTTGTCGAGTTGAGCGATAGCGTAACGCAGGTAAACGAATAGAGCGCTGTGATTGGTTAGCATAACTGAACCGAGCTCCGGGCCGGTTTACAATCGAGCTCGTTATGTTTAATTTCATTCTACTACTTCTATGAAATGCAATGGTTACTAAAAACTGTAGGGAAGTCTTGTTATTTGTTTATTTAGACGATCATTTTATGATTTTTTGCCATTCGATATCTCGCTTCCGATATATTTTAGATAGTGGCTGTAGTAATGAAAGTTGCTCATTTTTGAGAGTACTTAATAATGGCAATAGTTTTATAACTGGCCGCGGACCATCAAAAACAACGCCACTTTTACCCAATGCCCTTACTAGCGAAGTTCACCGAGTGACCGCCGTACGTAGGTTCTTTTTGGCAATCTAGGTGTGCAAAAGTACATCGCTCTCAAATAATTGTGTTAAATGTATCAGGTATGAACAAAAATTTGTTACAATACGATATTTCATAACTTTTTTATTTTTACAACTTTATTATTTTTATTTTTTTTTATTTTTTTCGAACATTGTGCTTTGGATTCTTCGTCTAACTCGTCGAAACTCGTCGTATCCTTAAAATATTTCAATACTGCATTGATTTTACGTCCAGCGATTTTTTCACTACGCCAAACATTAAAAACTTCAATAAGTTTCACACTGTTCGACATATCTAAAAAAACAAAAAAAAAATACTTAAGGCGGATAACGGCACAAAAAAATGTCAATCTCGATAGCTTTATACACCCAACTAAGGGAAAAAAAACATTTCAAGACCAATCCACTCCAATCACGTTACTTCTACTCTTTTGTAATGGAATCGAACTGTATATTTTAGTACTATTTACGTATTCTTTTGTAATGGCAATCTCTACAATTTAAAAAAAAGTTTTATTAATACAATTTATAAAATAGTAAAGCTATTACCTGTCCGCTCAAGTTCCATGCGTAACTATTAAACAATTATCTCACAAACAAACGTGTAAGTGCCTTGAAACTTCGTCACTGACTGGCAAATGAAATCGCTTGCGCTTGGATGCGTGAACGAGTTGTAACTTGTACACTACATGTCCGTCTTGAATTGCGCGATGAGCTGAGATATCGAGTTTTTTAATTTGTGTGGGTATCAGAGTATTTATTAAAATAGGGTACAATCCATTTGTATCGCCTAAATTTAATACCTATTGCACGCATAGATTACCAGAAAGAACTTACGTGCGCCGCGGGTGCGTGTGACGTCACTCGCTCGGTGGCCGCCATTTAACCGTAGGCAGATATCAGTTTTTAGTGATTTACTCCGAAACTATAAGTTTAGGAAAATAAATTACAGAACCAAATAGACTCAGTTTTGAGAGACCCATCGAATGATGTTTTCGGTGATTGATTAATGATTATGGTAAGCCCCCCTTGTTTGGGGGAGGGCATGATCAGCAGTGATCAGCAGCAGGTGATACAGTGCTGAGCGGTAAGGCTTCAGCTTCTCAAGTTACACCATAATCTTTATAATATGTGATTAAAATTTAACGTAGACAATATATTCATACGCCCCTGGGGTAAGATGTGGTAATTCTACCTACTTATCAGATTACAGATTTCAATAACTTTATTTCTTTAGGCTCACAATATAAGCACCCAGACAACTTAGATTTTAAACTTTATATCATATCAATAAAAAAAAGGACATACAGCGTGGCAATGCAGCCAGCTGCAGCGTCTTGGGGACGCTTCCGACTGGTATTGATAGGGTTCAGTTGAGCTACCTGTAGATTGTTTGCAACAGTCTGCACAGCTGTAGGCTCCAACTGTAAATACCTACTAGTTCTAATTTGTTTCTATTATTTTATTGTAATTTTCTTAGTTAATAATTTTTTTATGATTAGAAATAAGGTGTTAAGTACTGATTTTCTTTTCACTTCAATTTTTAGTCCAATCGTGGAAGAAGATAGGGCCTCACAATGTATACCTGACATCTTTATGAATAAACAAAACGATTTGGCTGAAGTTGGTGAAGCTAGTGAACCGGGACACATGGGAATGTTCCCGTTCACCCGGCGCGGCGCGCCGCTTCCAGTACCTCGGCGGGCGTGTGATTGTGACCACACCTCGGGGCGTCCGCGCGTCCGCGTGACATCACAACCACAACACGTCCATTCCGATATTTGCTGATAGCCACCCTGATTGTTCATACGAGTACACCCATACACATTTTTGTAAAGATAGATAGATAACTCTTTATTACAGAAAGAAATGCTGAGAATCAAGGAAGTACAAAGGGCGGCCTTATCACTTTGAGCGATGTCTTCCAGGCAACCTTGTGATATGATAGTACAGACAGATTTTTAGATACCTATTCTTTATAAAAGAAAATCGAATAGGTACCTACCTACTTAGTTCTTACATTTTCATTCTCGTTTTTGACAAATGTTTTTTAAATACCTTATACCTACTGGCTTTCGCGACTTCGCACGCCATTTTTCGGGATAGTAAATTACTCTATGTTATTCCAAGTCTAGAACAAAATCTACGTAAGTATGCAAAATTTCACCCAATCGGTTCAGTAGTGACGAGAAGAGGTAACAAACTTCCGAACTTTTGCATCAATATTAGTGATGGAGGAGTGATTATCTAAACAAACGTCAAAGGTAACCTAGGAAGCTGTTTATTGTCCGATTAACTTAGATAGTTAGTGACCTACCTAATTGTGATCTACAGACATAACCTGAGGGGTGAGTCTATTTGATGTTGAATACGACACGTGATCGTGACGTCTCTTTTTCCACACAATTAGGTACAGCGCCTCTACCGTGCGGGGCGGGAACTACGCAAATACCATACTAAAAGTAGACGTCACGCACGGTCACGTCTCGATAAATCGATATTGACGTCAAATAGACTCACCCCATGACCGCTCCTGGACAGCGATTTGTCCCAGGATGTTCGAATACACAAAAAGTACTTGAAATACATTATTTGTACTTCAATACGTTATCATCAAGCATTCTATTCTAATGCTATACATAATTTTATACATGCTGCCGGTGCTGCGTTGACGCATCGCATGGAAGGTGTTCATACATTTTTTTGAGTAAAAACTATTTAAAAGGGTCACTTACCATACGCAGCGGCGTTCCCCCTACCACGGAAACTAGATCTCGTTCAATTGAACCCGAGTTCGAGTACCGTTCGAGCAGCGATCGAGTTCTCACACGTGACGTTGCTTTGTACATCTGCAACAAAAGAATTCAATTTTATAATACCATTTTGAATTTAGAACACGGGTATAACAGCTGCAATTTTTATTGTTGAAGTTTTATATAAGTTTAGAAGTGAGCATAAAAGTGAGAAAGTAGTTTTAATTCTATTCATAAATTTAAGTTTCACGTTCAAATATTCTTCAACTCGTCGTCGAGTGATTATTTTTATATTACGCCATTTATTTTCTGCTTAGGCTTAGTTACTTAAGTCGTGTTTAAACAAAATATGCGACCAAAAATATGAAATTATTTAGCTTTTAGGACGAATATAAACGTGAGAGCGTCCCAAGTCCCAGCCATTAAACGACATCTCCAGCCTCCTCAACACCTGCGCTGAAGCTTTGACAAATAGCACAAATTATAGCGAAAATCCCATTAATTATTTAAGAAAACCATTTGTTACGTCAAAGCAGCTTAAAAATCCAGTAATTATACAGTCCTTGCCGTAGTCTGCTTTATGGGAGTAAATAAAAATAAAAAAGTAAAAAGCTCGCGAACGACAAAGGCGATGATATCGCGAGAATGCGACCCTTTTAATTAAAAACTCTAATTTCAAAAATGGAAGGCCCGTATTCAAATTTGGAACGGCCCAATGAATTTTTACGAAACAAAAGTTGTGCGCTGTTTTCGCTTTAGTTTTTTTGCCACAAGACTTGGTGATGTAAACATTGTTTTAGGGTTTGGTTTTCAGTTAAGTATAAATACTTATAGAAACTACGTCTTACTTAGTCTAACTGACATAATGATTATTACATCCTTAGCAAAGACTGAAATAATGAACCATTAATGGTATTAGCTACTTAAAATACTGGTTCAATAATTTGCGGAAAAAGCTTGAAATACTTTATCAGCGCACATGGCGGAGTGGCGTTACGTCACCGATGATGTCACACCATGTGTTTCAGTTCAGCCTCCCATTCCGAGTGTGCCCTGTAATGGGCACGTTTTAGTGGGTTAGTTTAGTGACTTCGTTTAATTTGAACGGGAATATGTACATATTTGTGTTTTAACGATCAAACATAACAGAAGCTCTTTCTGATGGCTATAAAATGACGGGAAATTATTGTAATTGTCCAAAGACTCGGTGTTTAATATTCCGTGAGATTTTACAAAAATCCTTAACAATTTCAAGTGATGTAGAATTCCTATTCCTACCGAATAACATTTTATAAATAGAAATTGGTTCATTCACGGATTCAAGATGTAATGAAATTGACATAACAAATACCAAAAACGAACCTAACATAAATGTCATACAGAATCGTTCGATTTTTAAATATGGCACGTCAAACGGACGTCCGCGACGCTTCAATTTGCGGCAGGATGCATCCAATAGCGCTCCCGCCTCGTGTGACCCCCCACCCCTGCAGGGTTCTCACTGACAGATGACAGATGCAAGCGAGATAGACCCCGTCGTCGTTGTGATATCGATGCGCTGACAAACCCGAAATAATAAGTAAATGGATTGTTATCGGTTTTGTCCACGCGATTATACAAATTGCTGTGCACTTAGTCAGGGATGTCAGTTTTCGAGTGGCATGACGACAGACCATATTCAAAGTTTCTTATGAAAGAATGTACCTAACTAACGAACGAACCTACCTACTGATTTGCAGGGACTAGCGAGGGACCCAGATAATCTTGTCTTCCAAAATCTAAATAGTAATACACCTTAGTAACCAACTGAATAGTTAAACTTGGAAATAATTGCGCTTTTTATAGTAGTATTGTATGTATACGAAATGCACGATGAAGTAGACGGCGAACACTAAGATAATGCACGATGAAGTAGACGGCGAACACTAAGATAATGAGAGTAGAGTAAGTACTAGAAACATCGATAAATGCAGAATCTTTATTACAAGTAGATTACACGTTTCCCCCCTGAATGAAACTACAGGGCATTCAGCCACGTGGCAGTGGCAGCCCTGTTTGACGCATGCGCTGTGTAAGTGGTATGCAAGGAAAAATTTACCCTTCATCATATCAGTAGCGTGTAGTATTGTTACAATGAAATGGAAGAGGAGGATAAATATTGACGATAATGATAATAAAATATTTAGAACTGAACTGCGACAGCGCATAGTCGATAAAGTGAGAAATAATCACTATCATTCTGTATCTAGTCTACATAATTCAGTTACATTACAGGCATATTTTTAGATATTCACATAATGTAATAACAAATGTTGGAGATAAAATATAATAAAGAAATACATGAAGTAAATTGATTTGACAGTTCTGCTTCGCTACGGCACAGAATATGATTTTGTTAAATTATAATTCAATTATTTTCGACACTAACCTGAAGCTAAAAACCGCGGCAAACCTCACATCACTGACACACACTAAAAATCTAGAAGCTACAATTAAAACACAGATATTAGCAGTAACTAAAATCACGAGCAGCCAACCACTAAGGGATCGCACAAACGTTATGGCCAAGCTCCACCACACAATGATTCTCTATTTCCCACATGCGAATCCCGCCATTAAAAACTGTGCGAGCGAGATGCAGCCATCGCACTCTCTCTCACTTCAATTATGTTCAAACCCTCCAGCTTCCGACAGAGCCATGTTCCCATCCCACTAATGACCGTTAGAAAATTGAAATAGGGTTCTGAATTCTAATCGGATGAAAAATGATTGAAATTGTCTATGGGAAATGACTGTCGCTTTTTACAAAGGTGTAAAATCTATACAGTTTTAGCGACATGGAATGATATCGAAAAATAAATAATTTAAGCTTTAAAAATTCTATAAAATTATTAAAATGCTTCACGGTTCACATACTCGGTAAAACCACAAAATAAGCATCGATAAGGTAAAACATGTCAACAATAACATTTTAAATGAACATTAGCTTAAAATTGAAATAAGGTTTTAAATTAATACAAACTTTATATCACATTTAGCCCAAACAACGATTTCAATTTAAAAACGAATAATTAGCAAATCTTAAAGTCATTATTCTAAATTGAATTTGAATATTTTGAATAGAGGGGAGTTAGTCAATATTGTAAGTGCCTAATCTCTGTTTGACCAGATGTTCAAACATTTGACCTCAATGATTTGATAGGTAAACACACTACCCCATTTAAATTAAGTTTGTAGTTTGACATTTTGTAACTTTACTATTTTATATTGAGAATGAGAACTGCTTTGTTTTCGATTTTTAGTTGTTGTTCTAAAAAGGGGCAGTATCATTATACGTTCTCAAGCTCGCTTTTTGTATGGTATTAATTTTTTTAACCAGTTATGAAGCATGATCCTCATTATTCAGAAACTATGTTATGAAATATGATAAAGGTTTTATTTTATTAAACAATGCCATGCAATATCAATGTTATGTATGTGTAATCCTACCAGTAAGTTGGATAGATGTGAAATTGTGAACTGAGTGGATATCGAAAATTCAAATTAGAAGCGCATTAATCACAACCCAACTCGCAACTAGGCCATTTTCAAAAGCCCTTGTCATTGGCTGACAAAACATTGAAGGATTCCACATTGCACATTTCAATGAACGCCGGAGTACACTCAAATCGCCGAAAACACTTCAAAAGCCCAAAGCACCATCGATTTAAAACAGGCAACGTTTGACAGCCGAATTTCAATATTTCAAGTTGTGACGGGAAGTGGCGGTGATAAGTCGATGTCTCGATAGGAAGGCCTGACCCGCGATAACGGGCCAGGGCGCACAAAACGGCCCCATTTTGAATCATCTCTATAAATATTTTTTGTGACGCATGTCCTAATAGGTAACGCATAGGTAATCTGTTTTGAAAGTCAAATAGAGATGACAATGTCGTATTTGAATTTGGGTTGCATAAAAAATTACATATTTTTGTTGTTGACAGTTTTTAGAGCAAAAATACAGACAGGGCTTATAACAAGTGTTTATCAAACTTAAATTAGCCGAAATAAATAATAATTTCCTTACTAACACGCAAATAAGTAATAACCAAGCCGATAAAACCAGCTCGCTCGGTAGATTTAGATGTATTTGTGTGTGTATCGCTCATAATATTTTCGCCGCTATTTGGCTGCATTTTGATAACAAATCAAAAACAAAAGAAAATGAACCAATAAGCGGCGAAAATAGTAGTGATACACTCAGAAATACGTCTGAGAGATTCGACCAGAAGTAGTAACTAGCAGCAGCGGCTTATATTTCTAAGTGGTTTCTTGGTCTTTCAAATAAAAATGTAAGTTATCATAAAAACAGGAAATAATAATATATCAATCAACAAGCGTTATCAACCGCCTACTTTACAAGTACGCAACAAACTCGAGGTCAGCCCTCTACGCAGTCTGAAATCTGAAGAATTATTCATCTGATGAATTATACATAACTGCAGCAAAACAGTGTCAATGAATATAAAATTCAATTTCATATTCACTGGGACGCGAGAGCCTCGTGTAGTTTTGAAATTTAAAGTCGTATTTCTTGTGGGAAAAAGCGAAAATCCCTTGACGTGTTTGGGAATTTGTTATTTAAATTGAAGCGATTTCGTCACTGATATAACAGGCCGTGCTGTGTTGAATGCTCTTTGATTTGTTTATGAAAGGAGTTTTTTTACATCCTCCTTATTCACATCCATCTTATATATGAATAGACTTTCAATGAGGGGTCCACTACCTACGTTCACTTATCCATCAGCTGTCATCTTATTAACCAGTTCAGATAGTTCCTTACATAGTCTAACTATTGAGTTTTTTTGCTGTCTACTGCGTTGCGTTTGGTTGCGTCTCAACTATTTTTCAAACAAAGTCATCTTTGTTTCTAGAGATCAAGAAATGGACAAACGGGATAGTCAGATTCAGTTATAGTCATATCAAAATGTACTAATCATCAAAGCATCGTCCCACTCTTCGCAATAAATTAGCATCCACCAGTATGATTGCGAGACCAATTGCTTTGTAAAAGGAACGTATAACAAACGGCTCACAAAATACTACCTACAATTTCTAAAATACGTAAGATACAACTAAAAGATTGTAGCTTATTACATGTCTGTTAAAAGCAGACAAAATGTAACAAGAACGATACCCATCGGCCGCCGACGACCGCAAGGCGAGGCGGAAAAGTAAAAAGTTTATCGGAAAAGAAGTCTTTATCTGCGGATAAGTGGCGGCGGCGAGTCCACTGCAGGATCTTGATTCGACCAGCAATTTGACAGATAAGAGTACACTTGGCCGTTTGTGAAGTTAGAGCCCGTTTTAGCCTCAATCATTTTCAAGTGTAAAATATTTCTTTCTGAACTATTTATTTTTTGCTTCAGATGACACTTATAAGGATGATAATAAAATGGAAAATTATAATTTGCAACTGAATAAAAATTAATATAAATATAGTAAGAGAAAAAAATACAGATTAATTTTAGACAATTTATTACGAGAAGATTACTTTAGGTAATGATGATGACTGTCAAGTCAAGTAACGTTATATAGGTACCTCAATCAAGTTTTAGCTAAAGCAAATTATATTAGAAAACAAAATTTTCGTAAATGAGCTAAATAAACACTGAAACACATTATGTTATTTATGACGTCTTAGAAGACCTGGAAAGACGAGAGAGTTTCAAAAGGCGTCTCAAATCACAATCACAACCCCAGCGCCATAATGGAAAATTATCACCCCGCGGACAAAAGGACAAAAATGCCCGTAAAAATATCAATGTCGAAATGTAATACGCAGCGTGTCGCTCCACCATTAGCCGGCGAATTGGGGTCAATTGATGTTTGTCCATTCTCGTTACGGCGGCCATATTTGAAATAATTTGGAAATGGAACGGACTGCGAGTTTGAATTTGGAACGCATCGAGACTGTCGATTTTTATCGAGTTAGCGGCGCGTAATGAAGTTTGCATTCGGTTATAAAACTGTACCATTTTTCAATGAATATCATATTTTATTAGCTTATATTTTGTAATCAAATTTTCACTTGTAGTTTCCATTTTGGTTTTATTATCATAGCGTTGGAAACTATTATCAATTTAACTAGCTTCTGCCCGCGGCATCTGTCCTTTATAAATAAAATAAAGTAGTTAGTAGTCACTGCTTTGCCCTGTTTAAGGAAACGGTAGTTATGTGACACTAAAATTACAACTTACTAGCTGCGCCCCGCGGCTTCGCCCCCGTGGAAATTTATGTTTCCAACTTTCTTATTTTTTTCTTTCATAAGAACCTTCTCCTGACAATAACAAACACAACAAAGAAAGAATTAGCGAAATCGGTCCAGCCGTTGTTGAGTTATGCGCTTACCAACACATTTTGCGATTCATTTTTATATTATAGATTTAAGTAAGTAAGAATAGAAACAAAATGTGTTTCTTCGTTATTATTATTCGATTGTATAGTAATAGAATAGTAATTTACAAGGTGACTAAAGTACCTACCTAACCTTACTATATTCGCAAGTTTTGTTGGTATTAAGCACGTTTTTTGATGGTTATAAAAGACGAAAAATGTTCTATTAGAAACCGGTTTTCGGACAATCGGAAATCAAGCCAACAACAAATAACTAGCATTAGGTCCCAGAAGCAGATGTCAGTGCAAAATCACTTCCGAGCACGCCCGTTAAAATTCTTATTGTAATCCAAACAAAAAACACACTTTTGTGCGCGAACAATGCGGCAGCTGAGTTTATGAATACAAAACTCGTTCTATTCTTCTCTTCGAGTTGCGTTCGAGCGAGGAGCAAATGGTAGGGCCCTTTCTTTACAAACGAAATTCAGTTTTCTATTCTCGGATTTAACGATCAATTTTCTTTGCGGGCCATTATTTTCTAGAGTCTTTAGACGGTGGCACATACTATTGTAGTATTCTGTGGCTGTACTAAAAGCTTGACAACCGAGTTCCAGCTTTCTGGTTATTGAGATAAGCTCGGAAAATGCTTGCGCAGTACAGTTTATTACAGAGATATTTTCAAGAATAGTTACTTGCTTCTGCACTCGGCTTTGCACCCAAGTCCCTTCCTAGAATACAAACAAAACAACCTATCTTCAAAAAATTTCGTTTCAAAATTTCGTTAAGGTCCGTTCATTCAGCCGCTCAGAGTTGAAAGGTAACAGACAGTTTCTCTCGCGATTTATTTCCGTTGATTTGAGTAGGTTCTAGGTATTCGACGTACTCGTGTAGGTACCTACTTACAATGTAAGTTTGAAGATCGTAGGAATTTTACATTTTACAAGGCAAAAACTACCTTAATCAATGGAAATAAAGTCGATGTTTGTTATTGTTTGAGACGGGAGTCAATGGGGTTGATTTGACATTTTGTGGGAGAAGTACTTAGGTACCTAGCTATGAAAAAGTGACGTCTCATGAGGTTGATGACCTTTCCTTCGTAATAGCATAGGTAATAGGGTGTAGTCGAGGGTAAGGTTCCTTCCTAGGTAAGTAGGTAGGTAACGACGCAGGAGGTTGCGGGTTTGATTCCCATCTTGGGATAAATGTTTAAGTAGGTACGATCTGCAAATACCTACCTATTTGTTCTGGGTGTTCTGGGTATTTTCTGTGTAGGTACTTACTTACTTATACCTACCTAACAAAAAATATTTGTCTATGTAATGTACGTCTATTGTAATAAGTAGGTACTTACCTCCTACTCCTAGGTATACCTATCAGTCGTCTACCTAGGTAGGTGTAGGTAGGTAGTAACCTATAGCCACCTACCTTCCCATAACAAGCTCTGCTGAGCTAGACGATGCTGTGTGGATTGTCCAGCCAGCATTACCTATTTATTATTATACTTACCTACCTCGGTAAGGTACCTTGGTTGGGGTGTGGAAAATACTAAGTTAAAAACCCCTGAAATTAAGAAACAGAAATTCCTTAGTTTAACCAATGTGTATTGTGTCCACGCGTGCGCAATATTTCAGGACAAGGCCTGAGGGAGCCTCGCTAATCGCCCCACATTTCAATTGTTTCGCAATCAGCGCCGTCGCCGCCGCGCCGCGCGCGCCGCGTCGCGGAGGCGCGCGTAGACCTTCATTATTGTTCTGGACTTTTAATTTTGTTTTCTTTTATGTGGTAATTAAAATTAGTTAATTAGGTACGATTGTTCTCTGAATGGACGAGATTTTTTCCGGCTTCTTTAAAACTTTTGGAAATTATTATTTTATTAATTTACCAACAATTCATATTTTGTGAATTAATTTATGGTGCTCTATACCATTTGAAAGTACCTACGTAATTATGTTTACGAAACCTTTGATATGAGTTGCAGTTTGATTGCTAAGATTTTCATTTTATTTGAAACGTGAAGATTATGTTATTTTAAGTGCAACTAAGTATTATTTATCTTCATACCTAGTTGACTTGGACATAAATGTTTTAGTTTAAAAAAAATGTAAGACATACAATTCCAAAAAAAAAACACAAAATATCATTCGTAAGTTTAAACCTAACCATTTTTTTAAAGTAAATACCAATTTTTTTTGCAAATAAAAAACTTTTAAAATTTCACCAATCCGATACATAAGAGCTATAATAAAATACATAACACACCTGTAACCACGGACAGGCGAAGACGAAGCCAAGGAGAGGAGCTAGTTCATTTCAATTCACAACATCTCGAATAATCCCGATATCCCGCACTCGGGATAAGATGAGAGGCCGAGATCCTTCGTGGAGCGGCTTCCGAGTACAGTCAGCCCCGCGGTTACAAATCAGAAATCAATTACCTACTTTTGTTTCTTCAAGCT
Source organism: Eupithecia subfuscata (assembly GCA_963564075.1). Classification (NCBI taxonomy): domain Eukaryota; kingdom Metazoa; phylum Arthropoda; class Insecta; order Lepidoptera; family Geometridae; genus Eupithecia; species Eupithecia subfuscata. The sequence goes on along the minus strand of OY751124.1, from coordinate 9,455,793 downwards.
TACCAAACCAAATAGGCACAAGTCAAATTTTAAATAAGACTGTAGTAAAATTTTAAACTGAATTATTATTTAAAAAAATTGTATAATTTAAACAAAATTATCATTAGAAAACTGGTAATTGATTCTCTTCTCTTATAGTTGTCTACAGAGGCCTCAATTAGAATCTGAGCTGTTGTCAGCAAAGCTTATTTCAAAGTACTTATTTATGATATTAAATACAATTTTAGTAAATCTACTACTGAATTTTATATTATAATATAATATAACATAATCCAATAATTAATGCTTCTTCTCAGGTTTATGATGTAAGTAGGTAGTCTAAAATGACATGTAAAGAATTAATGTAGGTATGTTGCTAAAATTTTGGTTTTGAACGTTTTAATAATATTATACAAATTTTTCAGTCAATTGTCTGAGCAATACAGTGCCTTCAGTTATCCATGATCATATCGCATAAAACTGTACCGAAATATTGGAAAACTCAAAACTCAAATCATGGTAAATACCTATCCCGTTGTAAATCACTTGAATACAGTTCAAGTTCGCCTTCTTAAGCTTCGTGCTGACTGTACCTAACCTGATTCTCTTGCACGTAGGCAAGGTACACATCTTACCTGGTAAGTACTCATCGTACAGCACTGCCTGAAGACATGATGACCAGAGACCACTCGAGATATCCTTTCCAAGCCTTCGGAGGGTAGGAAATTTGAATTTTACCCCTAAAGATCGGTATTAAACCCCCTCATAAAGGAACGTTTTGTCTTTTTTCTTTTGAAGTAAAACTGGGTCGTTACTTTGCTGTCTATAGTCGAACGAATGTTTACACGTGGCTTCACTCGAGATTTGAAAATGATGATAAGGTAGGGTAGATTATTAAATAATGCTGGACAATCCACACAACATTATCTGGAACTAGAAACATGAAGAATTATACTACACGTAGAGATAAGTTCCTTGGGGCTGATTATTTTGAAAAATCGTTTAGGTATTGAATGATAGATAAATAAATGTTCAAAACGCAAAATACTGTAGATTTTAGTATTTTAAATTTATTTACTTAACCATTTTGCTTTGATTATTATTTCATACTAACTTCTGCCCGCGGCTTCGCACGCGTTGTTTCTATGGAAACGCTTAAAGGTGATTTCTATCCCATGGGAACTGATTTATGGGATAAAAAGTAGCCTATGTTTTATTCCAGGATTAGAATTACCTGTATGCAAAATTTCAGCCCGATCCGGTCAGTAGTTTTGGCGTGAAGAGGTAACAAACATCCATCCATCTATACATCCATCCAAACTTTCGCATTTATAATATTAGTGTGATGTGACATAACATGAACTGCAACAGTTTATATTAGCTCAATTGTTTCAATTGTAAATACTAGTTCTAATTTATTTCACTTATTTGATTGTAATTTTCTTTGTGAATAAAGACTTCTGCTCCCATAATATAAATAATCAAAATCATTCTGTCAGGTACCTAACCTACCTACTTGCATATAATTAAAGAGCGATTCTGTATGGAATGGAATAATCAACACAACAGCCATGTATTGAAACCGGAGCCCTCAAGAAAGTAGCGAAGGAATTTGAAACGTAAACAGTTGTGCCCTAGACGAAATAACTTTGTTTATAAATATAAACAACATATCAGGTAACGCTGTACCCGGTACCAAACCAACCAAACCAACTACACTCAGGGTAGCTAGCCTAGCCTATACAGAGTCAGGGAATATTTGTAACGTTACGAATTTGTTCTTCGAGCTGATCGTTCTTCGTCGCTTCTTTAGGTACTTTAGTAGCCTACTCATCGAAGCGTCAGAAATCAAAAATATCACTTTATTTCCCTGTCAGTCAGTGTTTAGTTTTATAATTTGACCTTTTTCTAAGTGTGCATTTATTGTATTTATGGAAATAAAGAGTTTTTGATTTGATTTGATTTCTAAGATAGAATCACGAATCACGTTGCCCCGAGTAACTTTTTTGCGCTTTTTATACAGATCCTGTAGGTACGTTCTACAACGCGTAAAGCTATCTAAAAGTATTTTAACCCTTATGTATAAAAATTTCAACAAACTTACGTATATAATTATACCTAATTAAACAACAATTTACCCAACAACAAAATTGACAAAAATATCGTGAATAGGTAGGTACTAAATTAACAAAAAAAATACTTCTTAATTTATAACAACATTCAGGCAGGTCATACAGCTGTGCTTTGTCCGACCGAGGTGACGCCAATATAGCGTTGCATTTGCAGTTGCACTGTCCGACATTGAGCACTTTGGAGGAAGGAAGCAGACATTATATTGTTGTATGTTATGTTTGCGTCGCTGCCGCCTCGGCATGCTTAGGCCGATTCTTGAACGATCAACGTTCAACAATCTCATCAAATGAAATGAATGATGTTGTCCTAGCAAATCAGCCTTAGATTTGTAAGCGGCCTAGCCATTTTACAAACGAGCTGGTTCTACGATCCATCGGTGACGTCATGTATGTAAGAGATGGGAATCGGGTCGCTAATGCTCTGTCTGGGGGATTGGGGTGCGTATGATCGTTTGGGAATGCCCAGTTTCCACATTTTCTTGGTTAACATCAAATGCACACCGCATTTTAAATTTTTTTGTGGCCCGAGTCGGTCAAATATGGGAAATTGGAAATTCTTATGATGCACAGGGGATCTCAACTGAGATTCATTTTGTTTGGGCTGAACTATAATAATTTATTTATAATTATGATAAAAAAACGGGCGTTTGTCTTAACTATGTTTCTAAATGTGTTTGCCCAAAAGTGCTAATCCACGGAAATCCCAATGTCCTTGTGCCTTGGTGAACAGGATCCGAACGGGAAGCAACCCGCGAACACAAATAGCGCACATCTGCCACGCACGTGCCCGCACAATGGGACGTATGGGAACCAGCCCACCAGACGGACAGATGTCACGTGTTGGGTTAAAACTTACAGAGGTTAGCAAAATCACTATTTGATGACGATTCAACTGGTAATAAACTTTTTATGGAGCTGTTCTTTGAAAGATAAATGGACCTTCACAGCTTCCATCGGTTCAATCACCATAGAAAAGAATAAAAAAAAAGTTTTTGATTGTGTGTCGGTCATACACTTTTTCATCGCTATTTTAAAAACGGAGGAGATTCTTAATTTTCTATAAGTTTTATGATGTTCGTACCGTGCTGGATAAACATAAGTCTGAATGTTCCCGAGGAGGTCCTCTAACAGTTTTATTTCCAAATTTTAAAGGATTGCTTTTGTCCCGTACAACTTCAAATAAACAGTGTAATTAATTAATAATTATAGAATTATGCATGAATTTTGGTTTTATTTCATTTAATGTCGGTTTTTTTAGCTTTAAAATACCTAGGTACCTATTTAAACGTTCGACTTTATAATTTTCAAACAAATCTTTGACTTGCCAAGTTGACAAACCAGTCTCTGAATAAAGATCTCTTTCACAAGTTTTTTTAATATAAAACCTAAATGATTGGTAACTGTTCAAATGTAATCTCACGTTACGTAACATGCGTACGAGTGACTGATAACAACTGTCCTTGATCCATTGATAACAGTGATAATTGTACAAATAGTTGTACCAACCTACCCACTACCTCCGCAGCGTCGGCTGTGTCGAGTATGACACACTACAACTAACAACTGGTTTTGCTCCTATGATAAATAATGCTGGACCATCCACACAATGTGTGGATCCATCACCATCTAGCCCAAAGCTAAACCGAGCTTGTGTTAGTTTCAGTTTTCAACAACTTTATTTCTTGATTACAAAAGCATAGCAGCTTTTTATATAAGTAAAGTACCTAGTCATTATTAATAATAATCAAATAAGAAATAAGTATATAGCTCAATTGTTTCAATTGTAAATACTAGTTCTAATTGTTTCCATTCATTGATTGTAATTTTCTTTGTAAAATAGTAATTTGAGTTTACATCTTGAATCTACTCAGAATATCGTCGAGTGAATGAAAATTCTAAAACTGTTATATTCCGCGTAGTTTGATTCCTAAGTCCTAACTTGAGGGAATTCCACCCTCTCCTCTACTATTTTTATATACCTAAGTACTAAGTAACAAAACCTGGGTATTTTTTTCCCAGTGCATAGCAACATTTTCACGAAAATGGTGGACGAAATTTTTAAATTTATTTATGAGTTTTGATGACTGTTTTAGGCAAAATTACAAACGGAATATTAGTACTTACTGGTGGAATGAGATATTTGCGGTATTATTTTTCCGGTTACTGGTGTTTATACATCCTTGCACCGCACAACACGATTTTTATATTTTTATGTGAGAGCTGCTTTCCGTCTCATTTGAAGTATTGTACTAACGGCTCAAAATGAAAATTGCGATGTCGCAATTTTTTAGACTTACCTCGTTTTTGTCAACTATCATTCTAAGTCTTCTCAGGGTTTTCACGTGCTTCACGACCAGCGTAGGCTCTGCAGATAATTTCTTCATATTAACTGAAACAAAAAGAATAACTTGAGTGAAAACAAACCACTAACTATCACACAATAATTTATGCAAAAAGTTTGGATGTGTTTCTGAATTTTTTTGTACTCCAACCAACCTCACTTAGTTCGATAGAAGTTTTAAATCAGTATATGAAACAGGATCTATTGACAAAAAAGTATTCGTGTAAAATACCAATTTTCTTATTAACTAATTTTTTTTAAGGGCTTTGTATGAGGAGGACAAATCCTAAAAAAATATGGCAAGTCTAATTCGACCATTTTCCTACACTATTATAGCTAAGCCGGTTATGATAACTCCTCTTCGTACCCCGTCCAAAAATTCACATGTTTAAATGAAACAAAAACCAAAGGATCATCATTATAGAGTATTTTTTTTTGTCCATGCTTCATTTAAGTAACATAACTCTGATATAATGTCATAATTTAATTAAAATTAAACTACAATTTCTGCTCGACATAGTTGTACTGTAGTTGATCTCAAAGCGGGCGCGCGAGCTATGCGGCGGTGACGTCATCACGGCGGGGTACATCCTACGGGATCACACGCCTCTGTCCTGTGATACCTAAACCAAAGTAACGTTATCTAATCTGTGCCTAAACTCTGAACTAAGAGCCTGTCTGATCTGACGTGTATATTGCTTTACAATAAGGGCTTACAATCCGCCAAGCGTAGTGATTATTGCAAACCCCCGTTTCTCTCAGCATGTGTGCTGACGAGAGAAGGGCTGGCATCACTTTCCTATTGACGCCATCATCGCATCATCATCATCAGAAGTATGAGTCCACAGCTGAACATGGTTCGGAGGTAGAATTGTTCTGCAGGGGGCGCTGCTGCCCGTCCCCGGTGGACATCCCTTAGTCGCCTCTTACGACACCCGCGGGAAGATTCGGGGTGGTGAAAATGCTAAGCCAGCACAACACAGCATATCCTAATAGATAGATCGAGTTTGGTAAAAATGAGTTAATGAATGAGCGTCATTATCTAGCTTGCCGCATCCAGCCTGCAGTCTTTCGCAGGTCGTCATCGTTTGTTACCACTGCATGACAAACTACTGAATGGATCCGGCTGAAATACACGTTCACTGCTGAAGGTGTATTACCTAACGTGAGGGTTTTGCAAATTATCACCACGCTTGGCTGGCAGATTGGTGTGGCAGGCAGTGGAGGTGGTCACAATGCAATGCACCTTTGCAAGCTGCTGCCCTTCCTCTGGTAGATTCCCTCAGTCGGCTCTCTAGACATGCACGGGCTGTAGTTGGAGGAATCGATTCTTAAGCCGCGATCGACTCGGCAAGAAATTACGAAAACGTCTAAACAAAATCCCCAAAACTACTACATTCTGAGTCAATAGTAATTGACGTTATAAAATGTAAGTTCAGTACTAGTACCTGATCTCACTCAGTGTTGCGATTGCACTAAATTCTCCCATCCTATAAGTGACGTTTGAAAGCCATTCTATGGCCTCTATCCCAACTCCCATCCCCGACAGACGATGGATGGTTACCATTCCCAGACAAATCTGAACCCCATGAATGAACGAAATCAGTGACGAGTAAAAGGAATTAGACTCGCTTTGTGTACTAGCTTCTCGAAAGTGGAAGGCTCAAATTACGTGCAATTAGGTCCACCCAACTCGGTTATAGTCAGAGAGTTCGTGTCTTACGTGCATATTATTGTCTCTATCACACTTCGCTCTAGGTACGTCTTTCCATCTTAGTTGTTCATAAGGAACATAGCCCATTTGTTGAGTTAGCGCTGGATACCAAATTCACCGAATCCTACTTAGATCTCTGATTATTGATTAGACAAGCCGCTGGCCAAGGGTATACAGGTTCCATTCCCATTTCCAAGTGTCAAATTTTGCCCATTCTCTCATCCATGGATGGACGATTTAGTGTGATCGCACAGCAGATCTGCCCCTAGCAACCGGCACGGGGCGGCACACATCTGTCCGTCTGCCCCTATTCAACGGGACCCCATTGTGCCCCATTGAGGGACACGTGGCCGTGCTCTTTACCTTCGCTTTCAATTCTTATCTGAGTAAAGCTCTGGTATTGTCAATATTGTAATACTATCGTGGGATTGGAACCAGACTTGGCTTTAGTAAATTTGAAATTACCAATTATTAATATCAGAGAGAAAGAAATGGGACGAATGAAGGACACAGTCATACAAGCCAGTTAAAGAGATGGTGACATCCTTACTGTCATTATCATTATCACATATTACGGGGTAGGTAATAAAAGAGACTGAATACCTAGGAGCAATAAGCAAAGAAGTAGCTAACGCCTACATTTCCTAGTCGAGGGACACCTACCTACCTAACTATGCATTTATGCATTGCTCCTAGATGGAAATATATATTGCCTAACTTTACGTTACGTACTTACATTTTTATGAAATTTCAGGAGGCGTTTTTGATTTACAGGGAGAATAATACCTGCTGCATCGCCTCTCCTATAACTCTAAGGTTTGCTTGAAGAAAACTCTTTTAGAGTTAAGCTCGCCTATGTACATAACCTATTAGATAACTTCATGCTATCTATTATTGTGTACATTAAAGAAACAGAATTAAAAGATGAACTCGGTATAGATTTCCTTCTTCGTAGTAATGTCTGATAAAAATTAGAAGATGAAATATGGCTTCTGATGAGTCATCATCAGAGGCCATATTTCATCTTCCAATTTTATAAGTTTCATCATCATCATCAGATGATGATGATGATGAAACTTATAAATCTGTTCCTTAGTATGTCCACGTGTGTAAATAATGTTCCGAAGCAAAAACTGTTGATGCTGCTCCACTACGCTTCCTAGAAAGGCGCCCACTACAAATTCCTTTCAACCTAGTTACCTATTCTACTTACCTATAACCTATAAGTCGTACTTATAACAAACAAAACTAGAACAATCTTTGAATTGTTTGTGATTTTCGCCTTTTTAATTAACAACGAACAGAACCACAAAAAAACTAAACGTGGTTGGAGTACTTAAAAAGTCAGAAGAATCTTTTCCCATAAATTTTTTATGGAGACCATGAGTACCTAATTTTTTTTCTCAACTTAAGCTTTTCGTGAAAAGTCTTGATATCAAAACTTTTCGAAAAAAGTCTTTATATCAGCCAACCTATCTCTGTTAGAGGCGATAAACAATTCACCAGCTTCATAGATGTAACGGTCTGCACGATGGAGATGATTCAGATGATCGAGGACTGGAAGGTTGAAGTTGGCAGCATCAGGTCAGACCACAATGTGATTACTTACAAAATTATATTAATAAAATCAAAAGGGATTAGCTTAAACAGAACCACTACAGGAGAACTCTGTAATGTTAGGTCTGGTTTAATAAACGAGTTGAATTGAATTTAATAGTAAAAAGCAAATAGGGTTAAGATTCATGGGAAACTGACTCAATTGCTCGAGACAAACCAAAACAAAATCGAGATAGATAAAATACAATATATAAAAAACTTAGACAAAATAACACAAACATTATACTATTATAATGTTTGTGTTAATTTGTCTAGGTTTATTATATTTAACTGTTATTGCATGCTTCTATAAGCATGCAATCCCCAAAAATAAATCAAAAGGTACACTTACTGCCATGGCGAGCATGGTAGTCCGAAAGCCTCGCTGAGATGAATGTAACACTTTGACCGGTCTGCAGCGCCAGTCCGTCAGTCCGCCAGTCCGAGGTGATCAACGAATACCTGAGAACAAAAGAAGAATATCAACAGGAAGTAAAGAAATCACAAATAGAGAGCTGGAAGGACTTCTGTAAGAAACAGAACAGGGAAGGAGTTGGTATGGGAAGGGATCTACAGAGTGATATGCAGGACTGCAAATAGACAGAAAGCCCTACCCCTGAAAGAGAACGGAAGAGAACTGGACGGTATAGTCTGCAAAGTTTCTGGCTGACACGTTTCACCCGGAAGACCTTACAAGGGATGATAGCTTAGAGTAGCTGAACAAGTAAACGTGTTGGTGCATGATGAACACCATGATGAACCACCGTTTACTGAGGTACCTCAGTCAGTTCTTTCTTGGTAAACGGTGGCTGGTACCTTAACCGGTGTAGCTACCTGAAAATGGTCTTAAGAGACGATTCACAGCATCAAAAGAAGTTTTCGTGTGAAATGCCCATTTAAGAAGAAAATTGAGATTAAAAAGATATAAGTACAGTTGGCAAGAGCCAACTGTACTTATATCTTTTTAATCTGTGAATGAAAATTTATCAAAAAATTATTGATAGTTTCCTAAGACAATTTTCCTGTAGCTACACCAGCGGTTAATGTACGTATCGCCCCTTATTTCCCCGTTCAAAAAAATTCCCCCTTTATTGTCAATAATATAACCAGAATTTACTTAAAATTTAAAATAGGTAACTTAACCAAGATTTTCACTGCGATCACCAATCCGCATCTAGCGTGGTGATGGTGATGGTAATTACGGCAAAATTCCCGTTTCATACATTCAGCACTCATGGACGTAAGGTAGGTAGGCTGTGCTAATGAGTATTGCTTTGTACGTTGTAATAAATATTATACATCTAGAAGACAACGGCTACCTACCTATTTACCACAGCTTTACTTACCAGTTCCGAGGAGTTCCCTCGACTCGGCCATCTTAGACATTTCCAGCCAGTCTTTAGTAAGTACTTACTTATTGAATGATTTCGACTGTTATCACCATTAACGAGGTCTATACTTATTATTCTTACATTACCTATATACTAGCCAAACCCGATGTACAATGTTTAAAAACAAACCTTCCATACTTAACCTAAAATTCACTCTGTTGCTGCGTCTTTTTATACGCAATTTGCATTAGTATCTACCTAGGTACCTACTTGTGGATTTGAGATTGCTTAAAATTAAGTATCTAGCACATCTGTTTCAGGGTCATTCCAGCGAAGATGACACCCCAGATCAAATATAGGTATATTTTTTTTATCCTGTCCTCAAAATATAGAATGTTTTGGCTTTCGGATTTGCAGAAGTAACAATTATGCTATGGGTAACGATTTTGGCTACATGGGATACTAAGCAAATAAATACTTATAGAACTATTGAGATTGGAACCACTGTCCCACCCGTCACAATCACAACGGCCTGTGGAACCAAATAAAGCCTTGATGAATTTGTGATTTACATCGTATAAGTGGTTTCCGACGTTTCAGAAGATTTACACTCGGACGTGGTCACGGTATGACTTAGCCAGCTGAAACGTCGGGAAAATAGCTAAATAAATGGGAGAAATACACTTTATTACCTAGTAATATTTCGATGTCGACTGACCAACGAAAAAAAAACTAAATTCGTCTTTTTTCGTTTTGTTAAAATATTTCTTATAGATGTATAATTAATATGGTTGTCGAAACAGTTGTGTGTGTTATATTCGCGAAAATTAAGTCGTAGACTTGTAATAATCGCACACAAACGTCACTCCTCCCACCCATCACAAAACGTTGTCCCACCCGTCACAAACTATATGAGGCATTGTTTTGGTAATATTCTGATAAAATAATTGTATTCTAATGTAAAATGGGACCTTAACATTCTAGTTACAACTTATGACCTGCTTAATAAATTGTTGAGGGTTTGTCTTAATTTGGGAAGCAAAGCCATCCACTTAGATAGGTGGGTATCATGGGTGTCCCACCCGTCACACTTAGAAAATGTCAATTTGCTGGGTCAATTTAGGAATTTAGGACTGGGTTTTTATGTTTTCATATAAAACAATTATCTGGTTTCTTAATGCCATTATTTTGAAACTGATAGCATTGGTAGTTTTCAAGAAATTACTTGAAGTTTGAGCAAAAAGGAGTTAGAAATGTTAGAATGTCCCACCTGTCACAATGGAATCACCCTTTAGTTGTTTGTGCCGTGGTTTTGTTCACAAACATTGTACATGGAGTTTGGCTAGTGTATACTAGGTACCAACTTACAGTACTATCACTATCAGTTTATCACGAGTAAGCGATAGTGTATACGTACTTATGAGGTCGGGAGGGCGTGTGGTACATACATACCTAGGCAGGTACCTACGTATCTACCTACTGCTAAAAAATTTGGGCTTTGTCGATTGTTGTACGAGGTCTTAATAATTTTAGTTAGGTTAGTTACTTAGGTACGTAGGTAGGTATTCTATTTCTACGACGACGCGACGTACTTACCCATTTGTGATTAGGTAGTAGGTAAGTAGGTACCTATTTGTTAAAAGGTTAGGTTAGTATTAGTACAATACCTAAGAAGTTAGTACAGTACCTAGGTAACCTATCGTTTGATTTTTTTTATTTCCCGTATAAAATGAAGAAGTAATGTTGACATTGTTGACGGAGGGTGCTCGCTACTAGGTACACGCACCACAATATTAAAATGCAGGCCGGTGGTGGTGTTTTAAATTAGTCCTACCAACCTACCTACCAAGTGCATTTTTAATTGAATCCTTTGTCTACCTATGTTATACATATAATGTAATAATATGGCAATAAATATGTCTTTGTAAACGTTTTTAGCAGGACTTCATAGAAATGTCCTGCAAAATGCAAACGCATGGGCCCCCCACCGCAGAGTCAGGCAGGGGCAGGGCACTGCCAAGGTTCAATCGTTCAATATTCCTGAAATACGATCTATTTATAACAGAACTCACCGTTTTTCCTCAAACGAAAAAAGCTGCAACTGTAAATACTACACCCCGCCGCCATTATTACTCTATTTTAAAATAGCAAAAGTTCTAAATTGGAACACTCCGTTTGAAAATAGACACGCTCACTTTTGACGTCTTAATTGATAGAAAGCACTCCAAGTTTTTTGGAAATAGAACGAATTTCGCGAACGATCATCACGGCTGGAGTGCAATAATGAACTGACAGATTTTTGAATGAGGAATGAAGTAGCTGAATGGAATGACTATCAGAAATAGTCGAAGGGAGGCATGGGCGCGTGAGCAGGCAGCGGCTCAAGCGCTTTAAGCATAAAAATAATCACTTCAATATGTTTATAATAGGTACTAGGTAGGTACTTAGGTACCCAATAATAAAATACCTACCTAGTACCTATGTAGGTATTGTTTGTTTTGAGAAAAATCGAATTCCTTAATTTTTTTTCCTGTTTTTAAGTTTTGCGGGACAACTACCTATCTATCGCGACATTTTTAACCCCCCCGACGACGCCAAAAGAGAGGGGTGTTTTATGTTTAAGGTGTCTGTCTGTGTATCTGTGTATCTGCCTGTGGTACCTACCTATCGTAGCTCCCAAACGAATGAACCGATTTTCGTTCAGTTTTTTTGTGTCATAGATAATTTTATCCCGAATGATTTTAGACATGTTTCATGAAAATCTGTCGGGGGGTTTTTAAATTTTTAAATTTTATTCTTGTTTCAAAGCCGGTTAAAAATAGCCACATTATTCATCGGTAACTAGGGACCTAGGTACCTGGGTAGGTATTCAACGCTTTGAACGCAGCTTTTAGGGCATGTGACATGTCATACATAAAATGAAATGCACTGACAGAATAATTTGAAGTAGAAAATACACACAAAATAAATTCTTAACAGATTTACGGACAGCGCTTTTAGCGCTGAAACCGCTGGATTGCGCCACTCCCGCCATCGCCGCCGACCAATGGCGTGCGAGCGTGCGAACTGCGAACGGCGCGGCGGCCTGCGGATGTCAACCTTTTGTTGTTTTATTTTATTCGCGAATTTTTGACGTTGGTTTTTGGTGAGTCGTTTTTTTAGAATCGAATGTTTGAATAATTTTGATAGCAATTCAATTCCAGGGTAGAGGTATGCGTAGGTACTTTTTATCAACGTTAGGTACTTTTTGTCAACGTTAGGTACTTTTTATCTACGTTAGGTACTTTATAACAACCTTAGGAACCTAGATAAATTTGTGCACCGTTACATGATATGAACTAACACCACCGAGGCACCGACAAAATGTGGTCGAGCTAGTAGGTTAGGTACTAGTTCTGTCTGCAACATAGTAAGCCAGACCTGTGAGGAATGTCAGTAAGTATGGTATCTAGGTACCTAATAAATAATTCTAATATCTACCTATACCATACCAAAATAGGACACAAAATATAATTCATGTAAAAAGCAAGCTTGATAAGGTAAGTAAGTAGGTAGGTACAAGGAAAGTATTTGGAGTAAAATTAGAGGTAAATTATCTTGATCTTTGCTAAACATCGGCGTAGTGAATTTCAAACAAACTTAACATAAACCTTCTGGTAATTTTACTCCAAAGAGTTTCAGAAAACAAGCAAAATCAGTAATTTACGAATTCTGAACTCCCCAAAAATGTCACGACGCAACCCTCCGTTTAAAAGTTTTTTTCATCAAAATTACTTTGAAGATGTCACCTTGCTCTTGCTCTTAGAAATGGGGGCGCATTTGCCGTCTTTAGGGCATTTTTAGGGCGGAATTGTTTCGGAGCTATGTTTTTGATGTGAAAATAAGGAAAATGCTGATATCTACTTTCTTACCTACCAACCTACTTTAGGTCCAGATGTTCAACTGTTTTTGTTTTATGATTCTTTATTTGCTGCGGCTCGTAGAGCAAAATGAAATTCCATAGTGTAGGTACCGAACAACTGGAATATTTCAATATCCGCGGAGCGTCCATTGGGTCTGGCTGGATCGATTCCATTATCGACGTCAGTAAAATTTGTGGTGTGACGGTTTAATATTCCATGATGATGAGATATCAAATCTAGACAAGAGTAGTAATTTCATAAGATTTGGACCTAATTAATTGAGCTCTCTCCTGATGAAATGGAGGTGACAAGAGATAACACATCCCTCCGTATGATAAGTTTGAGCCAATAAGGCAACTATCTAAGTAGTTCCTACGAGTAGGGCCAGCAGTTTATTTGGTAAAGGCAGTTGATGTGATGCGGCTCCTTCTGTATGACTCACACTTTGTCGTGGTCCGTTGATTGCTCATGTCATGACATGACATTCAGTCACAATACAAAATGTAGAATATTTCTAAGGATGTCCTGCCAGTCTAATTTAAAATAATAAATGATTGTGCTTGAAAATAACAAAGACTTTTTAAAGAGCATTTAAAGTGGTTTCTTAGGTCGGTGACAACTTTTATAAAGAGTTGTCAAAGTTTCTTTCTAAGACAATACAAAATGGCTGTCCTTACTTTTATTATTTTTCTTTTGCAGGTCCCACCACCAACCCAGTTGGTCCAGTTCTCACAGTCTATAACAATATTTAGAATATAATGTATATTCTATGCTAATACTGGGTTAGAAATGTTAGAATCCCATGTAAGCACTATTTTGAAAAATTATCCCAAACGTGTATAAACTTAGCTCTGGCTAAACCGTCCATAAGGCAGTGTTCCCGCCATTTGCCGAGAGCATAATTACGGCGCCTTTGCCAACACAGTATTTGCATTAGAGCTTTCAGTCTACCCTTTTAAATTCAACCATACTCCGTCTTTTTAACGTCCAAAATACAATGCGGAATTCTTTCAGCGTGAAGGCTGAGGCTGAAAAGGGAAAATGAACCGAAGGTTTTTAGCGTACAGTCTAAATTGAAAGGTTTTTCCAGAGACATAGTACTCGGTATTTTTTGTATGAAACAGCTGAAAAACACGTTCGAAAATGAACTAAGAGACTGCCGATTTAGAGACCAAGGTAAAATAAAGTATTTCACGATTTTACGTACCTATACACTGTGGTCGGTAAATAAACATTTAATTGGAGCAATGCTACTGCTTCTGACTGGTTGTTCTCATCGTAACGTTAGTAATCCATGAAAAATGTGACACTATACTATGTACCTGTATTAATTATGTGTAGGTACACTACCTATATACTATGGAAGTACCTAACCTTCAGAGATTACCAAGGTATACTTCTTTTATTTTCTTTTACTTGATCTGTTGGATCTTTATTTTTCTCTTCATTTATTTATTTAAAAAGGGCATCCTAAGTGAAAATCACTTATGGGACGCCGCAGCGTGCACAAAATTTTAGCTCTACTATATTCGCTACTCTAATTATTATCATAATACAACAAACAGTAAAGTAAACTTAAATAAATGAGAGCTGAGACATGTAACGATACAAAAATAACTTAACAAGATCAAGATACGTATAACTTAGCTTTAGCGTGTGATAAGAACTTTCTATATACAATGGGTCACACGAAAGACAAAACGAAAGAGAAGAACAGAAAGGGTAGGTAAAGACAAGTAGGTATAATATATATAATACATATTTTGAATACTTATTAAGTGGTAAGAATCTAGTGTTAAATTAAAAAAAAAATATTTAAGAAAATATAATTAATTGAAAAAATAAATTCTCATCATAACCACACAACACCTTTTTAATAAAGTCGAATTAACAAAAACACTATTTCACAAAAACGACTCCAACAAATTAAATGAAACCCTACATTAATTATATTTTAATATAATTTCGGCGAAAAATCTTGCGTTTAATATAGTAAACATTGTTTTTGGCAGATTATGGGCTTAGCTTGACCGCCATTACGGCCCCTACAGCGCGTTATTGCGGCCAGCGGCTCCCAACATTTCCTGTTTCACGAGATAAACCGTGTTATAACTTGCTAACACCGCTATTTAGCTAACTCCCCATTATCTAATGCAACATATTTTTACATTAGATTTATCCAGTGAGTTATTGCTGTCTAATTTACTTTAGTATTTATGTACAAAAAGGCAAATTAAAAACTTCGTTTTAACATACATAGGTAAGTAACTTGGCTTTTCTTTGCAAGAAATTTCATGCCTGATATTATTAAATGAAATTAAAAAAAAATGAATATACAAGTGTTTTTGACCTGGTACTAGGTACCTAGGTACTTATTTGCTTCGTTCTACTTATTAGGTATGATGGATTGGATAAATGATTAATTTCAACGCTAACCATGTAAGCGAAGGTAAATTTTCGATGTTCATTAAATATTTTAAAACTCCACCAATATTTAGTATTACTTCTCGTCATTTTTTGACGTCGTGAACGTTAGTGAACAAGTCTCCGTTTCAGGTCTAGCCAAAATGGCGAATTTGTCAGTATGTCCGTACTCCTCTACAGGTCGTATTTAACAACCGATCGGTACGAAACTTTGTGTACAGATTCTATGATTTTATAGAATTTTATTGACGTCGGGATTTTTTGATTAAAGGTGTACTTCCTTCAAAAAAAGGCAAAAAGGGGGCTTTAGAATATCTCGGCTTTAAGACATTTGATTTCGATGATTATATTTTTAATTGAAAGTTTGTTGTTTATAATTCTTCTCATAAAAAATTGGTAAAGATCTGATCAGGATTTTTGGCATGATGAGCAGAATAGCTCCGCAAGATGCAGTATAATGCAAGTGAATACACAGTACAGCGCCACCTATTAGAACATCTTTGTAACACGTTGTACTTACCTTCTACGTAGCACGGCCACTTGCCAGTTTGTGCAAGTAAGAAATCTTATAGATGTCGCTAAAGCTACTGAACTTTTTTGATATAATATGGCACTTTTGCTCCGTGATACATAAGATGCGTTCATACTGGCATGGCGATTTGCAAGGAGTCACCGCCGAAAAACATGGTTGAAAGGGTAACCATTTCGACTATTTTCAAAATATACCTACCGAACCTACCTACCAAAATATCCCGTTTTAAATTACTTTAGTGCATTAATAAATAAATTAATTGTTGAAAAAAGTTAGTGTTCGCGACGTCTACTGTTCGTAGAACTACTAGTTTAAAATTTTCCTTAAAGCTTACCTCACAAAGTCACAATACAAAATCTTTCTCAGGGCCTTTTTTACCTATGGTAGGTATGTAGATGTACTGCAAAAGGTACGCCAATAACAATTAGCACTTGTAATGAAGCTCACAAAACTTTACGAACGTGTCAGAATGGCTGCCGAGTTTAAGGAAGATTAGATTAACAATGGATCCTTGGAACGCTTTCACGTTATTCTTGTAAGTACTCAAAGAAAGATCCGTACTTGGTAAATGATTTTTAATTCCTTAACCCTTAGCCAGGCTGAGGACGTATAAGAACCACTTCATAATTTATTTTTTTGTAACGGGCAGAGCACTCCTGGAGTCCACATAGGCATATCCGAACATTGTCTATGAAACTGTCAATTTCAAACATGTGCAACTGTCAGTGACATTCAAACAAATTTTTGACATTTCATGGTCACAACATTGTCGATCGAATTATTGTGTGTTTTTGACCGTTGGCGGAAGCAAAATATGCGATAATGTCGAAAAAAAATACGGTAAGTGCCCTGTTGCATTTGATTTAGGAAGTTATTGGATCATAAAAGGTATAAATGGTTTTATTATATCATTGGATTTGTTTATGATGGAGTTATGAACGCGGAAACTAAGTGGTCCATAGACGTCCACTGCCCGCTATTTTTTTTCCAAATTAAAATAATTTATTTTATAAATCTATGATTTCAGAGGCCTTATCCTCCACATCTTCGAGAGACTGAAATCGAAAAGGCTCTAATAGATATTCATGCATCTTCAGAGGACGATTCAGATGATGGATGTACACATGAAAATTATCCAATGCCTCATATAGATGAAGCATTGGATAATATACAAGGACTGACACGTTCTGAGCTATTAGACATCCTTGAAGAAGAAAGGGTCTGTTCACCACCAGTACCAGACCCACATCCACCATCATTTTCACTAAATGAAGATATGGCAAATCATCGGCCCATTGCATCCACTATAATGCAAGATCATGTGCAACCAATGATGGTACAAGGGCCTACATCATCCTCATGGATAGAGAGAGAACAATTGGCTCCTCATTCTGCATTAGAGGTAACAACTATATCCATAGCCTATCACCGCTTCAGCTAGTAAGGTCATAATATTAGGTTTTACCTTTTAGATGTTTTTATAATGGAATGTTTGTTTTCAGTTACCACAAGATATAGTCCAACAAGCATCAACTAGTGCACCAGAGCTAGAAACTCTACAGCAATTAATTGAAAAAAACAGGGTGTGGTCGCTGGATACTTCTAATTTTGCAGCTCCAGACTTCAAAAACAAATTGAAATCCAACAAAGTTTACACAAACCGAAGTACTCCAATTGACTATTTTGAAAATATGTTTCCCAGTGAAATAATCACTATCATAACAAATAATACAAATGAATATGCAAGATTCATCTGGTCGCTAAACTGGACTCCAACTGCAGAAGAAGAAATAAAAGCTTATCTGGGAATAGTTATAATGATGGGCTTGCACCCTCTGCCAGATGTAGAACTTTATTGGTCTACAGACCCATTCTACCACAACCCAGTCATAAGTGAAGTGATGACATGCAGACGTTTTAAAAAAATCACAGAAAACTTGCACTTAAGTGACCGAGCCAGAGAACTACAGCGAACTCAAGTAGGGTATGATAGATTGGGTAAAATCCGTCAAATAATGGATATTTTGAATAAAAGTTTCAAGGATAATTGTATTGAGTCCCAGGCTCAATCAATCGATGAGAGTATGGTCAAATTTAAGGGAAGAAGTAGCATGAAGCAATACATGCCCAAAAAACCAATCAAAAGAGGCTACAAGGTCTGGGCAAGATGCGACTCTGAAACTGGGTATTTGCATCAATTCAATGTATACAGTGGCAGATGTGAAACTAATGAAGATGGTGATGGAGGCCTTGGTTTCAAAGTCGTCATGGAGTTGTGCAGAACAGTGCAGGTTGACACCCTAATAGCTTTTGATAATTTTTTTACCAGCCTGCCATTGATGGAGATGCTGCATCAGAGGAAAATTTATGCAGTTGGTACTGTCAGAGTGAACAGGAAAGGATTACCACCACGTCTTTTACCACACAAAGGTGACAAAAAAGAAAATAAGTTGAAGATTGGGGAATTCATGTTCCAGTATGCAGACCCGGTGTCTGTAATAAAGTGGCGTGACACAAAAGATGTTTATATATGTACCACAGCACATGATCCTAAAAAAGTGGTTACTATACATCGAACCCAAAAGGATGGCCAAAAAGCACCAATAATTTGCCCATATGCAATTGAACAATACACTAGAAATATGGGTGGTGTGGATAGACTTGATCATTTTAGGTCATCCTACTCAATAGGGAGAAAATCAACAAAAAAAAATTGGTTGAGATTATTCTGGTTTATGTTGGAAGTGGCCTGCATAAATGCATATATTATGTATAGTATGACACACAAGTCAAACAGTAGCAGCCACAAGGAGTTTCGTCTTAGATTGGCTCGAAGTCTCATAGACAACTTTTCCACCCGTATTAGAGACCATATAATTTTCAAAAATAAGAGAGGAGGCCGGTATGGTGTGGCCGATGAAGTGAGACTGAGAAATGTTGGGCATCACATGCCTTATGGTGCAAGAACTAGGAAACGATGCCGCTTCTGCAGCACCAAGAAAGAGGTCAAAAGATCTAAAATAATTTGTAAAGTATGCAAAGTTACACTTTGTGCAACACCATGTTTTGAAGACTTTCACAAGTAGATATGTAGTGCAACTTTTTATATTGATGAATGGTGTTTAGAAGAGTTTCAGATTGTGAAATATAGGTACCGATACCTATTCTATTTGTCGTTTTTTTTTTTTTATTTGGGCAGAGGACGCATAGTGACCACCGTGTTTTTTTTATAGAAATAATAATAATAAAAAAAAAACAAGAAATTAGTATTTTTTTAATCCTATAATCTACCATAATTAAGTCTCAAAATGTAAAACTATGCGCAACCTGGCTAAGGGTTAAGTAATATGAAATTAATGAGTGAAAACCTGGACACATAATATCGAAAAGGCTATAATATTGATACCTAATGCTTAAGTATAAGTAAGAATATAAAAACTTTTTATTGATATGAATCTTTCATACTAAATTAAAGAAATAAGAACCTACAGGATTCGTATTAAAACTTCTTCCGCATGCTAGAGCTACTAGCCAATTCGAGTGACACGCATTTTTGTTGGCAGGATTCCTCAAAAGCATTAACACATTAAAATAATTTGGTCTCCTATCAGTGACATCACAAAGGTGCTGGTAACAACTGGGAAACTGTTACATTTCGCTACAATCTGGGCGCGGAAGGCAACCCTAGATTGCGCCGCCCGCACTCCGGATATATACGGACAGGGCGGAATGTTGCCATGCCTTCCGGTTGAGAATATGCCATTTTGTCTTTTATTCCCGCTTTGATAACGTAATATTACCTGAATATTTAACATGAATTGTCTCCGGATACTTCTTAACATTTGGTCTAGGTTTACCTACCCGCTGTGCACAGCTGTTATTGACACTGTTCAGATTTGCAATGCAATTATTGTAACGTGGCTATAGGGGTCCTCGACTACCCTGATAGTAGATTTTTTTATTAATCCTCCGGGTTTTTAATTAGAAAAATCCCTTTACAGGCCCTCAACATCAAAAAACCAACACACGCAGGACCGCAGACTCTGACGAATGCACCCTAGAGACTCAAACGTATGAATTACGAAAATAGGTCAACACAACGCGACCACATCAAAAAATATACAAAGTCAAACCTAAATATTCCTTTACCCGGATGGCAACCGGATAAAAAATTCAAAATCCCGGATGGGCGCGGGCTCGCAAACAGTGCTGTGTGATGCGGTCATAATTAAAGGGAAAATACAAAGGTACACAAGATTATAAGCGGTTATCAAATTATTTAGGTTATGTGTTTTCCCTGAAACTTATAGGAAAGACTGACCATGGATGATGTAGGCAAATAGTAAGTTAATTATGGTTTAATTAGAATTTACGTCCACGAAAAGGGGGAAAATGTTACATCATAAAACAATACCCATTACTCAACTAATATTTTAGTTTCATAGATATCATTATGACATTGTATTTAATAGAAATGTTTTAAGTGGGCCCTCCTTGCAGAGGACCAAGATAAGTGGAAGGAAGGTAGGGAGGCTTTTGCCCTACACTGGGACACTTCTGGCTGATTATATTAATAATCACTTTATTACGTTCTCCAAAAAACATTTGCAACTAAGATAAATTCTCTATTCATCTACTAAGTATTTACATACCAACGAAACAGACACCCTAATCTTTATTATGTATTTAGTAGCACATCCTGCGGTCCACGATAAAAACATGGACACCCCATTGCGGTGGAAACCGGTAATAACCGGTTAAACCGGCTTAGGGTTGCCAAAAATGTTTTACACAAAATTAAATTACAGTCGTTTCATCAAATGACCTGGATTTGTACTCCGAATCAGTGTTTTAATTATAACTTTGTGAGTGTTTTGTATTAGGTATTAGATTTAGGAGCGTTATCGTGTAAGTATTTTCCAACTATCATCTAGAAATAATTTACAAACCGTTTTTTGTGTACGAGCCTTACGAGAATCTTAGGTAGGTACTTACTTATATTTTATAGCGATGCAGAAAAGGTAACCAACCTAGCGGTGCTGATTATAATACAAGATTGCATAACTTTTTAAAATATCTTATAGGTACTATTAAATGGCTGCCGTATCGATAGGAGCCTACATAATTGATAATATTTATTCAGCCTCGTGAGAAGTAGGTGCCTACCTACTACTATGTTTCGAAAAGCAATTTTGAGCTGAAAGATTTTGTATTTAAGATCTCTTTACCTAAAGAATTGTGCTCCCATTCTCACAAGAATGTAACCGCCATATTGCCCAGCTCATTGCGGGTGCCAACCCTAATAGATCCGGTAATAGCCGCTCCTACCCGGACCGGACCCAACCACAGAATATTAGGGACCTGAGTGTGAGACTTCACTTTCATGACCTACATTATAATCATTGTTTGGCGAACACGTGTTGTTTGGCGCTAATAAAACTGAATTTTAATAGGAGCTTGTATAATATGGTGATCATTGAACTAAATATCTGTCTACATGAGTGAGTACCTACCCATAGTATTCGTGGGTGATTCACTCACTGTTGTATATTTCTTAATCAAAATGCAGACAGTCGTTGATGGCGAAAATAGTATGAGTGTCTCACGAACAGAACGAGACAGTAAAAAATGCACGAATCGGCCATGCTAATGAAAAACATCTCTAAGCAACAGAAACCTAAAGAAGGAGGTTCTACACAATAAATATAACAAAACAACACCTATGTGTTGTTTTGTTATATTTATTGGAAATTTAGTCTTTGTGGAAAACTCGTATTTTGGGCCTGACAAAAAAAATTCTAAGTGAAATATTGCTATTTATATAAGTAAGCCAAGTCTATCGGCTTTATGATTTTTGCTGCACTGTTTTGAGTGAAACAATCCTTTGATGTGCAACTTTGAAGTCCGCCGCCGCCGCCCGCCGGGATTGCGGTCGGCCGCGGACTCGAGTGTTTTGTCCGGCTGGCGGTTTCATTTTAATTTGACCTGAATTAACAACCCATGTTTCATCATAACTAAGTGTCTATTATTTGAGGATCACTTAATGAAGATTATTTATGAATCCTCTTTTCCAATAACATCTCGTAAAAGTGATAGAAAGTCTGCCTGCTCGTTATTTATCCACGACAAAACTGATTATCTTTGGCGAAGATACGTTACGTTACGGCTACTTAGATACGTTTTATCCAGAAAACACGTGTGTGAAGCAAGTGTCCTACAATCTGGGTAGGATCTTCCACTCCTGCGTGATTATAATAGCAATGTTAAAATAATACAAACAGTCAATCCAAGTGATAAAACCATCTCTGTGATGTCGGACTGGCGCAAGTCATAATCATCATCACCTCTTTAGCCTTATTTTTCTCAGGGAAATCCTTTATGGATATTTCCGACCCTGGGGGGACTCGTAAATAGAATCGCCCACTGCTGGGTATAGGGATTACATTTCTGCCAGCTTCTGCCCTGAGCTTTTCGCATGCAAGTAGGCACCCAATCAAATCAATCACAGAAAAAAATTTGAAATTAGTTTATATTTTCTGTAAGTAATATATTTATCTTATATTTTTTATATTTTCCTTTTCCCCCGTTGACCAAAAGCTCCGTTCGTTTAAAAGTACTTAAACCGTCCACCATTTCCGTTTCCGATATCAACAATGCAAAACTTTAAAAGCCGCGACAATCGCCGCGTCCGGTTAAGTTTAGTAAAAACCGGATGAACTTATAACGATCGGGTTAAACCTGGGTGAAGCGTTTTTTTCCAGGCCAATTAGAATTGTTAAAGTTTAGACTAATTGGTCGGTTTAAGGACGGTTTGTGATAGGTACACAATACAGGGGAAGTTATGCTTGGAGAAAAGGAAATTTTAGGTCTAAGTAGTTTTTATTTTGAAGTTAGAACGAGTACCTACAGGTAGGTACGTACCTACTCGTTCACGTATGCTCGTATTCGTAACTTCAAAATAAAATCAACTAGGTCTTGTTGATAACCTTAGTAATAAATAAATGAACATACAAAATCAACCATAAAAATATATGGAACAAAATCGATTGGTGAAGTAGCGGAACGTGGAACTCGGAATCTTCGAGAAAGTATTTTTTCAACACGTTACTGTATGATGCATGATAACTTTTCACTAAGTTTGAGAATCATCATTTTCGAATGTTACGTTTGGAAATTTAGTCATGGCTAACAATGCATAATTTCAGCACAATTCGTAAAGCCCGGCTAGCCCAGTCGGTAGAGCATGAGACTCTTAATCTCAGGGTCGTGGGTTCGAGCCCCACGTTGGGCGAACACTCATTTTGCTATTAACTTTTTGTTGGAGAATGAACTGTGTCAAAAACTACTACGAGCACAGCCATGCTATTATTTTTTTAACTGAATTCATAATCGACGAATGTTCGTTCCAAAATCCAATTTGAATTAATTGAACCACCCACTGGCAGCATCAGCTCTAACGTATTCAGAGATTAATAATGTCTGAAGCCAGGCTATGACGATCGATGATGTTTGTAATATAAGAAACTAATTAAAAAAAGTTCCTACAAAAAGTTTTTTTATCTTTACCTGTTCCAGAGTAGGGTACCTATTATAGGTGCTAATTTAATTACGTACCTACTTACCTACCTATCTACCTTCTTTGCTCAAGTACCTTGCATGACGTGGTCTAGTAAAAAACCTAATGAAAAAATGCTTAGGCCTTGCTTGCCTCAATTATTAATTAAAATTACACAACACATTATATAAGTTTACTTTGCTATTTCATGGAGGTAACGATGATGTTGAACGCAACGGGTTTTGGACTAACTGCTTTATGTAACTATCTTCTGTAAAACAATCGTCGTCGACCATATTGAAATGAAATGCTAAGTAGATTCACAAAGCATTTGTTAATTTCACCAATTTTCACGTCCGGGGGTGTAGCTCAGATGGTAGAGCGCTCGCTTAGCATGCGAGAGGTACGGGGATCGATACCCCGCACCTCCAATTCTTTTGGATTTCTTTTTCAACGCACTTTTCATTGTACAGTCCAAAATGTTTGCCTCCATAGAATTCAAATGTAAATGAAATAATACTTTATTACATTTTAGAATTTCTGGTAGCTGAGCTGATTATCATTTTCGTAAAAAATGGCTCATTCTTAGCTTTCATATAGCTTTCATTCTTTACAGATCCAACTGAATAAAGTAAAGTAATATCTAGAATTTATTCATTCGTAAATAATTTGTAGTTCGTGCATCTGCATTTCTATACTGAGCCACAGATTTGACTGAGCGCGGAGCACTCATCTGTAATAGATTATGCTACTCGACAATAGATGTCGCGAGTAGTTTGTAAAGTAAAACTTAGATTGGAATCACTCATCTGAGATAGGTAGGTAACAGACAGTTTTTATATTTACTGAGGAAAGTTGATATTCTTACATGATCTTTTACCTCAAAAAGGATGGTTTGATTTATTATTATTTTCCACGAATGTGGTTTATCTATTTTAGCCTAGGTAGGTACCTACACAAATAATCCTTATTTATAGTATCTAAAGTAAGGTTTTCAAAATACTATTTTGTCTTTCCATCGCAAGCAAGCGAAGCATCCAACCAATTTTGATAAAATAACCCAAATTGCAGCATAAATCTCAAGGTAATATTTAAGTTATTCCGCCATCCGCCAATAGATGGCGCTTGAACTGGAATTCCACAAAGTTGGGATCCCGGCATAGTTGAGTTGAATTTATGCCAAATTCGGGGCTGGCGCAGACTTGGAAGCAGAAACTTTGTCTCGGAGGTTGCAGATAAAGTTAGTTAGACGTCGCCTGCGGGGCCGATAGCAAAAGTGTATTTTGTGTTTCAGTCACCATTGTGCAGGAGATTTAGGAATTAGGTAGGTACATACTAGAGAAGCTAAAAGGAAGGTCTTAAATTATGTTAAATAATATATAATTTAAGGTTCCTACATCTACATCCTATGTTAGACCACTGCTAGACATAGGGGAGGACCCTGATAAGAACCTTTTCTTACCGGTAGCGGGTAACGCTATAATCAGGGCCGTCTTGGGCCATGCCGGGGCCCTGGGCCACACAAAAATTTGGGCCCCGTTTGATAGTAAAATAAAACCGGCCAAGTGCGAGTCGATTCGCATACGGAGGGTAAAATAGGAACACAACACACCTACAGACTAATAGTGCGAATTTTTTTGTGACAATAGTTGCGGTGGTGGCAAGCTTTCTCAAGAGTAGAACGTTAAACAATATTCAGAGCCCCTTGCCACCTGGCACTCACACACAAGAGTGATCACTCTACACGCTTTACTCTAGGGTTTCACATGAAGGCCACAAAACTCAAATACTAATTGTCTGATAAAGTGGTAGGTATGTTTTTGTAGAGTGATTCTTCTATAAGTATTCTCTGGCTATGTGAGCGAGTACTCGCCCGGGAAGTGGTAATGCCACGTTTTCTGTGAAACTCAGCAATGTCACTATTAATAGTTATGCTAAACAATTCACATGTCTTATCTAGCCCTAAGTAGAGCTTGTGTGCATTGAATTGTCACTGCTCAGAGTTGCCAGTCAGTCGCTCGGTTGTCGGCCTTTAGTGGGTCCCCTGACGACGGGGGCCCTGGGCCCGTGCCCCGTGTGCTCTTAAGGTAAAGATGGCACTGGCCATAATCCCCACGCAGGGCATGCGAGTTGGTATCGCAATTCGTTGGTGTTGTGGATCTGCTCTGTAGGGGGCGCTGCTGCCCGTCCCATGGTTGTAATTATTTACGTATCGTACAATTTACCAACACCCCGCAACCTACTCTCACGCTCTGAATGTCTAAGCCGTCTGGTTTTTTGATTAGAATTAGAAGATGCTAAAATTATTACGAGCTTTTGTAATAAATTATAGAAAATAGCAAACTTTGACATTTGAAAGTCGTTTATTTTTCCTTTATGGCCAAGACACGGGGTTAACGTGACATTTTGGGAAATGTCAGATCGCACACTTCACGGCTCCTAGTTCTAGGGGGTGAGGTCAATGGGGTGCGAATTAGTTTTTTTATTAACCCTTAACTGTAGTGGTCAAAAATAGTCACTTATCTATAGTCGTGGGTCCATGGGACCCACCTATTTTAGATTGTACTTTTTGTGTAAAAAACAAAAACCAATTATATTTTTACACTCTTTTATTATTCATTAATATATTTAACAATCATAGTTTTACAAAAAATCAACTATAGGAACTTTTATTCTTATCTTTAATGGCACTTCTTATAATCAGTCGTTATTTACTTAACCTAAAAACATGCTTACGAAAAAAAATCACATTAAATGGAAACACACGATAAAAAAATTAAAATCAACTCTTTTCGTACACATAAGATAACAATTTTTAAGATAACTAAAACAAAAACAAATATACTTCTTCTATAAAAATTTTGACATCACCAAATGATGAGCCAAGTTATAAGCATGAATTACACACTGTTTTAGCACAAGTCATGCAAATAGGCAGTCTACACTTAGGACATAAATGTACAGTCTTCACCCTTTTGTTTGGCGGACAAAAAGAGCATCTCTTTCTCTTACTCCTCTCCTCTTCTTGATCGTCAGAAAACTCATTTTCTGAATTGGTGGTACGAGTAGGAACATTGTTTCGAAAAGGTGAATTTCTGCCAATTTCATCTTCATCGCTGTCTACTTCAGCGTTCAACCACTGCTCTAATATGTCATCTCTGTTTGAGGAAACATTCCTTCGGTTTGCCATCTCAAAAACCTGAAAAAAAACGGTAAAAGGAATATATAACATCAATGAAAAAAGTTACGCATCTATAGTCGTGGGTCCCATGGACCCACTCGCACACCAATACTCACCTTAGGAATAGCGAGCGAAACGCGTCCGTCCACTTACGCGCGCTTCGGCCTACTGTCGGAAGGTACCTAGGCGCGGGAGGCGCTCGGGCACGCGCTGTGATTTTTACACGAGTTCGAAGATTGAACCTGGGTCCATTGGACCCACAACTACAGTTAAGGGTTAATAGATTATTTGCGATTAAAACTTACGTTAGGCTACATTTTATTCTAAGCCGAATTATTATTATGAAAACAAATTAATTATACCCAGGAGATTAATAATATTTAGTAGAAATTTTTATACAAAATACCTTCTTTTATTCTCTCGTTTGCGTCTACAAAATCGTATTCAATTTCAAAATGGAACATTCATCATTACACCAAAATGATCTAAGCTCTCAGAACTCAGTTATAATAAAAACATAGTGAAGATACCTACTTCATCTCTGAACAAATTGCACCCCTAAACACCCCATACCGGGGGCAGCACCCCTCGCTCCCCTCGCACCATCGACGAAGGACGGAGGCAACCGAGATGTCCTACAAACGTTCCTACGCGTGACTTACCTAGGTACGGTCGGGACGGTACTGCGGGCCACAGACTTTCATGTCTGCCCACAAGTATGTACGCATTAATAGCAGCACACAGACGTACCACTGCCGCTCCTGCCTCCAGCAGCACGCTTGGCAGGCTTGCTGCTCTCGTGGACGTGTTGAATAGTTCACAGTAGATGCTGCTACCCTTCCTCTGGTAGGTTCTTTAAGCCGCCACGGGCTGAGTTGGAGGGGTCGATTCTTACACTGCGACACCGCCACGGCACATGTGTGATTTTTCCGTAGTGTGATTTTTATGAACGAACTAGGTTCTAATGAAAAGGTTATTTTCTATTCTATCCCATTGGAACTGATTTATGGGATAAAAAGCCGATGGTTTTTTCAGGCCTAAAACAATCTGTACCTATGTAAAATTTCAGCTCATTCTGTTCAGTGGTTTGGTGGAGGTAACAGATATCCAAATTTTCTCATTTATGTCAATATTGTGATAATCGTTTATTGTCAATATTGTGATAATCTATTTTCAATGTCCGTATTTGACTTGCCGTCGTGTATACGTGTGGGACAGACATGGACGTGTGTGGCCTGCATAGGTACAACACTAGCGTTTGCAAATGTACCTTGCATACTACTAACATACGGATAGGTAAGTTTCATGAGGGAGACGCACTAGGGATGGGAAAACTATCGATAAAATAGTTTTCCAGAAATTCTATGAGATTTCGTTTTGTTTTTATTTAAAGTTCATAATTATTGGAACTTTTATGATCGTGTTTGTTTTAAATATTCACGGGTATTTGTCGCGTTTATTTACCTATTTTTCCCGACGTTTCAAGCGGTTTACACTCTGTCGTGGTCACGGGATGAGTGGAGTACTGCAGCTACCGCCGCATTTTTTCAACTACCCTCACTTGTTCTTCAGAATATGCAGATGCGTGTTTTTTTATCATATATGAATACAAAATAGTTAATTTTTTTCTGGTTTACTGTCAACCTAAAATTACTTACAAAATTAATCAATCAAATGCCTTCCCTTTTTTATTAGGTATTTAAATGAACACAAAAAACATAGACTAGCTTTAAGTATTTTCTACCTAACAGAGAATATGTGCAAAAGACTGCCTTTGCTCATATTCTCTGGTAGGCCCATCGTTATAAGATTTTTGTAAAGTCAAAAATCTTATAACTTCACCAAAACCATGACGACTTTAACCAAATATTTAATAACTGTCATTCCTGCCTCCGAGTCCTGACAAACCTCATTAACGGCGTCTGCGAGCCTCTCTGCCTCTCTGATGTCTTTCATTATTTTTAATTGTATTTGAAAGCGTTTTAGAGGTTCCAGCAACCTGTCGAACGACCTCGAGTTAAATAACGGAACGGAATCATAAAAGTGTTTCTTGATTTATTGAATTAAAGGTTTGAATGATTTGATTATGGAGGCGTGAAAGATAAATAGATTTAAACATTTCACTGAAGATTCCGTTAAAAGTAGATTAATTGTTTTTTGAATTATTATGTAGGTAATCTTCTTCTTTCAGTATAGGAATATCCATGACACTAAGGCCCTTATAGATATAATCAGAACCCTACCACACCTCACAAAATACCTAATAATACAGAGAAACAAATTAAAATTTTACTTCCTAATCAGGTCCTATTAAAGTCCAACCTATCAAAAATAATTGTTTAGTGATTTGTTTATTTTCAGATTCAGAATCCACTTAAAATGTACAAATTAAAAATGCTACAATCATTATATTAATAATTTTGCTAAACCTAAAATCTTATGTGGTCAAATAAACTTTCTGTAGGTAGATGCTCATCCCAAAATAAAATTTAGCAAATCCCAGGCGCAATAATAAAATATTGATGATTTACATTAAGCACCAAGGTTTTATTTTACCATTTCTGTTTTAAGTATGCACCGACTTAAAAGATCTCCATTGTATCAGTAGATATGTAACTGTACCTAATAGGTATCACTAAACAACTTTGTATAATACTTAATTAAACCCTTACCAGAAACAACTTAGTACCTAGATACACTCTGGCGGAAAATGCAAAATCTTTAAAACTATCATCCCTCTCAATTAGCGTCCCCTGGGTCCATCAAGCCACTAAATTGGCTGAAAATTGTGGACCAACCAAGCCCGGCCTGCCAGACCGTGATTTCTGCCAGGCGGTCTGGCAGACCGTGATGTCTGCCGCTAATCTGAGACGAGCAACAATTAGCGATCTTATGGGATTACCTACCTTAAATTGAAAACGCAACATCCACTATTTTATAAACAACGACGTTCCGTTTCGTAAATGACTTTTCTTTAAGATTCTCAGGATAAAATCGATTTTTTGTGGATAAATTGGACATAACAAATTTTTTTCAGAATGTTCGACAAATTATTACTTAAGTATTATAATGATAATTTAATCTACATCCTTATTTATTTTATTCCAATGATATCTTATTTTCTTTAATTAAATCATCCATCATGAATGACATTGTAAATCAGACATTGCACACGTAAAAGTAGGAATACATTGAATCATGCTATAAAATTAATATATATTAATATGTAATAATAATATAAAGTAAATATTATGTAATAATACCCACACCATCTTTGTACACATGTATTTCACGCAATAAACAATACTTTACTTTACTATAATAATGTTTGAAATGATTACATTTTGGAATAACTATTTTATTAAAATAAAAAAACTGGCTCCAAAATATAGCAGAGTTTTTATTAAAGACGATTATGAGTTTTTCATTTTGATGAAGCATTACTGACAAGTTTACTCAAAACCCATGAACTTTTAAAAATATTAGAATACCTACCCGGAACCTATATAATTAAGAATAAGATCCTTCAAGCTCTGGGCGTTGCGGAGGCGGTGGATACATCGGTTTACTTTTCAACAAACTCGTGATGTTTTTTGCAGTATTTTTCTATTAATACTGCGATATTTAACTCCACTCAACTTTCTCGCTGTATTTTTAACTCACCCACAAACTTCGCGATTACTTCCAATTTTACTTCAAACTCAATCAGTGTTGCCAACAAACTTGCGAACTAAATTAATGTAGCCAGGTATAAATTACAAGCTGGTAACTCCATCAACTGCTGCTAGTAACCATGTTACCGCTGGTTACCGGTGTTGCCGTCCGACGTGGTAATTATCAGATTAGTTGGTAATTAGGAATTTAGATTGGCGCAGTCGGATTTATTTCGTTAACATTCTAAGTGCCGAGATTATGGCTCTTTGTTTAATAATGTAGATAAAGAATTTTTGGTAATTTTTATTACATCACCCTATTAATTATTTCTAAACGAAGTGTGCAATAAAGTATTTTCTATTATCTATCTATCTATTTTGACGGCAAATGGGATACTGGTAGTAGATAGAATACTGCACAATGCTATATTTGAACTTTTTTGTCAGTTGTAGGCTTTTGAAAGATAAGTAAAATCTTAAAATGTAGGGTGGTACATTGTATACATTAATTTTTGCTGTGCCATACAGACAGAAAGACACAGACACAGGATGGACGAGACAGAGATAGGGCACCATGACGCTCATTAGGGGAGGCCTATGCCCAACTGTGGACTAATATAGGTTGTTAATGATGATGATGATTGCTATGCCATGTTACTTAATCCGGTTTAGAGCTGTGTGGTGCCGGCTCAGAATTAGTACCACCACAACACTTCCCGCGGGTGCCGTAAGAGGCGACTAAGGGATATCCACCGGGGGCGGGCAGCAGCGCTCCCGAGCAGAACAATTCTACCACCGAACTGCGACCCCCAACCCGCATGCCCAGCGTGCGGATTATGGGCACTACCCCCCATGAGATAAAAGCCAATAAGGCGCTTATCAGGGGGAGGCCTGCGTCCACTAGTGGACCAATACAGGCATGTGTTAGTACCTAAGTATTTGCTGCACGGAAAAAATAACATCTAGTTATCTATATACTTAACGGGGTACCCTACCTCGTTATTGTGTGAAGAGGATAGGCATAGGATTTCGCGTTCACAGGAGCGGGACAGAGCAAAGCGGCGTAAGCCCAAAAATCAAGTTTTTAGTAGTTATTTGCTCCCCACAAACATTAGAATAGTTAATTAAAAAAAAGGCAACATATAAAATGTTCTTTATACTTAGCTCAATTACTATGCTTAATCTCAAGATCGTATCATCTGTATTTATTGAGAAATTAGGGTTTTAGTAAAAAATTAGAGGTAACTTTGCGATTTTTTTCTATCGAGAAAATTTTATGGAATCGTGTTTTCGAAACATATGATCGATAGAATAAGTCCTGAACTTTACCATATATAAATTTCAAAGTTAAATATTCAGTAGTTTGGAAGATATGGAGGTACGACGGAGTTGAAAATAAGCAATTTGAGGGTAGGTACCCCCTTAACCTTATTTTATCTGTTAGTGCATCATGTAATTCTTTTTAGAATATAAAGTAGATATTTCGTAACCTCGATCACTGTCTAAGGATATGTAATAATAGTGCACTATTATGATTTTCATCGACACCTGCGCTAATCGCATGACGTGTCCCCTCCCTAGCGCACAGACGCGACCTATCGATCCAGCATCCCATCAGCTCGCGGTCGATGACCTGATGACCTCTCCTGCGTTATTTTCATTGTTCAATAGGTTAACTGCCTCACAACTGACAGGTCGAAGGAAGATTGTACGTGGTGGGAAAGATTGGACAAAGTAGAAAGAATCGCAGAGATACATAGCTTCCGATCGAAGTTGCGTTGTGGTTTGAATGACAGTTGTCGTTTGACAGCCATTTGCGGCCATGTGGGGAGTTTCGAAGATTTAAGTAGGTATATTTTTGAATAATACGATAGGTATACGATTATCGAGAGTTGGTAGATATTCGATAGGTTTCAACACGGTAATATCATTTTTATAGTCTCAGTATTATAATCTCGGTACTTGATATAATCATTAAAGATGAATATTGAAACTTATATTAAAGGTGTGTTCACCAAGCTTAAAGCTCATATCTAAAGTTGCTGGCAGAACACCTTCCATAAAGTGTCAAAAGTTCCACTGCTATTTAATATTATCAGACGTTTCATATCGGTATAAAATTGTTATGCTAGGCAAACAAGAAATCCTCGCAACTTTATTTTGGTACCTAGGTACCTACCTATGTTTTTTTTTATTGACTGGGTCCAAGCGCCTGACACGTTTCAAAGCAAAACCCCGTAACTCGCTACACACAGTGTAGTGTTGCTAGTTCTTTACGAGCATTAGTTTCAGCTGAGCTGAAGGATTAATGTGTGTGTCGTAGAACTCACACATATTGTGGAAATACGGCTTAGCGAGCTGGCTACACTGCGATGGGGAATGTTTATGATCGCAGATTTATCAATAAAATAATTTAATAGAGAAGAAAATCAATTAGGATTATAAGACCACTTTCTTTTATTCTAATTTATTTTCATTATATTATAAAACTAGCTTCTGCCCGCGGCTTCGCACGCGCGTTTTCGTTATAATAAGTAGCCTATTACCCCAAATTTCATCTTCATCTGTTCAGTAGTTTTGGAGATCCTAGGTAACAAAAATACAGATTTCAAAAAAATTCGGCTTTTTAATAATAAGTAGGATTAAATATTGAATAAGTGAAATACTTAGTGGTTTCTTTTTCATTTATTATGCTAGTGGACAAATATTTAAGTGAAGCAAATCAATTAACAGTTTATTTTTAACTAGCTTCTACCCGCGGTTTCGCACGCGTATTTTCGGTATAATAAGTAGCCTATTGTTTAAGTTACGCTACGTTCTAAGTATATGCCAAATTTCATCTTGATCTGTTCAGTAGTTTTGGAAATCCCAGGCAACAAAAATTTCTCATTTCACAAACTTTCGCATTTAGAATATTGTAGTAGGATTAATAATGTAGTTTATTGTACTTGTCTATTTGATTATTCATTTATTTATCTATTGCATCATAATTATTATGTTCCATACAGTTTGTCGGAACTTATTTTGTTTTGTACTTGTTGCAATGGGAGAGCCTATTTTGTGAGCATAAAGAAAATATGTAACCTATTGATTTCTGATAGTGATCTGTTATCACTCCATAGTGATAATCCGTGTTTTAAATCCGGTAAAAATATAGGTAAAACTAAAAATATCAAGAAGGGACACTGACGCATGATTGTTAATCATTATCAATAAATCCTTATCAGAAACGTAATTGAATTATTTTTGCGCCTCTACCGAAGTGTTGCCCTGCTGACCTTTTTATCAATGTTTTATCGATAAGTAGATATTTGGCCGCTAATGGCGCCGGAGGAAATTGTTTAGGAGTGCTTGCGATGCGGGAATTTATATTTTATCGTCTATTTATTATGTAGTAAAATGAAAATGGTATTATTAAGCTGCA
The DNA here is from genome assembly GCA_963564075.1 of Eupithecia subfuscata. Taxonomy (NCBI): domain Eukaryota; kingdom Metazoa; phylum Arthropoda; class Insecta; order Lepidoptera; family Geometridae; genus Eupithecia; species Eupithecia subfuscata. The sequence continues at coordinate 9,422,029 of OY751124.1, read as the reverse complement.
ATAGAAACTTTGAAAGGACCTTTTTGAAATGTTAGCAGTTTGCTGCTAGTTTATTTAACATGTATGGATGGAGTATCACACATATTTTTGACTTGTCTACAAGCTTGTTTTGTAAGCCTATAGAAACATTGTTGATTTGCGCTCTTTTGTTCCTTTCTTTTACTTTTATTCGTAATCAAAAGTGTCTTATTTAGTTCACTTTTCGTTATTTTGATAACATAGTTACAGACAGACGACATGTCATTAAAGTACAAATGTGAATAAATCTTCAAAGGATTATTCTTTATTTTCCGGCAAATGAAGTGTCGCCTCGCGATCAAAGGAAGCGGGAAAATGGCGAACAAACGACGTAAGAAATAGTTGTCGTGAGTTGAATCAGGAGCATCTGTCTGTCAAGCCGTTAGATTACGACCTCTGTGGCGCGGTGGGCGAAGGTCCGCCTGCGACGCAGGAGGTTGCGGGTTCGATTCCCGCCTCGGGACAAATATTTGTACGATCTGCAGATATTTGTTCAGGGTGTTCTGGTCGTTTTCTATGTATAATAAAAAATATCTATCTATGTACTCGTATATTATTATGTATATCAGTTATCTAGTACCCATAACACAAGCTCTGCTTACCTTGGGGCTAGATAATGCTGTGTGATGTGTCCAGCATTATTTATTATTATTTATTATTATTATTATTACATCTTTTTGGGAAATTATTCTATTTGGGATTGTCAAGGCTTCTGCTGCAGAAAGAAGTAAAGTTGCCAAGTGCCAGTCGTAGTCGCAAACTAATCGTTTTGGTGAACAGATACTACATCAACTAATTTTCCCGTGTTTTCTTGCATGGGAAATCTCTTTTTCGTGGCTACTTTCCGTAATGGTTGTGGTCTAAGCAGCAAAAATCAAACTTGCTACTTATTATCATAACGGTTTGAGTGATAGCTAGGCCTGTGACGGACGGACAAACAGACGGCATAGGGTTCTCTAGTACCTACCAATAGCGGGGGATTGGACTTGGAACTCTTCAAGATAAATTTAATTATATAAAGTGCAAATGATTTAGATATCAGTCAAGAAGTTTTGCGCAAATTGTAAGTCATTTGCTATGAATCTTTGCTAACAAAGACTTTAGATCAAACTTTGAAGTCTATCGACACAATGTAGCTTTAAGTTATAAATCTCTAAACATCAACAGACTCCAAAACGACAATTGATTGTAGTTTGTTTTAGTAAAGCTTCATAGCACAGACATGAAAGCATAGACTTACAATTTGCGCGAAACTTCTTATTTGCTATCTAAAATAAATAAACAATCTTGAAAATAGTAAAAACCCGATTTTTTGTGACGCATGACCGCGCGACCAATCACCTAAGTTGATTAGTTCTCTCAGAAGGCTCAGAATAACATTAGCAACTTTTATGCGACACTCTTCCGTGACATGGCCTATGAAAGTTCTGGCAAATTGACCCCATAATCTTAAATCGGGGTGTGGAGACACGTGCCTCAATATCAAAAATGACCATTAACAATAATTCGATTTAAGTAACAATCGAATTGCAATAACTAGATTATCGATGTTTCATGAAGGGGACTACCCCGTCACTATTTTATTACTCCCGAGAGTAATAAGTGTCTTGTATATTTTATTCATAAATAAATGGTACCTCTGAACTTGAGGGAGCATTGGTTTTTTTTATTAAGCCTTTAAACTTCCAATAAGCTTATTTATTGAAAAAGGTACCTACCTAGTTATTACGATCTGACCAAAAACGTTTTTAGCGGGAGAGGATTCTGAAAACCAAACCACGACTGCTAGTTTTTTAAAAATTACATTAATACAAAAGTTTTTTGTGTAATATCTGTCGCTATACCATAATCATAAGTTTTAATTAACTTTTTTCTGATTTAATACGCCATAAATTGCAATATGAGAGGTCGAATTAAAAAAATTATGGAATAGTAGGGACTTGTTTCTTATAAGTCAAACTAACTCATAGCTTCGTTTTAATAGAAACATGTACTTTCCCTAGAACAACCTATCTCCTCTCCAAATAGTGGTATGTAAAGGATTCCTTCCTAATTTATCAATGGATTGAGCCGATTAGTCGTAAAAAGATGACAAACAAACATAAGTACAGCTAAACATATTTATGCACTAAAGTATACATAGGTATTGGTACCTATAAAACTAGGCTCCTACTTACTTTATAGATTTCATTTCGTTTAGTTATCAAGTATTTAATCCTGTAGGTATAGAAATATATGTCATTCATTATAGTCATCGATGTAAGGAAAATCTCCTGTCTCTCCCACTGACCACAAAAGAACAAGGTTCTGAAGAGGGCTCGACAACCGATGAAATTACACACGCCGACGTCAGAGAGGACAGAGTCAACAAATCTTCATTATAATGTCCATGAATGAATTTAGGTAGGATTCCCAATAATAGCTGAATAAATATTTGGGATGAATTTTAGTACCTCTGGTATTCCTTTCCTCATAATCACATTGAGGGTATAAGGTTTCTCTTTAATTCTAACATTTCTAACTAGCCTTGTTATTTATGTTTATTTTTATTGTGACCTGAATATATAAAAATCCTGCTGATTATATTTTCACTAGACGATCGCCTCGCGGTTTCACCCGCGTAGTTCCCGTTCCCGTGGGAATTCCGGGATAAAATATAGCCTATGTCACTCCCTGAAAAGTAAGCTTCCTAACGGTGAAAGAATTTTTCAAATCGGTCCAGTAGTTTCGGAGCCTATTCAATTCATACAAACAAACAAACAAACAAAAAATCAAACCTTTCCTCTTTATAATATTATATTATTATAGTATAGATAATTGTCCTAGTCAAAGAATAACTTTACAGTCTCTTGTTCGCAAATAAATTGAATTTGAAGAGAAATATTGTACGCCATTAATATTGTAGTACCACGTTGGGCGCCATTAAGTTTTCGATATTAATTTTGAATTTATTAAATTGAGCTCAACGCTGTAAGCGTAGTAGGCATGTTAACGAAGGCATGTTTTTTGAGAGTATCAAAAAGTTATTAAAGTGAAAAGGGGAAATGTTAACATATTAAAATCCAGCTAATGATTTCACTAATATTGAAGATTTTGATGAAACATGTGCTTTGTGTAAATATTGAAAATTTTAAGGATTGCACGTATCTGCCTAATCGTAATGCATAAGAAAAATCTTCAAAGACGCGAAACCTGACGCAAATAAATCTCCAGCAAAACCACGGAGCTTTCGATTAGGTACACGATGAATCCGCGACAAATTGTTAAAATCCATTAGGTACCGCCTCGCATTCAATTTAAACATTAATAATAATTTCCCTGCAAACGCGTCGTAGCTGGCAACCTCGGAGACCTCCGAACGACTGTAGACCCTATTGTAATAAAACAAAGTCCAGTATCCCTTGCCAGAGATACGAGTTATTTTTACCCCTCATCTGCAGAGATCGATTCCTACCTTAGACACGTGCTCCAGCCTCCTGAACCTCGCTGGACCCTGTGAATACTCCAAAATCTCGGAAAAGACTTTTGGAAGACCATAATCTATCCCTTACCTTGAACTCTGCGCAGCAACCACCATCACAGAAAAAGAAATAACCAAAATCAAAAGAAAGGAAAAGAGATTCAAAAAATAAAACTTAAAACCGCGAAAGACTGAAAACTGACTTGTAGAATTTCTTGGGCAGTTTTAAAATGCGGAAATAAAAAATTTCAATCGAAAATATGAAAAGACACAGTACGTGGTCTGACTATGAGCACTGGTTCTCTGAAGATGGACCCGCGAGGGCGAGCTTTTATACCAGCGGTGCGGGTGGAGGGGGGGACGGCAGCCATTTTGCGCGGTTTCCATGGCGACGCGGAGATGGCCTATTACGCGAGGGGGTAGAGATTAGTTGTAGGGATGGTAGAGAAAGGGTTGCTTTTCTTCGAACGTTTTCTCGATATTATTTTGCGAATGAAATGGTAACGGGAAAGTTTTGGTTGTATTCTAAACTGACTTGGCCCCACGTTGGGCGCCAAACCAATTTTCAGATGTCTCTGAAAGAAATAAAAGCTATTGGCAGTTTTATCTCTTTTAAATAAATTTGGCTTCAGGAACTAACACTTTCTAAGGTTAAATCGCTAGCACGCAGAATTCAACATCTTCTCAAGCCGAAATTAGGTAGGTACCTAAGCGTGTTCCCAATTAGGCCCCATATCGCTTCCCATCAGCCAAGACGAATTTCTGTGCAAAATAATAATAATTATAAATAAGCCGTCTTTGTAATTTATTGAATTTCCCTACCTTACCTATTTTGCCGACCGTACCCGCGATCTCAACCCTCGCACGCACACATGCGCACACAGCCACCCCTCACACACACGCGCGCAGCTTGCTACAACACACACACGCGCTCGGCTCCCGACTACGCACACAGAGGGCGCTGTACAAAACATCGACACCTTGTCGATAGATTGTACATCCCTATTGTTTCACAGTGTATCGTACTTTCGTTCCGAGTTCTCCTTCTCTCGTTATTGTAATATTGCAGTAATTAAATTGATTTAACGCAGAAAGTATCATAAAATTCTTTAAGAAAACATGGAGGTGTACGGAATTCGGTTTGGTACTTAGAACATTTTACTTTGTTAATTTAGATTAACCTAGGTAGGTAAGTACTTACACACTAGGTACTTAGTGGAAAAATCTTATAATTTTTTTTCAGTATAGTCATGAAAATAATCAGAATTTAACAAAAACAAAAATAAAATACACTTACCTCAAGGCTCAAGGTAATACAAACATTGTAAGTAAGAAAACGATAGGATCCCTATTTCAGCCCAGTGTTGCCAATGAAAATTTTTAGGCGGCCGTGTATATTAGGTAAAAAAGCCGTGTTTCTATGGAAAAAGATCATCGGTGGGCCGTGTCATTGCTTAAAAAAAATGTAAATAACTTTTAATTAATGATAATTAAACGTTTTTAACATTAAAAACCTTAAAAATGCGCCATTTGGCCAATGTTGTTTTTTTTCTATTTGTTTGAAGAAATAACAACAAATAATTATTTTGAATAGCTTTAATTTTTATTTAAACTTATTATTCACGGTATAAATCTCGAATACTTTCTATAAACTCTTCTTCGTTCTTATTCAAGAAATATTTTTGCTTGTCTTTAATTTTTTGGTACATTGAGGTGGTGGGTTCAAAAGTTTTGCAATAGATTCCGTGTTTAACCTACGAGTTATGATAGCAAGCTCTAGGAGTAATAGTGTTCTGTGAGCTAGCTAATCATTTGTATCACTCATCCACGAAAATAAAAAAAGGATGCACTATTTGATATATGTTATTTGGGAATCCCCGTCTTTAGCTGCACGCCATAGACATTTCATTTTACTTATAGAGTAGAAAGAGTTACAAAGTCCATACAGCCATAGACAACTTTGCAATGTTGGCATTCGGTATATTTGGATTAGTAATCGAATACAGTAAGCTACTCCGATGTTCAAAAATCGACAATCCTAAAGTGCTGTTCCTCTCGATCTCCTGTCAAATAATATTTGGGTAAGTGAGAAGTGAGTAATTTCGCGCATCGGAGTTAATCAATTACCGTAGAATTTGCGAATAGCCGTAGAATCTGCTACGGCTACAGGGTTGCAGCCGTAGGCCGTGCATTTTGTGATATTTTGGCCTGAAAGCCGTAGAACACGGTAATTGCCGTAGCATTGGCAACACTGTTTCAGCCACCGGCTCCATGTAAATATTTTAGTACCCGTACTTTGAAGTCACGAACTATGAAATTCTGTCTTATCACTGTTGGCAGAGAGTTCATTTCGCGTTAGACGAGTCACTTTGCGTAATGTTGTAACTTCCTAGCGGCGTTGAATAATTTATTAGGTTTGTGTTTCCGCTACTCGACGGCAGGTGGCGCTTGTAAACAGTTTTCTTACTAAAACAACTGACTAAATTAATTTCTATTTTCATACCTGTTAAAAAAAATACAATTCATAATCATTTATTTTGCAGAATCAGTAAAATTACCCCTTTTTTGTTAAGTTCTGCTACTGAACACTAGATGTCGCTACTACAATTCACCTGGCATTCTATAGGCATAATAAAATAATAATTATAAATTAATTATAATGCCAGGGAATCATTTTACTAAGTATACTTGCATGGTTTCCTCATGAGGGCAAAGCCAAAGTGATAAATTAGTTGAAATACTGTAAAATCCAAGAACAATAAGCCTAAAGTAAATAGGTACCTACCACAGAAATCTGAATAACAAGGCACTAGAAATCGTAAGCGCGCGTGACCTTGTCGCCGCTCAGGTGACTCTCACGCCACCAGTGCGTTCGTTGCTGTTCAGTTGCTCTCGAAACGTGCGTGTGTAAAAATGGTGTGTTGCAGCATTTCCCATTGCGGAAATTCTTCCACAAGTTGTAATTATATTAATAAAGGAATAACTTTTCATCGGTAAGTATTGTTTTTTCTTAATAATGCCGTTTTTCCTTAAAATTATAGAATCTTTAAAAGTAATACGAACGTCACAGTCGACCGTTCTTATTATCACGTTTAACTATACATTGCCTCTTATTTTTGTCAACATCGGGCAGGTACCTCATTACAAAAAGCAATGTACTGCACAGTGAACGATAACGTTGCGCGCTCGATTTCCTATCGTGGTACGGCCGCAGAACTCGGTCGCGAGCTAGTGTTGTGACACGGTAATATTATCCTTAATATTACCTTGGTTGTGATTTGTAAAACAACTTTGCATAATTTAACATAGTATTTTAGGAATACGAATATTAAAATTGTTTATTTATGATTTATGATTTATTATCATAATAACTAACTATCTATAAAGCTCGATTACCACTGACTGACTGACTGACATAATTGTTCTCCTTGATGGTGGAGGGGGAGGTATGTTTTTTTTGCAGAATCATGTAGGGGGTGTCTGGGGGACCTAGGAAAAATTCCGACTTTTTGAGATTTGCCCCCCGGAACCACCGCCCCCCAGGGGGGCGCCAAGCAGAGTCACACTGATGAACAATTTTTAGGGGGTTGTATAGAGGGGGTCATATGATTTCGATTCCAAAAAAAATTTTACTCCCCCGTTCCTCCCAAGACCCCCCTTTTTGAGAGTGCTACCGGATGCCTTACATTGCAAACGCTGGCTGAACCCTACGAGATAGATCAGAATAATGTACTACAGTATTTTACAACTTAAAAAGGTCTACAAAAAAAGTCTACAATAGTATATGTCTATCTCTTAGGGATAACCCACAATAACCATTTTTTATCCTTTACTTTTTACGAGAAATAATGGCTTATTTACGAGGCGATTTTAAGCAGTACAGCATTAATCCTTATCCAATTAAGTAACTTAGATACATTGTGCATTTAATATAGATTAATATTGCCCTTTACAGCATGTAATTTGAATGAATATTTTCGAAGATATTACAGATTTAAAATGACAGGGACATAGCGATTGCGGTATCGGCCGGAGTACCAATTCTGCAGTAGGTATATTTAGTATAAGCATTGCACCCGTGCGAAGCCGGGGCGGGTCGCTAGTTAATAATAAATGAATATTGAAGTACAAACTATATTTTTATTTTATTAGTACAATGCCCTAGTCATGGAATAACAGTACGATAGGTACGTGACCTGATATTTCGTGCCCAGCACTAGGGTAGATTACATTAAAATGACGTCATAACGACAACAAATGCAAACTTGTCACTAATGTGTGAGTAAGCGAACGTATGCAACTACGCATAAGGCTTAATTTGGTTTGCACTGCATTTTTGGATGGGCGTAGCCGTAATTCCGTAGTTATTGTCTGTGTATGTAGTGGTAAGGTAGTAGAGGGGGCGAGCCGGCGACACGCATTCCCGATAGATCGGATGGTACTCAGCATTTCTAGTGCCTTGTTATTAAGATTTCTGTGGTACCTACCTATTACTTCAGGTTTATTGAAAAGGTATAATCCAAATCTTATATTTACTTCAGGTTTATTGTTCTTGGATTTTACAGTATTTCCACTAATTTATCACCTATTATAAATATAATTTATGTTACATTAAATCAATGGACTCTCCTTAGCTCACAGACACAGGTTTACTTCCCAGGAGCGCCTTCCAAACCAGACGGGTCCACTGATGGAGTTCCTGGACACTTGGGTTTCCACAGGCGATGGCTTGGCCTGATTACCAGGTTACTTTATACACAAGGGGCTCGAACAAACGACCGAAATTATCGCCGCGACTCGACAGTAACATCGATAATGTCAACTCGAGAAAATCCTGGGGCTGACGGTACTGTCAGATGCACCTCTCGATTTAGCCAGGAACCAGCTCGAAATTGTGTACCTATCCATCCGAATAGTCAGGGTGTTAGTCAACGTTACCAAGGATTTATAGTATCGTCTTGTTATCCTCCTCCTCTTCACATCAACAGTTTATATTGGTCCACTGCTGGACGCAGGCCTCCCCCGATAAGCGCCTTATTGGATTTTATCTCATGGGGGTGATACCCATAATCCCCACGCTAGGCATGCGGGTTGGGGATTGCAGTTCTGCAGGAGCCGCTGCTGCCTGCGCCCCGGTGGATATCCCTTAGTCGCCTCTTACGACACCTGTGGGAAGAGTTTAACCTTGTTACCCACATTATACATGAATTAATTAAAGCAAGTACCTAAATCGACCACTCTTCACCTACATAGTCGGGTACAAAACAACAATTTAGTGTGAGAAGTATAATTAGTAAGTGATACCTATCATATTGCGTCACGCGCGGAGCAGAAATAATAAGAAGGTACTAGAAATAAAATAGAAATAGTGTTTGGGGCCATGTCTGCAGCTTATTTTTTAATGTAATTTCTGAAACCATGTGTAGTAGGAGGGATACTGGTTTTCAGTTTAAATTCAGCTAAAACAGAACAGGGACACCGCGTCTTGTTTTGTATATTTCATTTTGAAATAAATGATTTTGTATGTTTTTGTACTAGTATTTTGTATTAAGATAAAGATAAAGATAAGATAAAGATAGTTTATTTGCTTGAACACAATGTGGGTAACACAGATGTTAATAATTTTTTAGTTTCAATTATGTTCTACTAAGATTAGCATGCAATGTATTTAATTCGATAACATTTTTACGCAGAGTCTCCTCACCGCATCAATCAAACAAATCAACAAAATAAACTAAATGATATATCCTATAGTCACTAAGCTACTTCTTGTGCTTACCTCGCGCAAAAATAAAAACTTGCAAAATACGCGGAAAATGCTTGAAATTGCAACATTTTCATTAAAAACTCCAAAACATTAATTACTGCTGGGAACAGAGGTACTAAGTATTTGCAAAAAACGTAAAAGAATACAATGAACAAAGCCGAGTGCATACTTTAGTTCATTCTGGGAGGGTATTCTGAAGCGTCAAGAGTGAGTCTTACACATTTAACTATAATGTTTTAGCCAGTAGTTATACAAGATGGCCCGTGCGCCACCCTCATCATCAGTATACGTCTACTGTTGAACATGCAGATGCCTCCCCGGAATAGGGGGGGGGGGGGGGCAGCTTAAAGTAGGCTAAGTTAGACATGAGCAGTTTGGTAAAATAGTCAAAAATAAAGATTATTTAGTGCCGAAACTGTGTAAAAGATCTTCAAAATTAGGGCGGAAACAACAGTTTGTCCAGTAATTACAGACGTACAATATTTAAATTAAATAACTAGGATATTGATTGAAGATTTAATTATTCTTTGATTTCATAAAAACATTTCTCTATGAGCCGCCTACGAAATTTTCTCTTAAATTTATTAAATGCCAATTTTTTAAGTCTAGGCATTTTACTACGCCCTTTTATAGCATTTTTTCCCTCTAAGTTCTAAACGTAACTTTTTAGTAACTAAGTTCTTCTATATCATAAGACCAAGACTTATTTTAGGTCCTTGCGAAGGTGATGATGATGCCTTATCCCAGAATACTGTCCACGCGTGGATTCCCGTACCTACACGTGGAGATAGCCGGTACAGGTATGAGGTAGGCAGTTATTAAAAAACTTAGTCGGAATGCAAGCAATCTGCGCTTTATATCGCTTGTGCGTGCGTGAGCAAACAACGCTTCAGCCGCTTTTTTGTGAAACTGAGTTTAGTTTTCCATCTAGATATGATTTTTTACCTAACAATGTGGACTCTTTAATAAAATCAGGTTTACTTACCATAAAATTAAATAATTAAGGTAACGTGTACTGAAAACCATTATTAACACAGAAAATTACAATCAAATAATAGAAAGTAATAAGAACTACAATTTATGATCCTTTCAGTAATTTTGGCTTTGTCTTCGACCAAATATCCTCACAACAGCACAAACTTTCGCCTTCATAATATTATTAGTAGTGTTTGTATAATATAGTATAGGATCATAAATTGTAGTTCTTATTAAGTACTTATTATTATTATTATATTATAATAGTGTGTTAGTGCTATTATAATAGTAATGTTAGTTATGTATGAGTGATACGATCACGAATATATCGGAGTTGACCAACTGATGTCGACACTAAAAAACTTATCAAAACCTATTTTTTTACAAAAACCATTTAATTTTTCCAGCACGTTAAAGTCAAATATACTTTTCCAACGACAGCTTACAAATTAGAATTTCAACACTCAACGTTAAAAATAAGTGTAAACATCTGCTCATTTCACTTCCGCTTCCGTAAATGTAAATCCAAATTGTCTGTTTGTCTGTACACTCAGTTATTTTAGGTGCCTACTGTAGCAGTGAACATTTTTACGAATTCCTTTACGTACCGGCAAACGCGGGGTTGGATAAAGAGATGTTTCAAATTAAAATTTACACGACATTTTGATTTCGTGTTCATAAAATAAAAGTAAGGAGTTTCCTAGATATTCGTTTTTTGGATAGATGTTGAATAATTGACTTACGAGTTGAAATTTCTTAAAAAGTTTTTTTCCCAGTTACTTTCCAAAAGCTTATGAAATTTTAAATAACCCTTTTATCATCTAGTGTAGTTAGAAGTCTCTCGTAAAAAACCTATGAGTAAGTTGTGCTATTTACCAAATTGCCTGTAATTTTCTTAATCAATTCACAGTTTTGCTCTAGTTCAACCGTAATCGCACCTGCAAGTGACATTGTAGCCGACAAAACTTTGTTAAATACAAGATGGTTATTAACATTAAAGTCATTTACAACGGGATATATACCAACATAATCCTAAGAATTTTCTTGTTGTTATTGAACTTTTTTTGTTTCGCACTTTATTATTTGATAGATAACAAAAACACCTTCGTTTTGTCTTCACTAGACGACACCTATTCCCTCTTGATCCTCAACACCCAGCGTGTGTGCGTTCGTAATGGCCCGCTCACATTTCTCGCCGCCTGCAAATCTGTCCGTCCGTCCGTCCGTTGCTAAATCACTCGCAACTCATTATCGCTGCAGACTCAACAACTCTATTGCACATTCCTCTCTCCGCAACTTATTCACTTACTGCACTTTCAGCTGTTAGTGTGCAGACGGAGTTTAAAGGATAAAGGAAAGGATATTAAGGATAGTGAACAACCACAGCTTTCCGAGTCACTAACAGTGGTCTAGCCCAACTAGCTAAAACTAGCTAGCTCATACGTAGCATTTTATAGTCGTCTGGTAGAAATCTCTGCAAGGGATATGACCGTCAATCGCAGGATACGGTCTTATTCTCATTCGTAGCGTTCTTGGCAGAACGGTCGTGGTTGTCATGACAAGTCTGTTGTGGTATGGGCTGATATCGCTCGCCTCACGATATATTCACGATATTATATTCATGCAGGGGGACACCTACGGCAGATCTCATCTGGTCCGTCCATCTCATTTCATCACAATACTGTATTTAACTATAAAAACTATTGTAATTTGACGAATTCATTACGGATGTAAGCGAATGAAGCGTCGGTGTTCTTCCAACACAAATAAGGTTCGTAGTTAACCCACTTATATCCAGAATACGGTGGTTAGTTTTTAAGAACTTCTTGTACTATACCGTAACTTAAACATTTTCCCTGCTTTAATTGCATTTAGCTTTTATTTATTTCTACTTTTGCCCGCGGCTCGGCTCGCGTTTTTTCGGTATAATAAGTAGCCTATTATCTTAGTTAGGCTTTGCTCTAAACATACGTCAAATTTCATCTTTATATTATGTTCAATAGGTTTGGAGATCCTAGGTAACAAAAATTCGGATTTCACAAACTTTCGGCTTTATGATATCAGAATAGAATAGAATTACTTATTCAGGTAAAAAATACAACATTACATTTCGGTTAGAAGTGCCTTAAAGCCTATGTTAGGTTTAACTAGACACAGTAGTCATATATCAGTAGGATAGGATTGATGATGATGTCCTCCTAGCCGAATTTCGACCACGGCGGCCAGTCTCAACGGAGGCCAGCCAGATGCGCAGGACATATTGTAGTGCACAAGTGTGTGCGCAAACACAGGTGCACACTCTATTCGCTCACTCTCATAATCCGATGGGACGGCAGACCAGGATAGGATTATTTATTTGTTTGCAAACGAGTTTTCAACTGATCGCAATCAGAATGACGTCATCCGCACTAAACGGATCGCCGGCACTGCCGCCAGTTTGATGCGTCTGCTCCGTGCGGTGCGGATCAGTGTAAGTAAATCATTTATTTGTAACATAAAAGTGGCGCACCTCTATGGCAAACCATACAAAGAAAAAAATTGGTTGTCTGTAAAGTCGGTTTACTGACGATAGTTGAACGTGACAACGTCTTAAGAAAATACTGATGGAATGGTAGCATTTGATACTCGATCAAAACAAAACATGTAAATGTACTATAGTATAGCAGCTGTCCACGCAGGCGCATCGCCTTACATGGACGCCACGCATGACGTCAGAGGTAACGCCGCATGACGTCATGTTGCGGTAACGCCGCATGACGTCATGTTTTTTCGTGCGTGCAGCCGGCTCTATCGAATTATAAGACGTTGTCACGTCAAAACTTGAGAGGTGTCAAGGGACACCCGGATGGAATGAAGTTCATAAGAGAGAGAGAGAGAGACTGACAGAGAAACATGCGCACGCCGGACGGCTTACAATACCTTACTATAGCAAAAAGTGTCGTTACAACTTTTCGTATGAATTTTTCCGTCTAGCCCCCTTTCACAACGCGCGATAAGGAACTTCGTTCCAATGCTAAAATCCGTTTAACGCGGTCAGTGCGGAGTGTTCGATCCGGCTAGGGAGAACGTACTAAAGTTTATTGTGTGGGTTTCATTGGAGGTGGCTGAGCATCGCTAGTTTTGGTGTCGGTCCAGTGAGGCTGTTTAGCCGAGGCACTCGCGGCGTGAGGATCTGCGCCTCCGGCTCAGTTGTGGATGTCGTAGGTGGCGACTAAGGGAACCTACCAGAGGAAGGGTAGAAGCTTCGTTTTATGGATGTTTAACACCTCCACTGCGATCGCCAATATGCCCGCCAAACGTGGTGATGGAGGCAAAATACCTACATTGCCTAGTTTAGATCGTTCTAGATATTAAATAATGAATACTACAATAAATAAATTGGTTGAGGGACGCATGCTCAGCAGTGGATATGGTGATTCAATGGTATTCAAATCAATTTATTGCGTTAATTTCAGGGTTATAAGATATATATTTCAGCCATACATAAAGAGTTTTTGATTTTCATGTCATTTTACGAGTAGGTTTTCGTAGCACTTTCGTAGCTCTCGTAGCACGGCCGAAGCTCTACGGTGCTACGATGCTACGACGACGCTACGCCGTAGGCGCTCTTTGATTCGTGCTACATAACAAGTATCAAAGAGCTAAAAAAACAAATTATTTTTATAGATGTCCTAATAAAATCTCCTTTATAACAGATTCTTTAAGAAAGTAATTTTTTCTCGTGTTAATTATATATTTTTTTCGACTCGCTAGCTTTTTGCCATAATATCGTTTTTTGGCTTACGAATTTTTAGTGAAAAAAAATTGGGAAACATTTAAACAAACAACCGACTACGAGACAATACAGATTTACTTCCACTTTTTTTTACGAGTTCTTTTATTTTTCGTTAGTTTTGTCCTGAGTTTGACTTCTGATTCTACTTCTTAATGATTTATTTCATTCGTCCACAATTACTTGTTCTGTCAGATTCACTTTACAATCTAAACATATTGTCAAAATTGCAAATCTTTCGCTGACTCTTCTTTTTCCATAAATCAACCAAAACAAAACAATAATCGTATTGAAAAATATGTAAAAATATTGTGAAATCCTGAAAATGTGTAAATGCTGCCAGGTCCTCACATGGCGCATGTCCTGCGTGCTCGTGGCCATGGGGACTGTGGTGGTGTCCTTCGTGCTGGGACCTCTGCAGACCATGTTCGTTCTTGGAGGTACCTACACATAACCCGTCGGAAATGTCTGCGGACCGGTCTGCCTAGAGCGCGCATACATTCGTGCTCCGCAGAGATTTCTGACGGGTTTTACTAGCTAGGTATACAGAGTGTAGCAAAAAGCAAAAACACCAAGGAAAAGTAAGTCGGTTTTTTTAGAATATTATTGCCGTGTTCTGTGCTGTGATCGATGCTGGACCTCCTCTTAAAGTTTGGTCCTTACTTTTTGTTATTTCCTCTATAGTTCATACTTTTGTTTAAATTATATTCATAAAAACTAAGTTGTTGGCTCATCGATTGTATCCTAAAACGTGGCCGCACGATGCTTTACGAACACACCGCGGGTTGTTTTATAAAATCTTGAAACATTTGCCGTCCTATTTTTAAATTTACACAAAATATAAATGATGTTGGAGCATTCACCGTGTTGGAGCATCACAGTAATATTATCAATATGAAAGTTTGGATGTGTGGATGTTTGTAACCTGGCTACTTTTAAACATACGCGATCAGAACACATTCTGGTGACTATTGACTGAGAATATTCCTTATAATGGCTACCTACTTTTTAATCAAAGAATGCGAAGCCTCGAGTAGTGAGTAGCAAATATGAAATGAAATATAAACATCCGCTTTGGGATTTCTGTGTAATTGGTCAAATATTCTTATGTAATTAGATGAATAATTCTGAACAATCCACACAGCATCATCTAGCCCGAATTGCAATTGGCCATGGAACGAATTCTTTCCTTCCAGACAGCAAACTGGCCCTGTACGAGTTCGTCGCCGCGGAACCTGATTCCGCCATCTTGTACGGCGTCATCGCGGCCGCCGCCTGGCTGGTGTGCCTGTCCAACATGGTGCTGCTGGTCGCTGCTATCCGCCAATCGAAGCGGCTGCTGACCGTGTATCTGCCGCTGACAGCGGTGCATGTGCTAGCAGTGCCTGTGCTGGCCATCAGGTAGGTACGACCATAGGCCGATGACTGCTCTAGCGTCATTGCTGACCGCTGCTGTCCGCCAATCTGCCGCTGATAGCGGTGTATGTGTTAGCAGAGCCTCTGCTAGCCATCAGGCAGCACCGTCATGGCTTGGTCGACGTCCCTCTGCTGGCCGCCAAGCAAATCTGCCAAGCTTGGTGATATTATGTAAGTGAACGATTTTGTGTCATCTTTGAGAGCAGTAATTGTAGTAGTGATCTTTTGGAGCCACCAAACAAAGTTTTGAGTCCGTGAAGTTTTGAGTCTTACGTATTTATATTTTTCTTGTGTCTTTTTGTGGCATTATAGCTCTCAAGTGGATTAACCGATTTTGAATGTTTTTGTTAGAAAGTGTTCTTAGCCATATTGAAGAAAACCGGTGCCGCCGACCAAAGGCATTTGCAGATGTTGGCCCTTACATCAGTCACCGTTTTGTTTTTTTTTTTTTTCAAAATCGCGGCGTACTATTAACGTTATAAATATGTTTGGATAGGAGACAGTAAAACTAGTCAGGAGTTAGGTAGGTACTCAGGAGATATCTAAATGTGAAAAAAAAAAAATATTTTCACCTGTGACATACAACTTTGATTAAGCGCCGTGATTTAAAAAAAAATCTTGACCGATGTTTGGGCCAAAATTTTCAAACCCTCTTAATGTTGTTCAACGAAAAAATTTAGTCGGGATATTTTGCATTTTGTAAAATTTGCCGGTCTTTCACTAACCATAGCTCATCGCATTCACTGCCTACCGCCCAGCCACTGCTGTGCAACCCGCCGCGCCGCCACATGCAGCTGTACAGCATGTGAGCCGTGGGCACCCAAAGTGTTAACAGTCCATTGTTCGTTCCCCAGGTACCTGATCCACTGCACCCTGATCGACACGCTCTGCTTCGACCACTCCCCCGGGCGCGCGGGAGACGACATGGGCACCGCGCTGGGGCTGTTCCTGATGTCCGCCGCCTACTTCGCCGTCTGGTTGTTTTTCGTGTTCATTGTTTGTAATTATAAACTGCTTATATCGGGATATCTCAGGCCTCTTTATTACTCTCTAACTAGCTCTTTCCTGTGGTTTTCACGCGCTTGTCCTGGATGAAGTGGCAGTAAGCCGGTCATATCCCGCGAAGAACCGACAACCGCTGGGGTAAACGTGTTCTTGAGTGGAAACCGCGACTCGGCAAACGTAGTGTAGGATGTACTCCGGCCAGGTGGGATGACGATCTGCGAAAGATTAGACTGCAGGCAGATGTTGGATGCGGCAAGCCGAAGACAGGGCGCTATAGCGCGAGGGCTTTGTCCAGCAGTGGACTAATATAGGCAGATGATAATGTATACAAAGTCAAAGAGATTGAGATACAGATTTTCTGTACTACTACGAAAGTGGCTTCACGCGAAATTATTTAGCGTATTACTACGATCAACACCAAATCGTGCACAATTACTTTTTGATTGTCGGTTATACTTATAGATATGCTTTAGATATATTTCAATGAATCGTATCTATCATATATATCATATATTATTTATCTCCTTATCAGCAGAACACATCAAATCCTGCCCAGTCAGACGGCACGCGCCTGTGATCCGATCTGCTCGCGGCGCGTAAACAGTTAGTTTTATATGAACTCGCGGTAAATTGAATGTCGTCTGCAGCAGCTGGCGAGGCGCCAGGTGCCAGGTAGCCTGGCCTGGGTTGTAGGTAGTAGGAAGTTTATGGGGAAACTGTAGTTTATCGACTGCTAACAGGTATTTGGAAATAAACCGCCAAGTGCGAGGCAACTCGCATGCGAAGGGTTCGGTACCGTAAAAATTAGGCAATTTTTTCAATGAAACGTCAAATTTTCTCTTGCTCGGAGACCCCTTTAAATGTTCAATTTTATTATAATTTTAGTATTTTTGGTTAGTATAGTTGAAATGGTATACTTATTTATAAAAAGTTTCATATGTATACCTATTGTGGTTCAGGAAATATTGTCTTGACAAACGGAAGAGCAAAACTAGCCAAAAAATTACTTAAAACGCGTTTTTTGTATGGAAGCCCCCTTTAGTTTGGATATTTATTTGAATTTTATTATTTGCTGTTATAGCGACAAGAGAAAATACACATTCTCTGAAAATTCCAACTGTCTACCTCTTACAGTTCAGGCTTAGTAATAGGGTTCCGTTTTCACCCTTCGGTACGGAACCCTAAAAACATAAAACACAGCGTAGAATTCATTTGAGAATTCACAAGAAATCGATGCCATTTTACCGACTAGGTAATTTTATGTTTTTAATAGTGCCGTCCCTCCTACTAATATTATTAAGCCAAAAGTTGTGAAATGTTCATTTTATTTTGTTACCTAAGATTTCCAACACTACTGAACAGATAAAGATGAAAATTTGCATACATTTAGCTCATAGCGTAACTTAGATAGTAGGCTACTTATTATACAGAAAATACGCGTGCAAAACCACGGGCAGAAGCTAGCTTTTAATAAAACGTTTCATTTCACTTGTGCATTGAAAAACGTTTCCTACAATCGCTTTGCCAGAGTTTTGATATTTCAATTAATCTTTCTAATTTTATTGATTGATTTTCCATGAAATAAAAAATTTAAACGTTCTTCCGGTTTACAAAATAATATCGAACACAAGTTTGTTCTAACCCCCTTTCTTTCAAGATGTTTGTATGGAGGGGGGCACTACGATTTTTTTTTTCAAAATCACCGCACACTTTAATTAAAAGTTATATCTTTGGATAGAAGACACTAAAACACATATGTTTCTAAAATAATATCCAAGTGTCTGGTTTCTGAGATACCCCCCCTTCCACCAACATAAATTACGGTTAAGGGGATTTCTATACTTTTTGTCTAATAATCCCCTGCCTCAGCTAAATTCGATTTTAAGGGGTTTTGTAGACAAAAAGTCTAATAATCCCCTTCGCAGGGGAATCTTTAAGGGGATTATTAGACCAAGCCATTCACAGATAAAAAAAAATTTTTTCAGCATAATAATATCCGCATATCTCAGAAATCTGTCGCTTTAGGACTTTATGTTATAATTTTTTTTTTTTAATAATGACCTTCTATTGGTTGTTTAAAACACATCTCTTTTCCGTTCGTCTCGTCTCCGCCTCGGTAGAGTCTGCCCCCTAGCCGGTGTATCTACAGACAGTCGACATGACGAGACATTTCACACAATACATTTCGATGTAGCGAGTGACCCGCGGGCAAGAATACATAAACACCGGTCAGTCTGTTTGTCCGGTCGTAATACAAACCGACAAACATAATAAAAGAGTGTTGTGTTGGTGTTGCGGTGCCCGTTCTAACATACACATATTTGTTTTGGGGCCGGAATGATGAGAGAAGTATTGGAATTTAAAATTATTGGTCGCCTGCTTTAATGGACCTTCATGAACTAATGGAAGTTGCTATATTATTACCCCGTCCACGAATGTTGTTCTGTTTTTTATATGCACGATTATGAAGCTCCCTGAATGTAGTACCTACTTGATATAGACACAACTAGTTTTGACAGATAGAGATGCAAATCCGTCAGACTCGAAAAATATGGGGACTAAGTTTAGGTTTCTATTGATCCGACATAGTATGTAACGAACATTATTAAATATCTGCCGATGACGTAGACTTTGTGTCACTCTCGGAGTGTCAGACCTTGTTTTCTTGGAGCATGCTTGTATCCATGTCACGGGACAGTAACCAACACAACACGTGGAGCTCCGACGATATACAGGGTGATTGGTAGCTGGGTGCAGAGCTTCAAGGAGAAGCTAGAACAGACCATTTAGAACCATTTGAGGCATAGTTGTATGCAGTTATCCTATGAAGTAAGGTCAGTTTGCCAAAAAAAAAAATTTTTTTAGCAAACTGGTAAAATTAGTTTTCCATTTTTATGTTTTCAAATAGCACTAATTGTATAATAATATGCTATAAATGTACTTCTTTAACATGGATAGCGAATACAGGCTATTATGTAGCCTGTAACTTATTTGAAACCTACAAATTGAGATAGGCAGCGCTTGCGTTTTGACTTTTTGGGCGCTATTTTGACTCTCCTTTACCTAGTACTTCATAATTTTAGTTCGGATAACCTCCGTTTGGCGCCACCTGTCGATTACGTCGAGCGAGTCGCTCGCAAAGTTTCCTCAGTTGGCGTTTGTCTTTCGTTGCGACTGGTTGGGTGCAAAAAACGACGAAGTCGTTCGAAATATATTTTGGATTTATTCCTAAAATAATATAGTAAGTGCAACTCAAGACAAACTGTAAGTAAATTCTTAAATTTATATTGCAGTAAAGAGTTTTAATAAATATTAATATTCGTGCTTTTTCTTTTAGTGCAAATATGAGTAACAACGAAGCACGGAAAAGTGACTCTCCAGTTCCAGGAACGAGCGACGCGAGGAGAAAGATCAACTACAAGCGACCGCGGCGAGTTTACAGTAGCAGCGACGATGATGGTGACGACGAGGATACCAGTGTGCTACCGTCACCAAAACGTGCTTGTACGAGGGATGACGTGGCTGATCAGAGGTTGGATTTTCTCCAAAAGCAGGTTAGTGAGCTTAAATATCTATTGACTAGAAATTACCATGACGTGCAAAAATCTACGGCCGACAACGACGGCGTGCTTGAAAATTTAAAGGATGATGATTCAGTAGCCTCATGTCTGATTAAACCTGATGAACCAGATTTCGAATGGGACGATAGTACGATTACGTCCGAGGCTGTCAAGCGTACTGCTGAATCGAAGCTCAAATACCTGCGTAAAGTTCAACATTTTGATAGCGCAGAATGGAATAGCGTCCGTTATACGGATGTTCAGAAGAAATATATTTCTTCGCCAGCTTTTACTAATCTGGCAATGAATGATGAGCTTATGGCTTTTGAAACGAAATTTTGTCAATCTAGGTCACTTGACCAAAGTTTCGGAGCCATGACGAATATGCTTATCGCACAAAAAGAATCTTTGCAGACGGCGCTAAAAGATTTGCTAGCCTGGAGCGCCGACAGCGACACACAGTTGACAAAGGCTTCGTTGACAAACAAAGTTCACGAGCTGTTTTCTAATACGTGTCCCTACATGTCGGTGTCGAAAGATTTGTTGCAGATGGTCTGCGGTAGGCGTGCTAATATAATAGAGCACAGAAGGGAGAACGTCTTGTCTG
Organism: Eupithecia subfuscata; assembly: GCA_963564075.1. Taxonomy (NCBI): domain Eukaryota; kingdom Metazoa; phylum Arthropoda; class Insecta; order Lepidoptera; family Geometridae; genus Eupithecia; species Eupithecia subfuscata. The sequence goes on along the minus strand of OY751124.1, from coordinate 9,401,449 downwards.
CGGTCAAAGACAAATACAACAAGGCAATTTTAAGAAAAATACCTCCTAGCTGCGAACATGTCTTCCAGGCAAAAGAGTTCAGTGATGCCGTGAGCAAGCTAGGAGGAGGCTCTAAAGTGTTCCGAAGACCATTCTTACCTTCCGAGGGTAAGCAGGTCACAAACAACCGGCCGTACGTGCCTGCCGAGGGCAACCAGGCCGCACCAAGGCGGTCATCCGATCCCGCGGTGCCCTTTCGAGGTTATAACCACCCAAATCGAAACCAGCAAGCTGCCGCTTCTGGTAAAGGCAAGTCACTCGCTGGAAAACGACCGTATTCTAATGCGAAAAACAAATCTTATCAACGATCAAGAGATAACTACCGAGACAATCAACGAAAACAATGACTATGCCGTGACCTTCAAAGCCGGTCAATTGCGCCATTACCATCATGTATGGCAATCCATGAGGGCTCCAGCCCACATTTTAAAAATAATACAGGGTTACCGAATACCCTTTTTGGAGAAGCCGCCTTTACGACTTGTTTACCAAAATCAAGCCCAAATGCTGTCGTCACTAGAGCTAAGCGCGGAGATACGGCAGATGTTGGAAGATTCGGTGATCGAGGAAGCTCCTCCAAACCCTGGTTTCATCTCAACCATGTTTCCTGTAAAAAAACCAGATGGTACACAAAGACCAGTTTTAAACCTAAAAGCCTTAAACTTTTACCTGCAACCGAAGAAATTCCGCTTGATAAATATGCAGAAAGTACCTCATTTCCTGCAAGCCGGAGACTTTATGATGAAAATCGATCTACATCAGGCCTATTTCCATGTACCAATCGCGAAATCGCACCGTCGATTTCTGAGGTTCATTTTCAACGGTACAACGTACCAGATGACCTGCCTGGCTTTCGGGCTTGCAAGCGCGCCAAGAACGTTTGCGACTTTGTCCAATTGGATAGCGCAGAAGCTCAGAGAAAAAGGAATAAGAGTCATAGTGTACTTGGACGACTTCCTCCTGGTGAATCATTGTCCTCAAGTTCTTCGAAAACATATGAAACAGGCCATCGACCTTATGACCAAGCTCGGATGGGTAATAAACAAGAGAAAGTCGTCCCACATACCCGCTCAAGAAATAGAGTTCCTTGGAATTCACTGGAACACCCGGCTAAATCGAAAAAGTCTTCCAGCAAAGAAAGTAACCTCACTAAAAAACATACTTCTTCGCACACAAGGCTCCAAGAATCTATCTCTATTAGATCTTCAAAAGATTATGGGAACTCTGCAGTTTTGCAGCTTTGTAATAAACCATGGGATGCTAAGATACCGCAATATTCAGTCGTGCCTAAACCAGGCGCTGAAAATGGGTGTGGCAGTTCCACTGAGCCCTGCAGCCAAAAAAGACATCAAATGGTGGCTACAAAACACACTCACGACGAGCGAAATTTGGTCAGCCGCAGTATCGTACCATATAATCACAGACGCGTCAGCGAGCGGTTGGGGAGCGTACGTCAACGGCAATCACATTCAAGGTCCGTGGTTGCCAGAAGAGCTTCATTGTCATTCGAACCTAAAAGAATTACTGGCTGTTTACAAAGTTCTTACCCACAGCAGTGTAGCCAAAGACTGCAGCAACAGGACCGTCCTTGTTCAAAGCGACAACCGAACCGCCCTAGCATTTTTACGCAGACAAGGCGGCACGAAGTCCATCCTTCTGATGCAAGTGACAAGAATGATTTACCATCTCTTAGAACAAAACAGCATCAATCTAATTACCAGCTACCTCCCAGGCACACTCAATGGTATTGCCGACAGCCTGTCCAGGTACAAGGCCCTAGCGGAATGGCACCTGTTGCCTCAAGCTTGCCAGCTGATCTTCGAGAAGTGGGGGACCCCTCAGGTGGACCTGATGGCATCCAGAAGAGCCCATGTAGTAGCAAGATACATAGCTCTAGATTTGAAAGACCAACAAGCTATATCCCACGACGTTTTCAGCCAGGTTTGGGATCACACATTGGCATGGATATTCCCTCCTCCGTGTCTAATGCACAAAGTTCTATCATTTCTGAACGAAGCCAAGGGAACATACATAGTGATTTGTCCGAGATGGAAGAACGTATTTTGGAGGACAGATCTAAAGAAACGAGCAACAGCGCCTCCTTTCACCATCAAGAACCTGGAATCAGTGCTGATAGACACGAGAACGAACCTACCCCCTGCGCAGGTAAACAAGCTTGTATTAGAGGCATGGAAATGTCGGGGTGGGATGATCTCTTAGGTAACTGGACACCTTCAGAAATAAATATAATTGAATCAAGCTGGAGACCTAGTACACTGAAAACCTATAAACCTGCCTGGACCCGCTGGTTAAAATGGTGTAAGGAATATGGGATAAATAACAAAACTCCAGGAGGCCAAGGCCTCGCAAAATATCTTATTCATTTACATACAGTAGAAGGCTTAAGCTACAAAACAATACAAGTACATAAATCTGTTGTATCATCATTTTGTAAGCCAGAATCAGAGGAAAAACTAAGCTCAAACATATTGGTACGACAAACATTGAGAGGTTTAGCAAATAAATCTGCAGCTAAAGATAAAGTCAAGCCACCAGTATGGAATCCGCAGGTAGTCATAGAGTGGCTGCTGCAGTCAGAACCCAATCTAGACAGTATGTTCGAAGCTGCTCGACGAAGTGCCACATTACTCCTACTTGCCTCAGGAAGAAGAGTCCACGACCTGACGTTGTTATCTGTAAAAGAAGATAAATGTATTATCGAAGAGGGATCTATAACGTTTTGGCCACTTTTTGGGTCAAAAACTGACACAATTAATCACAAGCAGTCTGGCTGGCTACTTTTATCTGGAGATAACTGGAAAATTGACCCCGTTTTTTGGATTAAAAAACTGATACAAATGTCTGAACAAAGACGTGTGGAGGGTGGAAATATAGACAGTCTATTCGTCTCAACAAGAGGAAAGCCCAAGCCTGCAAGTCGGACAATCATCTCTGGTTGGGTGAAAACAGTCCTGGTTGATGCTGGAATTCAAGACTCACCTGGTTCAATAAGATCAGCGGTGGCATCTTTAAATTGGGTTAATGATATGCCTTTAGAAGATATATTGGCTCGTGGAAACTGGACATCTTCCAACACACTTATTCGTTTTTACAAACGTCCTGTAAAACCATGTATCTTATCAAACACACCGTGTCTAGCTAATAATTTTTCACCTTTGTAAAGAATGAGTCTGTAAATAAATTTGATTTGGATTTATTTGTAAAACACAACGTGTCTAACTAATAATTTTTCACCTTTGTAAAGAATGAGTCTGTAAATAAATTTGATTTGGATTTGTTTGTAAAACACACCGTGTCTAGCTAATAATTTTTCACCTTTGTAAAGAATGAGTCTGTAAATAAACTTGATTTGGATTTATTTGTAATTAAGTTACATTATTTTCATAAGTTTGATTATGAGTACATTAAGATACCTATACTTACACTTTATGCTGTCTACTTACCTTTGTTGGAAATAAATTATTTCTTGAAATCACAGTTGGCTTATATTTTTAAACCTAGTCACGCCACCATGCGAGAATAAACAGGTCTCAATTTGTAGGTTTCAAATAAGTTACAGGCTACATAATATTAGAATTTTTCCTGAAATAAAAATTACTTATTATGTACCTAACTTATTTGAAACCTAAGTAAGGGCTGCATGGTGATAGAGACCTAAACTGAGGAAACTTTGCGAGCGACTCGCTCGACGTAATCGACAGGTGGCGCCAAACGGAGGTTATCCGAACTAAAATTATGAAGTACTAGGTAAAGGAGAGTCAAAATAGCGCCCAAAAAGTCAAAACGCAAGCGCTGCCTATCTCAATTTGTAGGTTTCAAATAAGTTAGGTACATAATAAGTAATTTTTATTTCAGGAAAAATTCTAATATTTAATTACATTTTAAGTGTTTTGCGAATTATTTTGGTTTTTGGGGAAAAAACAGAAAATTCAATAGCTATTATATCGCAGTCACTGCCCAGTCTCGGCGGTGCGAGCCGCGCCGCTGCAGCGACGCCGCCGCGCCGCCGCCGCGCCGCCGCGCCGCCGCGCCGCCGCCGCGACACGGGGGTGGTGGAAAAGCACGTCTGCGTCTTGGGCCATGAAAGTGTAATTGCTAATAAATTAATAATGGCCAGTTTGTACAGTAAATGAACTGTTTTTAATTTTATTTTATTAAAATAATGTATAACCAATCTTACAAAACATGTTCTCCAGTCATTTAATGTCCACGATAATTTTTAAAGATTTTAGGAAACCGTTTTAGGACGCCATTTGAAAGTAAACGGAAGATATTTTACTTCAACCCTTATTGTCACGTCTGGTCTATTCCCGCTTCTCCTTAAAGCTTTGCACCTAGCTTCCAATCACCCTGTATGATAATACTAAGGTAGTCTACCACAGTGTAGGTAGAGCAGACCATAGACAATAACTTCGTAGCACAGAGGTAGAGGCACACAGACAATAGCCCGCTAGCGGCGGCGGCGGCGCGGGGTGACAATGCACCGGCAATCGAGTTTTAAACTTGTGGCGCTGCACGAGGGCTGGGGACTTGGGCATGTCTGTCAGAATAGGGGTGAGTCTGTTTGACGTTGGTAAGGCGATGTGGTCGTCACGTCTCCTTTTGGTATGGTATTTCCGTAGTTCCCTGTCCGCACGGTAGAGGCGCTGTACCTAATTGTATGGAAAAAGTAGACGTCACGGTCACGTCTCGTAACTAACGTCAAATAGATTCAACCCTCAGAATGATATTTATTTTTACTAGGTCGTCGAGGACACAAGAAGATAAAAAAATTTACCAATTTGTCAAATTTTTGGGTAACTCTGTCTGTTATAGTCTTACACTTTCAGTGCGTTATCTATGAATCTGGGTCTGAAGTCTCGCTTCGTTCGCATAGTGTAGAAAGAGATGCCCTCTATTTCAACGCAAAAAGACCGCTGTTAGACAAATAGCGCTCTGTTGGAGAAGTACAAGCTGAAATCAACGTTATTGCGTTGCGATTAAAATCTAAAATGTATTTTTTCAGGTCCAGATAGATAGGCCAGAAAACGTAATGTAGGTATATTTTTTTACACAAAACATAAAATAATCACAGAATATACGAGTACTAAACTTAAGTAATACGGGTTTAGACCTTGATCATTCCACAAATAATGTGCATACAGAGAATCATTCGAGCAAAACATGTCGAGCAAAAATTTACAATATTAAAAAAACGTACCTACCTCTTGACGCCTTAACAGCTGAACGGATCTTAATGAAATTCGGCTGCGAGATAGATGGTACCGGGGCCTAGTATCAGTAGTCCGATGATTTAGTCCGATGATGCTGATTAATACAGATCATCGGACTACTGAGTCTTTTAGTCCGATTACACATTTCGACTTTCCCAAAAAAAGAAATGCGTTAACTTCAGTTTATTTTTTCCAACAAAAAAATGTGAGCCTATAGAAAAACAGCGGAAGGAGTACTGACTGACAGAGTCAGTTATCATCACTACGTCGCCATCTATCTGGTGTTGTTCGCGGTCGTCGTCGGAGTCGCAGTCTTACTGTGGCGCCGCTGGCGGGCGCGAGCGCAGCCCGGAGCGCCCGCCGCGGCGCCGCCCGCCCTGGCAGCGCCGCCTGCGCCTCAGAGCGCAGGGGGAGCGGCGATTGAACTACGAGCTACAAGCTTCGAGCTTCCTACGAAATGCGTCAGTGAAAGTGCAGTGCATGAGTGCTGTGTTCGTAGTGAGCCTGAGTTAGAAAAATCATTTAGTGCGTGTGTGATCTCAGATAAATCTAGTTCGCCCGTATTTTTCGATCAAAAGTTCAATCGTACCGCATGAACTAACTATCAATCAATGAAGCAATTTATGACTACAAGACTGGACAATTAGTTATTCTAAGCAACTATTATTTCATCATTTCGTAAACTAACTTGTACCATCAGCATCACCTTGTATCACGTCATTCACCTATCATTTTCTCCAGCATCTTATCCTCAATTTCTGGCCCGGGAATATGTACGAGCACGTACATTGTGCATTGCCCTAATTAATGCCAACCGCGCATTTACGCCAGTCATCAATTTTAGCAATACTTTTTATTATATTCAGTTCGCGATCACCTGTCAATCGACACACGCGTCTCACTATCATTTCATTAGTAACTACAGTTTATCGTTAAATATATCAGTTAAAATTTATCTCTTGGTTTTTCTGATATATCCAGCTTAGTTACTATACGTGGTGTACGGACCGTACAAATAGGTATTCCTATTTTTCTTACTACAATTTCCGAAATGGATTTTGGAGATTTGGACCGAAAAGCAAAATCAAATGACTTTAAATCGAGGAATACGTGGGCAATATATTATGTCAAACGAAATGCCTTCTCATGATGATAAAATTACAAAATTTAAATCTTATTTCCAAAAACAATGGATGACGGCTAATTTTATCGACAAATGGTGACGGTCATAGGCTACTTCTATCTCGGGAAAAACCGTGAAAAATCTATAAAACTGTCCCAAGTCCACAGTGTGCCCACACCGCAGAGAGCGCAGGTAAAACAAAGTGAAATGAGTTAATTAAACTTTAGATCAGTATTCAATAGCAGCCTTTGTAACGCTTGAAGCCGTGTTACCGCGACACACCACTCTTGGCTTGGAATACGACCTCTTTGGCGTAGCGAGTGAGAGGCAGCCGCGACACTGCAGCTCTGCGCTCACTAACCTAACCTAACCCAACACCGCTAACACACAGCACGAACACCTGCATTCAAATATAGGCTATCTTGAATTGTTCCTCGGACACCGATTCCCCCTACGTCGACTTCCTTAGCGTCGATTCTGGTGAAGGCGACCGCATCTTTGGATACGTGTGTAGTGACAGAATCATCATCATCAACATCATCAGCCTGTATTAGTCCACTGCTGGACATAGGCCTCCCCTAATGAGCGCCATAGCACCCTGTCTTCAGCTTGCCGCATCCAGCATCTGCCTGCAGTCTTTCGCAGGTCGTCATCCCACCTGGCCGGAGGGCGTCCTACACTACGTTTTCTGAGTCGTGGTCTCCACTCAAGAACCCGTTTACCCCAGCGGTTGTCGGTTCTTCGCGAGATATGGCCGGCCCACTGCCACTTCAGCTTGCTAATTCTTTGAGCTATGTCAAAGAAGTGTGTGACAGAATGGCTTCCCATAAGCTTCAAACAAGTGGTCGCGAGCTGGCCGTCATCTGATGCCGTCGCAATACGAATTTCATCTAAACGTTTAGATGAAATTCGTATTGCGTATTACGCGATAAAGCCTATTTTTGCATGCATAATTTTCTGCTGTACTTGCAGCGGTGCTTTCCAGGTGACGCTTTTCTCTGCTCGCATTGGGCGGGCATCAAATGAAGTTAGTAAAAATTGTCGCTTTGGAAACTCGCTAATGGAGTTGCTATTGAATTTATAGCTCAACATTAGACACTGAGGTTGCGGGTTCGATTCCCGCCTCCAGACATATGTTTGTATAATCTGCAGATATTAGTTCTGGATGTTTTCTTTGTTTAATAAAAATATCTATGTAATGTATTAAGTATGTACCTAGGTATATCAGTCATCTAGTTCCATAACAAGAGCTCTGCTTAACCTGGGGAATCTGGTGATGCTGTGTGGATTGTCCAGCATTATTTGTTTTTAATTTGATGTCCCTGCATATCCATAACACCTTTCAAATATGATAATTTCTAAATTTTAAACCTCGTACGGTGAGAACGATTTCAGCGCAGCGATAGGACACGATTCCTCCATCTTGGATATCGTTTGGCGCCAAACGGCTGTCATCTGTCTACTTTGTCAGGTTGGCGGGAAAATACAACCCTATCTTATAAAGTGGTTTTAAAATCTTTGTTACTAGAGAAAAATGGAAATTGCTACAACCATTAGGGTTTTGAGAATTAAAAGAGATTCGCGAGAAGGATTTTCTATACTAATATTATAAAGAGGAAAGATTTGATTGTTTGTTTGTTTGTATTGAATTGGCTCCGAAACTACTGGAACGATTTGAAAAATTCTTTCACCGTTAGGAAGCTTACAGAATTCCCACAGGAACGGGAACTACGCGGGTGAACCGCGAGGCGATCGTCTAGTCTAATAAAAAATTATAAAAAGGTCTAGAGGATAATTGTTTACGAATTTGTCGGCTGGGTACTCTACCCACAATCCTTCTCCCTCTTATTGCTGCTTTATTAATTGTAGGTACTGATTGAAGTTCTTTCTCTTTTATTTGGAAATAGCTTCCTAGGTATTCACCTACCTAGATATGAGTAAACTCAAAATAGTTGCATAAAATCATTTCCACCATACCCCAGGTTATCAAACCTCGGCTAACTTGGATCAATTTCCGTTCCCTCGACACGTCCGCTCGCAACAAAAGTCTGGCTCGGACTGCGCTATCAGTTCGAAATTCAAATTTAACGGCTGACCGGAAATGCGACGTCGGGTGTTTCCGGCGGTGCTCAGCTGCGTTTAGTTGTTGCTATGTTTTGTTTGGAAACACGCTGTATCTATGCAGTTGGAGGCACGAGCACCCTGTATTTTCCCTTTGAGTTGGTTCGTACGTGGTTTCATGTTTGATAGATTATCCATATCGAAAGAGTTTTCGATCCTTTTGTCTGTATTCGACATGACTGCGCAGCCCATCGGAGATGGAAAACCGCTAGGATATTAGCATCTAAATAAGTACGAGTAGGTAGGTACTTACCTAAATTTTCTTTAGTAAAAATATCCATTTTGATTTTTCAGTTAAACCACTTATAAATCTAAGATCTCTCCTGTAGCATATGAGCGTGAAAAAAAAACTGGCAGCTTTCAAAATCTTCTTTCTCAAAACAAACGTAGGTAATTAACTAGGTATGAACATGCATATTGTATTTTCTTCTGTTTGCTCACATTTTGTTTCTCACTCAAAAAAACGGTGACATTGCTGCTCAAACAGTGAGCAAAATCGGGTTTTGCTCACATGTGGAATAATTGTTATTTGTTCAACAAGTGGGCAAAATGATTTTTTGTTGGACGTGCCGAAGTTCAATCCCGAGCTAGCGACTAATAGAGTCACGAGCGCAGCGAGTGGCTATAAAGTAGACTGCTGAGGTAGCGAGGGGCTTAAAAGGCACGAAACGCCCTTTAAGTATTTGCCCTTGAGTTAAACATACAATTTCTCACCACGACTAGCGAGAAAATATATTTGTAATTTATAAAAGAGACTAATGCCAAAAACTCATTTCGGTCAACAATCTTGGAGAGTAAAAATGCTACAAACCTTTTTCGAATCATGAACGGGCGAAATATTTTTTTTCTATGAAGCATTGTTCCGTATTAAAATTACTTGTTGAATCTGTGTTGAATAATGAATTTTATTCCAAACAGCAAAACTCGATTTTGCTCTGTTTCTAAGCAGCAAAGTCACCTTTTTCAAGCGAGAGTGGTGAAAAAGTAATTAGTTCCTAGTAGCATTTTTCCAAGAGCATATTTTAATCTAATTATCCATTGCCGACCATGCCTCCTCTAGTGGGAGGGTTGCTGGCAGGCGGGTTGGTCGCAGTAGAGGTGTTAAGATACACATGAAGCATACACATTCAACACAAACGCCTAAGTACGAGTATCTCAGTGAAATGCCACTCAGTTATCACAGCATCACTGACATGATGTATCGAATTAGGCCATCTGTACACGAGACAATCCTAAGGCCCGTGTACACCGGGCGACAATGGATCGGGGGGAGTTGCGGAGTAAATGACGCATGAGGGTGTACTAGTGGTTCTAGAACGTAACTCGATTGGAGTTCAATATACTAATTTAAAAATTACTTTATTTCCTAACGAAATTCTGAAAATACAAATTATTTCAATAAAAAAAAACGAAAACCTACTAAAGTGGTGCATCTAACAAATTGTGTTTATAAGTAAAATACTCCTACTCATACTCATTTATTCGCCGTAGGAGCACAAGGCACACTTGGAGATGTCAGTTTAAATGTACATTGGTTACAATAAGTGGTGCATAAATTATGATTCAAGGCCATAAAACAGACAAGACAGAAAATAACCAAGAAACTTGGGAATATTGGTACATACAAAAATAGATAAGTTGATAAATGGATCAGCTGTAAATGAAAATAGAAAGATACCTACAATCGCAGTTTGCACAGTTTTGGTTCTTACCACTGACTTTCTTAGGACCAGTTTCAAATAAAGTGAGTGAAGTTTATCAAATGCCTATAAAACGAATACAATACTGATTGAGGATTAGTTCCAATTCATGTTTTTCTACATCCTTACCAAGACAATAACTTGATTAATAGTTTTAAAATTAAAATTAAGGCAGTAGATTATGATTTTATTTCGTCAGTATAAAACAGCTAGGTATAAACTAGCTCTCGACCTTAACTCAGTGTCAATCACTGAGTTAAGTTCGAGAGCTAGTTTATGAGACAGATAAAATAATGGTAGAAGACACGAGTTTCCTCGGTTCGAGTTAGAGCCGAGAACTCGTAGTAACAGCTCGCATCCGCCGCGCCTGCGTTACAAAACTGTCGGAAACGACATGTCTTGGCCGTTTCCTCCGTCGACTCGATTGTTCTCGCCAAAGTTACAATCATATTGAATTTGAATATATTTAACTTAGTTCATGTTAACACAAAAGACATGTGAATTTCATTAGATATGGCAGACATTTTGTTTGGGACATCATCTGGCGGGCTATAGAATTGGTAGCGTTGTTTCAATTTAATTTTATCACCAGTGCCTCTTACATAATAAATTTTTCTGTTTATTATTAGTCTATTGAGTACGAATCATAATATTAATTACAGACATATTTTTACGGTACAATGAAGATCATAATTTTTTTTGCACGTTCATTTTAGCTGGCATTGTAATATGTTTTGTGTGTTATGCCACCTATTTTACTTATAATTACGTTAAACACAAGAATTTTCAAATATTCAATGTGTAGTTTGTGATACCTATCCAAAGCTTTTTTAATCCCTCTGAAATAGTTTAGTTTCGTATAATTTAGAAAGAGAAACGAAAACGGAACTTGAGAGACTGTTCTTTATCTACCCACTTTTACAAATTTGTCTCTCTCCCAATAAGGTTTGCTGGAAGAGAACTCTTTATAGGGTTAAGCTCGCCTTTGCCATTATTTTTCCTGGTAAATGTTCTACTTGTACCAATTTTGTGCAATAAAGAATATGAATTATGAATTATCTAAGAGTTCGGTGGCCAACAAGAGCAACTTCGCTATTCTGCGTAAAGGAAATGAAAGAAAACTATTTTATGCGCATTATAAATAAAGCTTATGATAGGTATCATGAACTGTACAATGGACCTTAAAAAATTCATTTGAATAACGTAATTATAAGAAAGAAAAGACAGCGTTTTTCGCAAGCTTACTCCCAAGCTTACGGTAGTTTGGTCAATGTACCCAATCATGTTTAACATGAACCTATCGGAAGTTTCTCTTTCAATCCGACGGGACTCGAACTCACGTCCCTGTCTATCTGTCATAGCTCATAACGAGCGATCTCATAACCATAAAATGCAAATTCAAAATCAAGCATTTTTCTGTATAAATCATACAGCGGCCTACTCATCCATACGAAATCGCCGTTTCTGATTCGATTTTGTGCAAAAGCTAATCTTATGTAAGTGACTTAAGATTAGGTTTTACACGACAACGAAAACGTAACATTGATTTCGTTTTCCAAGTAGGCTGCCAGAACTTTGTATAGATTTGATCGCCTCAACATCTCAGATGTAAATATTTGGCATCAGGTGGACCATTTTCTTGTTTCGTCCTTAATTTTAGCCCAAAAAACTTCACCATACTTACAGATATAATAATATACCTACCTATTGGACTGAATAACCGGAGCATAAAAGTTTGGCTTAAGATTTGGTTCAAACAGCAATAATAACTTTTCGGATATCCCCAAATAAAATGAAATAATTTAGAAATTATAAAATAAGACAAATGCAAATAATGCGAGGGCTGTAGGAATACAAATAGACATGTAAAATAGCAAGATAATTGGTATTTTATACAGATCTTGGAAGCTGAGCTTCATCCCGCGGCAGGATAGAGTGGATACGATTTGAGATTCTTATACAGGGTTATTGGTAAATTATTGCCTGAACCGCAGGTTCTGCACATCATCACGAACATGTCCGTAATAACGCCAGGGCTGAATTCTGAAAAAATTGTAAATCACCTCTGATACAATGAATTACCTATTAAAGACTCCGATCTCCCACTTTTACTTCAGGGCAGAGCCGTTTTTACGTTTATTTTCAAATAAAGCCTTTTTATAGAACGATTATTGAATGGAGGGGGGTACCTACTACTAATACCAAGTTTAAGAATTAAGACCTGGCGTCTTCACAAAAGTGTTCGTGATGATGGGCAGAACCTACAGTGCACGCAGTGTCAGTAAATTCCCAATAATCTTGTGGAACTCTGCGGGTGAATACCGCGTGGAGACATGACAGTAGAAATGGCCGTGTAGATAGGTACGATTAGTTATTATAATTTATAGAAAATTAGATTTTAAGTGGTTTTTAAATGATGACTCTCTTATGTAGAACTAGGAAGCTTTGGTTCGGTCGGGACTTGAACCCACACCCACGCTTACAATCTGCTCTGGAGGTCTACTTTGAAAACTCAAGGAAGTTGACGGATGACGCCTTAAGTAAAATGGTTTAGTAGTGGGTCGGTCGTATCCACAGTTGTTCATCATAATCTCGGTATTTTTAAGCCGTGCCCAGCGAAACGTTTATTCAAATGAGTCCGTCCCGCGACAGACAGACAAACATCCCGAGGAGGGGTGCCCCGTCAGCTATAGAGGTAGTCCATTTCAAACAACACGTGTAATACTTAGTTTATATTAATTTCCAATTATCACGCGATCAGAATGAAAATCGATAAGGAGTTCTTGAGAAACGAACGAAGTTGACGGTAATCGTCACGCAACGTACGCGACAAAATACAGGAAACTTCTGATGGCGTGTGTACGATGAGTGTACCTATCAAGGCCATCTGTTTGCAAACAAATTTCAAACCTATTAGCCTATTCGGAAACTCTGTTTTGAGCTTCGACACGGATTCTGACACAGATTGGCGCGAAATTCAAATATTTTTGCGGGTTTTAATATAATTATTTTGAGTCCTGCAAGGAATAAAAGTAGCAGAAAAGTAGTTTTCCGAAAATCGTAGACCATTTTCTATGAAAAACCCCTGTTAAAATAAAGTATCATGTTATACTCGTACCTAATGGAGCTTTTGGCAATTTGTTGATGGTTAGTGATAAATCTCTTAGATTAGTAACTGCTCCAAAAGGAACTCGTAATCGATTTTTATTAAAACAAAGGTTTATAGAAAATGTCTTACTATTTACGGAATACTACTTTTCGACTGTCAATATTTCTTGTAGAACGGAGAAAATATTAAAAACCGATGAAATATTTGAATTTTGCGCGAGTCCGTCAGATTCCGTGTCGAAGACTCGGGAACGGAGTTTCTGAATAGCCCTGGCAGGTCTCATAATGCGTCGCGGAGGTTGCGTGACGTGGGCTCAGTCTGTTTCTACACAACATACTAGGACAGTGTCGATAATGGTATACAGGAGGTGAACATATTGAGCAGGTATGAACACTATGAACTACATTCCAACTGCCTATGGTCCACACCCCTCGCTTGCGCATTTCCCGTAAGTACTTGTTGCTTTGTTTCTGAGGGCTCGTCCTTTGTTCGCATTGTACTGTATTGTCATTCCTCAGCCCTCGCTTGCTTGCTGAGCCCTTCATAGACGAACTTATTGCTACGTGTAGAACAGACAAAATAAAAGAAATGAATATTATTAATTGTGTACTAGCTGCTGCCTGCGGCTTCGCATGCTCTTTTCCGAGATAGAAAGTAGTCCATGTCCGTCTCCGGGATACCATCTATCTGCATGCCAAATTTCATTAGGATCCGTTTAGCCGTGAAAAGGTAACTCACCGACAGAGTTATTTACGATTTTATAACATCAGTATGGATTGCAAGTCTAGACGCGGGATAGACCATCAGCGAATTTCAGAAAGATGTGGTGCAACCAAAAAACACCATAAAAATGTTTACTTTAATTTTACTTAAAATTCCTTAAGATTTACATTATCTTTTAAGTTTTGCGGGACAAATACTAATCCCTCGGTAATTAAATTTTAATGGGACCACTTTGAGATAATTGTCTATAGGTACAAAAGTTAACGAATTTCCTAAATCGGATACTTGTCTTGACAGAAAAATCGACGAACATAAAAAAGTAAAAAAACATACATAGGTAGGTACAACCGAACATAGAAACTCCTCCTTTTTTGAGTCGTTTAAATTGAAACTCTAAACTGAAACAACAACTTATTTGAAGTCGGTTGTTTTAGACTTGGAGTGATCATAAAATTATGAAATCAATCGAAGTGTCCAGAACATGTTTTTGCCGAGTCCTTCACTCAGGTTATTTGAAGACAGATTATTTTGACAATATCTGGAGATTATCCAGATCCGAGCGCGATCCGAGATCAGCCTCCACAGGCGGGAATAACCTGATTGTTGCTGTTTTGATACGTTAAGGTACAACTACATAGACAGACGTGGGCCTGGTAGGATCGGAGCTTATTTGATACTAGTTTATGCCCGCGGCTTCGCACGCATTGTTTCTATAAACGTTTAAAGGTGATTTTTATCCCACGAGAACTGATTTATTGGATAAAAAGTAGCCTATGTTTGATTCCAGGATTAGAATTACCTGTATGCATAATTTCTGCCCGATCCGTTCAATAGTTTTGGCGTGAAGAGGTAACATCCATCCAAACTTTCGCATTTATAATATTAGTGTGATTAGTGACCAACACTAAGTATAAGAATGAAGACCTGCCGTCTTCGGGGCCGTGTTCGTGATGACGGGCAGAACCTGCAGTTCACGCAGTGTCGGTGAATCACCAATAACCCTGTATAAGTCATGTAGATAAAGAGTAGGTCTGAAAATCCGCCTATTGGTTATTAAAGAAAAGACGTCTGGGATTCATAGTCTAAGCAGTTCACTGTAAGCTTTCCCGTCCTCTCTGAATTAAAACTAAAAAACTAATTTGTATGCGAAAAGCCTCTGAAATGTCAAAACAATTCATATTTTTACAGCCGCTCACTTCACAATTAACTTTAATAGTTTCATCGTCTGTTCGTAACGATGTCGAATACTAATTAGTCTGGGTATTTTTACACAAATAGCTGTCGGAGCAAGAACACACGCGTTTACTTTACTGTTGACAGTCCGAGTTATAGTCAATTAGTCACGGCCTACTGCTTTATGCTTGTCGCACACCTGGGAAGCACCGCTGCAGCACAAAAATGTGCATATCAATACGGGCCTTAACTCGTAACAATTGAATGAATTTTATATAGACGGCATCAGATGACAGACAGCTCGCGCACTCGTTTGAAGCTTGTGGGGAGCCCTTTTGTCACTGTAAAATGTATCTAAAGATAACGAGTTAAAACCCATCTTTAATGCACGTTGTTGTGCTGAGTGGTAGCTGTCTCATGCATGACTGACCGTATCTCATATTATATGAGACGCCTTGCAGCGCCTCTACCGGACAGAGAGGAACTTTTCGTAGTTTGACAGCGATTTACTACTGTCATCATCATCATCATCACCAGCCTATATTAGTCCACTGCTGGACATAGGCCTCCCCTAATGAGCGCCATAGCGCCCTGTCTTCAGTTTGCCGCATCCAGCATCTGCCTGCAGTCTTTCGCAGATCGTCATCTCACCTGGCTGGGGGGCGTCACTACGTTTGCCGAGTCGTGGTCTCCACTCAAGAACCCGTTTACCCCAGCGGTTGTCGGTTCTTCGCGAGATATGGCCGACCCACTGCCACTTCAGCTTGCTAATTCTTTGAGTTGACTACTGTCATACGATCTCGATAATAGTTTTCGAATGGTTTTGAGAGATTTAACAGAGGTTATTTTAATGAATATATTAATGAATTATATTTATGGCTCATTCTTTTCTGTACGTGCAAGCAAGATAGAAGTGAAAGGCTATCGAGCTCATGAATCACTACGAATACACTTTTTTCGTATGCGTGTTTTGCACACTTAAGACGATGTCCTCCTAGCGGAATTTCGACCACGGCGGCCAGTCCCATCGGAAGCTAGCCAGATGCGCAGGACATATTATAGTGCACAAGTGTGTGCATACACAGGTGCACTCTCTATTCCCTCGCTCTCATAATCCGATGGGACGGCAGACCGACACGACTGGCGAGTGCTATCCGAGGCCCGAGGCACGGGGGTGTAACACTGGGTATAACTTACATAATTTACTAGCTTCTGCCCGCGGCTTCGCTCGCGTACTTTCATTATAATAAGTAACCTAATATCTAAGCTTTGCTCTAAACGTACGCCAGATTCCATATTGATCTGTTCAGTAGTTTTGGAGAATCCTTGGTAACAAAAATTCAGATTTGAATTGTCGAACTTGAAACAATTGAGCTATGTGCAGACTGTTGCAAACAATCTACAATTAAAGATTTATCATACAGAAGATACTTATACGAATAATAAATTACTTAAAACCTAATATCTTAAAGCGTCAGATTTCTAAAATATTCACCGATAGATGAAAATCATAAGACCAATAGTTAGTTTAATCTGTGATATCTATATAAAAATCGTCAAACCCATTTACAAGACGGCACATTTTCCATGAAATTACACAGGCAAATTAATCTTGTACGATCTGCAAATATTTGTTCTGGCCGTTTTATATGTATTAAAAAATATCCATCTTTGTAGTGTATTGTAGTATGTCAGTTATCTAGTACTCATAACGCAAGCTCTGCCTAGCTTGGGGCTAGATATTGTGTGAATTGTTCCGTAGGTATTATTTATTTATTTATTCCAGAACGATTCGGGAAATTTTCAACGATTTGTCTGTCTCGTACCAGGTGTTACGAATTTTATGATGTCAGCAAACGACACAAGCTACGTGCAAAGCCGAGTGCAAAAACTATTTCCCATACAGGTACAAGGTGCCCCCAACTCCCTAGTTTATTCAAAGTCTAACAAAACTACTCCGCTATACAGGGGGCTGCATGCAGTATTTACAGGATGTACAGGGTGTATCGATCGGGGGCGTGGTGCGGGAGACGCCTGTGGTGTCACATGGATGACGGAAACTGTGGAGATGGCGTTATCTATTTGTTTTTAAGTGCTTTGTTTCACAGAAAAGTGTTACTTTTAACACTTATGTTATCAGAGGTTTTCTAGCTTGAAAAAAAAAATTAGTAGATCAGTATGCCTAGCACGGGGATTGTTGTCTGGGGTAGAATATAGAAAAATTACGTGACATCGTCATCGAACGCGTAATATGTATGAAACTCATTCCTTCAACTTCAATAATTTACGCAATGTATGACAATGCGATGTCATTCTTCTCTATCCTACCCAAGACAACTATCCCCGTGGTAGGCCTACAGAGGGGCGAGTCTATTTGACGAGTAGTATGGTATTCGCGTAGTTCCCTGTCCGCACGACAGAGGCGCTGTACCTAATTGTATGGAAAAGGAGACGTCACGGTCACGTCTCGTGATTAACGTCAAATAGACTCCCTACAGTTGAACTACCTCTAGATTGTTTGTAACTGTCTGCATTTAGCTCAACTGCTTCAATTATATATTATAGTTATAATTTTTTATCCATTTATATGTATAGTATTAAGTACCTGACTTACTGACAGACAACGCACAGCGCGAACCACTGGTTCGAGAGCTTGAAATTTGGAGTGTTTGTTCCTTTTAGGGTACTAAGAAAGGAATTCTAAAAATTAGCATTGAGTTTCAAAATAGGAGTTGAAAGCTTAAACGAAAATGCTCTGTATTTCAGCAACCGTTAGTAACAGACGCACAAAACTTTACATGAAGATTCCCCTTTGTTAACCATAACACATTGGATTCATCGTTCTCTGATATTATGACGATGATTTCCTATAACTAAGTTTAAATGAAAACGCTCTGCATCTTAGCAACCGCTTGCAACATAACTACAAAATTTTACTTCCCTTAAAAAAATAACACAATTCATTCATCGTTTTCTGAAATTCAGAAGTTGTTTCCCTCATCATAATGATTATAAAGGAGTACCTGAATCACTGACAGACAACGCACAGCCCGAACCACTGGTTCTAGTGGCTTGTACGCATAACGCGTACGAAGTCACGGGTTACAGCTAGTAATTCTATAATGTAGAGTTTTTTAGTTCAGTTACTATTAGTTCAATTGATACTATCTCTAGTTACCATCGCGAGCTCTGGGCCCTAATTCCACTAAAATAATCGCTTCACCATAACAACGGTTTCGTTACATAATGACATTTTACCTTTGATGAAAGAAACTACAGATGGAGGGACGCGTGTCAAGGTTGAAACCATTCTGTCGATCTCTCTGTGCAAATAGCACCGCACGCACTATCTAGAGTTTCTGTCATCTATGGACGATTCTGCGACGATGCCATTCTCATAGTAAAACAATTGGTTAGCAGAATACTCACCCAGCTTACTTCGAAACTGCTGATGCTGTATCAAGTCCATATTATTATGCCAAATCAAACTTAATTCAAGAAACCTGAGACTAGATAATGTTCAGTTCATATCAAAACGTCCTCATTTCGATGCCGCCTCCATATTTCCGACTTCCTTGCCACGCCCCCCGCCACGCCCCCCATGGGCGTGTCCTGCTGCAGCTCTTGTTCAGGTGCTGTCTAATCTCCGCTTTGTATCCAGGTATAATAGACTGGATTTTATTCCACTCCACTAACGTATAGGTCCATGGTCTATTGAAGACTGGGTAGTTGTTTTTGTATGGAATAACTCCCGTTGGTTTTTGAAAGTAAAAAGTATTTTATTTCATACAATCTGTCTCGGTTCGAAGTTTCCTGACGTTCCGTTTGGCTGTTTAGTCGTAAAATGGTAACAAAAAGGCAAACAAGTGGTTATTAGAAAACACCCGCAGCACCATAAAAGTAAAAAAGTTAAGATCGTATTTGTTACAGCAAAAGACATAAGAATTACATTAGGTGCACATCTACCATAGAGGTCGTTGATGCAAGAAAAGCGTCAAATCTTTATGTGTGGAATATTTCAGCTCGATCCATTGAGTTAGAAGGAACAGATTAGGTGGACGTACCTACTCCTATTTCCGCATTTCAACTCGGTTTGGTCCATTATGTTTTGTATTTTTACTAGCATAGCCAGCGTAGCTCCGTCCAGAAGCGCAGAATCTTCCTGGGCTCTTCACAGAACTTTTATCCGTTTTCCTGTTACCTACTCCCTCGCGTTCTACGTGAGCTGCTGATTCGTCGTCACTGAGGAACACTCTGCAAAGAGGGCTGTCCGTCACTCTGATGATGAAAAACTGTTTGTTCAGTGAGCAGTGTCCTGTTACTGTTCCCACCAGTATACGCAGGTCCATTCTATTTAGGATAATAAGAATGGCAGGAGTAGGAAAGGTGATGGACCTTCCGTGGTTGTTTCCGATCCCCTCCGTGCCAATTCATCAGCGGCGTCATACCGTAGTGATCCGCTATGTCCCTTGATCTATTGAAGGATGATCCTGTTCTTGGTGGATATCTTTGCTAGTGCTGAGTAACATTCGTTCATGTGCAAAACTTATCAACTTGATTGTTATGAAAAAAACTAAAAACTGACTTGAAATTCCTTAATATTTAAAGTGTTTATGTAGTTTTGTGGCACGATTAGGTACTAATCCCCTGGGAATCAAATTTGTATGGGCCATTTCCGAATCATTTTCCATACAATAGGAAATAATCATCCAAATCGGAGAAGTTGACAATCATACATAATAAAATAAAAACATCTCAACATAGAACCTCTGCCTATTTTGAAGCCCGTTAAAAAAGCTCATTATTTTCCGAACAAACATGTCGTTTGGACTTACGCAGCTCTCTAGCAGTCTTATTAGTCCTGTCATTTTATTTCACGAAGACGACAAAGACCCGTAAAGTTTTAAACTCCTCAAGAAAAAACACAAGAAACAAACTAAATAAAATAAAACTGATTAAATAGAAGCCACAGCATCTGGTTCCACCCGGCGGGGAAACTCCAGCCATAAATATAAAAGTTGAGATTGCAGGAGACTTTGGAAATAACTTCATTATAGGATTTGGAGGGAATAACCAATGGGAGCGTTTCGAAGACTCTTTCGCGAGACTGCCAGAATGAGGGAAACTCATCAGGAGTTTCCCTCATTAACATTCATTATTATAGTCTTATTTTATCTTATTTACTCCTATGGCTCAGCGGTCTTTGTGCTGCCTCCGATAAGAGAAGCTGCCATTTTCCCCTGTCCTGCGCAGTTTCTCGCCAGTCCTCCGCTTGTAGCTCTCTTTTTCCGCTTCCACCAGTATCTCTCTTTTTCATCGTCCCAGCGTTACCGCGGACTGTTTTCTCTCTGGCTCTTTTTTCTTTCGTTGTCTTATTCTTGACATTAAATTTTAAATTCCTTGACGATATCTAATTTCCCAATAGCAATGTTCCTCGAGGGGCGAAACGACACTACACCGAAACTACAGGCTAATTGTAAGTGCCCTACCTCACCGGGATGCCACGGCGACGTCACTGGCAACGTATCCAAACTTTTCATTTCGTATTGCAGCAGCTCTCTCACTTGATGACGGTTTGGCAATTATCTAGGATCATGCTTTTAGATCCAAAGTGCTTGGGAAGACAAATCCAACGAACCCAAACTTGACGGGGTTAAGTCGTTTCGTTGAGGAGTTCCTATGGCCACCTTCTGTCTCCATCATCAGACCAGCTCGATGGTACCATGACATCGCATTGTCACCGAACCTACATAAATATACCAAGCCACTCAATCGGTTGAGGATAACTGTTCTTAAATTCGGTTACAATATTTTGTCCCACGCATACTAACAGGGCAAGTTAAATAAAACCTCGTAGAACAAACTTTTCAATTAGGTCTTTAGCTTTTGCTCGCTGCCTTACACTCGTTTTTCTTTCATAAAAAGTAGCCGATAGTCAAAAAATAACTACTTTTAATGTCTTCTGTTGGATTAACGAGGTCACAGATCATTGATCGAAATTCAAAATTAAAATTATACTTGTTGGGCAATCCACACAGCATCATCTAGCCCCAAGCAAAAGGTATCACTGCCCAGCCTGGGCGGCGCAACCTGCACGGTAAAGCAGACACCTAAAGCCGAACATGAAACCTCCTTTTCTCGAAGTCTTTAAAACATGCGTTTGAGACTGACCGACCACCTGACAAACCTACTACCAGACCACCTTGCTGATGATGATGATGATGCAACTAGACCTTACAGGTAAAGGACAATGCCACTGTGATATCGTATTAAGAAGGGCATTCAAAAACAGCTGGTTTTATACAGAGCATGATAGAAATTGTAGATAGAAGTAAATGGCAAAAAATAAAATTCAGTAAGGACGAAAAAAATTAATGGCGATTGCTGGATAATCCCCTTCATCACAGCTCTGTAGAGGGTCTACCCACAAATTAGAATTGCATTCTGATCATGGATATCTTTAGAGTGTAAGTTATCCCTGGTTAGTTGGGTTAGATTGTATTTATCTAACCAAGGACACTAAAAAGTGGCCGTGGTCACCGACAACGGATACCTTTTGACTGTTCTGAATAGATTACTACAGGGACACTGAACAGTGTCCATGCTCAGATCAATCCAACCAACTGATCTGACGACTGATACCTAACGCACATTCCCAAATACTTTCCACGTCTCCATCGATTCCCCGTAGCTCAATAAAGTGTTTGTGGGTCCGTGAAATATTAACTAGCTCGCGCCCCCGGCCGCGCTTGGCTCGTAAACAAGCCGTAATGGCTGTGTGGCTTTGGACTTGGGGTTGACGGGGGTTCGATGCTCGGGGATTTATGCCATCGGACGGAACGTCATAGAAATTGACTTAAGAGTATTTTATAAATGTGAAAGTTCAAAATTTTGTTGCTTTTTCACCCCAAAATTAATCATTATATCGGTCCAATTCATTTAAAAGATAGAATGGATCAAACTGGATCTGAAACAGATGAACATATTATTATCTACTAGAAACTTTCTCTGAAATAACAAATATCAAAGTGCTTTACTTTCTGTAGAACGAGGAGTTCGTTACCATTACAACTGAGGGTCCACATTGGAATTTCTGATTGAATACGCTATTAATTAGTAAATGATCTGAAACGTTTGTTGAGTAGTACAGTCTCTAATTTGTAAAAGTATTCAGTCAATAGTTAAAATGATTAAATAAAATAAATGATAAATAAATAATGCTGGACAATTCACACAGCATTATCTAGCCCCAAGCTAAGCAGAGCTTGTGTTATGGGCACTAGAGAACTAATATACATACTCTATACAATACACTACATACATAGATATTTTTTTATTGTACATAGAAAACATCCAGAACACCCAGAACACCCTGAACAAAATCTGCAGATCGTACAAACATTTGCCCCAAGGCGGGAATCAAACCCGCAACCTCCTGCGTCGCAGTCAGATTTCGCCCGCCGCGCCACTGAGGTCGTCCAGTTACAACCGGTTATATGTGGCCCCTCAGACGTGGCTTGGAGATCGTCTCATTCATGAACTGACCAAAGCTCATAGATTCCATAAATAACAATATAGTCCTAAATCATTAGTCAGAGTAAATTACGAAAAATCAGCCCTTTCCGTTCACTGCAACAAACAAAATGAACTGCAGAAGGTGGTGCCTCAGACGTGCACATACGCTCCTGTTATCTGAGAACTTATTAGTAATGTTGAGTTATCAATGCCAGTGCTGGGCATAGGACTCCCTGTTTATGCCATTCTCCTCGGTCCTGTGCTAATCTGTGCCAGGTGTAGCCTACGGTTTTGTGTATGTTCTCGACCCCTCGCGTCGGTGGACGAGCTACTCTTTATCCAGGTTAAATTCGAGCAAAACCGCAGACAAAAATTAATTCTTAATAGCTAGCTTAAAGGAAGGTACAAGTGAGAAGTATTCGAACGGAAATAACATGAACTTAAAACCATCATGAACGAAAAACAAGCATTACAATTTGCTGGGTGGGTTATTCAGCATTTTCATAATTATACACTACTGAAGTATTTAAAATCTCGTCATAAAATATATATTTTAATATTAAATATTCAAAAACTAGTCTGCAGTAAAAAACATATCGGCACGGTGAATCACCGGCCGCGCGCGCTAGGCTCAAGCGGTCGGTGACTAGGGCTGCAGAGAGAGGAACTTCCTGACGATGCGCGCCGAGTCCAGGAGTACCGCCTTTTGAATCTGGCCCTTGATCCAACTTCCTACCGAGTCTCTTGAGATGTTGATCGAGGCTCTTCGCTATTGCGCCGTTAGCCGAAACAGCTATCGAGTAAAACGTCCTCTACTAAACGAGTTATCAACGTTATCATTTTTATTATTAACTACAATTAGCCTGTTATGTCCCACTGTTGGGCAAAGGCCTTTTTTTGATCGAAAACCTTTTAGAAGTTAAGTTAAGTTATAGAAGTTTGTGGCGGCGGGCAAAGGTCCGCCTGCGACGCAGGAGATTGCGGATTGGGTTCCCGCCTGGGGAAAATGTTTGTACGATTTGCGAATATTTGTTCCGGGTGTTCTAAGTATTTTGTAGGTATAATAAAATAAAAATCTGTGTTATGTAATGTATGTTTATCAGTTAACTAATGTATATATATCAGTTAACTAACGCGTTAATTAGAGCGTTACGCAGATGTGGCCTAGGTTTAACGTGTTTATTTATTAACGGTATTACTAGTAGCCAAGGTACATGTTTAGCGCCTTATTTAATGCGTTAATGGACATGAACACTAACGTCAACGCTAACGCAGGTGGAGCCGCCGGCCGTAGCATAACACAAGCTCTGCTTGGCTTCGGCCCAGATGTGCAGATGTGTGAATTGTCCAGCATTATTTAGTATTTACTAGCTTCTGCCCGCATCTTCGCACACACTTTTGAAGTACCCTCCGTCCATCTCCGGGATACCATCTACCTCTCAGCCAAGTTTCATTGAGATCCGTTCAGCCGTTTACGCGTGAAACGGTAACAGACAGACAGGCAGAGAAAGTAACTTTCCAATTTTTAATATTAGTAGGGATTTATTTAGTTCCTACTTTTTCATCCACGTGTTGTATCCCATCTCCCAAATGAATTTCCCGTAAATGCAATAATTTGTCGGCGCTGCTGGGCGGGCGGCGGCGAGACGTGAGCTATCGCTTTCAGATTAGTCTGATACAAATATTATATTGTGGGCTTACATTGCTGCCGCTAGACGACGCCTGTGGTGCAGTGGAAGGTCTGTGTGAGACGCGTAGGCTATAGGTTCGATTCCCATAGTAATTTGTGATTAATTTATTTACAAGCTGCTGCCCGCGGCTCTGCACGCGCTTTTCAAGTAGCCTTTACCTGTCCCGTGGTACCATTTACCACTGTGCCAAATTTCATTAAGATTCCTTCAGCGGTTAAGGCGTGAAAAAGTAACAGACAGACAGATTTACTTTCGAATTTATAATATTAATATGGATAGATTTTGATTTAAGATTAAAAAAGTTATATTCAGTATTAAGTAGAGCGCCATATCGGCCCGCCGCGCCGCAAAACGCCGAAACATTCGCGTCACGTTCATCCGTCCCAGACGTTCTACAAACATGTAACAAATGTACAAATGTACAGGTATGTATGTATCCTGAACATTTAAATATACATCGCTGTATACGTGCTCACTCATTACTGGAGATACATGTTGTTGTGAAAGGTGCAGAAATAATACATTGAAATTTTATATTCATTAATAAATAACTGGATTTGCGTTTCTCTTAGCTTTTTGACACATCAAAAACTTTTTCAACAATTCCGTAATAAATAACCTGTAAAATAAATGTGTGTAAATTATTTTACTAACTAAACTGAATCTTGTTATTTCCACCCTCCATGCAAAAATCACAATAATATTTATATAATTTAGATAGAACTGTTACAAATAAGAAATGTTGTATAACACAATATCCTAAACCTATATGGGATATTCATGAAGAAAAAATATAGATATTTTCATCTCTGAATATCTCAGAAGCCTAACGATATGACAATTTTTTTGTTTTACTGTCTTCTATTCAAATATCTTACTTTTATCGTGCGCGGTAATTTTGAAAAAATTAAAATGGTGGCCAAAATCTTCAAACCCGTAGGTTTTGTTACAAGCTTTTGTTTTAGTAAATAACGTTCTCTACACATTAAATATATAGCTGACCCCACCACCATATGGGATAACTAGCTGGGAAGAGAGAGTTCTCTACACATTAAATATATAGCTGACCCCACCACCATATGGGATAACTAGCTGGGAAGAGAGAGTTCTCTACACATTAAATATATAGCTGACCCCACCACCATATGGGATAACTAGCTGGGAAGAGAGAGTTCTCTACACATTAACATTCGTAAAGTACTTGCAAAATACCAGTTTTTAAGAGTAGCTTACTCGACCTAGCTAGATGATAATTACGATTTAAGTCATAGTCTAAAATCTCCCAAAAGAACCAGACTAAATAGAATTTTACTTCCGTAATGCTGCCCTTCTTACGAAGAGTACAGTTACAAGCAATTTTGACGAAATTGAGTTAAATACATATTCAGAATCACGAAAAAACGCTTTATATTTTGTTTTTACTCACGTATCGAAATACCTCCAGGAACCATGGCATTTTAGAAACAATAATTCAGGTAACTGCAGACTGTTGCAAACAATCTCGACGTAGCTCAAGTGACCCATATCAATACCAGTCTGAAGCGTCCCCGCTACGCTGGCTGCATTACCCCGCGGTCTGGCAATGCTGATCCGCTTCGCCAGATCTCGGGTGATGATCATGCTCTTCTGCATGATTTCACTGGTTGGATTGGAGTATCTGTTGGTGAGACTACATTTGCCAGGAAAATAGGAAAATATTTGCGAAAGAGACAGAATTCAGTTTCTGAATCCCCCTGTACATTGCCTGTAAGCTAGTATCGAAAGTATCCGCCACAGTAAGTGCTGTATTTTGTACGAAATTATAGCATTGCTCTGTTAGGGAGGGGACGAGACCTTCGGCGGTTTGTCGATGTCGATAGAATTGTCGATGCTTTCTTTTGACAGACGTGGGTAGGAAAACAATTTTTGATTAAATTTCATTTTATTAAGGAGCCACTTTGCCATATCAGCCAGATGTGATGTGTAACTTTCTAATATTACTGAAAGCAAAATTATTATGGTAAATTTAGTACCACATAAAGTTTGTTATTATGAGACCATAACAATTAATACTCAAAACCGCGTAATATAATTAAGTTGGTAACGTGAAATCATAAGGTGCGATATTATCGTAAATCCATAAGCACTTATAATTTCAATCCAAGATTCTATACACTAATTAAGGCTAACTACTAGTAGTTAGCCTCTCAGATAACCTAGTGACAAACTGGTTCTCTCGGGACAAAAAGCGTCGCAGAGGGAGGTTCGGCTGCACGTGTGTTTTTTATGTATGTTCACCGATTTCTCCGTCTATCATTTTACTGTTTCTTTTAATAGAGAATGAACCCTAAACGCGTCCCGAATTTTTTCCCGATGCATTATGTGTGATTGTCAAGTTTCTCAATATGTTTAGCATTTTCACTAACTGTTAAGCATATTTTCATGATCGGGCCCTCACACCACACACGACCTATGACACGATGATGGTGCGATGACATCGAAAAGATAGCCGGCAAGCTCTGGCCAAGGACCGCACGAGACAGACGTACATGGAATCGTTCGGAGGCTTTCACCGCTCTGGGCGGCCTTTATACTTAAGATTTCAAATTAGTCCGTTTAAGATTACTTTCTTACTTTAGTGCATTTATTTCAATATTTTATTTAATTTAATTTACTAGAATAAAACAAAAATGTTAAGTAGGTAATAGAGAAGGAAAGCTTTTTATTTATCTCATTTAGCCTCTCGTGGGTTTTTTATTGATTTGGACTTCTTAACTATATTTTATTATCTATATTTTGATTAATTATCAAAACAGATGTCTCGCACGCCACGACATAGGTACCCATTTCCAAATGTTGCTTTCATTTCACACAAGCAAATCCGCTGTTCAAAACGCATTGATACGAGTTCAACGCTCAAGTTTTTTTATTCACAACTCATCTCAGTTGTTCCCATGTACACAACTAAGGTGATATCGTTAACATAAACACTTTATCCAACCTCTAATCAAATTATCGACAAACGCACCCCATCCCTACCCTAATAGCCGAACGAGAGTGCCGTCTCGCCGTCATAATGTCGATAATGTACCGCACTAATTACGCCAGCTATCGATAAAACCAGGTACAACACTATTCTATTACGGAAGTGCATAGGGTAAGTATTACACAGGTATTGAGTTATATTTATTGTTCACTGAATTATTTAGGATTTAGACGGTTTAGAAGAGGGAGACAGGAAATTGTTTTGCTATGCTCTTGCCTGCTGTTTTATTTGCGAGTTAGATAAATATTTGGTTAGTTCTCAAAAAGACACATTATCAAAACGACAGATTCTCAAAAGAACAGATTCCCAAAGATAAGAACATCTGAATAAATAATTCAATTCTAAAAAAATAGGCGGCACTTCTAACCGAAATGTAATGTAGCTTTTTACCTGAATAAATAATTCTTTTCTATTCTAAGAAATTGCACTGGTGCTCATCAATTTGCAGATAGTTTACTTGGGATCGCGGTCTCAGCGTAAGAATCGACCCCTCCAAGCTCGTGGATGTCGTAAGAGACGACCAAGGGAATCTACCAGAGGAAGTGCAGCAGCTTGTGCACTCGCCAGCTCCACTGCGGCACCACTCTGCCGGCAAGCGTGGTGGCTATGCTAAAATTCACCAAGCAGGAATCAAACCAGCAACCTACCTAAAGCGTCTCTGCCCCAATGCACCATATAAGTCGTCTGCTAGAGGTACCTTACACAATACGGCCGATGTCAAACACTCAAAAGATTACCTGGGAGAAATATTTCAGCGACAAGGCCGCCTATTGTATTGTTGACATAGTTAACATGGTGTAACTACGGTACCTATGTAGATGGTAGGAACGTTTACTTTACTTTTCCCCTACCGCTATAAACATGTGATACACTGAATTGTACTATTGATGCTCAGACGTATAGGGTGCCTAAAAACTTGTGTGATTTAAGAAAAAGTGAATATACAGGGTTGTTGGTCATTCACCGACACTGCGTGAACTGCAGGTTCTGCCAAATCACGATCACGTTCGTGAAGACGCAAGATTAGACGATTATTTTGTAAATCACCTCCGATACAAAATGAATAAACACATTTGTCCGGAATCCAAGCAATGACTAAAAATCGACACTGTTCGTTCAGTTCAGGGCAGAGCCGTTTTTAAGTTAAGTTTCAAATAAAGCCTCTATATAGAACGATTAATAACGAATGATGAGACCTGGGCCGCGATCACGGCGTGGTAAATGTAGTTACCTATTCTTCGTTTCGTGGAAAATTGGTCTATAATTCGGTGTATTTACAAATTGGCCGAAACGAAACACGCTTTGTTGGACAATTTAAATAGGCTGGAGGTCAGTTAGATTAGAGCTGACCTCCGGGGCCTATTTTATAATATAATTGTATCGAGAAAATATCAGATGATAAATATGACAAATATATAGAGTCCCGCTAAAAACTGCATTCTCGTGCGACTTATCGAGCAACATACGGGAGAAAAGCTAAAAATCACTCGATATTTTGACAGCTCTTGACATATTTATCGAGCAGATATTATTGCCAGAATTAACCTGCTGGTACGAGAAGCGAATTGTTCGTAGGTTGTTTTATGATATTTTGTTTCTTGTTTTGACAAGTCAGAAAGAGCTTGATTTAAGAGCCACGTCTCAAGAGTTATGGCATGTCCTGGCCCAACCTGTACATTAAATATTAGCCACTGCAAGCAATAAAATGCAGGCAAAGTCTGTATTATTAACTAGTTTCCGTCTGCAACTGTTTTATGGACGAAAAGTTAATCTTACAAATTCAATAAACTTTTACAGCGTTTTTATTACATCTGAACTTTAGTACAATAAACTAAAACTTAATAGATCTAGCTCTGTACTAATAACGACTCCTTCGTATTTTTTTACAATTAACACTAGGGATTTTTTTAGAAGTAAAACTACCTTAAAATAACTCTGACCCAAGTATGGCCCTCATGACGCTTCTAAGCTTTTTTTTGCATTAGACTAGACCATGGTAATTTACTCGTAAATTACGTTCTAGTTTACGCAGACTCGTGTACAAAACTAACTTCATTAGAAAATAAGTCTTACATCTAATAAGATATGTAAAATAAAATTCTACACCACTGAACGAAAGAGACTTAAGAAAAACTTCTGGAATAAAAAGCCTATTATGTTATTCTATGTAGGTCCAGATGTGTGCAACATTTCGGCCCGATCCATCCATTACATCTTCACAACCGCACAAACTTTCGCCTTTAGAACATAGACGATACCTAGAATTTTACGCGACATCATCGATGGATGCAAGTTATGGTTCCCCAGCTCAAAGATACCTATCCAGTGACGTTTCACATAGCTATTGGAGTCGGGCACCAGAGAGGCAGAAAATGCAGTTCAGGCGGTGTCGGTGAATCACACTAATATTATAAACTAGTTTATGCCCGCGGCTTCGCACGCGTTGTTTCTATGGAAACGTTTAAAGGTCATTTCTATCCCACGGAAACTGATTTATGGGATAAAAAGTAGCCTATGTTTTATTCCAGGCCTAGAATTATCTGTATGCAAAATTTCAGCCCGATCCGTTCAGTAGTTTTGGCGTGAAGAGGTAACAAACATCCATCCATCCAAACTTTCACATTTATATTATTAGTGTGATGCGAAAAAAATTGGTTACGGACGATGGGCCACCGTTCACCTCCGCAGACTTCAAAAAGTTTCTAGAGTGCAATTGCGTCAAGCAGATTCTGACAGCAGCCTATCACCCCTCCAGCAACGGAGCCGCCGAAAATACCGTAAAGACAGTGAAGCAGGCTATAAAAAATCCTTAGTAGAAGGAGAAACCATAGACCGCGCATTGAGTAAGTTTTTCTTCCAGTACCGCAACACGGAGGACGCTAGCACCAATCGCTCGCCGGCCATGGCTCTGCTGAGGCGAAGGCTCCGGTCGCGACTCGATCCGTTACGTCCGTGTACGGCCGACCACGTCCAACGTGCGCAACAAACGCAGATCCGCGACGCAGGCGGCGTCTACCGCGAGGTCAGCGAAGGTAAACAGGTGCTGGTCAAGGACACACCGTAAAAGATGACACGCCCATATTCTGCAAGGCCAGAGCGCTGCCCCTAGCCTTAAGAGACCTCGCTGAAAAGGAGCTAGAACGCTAACAGCCCGAACAGGTGATTTTCAAGATAGAAGTGACTATGGTACGCCTGTGGTTCCCGTCATAAAGCGCGACGGTTCCATAAGACTTTGTGGGGACTACAAAATCATCTTAACACGTTCTCTGTGCATGACCCCCCGGTGGTGCATTTTGAGGTTCTCACCGTACGTGCATGTCCCACATATGGGGCACGAGCCCTATCAAGTTCAAAAGGCCTGTCAACATGTACACGCGTGAACTTATTCACTTTTTTGGCATACACGTGTAGCCAAAAAATTAATAACCAAGAAACCCGGAAGACTTTTCATTTAAGGTAGCCAGTATCCCACTATCATAAGTGCGTTTGCACGTAAGGGGTCGACTTTATAATCATAGCTGCACAGGGAACGTGTTAAATAAAGTACTCAAGGATTTTCACTATTTACTAAAAATAATTGACTAAAAAGATTTAAAGAATTGAGCAGTTGTTCGCCGCTTTATGTGGAGGGGTGCAGTACAGCAAAATGGATTTTAAACATGCATATTTATAATGTATTTTAGATTAAAGTTCTCAGCCGCTGACTGCCATAACCACGCACATGGGTACATTTGTTTATAGACGAGCACCATTTGACATTAAATGCCTACCTGAAATGTTTCAAAAGCTTATCCAAGAAACCCTTGGCGGTCTAAACAGTGTTGTATTTCAGGATGACATTTGTGTAACCGGAGTAGATAAAAAACACATGTTGTCAATCTAAGTAGCCACTCATTTTTCAATCAATAAATAAATTAATGTATAATAATTAAATGATATTGTATCCTGATTTGTGGTGCCGGCTGTGTGGTGAGCTGTGTGGTGCCGGCTTAGAATTTGCACCACCCCAACTCTTCCCGCGGGTGTCGTAAGAGGCGACTAAGGGATATCCACCGGGGGCGGGCAGCAGCACCCCTGCAGAACAATTCTACCATTGAACTGCGATCCCCAACCCGCATGCCCAGCGTGGGGATTATGGGCATTACCCCCCATGTGATTAAAGCCAATAAGGCGCTTATCAGGGGGAGCCTAGGCCTGTGTCCAGTAGTGGATCAATTCAGGCTGTTGAGGTGAGGTATCCTGATTTTGCACGCCGCAACGGTAGAAATACATTGTGTCAGATTTAAACATATACCACCTTTGAACCTTATTTACATGTATTTGATGCAATAAATTTTACTTTACTTTACTAAGAGTAATTCTTTCACGGTTGCAGGAGGCAAGTCCAAGAGTGAAGTTCAAAAATGTGAATTTTTCAAAGAAGAAGTCTGTTATCCTGGCTATAGGATTAACAAACACTGCTTGCATACCGAGATGGTTGCAAAGTAGAGGCAATTGTTAAGGCTCCGACTCCACAAAATGTTTCCCAATTGAGAGCTGCCTTAGGACTTCGAGGACTATGCTCGATTCATTCCTAATATGAGCACTCTGTTGCAGCCTGCTCTGCTTAAAAAGGGAACTAGCTGGCAGTGGACACGGGAGTGACACCAAAGTTACAGGTGTCAATGAAACGCCATTATACGAGACCGACGTTTATTGACACCTGTCACTTTGACAGGTACTTGGCTACAAGTAATACTCTACAATAAACTAGTAAGAGATCAAGGAGCGATCAAAAGAAAATTTTTAATAATCAATACTTATTTTATTTTTTACTTTTTCAAACGAACAAAACAAATATGTTTAATAATACTTAATTCCTATCAGACAAACTACAATGTTTTTGATGGTCAAAAATTATTTAAAATGGAGACAATACATATTGAAATAATGAATTCAAATATTCTAAAGTTTTAAAATGATACATTTTGTAAGCAACTGGGTGGAACAAGCAGATGGTAAACCGTTATTAAATAAAGGGATTGAAAATTACGTTATCGTCAATCCCATTTATAGGCTATAAGCGACATCCATCTCGCCTGTAATGGAGTCTACACAACAAAGTCGCGCAAAGGCGGGCAGCCGAACGGCTGCCCACAGTATTTTTTTATTTCATATATCCACCATCAAACACTTAAATGTCGCACCAATCCTCCGGGCTGCGCCAACTTTGGTGTGAAGACAGAGTTACACCACGCAGGGCTTGCACTCTAAAGCCGGTTGCTTGCTCAGTCATCGATCTCTACTTGAGTAACGCTTTTGTACGGCATAAACGTCACTCAAACGTTTATGCCATATGACTGACCAAGCTTAACAACGTGCGATATGATCGTAGGCGATAAGACATTACACCTTAACATATACAGCAAAATTGTTAGAAAAATATTGCAGCAATAGCAAATTCATAACGGCTCAACATTGTCTGTTCGTAGCATTGTTAAATTTATTTTAAATCTACCTTTTATCTGTGACCTCAGACATGAGGATTCAGGAGACCTAGTGGATAATCCACAAAAACAAAACACCTGTCTCTCTATCTCTCTCTGTCTTTCATTATCATTAATCTTCGTTATCCAACTTATTATCCATGCAATCGTAGTCAATACTTCAATAGTCAGTGGTTATGGGAAACAGCACTCGTTTGCTTTGCCCCTACAGTAGCGGCAGTCATTAGCTTTGCCTCCTCCAGTGCCCTGTAGTAAACATCCTTTAGGTTCCGCTTCGTTTGCTCCTTGATCTTATTCTTAGATATTACTATATCTGGCGCTTTCTCGATCGAAACAGCAATAGTCATAACTTTGCTCGTTGTACTTTTGTGATCGGAACCATATAATTTTTTAGTTAGATTGGCACCCTGCTCATTCTGTTTTCTCATGTATTTTTTAAATGTAACGTAAACGGATTTGACTTTGCCTAGAGGGTGGCTTGGGTCCGATACTTTAGCGTCACGTTTGTATCTCGAAATGTCAGTATTGAGCAACTGAAAATAGACCGACTTTAGTTAGATATAGTATGCTGTTTTACACTGAGTACAAATATACTACAAAGAAGACAGACTCAACGTACATTAACCCCCAATAAAATGATTTAGATAAATTAAAGATTAATTAAGGAACCATTGTGTATAGAAGTCATTTGTATGAACTATAAATAATAACGGACATGAATGGTGCCTTGTGGTACGCCCGTAGATAAACGTCACTTTCGTTAAATTGTGTGTTATAAAAACATCTTTAATAATAATAAGTGTATTTTTTTCGGTTTCTATGGTTACTTACATTGAATTCATTGGTCATGTACATCTGCTTTTGCAGGTATTCCAACTGGGCGTCCAGATATTCTTTGACGCCGCTCATTTTGCTCTGAAAGTTTATATAAATTTAATTAAATAAACGAATATTTCTGGACAATCCACACAGCATCATCTAGCCCCAGAGTAAGCGAAGCTTGTGTTATACTCGTAGATACTTAATAACTGATATACTTAAAAGAATGTAAAAATTTGATATTATTACTGGTTTTTGTATGTCTTATAGCAAAAGACGAAAGTTTTTTTTTACGTGATTTGTCATCCAGCTTTTGCAGTCTATTTTGCAGGTACCACAGGGCTGAGGGCCGAGTTCATCAGTTGTCGATTCTACGGGAGATATAGAGCTCCCATGGCGAGCCAATGATATGAACAATTATAATAATAATTACGACGCCAAGCTAGTGAGTTTAAATTATTTGTATCGTGGTTTATTTACAAGCATTCTACATCGAGTTTGGCTAGAGTAAAAAGCCACCAGGCAGAACCTAGTTTATAATAATAAGTGAAATTATGATTACTGATGAACATTATTAACAAAATCTGGTGGTATATTTTGTTCTCTTATGTCCCGTCCATCCCAAGGTTGCCTTGGTTGTTGGAAGAGATTTCTCAAAGCGATAAGACCGTCCTTTGTACTTCCATGATTCTAGGGCTTTCCTTCTGTATTGTATTTTGTGTTTGTGTGGTACACTAAAGAGTTATCTATCTATCCATCAGGTTCTATCTATCTGGTTATTGAACCAGATAGGTAGAAAGCTAAAAAGGCTACCTTATCTTCTACCTTATCTTCATCAGACAAGCTGTCATATCGGTTCAGCAGGTCCCGCACCGCTGACATGACGCTCATGCAGTCAGCCTTGGGTTCCGGTTCCTGTTCTTCAGGGGGCATCGCTTCCAGCGTGCGGATCTCTTCTATCGGTTCTGAACGGGCAGATTTCACACCTTTTATTTTAATAACTTTATTTCTTTAGACTTAAAAAATAAGCAATTAGGCGAATCAAATTTTATACAACATTAAATAATATCAAAGAAGGTGTTATGATTTTCTTTTAAATCTTTTGTCTACTAGTAAAAGTAGGTAAAGTATATCACTTTATGTGTAATGACGAATGAAGTTCCCTAATTGTCGACTGGTGAGTAAACGAAGACTGAAGGACAGAATGAAGAACTTCATGGGCACAGTTAATTTTGACAGATAGAGATGCGAGTCTGGCGACTCGAAAAAATATGCCTCTAATTATCGAGCCAAGAGCCAACACATCAAATATCGACCTTCGTGCGGCATACCCTCATTGAAATTAAAATATCTATCTTCGTTCGGCGTACCCTTATTGCTTAGTGCTTGCATGACGTCTTTCCCGTGGTAGGTCATGACGGTGGACTCGGGGTTGGTCAGCCACTCCAGGAAGTTCTGCAGGTCCATCGGCAACTCTGGAAGGGCACGAGAGGGCACGTCACACACACTCTCAGCCAGGATCATCATCATCAACCTATACCAGTCCACTGCTGGACATAGACCTCCCCTAATGAGCGCCATAGCGGCCTGTCTTCAGCTTGCCGAAATCAGCATCTGCGTGCAGTCTTTCGCAGGTCGTCATCCCACCTGGCCGGAGTACGTCCTGCAATACGTTTGCCGTGTCACGGTCTCCACTCAAAAACACGTTTAGCCCAGTGGTTGTTGATTACCATTTATGCTTGCTAAATCTTAGAGCTATGTCGATAACTTTGTTTCTCTGTCGGATGTATTCGTTACAACTGCTATTCTTTAGAGAAACTCTGAGCACAGCTCTTTCCATAGCCGTCAGGCAGGACGAGGATGAGTAGACTTATTGATTATGATTGAATCTGAAGAATCTAGCAAGCAGATAGATAGAATCGATAAGTAGTGCACGACAGGGTTATTTAGCAATTATAGTGAAGGTCATTTCTAAGAAATTAATAATATCCCGGTATATCACGGTAGGGCTGGTCCACCAATTCAAAGTCAGCGAGCTGTGGAAAGAGCAATGCTCGGTGTTGATGGATTCGTAACGAATGTATTTTACAGAGAACTGAAGTGGCAGTGGGCCGGCCATATCTCGGGAAGAACCGACAACCGCTGATTAGCTCACTAAATTTTGGAATATTATTTAATTTCATAGTGCATGGTAAGCCCTGATGCCAATACTCACTGCGGCAAGTCTTCTCGTGCACCTGGTAGTCCACCAGGTCGCTCATGAGGCCGATGAGCTGCTGCATTAGCTTCGACGCCACCTGCCCTTCCTTGCTCTCTTCACGGACTGGTAACAAAACAATAACAATTAGCAATCCTCATCAGTCCTCTGAGGTGAACATCCTACACATCACCTCAACAAACTATATTGGTCCACTGCTGGACGCAGGCCTCCCTTGATAAGCTTTTATCCCATTGGATGCGGATTGGGGATCGCAGTTCGGTGGTAGAATTGTTCTGCAGGAGGCGATGCTGCCCGCCCCCGGTGGATATCCCTAAGTCGCCTCGCTAGACCCCCGCGGAAGAGTTGGGTGGTGCAAATTCTACGCCGGCACCAGACGGCACCTGCTGACCATGCCTCTCACAAAGAAGGGGAGTTTTGCCTACATCACCGCGTTCGGCAGCTGGATTGGTGATCGCGGTAAAAGTGTTCATTAATACACCTGTGGAAGCCGATGTTCTTCCTCTGGTGCTCCTCAGTTGGCTCTGTAGACATGCACCGGCTGAGCTGGAGGGGTCGATTCTTACGCCGCGATTTCACAGTCAAAAACGATTAGCATTATATTGAGTTTTTATATTTTATGTAATGTTAGTTTTAAGGTATAATAATGTCCTCCTAGCCGAATTTCGACCACGGCGGCCAATCTTATCGGAGAAGTGTATGCGCAAACACAGGTGCACTCCTCTGTATTGCCCCACTCTCGTAATCTGATGGGACGGCAGACCGACACGACCGGGGAGAAGCTAAGCGCAGGACCAACGGCCTACGTGCTTTCCGTGCCTCGGGCCGTGGTCACAGTAGCAGTAATAGTTCACAGTAGCAGCCCGGAGTCCGGGCTGCTACTGTGATTTTTTTTTGCTAGAAAAATCCCAATAACACTATTGGCAACAACTATTGGCCCGACCCGGGATTTGAACCCAGGACCTCATAATTAGCATATTTTGAATTTGAACAAGCTGACCTCTAGACCAACGAGGCAGTCACAGTTTAAGGTATATATATTAATTTATATATTATGATAGGGACCGTAGAATAAGTTAAATTAGAACTTTTATAAATGTATGTGTATGTATCCACTATGTAAATGTACCTACTTATAAATAACCATCCCGTGTCAACCTGTTTTTTTGGCCAAATAAATATATCTTTATCTTTAGATGTAGTCATGAAAGAATTCATATTATTATCGCAAGATGGGACATCCACTGCTGGGTATAGTGTGGTAGTATATGTATGCCTGATATATAACAGCCCCGGCCTGCTCCACTCTCTGTGTATTTCTATACTAAACAAGGTCCCATGAAATGGGTGTGCTCACCGAGGCAAAACGGACAAAGACAACCAATCAGGGGATGTACTTATGTTTTATACAAGCTGCTGCCCGCGGCTTCTCACGCGATTTTTAAGTAGTCTATGTCCTACCTCCGGGGTCGGACATAGGCTACTTATACATACCATCTACCTCCCTGTCGAATTTCATTGAGATCTGTTCAGCCGCTTAGGCGTGAAAAGGTAACAGACAGACAGATAGACAGATAGACAGAGTTACTTATGTCCAGCGTTAAATTAAAATAAAACCTTCAAGTTTCTTGGAAAGACTGATGTCCTTGGCAGCCTTGTGACAGATCTTTTTCATCTTGGCGGTGAGGATGGTGAAGTCAGTTTTCTTCTCCTCCGTTGGATACTCCTGGAAACATAAGAGTTATTGGAAATTAACAATAACACACTAATCAAATCACACTTATATAAGTATATCAGAAATGCGGAAGTTTGGATGATTGTTACTCCCTCACGCCGATCGGGCACGATTATGTACACGATTATGGGATACACCAGCTCGCCAGTGCCATGCATGGTATTCTCCAAGCTTCACCTCACCCACCAGTCGGCATCCGTGCAACTGTCAACTCCGGATTCCCAACAATCAGTGGTCTTCAACATTCGACTCTACATTGCCAAATGCAGGCAGGAAACGAACTAGAGTTCTTTTTTCCGGTTTCTACGTCGAGAAAAGCTTTCCTCAAGTCATGTGCTGGATTCCGCTCTCTCGGCTATGTTCGTTTGACAGGTGACAGTGACAGCTTGATTAGCAACCCCTCGAGCCCTCGATACACGAGATGACGTATGTAGACCATGGTTTATATTATATTACCCAGGTAAGATAGAATAATGTAGTGTATGTCTGGACATACACTATATTATTCATCTTTGACTGATGAAAACAACTAACGTCCGCTTTCCTGTAGAATCTCCTGGATGACACTACACTGAGGTTTTGTATCGGCTTCGGAGTTTTGGCCTTGGGTTTTCTGAAAACAAAATAAATCACAACATTTCACATTGATATAATGCGAAAATCTGGCAAACATTGGCTACTTTTTATCCCAAAAACAGTTCCCATGGTATAGAAATTACCTGTAAACGTTTCCTAGAAACAACGCTCTATATTGTTTTATTATCACTACATACAACACACTCGCAGTGCCTTCCGTTGGCTTAATATATACCTTTTACTGTTCAAGAGATACAGTCTTGACAAAAGTATATCAAAAATACCCAAAAAAATCAAGTATGGGAACACCCTTGATTTTATTTATTTGTTGTTGTAGCGGCCAGAGAAATACACATTCTGTGAAAAATTCAACTGTCTAGATACCTTTTACGGTTCATGAGATACAGCCCGCTTACAGACGGACAGACAGCGGAGGCTTAGTATGGTCCCGTTTTCACCCTTTGGGCACGGAACCCAAAAAATTATGAATTGATCATATTTGCTCACCCCTGCTTACCACTCTTGCGGTGGCCGCCCTTCTTGTCAACAGTTCCGTGCCTGTGTGCACACTTCGCTACACCATCCTTCAATCTAGGACAGAAGATTATTGTATAGAACTTTATAAGACTAACTACTACCCGCGGCCTTGCACGCGTTTTCTGGGATAAAAGTATTCTATATGTTAATCCAGACCTAGAACTACATTTATACAAATTTCAGCCCGATCTGTCGAGTATTTTTGGCGTAATAAGCAAAGAGTACCTAACAAAAATCTGGACATCCAAACAACCAATCTTTCGCATTTATAATTGTAGGGTCTATTTAACCCCACAAATATACTCGCACCAAATAATCATTTACAGATTAATCAAAAGACGCGTGCGCAGCATTATGCAGCCACGTGACCGTGACGCGAGCACTCGTGCTAGCTGGGCTGGTCAGACTCCGCCACCGAGCCATCCACACGGAACATTATGCAGCTCGACGCAAGGCTGGCTCCGGCCGCAGGAGGAGACGCCACGTGACCGCGACGCGAGTCCTCGTCCTCGTCCTCGTCCTCGTCCTCGCTTGGTCTGTACCCGACATGACACTTATACCGGGTGCACCTGCAGCGACGCGAGCGACGTCATTCCATCGGCTTCCTCGCTTCAATACACTCGCGCGCATTAGCTTTTGTTCCATACATGGTATACTTCGCCAGGTGTGGCATTCCGAGACGGCACGGTCGCGTGGGTGGCACAAGCCTACGTCATCGACGCCATCGGCGAATAAGACGAATCTTTTTACTGGTGTTACCAGTAGCTTAAAATCGTAACACCCCGAGCTGCTTAAATAACCTGTACGAATCTAATGAAACCATGTGGTTTCGTACTAAGCAATTAATTTTTTTTTATTTTTTATTTTTTAGTTTAACAAACTGGTTTGACAGATCTTACAAACAAAATTGACAATTGACATGTTTTATGTATTTATTTAACCAACTATTTGTATTCCAAATTCCATGTTTTTATGCAGTAAGTAGCAACTGGACAGTGATGCAGGCACGCGGCACTCCCGGAGTGTCCGACCTTGTTTTCTTGGATCATGGTTCCATACTTCTCTCGTCTGCTCATGTTCATTTTCAATTCATCTATACTAATATTATAAAGAGGAAAGATTTGATTGTTTGTTTGTTTGTATTGAATAGGCTCCAAAACAACTGGACCGAATTGAAAAATCATTTCACCGTTAGGAAGTTCAGTTTTCAGGGAGTGACATAGGCTATATTTTATCTCGGAATTCCCACGGTAACGGGAACTATGCGGGTGAAACTGCGAGGCGATCGTCTAGTAATATTAAAAAGAGGAAAGATTTGATTGTTTGATTGGTTGTATTGAATAGGCTCCAAAACAACAACCCTAGCAACAGCAGGGGCAACCCTAGCAACAGCTGTTCACTTTGGTGCTCCATATCATTATTTCACAAAATAATTGTTTTTACGTAGTTTTCTAGTCCCTATTCCGTCCGATTCCATCGTATATTTATAAGATAAAACAAGTGTAGGTACAAATAGATTTAAGCGTAAAAAGTTGTATGACTAATGTGTTTGGCCCTCGGTAAACCGGCTCTTTTTCGGTTAGCATTCAGTGCTGGCTTGTGTGTTCTGAAGAAGTTCGAGTTTACGTGAGTGCATTTCGTAAATGTAGGATACTATTTCCAACAAAGCTAACATCTTTTACTGACACGTAAGTACTTGCAGCATTTTCGGACACATAACCTATAGACATTGTATTTTCTGTCTCAAGCTCGCTACGGTAAAAAAAAACCGTTCAAAATGAATACAAGAAGCGCCTTGTTGCGCCAAGCAGAAACCAATTTAAACCAGGCTTTATTAGAACTGAAGTCAGCAAAGAGACAGATTGCACAATTAGAATTAGAACGAGATGAAAACGAAAACATTCTCTTAGAAGCGCTAGACAATAATAAAAAATTAAAAACTGAGATGGCCGCGTTATTTTGCGAGAACAATTCTATTGTTGAGGAACGGGATAGGCTTCAGACCATAATAGATAGGTTCGATGAACGATGTGGCATAGAGTTTGAAACGGCCCTGCACAGAACTTCAATCCTGCAGAAGGAATTGTGTTACTGCACACCACCACATCACCCAGCTAGAAGAAGCGGCCCAGAACTCTGCCACCGCGAAAACACAAACTTTATTTGATGAGCTAGTATCGGCTAACTTATCATCGGGCCATGTTTCTGTTGCTGGCTGCAGCATGCACACATTGCATAATATTGACTTAACAAAAGATGACTCAGTGTGTAGTGTGGCGGCTAGCAGCAAAAACAACAAACACAAACACAAACTAAGCAAAAATAAGTTTAAAAAAAATGTTAAATTAAGTAACTTCATACAAAAAACACAAAATTTATTAAAAAATCAAAAACAGGAAGTATCTAAAATCAAATGTAATAGGAAACTTGTTGATGAATTAGATCTCTGTACAATACAGCTTAATCAAAATCAGCTGCAATATGAGGCTGAATTGCAAGAGCTGAGATGCAAACTTGGCCAGGCCGAGCACTCCCTAGGGCACTACATCAGCCTTTATGAGCAAACTACAAAACAGACAAGGGAACTCAACCTGGCCATGGATGCGCTTCTCAGTAGCCAGGTGAGTCTGGAGGGCAGGATTCTGGAGGGCTGCGGGTGCTGTGGACCCAATTTGGTCGGTCCCAACTCAAGTCCGGACAGTACTGTCTCAGCCGCATCCCACCTGGACCTCAGCACTTCATGCTCAGGTGATAAAACCATAATGTATTGCGATGAAATTGGAAAAAATATGGGCCAGTATTTAAACATGAATATGGAGCACTCTATAAATAATTGCTTACCTAACTGCAATCTTCATGATATAATGCATAAAATTGAAAATGAAAGATTTCAAAATAACTCAAACTTGATAATATTTCTTGGAAATAGGGGTAATGTGAACAAATTAGACTTAATTAAATATATGGAGAAACTATGTTCCCTACAGTTAAATAAAATTGTAATGTTCACATTCCCCTACAGTGACAGCTTGCCAAATACAGAAAATAACATTAGATATAAGCTAAATATGACATTGCATACTATTTCATGCAATAATAATATACATGTGATTGACACTAACAGTACTGTTAGTAAAAAATATTGTTTGACTAAAAAAGGTAATTACTACCTTTCAAATTATTGCAAAAAACAAATAGCTGTGTCGCTATCCTACTACTTTACTATTACAGCCAAAAATTTGGCTAAACAAGATGCTTCTTTTGAGCATTGTAATAAATTTACAACCAAGACCTTGGAACTTCTTCCAAGCCATTTAAATTAGATTTAACGACAATAGAGGAAGTCTCTAGCCATAAACAGTCAAATAATATTGGTTACATAAAAAGTCAAAGAAACCAAACCTGTAAAATAAATGCAAAGTTTACTAACTTGGTGCATCAAAATATTCAAGGATTAAACAGTAAATTACTAGAGTTGGAATTGTACATGAACGCTTTTCATATTGATATCATCTGCTTAACAGAACACTGGCTGAAAAGCTATGAGCTCATGTTCAATTTCAGTAACCACCAGGTTGGTAGCTCTTTTTGCAGATCACATGCTATTCGTGGAGGCTCATTAATATTAATAAACAAATTAATGAAATTCAAAGACCGTAAGGACATAATATGCTTATCCGTTGAAAGCCACATTGAAGTAGCATGTGTAGAGTTGGAGCAAATTATTGTAGTAAGCGTATACAGCCCACCATCAGCTTCTTTTGAAATTTTTGAAAATGTTATGGAGGATATTTTATTTAAATTATCAAAATCAAATAAAACTATAATGGTATGTGGAGATTTTAATGTTGACCTTTTAGAAGTTTACTCCCTCAGTACTAGACTGACTAATTTATTTAATTCTTATGATCTAAGGCCATTATTTATGGAACCTACTAGAATAACTGAAACCTCAGCAAAATGTATAGATAATGTATTTGTTTGCCAAAGCGAAAAAATTGTAACTAAAAAAATTATAGCAAATTTAAAATCAGACCACTTAGGTCAACTAATAAAACTAGAAATTCAAGTAAAAAATAATAATTGTAAAAAGAAAATAACATACATACCTGTAACCACAAATCGATTTGAACGGTTGAAATTGGATTGGGATTGTAAACCATCACCTTATCACTCACTTAACAACCCAAATGAGTCATACTGCAATTTTTTTAACAAGTTCACCAATGCATTCCATTCAATATTCACACCCAAATCGATTATGGTCTCAGAAAAACTTACCTTTAGTGAGTGGGCAACAGTGGGTATACATAAAAGTAGACAAAAGTTATATGAACTGTATAGTGAAAAACAATACAATTTTAGCCAGGAGTTCAAAGAAAAAGTAAAAAATTACTCAAAAATATTCAGAAAAGTTTGTCAAATAGCAAAATCAAATTATATTAGCTCGAAAATTAGAAACAGTGATAATGTAATAAAATCAACTTGGAATATAATAAAAAGTGAGACTGGAAAGGTCAGTACATACGTTAATGATTACAATTTAAAGATTAATGATTGCTCAGTTAAAAATGATGTCGAAGTGGCCCAGGCATTTGAAAACTTTTTTACTGAAATTCCAATCTCTACTACAAAATGTTTAAACTCTTCTCAAGTAATTGCTGAGTCATTGCTAATAGAAAATGTAACTAAATGTAAAAATAAATTTAATTTCACCCATGTTGATGAAAAAGATATTAAAAAAGCCTTCAAACTTTTAAATACAAAGAAAACTGCAGATCTCTGGGGCATTTCCGTTACGATTATTAAACCATTGATTGATACCATTGCAACAGATCTGGCTTTTATATTTAATGAATCCATTGATTGTGGCGTATTTCCTGATCTAATGAAATGTAGTAAAATAATCCCACTATTTAAATCGGGTAGTAGGTCTGACCCCACTAACTTTAGACCAATATCAGTACTGCCAACATTCAGCAAAGTTTTTGAAAAACTTATTTTACATCAATTGCTTAGGCATTTTCATGGCAATGACCTGCTGCATTGTAAGCAATTTGGGTTTACTCGCGGCAGGTCAACTACTGATGCCGGTGTAGAGTTAGTATCGCATATTTTCGATGCTTGGGAGAAGTCGCAAGACGCTTTGGGCGTTTTTTGCGACTTATCAAAAGCGTTCGATTGCGTACACCATGAAACATTAATCAGGAAACTACATCACTATGGAATAACGAACACCTCTTTGGATCTTCTTACATCTTATTTGAGTGATAGGATACAAAGAGTTGACATTAATGGGAAACGGTCTTCGGGGTCTGTAGTTACAATGGGTGTACCACAGGGTTCTATCCTCGGTCCTTTCCTATTCTTAGTTTATATTAACGACCTGCCTCATCTTGTCAAGAATAATCACGAGATTGTATTGTTTGCTGATGATACTTCATTAATTTTTAAAATGAAACGACAAAACACAAATTTCGACGATGTGAATAATGCAATCTCAAAAGTAGTTCATTGGTTTAGTGTCAATAATCTTTTGTTAAACGAAACCAAAACAAAATGTATTAGATTTATTCTACCTAATGTTAAACAAGTGAAGGCTGATGTGAACGTTAAAGGAGAAACTTTAGAAATAGTAGAAAGTACCGTATTCTTAGGAATCACCTTAGATAATAAACTTCAATGGGGCCCACACATAGATAAGCTATCGAAGAGACTTAGTTCTGCAGCATATGCAGTCAAAAAAATCCGTCATCTTACAGACGTGGATACATCTAGACTTGTTTATTTCAGCTACTTCCATAGTATTATGTCTTATGGTATACTGCTGTGGGGGAACGCTGCAGATATTAACACCGTATTTGTGCTGCAGAAGAGGGCTGTTCGTGCAATCTATAATATGGGTCCCAGAGAATCCCTGCGTGATAAATTCAAAGAAATAAACATAATGACAGTACCATGTCAATATATTTATGAAAACTTGTTGTACACACAAAAAAATATAAGTCAGTTCCCTAAAAATAGCGATAAACATAATTTGAATACCAGAAACAAACATAAGCTAGCTGTGCCCACAACTAGGCTACACAAAATTAAAATATCTTTTAAAGGGCAATGTATACGCTTCTACAACAA
The DNA here is from genome assembly GCA_963564075.1 of Eupithecia subfuscata. Taxonomy (NCBI): domain Eukaryota; kingdom Metazoa; phylum Arthropoda; class Insecta; order Lepidoptera; family Geometridae; genus Eupithecia; species Eupithecia subfuscata. The sequence continues at coordinate 9,356,490 of OY751124.1, read as the reverse complement.
AACTCCTAGTGAGTTGCAAAAATTATCAATAAATAAATTCAAACAAATTGTTAAAACCTTGCTGTGCAAAAAGGCTTACTATAAAATATCAGATTATCTAGAGGACAAAAATGCTTGGGACGGGTTTTGCTCCAACTCGAAAAATAACAACTAACAGGCTAAAGGTTTCTTCGTCGCTTCTTTACTTTAGTCTACATACCGAAGCGACAGAAATCAAAAATATCACTTTATTTCCGTGTCAGTGTTTAGTTTTATATTTTGACCTTTTCTAAGTGTACATTTATTGTATTTATGGAAATAAAGAGTTTTTGATTTTGATTTTTTTTTTATTTTGAACTGGACCGATTTGAAAAATCATTTCACCGTTAGGAAGTTTACTTTTCAGGGAGTACTGGGACATATTTTATCTCGGAATTCCCACGAGAACGGGGACTACGCGGGTGAAACCGCGAGGCGATCGTCTAGTTCAATATAATTTTGCTATTTCATTCGCATAGACGAGCTGGTTGTAAATCCTATCCTCTATGAGCACTACCCCCCATGAGATAACAGTCAATAAGGCGCTTATCAGGGGGAGGTCTGCCTCCAGCAGTGAACAAATATACGCTGTTTAGGAGAGGACAAAATTGAATCCGATTCTAACCTAGTAACGATCTTCTTGAACCACTCCTTCGGATTTTTCTTCTGTGCAGGCTTGCTTGCATAGCTCTGCGCGGTCTTCCTGGCATCGCTTCCGTCTATATTGTCAGCATCAGCTCCATAGTCATCATTGTAAACATCGTCCCAGAAGAGGTTGCCGTCTGCGTTGCGCTTCACGATGGTTTTGGTTTTGTTGTCTTTGGCGTTGACAGCTTCTAGGTTGGTTATTGTTGTGTTGTCGATTTCTGGGGATTTTAAATTCTTAAACTTACGGGATTATATCATATTGTTATTGAACACTATTATTGGTCTATGAACGCTTTCTTAATTCAACATCAAACTGTTAATGTCAAATAATATAGGTATGAACACTTTCTTACCCTTATCATTAAACTGTTAATGTCAATATTAAAAAATATATTTATTTATTAAAATAAATAAATATATTTTATTTATTTATATAAATTATATAAATATTTTTAATTTACATAAATTATATAAATATTTTTAATTTATATAAATTATATAAATATTTTTAATTTATATAAATGTATTATATTTTATGACCCATGGTATCTTAATTCTGGGCTCCTTATGCTTATGCTAAAATGCGCAATCTATACGCATCCAGCAGTTTTCCAAATCATCATCATTATCTTGTCGAGGGTCGAGGGCGTCTAATACTACGTTTCTCGAGTCGCGGTCACCACTCAAGAACACGTTTGCCCCAGCGGTTGTCGGTACTTCGCAGTTTTCCACGACTTTTATTAAATCAGAAGTAATATGGGATTTTACTGTTATCTCTTTGGCTTGTCAAGTGTAGTTTCTCGTCAGTTCTAAATAATGCGTGTTTATTATATTTTTATAGTTCTCTACGGGTAGCGCTTCTATTCAATTATATATGTATCTATAGTCTCACCTGTCTCCACGACCCCAACACCCTTGGTGTCCGCAACACCCTTTCCTTCCCCATCTGGCGTCCTGTCATCCACTGGCTCCGACTCGTTGACAGCCAGCAGTACTCTGGACCGGTGTCCAATGTTCTCGATCATGTCTGCGTCGTATAGAGGGAAGCTTAGTTCAAACTTCGGCTGGTCTTTAGCTTTCTCGTTGGCGTTGTTGGTAGCACTAGTGAAAATTGCATGTGAATTAAATACAGTATAAAGATCAACAATAAAACTATGCTAAATTGTACACTGAGAAACAAAAAAAAAGAAACAGAGCACAAAAACAAATACAGATAATTTACAATGGGCGGCTTTAAGGCTAAGAGCGACTATATCTATATGTATGGCCGGGAAAAAAATTGTCGTTGATACTAGGTAGTATTAACGACAATTTTTATCCTGGCTGTTCCAAGTCTTATACTCGTGTGTTTATAAGTACTCACTTGATTTCTTCTTGGATATTTTTTTAAGTTGTGTTATTAACAACAAATATTTAGTTCTTCTCTTCCAGAGTGCTAAATTCAACGTAACCTAGTTTATGTTTGTAGTTAATATTGTATTCAAGAGTAAGCAGACTTAGCTGTAAGACCGGGATCTGCTTACCTGAAGTTTGCTTGTTGACTTTTGTTAGCGCTCAAGTCCAAAGTGTCTAACAGACTGAACCAATGCGCGAGCTTCATGAAAAAGTCGCTGAGAGTTGTACCAGTATCGTTGCGAACATCGTTTGTGGCTATCTTAACTCCAGTATTTATTATTTGTGGTGTAGAATTATCATTATCGGTTGCGACCAACTTTACAGCATCTGTTCTGTTATAGATACCTGTTATAAGATCATTTTCCGTTAAATTTTCACTAACAGTTATGTTGTCATCTGCAACGCTGTCACTTACAACATCAACATCAACACTATCAACATCGCGTTTATAAATGCCATCGTGTATATAATCCGAGGCCACTCTTATAGCATAATCTTGCGCTGACCCCAGTTTAGTTGAAAACTTCTTTTGTAAACCATTGAATATACCTCTGAAGTTCATAAGAGACTCTATAGCGTCGCTCGGGTCATCGTTCTGATAGTAATCAACACTTTTCAGAGATCTTTTTTTGAAATTTCTGTATTCAAAATCCATGGGTCTCTCGACTTTGAGTATATTTTTCACGTCCAGCACTTCTGTGGTATCTTTTGTGGTTTCAAAAGTATGGCCAACAAAGAAAGGTTCGATGGTGGTCTCCGTGTCCGTCGTCCCCTTGCCGTCGGCGTCGGGTGTACCAGTGAACTTGACGTGCTCCTTCAGAGCTTTCATAATATCATCGAAGGCTGAACTCGAGGGAGTTAATTGAAGCTTGAATCCTTCTTCGGCTGAAATAATAATCATTGGATTATTGATTAACCGCTCGTCAAAATAGCATAAAAAGTTTTAGTTTGGCCTGTTTTAGGTCCCATAGCTATCGCTGTGGGACTATAGTATTTCAGATGACACTAGGCGATAGAATAAGATAGGGGTTCGCTAGATAGAATAAGATAGGGGTTACAAATCCAAAATATTGGAAAAAATATTTTAAGACATGGCATCATCGATCGTTGCAAATCGCAGAAGTTTGACACGATTTTTGGTTTCGACATTTCAATTGTCATTTCATTCATCTCTCGTCCCTGCCAACTCGGACTTGCTCCTTATTCGCTGCCCGACAAATATCACAATATCACATCATGATGTGATGTGATATTGTGATATTTTGTGATATTGTGATATCACTTATATTATGAATGCGAACGTTTGGATGTGTGGATGGATGATTGTTACGTCTTCACGATAAAACAACTGAACGTATCGGGCCCAAATTGGCATAGATAGTAGGTCCAGACGTGGAATAAAAAATAGGCTACTTTTTATCCCATAAATCAGTTCCCATGGGATAGAAATAACATTTGAACGTTTCTAAAGAAACAACGCGTGCGAAGCCGCGGGCAGAAACTAGTAATAAATAAAGATAAAAAACCTGTTTAAATCATAGATATAAGTAAAATTCTGTAGATATGGTACGTTTTCCCAGCGCTAACTCAACAAATGGCTTGTATTGTTACCGAAAAACACGCTATTTCCAATCTTTTGCAATATACCTAATGAACAACACAGATGGAAATACGAACATAGACCGAAGTGCGACCGAGACAACAATTTGCAAGAGAAACACGAATGCCGGCGGCGTCGCCCCGACTATGACTGAGGTGGGTGGATATGATTGGACCTGATTTGAGCGTTCCACTTTCGAGAAGCTCCCAATCTTCCGAATTTTACTTATGAAAAAAATATAGGAAAAAATATAGACATACGAGAATTCCACGATAAGCTCTTGTCGATTCCCACGAGTTTCACAGTCTTACTCTTCTCACTGTCACCTTTCACATAATTTCTAAATCGCTGATCGACTCGCTCGCTCTTCGCGTTCTTGTCGTTCTTGTCGTTCAAAACGCCGTAATCGCTATACGCCTGCGCCATTTCCGCTACCTTATTGTATTTATTTCTAAAATAATCTTCTATGTACTCCACATCTGTTATATGTTTAGGATCCTTATTATAACCTCTACCACGAGATTTGAATCCGTATTTCCTATTTTTGGGACCTGAGAACTGAAAAATGGTTTAATTAAGTACTAAGAAATCTTATAGGCGACCTTTGTCGCGCGCCGGGCGAAGGTTTACCCGCCACGCAGGAGGTCGCGGGTTTTATCCCGTGCTGGACAAATGTTTGTACGATCTGCAGATATTTGTTTCGGGTGTACTGGATGTTTTCTATATAAAATAAAAAATTTAATTCTATGTAGTGTATTGTATTAAGTATATCAGTTGGGTACAGGATCTGCCTAGATTGGGGCTAGATGATGCTGTGTTAATTGTCCAGCATTATTTATTATAACAATAAGTTGATCAAAGAGTAAGTTGTTAGAAGACGACTTCAGTCACTTGGACATCAACTTCACTCAACACACAAAACGATCGAACACTAGTTTAGTCTCGTACCATCAAATAACATAGTCAAAGATATTCAAGGATCTTGTTATTTAAGTTATATATCGACTTTTGCCCTTCTACAGAAAAGTATATCTATAGTTTTTGGTCAAGCATATTAAGTATATTTTGTATACAGGTTGTAACAAAGAGTAAGGAAAGTTGTAACAAACTATCAGGACTGTTCAGACTCGGTAGAACCGAGGAACAATTTTCATTTTTGAAAATTGCCTCACCAGGTAAACTGCTGGACGCAGACCTCCCCCTGATAAACTCCGACCTGTGTGCTCCGATTTATTGGCTTAATCTCATGGGGGGTCATGCCCATAATCCCTACACTGGGTATACGGGTTGGGGATCGCAATTCGGTGGTAGAATTGTTGTGCAGGCTGCGCTGCTGCCCGCCCCCGGTGGATATCGCTTAGTCGCCTCTTACGACACCCGCGGGAAGAGTTGACTAATTATAAACCGGCACCACACAGCCACGTCTAACCATGTCAAGTGGACATGAAGCCGGAACAAATATTTTTCGCGTGTTCTGTGATCAAAGCTGACTAGCAAAAAGTAAGGACCAAAGTTAAAGGGGGGTTCCTTTAAGTTTGGTCCTTAGTTTTTGTTACACCCTACAGGGGTGTACAAAAATTACAGGAATAACAAATACATTTGTTATTAGTGTACATCATTAAATTACATATCACTCAGTCATCCCGAGGAAACAATCCACTCTTGGCTATTGCTTAGTGTTAAGAGAAGTTTATAAGTGGGAGGGCTTATTCTTCTTCTTTGTTAAGTACATTGTTTTTATAAGTAAATTTATGAATTTTTTTTTTGTTCATATAACTTAAATCTTTATAGCCAATTTAGACGATTGTTTCACTTAACTTTTTCTTTTCTAAATTGTATGATTGCTTAAGTAGCGTATTTGATATTTACACTATCATTTAGCCGTGTAGGCCATTTATTAGCTTTTTGTTGCTAGATTCTTGTAACTTATTTAGTAATTAGGTATATGAGCTGTACGCCTTCCTTAAAAATAAATAAATATTGTCATTAAACTTTATGTCACATTTATCATTTACCAGTATTTGTTCCGTGTCGGGATTCTCTTTAGTAGTGACTATGACGGGGCCTGGCTTGTTGACCGAGTTCAGCTCGTCGGGGTACAAGGGCATGGGCCCTTTCCAGTTCGGGTTGATGATGCTGTTTGGGTTTCCATCCTGTTAAACATACGTCTTACAATACAATAATTTATTTACTTGAAAAACACATTCGTCATCCCATCTAGCAACAGGGCATCCCTCAAATAATTGTAGGTTCCATTTCTTGCCACTCAAAAACAGGCGGAATATAGCTGATTATCTTTTTATTCTTAAGATTATCAACAATGATGTTGACTGTCCAGAACTTCTTAGCAAATTAGACTTCAATGTACCGCGTAAGCAGCTTAGACACAATCCCCTACTACATGTCCAACATGTTGGAACTAATTATAGACAAAATTCATTTGTGGTGCGAGCGAGTAGAACTGTCAATGATTTCAGCAAGATGTTGAACATTGACCCTTTCAATACCAGCATTCACAGGGCAAGGCGATGCATGACTCTTAACTTCTTTTGCACATGATGTAGTTTTACACTTCATTTTTATTATTTGCTTTTTTCTTAATTTTATTTGTTATAATTTTATTGCTTCATTAAGTACGCAATTGTCGACGTAAATTTTTTTAGTGATCACACTTAGGTAGTTTATTATAATTCTATTAGTGAATGCCTATTATTAGCTTTCTGTGTCTATTTTTATTTCTATTGTAATTAGATAAGCTGATGGCAATCCGAATTAAATAAATAAATAAATAATTGTATATCTTACATCATATCTCCGGTTCCTCCTTTCGCCGTCCTGCTCGCTCGCAGGCATTGCAGACACCTCCTCATCATCGTCCATCTCTATCTGCATGAGCCTCCGCCCGACCGGTGCGTGATCCTTCACATCGTGGCTATCATCTGGCTGCTTCGCTGGCAATGGGTTGTCGTTGCTGTCAAAATCATTAGTACATTACTACCGCGGTCTGTAATGACTGCGTTGCTGGCAGCGTTGATAATGGCCGAAAGCGCAGGCCCAGACCAGGCTATGGCAGCACGGTCAACGTTTCTGCCGTTTAGAGCAGCCATTGGACTAGATGAACTAACGAGAACAGCAAGGGCTGCAATGATGACCGAAGCTTGAAGACCAGGAGCGTAGGCCGTGTTCGTGATGATGCGCAGAACCTGCTGTTCACGCAGTGTCAGTGAAATACCATTAACCCTGTATACAGGGTGCCACGTAACATGGGTACTCGGCCGAAAGGGGGATTCTGGACCGCGAGGGGATCAACGAGTGAATTATGATTTTTTGAATTTAATTTTTTTTTGGTTTCGCTCTTCCTTTTCGCATTTTTTAACCACAAATGTATTTCAGGAAAAGAAGTGTTTAGTTATGAAATTATTAAAAAAAATGATGTTGATCTTTTGAAATTTCTTAACAATAATGAAACATTTATTGATGGTGCAATAAAGATATAATTTAATCTAATCTAAGGATAGACGTAACATGACAGGAAAAAAAAGTCGATTTTTTCAAAATAGTAAAAAAATGTTGGAATTTCAATAACTCGTAGAACAAATTTTGTATGTTGATCCCCTAAAGGTCCGACATGGGTGATGTTGGACCTTTCAGCTTCGTACACATGTTTCGTGACATTCTGTATTATATTTAATTTATTTGACATACCCCGTGCGCCCCGCGGATTGGAACTCTCTTATTTTATAGATATTTTAAAAAATATTTATTTATGACACCCTATACTTACTCCTTGTACATCATAGTCGAAATACTCATCAGCAAATTATAGTTTTTAGTAGTAGTTTCAATATGTCCTTTTATTAAAACATTTCCCTTTTCAGTCTTATGGGTTGTTTTTTTAGTGTTATCGGTTGTTATTTGAGGCTTGGCTTTGGCCTTGGCCTTGGCCACCCCGCCATGGCTGTTCAGAAAGTCTTCTAAATCATCCAAGTCTGTTTGTTCGTTGTTTTTGCTGTAGTGCTCAGACAGCAGTTTGCTTTTCGCTATCTGATCATCGAGCGATTTGAAATTATCATCCACTGGCAAATGTTGAATTTTCCTGTTATTATTTCGAAGAGCATTCTTTAGCATTTTATTCTTTGCGTCATTGAAATTGACTAGAAAGTCTCCTTTTTCATCGTTTTCTGTTTTAGCATATTTTGTTGGTGTTCTGTTTTTCTCTTCATTATTTATATTTTTGGGTTTAAATTTCTTCATGGATATCATGGAGCGTGAGTAGGGTTCTCCCATCATATCCATGTCATTCTTATCCAGGAACTTATCCAGCAGTTCATCCAACCTCTGCGTGTTTTGATAAAACGGATTCTTCACTTGTTTCTCGTACGAGTTTATTTCTTTCGGTGCGTGGGAGCACTTGAACGTCCTCCTTCCGTTAGGCACGAAGCGGATAGAGACCTTCTTCTTCTCTATAAGTAAGCCATCCTCATTGGTATCGAACCTTTTAACCCGCGCGTCTTTTGTCTCTTTCATTTTTACGTTGTTATCTTGTGCTTTATTAGGTTCTTTGACTTCTGCTGCTTTTGTAGCCTTACCCTCTACTGTTATTTCTTTTATCTTCTTTCTCTTAGGACGGAACATTCTGAATGGGCTCTTCAGAATGTCGAGTGATCTCTTGGCTCTGTCCGGGTAGGGTATGCTATTGGAAGTTTCGACGTGGAAGAGGTAGTCCTTCTTAAGTTTTCTGATCTCTGCGTCTGTTGTAACGAGTTTCTTATAGAATTCTGAAAAGAGTTTGTAAGTACTTAGGTACCTACTTAGATTGAAAGATAACACCACGTTCAGGGCGACCTCTGTGGACCTCATTAACGGATGTCGCATTAACACAAAGTAAGCGATCAAATAATTGGTTTTTATTAACCAAAACAATTATAATCAAATAATAGGAACAAATTAGAACTAGTATTTACAATTGAAATCATTGAGCTTACTGCAGACTGTTGCAAACAATCTATAGGTATCTCAACTGAGCCATATCAGTCGTCGCGTCCCCGCTACACTAGCTGCATTGCCACGCTGTATGGCAATGCTGATGCACTGCGCCAGATACTCACCAGCTCTTGGGTCACGCGTCCCTTCGACCAGACACTCAGATGATTTTTTAAAAACCTGGAGAGCCTCGGTACCCCACGGACCTAGGGCCTCGACTCCAAGGGGAGCAAATGCGTAGGCTCATTTTAATGTAATAAGCAGCTAACCTCTCAGCCGGTGGTTGCCTTGAATTTCGCTCAGTTTGTCCGGGTCGATGATTTTTATCAAGTCGCTCTCGTGAGACAGATTCTGGCAAGAAACAAATGCAAACATTAGGAATTACAATTATTTGACATGATTATAAGCTTTAACCCTGCAGTGGGACACATCAAACTAATAATGTTAAAAAAGCCGCCAGCCAACTGCGGCGCGCGCTTTGCACGCAACGCACGCTGCGGCTTTAGCTGATGGCCCACTGCCGTGGCCGTGCCGGACAGCGTGCGCCGCAGTAGAACAGTAGCTTAGTGTTAGAAAACAGAACTGATGACGGCTATTTGTAGCGTCGTATGGAGCCTAGCCTAGCTGTGTGGTGCCGGCTTAGAATTTACACCACTCCCAACTCTTTCCGCGGGTGTCTAGAGAGCCAACTTAGGAATATCCACCGGGGGCGGGCAGCAACGCTCCCTGCAGAACAATTCTACCACCGAACTGCAAACCCCAACCCGCATGCTAGCGTGGGGGATTATGGGCACTACCCCATGAGATAAAAATCAATAAGGCGTTTATCAGGGGGAGGCGTGCGTCCAGCAGTGGACCAATACAGGCTGTTGAGGCGAGGTGACGATTGAGCCTGTGCATCAGCAACATACGTCTCGTCCACAGCTGAACGTCCTACATGTGATATTTATCATAAATCTTTTTTTCAATGCCTCTTTATTAGTTTTACTTTGTACTAGCTGTAATCGCGAACAATTAGTCAATTAAGTTCACATTTAACCAAAGTTTCTCTCATAATTATGAAACACTGTGCAAAAAAAACTTCGATGCGCAGAATTGGACCTAACGTTTTTGATATTATAGTGCGTAAGCCTCGCACTCTGGATAATTTCTAAGAAATCAAATAATATCGCAAAAATTTTCGACTTCGACGGGACTTGAACCCGCGTCCTCCCCTCAGTACGGGGATGTGATAACCATCTACACCACGAAGTCAAGTGACGTGGGAGTCCAAAATCTTTGCGACTTCCTACGGTCTCTAGCGCCGTTAGCTCCACCTACAGGGGAAACATTGAAGTTTATCCAATCCTGTTCAAAGACTAAAGATACGTTTAGTAACTTTAACTAACTTTAGTCTTCGAACAGGATTGCGGAGGCGCTCGTGTGAGTCGGAGTAGCGCCACAATAAAACACTGTAATATCAAATATCAAAGTGTTTTATTTCCTTTAGACCTTACAGGACACTTGGACACGTCACAAAATTTCAAATCACATAAGTAAAAATAAATAAAACCTAAACAAAACGTTTTGCACGCCGCTGACGCCACTCCTCCAAACGAAGCTGTATTTTATTGCTCGCTTCATTACGTAAGTAAAATAACTTTCAACAAAAATAGTCAAACAATTTTAACCGGTCGCCCACCTGCGTCTGAATAACTACAGAAGGGTTAATATACAAAATGGGGGCACTAATGACCCCTTTCAGCTAATGGTGGCCGTTAATTGTTTAGTCATTTTCAGAGTTTTCAGTTGCGGGTAATTTTGTCCCGCGAAAGTGGTCGGTTTGAAAGCTCTGCGTTCATTAATCCATACCGCTTCCACACAGCACAAAAATGTGCATTCAAATATGAGCTTAAACTCGTTAGCTTTAGATACATTATACAGTGACAAAATGAGTTCCCACAAGCTTTAAACGAGTGGTCCGCGAACGTGTCTGTTAACTGCTACTCACCAACATAAAATTCATCTTAATGTTACGAGTTAGAGCTTATATTTGAATGCACATTTTTGTAGCGGCGCTTTTCAGGTGTGCGACTGGCTTAAGGCACACTGATTATTAAATTAACTTAAATAAACCCCTAACTAAACTAGTTTTTACTACTTATTTGATTACTTACTAAAAGGTACAATATTTTCTCACCATCTAACAACAGATCTAAAGTATACTATTGGAACTACCTCACGCACGCGCTTGCGATTTCATCAGCAACCTTTCTAAAACTTTCACCACAATTACACCAACAATTACATGAACCTCTTTAGTTAAGTTGTACAACATCAGAATATTTACATGACATATTGTAGGACATTTTATGGAGAATATAATATTGATGTTTCTAAGTATTACTAGATAGTAATCAAGAAATCAGCGAAATAATGCGTCATATCCCATTTCCGCGCGCGCGACCAGACATGCGCCGGTCGCAGCGCTTGGAAAAATATTGAAAAACATTCTTACGGGGTCGTAATCACCCCCTTCCGTCGACAAATATTCACTACACCTGTATTATTCTTAAATTAACCGCCATCTAGCGATTCAATTAAGCGGCTTCTAACTCACGGCACAATTAAGGCGGCGCGGCGGCGGTTCGACAGACATAAATATCGGAGACTTAAGCAGGGGGTGAGCAAGTCTTAATATTTTATGTTGATTTAATCATGGCTCTCTTAGCTAGGGGACTGCCTTAGAACGCACGTAGAAGAAATATGTTTATTTACATGAGTAAATTTAGTTCTTCCAGTTTTTCCGTTATTCCGACAGTATGGATTAAGAAAGACTTATAATATTTTGCTCAGGAAAGCTAGCGAGCGAAAGGCGCATACTGCCGACTATTTTGTTGATGGCACGTTTCAACATTGCTGCCAGGGGTTCTATCAACTAAATACCATATACGATGACATTTTTATCAATACTAGTGTCTTTCGTATAGAAAACACTTTTTACTTTGACTGTCCAGGTAACCAGTGTACACTGCCGCAAAAATTTTGTAATTTGCTAACAAAGAAATGCACAAACTGCCGACAACCCATCACGGCGCATAAACTGTGCCGAAATATCGGAAAGCTCAAACTCAAATCATGGTCAATATCCCGTTGTAAATGACTTTAGTGTTTGCAACAGTCGGCAGTTAGCTCAATTGTTTCAACTGTAAATACTAGTATAATTTTCTTTGTGAATAAATGTTCTTTAGTGTTAATACCCATGACGGTTTCCAAAGTTTTACAAGTAAATTTATTAGAACAAGTTTTTAGAATTGAACGTTTTGAAAAAACCCGATTTTGTCTACGTTTTTTCAGTATTTCTGTATATTCTGGGTTAAGACAACTGACATGCTAAAGGTTTCTTCGTCGCTTCTTTACTTTAATCTTTAAGGTACATACCGAAGCGACAGAAATAAAAAAAAGAATATCACTTTATTTCCGTGTCACTGTTTAATTTTATAATTTTTACAAAGTCTAAGTTTTTACTAAGTGTATTTTTTTGTATTTACGAAAATAAAGACTTTTTGATTTGATTTAATAAGATTCTTTTTACGCAAAAGAAAGCGACTAAGGCGTACAAAATTTAGCTAAACGGCTTATATGTGATTTATTTTGGCCTATTTTGACAGTTTGTAGATGAGCTAAGATGATTGTGATCTTGAATTACCTAATGAGGGTTTCCAACGAAGAAAAAAAACCTTAGTTACCTTAAAACTCAATAGAGACAGCTTCAAGAGCAGAAACTGTTCGCCTGCAAGACATTGTAGCTACTAACGCCATTGTAACACATTTTTGAAATAAACGGTTTTGTATTTCGCATAAGAATAAAGGTTGTGACTGTAGGGAACAAAACATCAAGACACCCAAAAATCTGGAGCAAATCTATAAATTCTTTATTTAATCCAATTGAATTCCTCGTTTTCCAGCAGGTGTGACAAAAAATATCTATCCATGTATTATATTAAGTACTTAAATATACCACCAGCACCCATAAAACAAGCTCTGCTTAGCTTGGGGATAGATGATGCTATGTGGATTGCCCAGCATTATTTATCTACATACGCCCTACATGATTTAGGCTAAATATAATATAAATAAACTAGATACCCTTGATACCCCTTCATTTCAACTCTACACATCTTTACTCCAGCCTTTTCGCGGTTCTCACTAGACCTCATAAAAAACGAAATAACTATTTTCTATGGAACTCATTTAGCGATAGTACAGTAGTAAGTTTTGTACTTTATGGGTGCTATAGCAGTCGCTTAGCAGTTTCGTTGGAGCCCTGAATGCTGTGCGGTACAACAGCCAGGTGTATACACTAGCCAAGCTCGATGTAGAATGTTGGTAAACAAACCGCCCATACTTATGGGGCGAACCTAGCGGGTTTGCTTGTCGAACTCGGCCTAGACTTCGTAATCACGGGATCTCCGTGGTAAAAAACTCGAATAACATAAAATTGTACATATTTTCTTCAGTTCCTTCGAAAACACGATTGCGAAAAAAAAAATTACGATAAATAAATCAAGACAGTGCACCTAATTTGGCCGAGATCTCAGGAACCCTGCGGTCTATAGACAACATTTTTGTTTTGATTCGTAGGTTATTTTATTACTAATTCTTTGGTTCCTTAATTCACTTTCTTCATAAGTTGTGTAGTTTTCTTGTTAATAAGCAAAAACATTATTTATGCGCTTACGCAGTTCTAAAAACGTATGCTGCGTCCCGCTCCTATGAACGCGAAATCCTATGCCTTTTCACGAAATGGCGCGCAATGCGCCCTCTTAACCCAAAATTCACTCTGTTGTCGCGTCTTTTTATACGAAATTTACATTACTTATCGATTTAAGATCTTTTGTCCTTCCTTCAATAAATATTGCTTACAATTATATCTAAAGCTCGACGCCAAGCCAGTGAGCTTTAGTTTTTTGTGTCGTAGTTTGTCAACAAACATTCCACATCGCGTTTGACTAGTGTACAGTATACAATGAGGTGTAGTATACTGCGGCAGGTATAGTATACCTGGTCCGAGAGGGGACAATCGATGGTGCGGGAGTTGGCCGTGGTAAAAGCATGTTGACTTGATTTTTAATGCGCCGTAGAACGGTGAATCGAGAATCAAAAACACTTTATTTCGATAAATACAATAAATGTACACTAAGAGATTTCTTTCAATTAAACAACAACGGTAAACACCAAAAAAAGTGATATTTTTAATATCTGTCGCTTCTGTATGTAGACTAAAGTAAAGAAGCGACGAAGAAACCTTTAGCCTGTTAGTTGTTATTTTTCGAGTTGGAGCAAAACCCGTCGCCCAAGCTTTTTATCCTCTAGATACTTTGATGATGGAGATAGAAGGTGGAACTCCTAATGGAAACGACGCCGTAACCCCCTCGAGCTTGGACTGAATTTTTAAATATAAGTAAGCTTATTTTCAAAAAGTATTTTGTGAATTTTAATAATTATTTGATGTCGTCAGTTTTTGTTAAGTTGTCATTCAAAAATGTTACCATAAAATATCTTCAATTCTAGAATCGATTTGATGTGAAAGAGAACGTTAAAAAATCGCCGCTATTACATCAATGTGGTATAAAATTCCACCGACTCCTACACCACAACATTATCACGAGAGAAAACCACAAAAAAACCTCCGTCTGCCGTCTGTCCGTTTGTCCCGAGAAGTCTCTGCAACACGCCGTGTGATTACTTTTTAATATCAAACCAGGATGTTTTGACCCCGCTACTTATTAAAATACATATTTTACCCGACCGAGGGTAAAATTTTCACCTCAGCAAGCGATTGTATCGCAGCCGATTGCTGTTTTGCCGTGTCACTGGCTGACAGTTCATTGAAAACTTTTTCTATTGTTTATATACCTTCGTTTGAGCACATTCTCACCTGCTGGTAAGTGACAATGTGTCCGACGATCTCACACAAAGGTCTAGAAGACACTTACCTCAACTCACCTCACCTCAACAGCCTATATTGGTCCACTGCTGGACGCAGGCCACCCCCTGATAAGCGCCTTATTAGCTGTTATCTCTAGGGGGGGGTAATGCCCGTTATCCTCACGCTGGGCATGCGGGTTGGGGATCGCAGTTCGGTGGTAGACTTGTTCTGCAGAAGGCGCTGCTGCCGGCCCCGGTGGATATCCCTTAGTCGCCTCTTACGACACACGCGAGAAGAGTTGGGGTGGTGCAAATTCTAAGCCGGCACCACACGGCTTGAAGAAACTTATTCACTCTTTTCTTGAAGAGACCAGGTTGTAGTAGCCGGAGAAACAGAAGCAGGCAGCGAGTTCCAAGCCTTAGCGGTGCGAATGATAAAAGTAGATGAGAACCGCTTGATGCGAGTGGACGAAACTGGATTTATAAACCTTTTTCTTAAAGAAAAAGAAAATTTATTTGCAAGACGACGTGTAAACAGAGATGGTAAGAATTTATGACAGCATGTTTGACTAATTCATATCGGTATGCAAAAAATGATGTCGAGAGTATGGCATGCAGATCTAAATTTCACAACTAACAATTAAGGTAAAAATTCAAGCAGATTTCATACATTAACAAACAATGCAAAGATTTAATTTAAATCTTAGAAACAAAGTCGATATTGTGAGAGTAATAATGATTATTATGTATTATTCTAACTACCTGTCTTGTCTGCAGTTAGCTCAATTGTATCAATTACACTAGTATAATTTTCTTAGTGAATAAAGGCTATTTTCTGATGTTAAAAAAATTATCATTATTATTGTTTTTGTATTACATATAAAATAAGATAAAATATATTTATAAATTTTTAAATTATAAAATATGATAATAACATTTTCACATAAGTTTACATTTGATTCTTTATTTTTTATGAGAAATACTTTATTTGCAGCAGGATACCTATTTTGGAAAATGTTCTTAGACAATCTTCTAGCATTTTTACTGACGACAAAATAAAACTTACCTCTTCTCGTCCAAAAATCCCCGGCACAAACACCTGATTGATACTAACAGCACGGCGACAACGCCGGCACAGTCCCGCGGGACTCGGGGCTCGGGACCGGGACGCGGATTTATGGCCGCGGCTTTGGGACCAGAACTCGCCCTGGATTACGCACCACGGATGTCTTTAGGATGATTTGTTGCTTTTGCCAGTTTTTTGTTCAGCTGTTTACGAATCTAGTCATTCTCCTTTCCAAAAATAATTTAATGGAATTTTAATATGAATATAATAACGAGCAAATTGTATATAAGACAAAATTAAAATAAGTATAAAAAACTTGCCGACGTTTATTGGCTAAAAAGATTTCTATAAAACATGGCTAAGAACATTAGGGATAAAATTATCTATGACACAAAAAAAACTAAACGAAAATCGGTTCATCCATTTGGGAGCTACGATACCACAGACAGACTCTTTTTGCGTCGGTGGTTAAAATTATTTGAAATATATACCTGTATCATTGTATACCATAAGTACCCAAAAAATAAACACTAACTTAAAACTGGATGTTTTTACAATATCGAAAGACTGACTTCGACTTGCTTCATATTTCACCGGGTTGGGGGGCCGTGAAATACGGTAAATTTTATCGGCAAATCACTATCCCTATTTTTTTTCTCTCCTTGATAAAATGGCAGCCATTTTGGTTTTGAAGTTGCAGAATTATATAGACATAACGCAAAACATCGCCGCTTGTGTAGTTATCACGGACTTTTACGCCGGAGAACTAACAGACGCGTGCCGCCTCAGCTCTCTCATTACAACCCTTCAAGCAAACAAAACAAACGTTACATACACAAACCAACCCTCCATACCCGGCAATAACTACCATTGTCATGTATTCCATTCCATCTCATTCTGTACACCATTGTCCTTGATGTATCAACTACGCCTTTGAGTTGGGAACTCAATCGGATGATTAAAAATGCTGTCGGCAAGTAGAGTCGGAATGGTGAGGCATTGAAGTTTTTCAATTCAATGCATTTTTTTCAGCTTTATTCACAAAGAAAATTACAATCAAATAATAAAAATAAATTAGAACTAGTATTTACAATTGACATACATAATTGAGCTAACTGCAGACTGTTGCAAACCATCTCCAGGTCAACTGATCCATATCAATATCAGTCGTCGCGTCCCCGCTACGCTGGCTGCATTGCCCCGCTGTATGGCAATGCTGATGCGCTGCGCCAGATACTCACCAGCTCTCGGGTCACGCGTCGCATAGACCAGACGATTAGATAATTTTTTGAATACCCGAAGAGCCTCGGTATATAAAAACACTTAAATTTGAAGGGACACACGATCTGCCTTCAAAGACGCATGACAACACAAACGCACAATTTTTAATTACAACTTTCATCTAAAGTTTTGTGTAAATTATTGCTTTTATCACAAGAAATATAAGTCAAAAAGAATATTGGAAGCATGAGCTCAATTAATATTTTAGGCGAAGATAGAAGACGCCTTTGAAGAGAAAGTTTTCGATTATAAAACAGCAGTTTTTTTTTCAAAAACTTTCTTTTTTGATCTAGGGGTCCAGTATCATCCCTTTTCGGCTAAGTAATCACAAGCATTTCGTGACACCTTGTATACGCGTACAGAACATTTTCTATTTCATGGTCGACAATCAATAAATATATGGTGTACCGAACCAAAGTAGTTTTAAGGCGAATAGTAGGGTGGATAGTGGCGCCACTACATATTTAATTTAATCATTAAGTTATACAAAGGAATTATCAAAAAATCGGACCGCTGGTAGACGATACCTATCACAAGCTTTTATTTAATGTATCTGTAATAGTTTTGTTTTGTGTTACTCAATCAAAAACCTTGTTCAGAGAGCTTGGTGGCCACCAATAGGAACTAAACTCTTGAAACAAGTATCTGCCTAAATAATACAGTACAAAACTATTAAAGATACATTTAAAAAAAGCTTATGATAGATATCGTCTACGCGCGGTCCGATTTTTTGATAATTCCTTTGTATAACGTAATTATAAAATTAAATACCTATGTAGTGGTGCCACTATCCACCCTACTATTCGCCTTAAAGAAGAACATCGTATAAAGAAGTAAAAGACATTGCATTTGAGAGAGTGACGTGAAAGAAATTGCGTCATTACATCGACAAGAGCTAGGTTTATAAAAAATACCTAACTATATCTAACTGTCCGTTTGTACTCGTTCAGCTCGCTCTCGATCAGTGTTTTGCTTTTAAGCAAAAATTTTTCACTAAGCCATGGCCTATTTGTCGTGCTGCAGCACTCACAAACTAAGTACCTACTTACTTACTTTTTAAATTGCTCGTTTGATTAATTAAACTTATGGTACTTGTGTTTACATTGTAAATTATCTTTGTTAATTTTATGTGTGTCTGTAGTGTCAAATAATTTTTTTATCTATCTATCTAATATTTGGGGTTTCGGTATAATATTATGGCAAAATCGTTCTGTCGGTCTGTCACAAGCATTTCACTCGCTATTTCCCAAACTAGCAAAGTCTAACCAGTACATATACATATAAAGCCGGGTTTCCACCGCGAAAGGTTAATGAGCGGTGAATGAGAGATGAGTGAGCGCAGTGCATTTGAAAGCTTCCTGCTCGCTCAGTCCTTTCCGCTCGGCTATTTATTGGTGGCAATAAAAGTATGCAGTTTACTCTTGCGAGTTAAACGGAGTCCTGAATGGGTCCGCTCCGCTCGCGGCGGAAACCCAGTTTAAGGGGTAAACCCGGTAAACATAACTGGTTTGGCTAGCAAACTAGGCCTAGATCTCAATACTCACGGAAGCCCCGTAATAAAAAAGAATTACATAGAATAAAAAATATAGAATAATAGAATTAAAAAATAGAATTAAAAAAAAATGTTGGATGTGAAAACACGAATAAAAAACAAAAACGCGATTGAAAGAAAATCATGAAAGCGCACTGTTTCTTTCGCACATAATTTGGTCGAGATCTCAGGAACACTGTGCTCTATTGAAACGACTTAAGTTTTTATTCGTAGGTTATTGCTAATTATTTGGTGCCTTAAGCCAGTTTTTTCATAAGTTGCGTAATTTTCTTGAAAAGTGAATAAACAACTAAGTGTAAAGCGCCTCTCCCACTTGTCTGAACCGCAAAAACAAACAATAAAGCAGTTGCCTGTAACCGAGACATATCGAGAGGAGCGGGGCGGCGGCGGCGCGGGCGCCTCGCGCCGGTGGTAAATCACTTAAGGCCGGTCTACGGGGACGGTAGAGTACAGTAAGTCGCACGCTATGATTTGTGGGTGTCTTGTGTACAGGGGGATGTGCTGGGACATAAATTGTTATGATGGGTTGTGGGGAAAGAAATATAATGTGACAAAGGTGTTCGTATGATTTAATGAAAAAAATCTTTATTATCAAAGATATTTCAATCAAATAATAGAAACGAATTAGAACTAGGGTTTACATTTGAAACAGTTAAGCTAACTGCAGCTTGTTGCAAGCAATCTACAATTCAATTGATCCATATCAATACCAGTCGTCGCGTCCCCGCTACGTTGCAGCGTAGCGGGGACGCGACGACTGCCATAGATTGCCCCGCTGTATGGCAATGCTCATGCGCTGCGACAGATACTCAGCTCTCGGGTCACACGTCGCTTCAGACGATTTACTATGAATAGAGCTACATGTTTTAGAATTAATACAAAATTACAATCATCAACCTTTTGGCATATTTTTAGATAATAGATAATCATGACTGATAAGATAACTGTCGGATATTTATCGCATACCTACCTTATGATTTATTTTCCTTTTATAATAAACTATTTTTTTCAGCGCTTTTAAATTAGGCAAGACTTTGTTATTTGAAAATAATATTGAATGAATAAAAATGCAAGTGTTCTCGGTGTCCGAAATCTGCCCCTTTCGAGTTTGAATATCCATTTTGTGGACCTAGTTTTTGTTTATTGGTCAATAGTCAGCTATTTCTTTTGTTGACTATACTTATCAACCGTTTACAAATAAATGCCTGACATTAAAACATTTGCCGATATCAGGTAAAAACTGAAAAAATCATCTTCCGTTACATTTTGAAAAATAGCAACTTGTATAGAAAATATAATTAAAAATGTGAGGGAAAGGCCTACGAAATTTTGTCAAGAACCATTATGATGGGTACAGACTACAGACCAAGAAAGCGAGAGCAAGCGAATGCAAACGAGTGGGATTCGACGATCGGTACGTTTGTTCCGTTTTCGATGTAGCGACAGCCGCCAGAGCGCGACCGATAGCGAACGAAGGCCCTCGTTTGGGCTCGCTTGCTTTCGCGATGTCGTCTACACTGGCTTTTTCGCGTTCGTTCGTTAGCCTTCGTTTGCTCTCGCTCGCCCGGCATTAGGAGTTGAAACGAGTATTTTGAAACCTATTATATCAAAATCACTTCAGCCGTTTGGATGTTTTAAGGTCAAGAGTATCAGAAAACCACATAAAAACACTCTCGCGGGTAAAAAGACCAACAACACTACATCACCCTGTACCCTCAGACCAATTGACTGGCATCACCTTTATCCCATTATTATGAATATTTACCGCGAGACGCCCCACTCGCACTTGGCCAATTTACAATTCACCCCTCAAACAACACATATCCCTTATTCTCTAGTATATAGAGCCCAGAATATTATACATAATTGCAAAATAGGTTAAACAAAACTTGGTGGAATAAGTAACGTTTTGCAAAGTATTGTGTCGCCTTAAGTATATGGCTTTAAGGGTTATTTTTCTCTCAGTTTTTACGTAAAATTGAATTGTTTTATAGCTGTTTACATTAATCTCAGTGAATTAGTTTTATATTTTCTTGTAGTCAAATAATCTGAACTGCAATATTTAACCGATTTCGAAAAAAGGAAGAGTTTCTATGTACTACGGCTGAATGTATTTTTTTATTTATGTGTGTCGATTTTTTAGTCCATCAATAAGGACCGATTTTGTAAATTCTTTCGCTTTTGTATAGAAAACTATAATAATCCCGAGATCCCAATAGAAAAGATAAAAAAAGATATCCGAGGGATTAGTAGATATTTATCCCGCAAGACTTAAAACAGTGTAAAATTAAGAGACTGGAAGTCAATTCTTAGTTTTTCAAAACATTAAAATTATTGGCACTACACTCGGTTCAAATATCCTAAATATTTTATGTGAACAAAGAAATATTGAAGGAATATATTTTATGACACTAATATTATGATCAAGGAAAATAGAAGTTCAACACAATTTTTGATTTTCAAAACTGTAACTCGTTTATCGTCCGTTTTCATTCTCGAATTTGAAGCTAATGCGCTGCGCTTGTGCAATAATGCATTGTGTTCGCGTACCTTCCCATAAAGCCAGAACTGACCCGTGTTACAGGTCGTAATGCAATGTGATAAGGCGGGTCCAGATATCAGTATCACTTTCCCGATCCGATCACCGTACTTATTCGTATCGCCGACGCGTATCATGATCGCATATGTGGACGGGTGATGATACGCGTGTCATATACATATGATATATGCGATCTCGATACGCCGTTATGATACGGCCCGTCCCATGTCGTGTCGGTTTTTGGCCGATCATCAAAGGTGATACAGATACAGACGTCATACAGAACGGAAGATACGGATACGGAGCAAATCGAGGCGTCCACAACTTGATACGGGGCTTGATACCTGATACGCTGATACGGATACAGTGATCGGATCGGACAAGTGATACATATCTGGACCCGCCTTTACACAGCGAGCGTTCGTGCAGTCAGTACGGGGAAAGAAGGCGAGCAGCGAGCAACAAGACGAATTGTAGCGCACCGTGTGACGTATCATGCTCGCTGCAAATGGTACATTACGACCTGTAACTCCGGTCAGTGCTTGACCTCAGTGGCGATTTGGTTGTTTTCTGTTATTGTCAACAGTTTTTGTGAACTTGTCACTCATTTGTTGCCCTTTGTTGACGTAAAATATCTTAGATTCTACAACCGAGTGTAGATGGATCGATTTCGGGACGCGAGCAAAGCCGCGGGCAGGAGCTGGTATTTGCATACAATTGTACCGAACACAAGTCTAATCTCGCGCCAAAACACAATAAAGGCGCGACGTCCAATCTAGATCAACACCCGAGGTACAGTCAGCTCGTCCGGAGTAAGTACAGTCGACTGCAAGAATATTATGTCGCTAAAGGTTTTGAAAGATTGGGAGAGGCTATTTTTCGGAACTTTTTTTATTTATTTACTTAGAAAACAGTCTAGCATCATAACAGATTTTATTTTTAATCCTAAGGCGATGATGTAATATATTATTATGTCAGTACTACTGACTTAATATTTTACAATATCAGTAATACAATCTTATTGTCTATAAGATATTGTATTTGTCTCATTCTATTTTGTAGGTGTAAGCGAGATAAAAAGTTAAAGTCTATCGAGCTCACGAAATCTTTTATATTTTCGTATTTTAAATACTATCTCTGCCGAAATCGCTTTTCCATCGTTTTTTAAATCGTAAATAGACCCGTCGTTTGACCATAATGTCACCTGACAGTATGTTTTTTGTTTGTTTTTTCAGCAAAACCTGTGTTTTTCATGAAATTATTGCTTAACATTATTTAAATCCTTTGAAATTTCAAAAAAAAATATTTTAGAATACACGTAAAAGAACACGAATTTGTAAATATTTTTGTTTTGAATTGTGAAATAAGGCTTTATTTTTCAAAAAAGTAAAACAATGTTCGAAGAATATTTTTTTTAACAAAAGTTTATTCCCTCGGGTCCAGTATCCCCCCTTTCGGCTCACTAGGTACACATGTTTCGTGGCACCTTGTATAAATTACAATCTGTGCTAGAGTAATTGTAGAAAGAAGTACCTATCTAATTAATTGAAAACTATAAAAAATCCAGACTTGGTCCCCGCTTTTACTTTTTTCGCCAAATGAGGACGGGAAAAAAGGCCAACAAAATGTAGCTAGTACCATATAAGTATTATTACCTCGTTTATCAAAATAAATTCAGCCGTTTATTTTGATAAACGAGGCTTAGACATAATAAAGAGTGACCGCCACCCACATAGAAACACTCAAAAACGTAACCACACCTCGCAAGCAAAAGAAAACGAACACAAAAGTTTAAAAACAGAGTACTTATAAGATATTTTTCTTGTAGATAAACTTTTAAACAAAAACATTCTTACGTTCTTACACAGTCGTCAATTATGTCAACTTCGACAAGTAACCAAAATGGTAACATCTTAATGCATCCGACTGTACCGTCATCCAGACAGACGAGGTACAGTCAGGCGACCATTCAATCCGCCCTCCAAATTGTCAACCACCAAATAAAAAAACTACTCATCAAAAAGCTCCTACAGAGGAGAAAGATGGACGTGGTCTCGGTTGTAGACCAATCGAGCTTCAAACTGTAGGAGGAAAATCCAGTGCATTTCGAGAGAATGTTAAAACCACTCAATAAATAAAATCTTCTAAAGTGAAACCAGTAACTGAAAAGGTACTTCGTAAAATACTTTTTCAGTAACTGAAAAAGTATTTTGTTTTTCAAGCTTCGCGTGTTTTTTTGAATAATATGGAAGCGAGCAAATGTAAAACGAAAACGGGTTTTGGACAGTTTTCACAATTCAATCCAAGTTTACCAATTTTTCCTTTGAAAGATGCTAAAATTCACCAAAAATATCCTTTGAAGGAACTAAAATATTAATTGTACCATACCACCTGACTATTTTTCAAGGAAACTTGTAGAAGACATTTTCTTAACGTAATCTTTTATAAAAACCAAAAAACCAGAAAACATAATCAGAGTTTGTTTATAAAATTAGCATGAAAATGTATGTTAGCAACAGTCAATAAATATTGTGAGAAATTGGCCTCAGTTAGTCAGCCTCCTTTGCCATCTTTACAGATATATTAAAAGGGTCGCAGACTTCGTTCCCTAGCCATCTGCCTCCCTCAACAGCGACTACAAAGGACCTGTCCGTCTGTCTGTCCGGACAATGCACCCCCGCACCCCTCGCACCCCCGCACCCCTGCACCCCGCGGCCACGGTGCGATTAAACACTATATCTGTATCACAGCACAACATAGGCCTGGGTTATCAAAAAATTGTCCTTTTTGTTTTGCTTAAGGTGGTTCCCTGGGAACATTAATCTGTACGTTTCTACAACAAAACTCCTAATGAATTGCAAAAATTATCAGTAAATAAATTCAAACAAATTGTCGAAACCTTGCTGTGCAAAAAGGCTTACTATAAAATATCAGATTATCTCTAGAGGATAGAAAAGCTTGGGACGGGTTTTGCTCCAACTCGAAAAATAACAAATAACAGTTTCTTCGTCGCTTCTTTACTTTAATGAAATGAAATGAATGAAATGAAATGAAATGAAATGAAAACATTTATTGAAAAAGAAATACACAATAACAGTGGTTAACTCAATGTTAAGCTAAAGCTAGGTGTTATCAGTTTCTCGTCAAGTAAAATTAGGTATAAATTAAATTACATAAATTAGTTTGAATTAGGCATGTAGAGATCAGGAAAAGGTTCGTCGTTGAGGAATTACGAATTGTTTATAGTCATTGTCTAAAAATTCACTTACAGAGTATATGGTTTTATCTAGCAGAAGAAGTTTCACATTATTTAAAAATGATTGTTCACAATTTATGAGTCGAATACACAATGGAAGTTTGTTAAAAAGTTTAGGGCCAATAACTTCCGGCTGCTTTTTAGAGATGTATCCGAGTCTATGGGCAGTTGCCTCTAAGTACATTTGATGTCTGTTACTGTATTTGCTTTGGCTCCCTCTTATCTTAAATTGAGACATATTTTGTATTACGAACTTTAAAATTTCATAGATGTATAATGAGGCAGAGGTTAGTATTTTCAGGTTTTTGAAATGTTCTCTACATGAGTCTTTAAATTTGGCGCTAACCAGCACCCTAATTGTGTGTCTTTAAATTTAGTCTGCATATCGAAACGACAGATATAAAAAAATATCACTTTATTTCCGTATCAGTGTTTAGATTTTTATTTTGACCTTGTCTAAGTGTACATTTATTGTATTTATGGAAATGAAGTTTTTGATTTTGATTTTGTAGTAACATAATGGTTCTAATTCGAGGATTACTAGGTTGTTCTAAGCAACAGACTGGCATATGACTAAACTAGTTTCCGCCCGCGTCTTCCCACGCGTTGTTAAATGGAAACGTTTAAAGGTTATTTTTATCCCATGATAACTGTTTTGTGAGATAAAAAGTAAATTTCAGCCCGATCGGTTCAGTTGTTTTGGCGTGAAGAGGTACATAACAAACACCCATCCATACATCTCAACATTCGCATTTATTATATTAGTGTGATAAATCACATCACAAATTAGTGCGAAAGTTGGGCTGGATGAATGTTTGTTAGGTACTTCTTCACGACCAAACTACTGAACGGATCGGCATGAAATTTTGCATAGATGGAGATCTAGACGTGAAACACATGCTTTCTTTGCCGTACATCATTCCCATGAAATAATATTATTTAATTTCAATTTATTTCTGTATGATAGATAGTAATGAATGCTTAAATTAGTTTTTATGGTGTGACATCCGATTTATTTTTACCATAATACTTATGATTTGATCTTTTATGTGATATTTTGATTTGATTTTTGTACTAATTTAATATTTATATATATATAGGTACTTCCTACACAATTTGTTTGATCTATTCTAATATTATAAAGAGGAAAGATTTGATTGTTTGTTTGTTTGCTTGTTTGTTTGTTTGTATTGAATTGGCTCCGAAACTACTAGCCCGATTTGAAAAATTATTTCACCGTTAGGAAGCTTACTTTTCAGGGAGTGACATAGGCTATATTTTATCCTGGAATTCACACGGGAACGGGAACTACGCGAGTGAAACCGCGAGGCGATCGTCTAATAATAAATAAACTGAAACAGAATAGGTGTAACCATAAGCTTTTCCAAGGAAACAACGCGAGTAAAGCCACGGGCTAAAATTAGTGGTGAAATATGTAGTTACGTTAGAATAGGCACCGATAGCTGGCACCCTTCCAAACCTTGTTCCCTAATAATATTATAAGATATAGATTGAAATGGAGTTTCCCATACGAAATGTTAAGTAAAATCAATACCATAAGTAAGTTATTTAATTATGTTATTTAATATTGTTTTGTTAATTGTTTGAGCCGAGACGCTGACCCGAAAGTTACGGGATTAAAACTTAGCGTATTAATATGTGGGGATTTAAGGGGAGGGGAGAGTCTACAGGGCAACATTGAATTAAACCAAGAAAGCAAATTGTTTTGAAAAAAGGTTCGCATCCCATAGTTATAAACTGCTTTTTAAGAATCCCGAATCCCTTGAGAATATTTTTTTTTTTTTGGAAAATTTCGGGATCATCCTACATACAACTGTAAAGAATCATCCAAATCGGTCTATAAATGACGGAGAAATCGACAGAAATATATTTTTTTAAATACAGCCGAATGTAGAAATTCGTCCATTTTAAATGTCGGTTATATTAAGGTTCAATGAAGCACGAAGTCGCATAACACGGCATTTAAAAAAAATCATTTATTTTGACACTAAATACGTGTAACGAAATCAATTTTGACGACCTCTGTGGCGCGGCGGGCGAAGGTCCGCCTGTGACGTACCCGCTTACGTCTGTAATTATTTGACAGCACTGAAAGTCACTTTTTAGTGATGCAGAATTAGTTTAGGTTAGTTTTGGCGACATCTGAATAGACACCGATGCTGTGTGGTTTGTCTGTCTGTCTGCTCCAGTGTGAGAGGGATGGATGATCGTTTTTTTTCTCTCTATCTATATCTTAAATATAAAAATGAAACCCGTTTCGCGTTGTCACGGCATCACGCGTGAACGGCTGGACCGATTTCGCTAATTCTTTCTTTGTTGTGTTTGTTATTGTCAGGAGAAGGTTCTTATGAAAGAAAAAATTGAGAAAGTTGAAAACATAAATTTCCACGGGGGCGAAGCCGCGGGGCGCAGCTATAGGTATATAAAAATGAAACCCGTTTTCCTTGGTCACGGCATCACGCGTGAATGGCTGGACCGATTTCGCTAATTCTTTTTTTGTTGTGTTTGTTATTGTTAGGAGAAGGTTCTTATGAAAGAAAAAATTAATAAAGTTGGAAACATTAATTTCCACGGGGGTGAAGCCGCGGGGCGCAGCTAGTTCTAAATAATAATTAACAATTTAATCACGCATAAATTACTCTTGAAATTTTTATTAAATTTGTATAATTTCAATTTTATTTTACTTTTATAAGTTTCATTGTATGCATGTCATTATAATTTATTTGTGTAATTGGTGTTTTCGTCGTTCTAATTAATAATTAAATAGATCATTAGATGACTTTAACCTAGATAATTGTGGAAAACCGATTTTGACCTTACATTACCTACTTACGGATCCAGCAAGATATTTTCTTTCACTTTTGAGACAACGTTCTTAACGCCAACATGAAGTCGCATACGATTTTTCCCCTGGTTTTCTCGGAATGCCGAGGTTGACCCCATTTTTGGCTAAAATGACAGGTGTATAAAGTTTTGGTAACGTCGCATTTCTTGACGGTAGCAAAACTTCCCCTTAACCAAAACCTTCTCAGCCCTAATTAAGAACACATGACGTTTGTTTCTCTAAATCACAGCCGTCTCGCTCGCACCCGCTCGAAGTGCAAGCCAGAGCGAGACAGAACACAACACGCTGTGAACAGTGACGTAATTGACTTCACTTCATTAAGAATCACTTCTAACTTAGTTCTGGGATGCTAGTGTAAGCTCGCGGTTTCGCCTGCTTGCTTGGAAATAATGGAATAATCTGTAGAATGAAATTAGGCACATGTGGAGTCTTACGTACAGGGAAACCCGCGCGAAGCCGTTGGCAGTAGCTTGTTTAAACTTCATAAGGTATTATAACGTTAGGTTGAATTTCGGAAAGTTATTTTCACAGTCGGGTAGACTGTGAAAATAACGTTCTGAAATCTAAATTTTACTGCAAGCAATTTTCCCATTTGCAAAATTTCACAGCCATTTTCATTTTTTCATCAGGGGGGACTGCGTCCAGCAGTGGACCAATATAGGCTCTTAAGAGGAGATGGTTTTAGCTGTACTGCCTAATTTTTGACGAGAGGGAACAACAGTTTTGTGACCAGGATAAATTTAAGCCTACTGTCATAGCTCCTTGACGAAAAGGTACCTACTTGAAGAAGTTCCCAGGTGTTCCTAGGAGTCCAGCGCCAACACGGATCCTGGGGGGTGCGGAATAACCAGGAGATCGCCGAGCTAGTCGAGCCCAACATCATTGGTGAAATAATTTATCGAATTTTAGGTTAAGTATTGGTTTGTTTAAAAACATTCTAAATCGTGCCCATCATCCCCACGCTGGGCATGCGGGTTGGGGATCGCAGTTTGGTGGTAGAATTGTTCTACAGAAGGCGCTGCTGATTGCTCGTGGTGTATGACCCTTAGTCGCCTCTTACGACACCCGCGGGAAGAGTTGGGATAGTGCTGATTCTAAGCCGACACCACGCGGCCTAAATTCATAAATAATAAACAAAATCACACAAGCTGCGCTGGTTCGGCCACGTGCTACGGATGGAGGGAACCAGGCTGCAAAAAGGCTTGCCTTGGAGCACCAGCCGGGCGACCACCAGTCGGTGGACCAGGTACTGGTGGAGGGACGAAGTGGAGAAGGACCTTCGCTCACTTCAAGTGTTCGCACCGGACTGGGCGGAGGCGGCGCAGGAGAGAATCAGGTGATGATATATTTTATCGGAGGCCAAAAGCTACATCACTTCATCACAGGATGATGATGATGTCCTAGCCGAATCTTCGGCTACAGCGGCCAGTCTCCCAACAAGATCGCAGACTAGTGCGAGTGTCTAGTCTGAATGTATGTCGCGAGCGCTGTTGCTGAGCGTATGTCTTGCTCTTCAATAAGAGAAATCGCCATTTTGGCCTGCCCAGAGGGGCGAGTCTATTTGACGTTAGTAACAAGACGTGGCCGAGACGTCTCCATTATGTATGATATTTCCGTGGTTCGCTGTCCGCACGGTAGAGGCGCTGTACCTAATTGTATGGAAAAAGTAGACGTCACGGTCACGTCTCGTCACTAACGTCAAAAAGACTACTCTATTCACTTACGCTTGAAAATTTGCTAAAATTTGATAGATGAGATAACGAATGTTTAAGCTCACTATATCGCCGTAGCTTGTAGAGTCCATGGAGTGCGGTACAGGGTGCCCCGGCACTCGGTCGTAGTCCCACTTGTTGGAGCTGCAACAACGGTATATTTTAATCATCATTGTAATCAATTATTGCAATGCAGCCAGCGTCTTGGGGACGCTTCCGGCTGGTATTGATATGGATCAGTTGAGCTACCTGTAGATTGTTTGCAACACAATTATCCTGAGAGGATCCTTTTTTCCTTTTGAGGCACGGACTCCTAAAAGGAGGATACTTTTAGGAGGACATTATTAAAGAAATTCAATGTCAAACTTAAAAAAACTGACTGATTATAATTTATGATCACTAGGCGAGTATTGTTTTATTTATGACGCAGTGGCATCAATTTAGGTGTTGCCGAAACTAAACTAAAATTCATTTACTGCACTAAAAATGGTACCGTCCCTTTCATATATCTGTAGAAATAAAAAGGATGGCATCATTTGTAATACCGTCAAAATTCGCTTAGTTAAGCTTTGACATCTGAATTGGCACCAGTGTAGTGCCATAATTGTGCTATGTCGGAAACGGTGAGAAAAGTTAGACAGTATTCTATAATATATCCGAACAAAAATATTCATTTTTATATTTTTTGAAATTTATAGTATTTTCTCTATTCTACTCTAGACATAAAACGCTGTGCTAAGGTCTGGTGGGAAGGCGATGTAAGGTGAGGTGAGGTGATCTGAGCCAGAACTAACATCCGGTCGTGCTTCTTGTCCAACCCGCTCCACCGCATGTCGGCTGGCACGTCGATCTTCCGCTTCAGACGGTCGCTCTCCAGGTCATCTGGGAAATATTATTTAATTAGGTTTGTAAGTACTCAAATCGTTCACCAGAATAACCCCTTTACTATTGATTAATGGGCTAAAAAATTGCATGTTTTATATCAAGTCTACCTGCATCTATGCAAAATTTCAGCACGTTCACTTCAGTAGTTTTGGCGTGATGAAGTAACAAACATCCATTCAACCAAGGCAGCTGGTTGTAGCACGCGAAGGTGCGGGAGTGTAACATGCGAAGGCATGGAGACTTAGCATGCGAAGGCACGAGGGTTTAACACGTGAAGACACGGAAGTGTAACACGCGAAGGCTCTCTTACCGAGTGGCCCAAACATATTGAACTTGCTCCTTAGACACGGAATGCTCTTGCACACGAGCACGAACGCGAGGAACAGGGAGAGGATGAAGACAAACGCCACGCAGCAGCAACAGATGCAGTCGTTGCGGCACATCTTCTTGAGGCTGCTTCAGGTAGAACAAATCAATAGTTATACACACAATAAACATATATTTCATTAATTACTATGTAGCGACCTCTAGGTAAACATTGGCTGAAATAGCTAACGTCAATAGAGGCGCTTAAGAAAAAAAACATCGAAACTGCAGTTGGCTCCCTATATAAGGGCTATAAAGAAGTTCCGCTAGGGGTCGTTAAGCCAAATTCTCAGAGTGCAAAATGAAAGCAAATCCTAGATCGCGCAAACGCTCGTTTCAGTTACAACTGACCATTAGACGACTGCCTAACATCAACTATCGATCGAAAGACAAGGCAAGTGGACCAGCTGGGTCGGCTTGGTACAGAGATGATCTCCCTCTATCAAGCTATTTGGGGTAAATTCCACCTTCTCCCCAAAACTCAGTTCTATCCGCTGCTTCGCATGCGTTTTTTCGGTATAACAAGTAACTTAGATGCTATTCAAGGCACACAACTTTGTGTGCAAAATTTCAGCTGTATTCAGTAGTTTTGGCGTTGTCTTCGCACAAAATCTCATAATGTCACAAATCTCTAGAAAGTAGGTAGGTACTTAAGGGGGCTCCGCGGTAAATTGCCCAATTATGTCCTCACCGTTTTAAAAATTTCTTTAAAACTAATATGAAATATTTAAAATGGTGAGGACCGCATTGAGCAATTTACCTCGGAGCGGCCTTGAATAATTATAATCTGTCAATAACGGTGATTATTTGTTACTGATAAAAGTAATTTCTTAGTCAAATAAAATACAAACACGTACACGCAAGATGCGCAAGAGCAAGTGTCATCCATCTTCTTCTTGAAATTACGCTGCAAAACAAAAAAATACTAACAATTAATTGAAATAAGGCTCCATAACAAACTATTTTTAAATCCATAATTAAACAAGAATAGGGTGGTTGTCAGCACACGTTCGTCCACTGCTGGATATGCTCCCCCAAACAAGGGAGGTTTGGCATAATCACCACGCTCGGCAGGCGGGTTGGTGATCGCAGTAGAGGTGTTCAGAATACACTGAGAAAGCTGCTGTAAGTCCTCTGGTTTGGGACCTTTAGTCTGCTCTTACGACATCCACGAACTGGGTTCGAGGGGCGATATTCTTACGCGGCGACCCCACGGCCGACGTATGTGTGGTGATGAGAAACTACGCTCACCAGTAGGCCAAGCACGAAGATTGTTGTCTTGGGTAGAATAGCGAAAAATTACGTCACTTTAGCATCGAATGCTTCAACTATTTGAAATTAATTCCTTCAACTTCAATAATGTACGCAATGTATGACGATGCGATGTCATTATTGTCTATTATTCGATTTCATTGTTCTAGATTATTTTTAAAATTGATTATTTTAATGATTTGCATCATTGTGATTTAATATTTGCACATCTGCTTGCGGGTTGAATACATTTGACATCACTCTAGTCATAAGATCTGACACGTACCTGTAATAATGTATTCGGCAAATAAATGATTTTGATTTGATTTGATTTATACGCGAGAGAAAAATCCCCGTGCTTGGCCTACAGCTACAACTTGGGTCTATTCAAGATATAACAACAATACTCTACTATAATTATATAACTTAAATACTACTATACTATAATATAATATACGATGTATAACGAAGGTCTGGAAGACACTTCTTCTAGACCTTCGTTATACATCGTCGGCGATATAGTCATTTAGAGGTACCATCAGGTAAAGATTGTGGTCAAACGAAGGTCTATTCACGATACAATAATGTTTGCTGTGGAACTACGCACCTCTCTCACTCGCTCCCGTAGCGTTGAGCAGTATCCGTATGTGTACTGCTAAGGAACTACGCAAGTCTCTCACTCCTCCCGTTGCGTTGAGCAGCAGCATGTGTGCTGATGAAGAACTACCCACCTCTCTCACTCGCTCCCGTTGCTCGTAAATGCGTTCTTCATCCTGGTCAGCATCGTTTTGGCGAGTCGGTGAGGTGGTCATCCGTGCATTCACCTTCTCTTCCGAACCAAAGTCTTCTTTGCTGCTTGACTGCTGCATAAAATAATTAACATTATTATGTCGACCTCTGAGAGGCGGAAGGCAAAGGTCTGCCCGCGAAACAGGAGGTGTTCGATTCCCACCTCCTAAGCCTAGATCCTAGGCTTAGTTGAGGCTAGCCGAATGCTACACATATTGAAGTGGGAACCCTCAGCATGTGTTGCCTTTTTTCCTTATTTTATAGCTGTTTTTTATTGTATTGTTTTGGTGTAAAAATTGTGAGCGTTATTTGTATGTATTGTTTTATGTTTTTAAAACAGGAGAAAATAAATATTCCTTGTTTTCTTCTTCACCTTGGGACAATTAACACTTGTACGGCTTGTTCCGAGTGTTTTGGGCGTTTTCTTTGTATAATAAAAAATATATTAAGAAGTATAATGTTTAAAATCAATATAATCAGTAATCCACAACACAAACTCAGCTTACTTTGGGGCTAGATAATGGTGTATGGATTGTTCAGCATTATTTATTCATCTATCATCAAAGGCCTCTTAATCTATGAAGAATGGTTTATATACGAGCACTACGTTCGTTGTCGGCACTGACGTAGATGAATAAAGCATATACGGGTAAGATCACTTCAATTTTTTATCCACTAGTGGAAGAAGTGAAAAACGAAAGATGTGTCCGCACTATTGACATCCCGGGTGCGCCCCGGTTGATCATGTTAATAGTACAGTACAGTTTGTAATGACTGCATTGTTGGCAGCGATCAGGATGGCCGAATGGTCCAGGCCATCAGAGCCTGGTCAGCAAACGTGCAATTAGGGTGCTGGTTAGCGCCAAGTTTAAAGACTCATGTAGAGAACATTTCAAAAACCTGAAAATACTAACCTCTGCCTCATTATACATCTATGAAATTTTAAAGTTCGTAATACAAAATATGTCTCAATTTAAGATAAGAGGGAGCCAAAGCAAATACAGTAACAGACATCAAATGTACTTAGAGGCAACTGCCCATAGACTCGGATACATCTCTAAAAAGCAGCCGGAAGTTATTGGCCCTAAACTTTTTAACAAACTTCCATTGTGTATTCGACTCATAAATTGTGAACAATCATTTTTAAATAATGTGAAACTTCTTCTGCTAGATAAAACCATATACTCTGTAAGTGAATTTTTAGACAATGACTATAAACAATTCGTAATTCCTCAACGACGAACCTTTTCCTGATCTCTACATGCCTAATTCAAACTAATTTATGTAATTTAATTTATACCTAATTTTACTTGACGAGAAACTGATAACACCTAGCTTTAGCTTAACATTGAGTTAACCACTGTTATTGTGTATTTCTTTTTCAATAAATGTTTTCATTTCATTTCATTTCATTTCATTGCAGCTCTTGATGGATGTTCGAAGCTTGATGGACAAGCTGAAATAAAGGCCGATACCTAAGGTCGTGCCCTTTGTGCTGTGCCTATAGTCAATAACTTATCTGTTACTAGAGTAACAGACCTAGCTATAACAGCTATAACTTAAGTACATACGTCCACCCATCTATCCAAATTTTCGCATTTATAAAATTAGTGTAGTAGCAAGCAACTAAATGTTTATCATTGGTGAGGTACCTTTTCAGTTTATAATATATAACGCTTGTAAGTATGGTTTATATACGTTTGTATGGTTTATAATTATTAATGATAGCGTCGTACCTGGCATTCCTCGTCATACTGGCAACATGCATCGTCACAGACGGGCAAGTGTGGCGGGGGGCCTTGGGGGCAATGGCAGCTAATTTTTGATTTTAATTTAAAGGTCTCTTTCCATTTCTGAAAAAACAGAGGCGAATATCAGATGACGTTATATTTGAAGACCTCTGCGGTACACAGCAGCAGCAAAAGGATCTAGGTTCGCTTCCTGGCGCGGGACAAATATTTGCAAGATCTTGGGCCTCATGTAACTACATAACGCTACACGCAGTCTGATTCGCCTCTGTTTTTTTCTTCAGAAAAAGCAAGTCGAATAATGTAATCATTATTTTTGTTGAATTTTATTGTTAACTAGCTTCTTTCCACGACTTTGCATGCGTATTTCCAGGATGATAGAAGCCTGTAAGTTATTCCAGGTCTAGTACTTAATACATGCAATGTTTCATCCCGATCTGTTCAGTAGTTTGGGCGTTGTATTGTGATCACAAATAGTACAGTGTTACAGAATTATATGTACAAAGCCGAAAGGGGGTGGTTCTGGAAACCAATACGATGGAACAAAATTATTAAAAACTAGCTTCTGCCCGCGGCTTTGCACGTGTTGTTTCTATGGAAATGTTTTGAGGTTATTTCTATCCCATGGGAACTGATTTATGGGATAGGCAACTGCCTATATTTGATTCCAGGGTAAGACTTACGTATGCAAAAATTTCAGCCGGATCCGTTGAGTAGTTTTGGCGTGAAGAGGTAACAAACATCCATCCATCCATCATCAATCATCATCTAAACTTTCGCATTTATAATATTAGTGTGATGTGACAATATTCATGATTTTATTTCGTTTTTAATTCTTAACTTGGATTAACTTAACTTTTACCCGAGACAGCGCGTGCTTAGCCACCAAAGAAAATATACTATAATTATAACAATAAATATACAATAATTAAACAAGTTCGTTACACAACTGTTCGCTAGTGTTATGAATTTATTTTCTACATTGATGTTAATTCAGATAGTACCAATTCAAATGTCACCAAAATTAAACTAATCTGACAGCATTCAAAATGATCCCATCCTTTCTATTTCGATCGCTATGCCCCAATTTTAGGGCCATACTCCATCAAAGCGGAGACGAGACGACAAAACACAAATTTCGACGATGTGAATAATGCAATCTCAAAAGTAGTAGATTGTTTAAGTGTCTATAATATTTTGCTTAAATATCCAAAACGAAATGCATAAAATTTATTCGACCTAATGTAAAACAAGTTGAGGCTGATGTAAACGTAAAAGGAGAAACGTTAGAAATTGTTAGCAGTACTTACAGTATTTTTAGGAATAACCTTGTATAGTAAACTTCAATGGGATAAACACATAGATAAGCTATCGAAGAGACTTAGTTCTGCAGCGTATGCAGTCAAAAATCCGTCATCTTACAGACGTTGATACATCTAGACTAGTCTATTTCAGCTACTTCCATAGAGTTATGTCTTATGGCATACTGCTGTGGGGGAACGTTGCAGATATTAACACCGTATTTGTGATGCAGAAGAGACCTGTTCGTGCAATCTATATTAAGGGTCCCAGAGAATCCCTACGTGATAAATTTCAAGAAATAAACATAATGACAGTACAAGGTCAATATTGTATCGGTTAATTTAATTAAATGGTTAGTTTTAGCATAAGTTACAGAGATTATTCCTACCCCTTTCACTCCTTAGTTATCCGTCCCTTTCCTACTCATTGAACGAGCGAACGAAGTGAGCGAAAGTCTGGTCCAAGTCAAGCAAAATTAGCGTATCTGCCAGTATATCCGTACTCCGCTACAGGTCGTATTTTAAAACCGATCGGTACGAAAGTTGGTGTTGAGATTCTACGATTTTATAGAATTTTATCGTCGGGGTCTTTTATTAAACGCGTTCTTCCTCGAAAAAAAGGCAAAAAGGGGGCTTTAGAATATCTTCGCTTTAAGTCGTCTGATTTTGATGATATTATTTTTAATTGAAAGGTTGTTTCTGTAATTCTTCTCAAAATGCAGTATAATGCAAGAGAACTTTATAAACAGTATAGTGCCTAGATTGCCTGCTATTAGAACATGTTTGAAACTCTTCAAGAGTACTATATAGCACGGTCACTCATACCTGCCAGTTTACGAAAGTAAGAAATCAATCGTATAGATGGCGCTAATGCTACTGAACGTCTCTGATTTATGAGATTTGATTTCAAACATTATTTTTTAGTAGGTAGAGGACGCGCAAATCTTTATGAGCTCTCGAGTCACTCGTGAACTTGGCTTCAACGACTGCGCACCGAACCGTAAATAAGTAAGTAAGTAAGTAAGTAAGTAAGTAAGTAAGGTATCTGTTACGAATTAACATTTCCTGTTCAACAGGAATTTAAAAAAACATGGTACCTACCTTAATATCTATATTTCTGTGAGTAAATTAATTGTTGAACTACTAGTCTTTACTTACCAAAAACGAAGAAAAAACAACATGGCGCAATTGGCCTAACCCATGAAGAATGTCCTTGTGTTGTGTGAAAATAAAATAAATCAATCAATAAAAAAAGGAGTTCCAAAGGAGTTCTTGTTCGCTTCTTTAATTTACTTTAAAAAGATTTAAGTGAACAAATAAAATCAAAATGATCACTTTATCTCCTAGTTTTACTGATGTAATTTGAATTTTTGTGACGTGTCCAAGAGTCTTGTAAGGTCTAAAAGAAAAAAGCACTTTGATATTTGAAACAACCAATGGAACGTCGTGATTCACACGTCTCGTCTCCGCTCAGCTTCAGTGGAGACCACCGAGCGGAGACATATCATATTTGTATGGCGCGATCGAAGCGGAGATGTGAGCTGTGCCTCGCAAGCTGGTGACGTCACGCAGTGGGGACGAGAAGTGCAGTGAGCCGCGATTCTCTTAACAATCATCCAAGGCTCGCCGCACGTGCTCAGTTCCGCACTACGTCTACCCAGCACAGGTCCTACCTCCAGTCTAGCCGGCACCCATCTCCGCACAGCTTCAGTGGAGACACCCTGCCTGAAAAACGACTCTTCTCAACTCCGCTCCGCGCTTTGGGGAATTCCAGGCGTTAGTGCTGTCAAATTAGTTTTAGCAACATGTGAATTATCACAAATTATTATTTTATTAGGTTTGACATTATGTTATTTGAATTTATTAAGTGAATAATTATTATATTGATGTAAAATAATTTGACATTGTATATTGACGAATTTTATAGATTATTGTGTAATTTAAGTTTTTAGTTCATGTAATTTTAATTTTTTTATTTTAATTTATATAGACTTCTTACACTATTGCATTAGGGGCCCCTGTAAAAATAGTGTAAGTATTTTTAATAAACAAATAAAATTACTCAATTATTTTTAATAACTTACAGGATTACTAGTGGGACGGTTCTTAGCTGTCCTAGGTTTCTTATTCTTCTTGCTGGTCCGCGGCCTTCGCTCGTCGCTGTCGTCCCGCGTCGCCGTCTTCCCGTCATCCTTGCGGTCATCCCCTCGTCGGTCGTCTCTCTTGCTGTCTCTGTCCCTCTTGTGCTCGGCCCGCAGCAATGCTGCCTTCTCTGGGTCACTGGTTTGAGGCCGATGGAGAAGATGCCGCTTTAGTGGTATCCCACTAGAGCGGCATGTTATTATCACTCTTCATTATTATTATTCGTTTATCACTGCATACTGTACCTAAGCCTAATTAACCACAATGAAATTAACTTAAATTTTCATTTGCGTCAATTTTGAGATACT
Source organism: Eupithecia subfuscata (assembly GCA_963564075.1). Classification (NCBI taxonomy): domain Eukaryota; kingdom Metazoa; phylum Arthropoda; class Insecta; order Lepidoptera; family Geometridae; genus Eupithecia; species Eupithecia subfuscata. Next base: position 9,318,874 of record OY751124.1, on the reverse strand, counting down.
TTTACTTTATTACTTTACTGTGCATACATTTTAGGTGTATGCGTTTACGAACTTCAGAGATGAGGACCGAGGTAATTTTTTTATCATCATCGTGTATTTTTAGAGTCCGTACCTCAAAAGGAAAAAGGAACCCCTAAAGGATCACTTTGTTGTCCGTCTGTCTGTCTGTCCGTCTGTTAACCCTCTATTCTCAGGAACGCGTGGAAGTATCGAGTTCAAATTAACGTCAAATACGTCAAATATCCGTAACCGCTTGGAGCCGCGATATAAATAAAGCTGCTAAGTCATCGCACTCAAAAGTTACAGCCGCTTATGTCCGAATATTTTGAAATTTCCAAGGGAATCACATGCACACAAAACCTATTGGGTACTTTCCGTAAACCTAGAATCATCAAATTTGGTGAGCAGCAAGGTCATATAGCACAACTAAAGGGAAAAATCCGAAAACCATAAATTTGGAGTTAATTCACAAAAAAATATTAACCTACCTACTTCCCGTTGACCTAGAATCATGATAATTTGGCAAGACACAAGGTCTAACGGAACCCTTAGTGCGCGAGTTGGACTCGCACTTGACGTTTTATTTACTAATTACTAAATATTTTAAAAACTATGAAACCTAGAAAATGTTCAAATGAACATTTAAAATTGTAACTCGACACCGCGCATCGGCTCCAATCTAATTTGCTCTCAAGTATTCGCTTACAGTTTAATAAAACGAAGTAAATTATTAAATATTCCAATAAAATTTAAAAATATAGACCCAGTGCTGGTGATGAGCCTCACCGGTATCCTGGGAAAGACTTCTCTCGGGCCAGCATGTCCGTGAAGATCTTCAGCACCGGCGACTGCGTCTCCTGGTCCGTCTTACTGCAAGCACGGTTTATTAAAAATTGATTACGGAAATCCATAGCTAAATATTAATATGTAAGTAAATATTTTGTACCGATTCCACGCAAAACCGTCTCTGATAAGAATATGTATCAAAGTTGTCGTCTAGTTGACGAACTAACTAGTTTCGTCAACTAGTTTCGTCTCTCCACGAGACAACATCAGAACTGTACGATTTATGTTTAAACCGCACATTTTGCACTTTTGCAAGCGGTGCATGTTTACTTATGTAGCATTTAGTACGCGATCGACCGCAGTCCCGTGTAGCTCTATCATTAGCAATAAATCAAATTATCAATTATCATATCTTATCATTATCATCTAAAGGTGTTAGGGCGGAAACCTTACATCTTTATGGTCCTTCGAGCCGGATGACCCGGCGGCGGCGTGCGGAAAAGTTTGAATTCAGGAGCACGCGGTGCAGGGACCTAGTTACGAAATCACGTGTTTCCTGTGAGTTTGCCGTGTGACGTTCATTAGCAATCAAAGTGACTATCAAAGGAAAATATCATTCTATCATAAATAACTATCAATATCATAATTCGCGAGATGTGTTGTGTGCCTTTTTGTGAGTGACATCATCATCATCATTAGTAACGTGTAGTGTAAGGGAGTATTGAAGCCTTCGTGACGTTGCAGAATCAAGGTAACTGTTCTGGGTATCTCGAGTGCGATAGCAAATCGGTTTAGTTGGCTTCCCACCAGCGGGTCTCACCGGCTAAACTGAGAAGGTCCATATATCGCGCAAGGGATCACTGGGATAGATCATAGCATTACCTATCACTACCTAGCGTCTAGCACCAGCGAGTAGGTACTACCCGACTGCTTCCGAGCTCAGAGCAATCATCAGCGCAGCATATCACTGCAAGTAGTAGAAAATGGAAGACCTACTAGCAAACCAGCAGCAAATCATCAACGAAGTAGAAAGGCAGTCAATCAATTTTAGGAAGGATGGGCCGGAGAGAAAAACCCCGCACTATGCTAAGAAAAGGCTTGAATCTCTCAAAGCCTACTGTGCAGAGTTCGACAGTAATCATAAGAAGTTGTGTGAGTTCGAGTCTGATCACCCCTACTTCAAGTACAACTCATCATCATCAATGGCCTTTACATCCACGAAGGATGGTTTATGTAGTGTTCGTTTTTCGGCACTTACGTAGATAAAAAACAAAAAAAAAACAAAAACAAAAAAAAAAAAAAAAAAAAGGAGAGAACACTCAATAACTTTCACATGCGCTGTCTTCGGAATATCCTGCAAATCACTTGGAAGGACAAGATCAAGTACAAGTACTATGAGAGATTCATGAAAATGGCCCAGGAATATCAAGGTAAAATCCAAGCTTTCCTAGTAGCAGAGGACAAACCTTTATTGAAGCCGGCGAGCCCGGGATTAGCACGGTCCTTCGACTGGCCCACCGCTGAAACGGCAACGCCTCAACCACCGCAGCGTGGACCAAGCATCAATCAGCATCAATCAACTACTTCTGGACAGTCGTCAGGCAGGGTTGACAGAGTACCAAACTAGACGAAATGTTGAGAAAACAGAAGAGCAATTTTAAAGCATTATCAAGAGCAATCAGCAGCATCAATGTGTCTTCACTATCAGAGAAGTAGGAGATCGAGGACGCTCTTCATACTATTCAAGGTCGTTGGTCCGCCGTCGACTCTTTGCACTGGGAGATTGACAGCGAACTAGTGTGTGACAACCCTGAATACGAGCAAACGTATTATGAGTATGAAGAAAAGTACAACAAAATCAAAAAATCTATCAACAGCAGCATGTGGTCGGCTCGGCATCGCGAGCAATCTACACCCGCCTTGGAGATTCCCGTCTTCAACGGCAACTATCATCAGTGGATGTCTTTCAAAGACTTGTTCACCGAAACCATCCACACAAACAAATCATTATCAAATTCGCAAAAGATGCAATATCTAAAAAGCAAATTAAAAGGAGCAGCTGAAAAGCTTATTCAGCATCTTAACATCAGCCAAGATAATTATGAAGTTTGTTGGGAGATTCTTAATCAGAGATATGACAACAAAAAGCTTATTCTCAACTCTCATTTAAACATTCTTTTATCAGTACCCCAAATATACTGCACACCAAAATATGCAGCAACAATCATCATCATCAATCAAAAAACTTCACGATACAACAAACGAGTGTCTAAATGCCATCAAAAATCTAGGCGTCAACATTTCACATTGGGATCCGCTTATCATCTACCTTTTGTCTCAAAAATTGGACACGGACACCCATAATGATTACGTCGAGTATGTTCAAGATCCCAAGGACATTCCCGTTCTATCCGATTTTTTAAAGTTCTTGGACTCTAAATTCACTGCATTAGAAGCATATCGTCGTGGTCGTGGAGAAACATCAAAATCAAATCAATCAAATCAAACATATCAACAGCAGGAATCAAACAAAAAACCTACCAATCAAAACTCAAATCAAAAACCATTTATAAAATCGAACAAATATCATTCCAATAAAAAATCATTCCAAGTTTCGCAACAAAAATGCACACAATGCAACAGTCAGCACGGCATATTCAAATGCAAAATATTCAGTGAACAAAAACCGGCTGACAGACTTAAATCAGTTACGAAAATAAATTTATGTGAAAATTGCCTGTATGATCATAAAGGCAAGGCATGTTTTTCGGAAAAACGGTGTCAGCAGTGCAAAGGTAACCATAACACGCTTTTGCATGAAGCCTACGTAGAGCAGTCCGAGTCCAGTACATCAAGAAAAAACAATGTGACGCACGTATCTAAAGATAACATAGCAGAAATCATTTTAGCAACAGCACTAATTCAGGTAGTGGCTGAAAATGGTTCCATAATGAAAATGCGTGCCACATTCAGCACTGACGTACTAATAATGAAAATTTTGATCAACAATTTGCCGAATAGATCATTCCAAAAACCGACTTGGTATTCAAGACTTGGTATTCTTGGTATACCTTGAAGGTATTCAATTGGCCGACCCAGATTTCAATATTAGTCGTCCCGTGGACATTTTACTTGGCGCCGAAATTTACTCAAACATCATCCTCGGCGGCCTCATCAGAGAGGGTGAATCAACCCCTATCATACAGCAAAGTCGCCTCGGTTGGATTATCTGCGGAAACCTTAACAATACTAGACTTCGACACTGAGACCGCCAAGCAACAACGACAGAGTCCAGCCAGTGATGTTGCCTCTCCGAACTCCTTGCGTAAAGTCAACCATTTTGCGTAGGTGCGTGTTGTGTGCAAAATTTATAAACAAAAAATTTTAATTAACAATAGTCCATAATTTAAATACCTTCGTAAATCAATCAATTAATCAACGTAGTGGGCCTTCTAACCTTCTAAGCGGAGACGAGAATAGACGCTTTTTAGCTAGGGTCCACGGAAGCTGTGCGGAGATGCGTACTGGCTAGACTGGACCGCAGATGTGTGCTGGTTAGAGCGCGAGCGGAACTGAGCGGAACTGTGCGCGGCGAGCGTTGGATGTTCGTTGAGATGACTCACATCTCTTCTCGTCTCCGCTGCGTGACGTCACCAGCTTGCGAGGCACAGCTCACATCTGCGATTCGATCGCGCCATACAAATATGACACGTCTCCGCCCGGTGATCTCCACTGAAGCTGAGTGGAGACGAGATGCGTCAATAATCTATTGGATGTTTAACACACATCTCCTCTCGTCTCGTCTCCGCTTTGGTGGAGTCCGGCCCTTAGGTTGCGTTTCCACTGACGCGGAGCTGGGCGGAGTGGAGCGGAGAGGATCAGTGGAAACTGGTAAGTGTTTCCATTGAAGCGGAGCGGAGCGGCTCCACTTGCACCACTCGCTCGGCACCACGGCCATTTTTTTTTAATACGGCGAGGAAATTCATTTACGAATAAACTGGTCTGCTTGACTCCGTTCTATCCGACTTGGGACCGCGTGTTCATATATTTTATTTGAAAGTCCGCCTAGCTCCGCTCTGCTCCATTTATACTGATTCCACTAATGCGGAGTGGAAATTTCGAGCACTGTCATTGGCGAATTCGCGGTCCGCTCCTCTCCACTCCGCCCAGTTCCGCGTCAGTGGAAACGCACCCTTATACTTTGCGGCGCATTGGTGGTAGCGCGTTCCCGTACCGAGTAGAAGGCTGCGGGTTCAAGTCCCGTCGAGCTCGTAAACTTTTGGGATATTATTTGAAATGGTTAAATTATCTAACCCCGTCGTACTGCTGCCATAGTGAAAAGTTGACTTCCCTCCGTCCGTGACGTTGGGCTTGGAGTGGTGATTCTGTCTGGAAGAGTCAACAAGAGTCAGAATGGTAGGAACAATAAAAAAAATCATTGTTTATTGTTCTCTAGTTTTTGCCCGCGGTTTCGCACGCGTTGCTTATCAACATCATCTGCCTACACTAGTCCACGGCTGGACAGTGGGCTTCAGCCGCATCCAGCATCCACCAGCAGTCTCTCGCCGGTCATCATCTCACCTGGTTGGGTGACCTACACTACGTTTGCCGAGCCGCGGTCTCCACACAAGAACACGTTTACCTCAGCGGTTGTCCGTTCCTCGGCACATATAGCTGGTACATTGTATAATGTACTGTTAGCCCTATATTTTGTTATGTAGGTGGCAGTGGCGACCGCGGCGCGAGAATAGACCCCTCTTACTCAGCCCGTCGATGTCGTAAGAGTCGACTCATGGAACCTAGCAGAGGGCAGCGGGTTCCTTCTCTGCATTTATAACACCTCTTCTGCGAACACCGACCCGGCTGCCAAGCGTAGTGATTACGGAAAAACTCGGACTTAAATCGTTGGGCAAGACCTTCGTTATAATAAAAAAAACAATGCTGGGCAATTCACACAGCATCATCTAGCCCCAAGCTAAGCAGAGCTTGTGTTATGGGTACTAGATAACTGATATACTTAATACAATACACTATATAAATAGATATTTTTATTATACATACAAAACATCCAGAACGCCCTGAATAAAATATCTGCGGTTCGTACAAGTATTTGTCCCGAGGCGGGATCGAACCCGCAACCTCCTGCGTCGCAGGCGGACCTGCGCCCGCTGCGCCACTGAGGTCGTCATTTGGGGACGCTCGTCCAGCAGTGGACAAGCGTGCTGGCCAGTAAGTGCATGCTGACCTATACGTTAAATACAAGAGAGCATTTTACTTACTGATGTTTCCCCTTTATACCAAATTGCATGTTTTATTGTAAAAGTTAGTTCTCAAAACTGAAAAAAATATTATTCTAAATTGACAGATTGACAAATAATTACTGATAGAATAGTTTTTGACAGAACAGCATCTTATTTTCAGGGAAGAAATGAGTATCTTAAAGATTTTATAAAGAGGTCTCTGTAATTTCTTGAGTTTTTTTGGTGGGCTGAAACCTAAAGCTGAATACCTGGGCCGGCATTGCGGCTCAAGTGCTAGCAGTTGAAACGTTAGGGCGCGCGTTCACAGCCCGGCATTGGACAATCCGCTGACAAGTGCGTCGACTGATCGGCAATCCGAATCACGTCATTCGCATCAAACGGAAAAATAGCCCTCAAGAGTCTACCTCCTACCGCCCGCAAATTAGTTAGGCATCCAGCTAGTAGAGACATCGTACCATTGAATGCCTAAATAGCAAGCTTGCTTGATTGGGTGGGCTCTTCTGCGAATGCTTATCGCCTCGCCGCCGTCATTTAATTAAATATTAATTCGTAGAGATTAAACACGCTCATAGACGTCTCTTGTAAAAGTGATTTTTATTGTCAATTTCCAATAGATTTCCTTTTAAGTTTTGAAAGACAACAAAATGATCCTGTAAGGGTTCCAGTTTTCCTTTTGAGGTATGGAACCCTAAGAAGTCGAGACTTGAGACTTGAAAAAAATATCTATAAATAACATTTACATATTTACATATCTACCATAAACCTTGCAATATCAAGGAAGTTTACGCCGGTTGTAACTTCTACCTCAAAAGTAAAATATAGGATGTAAAGAAACCGACATATATATTTTACTTTACAACATATACTTTACTACCTAACACTCAAGTATATTGCCTGTAACGTAAAAGTATATTTTTCGGTTTTACTCTTAAAATAATTGCCATAACAGTTTATCACTCGGGCGAGGGAATAAATTCTATCACTTAGGTAGAAATAGCTTTCTGGAATGACCGAGGGAATTGAGAATAAGGGAACATCTCTACAGGCGAGCTTTTTTCAGTTTGATGGCAGTAGGTACGGCAAGCACGAGGATTGTTGTCTCGAAGTAGAATAATCGATTTAAGTAAAAAGGGGACATGTGGTACTAGCTTCTCGAAAGTGGAAGGCTCAAGTTAGGTGCAATTAGGTCCACCCACCTCAGTTGTGGTCGGACCGCCGGCTTTCGTGCTTGCTACTTTTGTGTGATTTATTGACAAAAAATGTAACTGAGCTGTGGATCTGCTTCGACATCAGAATGAACCAATAATAACATAAACAAAACGTTCTCACTAGCTGCCCCGCTCGCGATTTCATTCGCGTGGATTTAAGAGTGAAACTACTTCTCGATATCAGCTAAAACCCTGTTGGAAATACCTGGAACCCATTTTTATATCTGTAAACGACTTTATTATTTGTCAAATAACTTGCCTTGTGTAAACAAAGCGCGCATCGCAATTAGAATCTGAATTGTTATAGAAATCAAGTAAAACTTTGAGTTTTGTAAATTCCTACAAAACCCACAGTAATAGGTGCATTATCTTTGCAGCTACCCACCGTCTATTTGTGTCGCAAACCCAAGATAAAACTTCAATTTATAAAATTCCTAACGCTTGAATACTATAACGCCTTAGAAGTACTTAAAAATAAAATTCGCAACACCATCACCATCTAGCCTCAAGCTAAGCAGAACTTCAGGCATACAGACATTATAAAAACTACATAGAGAAAATAATAATAATGTAGATATAATTTTATTATACACAGACTATGAAAGATGCAGCTTTTAAGTCAATGATTCTCTTACGAATTTTCATTAAATCTGTTCAGGTCTAATTTCACGGTTGCAGTTGAACGCGTTTAAGGTAAACTCAGTTTAGCGCTTTCGACACACAGATGATCCGGTTCAAGCTAATTTCAAGAGCTGTCATGTCACACAATAGGTAATACGAATTTCAACTCGATCAATTCATTTAATTTTGTTTATTTGGTCCACGACTCGGTGTTACAATAATTCATCGTAAGAAAATACAAACTTAATGAAGTAAGTAGCTAATTTCACAACCAGTTATAGATGGACACTGCATGCTAAGAGTAGGATATCATAAGAATAACTTAAGTAACAATAAATGCAGTGATGCAGCAATGTCACCATCTCCAAGATGTTAATGTCAATAGCACGTTATTTCCTGGGTGTTATTATATTATATAAAGCTTTTGGTTATAATAATCAAGCTGAACTTAGTTTTATATCTTAGTTTTGGCAACTAACGGTAAAATTGGACTATAACTGACTGTTGTATTGGTCTGCACGACACAGGGAATCCTAGTGTGTAGATCAAGATCTTTGTTAGTTGTTACATAATTGTTACCTACATTCTCTTTTGCATACTTTCAAGTAGGTACCTACATACATTGTCAAAATTGTAGTTTTATGTAAGCATGTAATAATTTAGTTTGTATAAGTTTCAAATAAACTTATTATTATAATTTGAATCATGTCGTACAATCTAATTGGCAGAAGCATGCTTATTCGCCAAATAACTAAAAACCGATTTCGAATCCCGTTTTACACTGTTTTTTTAAGTTTTGCGGAATAAATACTAATCCCTCGGGAATAAATTTTGTATGGGACCATCTGGAGATCATCTTCCATACAACTGCAAAAGAATCATCCAAATCGGTCCATAAACGACGGAGAAATCGACGGATACACATAAATAAACATACATACAACCGAAGATACTCCTTCTTCTTTCGAAGTTTGTTAAAGGTTAACGTATCTGTACGAGAAGATACTTTCTAGAGTCACGCCAAGACTCCATCTAAGCCAGCTCACGAAGGGCGGGCGGCTGGGATAGGGCGGACGAGCATTGAATGTAAATATCGTCTGATAAATAAAGAAAGAGGTTAAACGGCCGAGGTGGGCCGCAAACATACGGTTAGGGCTGCTACTGCGCCGTAATAAAAAAATTGGTTTAAATGTATTCTTTTTGAGATTTCACCATAATACATTAATCTAGTCCCAGAGTACGCAGATTAAAACTTATAAATAAGCAATCATCATCCTCACCTCACCTCACCTCAAGAGCCCATATTTATCCACTGCTGGCTGTTATCCCATGGAGGGGTAATGCTCTTAATTCCCACAATGGGCATGCGGGTTGGGGATCGCAGTTCTGTGGTAGAATAGTTCTGCAGGGGGCGCTGCTGCCCGCCCCCGGTGGATATTCCTTAGTCGCCTCTCTAGACACCCGCGGGAAGAGTTGGGTGGTGCTAATTCTTAGCCGATACCACACAGCTTTCATCATCATCAGCCCGTAATAGTTCGCCTCAGTAGAACAATAAAATATAGGCGGCCAAATGCATTGCTTGCTGTAATGGTATGTAGTGTTTTTCATTTTCATTCATAAAGAACCAAGTTTAATTTTAAATACAAACAATTTTTAAGGTAATAATATAATCTAAGTATACATATCTATCTAAATATATAGGTATGCAGACCTCCAGCTCACCTGAACGCGACAACCCTGCCAGCTAATATGTGAGTGACAGCGCGTCGTAAATTACATGCGTCACTCGAAGCGGGATCAAGGGTTGATGCGGAGTCTGTAGGGTTCCGCATCGAGTTAGAACGAAGGAACGGATGGTAGTTACCAGCACTAAGTAGGTGGTGCTGTGAAAGAGTTAGATTAAATTACACGCGTCACTGGAAGCGGGATCAGGGGTTGATGCTTAGGAAGACAAATCCAACGAACCCAAACGTGACGGGGTTAAGTCGTTTCGTTTAGGAGTTCCTATGGCCACCTTCCGTCTCCATCATCAGACCAGCTCGATGGTACCATGACATTGCATGGTCACCGAACTTACATAAATATGAAAAACATCAGCTCAATCGGTCGAGAAGGTCTAAAATAGGGTATTACACCCATTTTTGAAAGTGTCTCAATTAGATGAATCACTAAAAAATACACAATATTATTCAATTTTTTTTATTCAATCGTTAAGTGCCATAAAATTACATTTAAATTTTAAAATTTCACTCGTAATTTGACGAAAACGCTGGACGCAGTGGACGCCATATTGCTGTGGTCATGACGTCAGTTGGCTGTGTAAACAAATGCAGTGATGTTTTGTATGTCATAGATTAAAGGTACCTACGCTGATAGTTGACAGTTCTAAGTTTGCATAGCCGTATGACGTAATAACATGGCGACTACTATAATATTTAATGGTGTTATGAAACAGATTACTGAATTGAATTTTAAAATGTAGTTTGCTATTTTATGAACTTAAAACTACGTTTTCCGACTGCTTTTTGCCTAAGCTATCTCAACAATATATTTTTAGATTTGTTCTCATATACCTAGAGTAAAATACCCTATTCAGTTGCAAAATTTGTCCCGCACATACTCACAGTGCAGGGGTAGTTAAATAAAAGCTTATAAAAATCGATAAAATAAGTCATTATGTTATTCCAGGTCCAGCCCTAATAACATAAAAAGGTTATTATCATCCAAACACTTTTTTAACTGTATTACTTTATTTTAGCTGTTCTTTGTGCTTTTTATACAAATGTTGTGCAAGCCTATTAAGAACACACATTTTATAGTATAATCTTTGCACTCTGTTTACATAAGAATGTTTTACTATGTGTTTTGTTGGCATTGCCCTAATTAAATAAATAAATAAAACACTCCAAGAAAAAATCACAGACAGAACCTACCGTCTGACAAGATCCTCAAAACCTTCCCAAATAACCTATCCGGAACCCTACCCGTATATTTCCAATTTGCAACCGCCGTAAAATAACGTAAACAGTTTTATGAAGGCCGCCGCCCCCCGGGGTGCAGTGCGGGCCCCTAATGACGACCTACGGATAGATTCTACAACATGTCAGGTGTTATGGCTTCGGAGGTCTTGTAAAACTACCCTTATGGACGGCGACGCGCCTGTGTAGGTGCTCCCTATGAAATATTGCAAATTTAATGATTGTGTGATTTGCAAGTATCTTGTACTTATCTTGTATCCATAAGCGTTATAGATTAAATATGAATTATTATTATAAAAAAATAGAAATAAATAAGAACTAGTCTTTACAATTGAAAAAATCAATTGTTTCAATTGTAAATAGCTGCAGACTGTTGCAAACAATCTATAGATAGTTCAACTGATCCGTACCTATCAATACCAGTCGTCGCGTCCCCGCTATGCTGGCTGCTTTGCCCCGCTGTATGGCAATGCTTCTTGCCAAATTTTATAATTCGAAAACATCTCTATCTATGTGGGTACTGTCACCTCAGTCATAGTTCTATGCTTGAGTGATGTTTATGTCACAGAAAAGCTTTACTCAAGCATAGATGGATGGCTGAGCAAGCTCTCATAATACGGACATGACATTCATAATACAATACAGTACATAGATAGATATGTTTTACCATACATAGAAATTATCCAGAACACCCGGAACAAATATCAACAAATCGTACAGACATTTGTCCCGGGACGGGAATCGAATCCGAAACCCGTATCCCAAGCGGACCTTCAACCACCGCGCCACAGTGGTCGTCGTTTATTCGGCTTTGTTTTGTTACTGGTATCCAATATCTTTCGTATCCGTGTTGTTTTGGCAAACTCATGAAAGTAAGCCACTAATAATAGAATTGTTTTCCAAAATCCCGCGGAGTCATAACTAGGCTCACAAGATTCAATTACAGGCGCGGGTTCGATGCCTGTTAGGGCACGCTCGTAAACTTGGTATTGGTGGTGGCGGGGTGGTGCAAGGGGCGAGGGATAGCGGCTGGTAACTTTTTAACCGACGCCAAAAAAAGAAGAGTATGTATTTACTATCTGTTTTTAGGTATTCATAATGTTATGTAAATATTTATTTTATATTACCTTTGGTGCACCCCCTGCTTTTCTTCACATTCCTAGGATGAAAAAAAAGGTTGCCTGGAAGAGATCGCTTTTAAGCGATAAGGCCGCTCATTGCACTTGTCTTATGTAATTTTCTGGCTTCAGATGGTCTACAATAAGCCATTATTACATTGTATTGTACATTTAATAATTTGCCGGTTTCTCCGTCAATTTTGGACTGATTTTGATAGTTCTTTCGCTATTATATAGAGTATGATCCTGAGATGGTCCTGTATGTATTTGTCCCGTATAAAAGTGTAAAATTAAGGAACCAAAAGTAAATTTTCAAAAAATGATCTCTCTCTCGGTCTATGCGACGCGTGCCCCGAGAGCTGGTGAGTATCTGGCGCAGCGCATCAGCATTGCCATACAGCGGAGCAATGCAGCCAGCGTAGCGGGGACGCGACGACTGGTATGATATGGATCAGTTGAGCTACCTGTAGATTGTATGCAACAGTCTGCAGTTAGCTCAATTGTTTCAATTGCAAATACTAGTTCTAATTCGAAAGAGTTTTTAGTTGTTTCAAAACAATGAAATTAAATGTCTAGTAGTTTGGGGCCAGTGACGTCTTGTTAAGTATATTGTCCTCAACAAGTGTATGAGTGTGTTCGCAAACACTGGTGCACCCTCTATTCCCTCACTCTCATAATTTATTTATGGAAAAGAATGAAATCACAGCGCCTGACATCTCCCCGGTCGAGTCGGTCTGCCGGCTCATCGGATTATGAGAGTGAGGGAATAGAAAGTGCACCTGTGTTTGAGCACACACTTGTGCACTAATGTCCTGTGCACATGGCTAGTCTCGGTTGAGACTGGCTGCCGTGGTCGAAATTCGGCTAGGAGGACGCCAAGCATTAGGGACGTAGACCGACGTTAGCGGGGAGAGGTGAGGCGCAGGACCAACGGCTTAGTGTGCTTGCTGAGGCATGGGGGTGCAACTATGTCATACCCTGACTGATACTGAAGTTCATTTTTCTTGTTAGAAAATCCTAACATAAGGCCTTTCTTTCGATTCTCTCCTACTGACAGTCAGTAGGAGAGAATCGAAAGAATCAAAATTGTCACACACACGTTTTTGTATCGCTTTGTTTTTGTATTTTTGTATTTGTATAAATACAAAAATACAAAATACAAAAACGTGTGTGTGACAATTGAGTTAGAACACTGTCTCCTGTGGTAGCTACAATGTAGCTGTGTTACAGGCGTTTCTTCCATGGAAGTATCATCATCATCCTCTGTCTAGAGACCCGGACTCGAACCCGCGACTCCCGTGGCTTGCGCCGTGTATCGAAGCGAGATGGGGCACCTTTATGACCCGTTACTTTTTACATGTCACCCACAGTCGGGGCGAGGAGGATTGGCGTTAACAATCTAGATCATGAAAATTTAAGTTTTAAAATTTTTAGCAGTGCAATATTTTTGGTATAATTAGCTAGAGGTTATTAGAGGTTTTTTGTTTTATTTACTTCACCTGAAAAACTTAAAACCTCGCTTCTCGATTTACGCGTGGCGTCGCTTTGACAAGACACTCTGATAAAAATTTGAACGAATCTAGAGTCTACGGGAGCAATCAGCAACCAAAACCTGCATGCTTGTCCCCCTTGAGGTCCTTACACAGTGGTTTATTAATGTGTACGGTTATAATAGTGATAGGTTAAAAAGGATTCATTCTTACTTACTTTTATTGAAATGTTCGTATGATTATTCAAATCTATGTTGCTTATGTTGTTTTTAAAATTTTATATGACTGTAAATTGTATGTGTGTCTGTAAACAAATCAATTTTTATCAATCTATTTAAAGGGCCAAGTGGTTTATCGATAGTACCTATCAAAACGTCATCAAGTCCGCACAGTAGAGGCGAACAGAAATTAAATAGTTGCGACTATTATAGTATACGAGTATACTATAATAGTACCTTTGGTCTCGATGACGGCCTCCCCAACAAGCAGGGTTTTGACTTAATCACCACGTCTAGCGGATTTTATTTATTTATTTGTCTTAGTACAGAAATACTATTCTAATCACACTAGTCATATAGGAATTCATAAATGATAAATTTGATGTAAGGGTAGGGCAGCCAAACATTGTACAAATTTAAATTTTCGCTTGTCCCATTTTTATGTTGGTCATAATTTCAAAGTTATTTGATAAATGGCATATGTTGAACATTTTTCTGCTTGTAGAATCTATCAAAGTCCCTAAAACAATTTGTTTTAAAAAGGTTTTTTCTATTTGTACTGCTTTTACTCCCATACAAAAACTTTTTAGCCAGCGCGTACGGACATACAAGGCAGGACCAATTCTCGACAGCCGCACAATATTAGAAACATCACCGGTCTCACAGTAACGGCCGACAAACGAGGCGGCGCGAGTGTGGCGCGAGATGGCCCGTCTCGGTTGTTGTACAGATTTCCTCAGAGCCGAGGTGATGCGGGGGCTTTAACTGGCTTCCCGGTGTCGAGATTTAAGATTCCGTTCCAATAACGAATAGACATAACTAGCTTCTGCCTGCGGTTTCGCACGCGGTTTTTTGTAATAAAAAGTAACATACATTTTATTCCAGGTCTTTTTGTCTGCAAAATTTCAGCTCGATCCTTATACAAACATTTTCTTAAAGAGCTTTTGACTTTGACCTTTCTTATATTAGTGTGATATTAAAATGCCAGCATACTTTTTAACGTGCTTTGCAAAATAATTGAAGGTTAAACAAACTTACCTTAAGCGCTGTTTGACCATGAAAAGTAAATAGTTTTGTTTATAAAGTAAATCCGTTTTTGGTCGTAAGTTTGAATAATATTCAAACATTATGTTACATATTTTATAGGTACCTATACTTTATTCACAAAGAAAATTACAATCAAATACTTAATAGAAATAAATTAGAACTACTTGGCAGGGGATTTTTGGAATAAGCCCTATTTACAATTGTGCTAACTGTAGACTGTTGCAAACAATCTACAGATAGCTCAACTGATCCATATCAATACCAGTCGTCGCGTCCCCGCTACGCTGGCTGCATTGCCACGCTGTATGGCAATGCTGATGCGCTGCGCCAGATACTCACCAGCTCTCGGGTCACGCACGCGTCGCATAGACCAGACAGATAATTTTTTTATACCCGAAGAGCCTCGGTACCCCACGGACATAGGGTCTCAATTCCAAGGGGAGCAACATTAATTTGCTGTGGATTTTGTTTAGCCAATAAATAAATATAAATTACACGAGTCGCTGCATTCGAAGATATTTTCAGTTGCAGCGACTGTGTTGAAATTTCTATTATTTTTTCATAGTAAGTAGTAGTAAACAATATCGCAGGCACGTAAATAAACCTGGTTTTACTCTCCATTAAACATTTTAACGGCATTTTACCCGTTTTCTAGTTTGTATTCAACTCTCGCGTAGATATAATTATTTTCCCATAATATTTACGTTGCGCAATCATATTTATTTCTGAATTGTGACTTTCAGGAATTTAAAAGCATTGGGGTGCTTTGGATGGTGCTATGCAAGAACGAACTATAATGTAGACTTTGTTAAGGATTGGTACTAACATTTTCATTTTTATTTTTTTTATTTAACCTATTTCATCCCACTGTGTAAAGGCCTCAAAGTACAAAAATTATCGGTAGTTAGTTCAAACAAATTCTCAAATCTTTCAGTGCAAAAAGGCTTACTACCTACTACGCGTATAAAATATCAGATTTTCTTAAAGGATAAAAAACTCGGAACGAATACGGTTCTGCTCCAGCTCAAAAAAACTACTAACACGCTAAAGGTTTCTTCGTTGCTTCTTTACTTTATACTACATATTATCGAAGCGACAGAAATAAAAAAATATCATTTTATTTCTATGTCTATTCTAATTTTAAGAATTTAATGTGTCTATGTGCACAGTTATTATATTTAACGAAATATACATCTTTTGATTTTATTTGCTCGACTTAATAAGCTGTGTAATTTTGAGATATTCATACTTTTTGGTCCTATTTGATTGCACCGGGTTTGTACCCGTAATATTTTCGAGGTAATAAAGGGTAAAAGATATGGGGAGGGGGAGGTTTTTCAATAGTCGATTTTGACTTTAGTGAGTAAAATGATGAATGAACGAATTATCTCAGAATTTAATATTTCGTAGTACTAAGGCACAGACGCACAGTTACTGTCAAACCTTGAAATTGTCAACATAATAAACGTATAGTTACACGTTTTCTGGAGGAAACCAATGAAATACATGGTTAAGTACTTATTAAGGTTTATAAAATGACATAGTTTATTAAGAATATCATTTATAACATCAATAACAATAACAACATTAAGAACATCCCTCGTTAAAGGATAAAACGTGGGTGTTCTTCCAACACAAATAAGGTTCGTAGTTCACCCGCTTACATCCGTAATGAATTCGTCAAACTGCGATAGTTTTTATAGTAAAACATGCAATATTTTCATTTTCATGAACTTGTGTCCATGTGGCAAGCGACCGTCCCGCGCCGGCTCTCCCAGCTCAATTAGAGCGTAACCGCGATACTGCACACTGCGCCGTATTCTGTGACAATGCGATACCTACCCCTTATAGGCAGGGGGGCGAGGGGAACTAACTACCTTACTTACCTTGCCTCAGCCATGCAAAGTGAATCTCGGCTTCATACCTCTTTCTGGGCTATACCTTCCCTCGTGTGATACGTCCACGTCCACTGCTGAACATGTTGTGCCGTGGCAGCGTATGGGTGCGTTTCCACTGACACGGAGCTGGGCGGAGTGGAGCGGAGAAGAGCAGTGAAAAGTGGCAAGTGTTTCCATTGCACGACCGATGTGGCGCGGCGGGCGAAGGTCCGCCAGCGACGCAATATAATATTACTATAATATTGACGATTTACTATAATGTTGTAAATTTTTCAACAATAAACTTTAGTACATTTTGTTATTACAGTTCATTCTCTCTAATATTACCGACTACGGTGAAGCATGTTGATTCAAAAATTGTATTTAATTTAGGTACCTGTTATCTCTGCTTAGCTTCAAGCTAATCCACAATGATGTATACCACCTCCCGCCGAGCTCCCGCACTACTCAAGCGAGGGTAGTGACGTGAAAACGTATTAGAAATCTTTCTATTCCTCCACGAGCGCGCATTGTGCATCTGATGTCTGCCCCGGCCCCGGCTTGGAATACCAACTCGCTGCCAGCGGAGCCGTGTTCAGATGTTAGATAAATGTCCTAGGTCTGCAGGAAACTAAACAAAATCTATTTGGTAAATTTTACCGTCAATCTGTTTGGTCCATTTTGGTAAGGAGCATTTTGATAATGATGGTAATAATTAGCTATGATAGAGGAATTATTTGTCATTGTTTTGTAATCAACTAGGTATCCAAAAATTGTGTCGCCGTTTTAGTAACTGAGTTTCGTAATCATAGAGGAATTTTAATTCCCTTTTCGTAATCACTTATAATTTTATTAAACAACAATTTCGCATCACAGCAACATTGTAAATATTTAGATGTAAGGGTAAAGTGGTTGAACTTTTAAGGTTTTTGTAATTATAGTGCTCACGATCGGCGTAATTTTCAAGAAATTTTATTTTATCCCAAAAATGTTTCGACTTCGACGGAACATGAGAACCCTTCCTCTGTACGGGATGCGCGGACAAGTGACTTTTTAGGGTTCCGTACCTCAAAAGGAAAAAAGAAACCCTTATAAGGTCACTTTGTTGTCCGTCTGTCTGTCTGTCCGTCTGTCAACCCTCTTTTTTCAGAAACGCATGGAGGTATCGAGTTGAAATTAACATCAAATACTCAAATCCGTTAACCTCTTGAAGCCGTGATATAAATTAAACTTCTAAGTCAACGCACTCAAAAGTTACAACCGTTTATGTCCGAAAATTATGAAATTTCCAAGGGAATCGCATGCACCCAAAACCTTTAGGGTACTTCCCGTAGACCTAGAATCATGAAATTTGGTGAGCAGCAAGGTCTTATAGCACAAGTAAAGGGAAAAATCCGAAAAACTTAAATTTGTAATTTATTCACTAAAAAAATACTTTTAATTCTTGATAGAGACCAGAACCTATAGGGTACTTCTCGTTTACCTAGAATCATAATATTTGGTAAGAAGCAAGGTCATATAGCACATAACGATAAAATCTGAAAACCGTAAATTTGTCGTTTATTAACTAAAAAAATAAGTTTTATTCTCTCCCTCGACCAAAATATACAGGGTACCTACTTCATGTTGACTTAGAATCATAATATTTGGTAAGAAACAAGGTCTTACAATTATACGGAACCCTTAGTGCGCGAGTCCGACTCGCACATGACGTTTTATTTGTATGGGTCTTTGTTTCTTCAATCGGGCAGAAATTTGTATTCTTAGGTCTAGGATAAATGAGTTTGTAGACCGTCTAGGATCAAGACCTAGATTAACAATTACATAAGTAGACTTACTTTTTATCCCATAAATCAGTTTGCATGGGATAGAAATAGTGGTGGTGCACCTGTAGACGCCTCAGTACTCGTCTGTCATTGTCTGGTAGCGTCTGGAACCATGCTTTGTCATGCAACACCTCCTTCCGCTAAGGTTTTGCGGTATTATATATACGCAAGAAAAAGGTAGTGTCCTGGGTAAAAAAAATATTATTCTATTTAGTCCGCCAGTTATATTATTATCAGAAGATATTGGACGCAT
Source organism: Eupithecia subfuscata (assembly GCA_963564075.1). Taxonomy (NCBI): domain Eukaryota; kingdom Metazoa; phylum Arthropoda; class Insecta; order Lepidoptera; family Geometridae; genus Eupithecia; species Eupithecia subfuscata. The sequence continues at coordinate 9,300,191 of OY751124.1, read as the reverse complement.
AAAATATTTTGTTCAGTTGTCAATCAATCAAAACATGACAAAAACAAAGCGCGTCAAGTTTCGGGAGTGGGCGCTAGTGACGTCACACCTTGCTAAAAAGTGTCGCAAGGTGTGACGTCATGCGGAACTTTAACTCGCTGTATCTTCATCATTTTTTGTTTAACCGACGAAAAAAAATACGTATCCAATCCAATATCTTCTGAAAATCTAACTGTTGGACTAATTAGATTTTTTTTAGGACACTAGCATAACTATAGATTCGATTCGAAAATATTCAAATATTTTCCTACTGAGTTAATACGCCTGACCAATCAGACAGTTGTCGGACAGCAATAAATAAACTTGGTGTACAATAATAATTAGAATTATTATACCAACTTAATTATTTTAATACACTCAGTGAGGTAACGTGAGACCGGACAAACTACGTTTTCATAGTTTTCTTGAAACTATTTTCTTTTCTATTTAATTCTGCCTAATGTTAGATATTATTTCGCTACGAGCCGGTATCGGACCGCCTACCTCTCACTCGGCTGCCCACAAGACGCCGGTAATCTGTAGATTAGCTTATCGTTTGTTATCAGTTGTTTGTGTTTAGCGAGAGACCGAAAATGTAGCGCCCACAGCGAAACAAAATTAAATGAATGTTTTTGTTATCATTGTGCGTAAGCGCTCGCACTCACTACACATTAATGCACATAATTGATATCTTAAGTGAATGTTGTTTCAGCATTTAGCTACGCTTAAAGACATTATTTGTGTTCTTGAGTGAAGACCACGACTAGGAAAAAGTAGGTAGAACCAGGGAGCCCTCCGGCCAGGAGGGATGACGATCAGCAAAGGACAAAACAATCGACAATCGACATCTGATGACGATTATTGGTCGATTGTTTTCCGTTTTGTGAATTCGATTAAAAGATTTATGAAAATAAATATTTGTTTGGAATAAAACAAATATTTACACATTCATCTTGCAGTGCGCTTTGCGTAACGCCAGCGTCGTCGTTTAACGTTAGACCTATTCTACGAGATGACTTGACGAAGATGGAGAACAGCTAAGTGGATTTCGTGTTCAATCGCCGTATCGGGAAGTCGTAGAAGTCACTGAATCCATGTAGACACGGTCTCGCGAATCCAAATTGCCAGAGTTCCTAGCCCTATGTATTGTATTTCAGTGCCCTTTTGTCAACTGACTTATGCATCACGCATTAAAATCAAATGATATATAGAAATTAAAACTGGAATTTACAATTGAAACACTTAAGCGCTAACTTCAGACTGTTGCAAACAATTTACAGGTAGCTCAACTGATCCATTTATAATATGTAATGCTCAACAATACCAGTCGGAAGCGTCCCCAAGACGCTGCTGGCTGCATTTCCACGCTGTATGGCAATGCTGATGCGCTGTGCCTGATACTCACCAGGTCTCGGGTTACGCGTTGCTTCGACTAGACGTTTACTTACATTATAACTCAATTTCCCTACAGCTTTTACAAAAATCCATTCTAAAAATGTTGAGATCCGTAATATTTTTTCGTATAACGGGCGAGAATAAATAAAATGAGGAATGAAAGTGTTCAAAATCCAAAAATAGCTTCCTTGCACTACCTATATTGTTGTAAAATATTTTTCATAAATATTTATTGGTTCTGTAACCCCATTTGCTTACAAAAATTAGGATTCTAGAACCGAGTATGAGTACGAAAGATACCAGTGTTGACCTTTAATAGGAGAAACCTTGGATATTTATTTCTATCCCTTGGGATCTGTTTTATGGGATAAAAGTAAGCCTTTGTTAGATTCCAGGCTTAATTCTATGCAAAATTTCAGACCGATCGGCGCCGTCGTTATGGCGTGAAGAGGTAACAAACATACTAGATACCTAGGTACCTACTTAACATCCATACTTTCGCATTTTACGTATACATGCTTTAACATAATTCTGACTTTTAAGTCATAATATTAGTTTCCTTAGATATTGAATACCTACCGTTTTTTACTTACCTAATATCTTACGCCTATTAGCGATGTAATCTCTGCCGCCTGAGAAAGGGGTTCTATTTTCTCATGAAGATAATCCTTTAATCCACCACAAATGCCTACCACTTTAAAATTGTTCTTTATATTTACTTATTAGAAGCATAAATAATCCTAAACCGAGGTATAAGCTAGAGTTTGGCCCAGACTCCACCAGAGCGGAGATGCGCGGAAATGTCCGAAGCGGAGACGAGAAGTGACATTTTCCAGCAGACTTGGCCAAACCAACGCGTTCAGCTCGCGTCCGCGGTGGCGTGCGCGGTGGCGGTCAGTTGTTGTGTACGAACTTGTAGCGACGTGTTCACATCGATGCGTCCTCTGATTGGTCGCGGCGTCCGGTGCAGCGTCTGCACGCGGCGGTGGCGATCAGATCGGGCTTTTACGTTAGGACGCTGCACGCAGCTATTTATTTGTTGAGAAGAACTATGTTGTTTAGTTTTAGTAGTCAATGATGTGACTCCAGCCTGGTGAACGCAAGAACAAACGCGACGGTGTATACAACTTTTGCACGCGCAGTATCGCCACCGTGCACTCCACCGCGGACGCGAATTGAACGCGTTGGTTGTCTCCACTGAAACTGTGCGGAGATGAGTGCTGGCTAGACTGGAGCGGAGATGTGTGCTGGCTAGAGCGGAACTGCGTGCGTGCGTGCGCGAGCGTCAGGTGTTTGATGAATGCACTAGCGGCAAGAGAGATGACGTCAAACACTAGATAAACCACCATTTAACCTTCACATTGGGTACAAACTTGTTCGATCCTGCTGATAATTTGAGGGTAGTTACACAGCTGAGCCATCGGGAACACTACGAATGGCTCAATACCACCGCCTTGCGCGATGATAAGCGGAGACCATACGGAGACTTACTTTCTTTCGGTATTAACCGTGGAAAGAAATGAAAATAATAAATAATAAAATGGTAATATTTACTTAATTAAATATAGGTACAACAGTTATGTTGTCAAGTTAGACGTTCTATCAACAAACTATGCTCTTCTGCTAGTGCCACCGATGTCCCGATTGTCGTTCGTGTTGACTGATAAAGTCAGTACCAGGTAGGTGGTGTTTTGCTTCCTCAATATCCGAATGATTGCGTGGTATACCTAGATCATAGGTACCTAACTGAAAAACGAAAACCAAGCTTATATGTAAAATCGAAATTAGAAGCTTAATGCTTCTAATTTCGATAAACTAATTATTTGAAAATTGCCTTTTTAAATTTCTTTAAAAACAAGAACCGCCAAGAGCAAGGTAAATTATCTAAAAAAATCTGCTAGATCCTGTCATCAAACAGTCATTATACTCATCATGGGAGATCGCTACTTGGTTACAGCGCCATCTGTTGTCGAGTAGAACTACTATTCTTATTAATTTGCTTGATGGAATCCTTCAGTCAAAAAGTAATTCAGGCTTGTGAAAGTTAGTTTTGGGATCATTTCAAAATAACTTAAGGGTACTAAAATTCTTTGGAGTTTTTGTACATAAACTTATTTGCAAATTATTTTGTGGTCGTGGTTTAGGATACGGGTAACGCCATCTATGAATTTAGTACATAATCTTTAGCGTTGCCATCTTTTGACTTGCGTTCGCAACAGTTCTTCTGCGAGAGGGAGGAACACGGAGAAAGCTGTCGTTTTGTAACAAAGTTCTAAAGCAAAAGTATAGATGACGCTAATTAAGCTTTTCAACTTAACTTTTTTACTTTATTTCCTGGATCATTATGTTTTGCACACTTCGTAGAAGAAACACAGAATACAAATTATTAATAAAGGTAAATTAATAATAGGATTTGACGAATTGTTGTATTAATTCGTTCAATTTTTTTATAAGGTAATCAAGTTAACAAGACAAAATTAAAAAAATTAAAAACCTGGCGACGTTTATCGGCTGAACAGATTTTCAGGAAGCATGGCTAAGAACACTTGGGATAAGATTATCTATGACACAAAAAAAACTAAACGATAATCGGTTCATCAGTTTGGGAGCTACGATACCACAGACAATCAATACACAGATACACACGTTAAACTTATAAAACCCCTCTTTTTGCGTCGGGGGTTTAAAACGAATCTATTTATCACATGAAACAGTTATGCTAACCGCAGACTGTTGCAAACAATCTACAGATAGCTCAACTGGTCCGTATCAATACCAGTCGTCGCGTCCCCGCTACGCTGGCTGCATTGCCACGCTGTATGGCAATGCTGATGCGCCGCGCCAGATACTCACCAGCTCTCGGGTCACGCGTCTACTAGTAAGGTCACCCGGGGTGAAGTCGTCTACGGGGCTAAGGCGTCTATTTCAATTATCATAGAAAAGGCGTATTTTAAAACTACTCACGTCTTCTAGTTCAAGTCTTTGGCACTCAAACTACCAATAGTCATCAGTAGATGTCGTGACAGAGCCTTATTTCTTAAATAATCCGCCATCTTAAAATTCTTATTCGTTTGGATTCTTTTGGTGTGACACCACGTGGTTTTGCATCCAGTGAAATCTCAGTGTATTCATGAATATCGATATTTTTTAACCGTAAGTACTTTTATTTTTGTATTGCTTTACGTGTTGTTTTAGTTATTTTATGTAATAAGCTTAAAAATTGCAGTCAATATGCCATTTAAAATTTGCCGGTTACGTATTTGTTTTGGGGCTATTGCGTGCATCCTGTTGGGGTTATACCGTCTATTGTAACGCATTAGCCCCATTTTCAGGGGTCCTAAGCCTTTTAATTTAAGGATAATAGTGGTAAAAACATACTCGTAGTATTATGTATAGTTGACGACCGATGTGGCGCTGCAAGCCAAGGTCCTACGCAGTAAGAAGCGACTCCAATTCTCGCCCAAGACAAATGTTTGCAAGGAATGGATGAATTTATTATGCTTGGATTTTATATGACAGTATTTTGCGTTAATTCTGAGTTTTTATTTTAGGATTTCCAATATGGTGCGACACTACAAAAGAAAAACAACGACTACATACGATCTTGAAACTTTAAAAAAGGCTGTAGAAGATGTCAAATCTCATCAAAGTTTCTAAGAAACTATATTGCCATGCTCTTAAAACAGAGTAAGTAATAATAAGACCTTCTGGTCATTATTCTAAGAAAAGATCTCGCGCGTTGATTTGTATCTCTTGTATTTTTGTACTGATTTTAAGACTTTTTTATTTGTAATATAAATTATACGTCATTTCTAAGTTGTTGTTTTGATTCCAATCTTAATAATTATCTACCCGAACCTACGCGAAAAAAAATGTTAGATACCCCTGAAATCTAGGACGGGGCGAATGCGTCTACAAGAAATAAGGAACATTAGACGATTCAACTCATTACTCTAAACTAAGCACAGAATTTGACGTACGAGATAATAGTGAACTTTATCTCTAGTATTTTTATAAATTATTTTTTTAAAATTGTTATAAGCTCTTCCTATTCCATAATACTAGCGAAAGACGCTTTCGCCCCACCTGGGGTTAAAGCGTCTAAAAACCCCAGATTTTATAGAAACGTCATTTACACATAGAAGTTATTCAAAATTCCATTATATGGTGTTGAGATATGAAAATAGATAAAATTTCCTAACTTGAATCGTATGTTACAGCTCATAAGGACACAAAATATGTTTGTTATAGTCTGATGAATATGCCGTTCAAAGTATTGTGACGCCTTCACCCCGGTTGACCTTACTAATTTGTTTGTATTATGTTATTGTTATTTTTTTTATTACATTGTAGGAAGTTTCACATTGCGTAGCGGACGTTTCGTATCTTTTCAGCATTTCGAGTCTACCCGCCAAGCACATTACCCTAACTCAGGGTAAACAATTAATTTAAACTATTAAAAACCCCGACTCCGTTATCGATCTTGGTTAATAAGGGGACATAAGGTACAGCTTCTCGAAAGTGGAAAGCTCAAATTAGGTGCAATTAGGTGCACCCACCTCAGTCACAATCGGACAGGCGGCGTTCGTGTTACGCGAGCTTGCTACAACGTACTTTAGTGTGATTTATTGACTAAAAGACTACAGCAATGTCCTCGTGTTTGTTCATTATAATTATTGCACAAGATTGGAAATGTGTGTGAGCGAGTGTCTGGGAGAACGTACCATATTATCTGCAGATTTCACTTAGATCTATGGACTCCGTCCTCGGGACGCAGGCGCAGCTCTACGAAATGTAGCTTATAACCACAAAGTAAAGTAAGTAAAGTAAAGTATCGTTTATTGCATGAAATACATGTGGGTACAGGTGTTTTATGGGGTAGTTCCACCGCGCTCCAAGAATGCGTTCCTCCGGGCTCCAAGTTATTATTACCCATAATATTTTTAAAATTTTAAGTACCAAAATGCTTCCACAGCGCTCCAAATTCAAAAAGATAGAGTCCGCAGAAAAAGTAAACCATAAGTTGTTTGTGTTTTGTACAAGTAGAAATATCGTTAATATTTTTAAACGTGGATTCATGGTTTGTCAAAAATGCTCATTCGCACTTTATGGCGCTCAAGTCACTGCGCTTACGCACCGGACTCGACCAATCAGAGAAGGTTTCATATCTCTTCGGAGTCGACGAGTGGGATAGTTTTATTGCCCTTTGTGATTGTAACACGTTAAGTGGCTAGCCTAGCCAGTCGTCCTTCAAATGTTCAGTTGCTAAGGGTTGTTTTAACGCTGTGTGATGTTCAAGTTTGCTGAGACCGTGCTTAATAAAAAACTTCAAGTATGCAAGTACCAGAAGATGATGCAGATCAGCCAGGCTCAAGCACGCCCACGCAGTTTTCATTTATTGATGGTCTAGGTATATTTCATTTCAAATTGTGGTTCTTTTTATACTTAAATCCAATGATTTATTCTATTTGTGTTTACACAATGTAAAAAATGTTTACATTTGAAGGAGCATAACTTGATAATTAATAAAAATCATTGTATTCATACGGAACGTCATGCAAATTGTTGCAGGCAACAAGCGCACACTGGTGAGAGGTGGAAGACACTATTATTTGCGCTATGTGTTTAAGAAGGATGACTCTCAATTATGGTGTTGCACATTTAGTAAAACATGCAATGCTAAATTCAGAATACGATCATACAAGATGATCGTCATACATGTACGAGGCAGGCAGATACAGTTACGAAATTCGAACAAGAAATTCGTGAACAAGCGATCATATCAAATTTGCCTGTAATAAAAATTAGATTTATTAGATTAGACGTTGTCATTATGACTGAATAAACAAACATATTTGATATGGGTATATATTTTTTTTATTATACATTAATGTTTCATGCTAAATTTATTTTTTTGCTGACTCTACACAAAATTTCTTGGAGCGCGGTGGAACTCAAATATTCAATTATTTTATTACGTAAAAATTCTTGGAGCGCAGTGGAATCAATGTATGAACTTTAAAATTTTGAGAACAATGGGTTTTGGAGCGCAGTGGAACTACCCGTTTTATGTCGATTATGCGAGTCAATGTATTCCTACCGGTTTTACGGTGTGCTACGGTATGTCTGTGTACAAATAATAACAACTTATTAAGCTTAACAGTAAAATAAATTGAAACTGAAACAAAGAAGAGCAGCTGTGTATTTTAATACCACTTTTATTGAAATGGCTTTATGAAATGGCTCAATAGCCTACATTGGTCCACTGCTGGGACGCAAGCCTCTCCCTGATAAGCGTCTTATTGGCTTTTATCTCATGTGAGTAATGCCCATAATCCCCACCCTGGGCATAAGGGTTGGGGATCGCAGTTCGGTGGTAGAATTGTTCTACAGGAGGCCCTGCTGCCCGCCCCCGGTGGAACCCGCCCTTCGTTTTGGTGCTTGGCGGTAATAGAGGTAACGATTGTCTGTCAAGAGTCTGAAAAGAAGTCTGAAAGTCCGCCTGCAACGCAGGAGGGGGTTCGATTCCCGCCTCGGGACAAATGTTTGTACGATCTGCAGACATTTGTCCAGGGCGCTCTGGTAGTTTTCTAGGTAAAATAAAAAAATTCTGTCTATGTAGTATATTGTAATAAGCATATCAGTTATCTAGTACCCATAACACAAGCTTTGCTTAGCTTGATAATGCTGTGTGAATTGTCCAGCATTATTTACATATTTATTTGTAAAATTCTTTCTCTTTTGTATAGAAAATGGTTCCGAGGTGGTCTCATAAAAATTGATTCCTGACCTGAGCGAGGGATATGTATAAGTATTTATATAAGATAAGTTATAGGGATTCAAGGTACGTTTATGGCATTTTCAAAAAGAACAAATTATTCTAAAACTAAGTGTGAAAAGCCGCCTCCAGATGCTACTTTGTTACAACAAACGCCGCCGGTCTTTGTCGGCGACTACTCGACAATAATCGCAAAAACACAAAACAAACTCATTTCAAGTTAAATGACAATGTTTCTGGTATCAAATAGTAAGCGATATAGATAACCCGACTTCCGTATGTGAGTGCACCTCTTTATAAATAAACTAGCTTTTTTTACGCGACTTTGCTGCTGTTCTTTTATTTGATGACCTCAGTGGCGCAGCGGTCAAAGGTCTGCGACGAAGGGGGTAGTGACTTCGATTCCCGCTTCGGAACTTTATAAATAATAAGCCAATTTTAAGCACACAGCTGTGTTGTGCCGGCTTAGAATTTGCACCACCCCAACTCTTCCCGCGGGTGTCGTATTTGGCGACTTAGAGATATCCACCGGGGGCGGGCAGCAGCGCCCCCTGCAGAACAATTCTACCACCGTACTGCGCTCCCCAACCCGCATGCCTAGCGTGGGGATTATGGGCCCCCCATGAGATTAAAGCCAACAAGGCGCTTATCAGGGGGAGGCCTGCGTCCAGCAGTGGACCAATACAGGCTGTTGAGGTTGAGGAAGCAAACACATATATTTCCTTATTCTGAATATAATTGTGTTTCTAGCTGCTTCTCGCAAAGGCCGCCACCAGCCGGCAAAAGCCTCTCTGCCATCTTCAGGGATATTCAGCCTCTCCGCTATCGAGTCATCAACACGGATTGTGACACAGATTTGCACGAAATTCAAATATTTTAGCCGTTTTTAATAGTGTCTGCGTTCTATATGGAACTCAACAAGAAAAGTAGTTTAACACGAATTGTAGACCATTTTCTAAGAACACATGTTAAAAGGAGGAGGTTTTATGTTCGGCGTATCTATCTATGTATGTTTTTTAAGTGCATGTTTAGACCAATTTTGAAAATTGTTTCAATATTGTACAGAGAATCTTATTTGCGATGCAAAAATTAAAAACAGTGTAAAATTAATGGATTTAAAGTCAGTTTTTAATCCTTTCAAACAATAATATTATTTTATAACATTATTATGTAACTCAAGAAATCTACAATCAATTAAAGAATAGAACCAAATTATAACTAGTATTTACCTACAATAGAAACATTTGAGCTAACTGCAGAATGTTGCAAACAATCTAGAGGAAGCTTTACTGATCCATATCACTATCAATTTAGTACACAAATACAACACAAATACCACTAGCTTTATTTTAGCGGCATTTATTTTGGGTAGGTATTTTTTCTAGGAACTCGATTTCTATCTATCCATTCTAGGAATTTTGGGTAGGTATTAACTAAGTACTGTATCAACAAAGAAAATTACATAAAAATAGAAACCGTGACACAAGTGAAAAGAAAATCTATCACACTATTGTTGTAAAATTTGACTTGTCTAAGTACTTATTTTGTCAGCCATTAATTTTCATTAGAAATAAATTTATTGAAATATGAAATCTGCAATTTTATTTTTATTATTTGTTGCTATTGCTGCACAATAAATCCAACACCGTAAAAACTATCATACAAACTCTGTGAAAATTATTTAGTATTCTAGAAAAGAGTACAGATAGATGGTATCCCGGAAATGGAAACAGGCTACTGAATACACAGAAAATTGAAAGATTTTTTATTTTTATCAAAATCAAATCCAATTTCCTGGCTTATTATTAATTCTTTAATCTAAAATTCCTTGCTAATCTTAATCCTAAAGCGAGATTAACGTTTACAAAGAAGTGTAATATTACTGTACAAAACCAAAATATTATTTGTGAGTCAGCCGTACTAACAATGCTCATGCAGGATACAAAGATCACCCTTTAAGGTGAGCATAGACTAGAGCAGTCGCTAGAGCATTACAATGTAATGTAACGAATGGTACAGTATAGACAAATGAGTTTCCTAAAGCATTTCCATTTAACACGCTGGAGGTCCGGCGCGCTAACGATCAAATAACTACAATGTGCAAAATCCTCCAGGGCAAAATTGAAGCCGGACCTGAGCAATGAGCTGTGACGACTCTACGCCCCGAACAATGACTGCCGAGGTCGGAAACATAGGTTGCTGGACGTGCCGCAGTCCCGTGCGGTAGCGCGCTCCATGTCACCCATCCCTCGGGTACTCAACGCACTCAGCGCTGTCATGGATGACAGCCCCGATGTTGACTTGTTCGCTGACAGCTGGACTAAATTATTAGGAGCATGTATCTTCTAATTCTAATTCTAAGTGGGGGAACTGGGATCTGCACTGACATCTCGCTTAGGAGTGTATTGTGCATGTATCTTATTTTGTGAACGTTTTTAATAAATAATGAATTAATCACTTTTCTTTGTATTAATTCATCTATTGTATTGACATTCTGTACGTGTATTGAATATTTTGACGTGACAACGTCTTATAATTCGATAGAGCCGGCTGCACGCACGAAAAAACATGACGCCATGCGGCGTTACCTCGCTCTGAGGCGTTCCATGTAAGGCTTGAAGTGCAAGCGAGAGCGCTCGACATCCGTCTCTCTCCTACTTGAGTGAGCGATGCGTCTGCGTGGACAGCTGCTATACTATAGTACATTTACCTACATGTTTTGATCGAGTATCAAATGCTACCATTCCATCAGTATTTTCTTAAGACGTTGTCACGTTCAACTATCGTCAGTAAACCGACTTTACAGACAACCAATTTTTTATGTATTTTTTTAAATTAATGTAATTGGTTAAATAACCGTGTTAAATAAACAAATAAATAAATTAATTAATTAATGTAACGCTCTTGCGAATGCTCGACGCTGTGTCCGACGATGCTCACGGCGAGAAAGCACCTGTAACATTTATTTCTACACATACTCATAATCATTTATTGATAGAAATATTACAAATCACAAATTATAAAATTCACTACAATGCTGGTACAGAATAGTCTTAATTAATAAATAAATAATAATATTAATAATAATACCTACCATAATTACAATTTGTAATCAATTAAATTAAAATTATCCCTCTTTTTCGTTCCTTCCACGGAAGTAAAGTAAGTATTTCCGTGGTTCGTCCGTTTCCGTTCGTGAAGATGCCAGGTTTTAATTCATAAACTTGGTTTTGGTGTAGGTCCTACCCCCCCTCTATTCAATATTATTTCATTAGCGGGGCTTTTTGAAACGAAACTTAAAAACTGCTCTGCCCTGAGTCAACGGTTTGTTCCGCCCAGACAACCAAACTTGACAACTGGTTGTCTCCGCGGAAGATAATTTTCCGTCGAGACAACTAGTTCCCAAGCAGTTGTATAGACGGAAATAAAATTCCGCCCATGTAACTGGTTGTCCCCGCGGAAAATTTCTTCCGCGTAGACAACCAGTTGTCAAGTTTGGTTGTCTGGGCGGAACAAACCGAGTCAACAAGGGGCCTGCGAGTGGGGATCGGTCTTTAGTACCGAATTCATTGGGTTCCGGTTGGGGAAACATATTTTAACATTTTGTTTAAGAGATGATATACATAAAATTTTAATAATGTAAGACCTGGCGTCTTCACGAACGTGTCCTTGATGATGAGCAGAACCTGCAGTTTACGAAAAATCGTTATTCACACGTTTCCCTCGGCGTCCAGAATCACCCCCTTTCGGGTTAGTACACCCTTTCTGTGGCACCCTGTATATCCAAAATTTTTAAAAATACTGTCAGAGAATGCCTTAAAAAACACTAAGTGGCCTCTTGAATCAGTACCTACCTAGGTATAATAGATAGTTATTTCCCTACATGAGTATAGGCATTTCACTTATCAGTATCTAATCTAGTATTCTAGATAATCTTCGCGCACGTTAGTATAATATAAATAAGGTAGTTCCTCATATTAATTAAGTTTTCGAGCGTAGACGCCAGTCGTCTTCGAATCTATTGTCGTTTTTCGGAAAAATACTGCGTCTTCGCGACGCTTACAAAATGTTAGGTAAGTGCATTTTAAATTCAATATTACTAGCCCACTAATTACACAAAAACCTCCCCCATTCTACGCAAAAAAAAATTGTTCCGCATAGGTTACCTACTTATATGATGAAAAATTATAACAAATGTTAATTTTATTTCTATTTTTTTTTATTTTTCGCAAATAAGCTTGCATAATTTAAATAAGGCATAATTTGGGTTGGTCGTATAGGTAGTTTAAAATTGCAATTTTTCCTATACTTCTTATGAACTTCCCTATTACTAATCGACGGCAAAGGCTTACCTACGTTTTTACAAAGTAAATGTAAAAAATGTGACATATACAGGGTGCCACGGAAAGGGTGGACTAAGCCGAAAGGACCCCGAGGGGATCAACTTGCGAATAATGTTTTTTCGAACTCAGAATATTTTTTTTATGATAATAGTTTTATTTTTTCGAACTCCTGCATTATTTAACAAAATATTTCATAAGTGTCTTTTACTTGTTTTTTTTTTCAGCAAAACCAGTTTGTTGTTTTGTTATGAAATTATTACAAAAACATAGGTATGTAAAATTTCAAAATAATAATAATAATGTAAGAATACACGTAAAAGAACACGAATATGAAGAAAAACGTCAATAAAAAAAGTAAAAAAAAAACGAAATACAAAAAATCATAGAAAAAACGTTGACCCCCCCGATGTCCAGAATCGCCCCCTTTCGGCTTAGTGCACCCTGCAAAATGTATTTCATTAACAAAAAAAATTACTTTTTGAGAATAAAAACAAATTAGAACTAATACAATTTACAAAAGAAACAGTTTAGCTAACTGCAGACTGTTGCAAACAATCTACAGGTAGCTCAACTGATCCATATCATACCAGTCGTCGCGTCTCCGCTACACTGGCTGCATTGTCCCGCTGTATGGCAATGCTGATGCGCTGCGCCAGATACTCACCAGCTCTCGGGGCACGCGTCAACCAGACCCTCTGATTTTTTTTAAACGGTCACATACACATTAGACCAAAACTATGTCACATTAAATGTAGGCTAGGTTCCTATGGTTTCAAGCGATGATATATTATATCCTTCCTTCCTTGTGAATAAAGATATTTTTATAGTATCCTTCCTACTAATATTATAAATGCGAAAGTTTGTGTGAAAGTTTGTTACCGCATACCTCTGTAACTACTCAACCGATTTAGATGAAATTTGGTAGGATGTAGATAGTTGAAATTATAGAATAACACATGCTAATCTAATTTTTAAAATATTTTATATATTTATCTAGAATCTTAATTTTGACAATGCCTTTTTACAGCAGATACCTATAGATATTAATTTCTTTGTTTTGTGTTACTAGAATTATTTATTTTGTCATATTAGTTATTTAAATTGACGTAGCCAAGTGTGCCTTGTGCTCTTACAGCGAATAAATAGATGAGTAGGTATGCGTATAAAAATTTACCACTAAGTGGGTTAAAAACGGGTGGTAAAATTTCTATGGAATATTTTCCATACCTATATCACACTAATATTATAAATGCGAAAGTTTGGATGGATGGATGTATAGATGAATGGATGTTTGTTACCTCTTCACGCCAAAACTACTGAACGGATCAGGCTGAAATTTTGCATAAAGGTAAGTCTAACCCTGGAATCAAACATAGGCGACTTTGTATCCCATAAATCAGTTCCCATCGGATAGAAATAACCTCAAAACGCTTCCATAGAAACAACGCGTGCGAAGCCGCGGGCAGAAGCTAGTACAGTATAAATAATAAATCACGATTTTTTTTTTACACAACTACCCCTAGGGGGTGTGCAATAAAATATTAAAATTAGTATGATTTCCTGCGAAGCTGCGGGGCACAGCTAGTTGTCTATATACAGAGACTAAATTATTATTGATAATATGCTCGTTTCTGATAGTAAATAGAAATAGATAAAGTCCTTTCAAAACAGAAGTTATAGATACATCATATACTAACTTCCGCTTGAGGGCTCTTTTGAACGAAACTCTCCACTCTAGACAAGATAATGACTTCCACTAAGTCATCAAAATGTAGGTTTAACCATTGCAAACGTTATAGATTTCATCACAGGAATTGATGCAGGAATATGAAACGGTTCCAATTTTTATTAACATCAAATTATTATTTTTGAGCTGATTCGTTTAAGTAATTATACGATTGTTTAAAAAAAATTAAAATCTACTTCGATTCTCATAATTTTACCCTGTTATTTTTTAAGTTTGGCTGAACAAGTGCTAATCTTTCGGTACTACCTCGGGAACATTTTCTATACAAGCAAGAGCAAAAGAATTTTAAAATCGATCCAGATTTGACGGAGAAATCGACGGACATACATTACAGCCAAATATAGATAACCTCCTGTTTTAGAAGTCGATTAAAAAGTAAGGAGGTACCTACCAACCTAATCCGAAGTACTTATCAGCCTATGAGTTTCAAAGCAACGAATTAAGTTCTATGCCTAGTGAGATAAAAGATAACCTACTTGTAGGTACCTATCCTTATAATACAATTTTATAAGGGGAGTTCCCTGCCTATCGGCATTTTACAGTTGTGTTGTTTGGTGAATTGGATTAATCATATCAAAGCTCAGTGCCAAACATAAATAAAACTAGCATCTGCCCGGGGCTGTGCACGCGTTTTTTGAATAAAAGTAGCCTTTATGTTATTCCAAGTCCAGATCTTTATGTGTGCAATGTTTCAGCCCGATCCGTTCAGGAGTTTTGGTGTTGTCTTCGACCAAACATCTTCGCACCTGATCGGTTTTTATCGTGGGGGCTACTGCTATAATACCCAGCAAATAATTATAAAAGAAATAGTTTAAAAATATCATGGCTGTGTAAAATATGGCTTTCAACGGATAATAATCATTATACTGCTTGTTTCATGCAGTATTTGATTATTATTCATGAAATATGCATACATAAGAATCAAATAAATAGACATGCATTATAAGTATGTACGAGTATGTAAGTGATAATGATAAAATATGAACAACGTGTAGATCTTTATCCATTCAATTGAACATGCTACATCGGATATAATTTCTTATCGATTTGTTTAAATCGCTTTGTTATTATCGGTTTAGCGACATTATCAGGCTTGTTAATCGGAAGATTAAATCGGTGATCGATAGGTTTTTGCAATATTTTGTGAAGTATTTTAAAATGATAGCGAATGCAAGAGCGCATGTAACAGAACTAACTAGAAGAAAAAAATACTTTTGAAAAAATCTTTTTCATATGGCACCCTCACGTGGCATCACGTGGCACCCTGTATAAACAAAAATGAATTGCTAAATGTGTTGCTAAGCGCAATACTCGAGAACGGCTGCCCAATTTAGATAATTTCTTTTGAAATAATTCTGAAAGTCAGAAGAAGGTTCTTGATGATGAGTGTATTTTAAAAATTGCCCAGATAAAAGCAAAAACCACCCAATCGAATTCACCGCGTTCAAAGCCGCGGAGCGCAGCCAGTTTTATAATAAACAATTAAAAACCCAAAAACTAATCGGGTCTTTACCCAACTGTTTTATATTTTCCAATTACCTATAGATGGTAAATAGATACCTATTATTTTAAAAGAAATAAAGTGTTTTGATTCGCTTCACTTTATTGTTAGGGTTCCTTACCTCTAAAGGAAAATAAATAAATAAACTTTTATAGGATCACTTTCCACGAGTCCACACCCACAAGTCCACAAGTAAATCAAACTTCTAAGTCAACGCAATCAAATTTACAGCCGTTCATGCCCGCATATTTAAAAATGTTCATGCCCTCAAAACCTATATTTTGGGTATTTCCCGTTGACCTAGTTCATGAAATTTTGCAAGAAGCAAGGTCTTATAGCAAAAGTAAAGAAAATCCGAAAACAGTAAATTGTTAGTTTATTCACAAACAGCATTTTTTGATTCTAGCAAGGGTCCAAAACCAATAGGTTACTTCCCGTTGACCGGGAATCATAAAATTTGGCATGAAGCAAGGTCTGATAATCTACTAGTTTATGCCCGCGGCTTCGCACGGGTTGTTTCTATAAAGGTTTAAAGGTGATTTCTATCCCATGGGAACTGATATATGGGATAAAAAGTAGCCTATGTATGATTCCAGGATTAGAATTACCTGTATGCAAAATTTCAGCCCCATCCGTTCAGTAGTTTTGGCGTGAATGAAGAGGTAACAAACCTCCATTTATCTATACATCCATCCAAACTTTCGCATTTATAATATTAGTGTGATATATATGAAACCCACGGTGCGCGAGTCTGACTCGCACTTGACATTTTATTTATCTTTAGCAGAAGAAGTAAAAACCTCAACAACCGTTTTTTAGGTAAACTTCTCCTGATTTCGACATTAGCGCTCGCTACAGGGCGTCCTGAAACTTCCCGAAGCTTCTGGGAGCCCAGCGAGCTCTGCCAGACGACGGGCCATCACCTGCTTGCCCACGAGTGGGATTGTACCAAGTTCTACTACTGCGAGTATGGCATGAAGTACATTGAACCGACGAACTGTGCGGCCGGAACTGAGTTCTCCTATGAGTTGCAAGTGAGTGAGCCCCTCCCAGTACATAGCACTGAGCCTCCCAGCCATAAATTTGAGCCCCCAAGGCATAACGTTGAGCCACCCTAGCATAAAGTCCCGCCAGAATTATAACTTTTCATGAATGAGTGACCGACTTTGTAAAATTTTTGATGTAGTTAGTTTGAGTTGGTTTGCTTTTCTGTCGTAATTTTTTTTTTATATAGGAGCTATATAAAAACTTCTATAAATTTATAATAGAAATGTTAGTTAGATAACTACTTAATACTTAATTATTTTCCAGGTTTGCACATTTCCATCTTTAGTGAACTGCCAGTTGCCAGGAGTTCCCCCCACTACAACAATTGAGCCCCCAACAGAACCACCCACTGTGCCTCCCACAACCACAACTGAGCCCCCAACAAAACCACCCACTGAGCCTCCCACAACCACAACTGAGGCCCCAACAGAACCACCCACTGAGCCTCCCACAACCACAACTGAGGCCCCAACAGAACCACCCACTGAGCCTCCCACAACCACAACTGAGGCCCCAACAGAACCACCCACTGAGCCTCCCACAACCACAACTGAGGCCCCAACAGAACCACCCACTGAGCCTCCCACAACCACAACTGAGGCCCCAACAGAACCACCCACTGAGCCTCCCACAACCACAACTGAGGCCCCAACAGAACCACCCACTGAGCCTCCCACAACCACAACTGAGGCCCCAACAGAACCACCCACTGAGCCTCCCACAACCACAACTGAGGCCCCAACAGAACCACCCACTGAGCCTCCCACAACCACAACTGAGGCCCCAACAGAACCACCGACTGAGCCTCCCACTACCACCACTGAAGCCCCCATTGCTACTGAGCCTCCCACTACAAACCCCCCTACTACAACAACTGAAGACCTAGATGAAAACGCCGTTGGCCCCGTAACGGTCCTCCCCAACGGCTGTCCAGCTAACTGGAGCATCCATCACCTGCTTCCGCATGAGTCCAACTGCAGCAAGTTCTACTATTGCGTGTATGGGGAGAAGGTAGAGAGGGATTGTGCACCTGGAACACATTTCAATCCTTTGGAACAGGTCAGGTTTTTTAGAAGTTGATTTACTTAATACTCCTACTCCCATCAATGTCGTAAAAGGCGACTAAGGGAACTTACCAGACGAAGGACAGCCGCGTTCGTCTAGGTAATGATCATTACCACCGCCGCAATCACATTCCGCTTGGAAGCATGGTATGCTTATTATGGCGACGCCCCTCTTTTTTGATAGAGGCATATTCAGCAGTTGCTATTGCTGTTTCCTGTGTGGTCCCGGCTTAGAATTAGCACCACCCCAACTCTTCCTGCGGATGTCGTAAGAGGCGACTAAGGGATATCCGCCGGGGGCGGGCAGCAGCGCCTCCTGCAGAACAATGCGATGCCCAGTGTGGGGATTATGCGCATTACTCCCCATGAGATAAAAGCCAATAAGGTGCTTATCAGGGGGAGGCTTGCTTGGCTTGAGGTGAGGATATTCAGCAGTGGCCATATGTGTGCCCACGTTGAAGAAAACTTGTTTCACAACAGGTTTTCTTTTTCCATAAACTTTTATTAGTCGTCACACTCACTTTTTTAGGGTTCCGTACCTCAAAAGGAAAAAAGGAACCCTTATTGGATCACTTTGTTGTCCGTCTGTTTGTCTGTCTGTCCGTCTGTCAACCCTCTTTTCTCAGGAACGCGTGGAGGATATCGAGAAGAAATTAACATCAAATACTCAAGTCCGTAACTTCTTGAAGCCATGATTTAACAACGCACTCAAAAGTTACATCCGTTTATGTCCGAAAATTTTAAAATTTCAAACGGAATCATATGCACCGAAAACCTATAGGGTACTTCCCGTAGACCTAGAATCATGAAATTTGGTGAGCAGCTAGTTCTTATAGCACAAGTAAAGGGAAAAATCCGAAAAATGTAAATTTGTAGTTTATTCACAAAAAAAATTACTTCTGTTTTTCGCCATGGATCAAAACCTATAGGGTACTTCCCGTTGACTTAGAATCATAAAATTTGGCAAGAAGTAAGGTCATATAGCACAAATAACGACAACAATCTCATTGTAGTTTATTACCTAAAAAAAATAAGTTTTGATTCTGTCCCTCGACCAAAATATACAGGGTACCTACTTCATGTTGACCTAGAATATTTGGCAAAAAACAAGGTCTTACAATTAAACGGAACCCTTAGTGCGCGAGTCCGACTCGCACTTGACGTTTTATTCTTACTGATGATCCATCTCAAGACAACTGTGCGAACAATGATTTTATTATGATTTAGCTTGGGGCTAGATGATGCTGTGTGGATTGTCCAGTATTATTTATTTATTTATTACATTATTACAGGTCTGCGACTGGCCCTGGGCTGCTGGCTGCACATCCTCCGTAGCTCCTACTAACCCTACCCCGAACCCCACTACTCCCCAGGCCCCCACTACTACCCAGGCCCCCACTACGACCGATCCCAACCAACCCCCCGTACTCCTCCCCAACGGCTGTCCAGCTGACTGGAACATACATCACCTGCTTCCGCATGAGTCCAACTGCAGCAAGTTCTACTATTGCGTGTATGGGGAGAAGGTAGAGAGGGATTGTGCACCTGGAACACATTTCAACCCTTCGTTACAGGTCAGTATTATCATCGTAGATTAATAAGTTCTTTATTTTCCACTCACAGAAGTAGTCCTAATATTTGTGTAATATATAAAAGAAATAACCTATTTTGTGAGGTGCTAGAGCTTGTTAGAGGTTTATAACAACCTAAATCAGAAGTCCTCCTGCCTCCTGTGCCGCCACACCGCGGGTGTAATCAGATTTCAATAAATTTGACATTTATTTTCTCTTCACTTAAATTTTTTGTCCACTAGTGGTTGAAGTGAAAGTGGTAAGATGGGTTAATGCAAATAATATGCGAACTCTTAACAAGGTATTAGGTACAATAATTTGTAATACAAAAAATAAACATAATGAGAATGATAAAATAAAAGCATAATTACTGAACTCAAGAATAACCGATGTATATTTTAGAAAGAGTTTGTTTTGGGTAAATTATCATAGTTTACATGCATAGTGACTGTGGAGAGGAATCCCGGAAGGCATCTGTCTCATAAGAGTCAGGGCAATCCATAGATTATTTATTAAATAAATAATGCTGGACAATCCTCACAATCCAGATAATAAGCATCATCAGTGCAAGATCACCTACAGTAGGTACTTGGAAGCTCTAAGCGGCTTCCAAGTCTTGTAGGTGATCTTTAAATTTTGCATAGGTATCTACTAATAAAAAACTTCTGAAGGAAATACGACCTGCACTGACATTTCGCATAGAACTGTATTTTGCATCAATACCCTGCCTTATCAGGGCCATAACCAGCCCAACTCCTTGAAATACCGGAGTAGGACTTTTCTTGGTGCTTGACAGCTGCGATTGGCAATAGGCCAAATAGACCCGTGTTAGAAATATATTTTAATTCCCATTGTGTAATTTCAGGTCTGCGACTGGCCCTGGGCTGCTGGCTGCACATCCACCGTACCTCCTACTAACCCTACCCAGGCCCCCACTACTCCCCAGGCCCCCACTACCCAGGCCCCCACTACGACCGATCCCAACCAACCCCCCGTACTCCTCCCCAACGGCTGTCCAGCTGACTGGAACATACATCACCTGCTTCCGCATGAGTCCAACTGCAGCAAGTTCTACTATTGCGTGTATGGGGAGAAGGTAGAGAGGGACTGTGCACCTGGAACACATTTCAACCCTTCGTTACAGGTCAGTGTCATCATCATAGATAAATAAGTTATTTATTTTCCACTCACAAAAGTAGTCATGAAAATATTTGTGTAAAGTAAAAAGAAATAACCTATTTTGTGTGAAGTGCTAGAGCTTGCCATAGGTGTATAACAACCTCTATTTACAAGTCACCAGTGCCTCCACACTGCGGGTGTTTTAAGATGTCAGATTTCATTAGCTTTGTTTATTTTTTCTTGATTGATGTTTGATATTGTTTTTCTCTTCACTTCACTTTTTTTTCCACTAGTGGATGAAGTGAAAATGTTAAGATTAGATAATGCAAATAAAATGCGAACTCTTGCCAAGGTACAATAATTTGCAATACAAAGAATAAACATAATGAAAAGGATAAAATAAAAACACAACTACTGAACGAAAGAATAACCGATGTATATTTTAGAAAGAGTTAGTAAGTTTTGGTAAATTATCGTAGTGCATATTATATGTATATGCATAGTGACTGTGGAGAGGAATACCGGAAGGCACCTGTCTCATAAGAGTCAGGGCAATCCATAGATTATTTAATAAATAAATAATGCTGGACAATCCTCACAATCCAGATAATAAGCATCATCAGCGCAAGATCACCTACAGTAGGTAGGTTGGAAGATTTAAGCGGCTTCCAAGTCTTGTAGGTGATCTTTAAATTTTGCATAGGTATCTACTAATAAAAAACTTTTGAAGGAAATACGACCTACACTGACATTTCGCATAGAACTGTATTTTGCATTAATACTCTGCCTTATCAGGGCCCTAACCAGCCCAACTCCTTGAAATACCGGAGTAGGACTTTCCTTGGTGCTTGACAGCTGCGTTTGGCTGTAGGCCAAATAGACCCGTGTTAGAAATATATTTTAATTCTCATTGTGTAATTTCAGGTCTGTGACTGGCCCTGGGCTGCTGGCTGCACATCCACCGTAGCTCCTACTAACCCTACCCCGACCCCCACTACTCCCCAGGCCCCCACTACCCAGGCCCCCACTACGACCGATCCCAACCAACCCCCCGTACTCCTCCCCAACGGCTGTCCAGCTGACTGGAACATACATCACCTGCTTCCGCATGAGTCCAACTGCAGCAAGTTCTACTACTGCGTGTTTGGGGAGAAGGTGGAGAGGGACTGTGCACCTGGAACACATTTCAACCCTTCGTTACAGGTCAGTGTCATCATCATAGAATAACCGATGTAGATTAGAAAGAGTTAGTAAATTTTGGTAAATTATCGTAGTGCATATTATACATATATGCATACTAGCTGTAGAGAGGAATACCGGAAGGCATCTGTCTCATAAGAGTCAGGGCAATCCATAGATTATTTCATAAACTAGCGGCCCGTCCCGGCTTCGCACGGGTGGACATTTATTTTTAAACATTTTGGGATAAACGTGGAGTAAATATCGTTATGCAGGACATTTTATAGTTTTATCCGACTGCCTTGTTGGTCTAGCGGTCGCGTTTTCAACTGCTGATAATGAGGTCCCGGGTTCAAATCCCGAGTCGGGCCAAGATTTGTGTTATTGGGTCTTTTCTAGCAGGAAATATTCACATTAGCAGCCCGGAATCAGGAACTTGGCGGAGTCAAACGTCTTAATGTGCTTTCCGAGGCACGGGGGCGTGCCTCGGAAAAGCACGTTAAGTCGTTGGTCCCGCACTGAACCTCTCACGGGTCATGTCGGGCGGCCGTCCTACCCTTGTCCGCGTGCGTTGCTACCTGCGTTGCCCGCTGCGCTGAACGGGGCACCGCACACCGGCCACGGCGCGGTGGCGTTTATTTTTCTAATAGTATTTTGTTTAGATTGACATTTTTAAATTCGTAATATCTTTTGAATGGAATGTCGGATTTGAATAATTCAAAAAGTAATCTACAGGTATTGAAACAGTCATAAATACGAAATGATTGATTTGGATAAGGATTAATAGGAAGGTATGGATAACATGGTCAGATTTTGGTCGGCATTTTTATCAACTTTTAAAATAGTTAGTCTGTAGAAAGTCGCAAAGATTTTCGACTCCCACCGTCACTTGACTTCGTGGTGTAGTTGGTTATCACATCCCCGTACTGAGGGTAGGACGCGGGTTCAAGTCCCGTCGAAGTCGAAAATTTTTGCGATATTATTCGATTTTTTAGAAATTAGAAATTATCCAGAGTGCGAGGCTTACGCACTATAATAACAAAAACGTTAGATTTAGAGCAACGCGATACCTCTCGTCAAATAAACTAAACGTAACTTTAGTCTTTGAACAGGATTGGATAAACTTCAATGTTTCCCTGTAGGTGGAGCTAACGGCGCTTGAGTCCGTAGAAAGTCGCAAAAATTTTCGACTCCCACGTCACTTGACTTCGTGGTGTAGTTGGTTATCACATCCCCGTACTGAGGGGAGGACGCGGGTTCAAGTCCCGTCGAAGTCGAAAATTTTTGTGATATTATTCGATTTCTTAGAAATTAGAACTTTTAAAATATAAAAAAGTAGTTATAGTGACCTAACTACAATAGTTGGACAAATGGTATCGCTGAGTTTTTTGTAGATATTGATATGTTATTTAATATTATAGAACATTTTTTTGTTCTATTATCAATATTTTCCGCAGCGCATGCGATGATAGACAGTTTATGGCTAATTTTTTTACACCTTGGGTTACATTATTGAAGTTTTAATAGGGATCCCTAATTTTTTAAAGTAATAAATATAAATTATATCTATTACTTAAGGATAATGTAGCATTCTACCGATGAAAGAATTTTTGAAATCAGCCCAGTAGTTTTTGAGTTTATTCGTTACAAACATACAAAAATACAAATCTTTCCTCTTTATAATATTAGTATTGATAAATAATGCTGGACAATCCTCACAATCCAGATAATAAGCATCATCAGCGCAAGATCACCAGGTACTTGGAAGCTCTAAGCGGCTTCCAAGTCTTGTAGGTAATCTTAAAATCTTGAATACGCATAAAACTTCTGAATGAAATACGACCTGCACTGACATTTCGCATAGAACTGTATTTTACATCAATACCCTGCCTTATCAGGGCCATAACCAGCCCAACTCCTTGAAATACCGGAGTAGGACTTTTGTTGGTGCTTGACAGTTGCGTTTGGCAATAGGCCAAATAGACCCGTGTTAGAAATATATTTTAATTCCCATTGTGTAATTTCAGGTCTGCGACTGGCCCTGGGCTGCTGGCTGCACATCCACCGTACCTTCTACTAACCCTACCCCGACCCCCACTACTCCCCAGCCCCCCACTACCCAGGCCCCCACTACGACCGATCCCAACCAACCCCCCGTACTCCTCCCCAACGGCTGTCCAGCTGACTGGAACATACATCACCTGCTTCCGCATGAGTCCAACTGCAGCAAGTTCTACTATTGCGTGTATGGGGAGAAGGTGGAGAGGGACTGTGCACCTGGAACACATTTCAATCCTTTGGAACAGGTCAGTATCATCATCTACTTCTAAGACGAGAAACTGATATCTCGAATGGGATAGTATTGTAAAAATATCTATCTATGTGATGTACATATTAAGTATACACATCGTAACACTGCGTCCAGCAGTGGACCAATATCTGTCTAGCTGACAAAGTTAAATTATATACATGGCTATTAGGTACTGTAGGTTTTTTCCATCAACATGAACAAGTTTTTGAAGACGCAAGGTGTTGATTCTTAAAACTGTTAGAAAGGGAATGATATTAGTAAGTACCCACCTCCATTCAATAATTCATTAGAGGGGCTTTATTTGAAACTAAACTTAAAACCGACTGCGTTTGTCAATAGAGCCGTGCCCTTAATATATTTCATTCGAATTGTATACTTTCAGGTCTGCGACTGGCCTTGGGCTGCTGGCTGCACATCCACCGCACCTCCTACTAACCCTACCCCGACCCCCACTACAACCCCGGCCCCCACTACAACCCCGGCCAACACGACTACCGAAGGCCCAGGAGGTATCCTGGAGAACGGATGCCCAGCTGACTTCGATGTCCACTTACTCCTGCCCCACGAGTGTAACTGCAGCATGTTCTACTACTGCGTGTTTGGAGAGCGGCTGGAGAGGGACTGTCCGGACGGTTTGCACTTCAGCGCTGAACTCCAGGTTGGTATCAAAATCAATTAGGTACTTTTGCTTGTTAAACTAGACCCAGATCTCAATACTCCCGGGATCCCCGTGGTAAAAAACTAGAATATATAAAATTCTACATGTTATCTATGGGTCCTTGAATGTGGAAACATGATTGAAAAAAAAAACATAAAAGTGCACTGTTTCGCACATAATTTGGCCAACATCTCAGGAACCGGAAATGACTTTGACATGTTATGATTCGTAGGTTTATTTGGTTTCTTGAATCAGTTTCTTCACAAGTTGTTTAGTTTTCTTGTAAATAAGCAAAAACTAGATTTTTGTGTTTACCTACGCTGTTCCAAAAACATTATGCTCTGTCCTGCTACTATGGAAACGTAATAAGTACTATAAATAAATAAACTAGTAGTTCTACGAACAGTAGACCTCGTGAACACTAACTTTTTTCAACAATTAATTTACTTAAGTGATTTAAAACGGGATATTTGGATAAAAAAACTTTTTTAGTTTATTCAGTAAGCTTTCTGAAGCTCGAAAATTAGGTACCTAGATTTATAATAGCAAATCAAATCACAACATTTTGAGAAGCTACTCTGCTTATCACATCGATCAGATCTTCACCAAATTTTTATGAAAACAACTTAAAGTAGAGTAGGTACCAACTAAACTAAAAAATTATCTTCGAAATCAAATCTCATAATAAATCAAAGAAGTTCAGTAGCATTAGCGCCATCTAGTACAAAGTGTTACAAAGATGTTCTAATAGGTGGCGCTGTACTGATAATATTCTCTTGCATTATACTGCATCTTGCGGAACTATTCTGCTCGTCGCGCCAAAAATCCTGATCAGATCTTTACCAAATTTTTATGAGAAGAATTATAAACAACAACCTTTCAATTAAAAATATTATCATCGAAATCAAATGTCTTAAAGCCGAGATATTCTAAAGACCTCTTTTTGACTTTTTTTAAAGGAACACCTTTGATCAAAAAACCCCGACGACAAAAAAATTCTATAAAATCGTTGAATCTGTACACCAAGTTTCGTACCGATCGGTTGTAAAATACGACCTGTAGAGGAGTACGGACATACTGACAGAAAAGCAATTTTGGCCAGACTTGAAACGAAGACTTGTTCACTTCGTTCACGACGTCAATAATGCTGGACAATTCACACAGCATTATCTAGCCCCAAGCTAAGCAGAGCTTGTGTTATGGGTACTAGATAACTGATATATATAATACCTACAATACATTTCGTAGATAATTGTATCGTAATCTTGCGTTACAATAGTTTTTGTTTGTGTAATAATATGACTGATGGCATCCATTTTCGACTGATTGTAATGTTTTTATGCATTTCAGGTTTGTGTATCACCTGAACTTGCAGGCTGCGATGACACTGTGACTACTACTACAACTACTACTACCACCACCACCGAGGTTCCTACTACTACTACTACCACCGAAGAACCTACTACTACTACCACTACTACTACCGAGGCTCCTACGACTACTACCACTACTACTACCGAGGCTCCTACGACTACTACCACTACTACTACTACCGAGGCTCCTACTACTACTACCACCGAAGAACCTACCACTACTACTACTGAAGCACCTAACAAGTGTAAAGGTGAGCCACCATTTTTACTTCCAAAGAAGTTTATGTTAAATCTTAATGATATTATTGAGTACTCTGTTAAAAAAGTTTTTGAGAAGCACGACACGACAACGACTACCAAATGACCGAGTTACCCGTCACGATTAAACCATCTTCTAAAAGGAATAGGTTTTATGTTCCGCTGGAGGAATTTATATGCTCGCCGATTTCTCTTTCATATAAGGACTGATTTTGATGATTCTATGGTTTATCATTAATCATTTTAGTACTACGTTTGTATGGGAAAATCATCCGTCGCCGGATCCTTAGAAAACAGTGTAATTATTAAATGCATTTGAAGTCCGTTGTAGTCTTTTGGAACTTGTCAAAGGGGTTACCTATCAATGAACGCCACCAAACCTTAGAACATTTGACTGTGCTCATGGCAATAAACAAATACTTATTTATTTATTTTCACACCAATGCTCGTAGAGCGCACTCTATTCGTCATGTAACCGATAGCAAGTGATTATAGCCCTATTAGCTCAAGAAGCTTTTACAAAATTCAAACAAATCGAACGAGATCTCTTAGTTCGAGTCTCTTTGGTCGACATTGCCATACACATTTTGAGGTTCCAAATTCAATCGCATGACTCATTTGGGAATAATGAACATGACTCATTTGGGAATAATGAACATGACTCCCAAGGGAATAATGAAATTGAATTTGGAATATCAAAATTTGTGTGATTTTTTGACCAAGAAATGAATCTTCTTAGAAAAATTAACTTCTTTTAAATTCTAAACTAACCTCTAATACCACGAAACGAGTAACCAAACTCAACGTATACTCGTAGAAAGTGTGAAAAGGTGCACAAAGCTGTCTTCGTCTTGGGCGCGATTAAGTCTCTCTCGCAATCAAGACTCTATTACTCCCTCGCTTCTCTCGTCAGTTATTCTTGAATCCTGAGTAACGCTCGGGAGCTTTGAGCCCTCGGTGCATATACTTATTCAATTCATACTTTTCCAGAATGCAACATCTTGCCCTGGGCCCACGAAACCGACTGTGACAAATTCTGGCAATGCCGCGGTGAGGAACAAATCCTAACGGTGTGCTCCGAGGGGCTCCACTTCAACCCCACCACCCACACTTGCGACTTCATCTGCAATGCTGGCTGTCAGAGAGACGAAGCGCAGGCCACCTTCGACTCTGATGGTGTGAAGCTGTTCCTCCCGTGGGACAAGATGAACGAGGAAATGAAGAGTTTGATTGAGATGAACAGCCATTATGAAAATCTGCATCGTTAAATCAGAAATTTTTCACAATCGATACAAATAATAACCGGTGTATATAGAAAAGGATTGAGACGTCAAGTCTGGTGGCTCAAATAAATATATTTTATTCTTCTATATTTTTATTATGATGTCCAGCTCAGTTCGAATTCTCAATCCCACTCTTAAAGAACCCAGGTTATAAAGATTATAAAGATGAGTGGCAGCTATTACGTAAATCTGAATAAATAGAATCGAAGTTTATATTAAATAAAAATATGTATTACGTATAAAATAAATGTATTTATATAAAATAAATGTATTTATGTAGTATATTAGTTATCTAGTAGGTACCCATATCATAACTCCTGCATACTTTGGGGCTAGTTGGCGCTATTTAAGTGTGGTAATTGGAAATTATTTATTATATTTTGTATGTATATTTATATATATTTAACAATATTTATGTATTTTATTAATAAAATAATAGTTATGTATGTATTGTATATATTTAAACAACGTTATATAATTTAATATCATATTTATTTTAATAAATATACATTGCAAATTATATTTGCGTATTTTTACAAAAACCCTTAAATATTTGTCTTTTTTATTATTATTCAACAATTATAATAAAAATATACAGTGTAGGTAAACAAGTAGTTATCGAAACCGAGGTAAAAATTGTAAAAATTGAGCATTTTATTTTCAAATTCTTAAAATAACTTATTAGTAGATAGCAGTCAATTACATTTAAGTTTTCTGCAATAAAATGAATGAAATATTAAATCTGATAAATAAGTATAAGTCGCGTGGCTAAATATCGATAAAGATTAAAAATTATCATGCTTTTGAAAATTGGAAAAGCATGAGAATTTTATTACTTAGGTGAATAAATCAATGTGATCAGCCAAAACATATTTGATCAAGGGGCATCTGTAAATTACGTGAGACTATTTTGGAACTTTTTAGACCCCCCTTGGTGAGATGTCGTGAGATTTGGCTCGAACCCCCCCTAACGCCTCACGTAATTAATGGACGCCCCCTAAATATGATCAAGGCGGAACCGTTTTGATCAATCATCAAAAATCAAGCAAAGCTGCACAGCGTAAGCGCATTATAAATCTCAATATTTATCTACGCGACTTATGTGCAAAGGAATTTGAGTATTTGAAATGTCATTATTTTGAAGAATTATTGTTTATTTGTGCTATTGTTGAGTGTCCGCCATGTTGACTGCTTCAATTACCTGTAAAAAAAATGAATTAAATATCAGTAAAAACTACGCCGACTAAGGTAAATCCTTAAACATAGGTAAATCCAACACAGCTACCGCCCAGCGCAAAGATGAGCTTTCGAATATGAACTTTACCTCGTAAAATTTAGACGCATTTTATATAGACGGCATCAGATAACAGACTGTTCGCAGGTACTCGTTACCACTTGCTTGGTTATCAACAAATAAGAAAGGCTCTGACGGCTGTTTTGAGAATAAAAATGACCTTAGATAAGTTATCTAGCATTTCGGCTACTTTCTAAGACTTGGAGCTGTTTCAATATGGAAATATTGAAGGTGGCCAAAATAGATCGATAGAAAATTCTTTATTGCACTCATATCAAAATAATTTAGGTACAAACACAATTATAATTACAAAAGATGTGACAATTGGCGGTCTTATCGCTCAAGAGCTATTTCTACCGTTGATGGATTGTGTGCATAATTATGTAGCTAATACAAATCTTACATTACTAACATTACAAAAATACCTTCGATCAGGTATTCCGCGGCCTTCCCCTGGGGGGTGTGGGGGCGGTGAAGTCGAAAATTTCTGGCATATTATTTAGTTCTTAATTTTGAATTAATTACTTGACTTAATGTCAGCATATTAATTTAAGCTGCAAAATCACTTGAAATTGAAATATCTCATGATTTAAGCCGTCCTTTCCTTACCCTACCTTACGTATATGTAATTCTATCAAAAAAGCATCATCGACTCACCCTTTTCACTTTCTTCCCATAAACCGAGGTGAATGTGACTTGCACACTGGTGGGTGCCCCTGTCCGGGCGTCGAACACGCGACAGCTGGCGAAGGGGGGCGAGTAGAGGTGCAGCGAGACGGCGGGGTCCACGTGCGAGGGGTTCTCCATGCGGTGGAGGCCGAGGGCGTCTGGGGGGTTAGAGAAGATTAATAAATAAGTAAGGCTGGACAATCCACACAGCGTCATCTAGCCCCAAGATAAGCAGAGCTTGTGTTATGGGTACCAGATGACTGATACAAAATAGGTACTTACCTCAAACTCAACAGCCTGTATTGGTCCGATTCGCGCGAAATTCAAATATTTTAGCGGTTTTTAGTATTTTCTGTGTTCTGCAAGGAATTAAACTACCAGAAAAGTAGTTTTCTATATATAATAAAACATTTTTTATGAACTCATGTCACGTTATCTAATCGGTGCCCATGTTTTAGAAAATTTCTATTTAGTGCTACTTTTGAAACAATTAATAAATAATACAGGAGCTTTATTCCTAAAAATCAACATTTACCAACAGCTATATTAAATCATACTTTATTGTTACATGGAGCATAGAAAATTGTCTACTGTTGGTGGAAAATTATTTTTCTGGTTGTTTAATTCCTTGCAGAAAGCAGAAAATATTAAAAGCCGACAAAATATTTGAATTTAGCGTGAATTTGTGTCAGATTCCGTGTCGATGACTCGATAGCGGAGAGTCTGAATAGCCCCGCTAATCCGATGAGGGGGGTTCAGGAGGAGCCTTTGCCCAACAGTGGGACGTGTCAGACTAATCCGTAAAGGTGTAATAACTTACCATTAATATAACAAACATCATTGACTTCCAATCTCGTCCTGCCAATTTCGACCATTTCACTCGTCATGTTGTGGTCGCCATCTTGCCCAATCTCGCCATCTTGGACGCCGTCGCCATTGCTCTGACGTTGACAGCTGCCGTTGTGACAGCTGCTGTCAAAGTCTTCGCTCTCGGAGCAGCACCTGCGGACCGGCTTGCTGCCTTTTTGCGCTTTTCGCACTTCCGGTTCCACGTCTTCTGGCCAGTCGTATCTGAAATAGATAAAGAATATCTTTATTATGAGAACGCTATATGCGCCATTTTGTGAAAAGGATAGGCATGAGATTTCGCATTCATAGGAGCGGGACAGAGCATAGGTACGTTTTTGGAACGGGCAAGCGCAAAAATCAAGTTTTTGCTCGTTTACAAGAAAGCAACACAACTTATGAAAACTGGTGTAAGGAATCAAATAATTAATTATATTATAACCTACGAATCAAAACATAAGTCATTTCAATATACCGCAGATCTCGGCCAAACTATGTGCGAAACATTGTACTTTTCAGTGTGTTTCCTCGTGGATTCCGTGAGGGTACTGAGATATAATAGAACCTTAGTTTGTCCAAACCCGTTAGGCAAACAAACTTACAATAAAGAATAGAAACAAAATTAGAACTAGTATTTACAATTGAGTAAATACAGAAGAGCAGAGGTGAGGCGAAGTGACTGTGGCAACTATTGCAAACCATCTAGAGGTTCCTCAACTGATCCATATACCAATCGGAATCGTACCCAAAACGCTGGCTCCATTGCCCCGCTGTATTGTATTAATAATATCATGGATAATTGAATAAAGTGTCATTTTAGATCATACAAACATTTGTCCCAAGACGGGAATGAAACCCGCAGCCTCCTGCGTCACAGGCGGACCTTCGCTCGCCGCGCCACATCTCGCTTAAATCGTAGATCATGTTAGTTAGACGAATATTTCTCAATCTCAACCGTAAGTCTTTGGACCCAAGTCTTATTGTCCCAGGTACCTGTGTTAGGTAGAGTTCATTATCTTTTTGCTAACAGTTGCTCTCTGTGGGTAGGTACATAGCATCATTACAAACCAACTGTTGAAAGGTTATCGAGGGAAGATAAATTAATAAACCATTAACATAATTAATTAGGGTAACATTCACCAGACTCTGGCGGTGTTTAAGTTTTCAATGACAGATACCAACAAGAACTTTAATAATTATTCACTAAAATATATCCTTTTATTCTCGTTCAAATAAATATATCTATTGACAAATAAAATTAGGTACAGTCAAATAATAGAAATAAATTAGAACTAGTATTTACAATTGAAACAATTGAGCTAACTGCAGACTGTTGCAAACAATCGACAGGTAGCTCAACTGATATATTTATCTACTGTGTCAATACCAGTCGTCGCGTCCCCGCTACGCTGGCTGCATTGCCCCACTGTATGGCAATGCTGATGCGCCGCACCAGATACTCACCAGCTCTCGGGTCACGCGTCGCTTCGACCAGACGCTCAGATAGTTTTTTGAAAACCCGAAGAGCCTCGGTACCCCACGGACCTAGGGTCTCGACTCCAAGGGGAGCAAATGTGTAGGCTCTGTCGAGACCTGCATATTTGCGCCTCTTGAGATCTTCGGCCAAATCTGCCGCCGCGCCCGCCCTCACGGATGTCCTCCGAAGATGGGAAGGCGCAAGTGTGTCGACGCATGTAGCGTCCCACACAATGGGCCTCCCCAGTGTGTTATTATTTAAGATTTTATTTATCGGGTATTTATCGCGTAGGTACCTTGTGTTTGCAACTTGATGGAAACGTAGGAGAAATAAAGGCACGCGATAAATACCCGATAAATAAAATCTTTATTAAGTCATATTATGATAATAAGTCTTTACATACAAGTCTTTCCATGAAAACAAAATGATGTAATAATTGATTTTATTTATCGCTACTCGCTAGACGAAACCAATAATATTTACAGAAAATATTTCTTGTTGCTATGAGGTCATAACTATCTTTTGCCGTCCACTTCAATCGAAATAAAAATAATAACAACCCTCTTCAGTTGTTAGTCGGGTAAAAACTTCCCATGTTATGGTTTTAACTGTAATTCATTTGGAAAATAAATAAATGAAATAAAATACCTATATAGCAGCAATAACACAAGGTTTACTTACTTTGAGGCTAGATGATTGTCCAGCATTATATTAATTGTTTTATTTATTTATATTCAGCTAGCTACCCTTTATAATTTGGGTTCTCGGTGTAGAACAAGATATAAAACAAAATCTCATTTTCATCCGTCCAGCGGTGTGGGCATAAAGAACTTACAAAGATCCGTAAAAACTTTCACATTTTTAATAATTTATTAGGATAAAGCCACTTTTCACCACTTTATTAGGATAAAGATAAGCCTAAACTACTGCACGGATCAGGGTGAAATTTTGCAAAGATGTATTTTCAGACCTGGATTAAGAAGCTTGTAGACTTTTAAGTTTGTTTCGTTCTTGGTTATAAACACAGCGCGGGTGACGGAGAGGTCAATGGGAGTCAGCCCTATCTGAATCGGTCGAACAATAATAACGACATTTTGCTGCTAATTTCATCAACAAATGATTATATTCCGGATAAAACTGGATAAACTAAAGATCATCGCTTATAAGCTACGGTGAGGTGATATACTTTGCCGCCGTCTATTCGCTGCTTCAATATGGTATGGAGGTTTGGGATCTATAGAGACGTTGAAAGCACTCATAGACAAACTATCCAAGACAGGACAGTCATGTTTCACTCTTTGGCCCCTCTTAGCTATCTTAGGTAGAGCTATGCTTAGGGTGCTTTGCCATCATCCATTCCCTCCTTCAGTATTTATTTATTGCACAATCAGGTCTTAGTGATTAGGTGAGTTTAAGTTAAGATCACGGTATATGTATACCCATTTAGGATGATGCAATGGAAGGTATGCCTTTCTACTAAAGATGAACTATTTGGTACCTATTCAAACTTACAATTTTATTTGCGCTTAATTGTCGCTAAACGAATCGTTGAAGAAGTCGTCAAGTTCGTAAAAACATTTTTAAGAGCATCTCTTTTAGTTTGGTTTCAAACATTATGGCGTCAAGCTATGGGGTTACGCCATTAGACTCTAAGGAGAGCAAATACCACTGGACTCTAAAGCCATACAGTGGCAGTATAAGCAACTCACCCGACATCTTCCAAGGTACCACTGAGGAGCTTCATGCAGCAGTGGCCATCAGGGTGGTCGGAGATGTCGTAAGCGGGTCCTTACATGAACACTGTTATTGTTCACTTATCCATTCTCTCATTCAATATTGCGTTGTGCTATGGGGAGCAGCCCTATAACTCAACGCTAGTCTTTATACTCCAAAAGTACTCAGTAGATGTTTATTTATTTAGGTAACTTCTTCCAAGCTACTACTGAGAAGTTTCATGAAGCAGTGGCTGTCAGTATGGTCGTGGATGGCGGAGGCGTGGCCGGCGTCCCAGCACAGAATTATGACAAGTAGGTTCAATTCTCCCCTTAAATATAGCGTCGAGATATGGGGACACCCGATTGGGACCACATCTTTAGTTGTTATACTATCTTAACTAACCTGAATTCTTCCAAGCTATCACTAAGTATCTTCATGAAGCAGCAAACAGCAAGTAAGCTATCATCGTGGTCGGAGACGTGGTAAGCATGTCCTAACACAAACTTTGCCACCGTCCATTCTCTCCTTTACTATTCCGTCGAGCTATGGGGGAGCTCTTTAGACTCCAAGTGCTTACACAGTAAACATTATTTACCTGACTTCTTCCAAGCTACCACTGAGGAGCTTCATGAAGCAGTGGCTGTCAGCGTGGTCGTGGATGGCGGAGGCGTGGCCGGCGCCCCAGCACAGGATCATGATGTTGAAGGCTCCGTTGCCAGCGTCGACCAGGTTGCGGGTGTATCTGGAATAAGGAACAGTTCCATCATTCGGATCTACTCCGATAGACCTCAGTGGCGTTGCGGATGACGGTTTGCCGAGAGGTTGTGGGTTCAATTCCCGCCGCCGCGGGACAAAAGCTGACGTTAGTCGGTTGTTCACCTTCCAAACAGAGGTGGAAAAATATTATTTGTTTTCTTTCTTCAGCTAAACCTATTCTTCTATCTATTAGGTACGACGAACCATTTTTGTTTAAAATAATAATGCGTGACGCTGGCGCACTAAGGTTAACAAATTCTGTAAACACATGAATGTTTTCGCTTAAGTGCCTTATCTAGGTAATTCAGTGCGTAAAGGATGTAGTGCCACCAAGATATCTGTGAAACGAAGGGCGCTATAATCGCCCCTGTCATACTAACTCTTCAGTAAACTGTAGCGGTGGACATTACAGCAACCGCTAGCAACTGAGAGTCGAATGTACCTAGGTATTAAGAGGTTTTCAGTAGAAAATTTGATAAAAAATGCATTTGAGGCAACCTACGAACAAATCGGCGTTTTTGGGAATCTAATTGGGTTTTTTCCAATGACTTAGTGTAAAAAAACAAACTTATAAGTTGAAGGCTCTAGTTTCAATAGTTCATTTTCTCTGTGCTTGATTTATGTGTGACTTTCGTGTGCGTTGTAGTTTCTATTATTTTTCGATAATTATGTTTAACTTTTTTACAGGTGGAGACAATTTATTAGTTTTATTATCGTGAATATACATACTCTCTCTGCATTTTTGCTCTCCACTCATTCCATTTCGGTCATTTTACAGATATAGTGGTCGCATCATAATTTGTTATCACTCCTATTATTGTCTGTTTGTGAATTGAAAGAGAACGTAACTACTTATGGAAGATGCTGTGTTTGGAAAATACCAGCGATACATAGATACGTGATCGATTATCATTTATAATGTATGTAAACAAACTGAAGGCCCGTCCTCAAATAAATATGAAATAATAATAAATAATGTAAAATAAATAATGTGTGTTATTAGATGACTGATATACTTAATACAATACATTACATACATAGATATTTTTATTAGGTATTAGAAAATACCCAGAACAAATATTTTCAGATCGTACGAACATTTTTCGTAAGGCCCCTGAGTGATGCGGCAATTAATATGATATTTAGGTTAGTTTTAGATACACTAAAGTCATTTACAACGGGATATTTACCATGATTTGAGTTTTGAGCTTTACAATATTTCGGAACAGTTTCATTTCATGCGCCATGATCACGGAATAATGGCGCATGAAACTGTGCCGAAATATTGGACAGCTCAAAACTCAAATCATGGTAAACATCCCGTCATAAATCACTTTAGTGTTAATAACCATGCTGGATTTAAAAGTTTTAGATATACATTTTAAGTAGGTAGTTTGTTATACGGGACTGACATAGAACCCATGACTCAAAGTCCCCTAAATAAATATGAATAAAAAAAGCGTCGCAGTCGCAGGCGGACCTTCGCCCACCCACCATTCATTATATCGCCATATAATTATAAATGGCTCCCCCAAAGGGGAGGGGTGCCATAATCACGGAGGAGAGGGGAGGAATTAAGAAGCACACCTGTAGAAAGCTGCTGCCTTTCTTCTGGTAGGTTTCCTTAGTCGACTCTCTAGACCTCCAAGGGCTGACTAGGAGGAGACGTGGAAGACGGCATCGAGAAGGACACAGGCTACTTTTTATGCCGAAAAAGCGCCTGCGTAGCCGCGAGCGAGCAAGTATAAATGGTGAAGTCTTACCGAAAACGGTCGAACTTTGCGTATTTCTTCCAGTCCTTGGGATCGGACTTGTACCCGGCCATCAGTTTCTGAACATCCTGTACGTTCACGTGGTCGTTTGAGAACACCATGTGCAGTTCCTCTATTAACTTCTCTAGTCCGGTTATTTCTCTGGAAAACAATAGAAAATATTTAACAAGACTATTTAGATTTCAAATATTGTCAAATGCTTTTTGTAACAATAACAATAATGCTGGACAATCCATACAGCATCGTTTAGCCTCAAGCTAAGCAGAGCTTGTGTTATGGGTACTAGATTGTTTTTATCGCATTGTTTTTTTTTTAATTTTGAGATTACACGTGCGTCGCTGAAGCTTGGCAGTGACCGCGTTAAAATAATGTTATTACATACAGGTAGGTTTAACGCATGCACTGCCTAGCCAGCGCATCAAGAACCTCACCTCACCTCAACAGGCTCTATCGGTCCACTGATGGACGCAGGCCCCCTGATAAGCGCCTTATCTCATGGGGGTAATGCCCATAATCCCCACAATTGCATGCGGGTTGGGGATCGCAGTTTCGATTGATATCCCTTAGTCGCCTCTCTAGACACCCGCGGGAAGAGTTGGGGTGGTGTAAGCTCTAAGCCGGCACCACACAGCCAGCATTGAGGACTTGTAGATAAACATTGTGCGTCTTGGCCTCTTGGGCCATGAAAGTGTCCCTCTCCAATCGCTTTCATCCATCGTCTTCCCGCGACTGATATGTCGTCAGATCATGGAGTCAGGCTTGAAGCATGGTTGTTCGAAGAATAATGTTCAAGGGGGAAAACTGGTATTAATTTTCCATATTGTAATACTTCCCCCTAAGGGGAATTCAGGGGTGAAACAGGAATACCCCGTTAAGTTGGGCTTCAACTTGCGATGTATGGTGCCGTATGGGATATTCGAATAAAGTTCCTTATGGTTGTTTGTGGTCAAAAATGAAAGTCCACCAGTGATGAAAGCCCTAAAATGAAAGCCCAGCCGTGGGTGTCCACTAGTTGCATCATCATCATCACCTATCAATCTTCAGCGGTCGTTCGATGGCGTATGACTCCATGTCCGTGCATTCCGACACCTTCAGCTTGCAGTTCGCGTTGTCAATGTCCATGGTGGCTTCTAGAACAGAATAGAATTATTTATTCAGGTAAAAAACAACATTTTATTTCTGTTAGAATAGCCTATGTTAGGTTGACCTAGACACAGAGTTCTCGAGGTATTATTAGGTAGGTATATTAATCGAAATACATGGGTTGCAATCTGTCAAGCTATTTTGAGAATAATAACAATAAAAACTAAGACAATAAATAAATATAAATAAATAACGCTGGACAATTCACACAGCATCATCTAGCCCCAAGCTAAGCAGAGCTTGTGTTATGGGTACTAGATAACTGATAGACATAATGCAATCTGATGAATATCGGGTGCCTATTGCCTATTTCAACAAATAACAAACAGTATAATAACAAACTAAATGAAATTACTTGTTATTGTTATTTCATACGACAGATTGAGTAAACTGTTGTTAATTTTCCATATTAGCGGGTAAGATTTATCCAACTAACCTACTAAGACTATCCTATTAATTCTACTAATATTATATACATAGGTGAAAGTTTGTGCGTTGCGTTGTGAAAAGCGAAGACAACGACAAAACTACTGAATCGATCGAGCTGAAATTTTGCACACATAAAGATCTGGACCTGGAATAACATAGGCTACTAATTTACTAAATATGGTGGTACACGAACGCTACCTCGAGGGCAGCCACCCAAAATATTCAAGATATAATTTTTTTATGAATAAGTATTTAAATTAATAACTGTATTTTTTTTAAACTAGCTGTTTGGAGTACCTACCTAACTGCGCGTCTTACAGCGGATTTCATGGTGTTCCGTTAATTAAATAAGCAATGTTTAATTGAGAGATTAGATTCTTATGATTGACTTTACAGATCTTAGACATAAGATCGGTAGAGTCAATCACGTGGACCTCTCCCCGGTAAGCCGGAACCTAACATGCCTACCATCTACTTGCTTAGGCCCTTTTATATTAATTGAAGTTAACTAGAGGTGCGAATGCACCAAGGAACGTTTTGTATCCCATCGTGTAGGCTGTCGTTAGGTCTTCAAAAAAGACATGGAAGACCAGCGCCATGGCATGATCTGCTGTCAACATGACGACATCAGTCACCACTCAGCATACAGGGTGGTACAAACGAACGTCACCTGGAACACTGGTCACTAGCCGCCGCAGCCGAAATTCGGCTATTAGGACATCGATAGGTATTGTATTTAGGTAGGTAAGCACTAAATCTAAGGCTCTACCAAATATTTACAAAGACTTAGGTCTTAGTTTTAGGTCACAGATATTGATTTGGGTTCTGCGAGCTTTTACATTACAGTTGAACTCTGAGTCCAGATAAAGGGACGGACGTTGATCCCAGAACAACATCTCCCGAAGGCTTCCATGGCGCAGTGGGTGGATGGCCATCTGAGATGGAAGATCAGCTAGATGTGTTTGTGGATGGAGGGAAGGCGATCGAGAGTGCACTCCTCTGTTTCAGTGAAATCTTTTGATGTAAGTAAACCATACCACGAGTACCATGATAGTGACACGGTAATTATCTATAGGATAATGTTACCGTGATAGTGATGTTCCTGTTTATTGTTGATTTTTGTTTGTTAAATCTTACCAACCCAGTTTTTTGTATATAATTTTTAATTTTGTACTTACCTTATATTTTTATTTCTTTTTAACATTGTATACTATTATTTCTCTGTATTTGTTTAAGTTTGGGAAGTTAGTATCATTTTTAATATTGTGTTACGAGTTTTTATGCTTAATCTAAGTTAAATTTAGAACCCAGTGAATGTGCCAAAAATAACACATTAGATTAACAAATCTTTAATGTTATTAGAGGGATAAAAGTGAATTGAAGATACCTCTTCGATTCTTGACTTAAGAATATTATCGTTTTGCTTGACTAAAACTTCAGAGATAGACACCAAATTTAAATAAGAGTTTAAAATGTTTTAGAAAACGTAGCTGTTTTAGAATTTTAGTTTTCTTAAAAAGCGAAGGATGCCGAATAGATACCCAACTCACGGACTGGGAAGATAAAAATCAGGCGTGGTTAATTTGGAGAAATGTTTATCTATGGAAAGGGGGAGGTAGCGGGTTCGATTGCCGCTTCGGAACAAATATTTGTCCGATCTGCAGATTGTTCAGGGTGTTCTGGATGTTTTCTTTAGACGAGTATAGTAAAATCTATCTTACGTAATGTATTGTATTAAGTATATCAGTCATCTTCCAGTACCCATAACACAAGCTCTGCTTAGCTTGGAGCTAGACAATGCTGTGCGAATGGTCCGGCATTTTTTTTATTATAGGAACGTATTAACGGTAACTAAGGTCGCCTAGAGATTTTTTAACCAAATAACTTAGGTACCATCTCGATTAAACTTAACTTTACGAAACGCAATTAGGTAGATACTGACCTTGTCCGCGAGAAAACAAAATATTAGGTCTAAGTTATAAATACGTAAGTAGATTAACTTGTTAATAACTCTCTGCTTAGATAACCACACGTATTTACTCACCAAGTAATCTCGAAATTTCTCGACTGATTTCACTTACACTAGAAACTTAAAGTTTTGTTTCTAATTATTGATTCAGAAAACACTATTTCACTTTTTACTGCGCAAAACTACCTAAATATGCAATAACTTGGAAGAAACTTAATAACTTATAAAAGTCTGATTATTAGCTTTTTTTTTAAAAAAAAACAGCTATATTCTAACTCAATAAAGACGCAACTAAAAAACCGCCGTCTACCAACGTGCGCGAAGATAGAATGACATATGATTTTCGCGCGTCTTTTATTTTGACAGATTTTTCGCGCGCTCGTCTACGAACAGTTTAGGCAACGTTCTGAAAGGGGTACTCCATTAAGTACTTATCAGCACTCGTACAGTTCAGTGCCTGTTTTAGGAATACCAACGATCTGGGCGATATTTCTACGGCGTCCCCTCGTCAAGTCGTCACCTTTCAAACCCATAGGAATAAAAAGGCAAAGGATAAAATGAAATAGCCATTTATTTGTTTTTTGTGTAATTCGTAAGACCCCTACAGTATGCGGCGTCCTGGGCGGTCGCCCAACCGCGCCTCACGCTGACGCCCCTCCTGCATACGTCCCCTGTTAAACATGCCTCCGCCAAGCAAGAGAATCACCACGCTTAAATTAGCCCTTTGGTAGAGTCATTCTCGCGTTAGTTTGTTGTTGTTTTTAACACTTTCATTGCCAATAACAATAATGCTGGACAATCCACACAGCATCATCAGCCAATGACGCATATTCACTGACGACCTCTGTGGCGCAGCGGGCGAAGGTCCGCCTGCGACGCAGGAGGTTGCGGGTTCGATTCCCGCCTCGGGACAAATGTTCATACGATCTGCAGATATTTGTTCAGGGTATTCTGGATGTTTTCTATGTATAATAAAAAATATCTATCTATGTAGTGTATTGTATTATGTATATCAGTTATCTAGTACCCATAACACAAGCTCTGCTTAGCTTGGGGCTAGATAATGCTGTGTGAATTGTCCGGCATTATTTATTTATTTATTTATTCAGGTTCACCAGCTTGTATGTATTTTAACGCGCCCCTTGGAGAATGGGTTATTTTATTACGATGTTTATTCTGATAAGTGCCATGTGAAATAAATGTCCCTCTCTGAGAGTTATCTGTGTTAATTATTACAATTGGGGCGCACGCATGTTAAAATAATAAGTAATATCTACTCACACTTCTACCTTGCTGTGCTATTGTGTGCGCTGTGTGGATTGTCCAGCATTGTTTAATATTTATTTTCCACGTCGTAATTATTATTGTTGTCCAATAAGACGCTTATACAGATATTTGCTATCCTAAAACCAATAATATTTAGTTTTAGCTAGTTATGTCTGTGCTCGAGCCTGTATCCTGACCTTACCTTTTATCTAATTTAATTGTAATTTAGTCAGTTTATTAGTAAATTTCGTAATTTAGTTAGTTAGTCTTTATTTAAGGCGATATGCCTTAAAAAAGGACTTGAAAAACGTAGGTTCTTAATTCTGCTGTATGTTTTATAATAATGTTAAGTAGGTACTCGATATCTTTCGCGAATTGTTTGCCAATTTTGATGATTGCTTTTGATGATTGATAGATTGATTGACTGACTTTGATTGATTTACTTGGTTTTGATGATTCTTTCACTTTTGTACCTGTAGGTAGAAGATTCGATTTAAAATTTATTTCTAAGGGATTACTTTTTGTACGGTAAAATTTAAAACAGTGTAAATATTTAGGAATTAGAATTAGTCTGCTTTTAGTTTTTATAAAAAAAAAACATCAATTTTTGAGCAACAAGCCTCTGTCCGCGGCTTTGCGCGTTTTACTAGATATAAAGTAGCCTATTATGTCAATCCAGATCTACAATACATTTGTAAAATTTCAGCACAAAGGTCAAAAAAGAAGTTTGGGCGTGAAGAGGTAGCATCCAACATGCGACCGGGGTATACAAATTTTAGTATTGAGGGTGGCTCTAACATCGCCTACCACACTAGTTTTTTTTTTCAAAATCTCCACGCACAATCAATGTCATATATTTATCATCGTTATATATTGGACATAAACAAAAAAAATTGGTTGTCTGTAAAGTCGGTTTACTGACGATAGTTGAACGTGACAACGTCTTAAGAAAATACTGATGGAATGGTATCATTTGATACTCGATCAAAACATGTAAATGTACTATAGTATAGCAGCTGTCCACGCAGACGCATCGCTCACTCAAGTAGGAGAGAGACGGATGTCGAGCGCTCTCGCTTGCACTTCAAGCCGTACATGGAACGCCTCAGAGCGAGGTAACGCCGCATGACGTCATGTTTTTTCGTGCGTGCAGCCGGCTCTATCGAATTATAAGACGTTGTCACGTCAAAAAAGGTTTTATCACAAAATGTCCTAAAGCGCCAGGTTTCTGAGATATTCACAGATGAAAATACCTATTCCTCTAATTTTTTTTAATGGTGTTTTGGCCAAAATCTTCTAACAACTTTACGTTTATCTGAAGTGTTCCTTTGATATCTGACTGGACTAATATAAGTATGTAACTTGCTTAGTTATAGGAGCTCTACATTTTTCTTCAGTTAGTGGTAAATTCTACAGGGTGC
The DNA here is from genome assembly GCA_963564075.1 of Eupithecia subfuscata. NCBI lineage: Eukaryota > Metazoa > Arthropoda > Insecta > Lepidoptera > Geometridae > Eupithecia > Eupithecia subfuscata. Next base: position 9,257,788 of record OY751124.1, on the reverse strand, counting down.
CACGTAACATGTGTACTACCCCGAAAGTGGGCGTTCTGGACCCCGAGGGGATCAACGAATGATAAACGATTTCTTGAATTTCGTTTTTTTTTGACAATAATAGTTAGTTTAGGCACCTACGTGAGGAAGCCACGGCCAGAATCTAGTAATTTAAGTTTTTGTCAACTTCCGGAAAACAGTAGGTACCTACCTACTTAATAGGTAGGTACCTAGACACAGAGGCACCTACATGTTTTAAAAGTATACTGAGTTATGTAGGTACGTCCAACATAGCAACATATGATACTGAGTGTTATCTTAAAACGAAGAGTAGGTAAGTATTATTAATTAAATTATAATAGCTACCTAGTAGGCATATACGAAGACCCCTGTGGCGCAGCGGGCGAAGGTCCGCCTGCGACGCAGGAGATTGCGGGTTCGATTCCCGCCTCGGGACAAATGTTTGTACGATCTGCAGACATTTGTCCAGGGCGTTCTGGATGTTTTCTATGTACATAATAAAAAATATCTATCTATTTAGTATATTGTATTAAGTATATCAGTTATCTAGTACCCATAACACAAGCTCTGCTTACCTTGGGGCTAGATAATGCTGTGTGAATTGTCCAGAATTATTTATTTATTTATTATATACAGGGTGCCACGAAAAACATGTAAAGTAAAAAAAAGTAAAAATGCGTTTATTTTGTAACCAATACATACATAGCACATACAAAAGATAAAGGTTAATACAAAAGTAAGATAAAGGTCACAAAAATGGCCAACACTCAGCAGATGCTATGGTAGGATGTGTCCTGCCAGAGCGCTGGTGTTCCGCGCATGTGTAGGTGTACATGTGTAGGTACTAAGCCGAAAGGGGGTAATTCTGGACCCCGAGGGGAACAACGTTTGTTCTACGATTCATGAAGGTCGATTTTTTTTTTAATTTTTGTAAAAGAATTGTTTTTCTTCTCGTTCGTGTTCTTTTACGTGTATTCTTCCCTTATTCGTAGGTAGTTAGTTTATGCCCGCGGCTTCGCACGCGTTGTTTCTATGGAAACGTTTAAAGGGAATGATGGAATGATGGGAAAATTATTTATGAGATAAAAAGCAAGCCTATGTTTTATTCGAGGCCTAGAACTACCAATATGCGAAATATCAGCCCGATCCGTTCAGTACTTTTCGGGACAAATGTTTGTACGATCTGCAGACATTTGTCCAGGGCGTTCTGGATGTTTTCTATGTATAATAAAAAATATATATCCCATAACACAAGCTCTGCTTACCTTGGGGCTAGATAATGCTGTGTGAATTGTCCAGCATTATTTATTTATTTATTTATTATTTACTTTTGGCGTGAAGAGGTAACAAACATCCAACCATCTGTACATCGAAACTTTCACTTTTATAATATTAGTGTGATTATTGTTTCATGGCCCAAGACGCAGACGAGCCTCTCGACCCTCGTGTGGCGGAGGCTGGGCAGTGAATGCGTTAAATATATATCAAAGGATTTACATCGTTATTTTTTTATAATTTTATGACAAAACACTGGTTTTGCTAATAAAAACAAATAAAACACGTTTGCGGAATATTTTATGATGCAAGAGTGCGTGTAAAAAAAACACAAATAGGAAGAAAAAACTTAATACAAAACATATAATTTATCGAAATTAAAAAAATCGTTTTATCGTGGTGTACTTATCAGCACAGTTAGATAATTTAATAAAAATATTGTTATAGTATTTCATTTCGTTGGGTAAGTAGGTAACTTGAATAACTTCAAAGTCATAATTTTATTGCATATTTGTTGTTTGTTTACACAAGGTTAAAAATAATATGTTCCTAACATGCACTTTGCGGGAGATACAATATTTAGCTACCCAAACATATTTATCTTTCCATTCTCATTAAACTACCTTGAAAAATATAAATAAGGTACCTAAATAGAATAGAAAATGTTCCCTGATTAGCAGTAGTTACAAAAAACACCCTTAACAACCGGAACCAATATCTGCAGATGTATTATGAAAACAAGTCGTTCAAACATTCATTCCGAGGCGGAATCAAACCCGCAACCTCCGGCGTCGCAGGCGGACCTTCGCCCGCTACGAAACAAAGGTCGTCGTAGTAGAATATATCTAAGTTTTTTTATACAATAAAGGCGTATGCCACTCAACATGTTTCATGCCGTAACAGGGTATATTTTATCAAAACATTAGTGACACTATAAAAAAAATCTACACACACAGTGAAAGAAATCAATGCAGACATGAGCGCCCTGCATTCCTTATTAACACGTTCAATGCCACCACGTTTTTCATTATGTCCCGCCGGATGCCGCGTACATTTCACAGTGGACGCACCAGGTGCGTCACCGGCACTGGAATGAAAATTAGGTGAACACGCAGGGCGAGCCGGTGGCACTGGACGTGATTTACTCAAACATCATACGTAATCTGTACATTATTTTGAAACCTTCTTTGAGAAAAGTTGGCCTTTCCGGCTTATTCGAAAGGCGGCCAGCAATTTTCATTACGGTCGTGTTTTGCGGCTCGCAATAGATTTTGAATTTCGAACAGTATTTTGGTTTGAAAAAAGTAAGGTGCATAAAGGTTTTATGCATAATGAGCAGTACAAGCTTCACTGGCTGATTAGAAAAAAAGAAAACGCGGAAAACTGACAAAAGAGCATCGCGGTGAACAGTTAAAGTTTTTTAAGTTTTTATCAATTTTCGTGTTTAAATTGTACAAAATGAACTTTTCGACATGTGTTTTAAATCACTCGCATTGTTTGAGTAAATCCTATACAAGCCTCGGTCCACAATGACTTCCCTGCTGGCCACGTTATGATGGTCTCAAGTTAAGCTTACTACTGTCTCGGCTTTCAAGCTTGCTCATCATTGCAGCTCTTGATGTGAAGAAGACAGAAATTCAAATCGAAAACGACAAATTCATTTGTGATGAACAAATGCAGTTACTAAATGGCGAAATTAATGCTATAGGCTAAGGCTACCTTTTTCGAAAAACTTCGAGTAAATTAAATTAATATAATAATAAATGTAACAAGGTGCAAAAGCTAGTCTTATTTTCAATTGAACAAACGAGAAAAGAAATGTCACTAGTTCAGTCAACTGAACTGGACAACTAAACTAGTAGGAATAGACGGATGGTTAACGTTTCATCGAGCGAGGGAGGAAAAGGGTATCAGATACTGGATTTTATCCTAGGTACCGAGGTAGGTACTGAGGTAGGTACCAGAGAGGTTCCGGTCTAAGAGGGCAAAGCCTTTATAAATCCTGTCTCCCTAAATCGCAAAGCCAAAGGATTAAGTACAAATAATTCACCGCACATAACACAAGCGAGTTCACCTATTAAACCACACGCGATTCGAATTACTTAACTCACATTATCTCGGCGCCAAGCGCGAATGGACGTAAGCCAACGGAAACTTAGCGTACTTACGCCATTTTGTTTACCGCCATCTTTAAATAGTATACTACTTTTGCGAAGAAACGCCACAGAAGAATAATGACGTATCTCAGTACATTTAACGCCTAAGGATATGCCGTTTTGGAATAAAAAGGGCAGTGTTCTCGTTTAAAAATGGTATACCACTTTTACGAAGCATGTCTTTAGGACAATAATGTCGTAAGTCGGTAGTTTTTGGTGCGGAAAATCCCGCGTTTTGGTACTTAGGAGATATTTGGAAAGTGTAACAGAAATTCTTTGGAAGGAGTTTTTCGAGTCCGTTTCGCGTCCTTGTTTGATAAGTACTTATGTAGATTTTTGGTACTATTGTGGAATACGCAATTTGGTAATTATAATTTTTTATAGGTTTAAAACGCTATGGCGTGCGATTTTCAATTTAAACCTAGTTAACTGTATGACATCGGCTATACCCGACGCCATGGCCATCTATCGAGATATGTGGAACTAATAGATGTTTACAAATCAAAAACTCCTCATAAGATTAAAATAGTAAGCAGGTACTGCCGCGTCGGCGTCGTAAGAATAGATCTCTCCAAGTTAGCCTGAGGATGTCGTAAGAGCCGACTAAAAGCGCGTTCCCATTATGTCGTGACGACAGAAAGTAGTTCAGTTTAAAGCATCGTGGCTTGTATTATATAAATACATAGGTGTTCACAAGGACGGCATGATTAACTGTCGTCCCAGTCGTCCACGACACTAGTCATGACGTTAGATTGTCAAGGAAATCTCAATAGTGGGAACAGTTAGAGACGATAGTGCAAGTGTCCCAAAGTGTATCTTGTCCTCCGATGTCATTGATCGCCAGGTTGTCTTGTCCCGGGGGCGAATTCTGCTAACCAATCGCTTTACAATGGGATCGTCGCAGAATCTTCCAATAATAGAAACTCTAGAAAGTGTGCGGTGCTATTTGCCCGCTGAGATTGATTTCATTGAAACTTTTACCACGCGTCCCTCCATCTGTAGTTTTATTCCTCAAAGGTGAAGCCAAAATGCGTCATTCTTAGAAGATACCGTTGTTATGGTAAACCGATTAAGTTGGTGGAAATTGACCCCGGTCTCCTGCCGTTTCAGTTCAGTCCACGACACAGAGTCGTTGTTGGTCGTGCGCGACTTCGTCGCTCCGCGGAACCTCGGGAGAACGATAGGCTGTTGTATCTAAAGTTAAGTTGATTTAACCAATCGATTCGAGTAACTGTTTGAAGTTATTACTACCTCTTCGAATGCAGCATCTCGTGTATAAACTCATGATAGGATTATAAACGAGTGAAATTCGCTATTTAGTTTGTCTATATTTTTACAATGCTGAACGTTTTCTAATATCAATTTGTTAGTTTTCGAGACGTATGACGTCACAGCATAGATAAATATGGCTGACAGCGTTTCAATTTTCGCTTGTTTACGAAAAGTTGACTTTTAAAATAAAGTTTAGTGATGCCTATTTTTTTCCTCTAATTGGACAATAATTAATAATTTAAGACCTACTTTAGAAAGAGTCAACTAACCTATTACCAATTACCCAGTAGAATTCAATTTATTCATAATTTCGTTCCGAAAACAACGAAATTATAAATGAAACCGTTGAAATAAAAAATCTTCTGCGATTTGCTCTGATGCATGTCTGATGGATGATAATGCCATCTAATATTTTCCATTTTCCACGAATATTTATTTGATTTTGTAATCCCTTCGTTTATCTACAGGTAGGTGAAATAGGTACCTAGTATATTAAATTTAAAAAACAGTAGTTATGCATAATTAACAATATATTATTCTTATAATTATAACATACCTACTTATAACCTAGTTAATACCTAAACAGATTGCTTAAATTAACATAACCAAGCTGCGCTTAGTTCGAAGCTAGAAGTTTGTACAATATAGTAGGTATTCAAAATCTTCTCTCTATGAACGCATTCACTGCCCAGCGCGAAGGACACACGGGGAAGGAGAAGCACGTCTGCGTCTTGGGCTATAAAAGTGTTAGAATTCCTGCGGTCCGTTGATAGACAAAATCAATTTGAGCGCTCACTAAAGTAGTTCGTATATCCGACATCGCGTCTAGAGTTGCTAACGAAACGTAATAGATGACGTCATAACCGGCGCCATCTTTACGCTGACAACGCTCACGCTACCGAGCATGGTCGCTGTGAACGATCTGTCAAATTGACATATGATCATACAAATTGACATATGAAAGTTTCAAAATCACCATAAAACTTGAGGTTATGTTTACTTGAGCGATGTGAGCGCGTCTATAGCCGTTCTGTAGAACATATCCGACGTTATGACGACATTATATCTGACGTTATCGCACTCAAGGGATTCGGAACGACTTTGAGCGCTGTTAGCGCTGATAGTCTTATGAACTACACTTGCGAGCTTTAAAATGGAATCGCTTCATCGCGCGAGTTGATCAAAACAATTTTTTTACAATTTATGTACAATGAACTATAGAGGTCATTTGAAAGGTAATTTTGTTACCTTTCAAGTGATATCAAGAAGATTTAAAATTAATTAAATTGGCTACCTAAATTTTGGGAATTATTGCAATAGGTCGAAGTTGCCTCTATCGGCTTCTATCGGCGCCGGAGCTGGATGAGCTGGATTTCTCCCTCGTATCCGCTGTTTTAGCTCGTCCCACATATGCCAGATTGGGTTCAAGTCAGGAATAAGGGCTGGCCAGTCTAGTGTGGGAATGCCGACATGGAAGAAAGAAAGAAAGAAAGAAAGAAAATTAATTTATTAGTTCACTAGAAAGCTTGCAACTATTACAATACTTAAACTTACTTATGAAGACGTCTGTCGGTGCTGTCTAGTCACTGCTGCGGTGTGGCAGCGGACATTATCGTGCATTAAATCAAAATTTATCGTCGCCAATAAATCCTGCGTAAGGGAAAACATAACTTAACTGATAGTTCACTGCAAAGAAATTGTAAAAATTAGTCTTGAAAAACCCTTGAAGCGATTCCAGTTTAAAGCTCGCAAGTGTATATACGGACCTCAGCATTTTTTGACTATCGCCCACATACAGCGAATACCTATTGCATTTCTTCATTCTATTTTATGTCAATTTGACAAGTCTTAGCATGTACACCGAAATTTTGTATACAATTTTTCATATGTTTCACCATTGACAATAAATATATTCTATTCAATTCTATACACCTGTGGAAGCTGCTGCCCTTCCCCTGGCAGGTTTCCTCAGTCTCTTCCACGGACATCCACGGACTGAGTTAGAGGGGTCTATTCTAACGGCAATGGATGGGTCCCATTGCCGTCGAGGCATGCGAATCGACCAGTTGTTGCAGTTGGCTTATTATAGAATTGTTGTACTGCACATTGAATTCAGTCATCAACATCATCACTGGCTTTCCGGATTCCTTGTTCTTGTGGTGCAGGAGTGTCAATCATCATCGTCATCATCATCATCATCCACAGCTGTCGCCGCTAGCTTCGCCCGTAGCTCCGTGGCCGGGTTGAACACGCCCCCAGTCTGAGTGTTGCAGATGTAGCAACGAGTTGATTTCTTGTAGTGATCGAGTGCACAGCGTTCGCAGAAGTAGTGTTTGCATCTGAAACAAGAGAAAATAGAGTTAAAAAACCCGTAATGATGTTGAAATTAGCCTGTAATGTCTTACTGTTGGGCAAAGGCTCATGTTAGGGCTATGTTTCCTGTCATTGTCTCCATGTCATTCACATTGCTTCGTTTACACAAATTTTGCCTCATTTACGCTCATTTCCCCCGTTTTTTCTAATTTACCAGTTGACTAATAAACTACTTGGTAGCGACAGGCTGAAGGCCCCCTGCATAGAAAGTACTTGAAAGGCAGGTCCTAGTCGCTGTGGATCTCGTAAACCTCTTCATCATCAGCGAGAGCTACCGACTGGCTGATAGAGACTGAGGATACCTTGTCGACTCACCTGGTCCGCCTGTCTCTCTGTGAGCCGTACTTGTAGTTACTGGCTTATGGACAAAGAAGCCTATTTAGACTTACTTTGTCACTCTAGATGCTTTTCCTTGGTATTAGTGGAGGTATCACCACTGTGACACCGAACAACGTCTGTCAGTCGAGATACGTTTCTTTGGAGCGTGTGAAGGTATGTTAGCTTTTGCCGTAATTACAGTAATTTTGCCTCAATTACACTTTATTTACTGCACAATTTTCCCCTCATTTACCAACAAAGTAATCACATAGACACGTACTTGGTAGCGACAGGCTCCGTGAAGGCTCCCCTGCATATAAAGCACTTGAAGGGCAGCTCCTCGTCGCTGTGGATCTCGTAATCCTCTTCATCATCAGCAGGAGCCGTCTCGTCCCGCTCCAGCTGCCAGCCGTGCTTGTAGTCTGCACGGTCGTGGAGGAACTTGCAAGAATCTGGAAGGTGACGAATCAAATATAAATACCTAGCATCAGCCCGCGGCTTTGCAGACGCTTTTTCAGGATCAAAAAGTACCCTATGTCCTTCTCCGGGGTGGTATCCCTATCTCCCTGTCAAATTTCATTGCAATCCGTTCAGCCGTTTAGGCATGAAACGGTAACAGATAGACCGAGTTACTTTCGAATTTATAACATGTACTAGACGATCGCCTCGCGGTTTCACCCGCGTAGTTCCCGGTCCCGTGGGAATTCCGGGATAAAATATAGCCTATGCCACACCCTGAAAAGTAAGCTTCCTAAAGGTGAAAGAATTTTTCATATCAATCCAGTAGTTTCGGAGCCTATTCAATACAAACAAACAAACAATCAAATCTTCCTTTTTAATATTAGTATAGATTAGCATGGTTTTATTTGAAAACCGAGGAAGGGCAGTTTTCTGTGTATTTTGACCACCTCCACTTTCTCCCTGCCAAGCGTGGTGATCGCAGCCCCCCTTGCCCCCCTTGTTTGGGGAGAGATGTGAGCAGTATAAGTATCCCTTTTGATTCATTCCCTTTTCATATATAAGTATCCCTTTGGCCACATTGTCACTTAGGCCCGTATATGAAAGATTGCTCAGCCGTCTGCTGATACGGTCTATGCTTGAGTACCTACCACTTTTCTGTTGCATAAGTATTACTCAAGCATAGATAGTTTCAGATGAAGCTACAATTTACTCAACACGGAGGTCTAGCCATGATAAAATTAAATAAACTAACCTCCAAAACCACAGAAGCCTGTTTCTTTGTAATCTTTGCAGATGTCTGGTTGGTAGTCCCATCTGTGAACAAAAAATATCGTCAGGTGATTCGTTTAGAGTTGGCTCAATGATATAGAAAATCTGCTAATAACATATCGAATACATTTTTTGCCCGCGGCTTCGCTCGCGTTCTTTGAAAACGTTTTATGGTTATTTCCATGGTAGGTATTATATACTTCTCCAGGTATAGCATTCCGAGACAGCAAGGTCACGTGGGTGACACAAATTCTACGTTATCGGCGGAAATAGCGGTTCTCAAACTTTTTAGTTTGGGGACAAAGTATTTGTATTAGTATTTATTTAAAACATTAGGTACTTCTATTATTACAGGTCAAACCTAATACAACAGAGTAGTCATCTAAATATATGTAAATGTAAAACAATAAGCAAAATAATTCAATACTAATGTCAATAAGCAGAACAATTCAATATCTAATCAGTGAGCAAAAAATACAGATCATAATAATTTCAAATTATGTCATTATTTCATTCGTATCGTAAAAAATACGCATTATTTACCATAGCACAAATCACACTAGTATTATAAATGCGAAAGTTTGGATGGATGGATGGATGGATGTTTGTTACCTCTTCACGCCAAAACTACTGAATGGATCGGGCTGAAATTTTGCATGCAGGTAATTTTAGGCCTGGAATAAAACATAGGCTACTTTTTATCACATAAATCAGTTCCCATGGGATAGAAATAACCTCAAAACGTTTCCATAGAAACAACGCGTGCAAAGCCGCGGGCAGAAGCTAGTTAAACAATATAGCCCTTACGAACTCGCTCGTAGTAGCTCGTAAGTAGATCTATTTACTAGCCAAACTCGATGTAGAGTGTTGTACACGGGTTTAAAATTAGACGATAGATTTTTTATTTAAATTAGTAATGGGCCCAGTCGACTAAAGAAAAGTAATAAATTAAATGCATTAGGTCAACTGGCCCCGTAGGGCCAGTTTTTTCCGGGGCCAGTCGACTAAAGAGCCTTGTAAACAAACCACGACACAAATAAAAACTTGATTGGTGTCGAGTTTCAGTTATGCAATATTCATTGAAGGAAGGATCTCCAATCGACAAGTAATATAAACTACGTAGGTATATAAAGACGCGGCAAGAGAGTGGATTTTAGGTTACGGGCGTTTTGTTTACAAACTACATCCGAGTTTGGTTAATTAATAGATCTACTTCTTCCCCAGTGTCATGTCAGACCTTGTTTTCATGGACCAGTTATTCCTATCCCCTAGGCACTGTGACATAAAAAATAGCCTCTGTCATTCCAAGTTTCTAATAGTAGTATAAGTAGATAACGCTGTGTGAATTGTCCAGCATTATTTATTTATTTATTCTAAATGTCTTCTAGACCGACGACATCGCAGCGGTGGCGGGGAGTCTATGGATGGGGGCGGCTCAGGACAGTTATTAGTGAGGTCGTATGGGGCCTATGTCCACTAATGTCCAGCTGTGGAGATTTGTTGGCCGATGTGATGTGATGAATGCTTTGCTAGTCCTCTTTGTAGCCCTTTCGAGAGGGATGGATTTGTATCCCCGTCGTTTTAGAATAGCTTTTCGCATGTTTGAACAAGAGAAATTGTTAATGTAAATTCATTATTTTAATTTTGTATAAAAACTTGCTCGCCATACCCCCCAAAGCTGGGGCCCGATTCCCTATGACCCAAGAGATAACATGCCCAAAACGTGTGACGTCACAACGCGTTCTAAACACAAACGCGTTTCAAACGAGCCTATGTGTGGAATCGAAAAATGGTATTCTGCATGCCACAAGACTGGTTGTCTATGCCCCGTGTTTTGTTTTACGATTATTTCACACGCTTCGTTCAAAATCTTACATCCGGTCTATTCGGAAATTTTACGGTTTTATTAACAATTATTTTTTGTTTCCAATAATAAATATTTTGAATTATAAGCTTGCTCAACCATTAAATTGTTGAGCTTACACTACTATAATGTGATTTGAAAATTTAGAGCCCAAAAATAATGATTTGTATAAACATTCAAGTCACTCATTACTAGTTTCGGAACGAATAAGTAGTTTTCATTGATTGTTTGTTTTGAACAACATAACCTAAAAATCTACCAATTATTCGAATAAATAAAGCTAGATTACCACTGACTGACTGACTCATTCTATTATATAAGGATATTATTCTAAGGAGACGACGCGTAAGACGCTGGCACCAGCAAAGTACGACTATAAACAGGAGGTTACCCAGGGGTTCTGCGGACCCTCTTTCAATGGACCCTAAATTGTTTGTGCGGTGCTAAAGGGTTAGCAAAGAACTGTATTCTTTTCTATGTGGGATCCTTAAAAGCAGAGATGGAGTGACTCCTCAAAGGTGCACAAGTATAACACCAGAAATCAAAGTAAGTGCATCATTAAAATTAGTAATAGGTACTGGTACTTAGGTACATGAGATAAAAACCAATAAGGTGCTTATCACGGGGAGGCCTGCGTCCAGCTATGGACTGTTGTTAAAGTTCCTTATAGGCTGTTCGGGGAGGTGGCTGTACTTACCTACCTACACTGTAATACTACCTTTATTCTAACCCTACTTTTTAATACAAAGAATTACTTTTATTTTTTTAGATACAACACTCAATTTCCTGGCCACCGGTAGCTATCAAAAGCCAGTGGGGCAGGACTGGTTAGAGCCCCTCAGCTAGCCGTCTGTAAGTCGCTGTGTAGAGGAAGTTGTTCATGCCCTCAATGAACTGCTTCCAAGCTATGTGAAATTTCCTACCACAAAACAAGAGAGGAATGTAATCAAACAAAGGGTATGTATACATTATATTTATTAAATTTTGTTTGAAATCTCCACAAGGGCATTGCAAACTTGTAAAAAATTGATTTGTTTCAACATTGTGTGGATAAAGTCCAGAATTTTGACACAATAGTAACACAAAATGTTATGCAACGGCACTACAAAAGTCGCACACCTTTTTGCTCTACCGTAACACGATGGTGTTACAAAGTGGTAGCGCAAAACTATAAAGTTGAGGTTACATGAAAAGCTAAAATAACACATGAAATTAACGAAAATAACATGATTTTATTTTTACATTGTGAGAAGACCAACACATATCAGTGCATAGTTGCATTTCACCAATAATGATGTCTGCAAAATCCTCCAAGGGAGGAAGATGGTACCTACCTATTTAAATAATAAAAAATATTTCTGCCTTGTTTCAGATATGCGACAGCGATTAAAAATTACACAGAAGTGGAAAAATTGAGTGGCTACTAGGGGACTCTGGCTATCCCCAAAAACCATGGCTTATGTCGCCTGTGCTCCACGCAGCTGATCATACTCCAGAAGCCTACTACACTAATATGCAATATAATAAACAATCAATGCCTCATTATGCGAGTCTATTGTGATGAATTATTGAATGATTACCCTTCCCTAACGTTTTTCACGCCTATAAAAACACCATGTAATTATTTATTTATTTATTAAAGACGAGCAGCCTGTGGCTGATGTGTCTTTAACACACAGTGTTGAATAAGTCATTGCGTCACTTTTTTTAGTTTGTTTTTGTCGTCTGGTAACCAGTTGTCAAGTTTATTCTTGAAGGTGTTTGTTTGTTGTGAACCACTCTATTGCTTATAAAATGGTGCGCTGCAAGGGCTTGAGTAGAGTCACGGGCCAATCTAAGGTGGTGTCCACGGGTTGAACGTCCTTCTTTCTTTATGTAGATGTCTTGTAGGGATGGCAGGTTGTATTGGTGAGTATCTTGTAGGTTTCAATGAGGTCACCTCGAAGACGTCGTTCTTCTAGAGTAGTGAGGCGTCGTGCGCGTAACCTATCTTCATAGGATTTCCGTCGTAAAGACCATGGGATCTTGGTAGCCTTTCTCTGAACACTTTCAAGCAGGTTTATGTCTTTATGAAAGTAGGGGCACCGCTTGGCAGCTTGGAATCCATATTCGAGCAGTGGTCTGATGTATTGTATATCTTCCGGAAGACTTCCACTGCTTATTGTAGGAATTCTATTTGTAAAACACAATCTTTCAAGGTACGGGTAATATAATTGTCACATCTAGAGCGGGAACCGTAACCGTAGTAGATATTTTAATTTATTTATAGGTAACTTACGGGTTCCTATAAAAGAAATGATTTTATTTACATAATGTTTGTTATTATTTTAGTATAACCTCCAAAGACGAACGACGAAACGAGCCGTACTAACTATTGCAGGAACACGCTAATCTGTGCCTTAACACGCTATGAACGAGCTCGTTTAGTTGACAGTTCAAATCGTGCCGTGCCGTGTTATGGAATGACTGCTAGGGCATGCGGAATACGGTTTTGTCCGATTCCACGCCGTTGTCGTGTCGTAGGTGTGTAACACGCTTGCATTGGTCATAGGGAATAGCCGCCCTGGGGCCCGATTCCCTATGACCTAAGAGATAACATGCCCAAAACGTGTGACGTCACAACGCGTTCTAAACACAAACGCGTTTCAAACGAGCCTATGTGTGGAATCGAAAAATGGTATTCTGCATGCCACAAGACTGGTTGTCTATGCCCCGTGTTTTGTTTTACGATTATTTCACACGCTTCGTTCAAAATCTTACTTCCGGTCTACTCGGAAATTTTACGGTTTTATTAAAAATTATTTTTTGTTTCCAAATAATTAATATTTTGAATTTTAAGCTTGCAATTTAATGGTTGACCATTAAATTGTTAAGCTTACACTACTATAATGTGATTTGAAAATTTAGAGCTTTGGGCTCTAAATTTTCAAATAGTAGTAATGATTTTTATAAACATTCAAGTAGTAGTCATTACTAGTTTCGGAACGAATAAGAAAGTTTTCATTGTTTGTTTTCGACACTCCTTACTGACACTGGCAGAGTCGTAGCGAAAAGCAAGCGGTGCCATTATATAAGAAGTTGAAGTTGACTAACATATTTAACCTAAAAATCTATCATTCTTGCCGCCGACGAATATACCAAATTTCTCTAAATTATGGATATCATTTTAAGGAGACGACGCGTAAGACGCTGGCTCCAGCAAAGAACGATTGTAAACAGGAGGTTACTCAGGGATTCTGCGGACCCTCTTTCAATGGACCCTAAATTGTTTGTGCGGTATTATAGGGTCAGCAAAGAACTATATTCTTTTTTATGTGGAATTCTCAAAAGCAGAGTTGGAGTGACTCCTCAAAGGTGCACAAGTATACCTTCAGAAATCAAAGTAAGTGCATCAATAAAATTAGTAATAGGTACTGGAACCAAGTACATGAGATAAAAACCAATACCTTAGGTGCTTATCACGGGGAGGCCTGCGTCCAGCTATGGACTATTATAGGCTGTTGAGGGGAGGTGGCTGTACTTACCTACCTACACTGTAATACTACCTTTATTTTAAACCTACTTTTACAAAGAATTACTTTTATTTTTTAGATACTTACAACACTCAACTTCCTGGCCACCGGTAGCTATCAAAAGCCAGTGGGGCAGGACTGGTTAGCGCCCCTCAGCCAGCCGTCTGTAAGTCGCTGTGTAGAGGAAGTGGTTCATGCCCTCAATGAACTGCTTCCAAACTATGTGAAATTCCCTACCACCGAACAAGAGAGGAATTTAATCAAACAAGGGTATGTATATATTCTATTTATTAAATATTGTTTCAAATCTCCATAAGGGCATTGCAAACTTGTGTTACAAAGTGGTCGCGCAAAACTATAAAGTTGGGGTTACATGAAAGGCTAAAATAAAACATGAAATGACCTAAAATAAAATGATTTTATTATTACATTGTGAGTCACACATATCATCCACCAATTATACAACCATTATTAATATATTTATTAATTTTATACCATGCAGTTTTTGAGAAAATTGATAATAGATGCATTTTGACTTAAGCAAAAACGTCAAAATTTTGGACTTTACCCATGTATGTCTGTATTACAGATTTTATGAAAAGTTTGGCATGCCAGGAGTAATAGGATGCATTGATGGGACCCTCATCGCCATAGTTGCACCACGAAACCACCCAAGCGAAGCAGCATTTTTCTGTCGCAAAGGATACCACGCCATTAATGCTGCTATTGTAAGTGTACATTACATTTTAGTTCATCATGCCCATATTTCTTGATAGTTCGGCATAGTTGCATTTCACCAATGATGTCTGCAAAATTCTCCAAGGGAGGATGGTGCCTATTTGAAATAATAAAAAATATTTCTGCCTTGTTTCAGATATGCGACAGCAATTTAAAAATTATTGGCGTTTGTGCAAAATTTGGAGGGGCTGCTCATGACAGCTATGTTTGGAGAGCATGGTCTCTGAGCCGGTTCATAGAAGATGAACATACTAGTGGAAAAATTGGGTGGTTACTAGGGGACTCTGGCTATGCCCAAGAACCATGGCTTATGACGCCTGTGCTCCACGCAGCTGATCATACCCCAGAAGCCTACTACACTAATATGCACGTTCATACACGGGTGTGTGTTGAACGGTGCATAGGACTCCTGCAAGCTCGATGGCGATGTTTATTGCGTCATCGAGTTTTACATTATGAGCCCACAAAATCTGCAAAAATAATCAATGCATGTGTAGTATTACACAATTTATGCCTGAACCATAACATTGATATTTTGGATGATACAAGTGGATCAACATCAGATGATGATATTTCTGATGATCCACTTGTATCCATACCCATAGAATCTTCTGCGGGTGACCATGCACGACGACAATATATTCAGGTTTTGTGGGACAACAGAAATTAATGTTTTGTTTCATGTTAATAAAAATAAGTAATAATGCTGGACCATTCACACAGCATTATCTAGCCCCAAGCTAAGCAGAGCTTGTGTTATCGGTACTAGATAACTGATATACTTAATACAATACACTACGTAGATAGATATATTTTATTATACATAGAAAACATCCAGAACGTCCTGGGCAAATGTCTGCAGATCGTACAAATATTTGTCCCGAAGCGGGAATCGAACCCGCAACCTCCTGCGTCGCAGGCAGACCTTCACCCGCTGCGCCACAGAGTCGTCAAACATGAAACAAAACATTAATTTCTGTTGTACGAACGAAATGTAGGTATGTTTTGCATAACTGACATGTCATAAATATTTTATTTTAGTTCTATTCGTGTTTAATTTTAGGTCTTCATCTAACCCCCCTCAACAACTTTATAGTTTTGCGCTGCCACATTGTAACACTATTGTGTCATGGTAAAAAACAGTGAGACTTTTGTGCTACCGTGGCACAACATTTTGTGTCACTATTTTGTCATTTGTGTAAAAATTTTGAACTTTACCCATTTAGGTGTATCTTCTTGTGTATAAAAAAGTGAAATAAAAGAAAGATTGTTCTTTGGCAAATTTATTATATAACTGTTATTTCATTTTATTTGAAATTTCCTGAAGGGCACCCACCAATCTGAAAAAAAAAATCTATCTTATTAAGTTTTCAAATAAAAGTTTCTAAATGTAACATGCTGTTTATTTGCTGTTACCCTCCACAAATATGCAAGCATTTATAAAATACACACACACACAATTGAGGGGTGCAGTATCATAACCCGCTATAATGCTTTTTGACCAATATCGTGTTAGTACCATCAATCAAAAGTTCTTAAAAATTGCTTTGAAATGGTTGGCTGCTTTTCTATTAAAACCCATTAAAACTCAGAGAAATCCGCTGGTAAAGAACGATGTAAGGATCAAAAGCCACTATAATAGCGTAGGTCAGTTTCAAAATCCTCTATAACACAATCGACCAATCACAGCACCGGATTTGCGTCGCCTCATCGAGAAAATAGTATGGCGGTTGTGACTTTCTGTGTACAACAAGTGTTCGGATTTTTAATAAATTTAATGCAAAAACATGGAAGAATTAGCCCAGTTTGTGCAAAAATCAGATCTGAAGCATTTGAGGAAGAGGCCACGCGTTCCGTCATCATGGAAACGTGAAGTGGAGCGCAAGAAATGGTGAGTGAAAATGGAACAAAAATCTCCTGGAAAGTTAGCAAGAAAAGTTTTATGCAAGATGTACCTAGTTAAGTTTTCAGCCAGTTATGTACGTAGATACCATTTTATACCTAAGAGAAACTCGTGTTTAATACATTTTGAATAAAAACTATAATAATACTTCATATCTTTTTATTTTATGTATGTACGCAGGTAAATAATACATTTTAGGTAAAATATCTTTGCTATGTTAACAGTAGGTACCTACCTATTTTTCTTCCTTCACGTGTCAATGACACAACAATTAAAAATATTATTTATTATTATTATTATTGAAAACATAGGAATCAAATACAATACACCTAGTAATAAAATAATATCCTACCTCCGACCCCTATTTTAAAAATTATGTCGTATAACGCCATCCATCCACCATCTTATTGTTGGTTTTGGTTGGTTGCAAAACCCGCCAAAATATGACTGTTCATTTTCAAAACCCGCCATTATGTAAGATTAGTTTCAAAATCCTCTAAAACGAATTTTAATTTGCTTATAATTCAGTATTTTCTCTATGATTTCTGTTGGTAAAGCTAAGATTAGTGGCGCCATGCCCAGGACTAATCGGCAAGACCAAAAACTATGAATTACGATTCATTGGTCAAGATTTAACAGTTATTTCTAATCTGTGAAAATTTTGAGAAAGCTATTATAGTGGTTTTTGATAATACACCCCTCAATTATGATTAATAAATAAGGCAAGCAGAGTAGGTAGTTATTTGGGGTAACAGATAAACACACAGCAACCACATCCATTGAAACCACCCATGCAAAAGAAGCAGTAGGGTAATACCGATACAAATATACAAAAAGTGGCGTGATCGTTCCCTCCCCCGACGCACCGATACCAATACGGGTAATTTTTTTTTAAAGGCCTTTTGTCCCAATTGTTTCAGAAACCTGATCTCATCTCTAGTTCTTCAGTATGATAGAATAATCGTCTTACAAATAGTTTTTAAATAAAAAGTAGATTTTTTTGTAATTTCGTCGTATCCTACGAATAAGGTTACAGTCGCCAATGTGACCTTTTATTTTTATTGCATTTTTGGAATCTCCATTATCATTTGCATCATACCAGTTCGAAAAAATTAAATAAATAATGAATATAAAAAAGTTATTAAGGTTTAAAAATTTGGTTACAATTGCACTGATGCATTTCGCCCGACGAAAAAGGTAACGAACAGCTTTGGCACTTTTTTTCATGTGCAAAACGCAACCGACATGGGCATTTCCCGGCGAATATGGTTACACACTCCACAATAATCGTGTACCGCGGGCGAAAAGGCGCGCGGGCGCGGGTGACCGCTGTGTGTCGACTCCGAGCGAGGGGAAAACAATGCAGTAGACTATGAGGCGGGCACATAAATTTGTGATTAGCGACCATTGTATAACAAAAAAATTCTTTATTTATAAAAAAATCTTTTATTAGTATAGTAGTGTTTTCGTCAACTAAGAAAAGCTCCCCTAGAGTTTCTGAATGCTTGATTCAAATGAATAATTGAAACGAATACGTTATAATTCCATTCATATAAAACAAGTAATTCAGCATAAAACTTTTAAAACTATTTAACAGGTTATTAAATAGTCGTAGTAAAGTCATTTAAAGTTATTTAGTCAATTGTTCCGTGATCATGGCGCATGAAAATGTGTCGAAATATTGGAAAACTCACAACTCAAATCATGGTAAATAACCCGTTTTAAATGACTTAAAAATAATTCAGTGCAGTGACTAATAAATAAAATGTTTTATTTCTCCTTAAACATTCGCATTACATTCGCGTGCATTCTTGCGATTACGAATGCGAGTATTCGTTACATCTCTAGTATGGATAAATGAGTCTATCTATGGCCTTTATTCACAAAGAAAATTACACTACTATTTGCAGTTGAGACAACTGAACTTATTAAAAATAATTAAATAGCTAACATATTAGATTATTATCATAATAGATTGATATGCCTATACTTAACGTATTTATTTTCCAATCTGTCATTTAGCTGTGAAGGCTATTTATTGGATTTTTTGTTGCTAGTTTATTCTAACCTATTTTGTATTTGAATGTACATATAAGCTGTAGGCCTTCCTTAACAATAAATAAAGTATTTAAATTACAATCTGCAGATGTTTGTCCAGGGGAGGGTGTTCTGGTTGTTCTCTATGTATAATAAAAAAAATATGTATGTAATCTTATTTTATTAAGTATATCAGTCATCTAGTACCCACAACACAAGCTCTGCTTAACCTGGGGCTAAATGGTGCTGTATGGATTGTCCAGCATTATCATATAATATTATAATTAATCGATCTTCTCAATTTAGTCGACCGTATCCAGATGAGAGAACTTATCAACGAGCCTTAAGACTACTGCTGTGGGTTTACTCACATTATATTATTAGAGAAAACATATTTTGTCATACATAAATAACGTCAAAAATGGTTTTCGTAAATCGCTGAAAATTTTCGTAAGTTTTAAATGTCTGTAAAAAAATGGCTAATGACTCAGATACCTA
The DNA here is from genome assembly GCA_963564075.1 of Eupithecia subfuscata. Classification (NCBI taxonomy): domain Eukaryota; kingdom Metazoa; phylum Arthropoda; class Insecta; order Lepidoptera; family Geometridae; genus Eupithecia; species Eupithecia subfuscata. The sequence goes on along the minus strand of OY751124.1, from coordinate 9,238,612 downwards.
AGAACATGTTTTGGTAGATTGCTTACCCATAGCTTAACTTAAATTAAACAAAAAAGAATTAACTGGCCTTTCAAACTGGCAATGATTAGCAACTAACTGTAAAATTTTGGGTATTTTCCTTGCCTCCCATTAAAAATTGGTAAAAAAGAAATAGTCAGACTTCGTCTAAGACAACTATGGCTTAAATGGTTCCAAATAGTCCACACTACCTTGGCCCACCAGCTTTGCACCCACCTTCCAATCACCCTGTATTTTTGTATATTTTGGTGTTTTACAGTCTACATAATTATCTCATTATAATAAATAAATAAATAAAATAAATAAAAAATAAAATGTGGACCAGGAAATACAATGAATTAATATAACTTTAAACGTTTATATTTAGTATGTAAAATTTCATGGTTTTCCTATTATTTAAGGTACTATGTTATTTGGAAAAAAATAATCATTATTATGATTGAGCCTTTTGATCGGTATCGTAAAATTACGGGTGGTTGTTTTACAATTTGGCGGGTTCGAGTCCTGGTTCAGACAGGCGATTATTCAAAAGTCTTTTAATGTTTAAATTGTTTTAAAATCAAAATGAAGTCATTTTTCTGTAAAATTTTCTATCTACAATTTTCAAGATACTTTCCCGCCATGTGGCATGTAAAGATTCTTACAAGTTCTACAGGCTGCAAGATTAGTTCCCCTTGTGATGCTGGACGTGTGAAGCCCATATCAATTAAAACTGAGAGAAAAAGTATTCTTCATTGCTGCATAAATAAAGAGAACTGAATAAAATCAAGTTTTAAACATAGGCTCAAATATCAATCTATATTATGACAATAATCTAATATATAGACCCATTTATCCATACTAGAGATGTAACGCATACTCGCATTCGCGAACATTAGCAAGATTTAATACTCGCATTCTCATTCGCAAGAATGTACGCAACGAATGTAATGCAAATGTTTAAGGGCAAATAAAACATTATATCTATTAGTAACTGCACTGAATTATCTTAAACGGGATATTAACCATTATTTTCCAATAATTCGACACAGTTTCATGCGCCATGATGACGGAACAATTGACTAAATAATTTATGTTGATAGCCTGTATAATAAATAATTTTAAGTTTTATGCTGAAATACCTTGTAACTAATGCAATCTACAAACACAAACTAAATAATTTCATATAGAAAGGAATTATAACGAATTAGTTACAAGGTTCTCTCATCTGGATACGGTCGACTAAATTGAGAAGATGGATTAATAATAATATTATATGATAATGCTGGACAATCTACACAGCACCATTTAGCCCCAGGCTAAGCAGAGCTTGTGTTATGGGTACTAGACGACTGATATACTTAATAAAATAATATTACATAATTTTTTTTTTAGTATACATAGAGAACAACCAGAACACCCTCCCCTGGACAAACATCTGCAGACTGTAATTTAAATACTTTATTTATTGCTAAGGAAGGCCTACAGCTTATATCGACAGTGGAAAAGCAATATGGCTAAAGCGCCAATATGTAAACTTTACAGGAGAGAATTTTAAAGTTCTTTTTTTACGAAAAAAAATCATATAAAATTTGTTGATTGATTTTGTTTTAATTAACACCATATGTAGAATATCATATTTTTTCCTCTTTCTTATGCGTAATAAATAATGTTCATAGAGCCCCTAGTTCACGAGATAATTGTCGTTTTAGCGAAAATAATTCATTTCTAGAAAATGTGCAGTAAGCAAAAATTGCTTATATCCAGGTTACTCGCTTTTTAAATTAAAATAAATAAACTAACAAATAGAAATGCCTTAGATAAAAAAAACAATATTTACTTAAGTGCATAATAAAATTACAGAATATAAAAACTGAATTACTAATAAGTTTTTTACTTGAACTGAATCGAATACAAAAACTGCTGAAGAACGAATAAATTGATACATGATAAGATAAATGAAGCGTAACTGCTAAATGTGTGTACATTCAAACTAGTGCAATAGGTCTAATCTATAGTTTTCGTGAGCTAAAAGTAGATTATTGTGTTATTACCATGATTCCTTAGCCCTAATTTACTAATATAATATACTTACATAGGTACAAGCTACAGCTGTAATTTGTTGATCAAGTCTTGGAAAAAAGCAATAACTGAGAATATTTTGTGAAACGTCATGGAATTTGAAGCCTGTCGACCAATCGCAACGATTGTTGTCTAGAATGGAATATAAGAAAATGACATCGTCATTGTGCATTGCGTAAATTATTGAAGTTGTAAATTTTCTCAATTTACCCTTGACAACAATCACTGCGCTTGGCCTAGTGTTACGTAAATAAAACAAAGAATAAAATTTAATTTTTGTACCCTCTTTTGTTGGACTTATTTTTTTTTCAGTTTACTCTTTTTTTTTTGCGACTTTTTCTATCATCGTCTGTATTTTCCCATGAACTAAAACTCAAAGGTTTGTGTTAAAGCCACACCTTTTTGGTTATTTACTTCGTCTGCTATATCTTCCAGATCTATTTGAACTGATACATATTCTGATTTAATTCCTTCTGTATTATCTTCGGATCTTATTTGCTGTAAACATATTTCTATTTCTTCATCATGAGAAGTAAAAGCATCTTGATTATAAGTGGTTCTTTTCGACGAAGGCCTTGACGAAGATTTGACAGGCGAATCATGGAGAAGAGCTTGCACTGTAAAAGATCTATTAGAAAACTCGTTTTCTATATCAGTGGAGTCACTTGAACTTTGTGAGTGAATAGGCGAGGAATCATTAAGGTTAGCAGAATAATTGTGAGTAAATTTTTCTTCGCTATTTAGTTGCAATGGTGAGGTAAGGTTCGCGTTCATGGAATTTTGGCGCATTGAGCAACCTGGGGCTTCTAGCTGGAGCGAAGACGCATCGTTAGCGAGATGAAGGTGAGTCGAATCCTGGCTGTTTGTATTCTCTGGCTGGAGTAAAGAAGCATCGTCAGCTGGATGAAGGTGAGTCAAATCCTGGGTGTTTGAATTCTCTGGCTGGATCGAAGAGGCAACATCAGCTAGATAAAGGTGAGTCAAATCCTGAGTGTTTGTATTCTCTGGTTGGAGAGAAGACGCATCTTTAGCTAAATGAAGGTGAGTTAAGTTCTGGGTGTTTGAATTATCTGGGTGGTTCGAAGAGGCATCGTCAGCTGGATGAAGGTGAGTCGAGTCCTGGGTGTTTGTATTCTCTGGCTGGAGCGAAGAGGCAACATCAGCTAGATAAAGGTGAGTCAAATCCTGAGTGTTTGTATTCTCTGGCTGGAGAGAAGACGCATCTTTAGCTAAATGAAGGGCTTCGATCCAGCCAGAGATTTCAAACACCCAGGTTTGAAATCTCTGGCTGGATCGAAGAGGCATCGTCAGCTGGATGACGGTGAGTCAAATCCTGGGTGTTTGAATTCTCTGGCTGGATCGAAGAGGCAACATCAGCTAGATAAAGGTGAGTCAAATCCTGAGTGTTTGTATTCTCTGGCTGGAGAGAAGACGCATCTTTAGCTAAATGAAGGTGAGTTAAGTTCTGGGTGTTTGAATTATCTGGGTGGTTCGAAGAGGCATCGTCAGCTGGATGAAGGTGAGTCGAGTCCTGGGTGTTTGTATTCTCTGGCTGGAGCGAAGAGGCAACATCAGCTAGATAAAGGTGAGTCAAATCCTGAGTGTTTGTATTCTCTGGCTGGAGAGAAGACGCATCTTTAGCTAAATGAAGGTGAGTTAAGTTCTGGGTGTTTGAATTATCTGGGTGGTTCGAAGAGGCATCGTCAGCTGGATGAAGGTGAGTCGAGTCCTGGGTGTTTGTATTCTCTGGCTGGAGCGAAGAGGCAACATCAGCTAGATAAAGGTGAGTCAAATCCTGAGTGTTTGTATTCTCTGGCTGGAGAGAAGACGCATCTTTAGCTAAATGAAGGTGAGTTAAGTCCTGGGTGTTTTAATTATCTGGGTGGATCGAAGAGGCATCGTCAGCTGGATGAAGGTGAGTCGAGTCCTGGGTGTTTGTATTCTCTGGCTGGAGCGAAGAGGCAACATCAGCTAGATAAAGGTGAGTCAAATCCTGAGTGTTTGTATTCTCTGGCTGGAGAGAAGACGCATCTTTAGCTAAATGAAGGTGAGTTAAGTCCTGCCTGGGTGTTTGAATTATCTGAGTGGATCGAAGAGGCATCGTCAGCTGGATGAAGGTGAGTCGAGTCCTGGGTGTTTGTATTCTCTGGCTGGAGCGAAGAGGCAACATCAGCTAGATAAAGGTGAGTCAAATTCTGGGTGACCTTTGGTTTTAGAAGTAAAGCATCTTCGACTTCTGTGGGACAGAAATAAAAATGTTAATTATTATTCCCTCATCATAATCACACTAATCACGCCAATATTATAAATGCGAAAGTTTGGATGGATGTATGGATTTTTGTTACTTCTTCACGCCAAAATAACTAAACGGATCGGGCTGAAATTTTGCATACGGGTAGTTGTAAGCCTGAAATAAAACATAGGCTACTTTTTATCCTATAAATCAGTTCCCATGGGATAAAAATAAGCTTACACTACGTGTGCGAAACCGCGGACATAAACTTGTTATAACTAAACCTCATTGCCCGAAAAGTGTCCCAGTTTATAATAAACTACGCCCACGGCTTCGCACGCGTATTTTACGGTTATTTCTATCCCATGGGAACTGATTTATGGGATAAAAAGTATGTTTATTCCATATGCCTGTTTTATTACAGGCATAGAACTACCCGTATGCAAAATTGGAGCCCAATCCGTTCAGTAGGTTTGGCGTGAAGAAGTAACAAACATCCATACCTACATCTATACATCCATACATCCATCCAAACTTTCGCATTTATAATATTAGTGTGATGTGATAATATCTGGCTAACTTTATAACAACTTAGATCAATGTTTTATAAAAACATTGAAATAAATTGTTATAAAGTTAAAGTGAAACAGCCATTACCTGTTAATACATACCATTGCTTAAGTTTTATTTCAGAATCATAGAAGTCGGAACTGGTTCTTTAACTGCGGAACTGCTTCTGTTAGGAAAGTTATCTGGGTGGGATGGCATAATATCCTCTGGTTTGGTAAGATATGACACTGCATTTTTTGGAAATGCTAGATTTACCATACACCACTTAACTCGCAAGCGCAAACTGACTGACCGAGCCAGCCGACATGTCGCGACACGTTTTGGCGCGAACTAAAGCTCACGCGTGTCTTCGATAGTAACCAGTATTTTTTAAGAAACACAAATATTAGTACAAGTTGCGTAAGAGTAAAATAACTGAAGTTGATAAGTTCTTTTATATTCACATATTTTTTTTACTAATATTCACTCCAAGTAAAATAATTGTAATGCCAAGCACCGCTAATCCATCGTTCCATGGAAAACTACTTACATTAACTTTCGCTAAAATACCAAAGAGTTAAATAAAACCGTAACGGAGTTTTGCTAAAGCGACACATAACCAATAATGTAGGTAAGGTAAAACTGCTGATAAGACATTAAGACGTCAAATGCAATTATACAAAAATGCTAAATCATTGTCAAACATGAATAAACCGTACGCATCAATAACTTAAACGACATCAACATCAAAAACACCAAAAAAACGTCGCTTTAGTCCATGGATCAATGACAAAGGTACAAAATTTTGGTCTGCTAAAGCGCCAAAAAAATGCTCAAATCGTCACGAAACATAGACAGATCGACGCAGAAAAAAAAACGAGTTTAGTGATATATATAAGTCTATTTCGACCAAAGTGGCGCTTTAGCCATTTTGCTTTTCCACTGTCGATATGTACATTCAAATACAAAATAGGTTAGAATAAACTAGCAACAAAAAATCCAATAAATAGCCTTCACAGCTAAATGACAGATTGGAAAATAAATACGTTAAGTATAGGCATATCAATCTATTATGATAATAATCTAATATATTAGCTATTTAATTATTTTTAATAAGTTCAGTTGTCTCAACTGCAAATAGTAGTGTAATTTTCTTTGTGAATAAAGGCCATAGATAGACTCATTTATCCATACTAGAGATGTAACGAATACTCGCATTCGCAATCGCAAGAATGCACGCGAATGTAATGCGAATGTTTAAGGAGAAATAAAACATTTTATTTATTAGTCACTGCACTGAATTATTTTTAAGTCATTTAAAACGGGTTATTTACCATGATTTGAGTTGTGAGTTTTCCAATATTTCGACACATTTTCATGCACCATGATCACGGAACAATTGACTAAATAACTTTAAATGACTTTAGTTTTAATAACCTGTTAAATAGTTTTAAAAGTTTTATGCTGAATTACTTTGTTTTGTATGGAAGGAATTATAACGTATAAGTTTCAATTATTAATTTGAATCAAGCATTCAGAAACCCTCGGATGAGTTTTGCATAGTTTACGAAAACACAATTTTTCGGAGTCAGCAATCCAACACTTTCATACGAAGTCGGTTTTAGCTTTTGAATGATTTTGAGTGATTAGTTGCATTTAAGCAGTACTTTGACAATTCAGCGGTAGTAGTTGTACGAACATTTTGTCCCGAGACGGTAATTGAACCCGCAACCCGCAATTGAAGGCGGACCTTCGCCAGATTGGGTGCTGGGCAAGCTAAATCCATCCATCTAATATCATCCAGGTAGTAAAGTGTCCTGTGCAGCATGAGTAAACAGTTTCTGACGCTAATTATCAAGGTACCAAACGAAATTCTTGAAGGAAAGTAAAATATTACCTTAGTGTTTTTGTAATTGTCCCTCAAATTTCATCGAATAAGCTTACAAAGGCGATTGTTACCATCTGAATCGACGTCGTGAAGCGAAATCGTCGTGGAAAAAGGTCACAAAGGCGCTTAAAATAGCGTCGATTTGAAACTTGCACGCGGAACAAGGTGTTAAGCGACAAAAACTAGAGAAAACGGTTTTTTTTATTTATGAAACCTACATGATTATTTAGCTAAAATCACGATAAAGTTTTTTAGAAAAAAAAACTTACTCCTATAAAGGAAACTTTTCGAAATAATAAGAAAAAACCGTCTCCTGTAAAGTTGGTGTTTTGCAACTGTAACCTTATTCGTAGGATACGACGATTTGTGTTTCATTTTGCTTAGGTGACCGGTATTACCCGACATTACCCTATACACATGACATTGATGCTGCTATGATAAGCATACTCTCTCTGGCGCGATAGAACTTATAGATAAATTCCATCGCGCCTATTCCTTGGTCCAGGAAGTTTATGATTCTTGCACTTTGGAGGCAGAGATGCCCAGTCCAGCTTGGCGTAACCAATAATTGATTGTGTTTAATAATATAAATAAATAATATAAATAATGCTGGACAATCCACACCGCATCATCTAGCCCCAAGCTAAGCAGAGCTTGTGTTATGGGTACTAGATGACTGATATACATAATATAATACATTACATAGATAGATAATTTTTTATTATACATAGAAACGACCAGAACACCCGGAAAAAATATTTGTAGATCGTACAAACATTTGTCCCAAGGCGGGAATCGAACCCGCAACCTCCTGCGCCGCAGGCGGACCTTCGCCCACCGCGCCACCGAGGTCGTCTAAATTCGTTAATGCCTATAAGTAAACAGTAACTTTATCATACATTTGAAATCATTTTAGAAATTATTATTAATAACTAGCTGCGCCCCGCGGCTTTGCCCCCGTGGAAATTTATGTTTCCAACTTTCTTATTTTTTTCTTCAGAACCTTCTCCTGACAATAACAAACACAACAAAGAAAGAATTAGCGAAATCGGTCCAGCCGTTCATGCGTGATGCCGTGACCAAGGAAAACGGGTTTCATTTTTATATATATAGATGAAGCATAAAAAATACAATATTACCTATTGAGGATTTCATTCTTCTCCCGAAGAATGGAGTTTTTCTCCCTTGCAATCTTTAGCTTCTGCTCTTCCATCTTCAAGAGTCTTTCATCAAAGTTATCTGAAAGTAGACAAAGCTTGTTCTAAAATCTCTGTAAAGGAGTAAATTTTTATGATGCCTAGTCTACAATATTATCTCACCAATTTGAGGCGCAACACGCCTACGTTTCCTACTAGCTGGCTGTGCCCTCTGGTTCACCGGCTCTGGCAGTGGCTCTGGCTCCGGCACCGACGGCTCCTGCAACGGGTCCGCCACTGGCTCCGGCTTCGTTGCTACGTCATCTCCCAATATGTAAGAGGGCTAAAAGAACAAAATTTTAAGTGTTGCGCTTGCATTTTCTGGGTGCAATTCATACAATTAATTGTCCAAAAATGTATTTACTGTAGGTACAATAGCCTTTAATTCACAAAGAAAATTATACTAGTATTTACTATTGAAACAATTGGGCTAACTGTTTACTGTACACTTGTTTGCAATTATTTATTAACCTTATAACTACCTCAGTGCAGAGCACATCCTCCATCTCATATACAGCTACAGGGCCCATGACTGAAGGCACCTTCTCATCCACCTCTGAAAAATCCTTCAGGGTGGATGGGCCGTGGCCGGTGCTGTTGGGGCCGTAGCCCCGGTGTTCTTTTGCATTGTGCGATGCTTTTTTTTTTACATTGTTGCGCATGTCACGCCATGCCTGAAAGTATTCAAAGACACAAATTAGAACTATAAATTAAACTTAGTTCTTAGGTACTTACCTACCTTGGTATTTTTAAAGTAAGTAGGTACCTAAGTATTTCTAGACTAAGGACTGTTTGGGCAATATTAAGGTAAGTACCTGCTTCCACTTGGCCACCGGTTTGATTGTCCCACCCATTGAGTTCAATTTGGCTGCGAGGCTTTTCCAATGTACTTCCATGTTGGCACGGCCTTGTAGGGTGTTGCTTATCCCCGCAGCCATTGCTGGATGGGCCTGCATGTGCTCAGCCAAAGTAGTAAGCTGGGCTGAGCTGGCCTTCGTGCGGGTACTTGTGCGTGTTGTGGGTACTGGTTGGGTTGCTTGCGTTCTGCAATTGAAACCGATCATTATCATGTAGAAACAACGAGTACCTACATAAATGTTAGCGCATATCAAAAACTTGTAAACATCTTTGCCAAAACATGTGTGTGTCCTTCCGCACAATGAATTGAAAAAAAAAACACTAAATTCACCAAACTAAGCAATAAACAATCAATGCCTCATTAAGCGAGTCTATTGTGATGAATTATTGAATTACTTACCCTTCCATATCGTTTTTCAGACCAAAAACACCACGTATTTAACTATCTATCTCTAAGTAACGGGTTCCTTTGATTATATTGTTGTTTATGTTGTTTTAAATAACTTAACCTCAAAACAAAACAAAAGACGAACGACGAAACGAGCCGTACTAACTATTGCAGGAACACGCTAATCTGTGCCTTAACACGCTATGAACGAGCCAGAGCTCGTTTATTTGACAGTTCAAATCGTGCCGTGCCGTGCTATGGAATGACAGCTAGGGCATGCGGAATACGGTTTCGTCCGATTCCACGCCGTTGTCGTGTCGTAGGTGTGTAACACGCTTGCATTGGTCATAGTGAATAACCGCCCTGGCGGGATAAAAATTGTAATTAAAAATAGCGCCGATTTGTATGAAATTTGTAGTCAGCCAGTCATCAAGTAGTAGTAGTAACCAGCAAATATGGCGCCAAAGTCAAGGAAGAATAAAACTTGTATACAGTCCAGCGTTGTTTCATGAAGCCAAGGAACGTGGAGGAGAACCCTGCTAGTAGGGCATCACAGTAGGAGCTAGGACCACCACAGCATCCTCAACCTCAACAGCCTGTGTTAGTCCACTGCTGGACTCAGGCCTCCCCCTGATAAGCGCCATAATGGCTTTTATCACATGGGGGGTGATGCCCATAATCCCCACGCTGGGCATGCGGGTTGGGGATCGCAGTTTGGTGGTAGAATAGTTCTGCAGGGGGCGCTGCATGCATGCCTTACGCAAATAAAAGATACTTCTGATTGTAGAGAATGCGCTTACCTGACCGTAGCCCTCAGGTTGGCGGGCGCTCTGATAGGCCCCTTCCTCACGAGCCCGGAGCTGGCGTTGCCGGCCGCTGTGTCCTTCTTCTTGTAGTACTGGGCGTAGTTGTTGATTCCGCGGTACACCTACAATATTACACAAAAAAAGTGAATTATGCAAAGAGAGTAAGTATGTCTTTGGTCATGTGTATATTCTGGCATATAAATGATTTTAAAATATATAAAAAAATAAATTGAATATATCAAGTTTACCATTTATGAATGGCTGTACGACTAGTGTGATTAGAATAGTAATTCTGTACTAAGTAAATAAATAAATAAATTCCGAATCGACTACACTAAAATATGGGCTTATTCCAATAATCCCCTACCATAATCCCCTGCCGGCTCAAAGAGAAGGCGCACAGGGGATTTGTGGACAAGAGTTCCAGAAATCCCCTGATCTACTTATTTACACCGTAAGTAGTTGTTCTTTCTTGAAATAATTAAATGCAAACAACTGAGTAACCTTTAAGCTGTACAACAGGGCAATGCAGCCAGTGTCTTAGGGACGCTTCTGACTGGTATTGATATGGATCAGTTGAGCTACCTGTAGATTGTTTGAAACAGTTAGCTCAATTGTTTCAACTGTAAATCAATTGTTTAATGGCAATAGTAAGATCCTAGATGCAGAGCCACTGGGTCGATACCTACCTTATCATCAGCCTGTCCCTCCAGCTCGGAGTTGATTATCTGCGCCTTCTCGAAGATGGCCTGTGCATCTCTGTCTCGCTCCGTGTCCAGCTCGTAGGTGGCTGTAGCGTTCTCCCTCTGCTGCTGCACTGATAGTGTGGTGCGCTCTTTAGGCTGGAAACAGAGATTCACTCAAAACTCGGTATAAATCTACACTAATAATATTACACTAATTGTAAAGCCGAAAGTTTGTGAAATTTGTATTTTGTTTACCTAGGATCTCCAAAACTACTGAACAGATCAAGATGAAATTTGGCGTACGTTTAGAGCGCGGGTGGAGCCGCGGGGCGCAGCTCATGTAAGAAAATTTTCTTATAAATAACTGAACTGAACATCTATCTATCCATACATCTAAACATCCAAACTTTCGCATTTATAATATTGTGTGATGCGAAAGTTTGGATTTTGTATCTATAGAAATAGAAAATAGAAATAGAAATAGAAAAGCATTTATTTCGACACACATAATTTAAAACATACAAAACCAAACAAAGAATAAGGAGCTAAATTAAAAACAAATTTTGACCGTCAAATCCAGCTTTGCCCCTATGACCCTGTGCCGAAATAGGCTTTGGCTCAGCATGTGCTGAGCGATCGCCGCTCAGCGCTGTATCTGTTAAGCTAATGTTTGCAACATTTTGTTTAGTTGTGCGTGTGTTGCAATGTTTAATAATAATAATGTAATACCTATTGCCTAATTAATAACATACCTTTTCGTCATCACTGCTTTCTACCACATCATCCTCAATCTTCTGCTTCTTGGGCCCCGATGTGGACTGGATGTTGGGGTTGGCTTTCTGGGGACGCTTGGTCGGTAGAATCACTCCTTGATCAGAATCTGAACTGTTCTTCTCTAAAAGATAATGGAATCAAAGTAAGAGAAGTTTAATATATAAAATCCGACATTGTTTGAGGAATTTAATAAGAATGTGAGCGAGTTAAAGTAAGGGTTGAAACTTGTTGGCTGGACTTAATTTCTTTGTTATTGGCTATATGTGTCTGGTTTTCTGTTAGTGTCTTATTCATGGAAGTTTCATAATCATGGAATCGAGGCTTAGTTACAATAATAATATGAGCCGTAAAAGGTTTTGAACACACTGTTTTATTTTCATAATTTTATTTTGTTTTATTTTCTTAACCGGTTAAGGATTATGAGGCCGGGGCGGGCCGAAACATTTTTTAAACCATCGGGTATTACGCGGCCCGATCCCTCAGGCCAATATAAACCTGATTATCAAATAATAAGGATCACCGTAGCTTATAGTCTATAATTCATTTGATTCGAAATATACAATTACTTAGTTTTAATGGTTTTCTCACCAGTTATGCAATAAAAACATGTGTACAATCCATGGAATTAGAGGAAATACGAAATAAAAGTGATGCGTTAACAGTCAAAAAAGGGTGCGCGCTCCACCCCTAATCCTTGAGGGATGAAAGCTAATATAAGTAGGAATACCTGATGCTTTAGGAAATTATGTTCCAGGACATTTTTTATTTGCATGAGTGTCCTCAATCCAAACATACAAATTTCATAGTGTGGTAACCCATTTTAGGGCCCTGCATACTAAAATCTTCAAACCCCCTTTGTAAAACAACAATGAGATTTTTACCTTGCATACAAATAACTAAAACTTTACCTAAACTCTCAACACAAACAAGGTTCGTGCGTAGCTAGCTACCCCGCTCACATTCTGATTATGAGAAGTTGTTAGTTACCACAGATTACAGATAGGTAAATACCTACCTATTCTGAAATCTATGTTAGTTGGGTTTGACGTGTAAAAGATGACTGAAACTATACTTGCTTTTATTAATTTATGTAAAATGATGCTATGCTATTACTTTTTCACCCTTTATGTATGTACCAGAACATAAGAAAAAGCGGCTAACTTTACAGCATAATATAACCTCGAAAATGGATTTGTTTTTTACGGAATTTATCAAAGTTCTCGATGTTGATATGTAAAGAAATGGTAGTAAATACCTTCTGAGCTAGACTCCTTTCGTTTCCTTCCTCCCTTGTTCCTGATATTACGCTTTTTGAACGTAGTTGGGACTTCCACGTCTTCGTCAGACATTTTTCTGTTTTTTAACAGAAACAACACGAAATTCGTCGAATCCTTGGAATGTTATGCTACTTCCTTCATAGTAATGACTTAAATCCTCACAACAGAATCCAAATTTCTACGTGATGCTGATGATAACAGTTTTTCGGCAATTTTTAACAGTGCACAACAACAAAACAAAACATCAAAACATGCATTATCCAACTAACTTGCATGCAAGTCAAGTCATGCAAGATTGCTGCTTTGCTTGCTTGTAGTGATGTGCCGAGTACGACTTGACTCGAGTCAGACTCGATTCCTGCTTAGGACTCGCCTACTCGAATACCAATTTATTATGATTCGAGTACGCCGGACTCGATTCCGGTACTCGAGTCATACGAGCACAGAACAATATATCCTAATACGAGTATTGTGCGAGTCCAACTGACTCGAGTCTTGTATTCAAGTTAGGTTGACTCGTTCATACTCAATCTCTTTTTACCTAAGCAATGAAGTAACGCCTTTTGATACAATGCAACTTTTAAGGCCTCCTCAGTTCCACACACAGAGACGCCGGAGGCGTGGTGGAGGCGGAGGCGTGCTAGTTGTATCTCTTGTTGTATCATATGAAAGACTACCACGCGGATGCTAAGCGGTGCACGGCCGTGGACTCGAGTCTAGAAATTTGAGTCAACATTCGAATACCAAAAAATAGAACTCGAGTACTTGGCTCGAATACCGGAATCGAGTCAGGATTCGAATACCGTTTAAACCGACTCGAGTCGACTCGATTCACCAAAACAGCGACTCGGCACATCACTACTTGCTTGCTTTGCATTTGTTCTGTGGCTTGCTCTGCTTGCTTGTGTCTGCGAAAGTGTTTCCCACTCCTCCCTATGGTTAGTTACACGTTACACTCTTTTTTCCCACTAAATTCATTTGCCAGTCACACGGCTTATACTTGCTCGGTCAGTAAAGGGATTGCACCCTACTAGTACAATGAATCACACTGAAGTACTACTTCGGAATTCTAATACCTACTATTTATTAGTACTTCGCTCGGCAAAAATTTTCAGAAAAACATAAGTACTTTACCGAACTAGAGAACCAAATGCATATCTCTGTCTCTTTTACTTCGGTGGATTATGCCATGGAGCAATTGCTCTGTGGATTATGCGCTGTCTATCTCTGTTCTTCCTTATTTATTCCTTAATGCATATCTTCGTCTCTTTTAGCTACTACCCCGGACTATGCGCTGCCTATCACTGACTGTTCTTTCTTATTCATTCCTTTGTTTGGCAGTTCCATCAAACTTAGTAGTACCATACCACCTAGTGAACAAAATAGATTTTTTAGTTCTTTCAGCTACCTGTAGATTGTTTGCAACAGTCTGCAGTTAGCTCAATTGTTTCAATTGTAAATACTTGTTCTAATTTGTTTCTTGTTTCTTGTGTGTTGTATTTGATTGTAATTTAGGTACATGTTTTATAATTTTAAGCACTGACTGTTATAATAACTGATTCACAAACAATAAATGAATTAAGAATTTGACATTTTTAGAGTGCAAGTACATTTGTCGTACCTACCCTATCTATCTACGGAAAAAAAGAATTTTTGACTTTTCAACCAGTTGAACGTGTTCCATTTTTGTTGCGGACACCAAAGTATCGTCATAAAATAGTCCAACCAAATGGTCCAGAGTGCTCTTTCTGACCTATGAAAGTGTGGTAGGACAGAGAAGTAAGTCTCGTCGCTCTTCAGCGTAATTTAATGACGTTTTAAATTGTACCTAAATGTGATCTCAGTGTTGGTCTCAGTCTCAGTGACATGCGTGTCAGCTGCCTTGTGGATGGTGTTGTTACAGCATCAGTTTTGGTTTTTTCTTATCTGTGAAAAAATACCTTTATTGGAATAAAAGGCTTATGGTCTGATGAATTAAGAATCAAATGGATGAGTGATCATTTTCGACGACGTTGACTCACTCACTCACTCTATCGCCCGTTGCTTATTAATGGCGTCTCGGGGCGAGGGTAATTAGGTAATGTAGTGTACTTTTCCATTAAATGTAAACCCTATAAAATTTTATCGTAAAAAACGTATCTAACATGATGATGGAGTATTATTCTCAATAAGATTCTGCATCTAAACCAGCTGTTAAAAAATCTAGACTTGTTTCTTTTTTAGTCAGCTTTTACCCAAAGTGAACGGTAATATTGTTCTAGTTGGCAACAAAACAACTAAAGACGTGTCAATGTCATATGGTTGTCAGTGTCACAATTTTTTATCTTATCCTTACTGACACTGGCAGAGTCGTAGCGAAAAGCAAACGGTGCCAGCCGGAATTTCAAAGACTCTTCTTCCCTTAGTGTTTTCACCTTTTGTATCTAAACTTTGTAGATTTATTTCTGTAAATAATATAAAATTGTAGCTTTGTAGATTATGTAAATATTATGTTTTTTCATACTCAGAATGATAGTTTATTTTAGTGCTTTTAGAATAGCTTCTTACTATTTATTTTGGTTGTTAATGTTTGCTTTTGTACGTAATGAACTTAATTGAGATTAAATTTTACTCTTTTTATTTTGATTACCGTAGAATGGGGTGGCTATGTGCCACGCAGGTGAGAATGTGCAATGGGGGTCATCGGCAAGATGATTGTCAATTCCTTTTTTTACTTTGACTTATGACGATTTATTCTTCGATTAATCGATTTTAAAAACATTTTTCCATCCCTTGTGCATATTGCAAGACAGTTACTTTCAACTGTCAGTGTCAATCAGTTTGTAGAAGTTTTTAGTTTGAGCGGTCAAATTTGAAGTCAGGTGTAAACTTTATGTTATCCAGCAGAAAAATTCGTCCTTATTTGTGAATTTTTGATGGCAACATTCAAGTTTTTGTTTTTTATCGTTCTCTGGTGGATCACTTTGGAAGTATAGATGGGCGTTTTTCAAAAAAAATGAGCACCCGAGAAATGTGTTGTCCACTAACTTCGACAACAAATTTCTCAGCAACCTTAACACATTTCACTATTAAGAGTAATATTTCTACTACAGAAATGATTATGAAATATGTTTAAACATAAAAAAATACTGAAACACACTGTAATAATTTAAATATTGTCAAAAATGTAATACAAAAAGACACAATTTTGTATGTCCACCATACAGCTTGTTAACTTTACAGTTCATTAAAATACCCCAAAATTACATTTATTTAAATAAAGTAGCTTGCAATCGAAGCATAAATGTTTGTATTTTTATCACAAGTTTAATGTATTACTATAAAAAGGAATCTGAATAAACAAAACTAGTTTAAAGTTTGTCCTCAAAAAACGGATGTGGCGGAATTTCCACCTAAGTAACGCCAAAAACTAGGACCGCAAAACAAAAAAATACTACCACTCTGTGCCATTGTTTAGTAATGGCAACATTAGTTCCATTCAGAATACCTCGTCCTCTTCTTCCCGCTTGTTTTTGACGCATTCCGTTACGTTGTGTTGTGTGGTAGCATGGTGCTAAAAAAATGTTCCACTAAGAACGGCTGATTTACTGGTAAGTAATGAGTTTATTATTATGTACGTATTCTGTAGTTGCTTTTTAATTATCCGTGAATACCTTTTAAACCACAAATTAGGAAAACTTATGATATTCCATATAAAATCATTGCAAGCAATAGTTTGAGGTGATGATTCGTAACATCCATTAAGCAACGTTACGTATAAGCGGACCGAGAACGTTACTAAATGGAATTATAAGGACGTGCGCATAAAGTTTTTTTAACTAGTTGCGCCCCGTGGTTTCGCCTTCTTAGAAATTAATGTATGGTATTAAATGTAAGGTGTGTAAAAATTGGATGTGTCTAATATGTAGTTGCACTGATTCTTTCGATTGTATTTGCCCAATATGCCTTGATTCTGATTAGTGATTTAAAAGTACCTAAGTAAATGGTAAATGAAAAACTAAGACTAATTAATGACTGACTAGGATTTTAATTATTATTATGTACATTGTACACGTAGCCTAATTATTCCAATTAGTAACTTTGTGTTCCACCTAAGTAACAGTCCTATTAAAATGTGATATAAATTTTAAGATTTCTTTAAATTGTATTTAGCTTAGAGCTATATTAGAGTAACAAATATTGTTTTACTTCTCCAAATTTCATTTTGTGTTACCTTAAAAGTTTGTAAACTTACTGTTATGGTAAATAAAAGATATTTTGTATGGTGTTACCGGCAGAAAAGTGACGTAATGGATGTTTTTCGAAAAATATTCGCCAATTTATTGATTAATCTTTAGTTCATTGTTCTGTTTTTTTTATATTAGTATGGTATAAGTTGAATAAAACATATTAGTAATTATAAACATATCGTTTTATTTGTCTAAATGCCATGTTAAAAAGTTACTTAGTGGAACGAATTGTAGATAACTTTTGAAAACAGATTGATGTTTATTGAGCTTATTTTCATATATCTATATACATTTTATTAAATTTAGTTAATTATTTAATAATCTATAGCTTTACCATCAATTTCATGCAGAATTTAGTTCATTAGAAATAAGGTTTCCACATAAGTAACGGACCATTTTTTTTGAAAAACGCCCAGATAGGTGTCAATGTGCCATTTCACAAATTGTAAGAGATAGGAAGAGAATTGTGAAGTGGCACATTCTCACCCCACTGGTCAGGTGAGAATGTGCCACCATTTTTTTATTTTTCTACCAAAGTATGATTATTTTAATAATAGTGAGATAAAGAACATGTAAACTAATATATAAAGAGTATTATCTGTATTACTTTCCTAAAAAATAACTTATTTTGGCTTTGCTAACACTGAATAACCTTGAAATGTGGCACATAGCCACCCCATTCAACGGTATTACAAACTCAACCTCCATAAATTTTAATCTTATTCGTTCTAAAACTGACATTGGCAGAATTGTGTCAAACTATGACGCAGAGCCAAATATAAAAGAAGAAGAAGAAGAAGAAATTAGGGCTGAGAAGAACCCTAATTTCTAATTCCGTGCTTGGCACAGTTGGTACTTGGTACTTACATTCTACCAAAAAGCTAACAACTATGAGCTGTTTTAAATTTATATTTTTAAATTAAATAAATCGACGTCACAAATCCAGGCCTCCAGTATACGAAAAACAAATGGGATCGCGCCAGCTCTTAATAAATTAATTACCTATCTTATAGGTAGGTACCTAGGTACGTGTAGTGTGCTAGATCTACTGCCTATTTGTTTAAGTTTCAGAAGGAGGGAAAAGGAAAGCACCAAATGATACAATTTCATTCAAATAATATTTTACTAAAAGAAAACCCGTAAAGACCATTTACCTTTTTATTTTGTAAAACAAACCAAAAAAATTGTTTTCGGTCAAAATATAAAAAAAACCTATGAAAAAACCAAATACCACACTATTATAGAATAATACTCTTTGGTAATAATCACTTCCTTGCAATAAATAAATTATAAAAGATAGTTAATTTCAAAATTCTTATCTAATTTACGACTCATCAGCACAGATTAAATCTACTGCTGTTTGAGCCTCCAAGGGGGCTTTTCCGTAATCACCAAACATGGTAGGTGAGTCAGCGGACGCAGTAGAGGTGTTAAAAATACACAGAAGGAAGCTAAGACTACAAACAATAATACAAAATAATTTATCAAAAATACAATCTACTAGAATGCCTGCATCACTGTAGTCATACATTAAATAGATAGTTTACGTTAAAGAACAATTTGAACACCAGATGGCACTATCACGGGTTTTTGGAAATCCTTGCACGGGCGAAATTCATCATTGTTGCATTTGTTGGATCATTTTCAGTTCTTGCTCGTAGCAGAGCAACCATCGGCAGACATGGCCTGGCAACGCTGCAAGAGAGAAAAAGCAGGTATAGTGGATTTTAAAAAGTCTTACCTACTTAGTCACTTGACTTACTTGGTGCCGACGGCAAGGTAACCAAACGTGCCGTCCGAGTATTTTTATAGCCCTTATGAATTGAGGTCTGAGTAGGTCTGTGTCTATTCCACAAGTAGACAAAGGCCCCCCTCCCCTCTTTACACTCCTCTCGATTCTAATAATCTACCTATCCTATATTATTATTTTATTATATACTTCTATATAATTATATAAAAATGAAACCCGTTTTCCTTGGTCACGGCATCACGCGTGAACGGCTGGATTTCGCTAATTCTTTCTTTGTTGTGTTTGTTATTGTCAGGAGAAGGTTCTTATGAAAGAAAAAATTAAGAAAGTTGGAAACATAAATTTCCACGGGGGCGAAGCCGCGGGGCGCAGCTAGTTATATATAAAAATATATATCGTCGCCGTAGAGCGAAAAGTCACTAACTAGGTCATTTGGTGTTTTGAGTTATGAAGGTTTAAAGTTTTGAAAAACAAAATAAAATCATAACTTTCTTTCGGTATGGGATATTTCTAATTTTATGGTCTCATATGTTAGGAAATATAAAAGCTCTTAAGGTCAATTCACTACAGTCAATGAATGACTGATATTTTCAGGGAAAATGAAAAAAAAACTGACTTAGTTACTTTTCGCCCTCAAATCTTGTACTAACTTTGTGAGACAATGATTTGTTAAAAGTCACCAACTGACTTTTCACCCGTGTTTGGATGAGTTTATTTAGTGTTTAAGTAATTTTTCTAACGCTCTTATCTGCTTAATTTTATATAATTTCTATTTCTCGAATCAGGTAATCAATAAGGAAATGATAAATAATCAAATGCAGTTGTCATACTTCCTTGAAAAATACAAAAAAAAACACATTCAGAACAAGAGTTATAAGTAAATTAATGTTTTTGACGTATTGTTAAGATTTTAAATATTGAAATCCTATTAAAATGATTAATGATAGCATTCTGGTCCAGTGAGTCTCATTGTGAATGTCGTAATTCTTGATCATGATTATCGCTTTTCCATGGCATAATCGCTTCTCTAACATAGACCGATAACTGAGTAAGCTTTCACAATACGGCCTTATAGTGGCATCGGGCACCAGCAGCTTTTCTGCAACATCTTTGTGTGTAGCTGTAAAGTAGAGAGTACTCGTACAATGAATGAAGATAACGGGGAATGGTCCAGTTCAGACGACGAACGCATATCAGGGGTTTTTTTTTCTTGGCCTCTGAAATACATTTCAGTGTGGTACAAACGAACATTACCTGGACGGAGGGCAGTTACCCGAAATATTCAAGTATACAAATTTTACTGAAAGGAAACATTCCTTTATATTATTTAAACTGCTGGACTACTTGAGAAGGCAACAACAGCCTGTAGTGGTTCACTACTGGACGCAGGCCTCCCCCTGATAAGCGCCTTATTAGTTTTTACCACATTGAGGGTTATGTCCATAATCCCCATGCTGGGCATGCGGGTTGGGGATCGCAGTTCGGTGGTAGAATTGTTCTGCAGGGGCGCTGCTGCCCGCCCCCGGTGGATATCCCTTAGTCGCCTCTTACGACACCCGCGGGAAGAGTTGGGGTGGTGCAAATTCTACGCCGGCACCACACAGCGAACTACACTGAGTCATCCATTCTTTACGGGAGTGACATGGTCATGTTGACAAAACTCCTTTAAAATAAATAAAGAAAAAAAGTCATCCATACTGCAATGCTTGAAAACGAATGTTTTCAATCAGTGCGTCTTACCCGTCAAGACCTACGGAGCTGAGACGTGGACACTCACCTTAGGGCTGATCCACCAGTTCTAAGTCGCTCAACGAGCTATGAAAAGAGTAATGCTCGGAGCTGTTCTAAGGGATAGGACTCGTAACGAATACATCCGTCAGAGAATCAAAGTTATCGACATAGCTCTAAGAATAAGCATGCTAAAGTGGTAGCGTGCCGGCAATGTCTCGCAAAAACCAACAACCGTGTTCTTGAGAGGAGACCGGGACTCGGCAAACGTAGTGCAGGACGCCCTCCACCCAGGTGGAGACGGCCTGCCAAAGACTGCAGTCAGATGTCGGACGCGGCAAACTGAAGACACGGTGCTATGGCGCTCATTAAGGGAAGACCTATGTCCAGCAGTAGACTAACGATGTTGATGAACCAGCAAAGACGTTTTGGACAGGTGGCTTATTATAAGTCACTAGCCACCGAGTAAGCAAAATCAAGAGCGTAAAAGTAACTAAATTGCACGTTTAATTGTTTATCCTAACACAGACGTACGAAAGTTTGGCTTTAATAAATCAACAAAACACTTTAGCTATCATTGAAAACCAAACTTTGTAGTCAAAATTTTGGGGCGAAAACTAACTTAACATGTTAAATGATTTCTTGCTTTAAAATTATGAAGTACAATTATCGCAAATAGCGATCTAGAAGACACTAAGTCGACTTGATTAGTTTTCGCTTTCAAGTTGTGTATCAAACCTGCTACCACATAACTAATCAAGTATATTTAGTTATTTCTCGACTAGACTGGGTCCTAGCAACAAGTTATTATTTTAGAAAAGAAAGTAACCAACCCGACTTAGGTTTATATTTTGCAATTCTTTCAAGTAGGAAAAAAGTATCTAAGCCTACTTAGTTGGTTTTCGACTAAAATGCTGTAAGCCAAATGTGGAGTTAGTGAATTTTTTGCACAACGTAAAATGAAAACCGTGATAGCTAGGGATACGGTTGTCAGACTGAAAAATGCAGAAAAAATCGGGGATTTTGATGGCACATCTAACTCGATTTGGGCCAAATAGCGAGTTAGTGACTTTTCGCTCTACGGCGACGATATGTGGAATCCAATAATTCAAATGTCAGTTTACATTTTTGAGAATTATGACATAAGCACTTATAAATAGGTTGAGAAATAAACTTAGGGATGAAAATATTTAGTGACAATTCCGCGCTGAATCTTCTCCGTTATGAATCTTCTCCGTATTCGTCGGAATTTGTTTATTGGAAAGGGTATACCCCGAAGGTGGTCCCATTTAAATTTAAAAAAGAAATCCGACCCTAAGGGTAGGAAAACAGGGGATGATTGATTGTTCACTCACTCATAGTAATGTTTGACCACGCATAACTTTTACAGGGTAGTCCAATTTTGATAATTCTTTTTTTATTGGGTAGATAGGTACCTCGATGTGTCAATGTCACCACTAGAAAAATTAGAAGTCGGTTTATAGTTTTTTAAAACACGTCATATTGTGTACCTAGTTGGTGCGGTTTTCTCCTACAAACGACTTGTTGGATCTTAGGGTTTTGCGCGGAATCGGTATAACGAGTTATTTTATCCTTATAGTTTGCAATGGATTTCCGCAAGAGTAACGCCTGAATATATTACCTAGGTATTTATAACTATTGGATGTTTTCTATGTATAATAAAAAATATCTATCTATGTAGTGTATTGTAATAATAAGTAAGTATATCAGTTATCCCATAACCCATAACACAAGCTCTGCTTAGCTTGGGGCTAGATAATGCTGTGTGAATTGTCCAGCATTATTTATTTATTTATTTATTGTAGGTAGTTTGACGAATTCAATATAAATGTAAGCGGGTTAGATAAGAACCTTGCTCTTTCCCCCACAACACAAACAAGGTTCGTAGTTAACCCGCTTACATTCATATGGTTCAGGCATGGTTCAGGAAATGTTTACCTTCTCATCAGCACTGTACTCTAAACCGGCGTCACAGCTCATCTTTATCGCCTTCCCGTTCACACACTTGTAGAAGGTGCCGCATTGCTTCGGGTCCTGAATGATGCTGTCTCCTTCACAAGCGCCTTCCGTCGTTACGTTTTCGGGTATCTTCGTCGCTAGCTTGGTCGCTGTCGGGTTTATCTTAGAAGTGCATCCTCCTTCTGATATCCTTTCGCATCGCTGGGGGTAAAAAAGAGCAGAAGTTTATGGCCACTAAAATCTAAATCTAACCCTAAACTAACAACAGAGTGCAAGGATTTCAATAGACTCACCGCAGTTGTGGGATCAAATTCGAACCCTTCTCCACAAAATTGGGGAATCGGTCTGCCCCCAGCACACAGATAGTACGAATTGCATTGATTCGGGTTGGCAACATTACCCGTCACTCCTGTAGGACAGATTGGAGCTTGCGTTTTTTCGTCAGTGTTTACTTCTGTGGTTGTAACTTCTCTTTCAGTGGTGGTTGTTACATCTTTTTCGGTTGTTATTGCAGGTTCAAGATCTGTTACTTCTTCTGTTGTTAGATTATCTGTTGTACCGCCATTTTGAGTCGTATCTACATTATTCGGTGTCGTTAGAACAATGTCTGTAGTGACACTATTATCAGTCGTGCTAACATCATCTGTGTTATCTGTTGTTGTGTCCACTATTTCTGGTTTATCAGTTTTATCAGGATTACCCAGAGTACAGCCTCCCTCGGCGATAGCCACACAAGTTCTGAGGTTCGGATCAAATTCGAACCCAGATGCGCAGAACTGAGGTATGGCCATACCTCCTGCGCATAAATAATAACCGTTACAACGATCTGGGTTAACTACATTGCCTACTGTACCAAGAGGGCACAGCGGAGCTGGCGTTGTCGATTTAACTGTTGTAGCTTCTTGTGTTGTCAATTCTTCGGCTATAGTCGTTGATATCAAGCTTTCCGTTGTTATTATTTCTTGTTCTGTTGTTGTTATTACATTTTCTGTATTAGCATCAACTACAGTTGCAGCTTTTTCTGTCGTAACTTTAATTTCTGTAGTCGGGTATATTGTTGTTACTTCCACATTTTCCGTCGTACTTACATCCTCTGTAACTTCTGTGGTTTCGGAAGCCGGAGTAGTAGCTGTCTGGTTATCAGTCACCCCATTCTCTGTAGTGACACCATCAGTGCTAAGTTCTGTTGTGGTTTCTGTTTCAACTTCCGTCGTAGGAGCTTTAGTAGTTACATGAACAGTTGTTCCATCACCGATTGTCGTTGACGCAACATCAGTAATGCTGCTATCAGTTGTTGTAAGTGGATTCTTGCTTAAAGTACAGCCACCTTCTGCTATTCGCACACAAGTCTGTAACAATTAGATTTTTTAAGAAACTTGATTTAAGCTAAGAATTCAAATAATATCCCAAAAAAATATTCAACTTCGACGGGACTTGAACCCGCAACCTTTCCCTTTTTTTAAAAAATTATCCCCAGTGCGAGGGCTTACGCACTATAGTAAAGTAACAAAAATCTTTGATTTTAGCTATTTTTTTTTCTCTTTGTTAGTCGTTTAAGAGATACTTACCCTTGTTTGCGGATCGAATTCAAATCCAGCACTACAGTAAAGCTGTATCGCATTACTCCCCGCGCACAAGTAGTAGGAATCACATAATACTGGATGTGGGACGTTGCCGATCATTCCTGGAGTACATATCGGAGTTGTTGCTTGTGTCGTTAGGTCTGTAGCCGCGTCCGCTGTTGTTGTCTCAACTGCCGCTTCTGTAGTTATTACATCTTTGACTGTTGTTGTCTCTTCTGTAGTTGGCAGATCTGTGTTAGAAACTTCTGTGGTAATTGGTGTTTCCGGAACGTTAGGTTCTGTTGCAGCTGGCTCTGTAACCTCAGAATTTGGTGGCGATTCTGTTGCATTTGGAGAAGTGACTACAGGTTCTTCAGTCTCCGTTGTAACGTCTACGGGTGCTTCTGTAACTATAATCGGGTCTGTAGTAACCAGAGTCACTGATTCACCACCATTCGAATCTGTTAAACCTGCATTATGATCTTCTGTAACAGTTACAGTTTCGACTGTTGTTGGTTCAGTCACACCTTGATCTACAGTAGCAGTTGTATTAGTGATTTCTGTGGTTGAGTTCTCTTCTGTGGTTACTTCAGCAGTGGTTTCTTCTTCACCTCCATTGTCAGTGGTTACATGTTCTGTAGTCAAGTGTATCTCAGTGACTTCATCTTTGCCTCCAGTTGTTGGACTCGGTGTTGTGTTTGAGCCGAGGGTGCAACCCCCTTCCGATATAATCACGCATGACTGAAAATTAAAACTCGTTCAACAAATTGCAAAGAAGGAATGATTCAAAATCACCTTGGTAAATTAGAGAATCAGTGACATAATTAAGTTAGTACTTCTTTATCGACGGTCTTGTGACAGCGAGTTCTACACTAGCTCCGTACGTCCCACTCCCACACAATATCACATCACACTAATCACACTAATATTATAAATGCGAAAGTTTGGATGGATGGATGGATGGATGTTTGTTACCTCTTCACTCCAAAACTACTGAACAGATCAGGGTGAAATTTTGCATACTGGTAAGCTTAGTCCTGGAATAAGACTATTTTTATTTTATATTTAATTACTACTTCAATTTAATTCTTAAATTTAAATAATACCTACCTAAATCTTACATTTGAATATTTCTTATGACAATTTAATTATGCTTGATTATTGTTTATTATTTGACATAAGTACGTAACTATTTCTATTATTATGTAGGTACCTACTTAATTTAACTACACGTATATTTAATTTTAAACCTACTGTAATTAGTATAATTGGCCTAGAGGCGTTCTAATTACATCCATAAATAAATTAATAAATATAACAAAAGACATAGGCTACTTTCGATCCCATAAATCAGTTCCCATTGGATAGAAATGGAACGTTTCCATAGAAACAACGCGTGCGAAGCCGCGGGCAGAAACTAGTCAGTAAATAAAGATGGCTGACGATGAATTACCCTGGTTTCCGCATCGAACTCGTACCCATCCGAACAGAACAGTGGCACGGCCATTGACCCCGTGCACATGTAGTACCCATCACAACGCTCTGGGTTGGGCACGAAAGTGATAGTGCCCACTGGGCACAGCTGGGCGGCCGTTGTTGTTGATTCTACTTCTGTTGTTGTTGGTACTGCTTCGGTTGTCACTGATTCTACTTCTGTTGAAGGTAGTGCTTCGGTAGTTGATAATCCAGCTTCTGTGGTTATTGGCAATTCTTCAGTTGTAGTAGTTTCCTCTGTTGTCTCTGATTCTGACTCAGTTGTTGTGGGGGTAACTTGAGTTGTTGTTGATTCTGCAGTTGTTGTTGACCCAGCTGATTCTGTTGAAGTTGTTGTTAGTTCTACTTCAATTGTAGTTAAAGATGCTCCAGTGGTGGTCGAGTCTACTTTAGTGGTTGATTCTGTTACTGTTGTTGCTTCAGTTGTTAATGATTCTGATTCAGTTGTTGATGAAGCTGCTTGTGTAGTTGATGGTTCTGCTTCTGAAGTTGAATCGGTTACTGTTGTAGAAGGTACATCTTCTGTAGTAGTTGATTCTACTGTTGTAGATGTTTCTTCTGGATTCGTAGATGACTCCACCGTAGTTGGTACCTCGGTTACTATGATTGGTTCCACAGTTATTGTTGTAGCCTCTATTTCTGGTTCCACTGTAGTGACATCTGTTGGTGGCTTCGTGGAACTGTAAGTGCATCCTCCTTCTGCTATCTGGACACAATGCTGAAATAAAAAAAAATGATTATTTTACGTTCCTATGTAAAAAAAATTGATGATCATTTTAACACAGTCATCATCACCTTGCCACAAAATAAAAGACATTGTGTCATGGAAACCAACTGAGCTATCTATGCCATTCAAAGAATGATCGGTCATGCTATTTCACCGTTCAACGAGTTTTCAGAATTCAACCAAGGTAATGAGCGAGTCCTCCAACCTCACCTCACCTCAACAGCCTATATTAGTAAACTACTGGACGAAGGCCTCCCCCTGATAAGCGCTTTATTGACTTTTATCTCATGGGGGGTAATGCCCATAATCCCCACGCTGGGCCTGTGGGTTGAGGATCGCAGTTCGGTGGTAGAATTGCTGCTGCCCGCTCCCGGTTGATGGAGCTTAGTCGCCTCTTACGACACCCGCGGGAAGAATTGGGGTGGTGTAAATTCTAAGCCGGCACCACACAGCAGAGTCATCCAACGAATGGCGTACAATTGATGTGCAGATTGATGTGAGAATAAAAACATTTTACAACACGAGTATAGATTAATCACACTAATATTATAAATGCGAAGATTTGGATGGACGGATAGATGGATGGATGAGAATAAGAATAAGATGGATGTTTGTTACCTCTTCATGCCAAAACTACTAAACGGATCGGGCTGAAAATTTGCATGCAGGTAATTCTAACCCTGGAATCAAACATAGGCTACTTTTTGTCCCATAAATCAGTTCTCATGGGATAGAAATCACCTTAATACGTTTTAATAGAAACAACGCGTGCGGAGCCGCGGGCATAAACTAGTAGAATATAAAGGCAAATACTTACACTGACGACAGGGTCGAACTCGAAGCCGTTACTACAGTACAACTGGATAGCGTTACCTCCCGCACACATGTAGAACGAACTGCAGAGCGTAGGGTGCGGCACATTGCCGAACACTCCGAGAGGGCAGAGGTTAGGGGTCGTGGGCGCTTCCGTTGGTAGATCAGTAACATCCGTTGGCAAGGTTGGTACTTCCGTTGGTACGCTAGGTTCTTCCGTTGATGGATCAGTAACGTCCGTTGGTTGGTTAGTTACATCTGTTGGCGCATCAGTAGAACCCGTGGTAACCGATCCCTCAGTAGAACTGTCTGTTGTAGCAGGTTCATTGGTAGAACTCGGAACATTCTCTGTTGTCGGTCCTTCAGTAGAACCAGGAGCATTGGTTGTCGTAGGTTCTTCACTAGAACCCGGAATATTGGATGTGGTTGCTTCTTCAGTGACGCCAGTTGAGATATTGGTATCTGTAGTTGTGTAGGACTCGGTCGTTGGAATTCCGTTGCCCAAAGTACAGCCTCCTTCTGCGATGGGCACGCAAGTCTGAAAATAACGGGAATATTGTTTACCATATAGTCCCTTTTCACCCTTCGGTACGGAACCCTAAAACCATGTTCTAAAATATTCTAAATAAAAGATCCGTCAAGTGCGAGTGTAACTCGCGCGCTGAGGGTTTCGAAAGTTTGTCAATTATACAAATATGTATTAAAGGTACCGCTAAGAGATATCGCTATGATGATGAGGTACTTCGCTCGGCAGGTACTTCGGAGATTAGGTAAATTTTTAAACTTTTTTCAAAATATTTCAAACAGTATGAAAGCTAGAGAAATTTCAAAAACTGTTTTGAAATGTACAAACAGATACCTTTCATTTGATACCCCACTCAGTGAGGTAGCCTACCCCTTTTGAAAATTATTTCCCCATTTTTGACCATTTTTAAAAAAATATTCGTTTTACCATCTTCTCTATATTTTTTCTGTAAAATATAGATATTTTGGATGGATCGATCTGCAATCTTCGGTGATATTGGTGGATGGGTAAAATTTCGACTTTTTTTTAATATTTCAAAAAGTATGAAACCTACAGAAATTTCAAAAATTGTTTTGAAATGTACCAACTGATACGTTTCATTTAATACCCCACATGACTCTGTAGGTAACTTTTAAAATTTCGACATTTCAATTTGTATGGAAAATGTTCATTTTCATTTTTTTTTCTTAAAATCTGTACTGGCGCACAAAAAGTATTTATTATTTCAAATTTCAAGTTAATAGCTGCGGTAGTTGTTGAGTTATTTAGGAGAGAAAAAAGGACAGACAAAGTGTGACAAAGGGTTTCGAAACCGATCTTCCAAACCCTAAATGTTGCAATTTTCGAAACTAGCCTTAACAGATCTATTCTTATAATTTGGAATGTTCTAGGATTCTCATCGGAATCGTCCAACATTCAGAATCACGTAAGCCGTGAACGCAAGGGTCACTCACCGTAAGCACCGGATCAAACTCGAACCCAGCAACACAGGACAACTGCACCGCGTGTCCGCCAGCACACATGTAGAACGAGTCGCACAACGTCGGGTGCGGGATGTTGCCGACTGTGCCGATTGGGCAGAGATCTGCTTGCGTCGTAGGCTGTTCTGTTGTAGCTTGTTCTATAGCAGTGGTTGTTTCTACAGGAGCAACAGTTGTTTCTTGTTCAGTTGTTGTGGTGTCTGTGTGTCCTGCTGTTGTCGTCTCTACAGACGTTTCCGTAGTAGGCTGTTCAGATGTTGTGGGTACCAGTCCCTCTGTCGTTGTTTGTACAGGCACTGTAGTTGTATCTAGTCCTTCTGTCGTTGTATGAATAGGCACTGTCGTGGTTTCTTGTACTTCTGTAGTAGTTTCTACAGGTACGGAAGTGGTTGATGGTCTTGTTGATAGCTCTTCCGTAGTTGATTGCAAAGTTGTTGAATGCTCTTCTGTTGTTGGTTGCCACGTTGTTAGCTGCTCGTCCGTGGTAGGCCTCTGGGTCGTTGTTGTAGTTTGCCAAGTGGTTGGCTGCTCTTCTGTTGTTGGCTGCCATGTTGTTGGCTGCTCTTCTGTTGTAGGCCTCTGGGTCGTTGTTGTTGTTTGCCAAGTGGTCGGTTGCTCTTCCGTTGTAGGCCTCTGGGTCGTTGTTGTAGTTTGCCAACTTGTTGGCTGCTCTTCTGTTGTTGGCTGCCATGTTGTTGGCTGCTCTTCCGTTGTAGGCCTCTGGGACGTTGTTGTAGTTTGCCAAGTGGTTGGCTGCTCTTCCGTTGTAGGCCTTTGGGTTGTTGTTGTAGTTCGCCAAGTGGTAGGCTGCTCTTCTGTTGTTGGCTGCCATGTTGTTGGCTGCTCTTCTGTTGTTGGCTGCCATGTTGTTGGCTGCTCTTCTGTTGTAGGCCTCTGGGTCGTTGTTGTAGTTTGCCAAGTGGTTGGTTGCTCTTCCGTTGTAGGCCTCTGGGTCGTTGTTGTAGTTTGCCAAGTGGTAGGCTGCTCTTCTGTTGTTGGCTGCCATGTTGTTGGCTGCTCTTCTGTTGTAGGCCTCTGGGTCGTTGTTGTAGTTTGCCAAGTTGTTGGCTGCTCTTCTGTTGTTGGCTGCCATGTTGTTGGCTGCTCTTCCGTTGTAGGCCTCTGGGTCGTTGTTGTAGTTTGCCAAGTGGTTGGCTGCTCTTCCGTTGTAGGCCTCTGGGTTGTTGTTGTAGCCTGCCATGTTGTTGGTTGCTCTTCTGTTGTAGGCCTCTGGGTCGTTGTTGTAGTTTGCCAAGTGGTTGACTGCTCTTCTGTTGTTGGCTGCCAAGTGGTTGGCTGCTCTTCCGTTGTAGGCCTCTGGGTCGTTGTTGAAGTTTGCCAAGTGGTTGACTGCTCTTCTGTTGTTGGCTGCCAAGTGGTTGGCTGCTCTTCCGTTGTAGGCCTCTGGGTCGTTGTTGTAGTTTGCCAAGTGGTTGGCTGCTCTTCTGTTGTTGGCTGCTCTTCCGTTGTAGGCCTCTGGGTCGTTGTTGTAGTCTGCCAAGTGGTTGGCTGCTCTTCCGTTGTAGGCCTCTGGGTCGTTGTTGTAGTTGGCCAAGTGGTTGGCTGCTCTTCTGTTGTTGGCTGCTCTTCCGTTGTAGGCCTATGGGTCGTTGTTGTAGTTTGCCAAGTGGTTGGCTGCTCTTCCGTTGTAGGCCTCTGGGTCGTTGTTGTAGTTTGCCAAGTGGTTGGCTGCTCTTCTGTTGTTGGCTGCTCTTCCGTTGTAGGCCTCTGGGTCGTTGTTGTAGTTTGCCAAGTGGTTGGCTGCTCTTCTGTTGTTGGCTGCTCTTCCGTTGTAGGCCTCTGGGACGTTGTTGTAGTCTGCCAAGTAGTTGGCTGCTCTTCCGTTGTAGGCCTCTGGGTCGTTGTTGTAGTTGGCCAAGTGGTTGGCTGCTCTTCTGTTGTTGGCTGCTCTTCCGTTGTAGGCCTATGGGTCGTTGTTGTAGTTTGCCAAGTGGTTGGCTGCTCTTCCGTTGTAGGCCTCTGGGTCGTTGTTGTAGTTTGCCAAGTGGTTGGCTGCTCTTCTGTTGTTGGCTGCTCTTCCGTTGTAGGCCTCTGGGTCGTTGTTGTAGTTTGCCAAGTGGTTGGCTGCTCTTCTGTTGTTGGCTGCCATGTTGTTGGCTGCTCTTCCGTTGTAGGCCTCTGGGTCGTTGTTGTAGTTTGCCAAGTGGTTGGCTGCTCTTCTGTTGTTGGCTGCTCTTCCGTTGTAGGCCTCTGGGACGTTGTTGTAGTCTGCCAAGTGGTTGGCTGCTCTTCCGTTGTTGGCTGCTCTTCCGTTGTAGGCCTATGGGTCGTTGTTGTAGTTTGCCAAGTGGTTGGCTGCTCTTCCGTTGTAGGCCTCTGGGTCGTTGTTGTAGTTTGCCAAGTGGTTTGCTGCTCTTCTGTTGTTGGCTGCCATGTTGTTGGCTGCTCTTCCGTTGTAGGCCTCTGGGTCGTTGTTGTAGTTTGCCAAGTGGTTGGCTGCTCTTCCGTTATAGGCCTCTGGGTCGTTGTTGTAGTTTGCCAAGTGGTTGGCTGCTCTTCTGTTGTTGGCTGCTCTTCCGTTGTAGGCCTCTGGGTCGTTGTTGTAGTTTGCCAAGTGGTTGGCTGCTCTTCTGTTGTTGGCTGCTCTTCCGTTGTAGGCCTCTGGGACGTTGTTGTAGTCTGCCAAGTGGTTGGCTGCTCTTCCGTTGTAGGCCTCTGGGTCGTTGTTGTAGTTGGCCAAGTGGTTGGCTGCTTTTCTGTTGTTGGCTGCTCTTCCGTTGTAGGCCTCTGGGTCGTTGTTGTAGTTTGCCAAGTGGTTGGCTGCTCTTCCGTTGTAGGCCTCTGGGTCGTTGTTGTAGTTTGCCAAGTGGTTTGCTGCTCTTCTGTTGTTGGCTGCCATGTTGTTGGCTGCTCTTCCGTTGTAGGCCTCTGGGTCGTTGTTGTAGTTTGCCAAGTGGTTGGCTGCTCTTCCGTTGTAGGCCTCTGGGTCGTTGTTGTAGTTTGCCAAGTGGTTGGTTGCTCTTCCGTTGTAGGCCTCTGGGTCGTTGTTGTAGTTTGCCAAGTGGTTGGCTGCTCTTCCGTTGTAGGCCTCTGGGTCGTTGTTGTAGTTGGCCAAGTGGTTGGCTGCTCTTCTGTTGTTGGCTGCTCTTCCGTCGTAGGCCTCTGGGTCGTTGTTGTAGTTTGCCAAGTGGTTGGGTGCTCTTCAGTTGTTGGTTGCCAAGTGGTTTGTTCTTCTGTTGTCGGTTTTAAAGTCGACGACGGTTCATTTGTAGATGGTTCCCAGGTTGTTGGTTCTTCTGTAGTTGAAGGTTTATTTGTTGTTGTTTGCTGTTCTGTTGTTGGTTTGTGCGTTGTTGGTTGCGTCACAGGTGCTTGTGTTGTAGGAGATGAGCATTTGACTAGGTGAGCGTGGTTGCAAACCTGAAAAGAAATATGTTTATGTTTTACACCAATTTTATAGAGAGGTACCTAATTTCGTAACTAAGAAAAATGAAGGTGCATCTAAATTAGATTTTATGAAAATAAAATAAAGTCAAATTAGCAAAATGTGTTAGTTATTAAGTTTTCCAACTATAGCGACGATATTGTTTGTTTAAAAGTTTGTGAGTAGAAAATTCTTTCACTAACAAGAGGCTTTAATATTATATTTTATTATGTATTTTTTATTAATATATGCCGCCGCGAGCAGACAGTTACACTAGAAATTTATTGAATGAGATCATTTTATATCTATAGGTAACGTATCGTATCAAACTTTTAGAAAAGACATTCGTAACTTCCTCAGTTACAGGCAAAACAGTAACATTGCCGACAACCTTTGTGGCGCAGCGGGCGAAAGTCCGCCTGCGACGCAGGACGTTGCGGGTTCAATTCCCGCCGGAAAAAACGTTTCTACAATCTGCAGATATTTGTTTCGGGTGCTCTGGGTGTTTTCTGTGTACAGTAAATAAAAAGGATTTTTTTTGAAGTAACAGAGCTTGTGTTCTTGGCAGGTATAATGCTATTGTATCTATTGTAATTTGTATTCAGTAAGTATATCCACCTACCAATAACACAAGCTCTGCTTAGCTTACATACGTTTACTAGATGATGCTAAGCAAATTTTCCAGCATTGTTTATTTATTTATAGCAATAATAGGGTTCCTTACCTCAAATGGAAAAAAGGAACTCATCCAGGATCACTTTGTTGTCCGTCTGTCTGTATGTATGTATGTCTGTCTGTCGGTCTGTCTGTCTGTCTGTCCATCTGTCAACCCTCTTTTCTCAGGAACGCGTGGACATGAAATTTAGTGAGCAGCAAGGTCTTATAGCACAAGTAAACCATAAATTTGTAATTTATTCACTGAAAAAATTACTTTTAATGCTCGCCATGGACCTTTAGGGTAGGTACTTCCCGTTGACCTAGAATCATGAAATTTGGTAAAAAGGAAGGTCATATAGCACAAATAACGAGAAAAATTTGAAAACCGTAAATTTGTACTTTATTAACAAAAAAATTATAAGTTTTGATTGTCTCCCTCGACCAAAATATACAGGGTACCTACTTCATGTTGACGTACTTCACGTTTTATTTTTTATCTGAAACTAGCGAAGCTACGGGCATAATCAAGTCTTTGTCTACCCGAGAGCTGGTGAGTATCTGGCACAGCGCATCAGCATTGTCATACAGCGGGGCAATGCAGCCAGCGTAGCGGGGACGCGACGACTGGTATGATATGGATCAGTTGGTAAATGTAGATTGTTTACAACAGTCTGCAGTTAGCTCAATTGTAAATACTAGTTCTAATTTGTTTCTATTACTTAATTGTAACTTTCTTTGATAATAAAGTCTATGTTGGTAAGTAAAGTTCTAAAAAGTTATCATCAGTTTTACGGAAACTCATCCATGGTCAATTAAGTCATACATACATACATTTTATAGTATCTAATATGTCTGAGTCCTGTTGGTCACGCTTACTCATCTGATAATTTTACAATTAAATTGATAAAGGAAATACGATTTAATAATAAGTAATGATATCACTCTATGCCCGTTCGTTCAGGAAAAGGGCAATTATGGCTGTCTATTTGGTTACCAATTAAATGTTTATAATAATTGTATTGTAGTTTGGAATGCGTATAATGATAAATTCATTGAAATTAAATAATTGGTTGGGTTAATAACCTATATAGTTGACGACCTCTGTTGCGCAGCGGGCGAAGGTCTGCCTGCGACGCACGAGGTTGCGGGTTCGATTCCCGCCTCGGGACAAATGTTTGTACGATCTGCAGACATTTGTCCAGGGCGTTCTGGATGTTTTCTATGTATAGTAAAAAAATATCTATCTATGTAGTGTATTGTATTATGTATATCAGTTATCTAGTACCCATAACACAAGCTCTGCTTAGCTTGGGGCTAGATAATGCTGTGTGAATTGTCCAGCATTATTTATTTACTTATTGAGAGTTTCAAGTATACACGTAAAAACTAAAAATTATACTTACACATACGTCCTAAAGTCAAAGTAGAAGAAATTCACCATTGAGAAAACCCTTGCAGCTTAAGAAAAATAAAATGTTCGTTTTCAAGTGTGGATTTATGTTTTGACTGCCGTTACCTGTAACACCCGTTCTGACCAGCAGGGGGGCTATTCAGGCTCTCCGCTACCGAGTCACCGACACGGAATTTGACACAATTCGCACGAAATTCAAAAAATAGAGAGTCTTGCCGCAATCTTTTTAAAGAACTAGGAATACTGACATCGGTCTCAGTCTACATTCTAGAAGTCTTGAAATATGTCAGAGCTAATTGGGATAGATACACAATTCGAGTTGTGAAAAGCAAGCGGACTATTAGGAATAACAATTTAACCCTAGAAGTAATCCCCAGTCGCCTTAATATATCAACGAAACTTCCTCTTCAAATGGGTCGCACTCTTTTTAATAAACTGCCACCTGAACTAAAGGATATAAAACTGAATAATCACATCACCTTTATAAATAAAGTGAAGGGACTTCTTCTTCACAAAACTGTATACAGCGTAAAAGAGTTTCTCGAGAACGATTATACTCAGTATATTAATGTGAATATACAAAAAGAGTTGAACAAAGGTACTAGTACGCACCTACACAATGTTACTACCAACTAGATTATTTATTTGACTATCGCCCTTATACAGCGAATGCCTATTGTATCTTTCTTTTTTTTTCATATTATTTGTATTGTATGTTGTATACTTATAATTTTTCATGTGTCTCACCTTTGACAATAAAGATATTCTATTCTATTCTATTCTATTCAAATATTTTTGCGGTTTTTAGTATTTTCTGCATTCAGCAAGGAATTAAACTACTTACCAGACAAGTACCTAGTTTTCCATAAACAATAAAACATTTTCTATGAACACATGTTTTTGCAAATTTCGATTTAGTGCAACATTTAGCAATAAATAATAAATAAATAAATAATGCTGGACAATTCACACAGCATTATCTAGCCCCAAGCTAAGCAGAGCTTGTGTTATGGGAGCTACACTTGCGAGCTTTAACATGGAATCGCTTCATCGCGAGTTGATCAAAACAAGTCTTGAACAACCCTTGAAGCGATTCCAGTTTAAAGCTCGCAAGTGTAGATAACTGATAGACACAATACAATACATATATAGATATTTTTTATTATACATAGAAAACACCCAGAACACCCTGAACAAGTATCTGCAGATCGTACAAACATTTGTCCTGAGGCGGGAATCGAACCCGCAACATTTTGCGTCGCAGGCGGACCTTCGCCCGCTGCGCCACAGAGGTACATAAGAATATAAGAACTTTATTCCTAAAAATCAACATAATATCACCAAAAGCTGCATGTATAAAACTTTATTGTAACATGGTTGTAAGCAAAATGGTCTACGATTTGTAGAAAACAACTTTTCCGAATAACAATCGCAAAAATATTTTAATTTCGCGCGAAACAGTATCAGATTCCGTGTTGATGCCTCGGTAGCGGAGAGTGACATTTTGAATAGCCCCCTGCTGTAGTTTGCAGTCATATTAACTTATTACGTGTAAATCCCGTTATTACCTGTAACTCGTAGTCGAACAGCGTCCCTGGCGCGCAGTCCCTCGGCACCTTCTGCCCGAAGTTGCACTGGTAGTACTTGGAGCAGTCCTCGTGAGGCAGCAGCTGGTGCACGTGGTGGGAGGCAGGGCAGCCGTTGGGGAGGTACTCGATCTCCGGGGTGGTGGGGGGCTCTGTCGGAAACTGGAACAGAAATCACATTGTTATAGATACTGACCATTTTTAATAGTGAAAAGCTGAAGCCAGCCAGTGGAGTCACCACCATGAGCGTGCATTTTCTGTAAGGCGTCGAAAATAGCCAGTATGTTGATGAGCCCCACCTGCCCTCTTAGAATAGAATAGAATATAATTATTTATTCGAGGACCTCTGTGGCGCAGCGGGCGAAGGTCTGCCTGCGACGCAGGAGGTTGCGGGTTCGATTCCCGCCTCGGGACAAATGTTTGTACGATCTGCAGACATTTGTTCAGGGCGTTCTGGATGTTTTCTATGTATGTATATGTCGCATCCAACACGAACGGAGGCGTTGCGAAAGCCAGATTCACTGCGCGCGCGCCTGACAGAGTCGTGTCGTCAAGCGGCCGGTCGACGAGCGGCTGCTAGCAAGCGCTCACAGGCAATTTATTCCCGGCGCTTGGCGGAGACAGACGCGAAACTGTCACCCCGTCCGTGTTACACTAGTGCCCTCCCTGTTCAAATAATTACTGTAAAATACACTGTGATTCTGCACAACACCTTTTATTTGCCTCAACTACCCTGGACACGCACACAGCAGCTAGGTTGGAAGAAAAATGGACCAAAATCCTGACGCCCCGTCATATAATAAAAAAAAATCTATCTATGTAGTGTATTGTATTAAGTATATCAGTTATCTAGTACCCATAACACAAGCTCTGCTTAGCTTGGGGCTAGATAATGCTGTGTGAATTGTCGAGCATTATTTATTTATTTATATTTATTTATTTATTCAGGTAAAACACAACATTACATTTCTGTTGTTAGGTTTAACTAGACACACCTGGTTCAATACGAGTGAGGTTCTTGTGCAGTGCCAGAAGGGATTTAAGTAGTACTTATTAGAACATCTAGGGCTACATTAACATGTACATACCTGTGTGGTAGACGACTGCGTCGGTTGCACCGTGGTTGTCGTGTGTGTGGGTGGCTGTGTGGGAGTGGTGGCGCCAGGCTGCGCCGTGCTGCCGGAACCACAGGCCGCCATGAACGGCCAGTTGCACACCTGAAACGGAATTTGATGTTTTATTACTGAGACTCGATCAGATAATATGCGTTCTAGGTCATAAGTCACGCCTTGGAAACTTAAACTTTGTACTACCCCTCTAAACCTAGAGAATAGTAAAAACCGATTTTTTTGGAGCGTCATTAACCTATTTTTTTTTTTTTGGATTTTATGTGACATGAATTATTGAAATCTCTTTTTATGGTAACTAACATAGTAAGTATATACTTAGGTAGTTGTACTAACATTTATGGTGAACAACCGAAATAAATGATTTGAATTTAAATTTGAATTTGAATTAAACTTTGTTGAAGTTTAATTCAAATTCACAGCGATTGTAGGGATCTTAATGAAATTTGGCAAATAACATACATAGAATCCTGGGGATGACGAGGCTACTTTTTACAGCAAATAGGTGTTAATTTCTTTGTTTTGTCTTACTATAATTATTTATATTGTCTTAATATTTAATCACACTAATATTATAAATGTGAAAGTTTGGATGGATGGATGTTTGTTACCTCTTCACGCCAAAACTACTGAACGGATCGGGATGAAATTTTGCATACAGGTAATTATAATCCTGGAATCAAACATAGGCTACTTTTTATCCCATAAATCAATTCCCATGGGATAGACATCACCTTTGAATGTTTATAAAAACAACGCGGGCGAAGCCGCGGGCATAAACTAGTTAATGAATATATAGAGACAGCTAGCCAATCAATTTACATTTCAAGAGTATGCCGGAGTATCCCGGAAAAACGCGTGCGTTACTGCGGGCATCAGCTAGTGTAACATAACAGCAACTCTTTTAGTCAAAGCTGATGCAACTGTCTTTTATTTTTATTATTAGGTAGGTACATAGGCTGAACTTGTATGTATGTAGGTATGTATGATGTAATTCGAGCTGACTACATCACTCATTATAAAAATAGTTGCGAGATGGGAAGGAGCCCATTTATCATTAGCGGCAGAAGACGATCGTGGAGTTTTGTGTCCAGAGTCTAATAGTAAAATAAACCCTTCTGTCCAAACCTGTAGATTAGTATCAAAATGTAGACCAGCCGGGCACTCCTTCAGCACGAGGCCTCCGTTGCTGCACTGGTAGAACTTGGAGCAGTTCGTCTCGTGAGCGATCAGCTGGTGCTCGTGCACTGAGGCTGGACATCTGGGGAGGAGATGGTGCAGATTAAAGAATAAAATATCTAGTGTTACGTTTTTCAGCCGTTCTAAGTTCAGTTACTTATTCAGCCGGACAGACTTCGGATACTTTTAAGAATTTAACCCACATCCAGCACCACTAGGTACCGCCCTGCACAGCAATAAGCATCCAGATAAGGGCTTTATTAAACTCGCCATCTTTAAATACATTTTCAGTGACCAAATAGCTTACCGCAAGCGTCAAGCGAGTGACCCGCAAGCTGTCTGTTATCTGATGCCGTCGATATAAAATGCCATACGTTTAGAGCAAAGCCTAACTTAGATAATAGGCTACTGAAGCTGCGGGCAAAAGCTAGATAGAACTAAATAAATAAACTGAATAAAGCTATGAGAGGTCCATTCCTTACTTGACAGGTGGCGGCGTCGGTGAGGGTGCTGGTTCTGTTGTCTCCTCTGTGCTGTCCTCAGGAGTGGTGGGCGGCTCGCCCGGCGAGGGCGGCGGCGTGGGCGGCACGTGGCAGGACACCGCCCAGGGCCAGTTGCAGATCTGAAAGCATAGAATGCTCTTACTCCATGGTTTTCGGAATTGTTACAGAGGTTGGAAGGATCCAGACATAGCCCAGCTCTATAGCTGACTTTGTTTGCTGTTGGTCAATGCAAACAATGAAGACTTTTGATTCGAGATTATAGAACAGAACGCGGCCTGGCCGTGGCGTAATAGTAGACCCCTCCAACTCAGCCTCATGAATGTTGTTAAGAGCCTCATCACACGAAGCGAGGGCGCAGCGAGCACGCCGCGACGACGACGCCGCGGGCATTCAACGAGCTCGCTGTGCACCCGCCTTGAAATGCTCGCAATTTGCCAGTGTGATGAGGCGCTGAGGGAGCGAAGAGGAGAACCAACCAGAGGAAGAGCAGCAACTTCTTTGTGTGTTATCAAAATATTCCACCGCCATCACCAATCCAATGAAAACCAGTGCTGCTATTATATTTATTATATTTTATATTTTTATGTATGTTAGATTTAAGGTATATACAGGGTTATTGGTAATTAGACCGGATCCTTTTAGGGGGTGATGGGGGAGGCCATTTGCAACTATTTTGACCCTATATCGTATTATGCAAAAGTTAACCATTTTTGAGATATTCGCAAATTCTTAATTTCTTGGGAAAACCCTGATTTACGACTTCAAAATTAAATTAAAAAAAAAGTGATCATCCAATTCAAATTTTAGTGACTGATTTAGATAGCCTGAAGTCTAATTATTAATAACCACTAACACAATTGTATGAATCTGTACCCATATGGAAGCTAAAGGACATGTTTATAAAAACAAAGTTTATTTTTTTTGTAGTCCTTACAAAAACCCCATTTAAAAAAAAATACTCCAGTGAATTTGATCGGCATGTTATTTAAAAAACATCTACACATCTTTAGCTATCCAAAGAGGTATAAATCAATGCACTTTGTAACACAATTGCAGAAAAATACGGGTAAATGTAATGACTTAGCTGGTGAATAAGTTTGGATACATTGCTTTACCAACATCTTGGACTTGGGCTTTGCTTGCGCGATTTTCACTTAGTTCTTTTTTTGAATTATTGTTCCGAAAACAGAATAGGCTGATATCATGGCGGAGTAAAAACTTTTTGTTGTTTGACCTGCAATGAAAATAACCGCCGAAATCTCCCGCTAAACGCATGACAAATGAAATTCTAATAGTTTTTCTTCTCGCATTTTTCGAACCGGTGAAGTAATAAAAGATTTAATTTATCAACAATTATGGCTGCAGTGCCACGCATCCTACCACCTCCTCGAGACTTTTCAAACGAAGAATATGCGGATATACTGTTTTGTTATGGTTATGCAAACGGTGTCTCTACACGTGCACGGGCAGAGTATCAGTCTCGGTTTCCTCAGCGCCGGTTACCTCATGAAAGTGTATTTGATAATACATATCGGCGACTTCGAGAGACTGGCAGTGTTCAGAGACGACAAAGTGACGCCGGCCGACCGCATGTTCATCGAACGGAGGACGAAGAAGAAATCATTCGTCATTTTGAAGAGGATCCTACCATTTCAACTAACATGGTTGCTCAAAGACTCGGTGTAACCCAATGGAAAGTTTGGCATACGGTCCATGGAGCAGGTCTCTATCCGTACCATTTAACCCCTGTACAAGTATTAGAAGACGGAGATCCCGCTAACAGGATAACATTTTGCAGATTTATGCTAAATGCTGACATAGAAAACCCTAATTTTTTCAGAAAAATATTATGGACGGATGAATCAAAGTTTGATCAAGATGGAATCACAAATTACCATAATATTCATTTTTGGTCTAGAAAAGCTGATCTTAATCCCAATAAAAAGAAAGAGCAAGGGTCGCAAAGACGATTCTCACTTAATGTATGGATGGGAATAATTGATGATAATTTAATTGGTCCCTATTTCTTGCCCAATTATTTAAATGGTGACACATACGAAGAGTTTTTAAGAAACGAAGTTTTTGGCCTTCTTAGTGAGGTACCATTAGCAACACGCCAAGGTATGATTTACCAACATGATGGCTGCCCCGCTCACTACAGGACTAGTGTGCGTCAATGGTTCAATCAGCATTTTCCGAACCGATGGATTGGTAGAGGAGGTAGTATTCCATCCAGGCCAGCAAGGAGTCCCGACCTTACCCCATGTGATTATTATGTTTGGGGTCATATGAAGAGCCTAGTCTATGACGATTTGACGTCACCTATCTCATCAGTGGATGAATTAAGACGCCGAATAATAAGAGCTGCCGAAAAAATGAAAATAAATTTGACAACAAGGGTTGTTAAAACTGAGTTACGCCATCGTTTGCGGCTTTGCATACGGAATAGAGGTGGACATTTTGAAAACGAATTGTAAATTGTAAATTAAAATTTGTAAATTGTAAATTAATAATGTAAATTGTAAATTAAATAGTAAATTGTTTTGATAGTAATAAATTTTTTGTTTGTTTTACAAAATTCATAGTTTGATTTATTGGAAGTTACTACCTGCTTATGGTTTATCCTTTTTTCTGCAATTATGTTACAAAGTGCATTGATTTATACCTCTTTGGATAGCTAAAGATGTGTAGATGTTTTTTAAATAACATGCCGACCAAATTCACTGGAGTATTTTTTTTTAAATGGGGTTTTTGTAAGGACTTTACAAAAAAATAAACTTTGTTTTTATAAACATGTCCTTTAGCTTCCATATGGGTACAGATTCATACGATTGTGTTAGTGGTTATTAATAATTAGACTTCAGGCTATCTAAATCAGTCACTAATATTTGAATTGGATGATCACTTTTTTTTTAATTTAATTTTGAACACGTAAATCAGGATTTTCCCAAAAAATTAAGAATTTGCGAATATCTCAAAAATGGTTAACTTTTGCATAATACGATATAGGGTCAAAATAGTTGCAAATGGCCTCCCCCATCACCCCCTAAAAGGATCCGGTCTAATTACCAATAACCCTGTATAGGTATACATATGGACCGTAGAATAAGTGAATAAGATCTATACTTGTTCTAATGTTGTCTGAAATAAATGTATTATTATTATTATTATTATGGCCCTTGTGCCATAGAAGCATTAAGCTGAGCTGGTGACCTTTTTGTGTCAAATAAAGATCTTCAATCCGTCTGCCTGTGATTATGGCAAAACTGTTTGTGGGCCCATGTCCAGTTGTGGGCGTTTGTCCAGCGTCAATCCAGTAATGTCCAGCGAAAATCCTTGGCCCCAGGTAATTTATTTTGATTTCTTAGAAATTACCTTTAGTGTGGGGTTACGCACTATAATAACAAAAAACCTTAGAATAAAGCAATGCGACACCTCTCATCAAACGAACTAAACGTAACTTTAGTCTTTGAACAGGATTGGATAAACTTTAATGTTTCCCTGTAGGTGGAGCTAACGGCGCTACAGTCTGAAGGGAGTCCCAGATGTTTTGGACTCCTACGTTTTTTTTTTTTTTTTTTTTTTTCATTTATTTATGTTACATAATTATTAACTTATCTTATCTACAGCTAACATAAACCGTAATTCGGTTTGTCCGTCAGCCTCAGTCTCTAAGGTACAATATAGTTATTATTATAAATAGTTGGTACTATGTATCTTCCTACGTAAGTTGGTAGTTTAATACAGTAAACTCGTACACGCATAAAAACAAAATAAACACACACCGAAGTTTCACATCAGAAACTAAATGTAAGCTAAGCAAATACTAGCGGGGTACATTGATTGGCTGTCCGGTGTGCGAGCGACATTATAACAATAACGCTCGTACGTCAGCGCATGGAGTGAACTGATAACATTATACAGGGTTATTTCTAAAATGAAGTTACGATCGATATTTTTGAATAAATTTTTGTGTTTGTTTTTATTTTATGTTATAGTTTAGTTAGTTATAATAAAGTTAGCAAGAATTATAAGTTTTTAGTAATTTGAGTTTATAAATTTTGTTATAGATCATAGTAGTATTTTTTAATTTTTAATTTATAGTTTTCGTCGTTAATATTAGAAGAGATTTCAAAGGGTATTTTGTTAATTAAGTTAGGTATTAGATATCTATTTGTACGTTTCCCGTAGTAGTTATAAACTCTGGGTATTACAAGTTTATCTTGGGTTAGTTTTCTTGTCGTAATCTTATGCCTAATTTTTATTTGCAAGTCTTTGTTTGGGAATTGTTCTGTCAGAATGTTCATTTTAAATTTTGTATGAATGGGTAATATTTTACAGTATTTGTATATTCCAGTAATGTTGTCATCTCTATATAGCTTCATTTTAATTTTATTTGGTATTATTATTTTAAGTATTCTCAGCTGAATATTATAGATTTTGTCTAGGTAGGATTTGAATGTTTTACCGTAGCTTGTTAGCCCGTATGATATTAGTGACTCGGCTAGCGAGTTATATAAATTAATTAGGACGTGAAAAGGTGCTTAATGTCACTTGACCTCGTGGTGTAGTTGGTAAGCAGG
This sequence comes from Eupithecia subfuscata, assembly GCA_963564075.1. Lineage (NCBI taxonomy): Eukaryota > Metazoa > Arthropoda > Insecta > Lepidoptera > Geometridae > Eupithecia > Eupithecia subfuscata. The sequence continues at coordinate 9,195,658 of OY751124.1, read as the reverse complement.
AACGATGCGGGTTCAAGTACCGTCGAAGTCGAAAATTTTTGCAATATTATTTGATTTCAAATTGGCCCCATGCGTTACAGTGTCTAATCATTTCTGTTTTTCTTTGTATTTTTCATTATTTGTGTTACCTATTATTGTTACCTATTATACATATTGTAAGTGTCGTGTTAGGTCGTTTTCTTATTACCCGGTAAGGTTTCGGTATGACATCAGCCCGCTCGATATTCGCGGTACCGAAACCTTACCGAGCGCCTATATTTCTATAGAGCGTTCCTGATTATGTGTTGGTTCAAATATCAAATATCAAAGTGCTTTATTTCCTTTAGACCTTACAGGACTCTTGGACACTTTAATTAATTTACTTTCTTTGCAGTTATCTGATATGGTAATGAAGTGAAGTCCTTACCTGCAGATCTGGATCAAACAGCGTGCCAGGCCCGCAGCTCATGACCACCTTCTTCCCATGCACACACTGGTAGAACTTGGCGCAGTCTTCCTCGTGGGGCAGCAGCAGATGCACCTGCCCTGGAGGACAGTCCTGCCCGGCGGATCTCTGGTTGGCAGACCTCTGGTCGATAGAGCTCGGGTCTGCAGAGCGCTGCTCGGTGATGGTGTCGTGCCCGAAGGCAGATGCGAGGAGGAGGAGGAGTGTGGGGTACATTTCTGCGGGATGAAAACAAAAAAAAAAAAATTTAAATTATAGGTCTTCAGCTGCGTCTTGGGGACGCTTCCGATTGTCACTAGTGGCCAAAGAAAGTGTTAATTCTTAACACTTTATTTTTATACTAGTTTCTGCTCGCGGCCTCGCACGCTTTGTTTCTATGGATACGTTTAATGGGTCTATCCCATGGCCGATTTACTTATGCAAAAAATAGCATATGATTGATTCCAGCCTAGAATTACCTGTATGCAAAATTTCAGCTCGATCCGTTCAGTATTTTTCCATCTAAACTTTCGCATTTATAATATTACTGTAACTAAGGAATTTTGTTTAATACTTGACTGTGATTGATGAAAATCGGAGCAACCGTTTTAATGTTACGACGCCTTTCGTCTGGGTTTTCGAAATTTTGTAAAATCATCTAAGCTTACTCGGTACTCGATTCCATCCAAGATATTTCATGTCGACAAAGACATTTGAATGAAAACTTATTCATTACTCATAAAAAAACGAAAACAACGAGGTAGTGGTAACGTAGGTAATCACGTAAAACTAACTTTAAAAACACACGTTGTACACGGGCAGCGAAAGGGTCGAATTCAACTTTGAAAACGCACGAACCAGAGACAAATTAAAAAAATGAATACAAATGAAAGCTGTTAAAGTCAAAAATTGTGTTGCTCCGATGATAGCAGTAGCGTAAAATATTTTCTATTAATATTTCTTGGCTTTTGTAACCCCTTTGTTTACATAAAAATATGTAGCTGGCTAAATTTTATTTCACAGATATTTGTTTTCCTACGACAGAATCTTAAAATTCCAACACTAAATACAACACACTTCAATTGTTCTAGGAACGGTATGGTTAATGATGAATGAGTTCAAAAAATAATAATAAAAAATGGAAATAAAACTTAGTGTGAACAAAAACTCATCAAGGCCGCGAAAAGCAATATTTAGATGCGTAAGAGATGCGTAATATTTTGTTTAATTATAAAATTACGGAAGTATGTATTTATTTATAACAAAAAAGCGTCGGACACGCTTCTTGCGACGACCTACGTGGCGTAGCGGGTGAGTGTCAGCTGAGAATAAGCGGGATTGCAATAGATATACATTTTTTTAAATATAATAGAATAGAAAGAAACACCAAGAACCAATATCTGCAGATCGTACCAACATTTATTTGTCCCGAGCCGGGATTCGAACCTGCTGTGTGCTGGTGGACCTTCGCCCTTTACGCCCCCAGAGGTCGTGAGGTTATGGGGTAGGTACTTTAAATCCCAATTTTAAATACATTTCTGTGGTAATCTTATCCATTTCGGGGCAGTGGTCCAACTGCTCTGTCCAATTAGTTGGACTACGGGCCTTTACTAGGGGCCGTGGTCCAGCCTTTGCAGTTGGACCACTCCTATAATTTAACTAAACTACGGGGCTGGCAATTTATTTATCGATATGTATAACTAGTTTCTACCCGCGGCTGCGCACGCGTTGTTTCTATGGAAACATTTTGAGGCTATAACTATCCCATGGGAACTGATTTATGGGATAAAAAGTAGCCTATGTTTGATTCCAGGGTTAGACTTACCTGTATGCAAAATTTCAGACTGATCTGTTCAGTAGTTTTGGCGTGAAGAGGTAACTAACATCCATCCATCCAAACTTTCGCATTTATAATATTAGTGTGATAAATGTCCACCCGTGCGAAGCCGGGACGGGCCGCTAGTGTATTTTAACTGTTAGGAGAATAATAGGAATAGTCCAGCATTATTTATTTATTTATGTACAGTTAGAAGTTAATTATTCATATCTATTGCTGAGGTAGGATATAATTATTTTATTTTATTAAGGAACTAACAAAATAACTGGAGTCATTAAAATTTAATTTTTCCTAATAATATTTAATTTTTATAAAAGACTAGATTCTGCCCGAGGCACGTGTTTTTCGGAATAAAAAGTAGCTCAAAACAATCTAATATTTTCTATTTAAAGTTTGGAATCACTTGGTAAATATTCAGTATAAGTACCTAACTATAGGTAAACTTACAAAGTTAGACAATATACATTTATTTCATTTGAGAGCAGAGGGACATGGGACGGACTTGAAAATTATTTATCTGGAAAATTAGATTTTTATTCTCATTTTACCATTAGGTTTAAAAGGGAGAAATGCGACTTACCAATAAATCACTATTATTGGGCAAACCACACTTCTCCTATTTATTCGACCCATTACAATTTTGTAGAGTATGCATGAAGCTCTAACAAAAAATTACTTACCAAAATTCACTAAAATTACTACTTAGAGCACTATTTTTCTATTCCCACTCTCCCCCTTACAGGGAAAATCGGTAATATCTTGGAAATCCCGAGGAATCGAAAATGGACACAATCACACAAAACTCTCACACACACAAACAGTTCCTCGAACCCGCGACTCCTCCGGAGGGTGTGAATGGTAACTATTGGAAGACTTCAAGTCAAAATCCTGCGGTTTTATAGAATCGTGCATTTTTCATCTTCCGTGTTAGGATGGGGCAGGGCCGGAGCAAGGACGGGGCAGAGGGGCAAGCTCGACTCAACAACGTGTGAAAACGTGCTGTATAAACTGAGAAATGAGTCATAATATGCATGCATACACATAAAATAATTAATCAGAACTTATGTTGTGGAAAGATGACTCATATCCTACACAGATAAACTATAAGAGGGGTTCTTAAAACTGGTTTTAAACAATGTTTTTAATTATATTTAACTTTAAAATGTATTTTTTGAACTCAATAAGAAACTAAGCAAAGATAGCGCGAACCAGATTTTAAATTATATTAAATGGGTAAGTAAGGTTTTATAGCGTATCTACCTTTTTGTCTTCATTTCTGATACAACTCTAAGTTAAAACATCGCTTGGCTTTTAAAAGTTCTTATTATACAATGTTTAACTTTTGAATACATTCCTATAGAAACTATGAGTCGACTTGTGCTCAAAGTAACGCCCCAAAACCCCTCACTGAGTCCGTCCCTGCTTCCTCGTTAATCAAACATATATGCCCAAGTGATAAGTCTGTTCTAACGGTAGAGGGTTCAAAGACCAGCGCGAAATTAATATTAATTGATTTATATTTACATTTCGTGGTTCCGTGCAATATTGTAGCTTTTTCATATTTTTGACAAAATAAATTAATATAACTGACGACCCATGGGGCACGGCGGGCGAAATTTGCCTGAAAGGAGCCTGAGACGCAGGAGTTTGCGGGTTCGATTCCCGGTTTGGGACAAATGTTTGTACGATCTGCAAATATTTGCTCCGGTGTTCTGGGTACTTTCTATGTATAATGAAAAATATCCATCTATGTAATGTATTGTATTGTATTATGTATATCAGTCATCTAGTACCCATAACACAAGCTCTGCTTAGCTTGGGGCTAGATGATGCTGTGTGGATTGTCCAGCATTATTTATTTATTTAATTATGTAAGTAGCAGATGTGTTTTTTTTTAGCAGTCTGAATAGGTAATGTCATTTAGATAAATAAAAACTGGCTTGAATAATGGGAACGCTACGCTTCCGACTGGTATTAGTTGAGCCACCTGTAGATTGTATGCAACAGTCTGCAGTTAGCTCAATCCTTATCCTACTAATATTATAAAGCTGAAAGTTTGAGAATTTTGGTTACCTAAGATCTTCAAAACTACTGATCAAAATGAAATTTGGCGTACGTTTAGAGCAAAGGCTAACTTACATAAAATAAAAAAGCCTTTTATTTCTTCCAGAAATTGCTAGTTTACAAGGTTAATGAATTTTGTTAGTATCAAAAATTTTATTATTTAATAGTTTATTATTTTTAGTTAGTAGTTACAATTTTTAACAAGAGTTTTAGATACGTTTATATTATAGTGGAGTTATTCTGTAGGAACCCCTCTGCAGGTAAAGGCCTCCTACAAGTTGAGCCACTTAGGTTGCTTATTATACCCAAAATACGCGTGCGAAGCCGTGGAGAGAAGCTAGTTTTAGATACCTTTGAGACGGGGAATTACCCATACTCATACCTACTCTACATACCTGGCGCTCATTAGGGGAGGCCTATGTCCAGCAGTGGACTAATATAGGCTGATGATGATGATGATACCTACTCTATATTAACTAACTCTATATTACTACACATATATAAGTTTCGAATAGTAAGGAATTAAGTTGAGTCACCTATTTATTGATTCTATCTATACTAATATTATAAAGAGGAAAGGTTTGATTTTTTGTTTGTTTGTTTGTTTGTATGAATTGAATAGGCTCCGAAACTACTGGACCGATTTGAAAAATTCTTTCACCGTTAGGAAGCTTACTTTTCAGGGAGTGACATAGGCTATATTTTATCCCGGAATTCCCACGGGAACGGGAACTACGCGGGTGAAACCGCGAGGCGATCGTCTAGTAAGTTATAAATGCAATGTAATAAAATATTTATCAATTTAATCTTTTCATGATACCTATCTTCTATAATATAAAAATGAATCGCAAAATGTGTTGGTAAGCGCATAACTCAACAACGCCTGGACCGATTTCGCTAATTCTTTCTTTGTTGTGTTTGTTATTGTCAGGAGAAGGTTCTTATGAAAGAAAAAATTAAGAAAGTTGGAAACATAAATTTCCACGGGGGCGAAGCCGCGGGGCGCAGCTAGTAAAATTATAATTATCCTAAAATATGCCGGTAATAGAGGACGACATCTGTGGCGCGGCGGGCGAAAGTTTGGCTGCGACGCAGGAAGTTGCGGGTTCGATTCCCGCCTCGGGATAAATATTTGTACGATTCGCAGATATTTGTCCCAGGTGCTCTGGGTGTTATCTATGTATAATAAAAAATTAATATCTTTTTTAATTGAATAAATGAATGTATTGTAATAAGTAGGTATATCTGTTATCAAGTACCTATAACACAAGCTCTGCTTAGCTTGGGGCTAGATGATGCTGTGTGAATTGTCCAGCATTAGTTATTTATTACTATTTTATTATAATGCTTTACCACTAAAATGGGAGATTTTCTCTGTGTAACATTATACTTTCCCTCTTGACAATGAAAATAAGTAGGTAATGTTAAATGTATTTTATACTCCTAACCGAATTTTCGGCTAAGGACAGACATATTAAAGTGCTCATGTGTGTGTGCAAACACAGGTGCACTCTCTATTCTCTCACTCGCATAATCCGAACAACTTGCGTTCCGCCTAATATAATCTAACTACACTGAACAATCTGTGGTTATTTGTTTGATAATTTTTATGTATGTTCGACAATTTCTCCCTAAACTCCCAAACAATTTCTCCCTCCCCCTTCTTCTCTTACCTAAATTATGGACTGATTTTGATAATTCTTTTGCTATTGTGTAGGAATGATCCTGAGGTGGTCCCATAAAAATGTTATTCCCGCGGGATTAGTAGTTATCCCGGAAAATTTAAAAACAGTGAAAATTATGGATTTGAAGTTGCTTTGAAAAACAATAAAATTATTGTTTGTTAGTTTTAATTACCATTTCGTATTTAGATAAAATGTCTAATAATTAATATAAAATATGTAGGTACTAAATGCTCTATTTAAAATTAAAATAAAGGTTATAATTTAAAATAATATAAAATAAAATAATCACACATAATATGTGTGATTATTTTATTTTATATTATTTTTTAACTGTAAATGTTCCGACACAAATGTACCTTTTTGTATGCGAATAAATAACATAACATAACATTAGTTGAGCTAGGTGCATGTAGATTGTTTGCAACAGTCTGCAGTTACTTCAATTGTTTTAATTGTAAATACTTTATTAGTAAGTACTAATTTATTTCTATTATTTAATTGTAATTTTATTTTCAATAAATTACCACATCTTTTTCTAAATTATAACCTTTATTTTAATTTTAAATAGACCATCTTAATACCTACATTTTTTATATTAATTATTAGACATTTTTAAATATATTATTTTCAGTTTCAACAAACCCGAAAGGCGTGAGCTAAGTTTTCCTAGTGTTTCTATGTGGTTGGCGGTCACTCTTTATTACCTCGAAGCATCAAAACGGCTCAAGCGATTTTGATAAAATAAGAAAAGGTAAGTATGTATTAAAATACTCGCCTGGACTCCTTTAATATGGTCCTATAATATGGTATTTTAGAGGCTCTATTTTATATGTCCTATTTTGCGAAAAAGCATTATTATAAACATCAGTTTATAATTAATTTATAATTATAAACATTAGTTTATAATTAATTTATAATTATAAACATTAGTTTATAATTAATTTATAATTATAAACATTAGTTTATAATATTTTTTTTATTTATTCGTCTGAATTTTCTTACCTTTTTTCTACCTTCTTTCAAAACATTTTAGTAAAACCACTAAAATATATTTTAAGAAACAAAACAAAAATTTCAACTAACTTCCGTTCTTATAACATCGAAATAACATCTGTTCGTCCTATTTATAACGTTTTTGAGTTATTTTCATAAAGACATTATTATCTGATGTTATCTAAATCAATAATGTATGTTAATTTAATCTTTGAAATCTACATGAAGATAGGTTTATGTAAACGCCCGGAGTTTTTAGACGCTGCGTTTTTTTTTGCAGTGCGTCGAAACAGCAGCCATATTTAATGTTATATATATTTTTTTTAAATTATCTGAGCCTTTGGTCGAAGCGACGCGTGACCCGAGAGCTGGTGAGTATCTGGCACAGCGTATCAGCATTGCCATACAGCATGGCAATGCAGCCAGCAGCGTCTTGGGGACGCTTCCAACTGGTATTGATATGGATCTGTTGAGCTACCTGTAGACTGTTTGCAACAGTCTGCAGTTAGCTCAATTGTTTCAATTGTTAATAGTAGTATAATTTTCTTTGTGTATTCACACAAAGCCTTTATTAAGGCTATGTCAATTGTATATTGAAAGGGTTTACATTTCTGAAATCTTAAAAAAGTTTAATTATGTTTCAACTGTAAAAATATCTAGTATCTAATCTACCCTTAAAATGGCAAATAGACAGTGACTTTTCGAAACGCTTTTTACTAAATTCTTGTCTGGACCAAACCTTCCCTAGGTTTACTTATTTATTTACCTACTAGTTTATGCCCGCGCCTTCGCTCGCGTTATTTTTGGAAACGTTTAAGAATTATTTCTATCGCACGGAAGCTGGTTTATGATGCCGATTAGTTACATGGAGGACACAATTAAACTTAAAATGTATATGCTGGACGTGGGCGTAATATATATTTTACTTCCGATGTGCGATAAAAAACGCGCGTTTTTTTCAAACAGTAACACACGAGTTAGATCAGATAGATACACTTCACATTAATTATTAATATTAGGAACACATGTCTAGAGTTTATGAAAATATTCTTTCAGACATACAGTCTGACGACGACCCTATAAAGGTTCTTTTTTTTTATTTTGAAGTACGAATCCCTAAAATTATGTGGGGTCTTTCTCCAACTCGAAAACTTATAATTTTCAAAAATCGATTTTGCTGTTTGTGATATCTATCATAAGCTTATTTTTAAGACCTATGTAAAACTTTTATTTTGTATACTCGTAGTGTAGGCATAGATGCAAAGTTGCTCTTATTGCTCACCATCGTGGCCGAAAAGAGCAACTTCACATCTCTGCCTACACTTTACATTAATGATAAACTTATTTATGACACAAAAAACTAAACGGAAATCGGTTCATCCGTTTGGGAGCTAGGTACGTAGTGTAGAACGCCCCCCGGTCAGGTGGGATGACGATCTGCGAAAGACTGCAGGCAGATGCTGGATGCAGCAAGCTGAAGACAGGGCGCTATGGCGCGAGTTAGGGGAGGCCTATGTCCAGCAGTGGAAAAATAGGCTGATGATGATGATGACGTTTGGGAGCTACGATGCCACAGACCGATACACAGATAAACAGGCAGACAAGATAAACTTATAACACCCCTTTCTTTTTGCGTCAGGGGTTAAAAATAGGTAGTTTACTTTTCAGGGAGAGACATAGGCTATATTTTATCCCGAAATTCCCACGGGAACGGGAACTACGCGGTTGAAACCGCGAGGCGATCGTCTAGTGTTTTATATACGTTTTACGGCGCACATCTTCAATTCCTCAGGAGACAAACTTTTATAGGACCACCTTAAAATCAACCTTAATACAACAACGAAAGAATCATCAAAATCTCATTTAAGAATTGATAATTAGTGATTGATTTTTAAGAATTGGCGAAGATATTACCAAAATTTCTTGTAGCTAGTCGTAATTTTTCAAAAGTATCATATTGTTTTTTAAGCTTTACGGGATAAATACTAATCCCTCTGGAAAAACATTTTAATGGGATCACCTCGATAGCATTTTCTATACTTAATAGTGAAAATCAAATTCGTTTAACCATTGGCGGAGATATCAAGCAACATACACACACACATTAAAAACATACAGATGAATGGAGAACCTCCCCCTTTATTTGAAATCCGTTTAAAAAATATTATAAGATTCGAGAACCTAGTACCTATAGGTGCCTAATTGCCTATACCTACTTGTATAAATCACTGCAAATCATTCCTATCGTTCGTAATTTATCATCTACACACAAATTAAATTGATATACGGATTAACCGAGTTTTGACGTAGGTAATTTCTTTCGCAATTATTTTATAACTTGTTATAAAAAACTTTTAAAAGACCCATAAGCTCTGCTTAGTTAGCTTGTGAGTGGGCTAGATGATGATGTATGAATTGTCCACCATTATTGATTTACTGATCTCTTTAAGTTGGCCCTATAATAGTATTTTATGCAATTAGTGATAAAAGGACGGTTTTAAAGCGTAGGTCATAGATGAATCACTCGCGTCGCTCAGCATTCTAACGACTGAATCACGACGCGAGTGATTCATGGCCCTCGATATAAATCCGTTTTTTTCAAGAGTTGTAGAGGTTTATTATGCTTTATAACATGAGTGACTACGAGTAAAAGAACCAATCAAATCTCGAGGAGTTATTTGCACAAGGAGTTTGTCTGTCGAGTATTCTTTGCACAAGGAGTTTTATCGAGTATTTTTTTGCGCAAAGAGGTTACATTGAGATGGAGTCGAATTGATGTGTTCTAAATTCAAACTCCAAAATAGTGATTAAAAGTGCTTTTTATTGTGTTTCAGTGAATAAAATAAGCTTTATACTACACCTGCTCGGAAAGTTGCCTGTTCCTTTTCCATTTATAGAATAGAAAGTATGTCTTTGCAGGCCTATAGGAAACCGGGAGGAAAAACTCTATGGAATTTAATTTCTCACGTGTTTTAGCGGGAGGAAAAAGTGTATGGAAATCCATTTCTATCGTGTTATTTTTTTTTATTTCGTAAAAGATCGGCCGGTAGCTATGGTTATTTTCGTTCGGTCAAACGACAAAAATTTTTTACTCCAAGTCCATTAGGCCTCCTCCGATTTCCGAACATTATTTTGAAAAAAGAACCCAAAGGCTGGCGCGGTCAATGAAGTTTTACCAACATCATTGGGCGCGATTCCAATTAATAATTAATTCTGTTTTTTATTTTCCTCGAAGGTGTAGTATAAAGCTCTATTTATCACTCGGCAGAAAGTGCGATTCCTACCTCGTGTGTTTTAAGGCGTTAAAACGACACACTCGGTAGGAATTGATCACTTTCTCGCCTTGGTGTAAAATGCACTATTTTAGAGGGGGATACAAAGATATTGATGACCATTTAATAATGGAGAGTAAAGACTTTCCGAGAGCTGAAGGATAAAATTCGTAACGAATACAACCGACAGAGAACCAGCTGAAGTGGCAGTGGGTCGGCCATATCTCGCGAAGAACCGACAACCGCTGGGGTAAACGAGTTCTTGAGTGGAGACCACGACACGGCAAACGTAGTTTAGGACGCCCTCCGGCCAGGTGGGATGACGATCTGCGATAGACTGCAGGCAGATGCTGGATGCGGCAAACTGAAGACAGGGCGCTATGGCGCTCATTAGGGGAGGCCTATGTCCAGCAGTGGACTATTATAGACTTGTAATGATGATGATGATTATTTTAGAAACAGCGTTGGCCCTGGCCATAGAAATCTAAATAGTGCCTTGTTATTTAGATTTCTATGGCCCTGGCGGTCGAGGCGAAGAACAGACCCTTCCAACTCACCCCTGGGATGTCGTAAGAGCCGACTAAAGGAACCTACGAGGGGAAGGCCAGCAGCACAGATGTGGGGTAGAAACGTCTTCGCTTCTACGAACTATCGAAAACCCTCGTGCAGTGCTTCTCTTGCTCTACATTTTTTTACAATAAAGCCGGAAGTCAACTTGTTTAGATTTTTTTTAGTTTTCGGCTGAAATTTTGTATACACGTTTAGTTTGGATGACAATGCATTAAAAGCTTGTTTTGACGTGACAACGTGTTATAATTCGATAGAGCCGGCTGCACGCACGAAAAATCATGACGCATGCGGCGTTACCTCGCTCTGAGGCGTTACCTCGCTCTGAGGCGTTCCATGTAAGGCTTGAAGTGGAAGCGAGAGCGCTCGACATCCGTCTCTCTCCTACTTGAGTGAGCGATGCGTCTGCGTGGACAGCTGCTATACTATAGTACATTTACATGTTTTGATCGAGTATCAAATGCTACCATTCCATCAGTATTTTCTTAATATTACTTAATAAGACGTTGTCACGTTCAACTATCGTCAGTAAACCGACTTTACAGACAACCAATTTTTTTTAAATATTTTTAGTAGGTATAATACTTATTCAATTTTGATTCAAGCTTCACCAGATTATATTTATGTGAAGTTTGGTGTCGGTGGGGCTGGTCATTTATTTTTTTGGAAAAAGATTGGGTCACTCCTTACGAATTTGCTTATGATAGAATTTATATACTCACTAAGGTAACGAATCTCAATTTAATTATATTATCTACGGTACGGACGCCTTTTTCCTTGGAGATGGACAGATCATTGGGTTCTACGCTGTTTCCCCATAGTACAATTCCGTAGCGGATCCATGAATACCTTTTTATCATATACATTTGTTTTTATCTATAACATAACAATACAATACCAAAACTAATTAAATAATTCGCTATCAAAAATGTTTATCAAAATTATAGCTAATTCTGATAAAGTAACAAGAATTCAGGAGTACGTCTGTAATCAGATCTAGATGATGATAAGATTATCTGATAGGACGCATTCTATGCCTCACCGCCTACCTGCATGAATCATCATCAGCTCAGCCAACAGACCTGAACAGGACATAGGTAGATAGGCCTCCCCAAAGCTCGCCACAATGACCTTCCCATTTGCTGATCAACTGCGATGTATTTGTATTATCCAGTGTGTTATCGCCTCCCACTATTATCGCCGATTATTGGCTGAATTTTGATTTTGAATACATTAATCTTTATTAACAAAGAAAATTACAATCAAATGATAGCAAAAATAAGAACTACTAGGTATTTACAATCGAAAAAGTAGAGTCAACTGCAGACTGTTGCAAACAATCTACAGGGAACTCAACTTATCCATATCAATACCAGTCGTCGCGTCCCCGCTACGCTGGCTGCATTGCCCCGCTCTATGGCAATGCTGATGCGCTGCGCCAGATACCCACCAGCTCTCGGGTCACGCGTCCCTTCAACCAGACGTACAGATAATTTCTTAAACACCAGGACTCCTCGTTACCCCACGGACCTAGGGTCTCGACTTCAAGGGGAGCAAATGTGTAGGCTCCGTCGAGACCTGCATATTTGCGCCTCTTGAGATCTTCGACTAAATCTGCCGCCGCACCCGCCCTCACGGATGTCCTCGGAAGATGGGAAGGCGCAAGTGTGTCGACGCATGTAGCGTCCCACACAATGGGCCTCCCCAACTCCCATGGGACTAGTGTCATACCGAATGGTCTGTTGCGTGACGATGGTCTCCAACCATCCATCCAGACCATTCGGTATTTTGAATAGGTTAATTTACGAATAGTTTACGAAAAGCCTTGAGTTGAGTTCGGTTAAGCGATAGGCGATAGACATCATCGTAGCGTCTAATTTTTGGATGAGATAAGCGTAGTTTCATGTACGTATGATAGAGCTGCTGTAATTGTCATGGCTCATCATAATCAGCCATAGCTGTAGTCAGGTGCCACTTGGAATATGCCTCCCAGATCTGGAACCCGAAGTACTCTGTCTATTTAGACAGAATCGAAAATGAACAACGAAAATTTCTTCGTTACGTTAACTTCAAATTACGATCGAATGCATCTGACTACCTTCGTAGCTGTGCCAAGCAGCATCTTCTTCCACTGTATCTAAGACGTGATTTTGCGGATATAGTCTATTTGGCAAAAATATTATCCTCTTCTATAGATTGTCCCCAGCTGTAGAGCAAAATTAATTTCTATGTTCCGAACAGATCTTTTCGGAAAACCAATCTTTTTCATATTCCTTTAGTATTGACTAATTATCGCCAAAATAGTTTTTTGTACAGAGTCAGAAAAAAATTTAACCTTTTGGATAGTGAAATTGATCTTGACCTCTTCAACGGCAGTATTTCTAGTTTTAAAAAAAAACTCAATAATTCCTTCTTCAATAAATTTAAATTAGATGATAAATGAGTGAACGATAGCAGATATTTTTATTATTCTAACAACAGATAGTCTATAACTTATCAGATATTATATACCTAACTATAGATTATATCTATTATGGTAAACGCGAATATAAGCCTATTATTACTATTAATAACAATAATAATAATAATGTTGGACAATTCACACAGCATTATCTAGCCCCAAGCTAAGCAGAGCTTGTGTTATGGGTACTAGATAACTGATATACTTAATAATATACGAGTACATAGATAGATATTTTTTATTATATATAGAAAACGACCAGAACACCCTGAACAAATATCTGCAGATCGTACAAATATTTGTCCCGAGGCGGGAATCGAACCCGCAACCTCCTGCGTCGCAGGCGGACCTTCGCCCACCGCGCCACAGAGGTCGTCAACTATTATTGTGAATGTTGTAAATTTATATACTGTTTCTATAAGTGGGAACTTCTTAATAGCCACCTGTATCTTCACACATCGCTACTATGTATATTGTGCTGAAAGATCCCCTAATATAAATAAATAAATAAAATAAATAGCTGATGAACTGATGATTTGGTTGTCAAACTAGGCCTGGATCTCAATACTCACGGGACAGTTACTTCAAGGTACCCTCTTAAGGGTCCGGCGGAGGATGAAATTCCCATACAAACGTAATACCAAAATGATTTGTAATTTAAGAACATTTTCACCATGGTTTGCTATTATTTGTATTAGAATAGTATTTATTTAGGTTCCTGCCACAAGCTTTTTTCAAAATACTTATCTAGAAAAATACTAAGAAAACATTCATTCTTTGATGTAAAAATGCGATTAGTTTAATTTCATTTCAGAAAGGTATTTTGAAAAAAAATTGTGTCAGGAACCTAGATAAATGCTATTTTAATACAAATAATAGCAGACCATAGTGAAAATATGCTCAAATTACAAATCATTTTGGTACTACGTTTGTATGGGAAATTCATCCTCCGCCGGACCCTTAAGGTCGTTATGTCCAGCAGTCGACGTCTTTTGACTGACCGAAAGACCCACTGACCTCGTCGTAAAGATGACGTAAAGAGGAAAATTTTATTTATCTTTAGTATAGATCACCAACAAGAATAACGTATGAATATCATGAATTCTGACGTTTCCACCGACTTGGCGCTTCATAATAACGAAGTCGCTTTTTCAGTATCATCTCTTGGTAGGCAGTATAGGCTGAACATGTATGTATGATGTAATTCGAGCTGACTGTATCATTCATTATAAAAAAAGTTGCGAGATGGGAAGGTTGCGAGATGGGAAGGAGCCGTTTTAAACTCTATTGCAATAAAATCTCCGCCTACTCTACTTTTTTTTTGTATATTAGTATTTATTCCATCGTAGGTACACTTGATGTTACACTTGATGTCGTTACATTCTATGTTTAAGTACTATTTTAATAATTACATGTATCGGTATTTCGTTACAGGAAACACCATAAGGGACAAAGCTAAAAAAAAACAGACAGACATGACTGAAAATTAAATGAAATAAATAATTAATTAATTAAGGGTAAGTACGTCAAAGTATGCTGCTGTATAAGGGCATTGTCAAACTAAACTAAAAATTATGTAAGTACAATATTGCAATGATAATAAACTGACAAAATAATGGTGTTAACAATGTCAGAAATAAAATAATTTAAATTAAATTTACATGTAATTAAAGCTGCTGTAAAAGGGCATTGTCAAATAAGCTAAAACATGAATACTAGTACTCTACGTAGTTCCGTTGTGTTCTCTGTTAGAAATGAATGACATTAAATTAAATTCAGTTATTAAACCAGACCTAACATTACAGACATGTATTGTATATTTTCTTGTACCAATAAATGAATCTGAATCTATATTTCGTTCTGCGGTTTCCTGTTCTTTCTGGATACCGTTCTCCGTTAATTCGACTTCCGGTATTCCGTAGTACAGTTGTTCTTCAAATCTACTGATCCGATGTTGAATATTCCTTTGCTAACAGATAGTAGTAACTAAGTACGTCGGAGCCGCAAAGAGAGCCTCTACGAGAGACTAACAAGATATTTCGTAGTAAACTGTATTTATCTATGTTCTTTGAGAAAATACAGATTCTTTAATCCGAGATATTTCACAATTTTACCCAACATGTATGACGCACAGGTTCTGATTGGCAGACCCCTAGCTTCATTGCTATTAAGGCTTTATGACCAATCAGGAACTGTATATTTTAATCTGATGCGGATAACAATTGATAGCAAATCTATGATAGTACTCTACCAATCAAATCGCTCAAATCAAGCAAAATCCGAACGTTTTTGACGTATTTTCGAGTATCAAGGAAAGTTTAATAAATATGATAGCAAGCGCCTGCCCTGACTTTGCTCACAGTAAAAGATTAAAGGATTCGACTAAAGAGACTTTTTTCGATCGCAAATCTTGTGGCTATTGATGGAATTAAAAAAATGCAGGGCAGAGCCTACTAATTTTTTTTACTACGGGAGATTTCAAGCATTTATCAGAGTGTCTGGTTGAAGCGACCCGAGAGCTGCTGTGCAATTACGCAAAAACTACCAATCCTATAATAGACACCTAAAAGTCCTTTGAATGGCCTTGAAAGCCATTTCAATGGTCATATCCATACAACACCAAATCACGAAGGCCATTCAAAGGACTTTCAAATATCAATATAGGATGGGATGGTTTTGCGTAATCGAACTGCTGGTCAGTATATGGCGCAGCGCATCAGCATTACCATGGAGCTGGGCAATGCAGCCAGCATTTTGGGGTTGCTTCCGACAGGTATTGATTATTTGATTCTTAGATGCTTAGAGGTAATAAAGAGCGTCCGCCAACCACGTAGAAACACTCGAAAAACATAACCTAGCCTCGCAAATAAAAAACATAATGCCCATGATTTATTTCGCAAATCCTAGACAGTAAATTTAAAGCAAATAGATTTACAAAATAGGTAAACAGATAAGATAGACGGGTAGGTATCTAAAGGCCTATATACACGAGCAGCTTGAAGCTGTCAGGATCGACTGCTTCGAGCTGGTGACTGCATGTGCATATGCAGTGCTGCAGTGAACTACAGTCTTCCTTTATCATCAGACACGCATGGAACCGCTCGAGCAGTTGCACAGTTCACTTTGCAGTTGCATCTTGAAGCAGTTGTCCTGACTGCTTCAAGCTTCCCGTATATCAAGGACCTAAGTATTTTACCTACTAGTGAAATCCTATTCACTGACTCAATAACTAAACGTTATCTCTGATTAGACACACGCCGCAAATTCTTTGATTACTCGTAGACTGATATAGATTTAGGTGTTCGCGGAATAAGAATTGACCCCTGCAACTAAACCCGGGGATGTCAATGATTAAGGGCCTACCTGAGGAAGGGCAGCTTCCACAGGTGTATTTTTAACACCTCAAATGCGATCACTAATCCACCTGCCAACCGTGGTCATCATGGCAATACCGTGTTTGGGGGGACAGTGCTGAGGAAAGTAGATTTGTGAGAGTGGCTTTGACGATCTGGTCATCTGGCTTTGACTTCAGGATGTCATTTAAACCTTTTGCTTACACTGGCTCATTGGTCCAGCGGTCGAGAGGTCTACCGCTGATAATGGCTTAAATTTCGGGTCGGGCTAAAATTGTTACTTGTATTTTTCTTGTAAGAAAAATTCACAATAGCAGCCTAGAGTCGGGAACTTAGCGGTGTTATACCCCCGTGCCTCGGAAAGCATGCTAAGCCGTTGGTCCTGCGCCTGACCTCTCCTTAGTACCTATTAGCTAGGCTTGTATTACAATTGAGAAAATTTCAAGTAAAATCACCTAGATAAAACTGCTTTGTGGTATGATCTTACGCGGGGTAAGGCCGTGGGAAATTTATTTTAGCCGAATGAAGCCTTATTTTCTAATGCTGCCAACATTTTCTACGACGCCATTGATATGTAAATTCTATCTAGTAAGAACTTTAGATAAACACCTACCAGTAGGCTATAAATAAATAAATAGATAGCTAATTCCAATAAAGAAAAGCTCTTGTTAACAATTTATTACAATTATCTACATTGATTTACAAGTAGATTAACTGTCGGCGAATCACAAAGGGAACACAAACGTGCCGCCAATCTTGTTTGAGTACCTACTTAAACCGATGTTTATGGCAATAAAAATCAGTATTTTATGATCTTTCACGATAGATAAAAGTTTTAATTTTAAAAACCACTTAAAATTTTTATTTGGGTGGGTTTTTTCAATTCAGAAGGCGTGAATTTAGGTTTTTTTCTGAATAAAAACAGTTTTCCTGTTACTTATTTTTCAGTAGAGCTACCAGTAGATTGTTTGCCTCGCTCTACAGTTAGCTAAATTGTTTCAAATGTAGACACTAGTTCTAACTTGTTTCTATTATTTGATTGTAATTTTTTTACGTGAATTAATCTCCTAAAGAAACGAGTACCTAGTTACTTAGAATTGTATTTATTGCGTACAATCTTTTCAATTTGCAACGTTACACAAACAAAACAAAGCTTGTAGAAAAATTGATAAATATAGCGATAAATACCGGATATCATTTTGGGGATGGATGTTTTTTACCTCGTCACGCCAAAACTACTGAACGGATCGGGCTGAAATTTTGCATACAGATAACCCTAATCCTAATACCATAAATCAATCATCAATCATCAATCAATCATAATAATAACATAAATCAGTTCCCATGGGATAGAAATCACCTTTAAACGTTTCCATAGAAACAATGCATGCGAAGCCGAGGCCATAAACTAGTATATTATAGTCGTGAAAAAAACCTGGAATCGTCCATCATAGGTAGGCATAGAAAAAATCATAGATTGCAAAATATTTAATAATATACGACACAATTTTCTTTTCAATTTTCCTTTTACAGTCTTCTCTTTGTAAGTTCTAAATTGTACATTACAAGGGTTAGTCTTAAATATAAAAAGAAAATCTTACCGTTTTTTGTCCAGCTGCGATGCAGACGATTACTGTTTTTCTATATCCTTATTACCTCACGTGTTCACTTTGCACAAACACCTGTATTTAACGTCTTGCTCGGTATTACGGCGAGTTCGCGAAATGTTTTGATAAACTGATAACGTACATGTGTTGTTAATAATTATAATAAATATAATAGTGTAAAGTGTAAATGATCGGCGATATCGTAGATTAGTATGACGCTATGTGTTTGCCGGAGTTTCCTGTAATTCACTTGGTTCTGTGCGTTGCTTTGGTTGGTACCACAGTCGAATTTCTTATCACATTTTTATTACAATACTAGCGGCGCGTCCCAGCTTCGCAAGGATGGACATTTATTTACTAAACATTATAGCCTATGTTACTCAGGGATAATGTAGCATTCTAATGGTGAAAGAATTTTTGAAATCGATCCAATAGATTTTGAGTTTATTCGTAAGAAACATAAACAAATACAAATATTACCTCTTTATACTCGTATTAGTGTAGAATGTGTAGGTTAATCATTCTTCTCTTGCCTTTTTTCCACTAAGGTGGGGTCGGCACAACAGGTTTTCTTCTTCCATTATCTTCTAGCAGTCGTCATCTCAGCACTCACTCTTTGTTACTCATGCCCAGTCTATCCATTTTTTCTTAGACCTACATCTACTCCTATTTTTTACAATATTAATAAAGATCCTTATTACAGTTACGGAATAGAAACACATTAGAACTGGTATTTAGAATTGAAACGGTTAAGCTAACTGCAGACTGTTGCATACAATCTACAGGTAATTCAACTGATCCATATCAATACCAGTCGTCGCGTCCCCGCTACGCTGGCTGCATTGCCCCGCTGTATGGCAATGCTGATGCGCCGCGCCAGATACTCACCAGCTCTCGGGTCACGAGTCGCATAGTTTGGCTGTTGTATGTCCGACAGATGATGATGTCCTTCTAGACGAATTTCAGCCAAGGCAGCCAGTTCCGACGGAGACTAGCCATGTGCTCTAGACATATTAAGGTGTAGAAGTGTGTGCACAAACACAGGTGCACTCTCTGTTAACTAACTTTCATAATCGCAGCTGTTTTACTACGGTCCTTACTCCAAATGAGATTGTAAACCAAAGTATTGTTATTTATTTTAATGATACGTGATACGTTTAATGATGTATGTAGGCATTCAAAATAAAAAATAAAAATCAAAAACTCTTTATTTCCATAAATACAATAAATGTACACTTACAAAAGGTCAAATTATAAAACTAAACACTGACACGAAAATAAAGTGATATTTTTTTTTCTGTCGCTTCGGTATGTAGACTAAAGTAAAGAAGCGACGAAGAAACCTTTAGCCTGTTAGTTGTTATTTTTCGAGCTGGAGCAAAACCCGTCCCAAGCTTTTTTATCCTCTAGATAATCTGATATTTTATAGTAAGCCTTTTTGCACAGCAAGGTTTTCATTCTACCCCAAGATAAAATTTTATGAATTCCTTACTTTATCATCATAATAAAAACTGCGACATTATAAGACTCCTAGTTTCTCATATCGTCGCTGTAATTTGAGAACTAAATAACTAGTAAGTATCACATTTTGCGAAATCGGCTTTATTTTCATAAAGTCTAATTCCAGCTGCATCTTTCTGTGTTACTAAAGTTTCGAAATCATAATTTATCAAAAAGTTAAACTTGAATAAGGTTTATTCAAGGTTAGGCAAGTCGGCAAATATGGAAAAATAGATATAGATGAATTTACATAAAAGTAGCGAAGGAAAACTAGATAACTCGAAAACAAATAAATAAATGACATCATAGGAATTTACTTTGTCGTTATAGAAAAGTATGTGCGCGTTGAAGTCTTTTGTAAGCCACAGCGGACCGGTGTACCGTAGCACGTGCTACGAAGGTCTACGATGAAATATCTTTCTTCATAGATAAGGAAGGGGAGGAGTAGGGACAAGTGTAATATATCAATAAAAAGAAAGAAAAAATGATGAATAAAATTAAATAAAAGATTAACAAGATGTTAAATAAAACGTCAAGTGCGAGTCAGACTCGCGCACTAAGGGTTCCGTAAGACCTTGTGTCTTGCCAAATTGTCATGATTCTAGGTCAACGGAAGTAGGTACCCTGTAGGATGGTGAGAACCAAACATTATTTTTTTTTGTGATTAAACTACAAATTTACTGTTTTCGGATTTTTTTATCCTATTTCCTTAGAAAGCTGGAATTCAATGAATCAATCACATTAGATATTCAAAAGATATGTTATGATGCATGTTTGTTATCAGACTACTTCTTCTCGCCCGAACTGCTGGATGGAACCCCACCCCACCCCAACAGCCTATATTGGTCCACTGCATTATTTTAGGTCACTTTTGACTAGCAAAATGCTTATTAAAGTTACCCATAGTAGGTACCATATCTCAAAATAATAAAATCTAAAAAGGCACTAAGTATACAAAAAAAACCTTAGTTATTTTCTAAATGTTCTTTATTAAAACATGGCAACAATGCTTAACCAATTCCACTAATTATTTAATAAAATAATAAGTTTTGAAAGCTTCAAAAAACAAACTAACAAAATAAACAATTTATTTTAAAACAGATCGAAATTGAGTTGAGCCCTTTTATGAATTGACAGTTTTTTGTAATAGATAAAGATTTATCTAATCGGTGGGATTCAAACTAGAGAACTCAGTGTTATCTAAACAAATAAATCATTTATTTTATTGGTATAAAATCACGTCTAGGTACTAAATAGTTATTCAGTGATATTACATATTGTGTCAATATTTAGGCCCGAGTTACACCAAAGATGAAAAAGAAGTTATAAATAGTGCTGAAAGTTTCACACAATGTCATCTAGCTTGGAGTAAGCAAAATTTGTGTTATGGGAACCAAGATAGCTATTATATTAACAAAAAAATTTTAAACATAAATACTTTACACACCCAAACACTCAGACCAGGAACATTAATTTACAGAAAAAAATATTTTGTTTGAATTGAAGTATAGTGACGTTAATCGATAGGTTAATTCCCTTTTACATGTGTTCCTGTTACTAAATCAATTTCTAATGATACAGAAATATTATAAAACAGTTTCTTTCGGTTAAATGATGATGGCAAGCTGAACTTTATAATAACAACAAATTAAATATAATGAAACTGACGTATTTTGTATATTAGTCGTCTAGCACCCATAGCACAAGCTTTGCTTAGCTTGGGGCTAGATGCTGCTGTGTGGATTGTCCAGCAATATTTATTTATTTTATATTTATTTAATTACGAGACTTGGAACTCGTCAGGGGGATTACCTATCTATAAACGCTACCGAACCTAGTCATGAAATTAATAAAATCGTTTCATGTCCCATCTTCGGTGGAAACAAAGCCTAAAAATCATGATTTATGGAGATAGACAAGTAATAATGACATATCTGTAGTAGGGCCTCTATTTTCCTACTTTAAACTTAAACATTTTAAATTGAATAGAAAGCAATGAATATTGAAATTGCATTCTATTTACTTACTTATTCTAATTCATTACACATTTGTACATTAAAATATAATATTGTCTTGCGTCAAAATAAAAGATAAATGAAGCAATTAATAATTTTGTAGAATCCAACAAGCGCCCATAAAGCGCCCATTAATAGTCTGTATTTTATAAAGAAAAGTCGTTAAAGTTTTTGATTTTTATAGATTGAACTTCATTTTATTTTTCGGCTCAATTTACTAAAATAAAAAGCTCACATAAAGCTTCTTAGACGACTCCCCTTTATCTCTGATAGTTTTAGATTTAGCCATACCCTGGACGTGTAATATTTTTGTTGTTAATTTATTAATATTAAATGGTGTTTTTTCTGCTGCAGATTTTTTAAAGCAGTTTTGTTTATTTAATGAAGTTAGCTTCTCTTTCCATACATTTTTTTTTTGTGTCGTTGTTCTATTTTATTTTGACGCAGTACACTTCTAGCCAATCGCAGTGATTTTCTTCTTAAGCCTTCGTTACTTTTATCACTTATATAAATGGTTTTTGGAATTCTATTTCTTTCAATTACTTAATTAATTTATAACTAAAAATTTACCAACAAACTAAAATCATTTTTTTATCACTATGGTAACTTTAGTGAATATTACACAAATAATTAAAAAAAATCAGGAAAAAATTGGTATTTTTTTTATTCCTCATAATTACTGTTTAAAATGCGTCCACGTTGCGTTTGTTTTGTCTATGATGAAAAAACACAGGTGATACGTAGCAAAATACAATATTACCTATTTAGTTTAGATTAAACTTTAAAGATGGATCCTTTTGCCCACAGCACTCATTAAGTAGAATAAATTATTGGTACCAATTTAGTTTTATTTATTCGATATGTGAGATTCCTTATAGTTTTAGTTTGATATTAATAATTTGGTATGCTTTTTAAAATGTTATATTTTATTTTTAAAGGTCTAATATCGTCCCAACGTGGACTCAACTGGAACTCTTACCTCGCGCCGCAAAGAGTTACATAAATAAATACAAAGGTTCCCTTAGAGCAATCGCTTACAACGATAAGGCCGCCTATTATACTTAATTTTGCTATACGTTTTAAAGTTTTAATTTAATTTTGTTTTGCGCTGATAAAACAAAGTGATCATTCATTCATTCGTTCATTCATTCAAACCTTTCGCTCAGATTGCAAAAAAAAAACCTTAACCGTTTTTTCATGTAACCTGTTCTTGCTCGTACCACCTGCGTTTTCCACAATTCGCTAAATAAACCTCTATTTGTCATTTCGATCTCTAATACCTATAGTAGTTAGGTTTGAACGGCCCCACTTTGTTGAGGCCAAGATACTTGGCCTGTTCGTCTGTCAGTTCGGTGAGGTGAGCGTCGAAGGTCGGCAGGTGGAGGGATGCGACATACTCGTCCATTTTCTTTGGCAGGAGGTATACGTCAGCCTGGGAAAAGATAAAAATAGGAATGTACAGTTTTAATACTATGGTCATTTTACGATAAATAATTTTTTTTATTGATATTTTAGGTAGGTTGTTTTATAGCTAACGCAATTAATAACAACGCCAAAACTACTGAATGGATCGGGTTGAAATTTTGCACACTAAAGATCTGAACCAATGTTTTTTTAATTATGAATGCAGGCATATTACCTTGTATCGATGTTGTGGTGCGTTATACAACTCAATCAACGCAAGCGCCTGCGTCGCCGCCGTCACCGACACCACGAACGAAGGCAGAGAGGAACAACACAGGTTGGCCAGTCTTCCTTCTGCTAGTAGAACGATACGCTTGCCCGACGGCCAGATTATGTGGTCTACCTGTGAATGAACGTGTAAATGAAAATAAGTGTTTAGAAAATTAAAAACGTGTTAACAACCTCCCGACAAAGCACTGGTTTAATGCGATAGCATCTTAACATAACTCATCAGTGAATATTATTTGTATCTCTTGTTTTGTATAAAATTAAGTTTTTTCCTTATCTATCAGTTCCTGTTTGTATAATTTCTTATAAAATATTGCTATTAATTTTATAAGTTTTGTTAGTTACTCTTAGTTTATTTTCGTTGTACCTAGTTGTTAACATGATGGAATAACAGTTCTGTGTTATTCCATTCCTCCTCCGCAAACAAGCAGTATTTTAGCTTCTACATGCGTGATGCGAGGACACATAAAATGGTTGTCAGTTATTATGTAAGTTTATTTCCAAAGTGTGTAAAACTGTTCGTTCTCCGTAAACATCAAAATAAATAAATGAATTAGTGAATGAAGGAAGGAGTGAGTGAATGAAGGAAGGAGTGAGTGAATGGAGAAAGAAGTAAGTGACGGAATAGACGAACAACACAGATTGGCCAGTCTTCCTTGTGCTAGTAGAATGATTGCCCGACGGCAGATTATGTGGTCTACCTGTGAGTGACTGTGTGAGTGAGTGAAGGAAAGATTGAATGAATAAATGTTGAAGGAATGAAGGGGTAAGTGAACGAGGGAAGGACTAACTGGAAACCATCGACCAGCACTGTCATTAGACTCGCAGACTGCCCTTGCTAGCAGCACTATACGCTGTCCAGACTACCAGATTATTAGTAGACAACTGCCTGTTAGAAAGTGCCTGATGAACATTGCAGAAATTAACGCTTGAATAAAAGAATAATTATACTATGACTTATCAAAGGATAGTTACTGCCTTCTGATCTTGCACTCTCTAACCCGAGGAAGATATAAAAGACCGAATGATTGATAGAATGAGTGAATGATAGTTACTGTCACCTGGCTGCGCACTCTCTCCCACAGCAGGTCCGGCGTCCTCAGCGAGTGTACGTCGATCTCTGTGTTGCTGTGGCCCATGTTGCACACGCAGCAGCCATTCTTCATGCGCTCCATGTGCTCGCGTGTTACTACACCTTTGTTGCCGGTGGCTGTGATTACTATGTCCACCTGTCTTATTACCTAGGGGATAAAGTTTAGATTGATTAAGAATTTGCGATTAAGGCTTGCTCATCCTACGCGATATTTGCTACAGCAACGGCAGCATCTCGCTACCTTTCGGGCGTTCTCTTGCCGGTCGTTTTGTATTTAGGTAGAGGTATCGCATACCCACTCAAATTTCGCTGCCGGTCTGGGTAGCAAATACCGCGTCGAATAGGCCTTTAGATAACGAATGCTAGTTTCTAAACAGAATGTCAATCAAACGTACCAAGACTGCCAAAATAAAAATAGTACTATTTGATAATTTTGATGTGGTCTTAAAATGTTTGCTCTAGTTTTACCTATCCCAAAACATTTCGTGCATAATATGGCGTCGAGATATAATTATTCGCGGTCTTTCCAAACGAATATAACATCATTTGCAGCCTCGGCAAGCGTGTACCATTGTTATCAATCGACACTTTAACGATTTTATCGACCGATTCGTTTCGGCGAGGTCGATAAATTAGAACCGTTTCTTGTAAAAGTCAGTAGGTGCTCGCTAATCAGGTATTAAAATAGGAACTAATAGGTAGTTGAATTTATGCTGCAAACAAACTAACCTCATTTAATTTGACAACCCTAAACCCGTCCATGGCAGCTTGTAACGCGCATATAGGGTCGATTTCTGTTACGTACACCTGTGGAAGAAAACACGGATATCGTTAAAGGAGACTTTTGTAAATTAGATTCAAAAACATCTTCGTAATGGTTGGTGGCAACTTGGTGCAGCAGCGACATTATTTTGGCCGAGTCATCAATCACAACTTTTATCAAATCACAAAAGTCGTCATATTATTTTGTATTGAAAGGTTTTTTTCTGTAATTTGCTTTAATTCGACGAACTAACATGTTAAATAAATGAATAAACTGTACCTAGTTTATTCATCACAAAATTAAAAAAGGCATGAATGAACAAGAGAATCGGGGATTGAATTGGCTAGAGAATCGAATGACTGAACGAATGAACTAAATATATGAATGAATGAATTAGGGAAATTATGAATGAACTAAACTCACCACACAACCTAACGCCTTGAGCGCCTGACAACATCCCTTGCCGACCTCTCCATACCCGCAAACGACCGATTGTTTCCCGCCGAACATGAGGTCTGTGCTGCGCTTTAGGGCGTCGATTATACTTTCTCTGTAAGGATTAAATAAATTATTGAACACTGGGTAAAATCAAATGTTATGTTGATCTGGTAGATGCTGCATACTACAAACTAATGCTTTGGTGGTAAGAGAAGGCCTTGTCCAGCTGTGGACTTGCATGGGATGATGACTATGAGATTTAGACGATAGGAGACAATCTCTTATTCTTAGTGTATTGTGCATTAATTTCCTGCCTAAAAGAAAACCCCATCCAGCCCATCGCCTTTAAATGGTGGAGTAGGACTTTTGGAGCTTGACAGCTGCGTTCCAGCATCTCAGTAGGTGTGTAGTGTTGGTAGACTGAAATGTTACCTCTATGGGACTCTTCACTGACTGTCAAGTGTGCTTTAGAGTTCTAGTCTCTTCTTCCTGGAAGCTATTTGAGTTGGTAAGTAAATTCATGTGACTCACCGACACGAGTACAGGTTGTCGAACTTGGTCTTGGTGACTGAGTCGTTCACGTTCATGGCGGGCACCACCAGCTTGCCCGCTTTGCTGAGCTGGTAGAGGCGGTGGACGCCGGTTACAGACTCCTCCACTATACCTGAGGCATAGGAGGACCATTAGTTTTGTAGAATAGCTTTTAAGTTTTGTAAGAGGGCCTGTCTACATGCCTGTCTCATGGGGGTGGAGCATGGGGGGTGGCTCAGTCAAATTCAGTATAGGCATGGTGTTACCTATAGTTACTTTTCCTCCAATTAGAGAGTACAGTTTCGGAGGAGATTTAAATCAATTAAACTGATTATTTGGAAGAAGGAGGCGCATATCAGGGGGAGGCCAGCGTCCAGCAGTGGACCAATGTCGACTGTTGAGATGGGGTGAGGTGAAGATTGAAAGAAGAACTGGTCTAAGCGGAAACACGTCTCGCGCTCTTCTGTCGGTCACGCCGCGGTCTTCTGTTTCGTTACCTTCCATTCCGGCGAGCTTGTCTTTTCTTCTTGCTCGTAAACTGCCACTACAAAATCTAAAGTCAAGATCTCTGCCTCTGTCTTTAGAGTCTAGCTAGACCTACGAGAGTCACCTTTGATGAACTTGAAGGCCTGCGGATGTTTCTTCAGCATGAGATGCGTGGCGTCTCCGCCGTCGTCCAGTATGACGTTGGGTTGCCAGCTGGCCGTCGGAGCACAACACTGGTCGATGCACCACCAGAATGCTTCCTCGCTTTCACCGCGCCACGCGAATATTGAGAACCCTGGAGGGAAGATTAGTTAACAGACTTTGAAATTCAAGAGTTCCAAAGTTGCTTTTTGGCATACCTTGTAGTTTTACTTGATCGTGTAAATTCAGCTGACTAAGCTGCGATTTAGAATAAATAATGTGTCTGTAAGAGATACGAGCATTTGATTCTAACAGATACGAGCATTGGATTCTAACAAAAATTACACCGTATTGACCTCCTCTTGTTAGCCAGCAGAATCTATACCACAGACCAGTTTATATCAAGATCTATACTAATATTATAAAGAGGAAAGATTTGATTGTTTGTTTGTTTGTTTGTATTGAATCGGCTCCGAAACTACTGGACCGATTTGAAAAATTCTTTCACCGTTAGGAAGCTTACTTTCAATGACATAGGCTACATTTTATCCCGGAATCCCCACGGAAACGGGAACTACGCGGTAACGCGGGTGAAACCGCGAGGCGATCGTCTATTATGGATATAAAAAATTTCGATGACGGACGGATATGACGAAACTATACGGGTTTATTCACGGACTCGATACGGGAACCTTAGGTATTGTAAACTTTTCCGTTTGTTATTCAGTCAAGTGGTAGGTAAAGGTATACTGACCAGCATGCGCCAGTGCAGCAGCCACCTCGTTCTGCGTGCTGTAGATATTGCAAGCGGCCCAGCGCACGCTGGCACCCAGCGCCGCCAGCGTCTCGATTAGCACGGCCGTCTGCGCGTTTATGTGCGTACACCCTACTATCTGTAGAGAGAGCACGCGTCAGACAAGTGAACGAATGAGTGAATGATTTAGATATCGCAGCGCCGCCGCCAGCGTCAGCCCCAATGAACGAATGAATGCTCATGATTAGTGGAGAAACGCATGAGTGTGTGTTATGATTATTCACCACCAGGGCCAAATAATCAACGAAACATGGTGGCCAACAGTCAAACCATGCACGTGTCATGCACGTGATGCACGTCACATTTTAAGAGTGAATGATGAAATGAAATGCAGCTTGCATCTCCAATATTTCGACGTGACTTGCGCTTGTTTTTTTCTTTTAAAGTACATACACATAGGTATTCTTAGTTCTTATTTTATTTCCGGACTTGATAAGCTATAAATGAGTGAATGAATGAATGAAAGAACGAACCTTAGCATCCTTGAGCGGTTTATCTTCCTTGGCCCTGGCTCTCAGAGCCATGATCCCTGGCATCTCCTGCTCCGCTATCTCTATCTCTCGTCTCCCGAAGGCGTTCTGCTCGATGTTCCTGACGCAGTATGGGGGGGAGGGCTGGCCTGCTGCGATGGCCTTCTCGTGCGGTTGGACGCCTTCTTCCTCGTCTGATGATGACCCTGGGGAGAGGTTCTTGATAAGTAAATAATGCTGAGTTCAAAAGGGAGGAAAAGGCAGTAACAATACCAAAAATTTTGGGAGATTATATCATACCCAGCTGCGGACAACGTGGTATATAGCTGCTGTCCGCACCTTCGCACGCATTTTTTGGAATAGAAGTATCCTATATTTTATGCCAGGTCCAATCTTTATGAGTTTCAGTTTCAGTAACATTAATACTTTTGGTCTTGGGCCAAACATCTTCACGGCACAACAACGGCACAAATTTTCGCCTTTAGGTATTGTATTAGTATAATAGGATTGTCTAGTCCAGCCTTCGAAGGTCTAGCCTCAAAGGAGGCGAGCTTATTTTATGAGATTCGGTAAAGGTTACAACTTTAGTTAAGAAAACTAATCAGGGGCCACGGAAGTAGCCTTGCCAAGTCGAGTAGACAGCCGCCACCGGGAACCCTTTTCTCGAACCACCTCGAGGCACTTTTCAGCTATCACGAGGTATTACAAAAAATATCCAGGATTATATTGCCGAGTAAGTATAAAATAAATAGCAACCTATTTATAAAAAATAATTAAAGTCACTTACGACGGGATATTTACCATGATTTGGGTTTTGACCTCTCACTCTTGTCTTCAGTTATTCCGCGATCATGGCGCATGAAACTGTGCCGAAATACTGGAAAGCTTAAACCTTAAATCATGAATATCCTGTTGTAAACGACTTTCCTGTTAATAACCATGATGAATTTGAAAGTTTTATATTAAATAAATTAACGACATCGTAATACTTTGATTATAGACTAAATGTAAATCATATTTAACGATTTACTAACGCCGTTTTCCTTTCATTAACTTACAAAAATCACTTCGTCCCGAAATAACAGAATGTCGCTTCTTCAAATTCGGCTTCGGCGAGACCTCTTCTATTGCGATTCTCTTGATCCCCTCTTCATCCTCTTCAATTGCCTCTTTATTAATATCTATCACGGAATGTCTTCTTGCTTTGAACTGTTCTATCACTGTTTGTTTATTCTTATTGTCTTTCATTTCTTCTGTTACACTGTAGACTTTCTTCTTTAGAATAGACATTTATTCTCTAAAATATTAAATATTATTCTAAAATCCTAGGGCACCTACACTAAATTCTTCTAATTATGGCATTTTGCTTTGATGAAAGAAACTACAGATGGAGGCACACGAGTCTAAAAGTGTCAAGGTTGGAACCATTCTACCAATCTCTCCGAGCGAATCTGACACCACACCACCGGAGGCACTATTTAGAGTTTTTTTCACTATGTACGATTCCGCGATTATACCATTGTCGTAGTGATCGGTTAGTTATCAGAATTCGGCTGTGTAGTGCGTTTCCACTTTATTTATTTTCGGTTTTGACTTTTTAACAAAAACTTTTTACGTTTGAGCTTTCTGCAATGGCTTCAGGCTGCATTTCCAAAGAAAACTAACCAATGAAAGGCGAAAATGGTATGAGTGGATTCACTCACGAATCACACATAGTTTCCAGGCTTTGCGGAAAGTTCGTCTAAAACAATTCGACTAAAACAATTCAACTAAAACACAATTCGACTAAAAACATTTCAACTAGTAACGATTCGACTAACGACTAAAACAATTCGTTTTAACAACGAAAAATTTTGTGTCATCATATGGCTCTGGGTGCAATTATACATATTATATACACACCCTTTCAGTCACAGAGTCACCACGAAAACCCCCCGCTTCGTGGGAGTGGGAAGCCGAATTGTTATTAGTCGAAATGTTTTTAGTCATATTGTGTTTTAGTCTACTGTTTTAGTCGAATTGTATTAGACGAATTGTTTTAGTCGATTTTTCCGTAGACGAGTTTCCAGCTGTTTGGATTTGACAGAGGAAAGATTGCCAGATGACAGATAAAACGAACGAATAAACAATAATGAATCTGGCTTAACTTATTTACTGATAACGAGGTGACTGATTGAGAATACAACATTCTAAATACTGACTACTACCTTCCTATCTACGAAACGTCACGTCCCTAAGGGTGAAAAACATATCTATTCGACTTTTCCTGCAACATGACATGTATCGGTTGCGAATATTTGCGATACTTTATCGAGCAGTCGAGAATATAACTCTTTATTTATAGCAATTTATCAATTTACTTTCTTTCTTTCTTTGATCTAGACTTCTAGAGCCTTATCACACTGGTGATTTGCGAGTGATTTTATAGCGAGGTGAGTGTGCAGCGAGCACGCCGCGACGACGCCGCGGGCACGCAGCTAGCTCGCCGCGATTAGCAACCACAGCTAGCTGTGCACGCGCCTTAAAATCGTTCGCAAGAGCCAGGCAATAAGGCGCTAAATTTTTTTAAGGAGTGAATGATTGAACGAATTACGGAGTGATGATTGAACGATTGAACGAAATGATTGAATGATTGAACGAAATACGCTAACAAGGCACTAAGACTTTTTGAATAGGCACTAAATTGTCATCAATTTTTGTATAACAAGTAGGTTTTCATGTATTATTCACATTATTATTATTTATCATCAGGTAACCTAGAGGCAAGACATTTTTTAAATCTTTTTTCAAAATTCCTTAACAATTAATTTCATAAATAGCTGAACACAAATCGTTTCAAAAATCGATTCGCGTACAGTACTTTCGACTCTACCTCTGTTAGTAAACAAGGCCAATTCTCCAGAAATACGTTGTCCAAGGTTTCACGTGGTACTGTCTATTCTGTGGTGGTTCTAGGTCTTTGGTTCTACGTGTACGTAATCGTAGACAGAATACGTTGTAGTTTGTATCAAGGTAGAGCTTAGGGCTACCACACTTTTGATTGTTAACCGACTTCGAAAAAAGAGGAGGTTCTATGATCGGGTATGTTTTTTTTATGTGTATCTGTCGATTTCTCTGTTATTTATTGGATCGATTTTTTGATGATTCTTTTGCAGTTGTATAGAGCATGGTCCCGAGGTGGTCCCATAAAATGTAATAGGATAAATACTAATCCCAAGGCATTAGTATTAAATAAAACTTAAAAATAGTTTTTAAATTTGTCAAAACAATCAAATTATTAGGTACGCACGATTTTTCGCTGATAAGTAAGCTAAAAAAACCCAAAGTGTAGATCTGTTCATTTGTTGTCATTTTATGCATATAGGTACTGTAATTTTAATTAGGCGGGGACGCGACGACTGGTATTGATATGGATCAGTTGAGCTACCTGTAGATTGTTTGCAACAGTCTGCAGTGAGCGCAATTGTTTCAATTGTAAATACTAGTTCTAATTTACTTCTATTATTTGATTGTAATTTTCTTTGTGAATAAAGGCTTCTGTCCTCTTACATTATTTGTGTATGTTCCTATCATTTTGTCTTAATCTGTAAATTAATTCTATATCAAAGTGACAACCCTACTATGTAGGTAGTTATTCAATTATCGATAAACATCGTAGGTAAGGAAAACTAACGGAACAAATCGATTATGTACCTACCTACCTATTATAGGTATTAGGTAGGTATAAGGTATAATTTACCTAAAGATTTATACATTATGCATACCCATTTTCTTAGTAGTAGACACTTCCAAATGGTATTGATGGAATGGTACTTATTATTATACTCTCATTTATTCTTAAATTGCTGTGTGGTGCCGGCGAATTAGAATTTGCACCACCCCAACTCTTCCCGCGGGTGTCTAGAGAGGCGACTAAGGGATATCCACCGGGGGCGGGCAGCAGCGCCCCTTGCAGAAGAATTCTACCACTGAACTGCGATCCCCAACCCGCATGCCCAGCGTGGGGATTATGGGCATTACCCCCATGAGATAAAAGCCAACAAGGCGCTTATCAGGGGGAAGCCTGCGTCCAGCAGTGGACAAATACAGGCTGTTGAGGTTGAGGTTGAGGGTATTCTTAAATCTCGTACCTAATAAAATAAAAGACATTATTTAGAAAATAAAATATCAAAAAAAAATTGGTTGTCTGTAAAGTCGGATAGTTGAACGTGACAACTCAGAGCGAGGTAACGCCGCATGACGAGGTAACGCCGCATGACGTCATGTTTTTTCGTGCGTGCAGCCGCCTCTATCGAATTATAAGACGTTGTTACGTCAAAAAATATTTTTTTAGATATTAGAAAATATGTATTGCATTCTTTCATTCAGTCAAAGAAAATAAATGCGTGGACGGGGCATAGAAAGTATGGATTATTGTTTTTAGGTGTTAATGCTCTAACTAAGGAAACCCTTGGTCCTTGGGGTCCTGTCCTGGGGCACACGCAATTTATAAAGATCTTACCAAACTCCTTATAGAGTCCACAGGTGATCGGAATGCTGGCTTCTATTTTGGTCAACGAATTAGCATTGCCATTCAACGTGGCAATGCTGCTAGCATTCTGGGCACTCTGCCTTCTGGTGACGGCTTAGATTTTTAAGAAATAGATATACTTACTTGTATATACTAGATGTTATTGTTTTATTCTGTTAATGTAATGTTCTATGTGCTAAATAAATATAGGAAAGCCTACATTCCAAATCGCAGATTAAATCGATCGCACGTTAATCGGATCTCAATCAACTCAGGATTAATCTCCGTTTGAAGTTATTCTCTATTTTTATTTGAAACTATTATACTTAATGCATATTTTTAGGGTTCCTTAACCTTAACCCTAAAAACGAGACCCTATGCTACGCCTCCTCTATCTGTCCGTCTGTCAGCGAACTATAAAGTTTCAATTTTGACAGAGTTTGTATTAAAAATAAAAAAAGAGGGCAGCAAGAAACGTTCTCTATTGCTGACTTTTTCTTATTTTGTTCAACCCTTATAAAGTTGTACATATTATTATATTTAATCGTAATATTTAGATTAGACACAGTTGAAATTTTCAGAAAATGAGTAATAAGTACGTACCTTAGCTGATCTGCTTAAATAATAATAAAAAATAAAAATTATAGGGTAAAAAGTGAAAAAGCCTCACCCCCTTCAATAAGGTAACGTAAAATCAAGGTACGTAAAGATTTATAGAAACAAGCCCTACTTCAGTACAAATACAATCTGTGAGTACAATACATATAAATAATATTATTTCATTTAATTTTTTCCATACATAGGTCGAGACCTCGAGAGAGAATCGAAGAGAAAGTCCAATAGAGTTGTCCAATAGAATGTTATAATGTCGGTTTATTCATTTGTAGAGCCGACAGCAAGCGATGGACGCGGACGGTAGCATGTAAGATGCAACAAATGCAAATATCAATTCCTTGAATTTTAAAACTAATATTATCACGCCAACCCCCTGTAAAACATTTGTTTTTGGTCGGAAGGTAGAAAATGCCTCGGCATTAAACCCACCCTTTGTATCATAGTGCAAAGAAGGCAACAATAATAAAAAATTACAGCAACAGAATAATTCACGGGAGCAGTATCGAGTTCCGAGCCAGCTGCCATGTTAATTCGCCCGGGATATACCTACCACCATACAATCGGTAGATGCATAGTCATAAAGACTCTACTATGCATCTATGTAAGTCAGTCAATAAATAATTTAAAAAAATAACGCTAAGCAATTCACACAGCATCATCTAGCCCCAAGCTTAGGAGAGCTTGTGTTGTTGGTACTAGAATAACTAATATTTATTTATTTACTTCGGAAAACCATCAGCTAAAATAATGTCTTATAGAGCTTGAAATAACGACAGAGAGCTAATAAAAGGTAAATCAGTGATTTGATTATACTTAATACAATACATTACATAGATAGGTAGTATTAGATGATTTTTATTATACACACATTTAGAAAACACCCAGAGCACCCGAACATATATTTGCAGATTGTACAAACATGTGTTTCAGGGCGGGAACCGAACCAGCAGCCTCCTTCGTGGCAGGCGGACCTTCGCCCGCTGCGCCACGGAGTCGTCGTCCGTAGAAGGTAGATGCATAGTAAAGACAAAATGGCCCCTAAATGGATACATAATGTATTGTGTTTATTCCCTAATATAGTCAATAAGTCCTGAAAAATTGTATGTAATACTAGACGATCGCCTCGCGGTTTCACCCGCGTAGTTCCCGTTCCCGTGGGAATTTCGGGATAAAATACAGCCTATGTCACTTCCTGAAAAGTAAGTTTCCTAACGGTGAAAGAATTTTTCAAATCGGTCCAGTAGTTTCGGAGACTATTCAATACAAATAAACAAACAAACAATCAAATCTTTCCTCTTTATAATATTATACTATAGATACCATAACAATGACGAAATAAACACGAAATAAATATATGAAATAAATAAACGACTCTTCTACCTGTCGATGTAAGTCAGAGAAGGAATAATGTTATGCAATAAATACTGCCTGCACTTTATTGCATAACAGCATCCATTGCTCTAACGTTTTTAGGTCACAGCATGTGGATTTAAATAGGGCATGTTTCGTTTCACCTTTTTTACTGTTTCTTGGTCAACCTGTACCTGAGCTGATTGTTTTTTAAAGTATAGGTAGCTAATTTATTATTTTCTTTATAAGTTTTTAACCAATCTCAGCTCGTCAATTATAATGTAACCTACATTCATTAAGTCAATTATTTTTATTACGTAAAACTAGCAAAATTGCCAAAGGAAGGAAGGAAGATTATCACTCGGCTTCTTGTTTCCGACAGATTCTAAAACGCAGGAAACTAATTTTTTCATACGACTTTAAAAAGGACGTTTTGATTTCGCCTGTAATTTCTATTTGTATTTAAATATCTCAGCGGATGTTTGCACGCGCCCTTTAAAAAACTTTATTTACTATCAGTCGGATAAGATTTTTATCTAATTCCTTTTCTTATTCTAAGAAATAAACAACACGAAATTCCATTAGCATTTCCTAGAATCAGTCATGGACACTAGATTTTGGCTTCGGCTTCGCTTTTTATACATTTTAATGCACAACCTCTTTTGAAACCTGTCCGCTTCTACAAACTATGTACCGACTGTAGTAAATAATTTGAGAGTTTTGTGCAACTGGGTGCAGTCACACTTCGGTTTTAGACACGTTATAGGACCAGCAGGCTTCAAATCTGCTTCTAATGTCTCTCACTGTACACTTTTTACATCAGGTAACACCACTCACAAAGTAAAACACGAAAGAAAAAGAAAAACCCGCTCGAAAATCAAATCTCGAATGAAATACGTTATGCCGGTGGAAAGCGCGCGAAAAGTGTGACCAACGTTCTTGATTCGAACGGTGTTGCGGCTGGAAAACGTGGAGATGGCTTTGGTAATAAAAGTTTGTATAAAACATGAGTTACTTACAAAGAAATAGGTTATTGTATGGCTTCAGTTACATTGTTATTTTATGTAACTGAATTTGTTTCACAAGTAATTAAACTTATTTGTTTATTTACGTACATTTGTAAGTTTAAGTAACTACCTACCTTTTCATTTTCCCCGCTGTAATATGAATATGAAGAACATAAAAAAAGAACCATTATGCGGCAAACATGGCAATAGCCTATGACGACCTCTGTGGCGCAGCGGGCGAAGGTCTGCCTGCGACGCAGGAGGTTGCGGGTTCGATTCCCGCCTCTGGACAAATTTTTGTACGATCTGCAGACATTTGTTCAGGGCGGTCTGGAAGTTTTCTATGTATAATAAAAATATCTATCGATGTAGTGTATTGTAATAAGTATATCAGTTATCTAGTACCCATAACACAAGCTCTGCTTAGCTTGGGGCTAGATAATGCTGTGTGAATTGTCCAGCATTATTTATTTATTTATGATTTGCAAATAATTTCGAACATTGTCATTTATCTGGATATTTTCTTTCCTTCTGCATCTACTCCCCGGTTTTATTATTATATTTGTCGATTTTTTAGTATCCAGGTTAGTTACCAAAAACAATAGGTAAGTACAAAAAAGTTAAGTAGGTATAGTTAAGTTCACCCGCTGAAGCAACAAAGAGGGGATCCGATAAATCATTCTTCTACTTCAGTCAAGTTGAGAGACTCCAGAATTTGCAAAACCTTTGTCATCAATCATAAAACTGCGTTGTCATGAAACCAAATTTTAAAACGCCGCGACTCCGCCTTCTTTGTTCTTAAAAATGGCAAGCTAACTAATTTTCACAATAATTATTTTAAAATAAATAATTTGTCGTTTAATTAAAATCTATCCTTAGTAGTAAAGTGTCTAAGTAAGTATTGTAACATTGAAGATAAGTCTCTTATATAACAGATATACCTAGTTTAAGAGAATTAACTCCTTTTTAATAAAAAAAATATTTTTATAGGATAATGCATGTGAACTAGGTAGCTTGCGGTGTCGGCCTAGAATTTGCACCACCCCAACTCTTCCCGCGGGTGTCGTAAGAGGCGGCTAAGGGATATCCACCGGGGGCGCGCACGAGGGCCCCCTGCAGAACAATTCTACCACCAAACTGCGATCTCCAACCCGCATGCCCAGCGTGGGGATTATGGGCACTACCCCCATGCGATAAAAGCCAATAAGGCGCTTATCAGGGGTAGGCCTGCGTCCAGCAGTGGACCAATACAGGCTGTTGAGGTTGAGAACTAGGTAATAATAATAACCTAAGAAATCAAATAAGATCGCAAAAATTTTCGACTTCGATGGGACTTGAACCCGCGAGGGGAGGACGCGGGTTCAAGTCCCATCGAAGTCGAAAAAATTTTTGCGATATTATTTGATTTCTTAGAAATTATCCAGAGTGCGAGGCTTACGCACTATAATAACAAAAACGTTAGGTAATAACCTGTTTTTCTGCTGTAAATACGAAATACTGGATGA
Source organism: Eupithecia subfuscata (assembly GCA_963564075.1). NCBI lineage: Eukaryota > Metazoa > Arthropoda > Insecta > Lepidoptera > Geometridae > Eupithecia > Eupithecia subfuscata. The sequence continues at coordinate 9,158,465 of OY751124.1, read as the reverse complement.
ATGGTTGTTACCACTTCACAGAAGAACTAACAAATAAATTAACTACTGAACGAAATGGTTGTTTTTTATAACAGACTTCAAAAACAGGAGTTATTATGTTCGGCTGTATGTGGCTGCATGTATGATTTTTACTTTTTTATGTATGTTCGTCGATTTCTCCGTCAGTTATGATTTTGAAAGGTAATTATTTCGCTATTGCATAGAGAATGATCTCAAAATAGACCCATAAATAGTTCCCGAACAATTAGTATTTGTAACGCAAAAGAAAAAATAAATAGTGTTATAAACAGTGTTATAAACAGTGTTATAAACAGTGTTATATACAGTGTTATAAACAGTAGTTAATAAACAGTGTGTGTAAAAATTAAGGAAATGGAAGTGGTTTTTTTTCAACACTTAACTAATAGTAAATGTAATTTAAAAGGTTTTTTTACACAGAAATATGTGCGAACACCAAAAATTATGGGAGCGTCGAACAGACTGCAAACATACTAGATCAATATTCCCCTCCAAAGATAGAAAAACCACAAACACGTTGCTCAAGATGAGCCGCGAGGACCTGAGAACGATGGTGGGCATCATCACTGTGAACTGAACCATCATCTGCTCAAGACTGGAGCCACAGACAGTAGCCTATGTCGCGGCTGCTTCCAGGAAGAAGAGACTGTGGAACATGTAGTGGTTCACTGCACGGCCACAGAGGAGGCCAGACGGGTAACGGGATTAAAGACTCTCAGAGAGGGATCTAACCCGTTCTGACCCACAGAAAAGCTGAAACGAAGCTGTCAATCGCCAAAAGTCCTGCTCCGGTACTTCTAGGAGCTGGGCTGGTTAGGGCCTGGTTAGGCAGGGGGACAATGCACAATACACTCCAAAGCGAGATGTCAGTGCAGATCCCAGTTCCCCCACTTAGAATTAGAATTAGAATTAGATGTGCGTAACGCGTTAGAATCTGGCTAGGTAATAAATTTATACTAAGCGTAAGTGGCACTAAAACATTTACGTTTATCGTTATCGATTCATGTTTAATTAATTTCCATAAATTTAAAAACTAAATAAAAGACAAATGTGTTGGCTCGTGCGGTCCCGCTGCTACTGTCGACAATTAACAACTCTAACACTTTTAGTTTTGACACCAGCTATTTGTCGAGTGCTTACGGTTGGCCATAACCGTTACGACTATTAATGTACTATTAATTTTGTAAGGTATTTATTACGACATTGTATTATTGTGACGTTTATAGCGGTCGCAGGGAGTCGATGGTTTTTGCTGGTTTTTTCAGGAAAACCAGTGTTTTGAAATAAAATTATTAAAAAAAAATTATGTTCACCCTTTAAACCCTCAAATAATTTTAGTGAATTTTGGAAAACAACGAATAAATTAAATATGAGGCCAAGTTTACCGGTGAGCGTGGAGGGAGTAAGTAACGCTGGTCAAATAGCAGATTTGTTTGAAAAGCACTTTAGAGTAAGCTCCTCATTGGGCCCATCAAGTTCAGTGATCAATGCTGAGCCTGTCGAGGCCGGTGAACTGTACAGTGTATCAGCTAAACAAGTAGCGGCAATTATTAAAAAGATGGTAAGAGGCAAGTCACCAGGCCACGATGGCCTCAGTATTGAGCACTTAAAGTATGCGGGAACCCACTTGCCTAATGTCCTGTCAATGTTTCTAACGTTATGCCTAAACCATTCATACTTGCCCAAGGAACTTATGCAAACAATTGTAGTACCAGTTGTGAAAAATAAAACAGGTGACCTATCGGATAAAGGCAACTATAGGCCGATATCGCTGGCCACGGTAGTTGCCAAGGTGCTGGACAGTGTGCTTGACTCTGAACTGGATAGACATTTAAACATCCATGATGCTCAATTTGGTTTTAAAAAACAGCTATCAACTGAAACAGCAATTCTGAGTTTAAAGCATACTGTACAGTACTATACAAAGAGGCGCACACCTGTGTACGCATGCTTTCTTGACCTTTCCAAAGCATTTGACCTTGTGTCCTACGACATTCTCTGGGAAAAGTTGGCGAGAACAGGCGTGCATACGCAGGTGCAGCGTCTCTTTCACTTCTGGTACGCCAATCAGACAAACCATGTAAGATGGGCTGGTAGTCTGTCTGAGGCGTACAGGCTGGAATGTGGTGTGCGGCAGGGGGGGATGAGTTCACCGAAACTTTTCAACCTTTATGTTAACGACCTGATCGCTGGGCTCAGCAGTGAGAGTGTCGGATGCTCGGTTGATAATGTTTTTATAAACAATATCAGCTACGCAGACGACATGGTACTGCTGTGCCCATCGATCAATGCTCTTAGAAGACTGCTGGGAATATGTGAGGAGTACGCTCATAAACATGGCCTGCTCTATAATTGTAAAAAAAAGTGAGTACTTGGTCTTCAAGGCCTCTGGTAGAGTACCTGATTCTGTGCCAGTTATTAGGCTTGACGGTGCGGAACTTAAACGCGTCTACAAGTTTAAATACTTAGGGCATTACGTTACCGATGACCTTGATGACCAGGAGGACATAGAGAGGGAGCGCAGAGCGTTGGCGGTCAAATGTAACATGCTGGCACGCAGGTTTGCTCGTTGCAGTAGGCAAGTGAAAATAACTCTCTTCAAAGCCTACTGCCAATCTTTCTACACGAGCAGCCTGTGGTTTAGCTGCACTCAGAAATCGCTTAATGCTCTGCGCGTCCAATATAATAATGGTTTTAGGATGCTGATGGGACTGCCGCGCTTCTGTAGTGCATCCACTATGTTTGCGGAGGCACGGGTCGATGGTTTTCACGCCATTATCCGTAAGAAAACTGCCTCATTGCTCAGCAGAGTACGGGGCAGTTCCAACAGCATCCTGCAGGTCATTCCAGATCGCTACGACCTGCCAGTAATGAGGGCCTTTATTCGGGTCCTGATGAAGTAGTAAGTCTCGCTTGAGACAGCTTCATCGGGACACGAGTTAAGGTCCTTAAACCTTACTTCTAATTTGTATGTACTGTGCTCTCCTTGTATTTTAACATAGATTTTAAGGCAACTCACTAACAAAAAATGGACTTATGTTGTCTGATTTAATAAATGAATTATTATTTTAATAAATGAATTATTTAAAATTTCAAAACAATAATAACACTGTAAGAATACCTACAGGTAAAAAACACGATATGAAGAAAAATAGAGTGAATTTTTTATTCATAAATTTAAAATAATGTTCTCAAGTCAAAAAATAATAGAACAAATGTTCACCCCCTCGGGCTCCAGAATCACCCCCTTTCGCCTTAGTACACATGTTCCGTGGCACCCTGTACAAACTAGTTACAATATTTTCCACCACAGCCCATTCGGCAGTAGGTGCAGTACCTAGAAGAAAGACTTGGCAATTCGTATGGAATAGCGCCAACTAATCTGGAGGATGGAGGAGAGCTAGGCATTTAGGCTTCGTTTATGTGCTTACTAATAAAAACAGTCGGGGCTCTGTGAGCCCTGCAAAGCGTTTTGATATTGATTTGGATTGGGTATAATATTGTTGATAACTCGATTTTCTTGAAAAAAAACCTCAAAACTGGCTTTCAAATTTCTAAATATTATTTATAAGTACTGTTTTTTAAGTCTTGTGGGAAAAATGGTAATCCTCGGCAATACAATATTGTGGAACTATCTATGAATCATTCTCCATATCAAACTAATATTATAAAATGCGAAAGTTTGGATGGATGGATGGATGTTTGTTACCTCTTCAAGTCAAAACTACTAAACGGATCAGGCTGAAATTTTGGATACAGGTAAGTAACCTGTATCCAAAATTCCCTGGAATCAATCATAGATGACATTTTTTATCCCATAAATCAGTTCCCATGGGATAGAAATAACCTCAAAACGTTTCCATAGAAACAACGCGTGCGAAGCCGCGGGCGGCAGCTAGTAGTAAAACTCGACGCCAAGCCAGTGAGTTATAATCTTTGTGTCGGGGTTTGTTAACAAACATTCCACATCGAGTTTGGCTATTATATAGCTAAAATATTTAACACAAATTCCATTGTAAGATAAATTTCCCACGGATTATTATAGAAAACCATTTCATTGTTAGTTTGAGGTCATCGACTTCACGCAAGTTGAGCCTTGTAGAAAATGTCTCGTGCCGAAGAAACTTAATATCTGACAACCTGACACGAATCTATCTACCTTGGATTTTAGAAGCAGTTTGTTTAACATTTAACTTGTTTGTTCTTGAAATTCTACAGATATTATAAAGACGAAAGTTAAAGCCGAAGCTCTTTGGTCGAAGACAACGCAACAAATACTGATTGGATCGGGCTGAGATTAGGCACAATAAAAAGATTTAGACCTGGAGTAACATACAGGTTACTTTTTTATTATAATAAACGCGTGCAAGCTTGCGTAGGTACAGAAACTAGATAAATATCACAGAATTTTTGCTATTTAATTCTAAGAATAAGTTTTAATGTGTCAATGTATTTTTCACGGTTAAAAGAAAATCGCCTCGCTAACCTCATGAGATGGCACAATATTTTTTGTTCACTAAAGACAAATAATAGTAAATTAAAGGAAAAGAAAGTAGTCATATTATTCAGTCTTGCATGCGATTATGTCGCGATAGTAATGAAGCTAATAATATATAGCAAATGTTTATTTCGATAACTTATACATTAAACATACAGGGTTTAGAGTCCCCCTTATCCAAAATTTGCTTGTTTTCGATTTGTTTTAGATAATTTAGCTATACGTACTTTAAAAAGGCTTTAAAACTATCGCGTATTATGGTAGCCCCGATCTATGTCATTCAGTGAGTGACTCGCTTATATTATAATTCAAATACAATATTTTATAAAAACGTACATATTCACTAAAAACATAAGTTACTGAATTATATTTTCCTGCTAAAACCTAACTAGAGATTCTTATAGAAACCCGGTCCACCTCCACTCTCAGTACCTATTGCCACGCCCTGCTAGGGTACCATTGTGTTTCATAGACATTACTTAGATACTAAGACCTAAAAATGTACACAGTGATTGCAATAAATAAATATGAATAAAAAAAAAAAAAAAAGTGCCACCGTCTACATTATTGTTTTTTTCATGTCCAGACCATCCTAAGGTTGTCTGGAAGAGATCGCTCACAGCGACAAGGCCATCCTCTGTATTATTTCCTGTCTTTGTGTGGTATGATAAAGCGTTTTCTATATATCTACTTTCACCTATCATTAGCCGTATTCAAACTGCAGGACAAAAACAACGTCTGGTTCTACGATCCGCTGGTGACAGACAGATCACCTGGGAGGAATCCCTGCAAGGAACAAGATCGCCAATTGCAATAATGATGATGACGGATGAAGTAGAAGCTGGTAACTGTGAAATGCCACACCGCGTCAGTGATAGTGTTGTACAATGGACGCTTCAGGTTAATGTCGCTGTTCTGTGAGAGAGACTGAGACTTTTACAATATGATAACAAGGTGTCAATATCTGAGCCAAATGTTTTGTTATCTGAAGTTCATGCTTTCGCAGTAGTGTGATAACGCGGGCTAAAAATCTATAAATAAAATATATTCAAAACAAGCGTCTGTCCGTGTCTTTGCACGCGTTTTTTGGAATAAAAATTTGCGTTTAGGTAACAGAATAAAACAACGGCCAGCATTCTGGGCACTTTGCCGTTTGGTGACGGCTTAGATTTTTAAGAAATAGATATAATACTTGTAGGTACTTCCTTTTTCCTAAGCAAGCTATTCTCTGTATTGTTTCCTTTCTTTGTGTGGTATAATAAAGTGGATTCTATCTATCTTTACATATAATTATAAATGCTAGTTGTAATATTTTTTTATTAATAATCCTACTTTTAATCCTTTATTCACAAAGACAATTATACTAGTATTTACAATTGAAACAATTGAGCTAACTGCAGACTGTTGCGAACAGTCTACAGGTAGCTCATCTGAGCTACTAGTTGTAATTGTTTTGTCGCGTATACGTAATTATATTTACTATACAATATACTTACCTACCTTTCTTACTCATTTTGACTTGTAACTTGGCCTTATTAATAAAGTACCTATTGTATTGTATTCTAGACCTGCAAGTACTTTAATAGGTTTGGAAATTATGTGCTTCAATCCGTTGTGTAACATATTTTAGCGTAGGTAACAAATATGAAAACCTACATTCGAACGTTCAATTAATAATTAGTGTGACAAGTTATTGCCTACATCTTTGCAAGCATTTTGCCTGGAAAAGGCAAGTAATTCGTCAGTCTTTATAAAATCAACTTCCTTGCCGAATTTCATTAAAACCGCCTTGATAAAGGCTAATGAAAACATTTCCTACTATAAACACCTAACCACAAAAATTATCTCCTCTGAAAATCAAATTCGTTCACGGTTTATTCCGTTCCACGGAGCTGAACAATTTAGCCATAAATGTTAACAGCGCGTGTGGTGAGGTGGTTGAACAGGAATCGTATTTGCTCGGCAGTTAAACGGGAACATTAGCGACGCGAGAGACACGTCACTGAAAGGAAGGCATCATGACAGAAACTGAACTCGCATCGTCTGGATGAAATACAAAGAAAAACTGATCTTTGGTCTAGGTACCTACATAGTTAGCTACAAGAACAGTTCTTACAATTACTGTACCCTTTAAAAAACTTATTTGTCATTCAAATGCCTGATTTAGTTTGATAAGTATTCTACAAAGTGCCAACCACAAGGGGAATCAACTGTTTTTTTTTTCTTTCAAAAAAATTTCAAAAAAAACATAGATAAATAGTTGATCCCTTCGGGGTCCAGAATAACCCCCTATCGGCTTAGTACACATCTTTTGTGGCACCCTGCATATCTATGTATGTTAGTCTATAAGGTATTTATTATGGGTGGAGCTTAGAATTAGTTTTTTACCATCTTTACTTTTATAACGATGCGAAAATAAATGATAATTATTATTATAGGAGCATGGAGGACTTATACATCGTAGGTGTTTCTGTATTTTTCGTACGAATTTTAATGAACTTTGTCAATGAGATAGATTGCATCACTACACTAGCTAGACTCAATGTAGAATGATTGTAAACAAATCACGACACAAATAACTTAGCCTCACTTACTTGGCGTCGAGTTTAAGATATAATTGTTGGCAATTTTTATTGAAGTATCTCAAATCAACAATTAATGTAAATTGCGTATAAAAAGACGAGGCAATAGTGTATTTTAAGTAAGCGCAAAAATGATGTTTTTGTTTATTTACAAGAAAACTACACAACTTATAAAGAAATTGTAATAAAATAAGGAACCAAAGAATCTATACTTATAATAAAACTGTAACAGGTCCAATTCTGTACATTGAAGATATTTTGAAAATTTTTTTTGGGGGGCACTCTATTATCGATACTGAAGCCAAAACTGTAATTTTTTTCATTCATGTCTGTCTGTCTGTCTGTCTGTCTGTCTGTTTCTTAAACGCGCATCACGCCGAAACTACTGAACGTATTGAAATGAAATTCGCCATGATTTTAGGTCATACTACGAGGAAGGACATAGGGTACTTTTGATCCCGGAATTCAGTAAGGTTCCCCTGGGAGAGGGGATGAAAGTAAAATTCCTTCCCCGCGCATCACGCCGAAACTGCTGAATGAGTTGGAATGAAACCTGGCACGATGTGAGTTCATACTACAAGAAAGGACATGGGATACATTTTATCCCGGAATTCAATAAGGTTCCCCTTGGAGAAAGGATGAAAGTAAAATTCTTTAACTGCTCACCACGACGGAACTACTGAATGAATTAGAATGGAAGCCGGCATGATTAGAGTTAATACTACGAGGAATGATACATTTTATCCCGGAATTTAGTAAAGTTACCCTAGGAGAGGGGATAAAAGTAAAATTCCTTAACCGCGCATCACGCCGAAACTGCTGAATGAGTTGGAATGAAACCTGGCACGTTTTGAGTTCATACTACAAGAAAAGACACAGGATAAATTTTCTCCCGGAATTCTGTAAGGTTCCCCTAAGAGAGAAGATGAAAGTAGAATTCCTTAACTGCGCATCACGACGGAACGACTGAATGAATTCTAATGAAATTCTTCACGATTTGAGTTCATACTACGAAGAAAGATACATTTTATCCCGGAATTTAGTAAGGTTCCCTTGGGAGAGAGAATGATAGTCAAATTCATTGGCCGCGCATCACGCCCAAAGTACAGAATTAATTCAAATGAACAATACTATTTAGACTATCCTCGAATCAATACGATTCCCTTGGGAGAGTGGATGAAAGTAAAAATATGTTACTAAATGAATTCAAATGAAACTTGGCATTATTTGAGCTCATACTACGAGGAAGAACATAGGATACATTTTGTCTGGGATTTCATTAGGCGCGGTTCCCTTGGGAGAGGGGATAAAAAACAAAATGTGTACATAGTTGTAATTCATTAATGCGTCGTCGTCCGATTTCATGCATTCTTTTTTGTTATAAACGTGTTGCATGATCGAATTTGACTAAATCAGTAGGAAGTCGTGTAGAAAATCAGTTGATTGATGAAAAAATCTGTACATATATTAAAGAAAAAGCAGTAGATAAAGGGTGGTATGATCCTATCTATTTATTTTCCAAGACGCAACCTTTAGTTAGGTTCCTACCTACTACCCAATGCCTGCCTATTTCAGGCAAAGTAAAATGTAGGTACAAATGGTCCATGCAATCTTCATTAACATGATATTTGGTGGTATAGCTGGTCAACTATACCACCGAAGTTTGGTTGGAGTAAGTGGTCCAATTAAACTAACTGGACAACAGAAAAATATTTTTTACTATGATACACAATCAAGTCACAATCAACCTACTAACGAAAAAAAATTGTGGTGGTCCAGTCAAATGGATCAGGACCCCAATTTTGCAATACAGTTGCTTCACTATGACAATGGAATCGTCGCAGAATAAGTACGTAGAATCCTAAGATTAATAAAACTCCGGTAGTGCGTGCGAGATAAATTAATAGTTTCAAACTTGACACTTTGACGCGCGTCTCTCCATCTGCATTCATCATAATTTCTTTCATTTAAGGTGGAATATGTGGATGATACCACTGTCATAGTGAAGCGATTAGCTTAGCAGAATAGGGCCCCAGCTAAATGGGATTGTAGATGACAACATGCTATCCCCGTAGATTTATAGTAGATTTATACACAATTTGACTAGGTACCCAAGTATAGATACTTCTACCTATTAAAAGTGTAACAGGTCCAATTCTGCGCATCGAAGTTTTTTTGCACGGCGTTTCATAATATGAGAGAAACTGTAGTTAGGTAAATGTGAACTTAATTAGACGGCAGGTATGGCAATCGCGAACGAAGTCGCGGGTACAGCTAGTTGGTAATAAACTAAGAATCAAAACAAAAATCTTTTGTGTAAGGTGCAAATAGTGTAATTTCAATATACTTATGTATAAAAAAAATTTGTAATTTTTTTTTCGTAATTTTTTTTCGCAATCCTTTTTTCCAACCGAACCGAAGAAAAAATGTTGAATTTTATGTAATTCTAGTTATTAACCACGGGGATCCCGTGAGTACTCAGATCTAGACCTAGTTTGACAAACAAACCCGTTAGGTCCGCCCTTAAGCCGCCACAAGATGGCAGAGTACCCAGAATACTGGCAGCATTGCCAATTCGTTGACGATCGTTGATAGAAGCCACATAAAATAAAACATGCGGTAATCAGCCACCTGCAGCTATTTTAATTCATGCGATTCGTTTCCGAATCGAATCCGACGGATTCGAATTCGATTCCGACGGATCTATCAAACGCTATTTTGATTTCACCTCGGGTTGATGATCAAAAATCCGAAGCGAATCTGTTGACTAATGGCCATGTCAATGAGCAGGAGCTTCTTATTTCGATCATCAACCCGAGGCGAAATCAAAATAGCGTTCTAAAGATCCGTCGGAATCGAATTCGAATCCGTCGGATTCTATTCGGAAACGAATCGAATGGATTAATGCGAATAGTAGGGGTGATAGTGGCGCCACTACATATTTAATTTTATAATTACGTTATACAAAGGAATTATCAAAAAATCGGACCGCGCGTAGACGATATCTATCATAAGCTTTTTTTAAATGTATCTTTAATAGTTTTGTACTGTATTATTTAGGCAGATACTTATTTCCAAGAGTTTAGTTCCTATTGGTGGCCACCAAGCTCTCCAAACAAGGTTTTTGATTGAATAACACAAAACAAAACTATTACAGATACATTAAATAAAAGCTTGTGATAGGTATCGTCTACGCGCGGTCCGATTTTTTTTATTCCTTTGTATAACTTAATGATTAAATTAAATATGTAGTGGCGCCACTATCCACCCTACTATTCGCCTTAAAATAGGTACCCCTGCTGAAAAGCGTTTAAGGAACTCTTTCCCGCAAATCCCGACACTCCACAAGACACCACGTAATTGGGACGAAAGTCGAAACGTAGCAAATCCAGCAATGGCGCAATTATTTAGGTACTGTGGAAATGTACGTCACGACACGATTTACGGTCTCCGAAGCTATATTTAAACCAACGCTCAAAGCAAAGTCAATAGTAGAAGCTACCTAAGTACTTCGTGATTTCGACAAGGCACAGTAGGTACCTACTTTACTTACCCACCTTGCCATACTAGTCGACCACAGATTTTCTGAAATCTATGGAGTAGAACTTTATTTCTGCAGAGGAATGGTTCAAATTAATTATGCATAATATGCATATTTATGCCTTTGTTGACATTAATAATCTAAAATTCAGAACCGAGCATATTATGCTACGAGAATCTTAGATTATTAATGTCAAAACATATAACAACTAGGTAACAGCAAAGTATCTTTAATCATAATAATCACACACAAGCTCTGCTTAAAAGCAACGCTTATTATGAGCTAGGGGCTAGATGATGCTGAATGGATTGTCCCGTCTACGGAAAATTGGACTAAAACAATTCGTCTAATACAATTCGACTAAAACACAATTTGACTAAAAACATACCTTGATTTGACCCGACTTGTAGGCCTCCCACCCCCGCGAAGCAGGGGGGGAGGGCGGTTTTTGTGGCGACTCGGTGACTGAAATGGTGTGTATATGATTGTATAATTGCACCCAGAGCCATATACATACATGACACACAATTTTTCGTTGTTAAAACGAATTGTTTAGTCGTTAGTCGAATTGTTACTTTGAAATGTTTTTATTCGAATTGTGTTTAAGTCGAATTGTTTTAGACGAATTGTTTTAGCCGAACTTTCCGCAAAGCGATTGTCCAGCCTTATTTATATATTATTTTTATTATTACATATTAATCACTGAAAACTCAAACACAAACTTCAACAACGCATAGGTAATTGCAGTGCTTTCAAAACCAAAAAGTGTTACGAACTTCTGCGTTTTGCTCCGATGATAATTGTGTCATAAAAAAATAAATATTTTCCAACAATATATCCCTTTTTTGGAATCCATTTGTTTACAAAAATATTTGATGTATTCCCGTTGTCCCCATTGACGCTGTCCCTATGATGGGGACAAGGGAAAGTCATAAAAAAAAGTATCCTCCCTTTTGTCCCCATTGACGTAAGTATAGATTATATATACCTTCATACAAATGAAACAAAAGTTTTAAGTTCGAGAATCGAGTGCCTATAATCGCCTTTCTATGATTCTAGAATCGAGTAAGTACCTATTTCGCCTATAAGTATACGGATCAAAATTCAAGAGCTCTTGTACATATTTCTACCGTTGCTTGTATGTGTTATATATATATTATATTATATTATACCTTGTATTATATTATACCCTATAAGGTATACTTACTTTGTATGTATGGAATATTCAACTCTACAGTTTTGAGTTAGTTGAACTTTCCTTTTGATTTTTTCGTCAGGCATGTCATTCACACGCGGTCGGATATTTTTGAAGCAATTTATCCACATCCTCATCCTCAACAGCTTGTGTTTGTCCTCTGCTGGACGCAGGCCTCTCTCTGATAAGCACCTTGTTGGCATATGGGGGGTAAATGCCCATAATCCCCACGCTAGGCATGCGGGTTGGGGATTGCAGTTCGGTGATAGAATTGTTCGGCGCTTGCTGCCCGCCCCCGTTGGATATCCCTTAGTCGCCTCTCCAGACCGCAGGAAGAGTTGGAGTGGTGCTAGTTCTAAGCCGGCACCACAAGGTAATTTGTATTAAATTAACCCATAAAATGTAGAGTTACATGAAGGCCGAAGGAAAATGTAGTGTTGATAGGATGGAACGAAAAATTGTTGGAGCAAAAAGCTCTGTAAAAGTAAAAAGTAAAAAAGTAAAACTATATTTATTGCAATTACATGTAAAAAGATGGTAAATACAGTGAATGAGTAGCAATGTAATTTGCCCTTTTGGGGCGTGCAATTGTCTTATTAATTTACATGCAATAATTAATATAAAAGAAACTATAACTAATAAACTAAAATTGGTTACTAACTTTAGTTATGCCTCGGTTACTAACTTTAGTTATGCCCCAACATAACGGATTTCAATTTATTCTGGTAGATATTTTTCACATGTCTTTAAAATATCTACTTACCAAAATAGAAAACGAAAAGCAAGACAAATTACTTTAACGGTTCCGTTGACATTTTTGACAAATTTTATACAAAAACTTTAAAAAATTGATACAGAAGCAGATGCTAAATGATTGTTGTACCTAACTAACCGGAAACGCATGTGACATTAGTCACTGAATAGCTGTTCTGTGACGCGAATCCAAATTTGTCAAAACTCAGTTTGTGACACCCATTAATAATGTTCCATTCATAATTTAGCGACTGTGCAAACGAGCAACTGCCAGAAACTCAAGTTGTTGATGAGAAAAGTTGCCGCAACAAGCGTGATGACGATGAGTTTATGTGCTGCTACGGAGGTTTTCATACGTTAAACGTTAAATTTAACCGACGAAGCTGTTAATTTCCCGTTATTCTTGTGAAGAACACCACCTTGAGACCATTATAACCTACATACTAGGTACTACATGTTGTGAATGCTGAGATAAATGTACACCAATCAATCAATCAATGTAGAATAAAACAATAGGTACTCATTTTTAGAATACACGTTTTTGCTAACCCAAGTCAGTTCCAAGTCTCGTAATAACTATCTGTTTTGATTATTAATACATTTGTGGCTTTTCTATAAAACAGCTTGGTATCTATCTTCATTTTACCGAAAGGTTCTAGTTTTAAACTAGTTCTGTAGTATTCGTATAAATTTTCTTCAAACAGGTAACAGGGGGTCAGCAAACAATGAACGCCACTGTACCTACCTAGATATAGTTTTATGTTGTAGCGCCCCAACGAAGTTCATGTTATGATCTCATAATATCCTAAGAACTTAAAATGTACACATGAAACAACTAAATAAATAAATAAATAAATAAATAATGCTGGACAATTCACACAGCATTATCTAGCCCCAAGGTAAGCAGAGCTTGTGTTATGAGTACTAGATAACTGATATACTTAATACAATACACTAAATAGATAGATATTTTTTATTATACATAGAAAACATCCAGAACGCCCTGGACAAATGTCTGCAGATCGTACAAACATTTGTCCCGAGGCGGGAATCGAACCCGCAACCTCCTGCGTCGCAGGCAGACCTTCGCCCGCTGTGCCACAGGGGTCGTCAAAATAAATGATTACAATCAGTGTGAGTAATACTGGCCAACGTGCCACTTTTTAACAAATGGCTGAAGTGGTGGCCATTATTGTGTCTCGTCTGCGATGACAAATAAAGATTACTATCAGTCACTGAAACCACTTATGTTAACAGTTAAACATACGGTTGATAATCAAGTAATGATATGTCATTGTCACTCAGATTTGGCTGATAATAATGTCCTCCTCACCGAATTTCGACCACGGCCAGTCTCATCGGAGACTAGCCAGATGCGCAGGACATTATAATAGTGTACAAGTGTGTGCGCAAAAATAGATGCACTCTCCTAATCCCCCACTCTCATAATCTGATGCGACGGAAGACCGACACGACCGGGGAGAGGTCGAGCTCAGGACCAACGGCTTAACGTGCTTTCCGAGGCACGGGGGTGTAACACCGCCAACTTCCTGACTCCGGGCTGCTACTGTGAATTTTACTTGCTAGAAAAACCCCAAAAACAACTATTGGCCCGACCCGGGATTCGAACCCAGTACCTCATAATCAGCGGTTGAACAAGCTGACCGCTAGACCAACGAGACGGTCGATCATCTTGGATGAAATCAATTTGCTGACTCAATTCGAAGGAAGGATGAGTATCAAGCAAGACTATAGCTTCTTAGATTATTATCTAAATGTAAGATTTTGTTGAATCTCGGAATAAGACATTTAACACTAATAGATTTTGGGTCGATAATCTTTGAAGTTTGGACGTTAGAATCTTACACTGTCCTTATTTCTAACTAGACGATCGCCTCGCGGTTTCACCCGCGTAGTTCCCGTTCCCGTGGGAATTCCGGGATAAAATATAGCCTATGTCACTCCCTGAAAAGTAAGCTTCCTAACGGTGAAAGAATTTTTCAAATCGGTCCAGTAGTTTCGGAGCCTATTCAATACAAACATACAAACAAACAAACAATCAAATCTTTCCTCTATAACTATCTATACTTATAATAAAACTGTAACAGGTTCAATTCTGTACATTGAAGATATTTTAAAATTTTTATTTGGAGGGCACTCTATTATCGATAGGTACTGAAGCCAAAACTGTAAGTTTTTTCATTCATGTCTGTCTGTCTGTTTCTTAAACGCGCATCACGCCGAAACTACTGAAGTTATTGACATGAAACTCGGCATGATTTTAGGTCATACTACGAGGAAGGACATAGGATACTTTTTATCCCGGAATTCAGTCAGGTTCCCATGGGAGAGGGGATGAAAGTAAAATTATTTCACCGCGCATCATGCCGAAACTGCTGAATGAGTTGGAATGAAACCTGGCACAATTTGAGTTCATATTACAAGAAAGGACATGGTATACATTTTATTCTGTAATTCAGTAAGGATCCCCTGGGAGAGAGGATGAAAGTAAAGTTCTTTAACCGCGCCTCACGACGGAACTACCGAATTAAATCAAATGGAAGTCGGCACGATTTGAGTTCATACTACGAGGAAAGATACATTTTATCCAAGAATTCAGTCAGGTGGGAGAGCCATGGGAGAGGGGATGAAAGTAAAATTTCTTCACGCGCATCACGCCGAAACCGCTTGAATGAGATGGAATAAAACCTGGCACGATTTAAGTTCATACTACAAGGATGGACATGGAATACATTTTATCCTGGAATTCGGTAAGGTTCCCCTGGGAGAGAAGGGATTAAAGTCAAACTCCTTCACCTCGCATCACGCCGAAACTGCTGAATGAGTTGGATTGAATTGGTACGATTTGAGTTCATTCATACTACAAGGAAGGACATGGGATACATTTTATCCTGGAATTGAGTGAGGTTCCCCCGGGAGAGAGGATGAAAGTAAAATCCTTTAATCGCGCATCACGACGGAACTACTGAATGAATTCGAATGGAACTCGGCATAATTTGAGTTCCTACTACGGGGAAAGATAGGTACATTTTATCCCGGAATTTAGTAAGGTTCCCCGTGGAGAGAGGATAAAAGTCAAAATGTGTAAGTACTTAGTTGTAATTCATTAACGCGTCGTCCGATTTCATGCATTCTTTTTTGTTAGAAACAGTGTTGCAATATCGAATTTGACTAAATCAGTAGAAAATCGAGTAGAAAATAGGTAGATTGATGAAATAATCTGTAGATTGAAGAAAAAATCAGTAGATAAAGGGTAGGTAAGTTCCTATCTATTTATTTTTTTAAGACGCCACCCATTAGTTAGGTAGAACCTTACTAATGGGTGCGTCAATGCCTATTTCAGGCAAAGTAAAATGTACAAATGGTCCATGCAATCTTCATGAACATGATATTTGGCGGTTTAGCTGATCCAGTTAACTGTACCACCGAAGTTTGGTTGGAGTAAGTGCTCTAATTAACCTAACTGGACCACAGGACATTTATTTTTACTTTGATACTCAATCAACTGTACCTACCTACTATCGAAAAAAAATTAAGTCAAATGGATCAGGAGCCCAATTCCACAATACAATTGCTTTACTATGACAATGGAATCGTCGCAGAATTATGACGTAGAATTTCTAGATTAATAAAATTCCAGATAGTACGTGCGAGACAAATTAATGGTTTCAAACCTAACGCGCGTCTCTCCATCTGCATTCATCATAATTTCTTTCATCTAAGGTAGAATACCAAAACGTGTCATTCTGTGACGATACCCCTATCATAGTGAAGCGATTAGTTTAGCAGAATAGGGCCCCAGCTGAACGGAACTATGAGTAAGAAGTGAAACGAATATGACACTTCTTAACACTGACGCTGGCCGAGTCGTAGCTAAAAGTCGTGTGGATAAAGAATGCGATTGAAGATGACAACATGCTATCCCCCGTAGACTCTACCCGATTTATACACAATTTAACAAGGATCCAAATATAGATGCTTTTATTAAAAGTGTAATAGGTCCAATTCTGCGCATCGAAGTTTTTTTGCACGGCGGCGTTTCATATTTTGAGAGAAACTGTGGTTAAATCTGAACTTCATTAATCGGCAGATAGGTATGGCAATCGCGAACGAAGTCGCAGGTACAGCTAGTACCTAATCTAATATATAAAATTCTCGTGTCACAGTTTTCGTTGCCATACTCCTCCGAAACGGCTTGACCGATTCTCATGAAATTTTGTGAGCATATTGAGTAGGTCTGAGAATCGGCCAACATCTATTTTTCATACCCCTAAGTGATAATTTTAAATTTCCACGCGGACCGCGGTAGCCGCGGGACGCAGCTAGTATTAGTATAGATTGACATATTTCTTGCAATAGGTACTCTAGAAGTCTAGACATTGTTGTGGCACGTTACGCAAAAGTAAGATATACGAAACGCGTGCTGGACGAAACGCGTTTAAATTGTAATTGGACGAATCTCATTTTGGACGAACTGCTAACAAATTGTGGATTTGACTGTCTAAGTTTTTAGACCGGTGTAATTAAATTATGTATAGACGGTAGACGCGGTAGGTACCTACCTACGTGCGTATGTTTATGGTTTAAATTTGACTTGCCTTAGTGCTTGTTTTGTAAGCCTAAAGAAATAAAATTTCTGAAATCTGTATCTACTTACGATATATCTTTATTCTGCACTGTGCCAATTTCAGCTGATATCCTAAATTTGAATATTTAGAGACCATGGAAGAAAATGAAAGGAAATGCTTAAATAAAAATACCTATCTGTATTATGAGCGATACAACTTGCCAGTTCCTCCAGCGACCATGTTTACCTGCTTCACAAGTAGGTAAACATTTCCATATCTACATGGTTTAGGTAAGACTATGAATAATGTATCTGAATAATTTGCAGACATCCAGAGTTCATATTTATAGCGATCCTAATGTAGGACATAATCTGGATAACGTATGAAACACACATCTAAGTGTTATAAACTACTGCTGTGATGTTTACGATTATTTTACACTACGCCAAATTCTGATAGGGCTTAGGTGGGTACTACAAAATATCAGATTGTCAAGAGCAGTCATTCTCAAAGTGTGCTCCGCGGAGCCCCGGGCCTCGGCCACAGATTAGATAACGTTACAACCTCGGCGAAGCTTCTGTAGGGGCTCCGTGACAGTACCAGTTATAATTTTTAAAAATGGGTATAGGTTTAGAGATGGACAAGATTGCAGAAAAAGGTATACAATAGACGATATGTTACGTTATACGACATTATAAATACACATTCTTTGTAATTCGAACTGCGAGGCGCGTAGTGAGTGGTCCACGGAACAAAACTACTTCTCCACTACCTTTTCGTTTCCTGTGGAGCGGGCTAGGCGCAGGCGAGTGCTAGAATACTTACCTAGTTGCTCCTAGAAAGCGAAATAAATCAGCAATAAAATAATACCTAAGTGCGAAAGCACACATGCCCAGCGTGAGCGCGCCGTCTTTCCCGAGTAGGTCAAACCAGATAAGTATCTTAATCATTTTTAGACTACCTACACTAGTATAGAATTAATTCCGTATAAATAGCTTCCGCCCGCGGCTTCGCATGTGCTTTTCAGGTAGCCTATGTCCGGGCTAACGTTTACCTCCCTGTCAAACTTCATTAAAAACTGTTCAGCCGTTTAGGGATGAAAAGGTAACAGGAAGATTTACTTTCAAATTTATAGTAAGTATTAGTATGGATACGTTTTTTTTCCCAACAGACGCTAGAAATGGCACAATATGTGAGCGGCTCGCTTCGCTCGCCATTATTTTTGCTTTGTCTTCCTTCACTTCCTCGAATTTTTCCACCGCCACTAAAGTCTCAATAATTGTTGCGGCTCGCACCACTCATCAGCGCCGTTATATCGTATTTTCTCCCTTTTCCTTCACAAATTTCCCAATCGTTATTAAAAAATTCTAAAAAAATTCGAGGCCGCCGCCTCGAGGTATATTATACTTTTTTGTTGGGAATCCTGGAGGTCTAAAGTTACCTAGTGTTTGAGTGACTCCATGGGGAATAGACTCTTGGACCCTCAGTTCCATTAAGAACAGTACATTTTTTATTGGTTTTCTAGAATGTGATCTCGTAAATTGGAATTATTTATCACTTTATAGCCGTTGTGCGTAACCTAGGCTAGGTTACGCTGTTTAATAAACTGTTTAATAAACTATCTGCCAAATAGGTAGGTACCTACCTAAATCCTGCAAGAGAATTATTTCAACACTAACATGATAATGTGTGCCTCTGGCCGAACTCCTTGCCATATGTAGAGCTACGCGTGAGATTATGAAACGCCGGGAGACAAGTTTCGGTATCTACAGCGATTCACGTTCGGCACTAGAAACCATCACAAATAATGGGTCCATTCATCCACTTGCCATAGAAATACGCGATAATCTTCGAACCATCGCACTCCAAGACAAAGATGTTTCTTTGTTCTGGATCAAAGCTCACGCAGGGATGGATGGAAACGAGAGGGCCGACATGCTAGCTAAAGAGGCGGCTCTAAACTCCAAACGAAAGCCTGACTATGACTTGTGTCCGGCTTCATACGTCAAACGACAAATCCGAGAGGAGTCGCTTGACGTATGGAACCGGAGATACAAGACTGAAAATAAGGCTGCGGTAACGAAGTTATTCTTCCCAGATGCAGTTGAGGCATATACAATACCGTCTTTACCATAAGGGCACACGGGGCCCGTGCCCAGGGCCCCCATTCTCAGGGGGCCCCGAAAGATCGACAATTTCTCTTACACATTTATTCCCAAAACATTTTTGTCGGGCACATTACACTTTTTTCAGAGATCTGTAATCTTAACAGAAGGTATTTACCTACTACGCCATTCTATCGATGACTGCGCCTATTCCTACTGTACTAACTAATAATATTTCCGAACGCATCCTACCTAATTTACTAAGTACACCATCTAGCGATCACTCACGCAATCACTCGGGATTCCAAAGTCAAGCTGCGACCATATTATGGCCGATTTTCCGTTTTTTTTTGTTGTTTTTTGTTTTGTCGAATTTATGTACTTAGAGTCATCTTTTCAGCCATTTCAATGTCTTAAAAGTTGATTGACAGTGTCAAGCTGACGTTAAAACCATAAACTAACCAAGTTTAGAAGTTTAAAAAAAAATCGTAAATTTAAAATTGAAATCTGACACCCGCGCCATTTTTTTATCGTTTTTTCTGAATTAAAATTTATTTAAATTAAATGGCTTGGAAATGTGTTCTTTTTTGTGTTTAGTGTAATAATATGATGGTAAATCTCTAAAATAAAACTCAAACTGGAGATAAAAACGGTAAAGTTTTTCTTTATGATTTTTTTTTAAATATTAAAATTTTTCATTTTTCCGCAATTATAATTTAATTTTAATCAACCTCATTAATTACGTTAAACAACATCAGTATGTTTCCACGCTGTTTTGTAGGAAATTTTATGGAGAATCCAAATATATATAGATGTTACGACGTGTTAGTAGAAAATAATCAAGAAATCAGCGAAATAATGCATTGTGATGCATTTCCGCGGATTTTCCGCGGATTTTTGCGGAAGTACCTGCCACACAACGGCGGTAGCGGGGCGCGGGGCGTGCCACTTGAGAGGTTAATGACATTATTTCATACTATATTTTGATTACCTATAATAAATGGTCATAGGTGCTTAGTAAAAGATGTTATATAATTCGCTTTTTTACTTTCCAAAAGGGCCGCGAATTCTTGTGTGCCCAAGGGCCCCAGCCTAGTTTAAGACGGCCCTGGGCATATAAGATCGTCAGGAAGATAGACCTAAACAATGTGTTGACACAGGTGATGACCGGCCACGGTGGGTTTTCCGAATACCTTGCCCGGTTTAGGTGTAAGGAAAACCCGTCGTGCATTTGTGAACCCGGCACAGAAGAAACCGTGCAACATATTCTTTTTGATTGCCCTGTGTTTGGTCACGAAAGGTTTATTATTGAGAACGAACTGGATGTACAAATTACATGCACCAATTTACATGCAATAATAAATGACAAGTTTCTGCGCCCCAAGTTTCTGAATTATTGTATTAAGATCGCGAAGAAAGTAATTTTAAGAAACAGATAGATAAAATATGTTTTATATATATATTAAAATATATAGTATAGCATACATATGTAAAGTAGGTAGAAAATAATAATGTAGATATAAACAATAGACATAAGATAAATTGAAAAACGTTTATATATTATAATAAGATTGCAAAAGTCTCTGATTAAGTTAGAGGAACAAGAAATAAAATAAAAAAAAAAAAAAAAAAATGTGTGCCTCTGTTCGGTACAAAATATGACGCATTACAATACAATAAAATTTGTAATACCTATCTACGATTATTTTGACAGAGAGCCACAGGTCTATCAAAATACCGTAGTACCACATTAGTACCGTGGTAAAACCACATAGGTATGTCATGTCATGACATAAATTCAAATACCTACCTACCTAGGTACTATATGTATAAATACTCTACCACTCTGAGTTTCTAGGCAATTTGATTTAAAACTGAGTTATCATTATCACGCTCAGTCTACCACAGACCGTAAGTCCTATAATAAAATCTGTTGCCATACCCCTTCCTACAGGGTACATTAATACTTACAAAACTCTATAATATTTTTGTTAAACAATATAGAATACTGAATACAAACGCAATAAAAACACACAAATCACAATAATAAACACAAAAACTTAAATCGCGGTACCGCGCCAACAGAAGCCAACTCCACACTAAGCGAGCACAGCTGCAGTATACACTGCATGGCATTGATTGGTCAAGCGATTTGATTCGCGGTTGTTAGGAAATTCACGGAAATTCTTTATTTAAAAATTTACGATTTTCTTTCAAGCTACTCAATCGTTTTATTTTAAAGTAAAATCTATGCTATTCTGTAGAGTTAAGGTTCAGTTTAGAGCGGGCGAAGTAAATTGATTTTTCAGTGAAAAACCATAGATCTAAGTAATGTCTGTAGATAGATATGGTACGTTTTCCCAGCGCTTACTCAACAACTAATGTATTTGTGTAGTGTGTAGTGTTTGTAACACAGGCCGTGTTACAAACACTCGCTCACACACTGACACAGCTTACATTTCCAATCTTGTGCAATAATTATAAGGAGTACGTATAACATCCATAATAATTTGTGACTTAACTTCTAATTTATTAGCGCATACATTTTACCGCACGGAAAACTAGAGGTAAAACATAGGGAAAAACCTACTCTAAGACAAAAGCATAAGATTCAGTTTCAGGTTACCATTACTACATAAACCTTCCGGTGCGGTGGTGCGCAAATAGGCGGTCGAAAGATGCGGGTTCTATTCCCGCTACATAAAAATTATTGTTTGATGCATTGATTAGCACATTTGAATGTGAAATTAACAATTTGATTGCTTTGAAAAATCTAATAAACGATTTCGATTCCCTTAATTTTACACCGTTTTTAAGTTTTGCGGGAAAAATCATATCATAAATCAAAATCATAAATCTCGGGAGTAAAGTTTCTCTATACAATAGAGAAAGAATTTTCAAAATCGGTCGACAATTCACGGAGAAATCGATGTTCCTTCGTCGATTTCTCCGTTTCTCCTATGATCGACTGTAGATATGTATGTTTTTTATATTATAAAAAAACATACATACAGTCGAACTTAGAACCTCCTCTTTTTCGAAGTCGGCTAAGAAGTATCAACGCTTTGACTTAGCTGTAAAAATTCGGCATCTGACTAAGCCTCTGAGCGCACCATTGCTTGCGGCGCACCATGTAGCAAGGACTTTACCATGCACTAACCAAAGACAACTGTAAACTAAAGTATGAAGATAATGAAGCAAGCACCAGAAACCAGGTGAATAGGTAGGGAAGGTAAAAGTGGCCTGAGAGGCCGCCACGTTGGCCTTAATCCTTCGAAATAGGCAGGTTCAAAAGAAGTCTTATTCCTGTGAGGATTTGTGACGAAACACAGTTGAGTGAGACTTCACTAGCTGGCTTTGTGCCGACTTCGAAAAAGAAGGAGGTTCTTTGTTCGGCATTCGACGGTATCCACAAAACACAAAATCCAACCGTAGGTTTAAAGCTAGTACCAGCGCGTGACGTTACATACGTACCAGCGCGCCTGATAAAAATATCATTGAACTTGGTGAACTTCGCAAGCAAGTTTGCTATGATTATTCATCAAGGCTAAAAATAGCATAAGTCGAGGTAGGAAAAGTCCCAAATGTAGAATGGACTGACGTCAAGAGATTTTCCATTTCACCGGTTGTTGGTAGTACGTAGGTAGGTAGCCACTATTATTTCAGTAGAATTTTCCACCACCAAGTCTACGTTGTAGATTGTAGGTACTACGTATAGTTAGTCTATGGTACTACTGTGGTACTACCTTACCTATAGGTACTCCAGTCAAGTTCGTTGTAAAGTGTTTTTAAACAAACCACAACAAAAAACAACTAAATTCTAATTTTTGCCGTCGAGTTTCAGATCTATTTATTTTATGTAAGTATATTGCTGACAATTATTATTGAAGGAATAAAAATCTTAAATGAACAGGGAATATGATTTGCATATGCATGCACGACGACAAAGTGAATTTTATGCGGATTGTTTACAAACTTTTCACATCGAATTTGGCTAGAGTATAGGTAGGTACGCAATGGTTTGCTCTAAAAATAGGACCGTATTGCCGGCAAACCGTAATTATTCGTAAGTGCAGACGTAAGACTTGCAACACCGGGAAACTGCACCGATGACCGATTTTGATGGGTATTTTGGAGATAGCCATGACATAAATACAGGGATGCACTTAGGACGAATGGGGGTCGTGGAATAATTCACTGCCTCACGGTCGTCGATCGCATCAATCAAAATACAACAAAGAATAACACCTAGAATAAGTATCTAGTTGCATAATTAGGCTAAGAGCGGAGTAACTCACTGAAAACTGATATCTGCCTACGGTGAAAGGGCGGCGATGAGCAAGTGACGTCTTTGTTTCACTATTTATCGTTGACTTGCACACTTATTTAGTACGTAGACGTATTCAAGTTGACTGTATTAAGTTTAAACCACTCCACAGATGCTACGCAAGTAGGTACACGTTCATACATTGTATACGTTATGGCTTCTGTTGAAACGCTCCTCTGGAGATTCAGTATGTAAATGATAATCGTTGCATTAACATAATGTGGTTTACAATAATGGAATAAAGATGTTATTTACTGGGTCACCCAATGAATAGTAAGTAGGTCTTGATACATAGACTTGGCACAGTGAGTGAGTAGCTAGCAGCAGAATGTGTGGGTTCGATTCCGCTGCGTAGTGCGTATCATATACGAATACAAGTATAACTTCAGGACATTAGAATCCAACTTAAAAGTTTAATAAACAGACACTCTTCTTCGATATTGACTTACGCTTTTGCAAATTTAATGAACACATGAACCACCTCAAATTAGAAATAAAGGTGTCATAAGCTACGTACCGAGGAAGATAACGCACTTACACTTCTGTGCTCGTGTTGCCTACGAGACTCCCGTAATAGAATTTGAAGAGGCATATAAAAAACTCACCAGTATAAGAAGTAGAACTATAGGAATCAGCCGATGACGCCGACAGGGACCGACTTCGATATCGTGCAGATTTCTTGAGCGCCCCCGACTTGCCCCGTTGCCCCTCGAACTTGCCCGCAGCCGCATCACTCGCGCCCCCGCGGACCTGCCCTGGATCCGTCACTGGGCTATCGCTGGGTACTCCCGCCACAACAACGCTTTCTTTCCTCAAATGCGCTACTGCTGATGATGATGATGCGTGCGAATTTATAACCTCATGTGCTTCAGACATTTTTCAAATATTAAATTTTTCACTGGGTATTTTCACAACACTATGAATGCAAGTATCGATTTTAACTTTTTTATTATTTGGAATCGATAATTTACGCTTACGTCACGAGCACAGAAAAATAATGTCAATAATAAAAACATAGAACAGTCGCAGCTGGGGTTTTATTCAAATGTGCGAAAATTAAATGGGGTTCAGGGGTTCTGTACATTTATCTATGTGTTTTAGACAGTTGAGAATGGAAATAAATACATTTTGGACTAAATAAAACAAGAGAATAGAAGGGAAAACAGAATTTGGCTTTTCCACCCGCACGTATTACACACCCCTCTCCCTTCGCTACATTCACCCCCGTCACTGAAACGTCAATTCGGTTTTCGATCGGCTTTCCACTAGGGATAGGCAAGCGGGCGGTAAATTGAACTGAGAGTGTAGTGTAGTAGGTATTCGATATTGGAACGTGGAAACAGGTAGCTGCGACCTGTATTCTGCTATTTTGAATTTTAAGGTTTTGGGTACTATCCTTTTGTTTTCTACTCATTAAAGCTATTTACAGGGCTGGTTTTTCTTGTGGGTGAATATAACAAACTCAAAAAAAAATTAAAGAACTGCACTAGGATCGTAATTTTAATCGAGTTAATCGTTGTCATTGATTCGAATTGAGCCGTCACTCATTCATTATCGTACTTCACCACAACACTATTAATTCCAAAATGGAAGCCAAACGTTGACAGCCGCTTCGTGACAAAACAACTGGAAAAATAAATAACGCAAAAGTTTGTGGAAAATCTCAATTTGGTAAGTAAATACTCGCATTTTATGCCCAACAATCGTTTTCTGATTTTATTTTACGCAAGGCGCCATCACAACAAAAGTTTTCGATGCAATGTAAATCAAGTTGTCATCGGGTTTTTACCGGTCCAAATATCACCTTTTTTTCACTAATTCATGATCTCACTGAGAAGTGACAACCAGAAAATCCATAAATAAAACATGATGTAAAAATCTCAGATGATTTCATTTAGGTTTCACTATTAGTTTTACGGATAGGCAGCAGTGCGTCTTTAGTAAGTCTACCGAGAATGCTTGTCAACACGCATGGACCCACCGAAAGAAGTCCTCCACCATAACTAATTACTCCTTGTACCATCAAACTTCAGACCTTTCCCGAGTTTCTTATCTCTACAAGGGCATTGGTGACCCCTACTTTTAACCCTTTACTGTATAAAATTAAAGTTATGTCAACAAAGGATGATTCATAGTAGTAACTGTCAGTTTAAACTTGCATATGGACTTAGAATTTACTATGTCAATACATCTTCATCACACAAGTCCACTGCTGAACGTGCTTCCCCCAAACAAGGAAGGTAAATACTTGCAAGGTGTCAATCATAAAATTAGAATCTGCTTAAAGTTCATGACATTGAAAATCATTTCATAGGCAATTTCCACTGCTATTTGGGATCCATACTAATATTATAAAAGCAAAAGCACATCTAAACGGCTGAATGGATCTTAATGAAATTAGCCAGTGAGGTAGACTTAAGATACTTTTTATCCTGAGTATTTTCCTTGTTATTTAAATCGTACTGTCAATCTTATTATACCAGCGGCCTGTGGGTTACTTATACCAAGGCATCCATCAGTGCGCTATGTGTCCTTTATAATAATTCGTTTTGAACAATGCTGGGGCTGCCAGATTCTGTAGTGTGTCTGGCATGTTTGCTGACACACATCTAGAGGACTTGTACACTGTAATTCGCAAAAAAATATAATCAATAAAACGCAGGATACTGGGCAGCACCAACAAGCCAAAACTCCTATCAGTCTGATAGGAGTTTTGGCTGATAGACATTGGCTGGAGCTGGTTGTACATACAGGTCACCCAAAGTATTTATTTACTAGTTGCTACCTGCATCTTCACACATCTGACACACACAGTGTACTCAATCAAAAGTTTTAAGAACAAGAACACTCATACAATATGAACATGAAGTGACCCGAGACGTCACACACACAGTTGTGCATGTATGTGTTGAGACGGGACTTTTGTACAGAGAAATGGATGGGTGTGCCTATGCCCAGCACGAGCTGAGTGAGGACAAATGAGGCCTTCTGGCTGAAAACTAAAGGAGGAAAGAAAGGCCTTTGCCCTGTTTAGGACACTACAGACTCAAATGATTAGGAGACACTGAGAATAGGTACAAAACATACACATAGTTACGTAAGTAAACTAGCATAGGTAGTCAAATCAATTGGGTCGACCTGGGGCTGAATTCTGCTAACTATTCACTTTACTATGACAATGGTTTTATCACAGAATCATCCATAGATGAAAGAAACTCTAGATAATGTGTGCTGTGCCATTTGAACGGAGAGATTGGTAGAATAGTTTCGACCTTGACACTTTTGACATGCATCTCTCCATCTGTAGTTTATTTCATCAAAGGTAAAATGACAAAATGTGTCATTTTGAGATGATAATATTGTTTATACCATGGTGAAGCAATTAATTAAGTGGAATTGGGCTAGAGAATCTGTTGCATTGTCGGGGCATTCCACAGGCTCATATCTGATCAATATATTTAGCCTATGTCAACCTATTTTAGGG
The DNA here is from genome assembly GCA_963564075.1 of Eupithecia subfuscata. Taxonomy (NCBI): domain Eukaryota; kingdom Metazoa; phylum Arthropoda; class Insecta; order Lepidoptera; family Geometridae; genus Eupithecia; species Eupithecia subfuscata. Next base: position 9,131,373 of record OY751124.1, on the reverse strand, counting down.
CATACATCGTCAGTGGCGGCGTAAGAATAATGAAAATGAAAAACTCTTTATTTTCATAAATACAATGAATGTAGGTACACGGAACTCGGAAATAAAGTGATATTTTTTACTTCTGTCGCTTCGGTATGTAGACTAAAGTAAAGAAGCGACGAAGAAACCTTTAGCCTGTTAGTTGTTATTTTTCGAGTTGAAGCAAAACCCGTCCCAAGCTTTTTAGATAATCTGATAGGTATTTTATAGTAAGCCTTTATGCACAGCAAGGTTTTGACAATTTGTTTGAATTTATTTACTAATAATTTTTGCAACTCACTAGGAGTTTTGTTGTAGAAGGGTATATACATTGCCCTTTAAAAGATACATTAACTTTGTGTAGCCTAGTTGTGGGCACAGCGAGCTTATGTTTATTTCTGGTATTAAAATGATGTATATCGCTATTTTTAGGGAACCGACTTATATTTCTATGAGTTTAAATCGACCTCAGACTCAGCCCGCGCATGTCGTTCGAGTAAACTCAGGAAACCTACCAGATCATTTATTTACCATAACGTTATTATAACATACTAGAGGAAAAGCAACAGCTTCTGTTTATTTTCAGCACCTCCATTGCGATCACCAATAACCTGCCACTCATGTGTGCTGAGGTGGATTTCTATCCCTGGTCCCTGATTGCACATTGATGTAATCGTGATAATTATTTCTTTTCCAGCTATTATAATATGTCAAGCGGTGGCCGCGGGCGTGGCTACACGGGGCGACACAGCAGAGCGCGGCCGGGCGAGACCGACGAGCCGCGCGCCGCGTCCGAACTCAGCCCTAGGGCTACAGGTACATAATATGTCAAGCGGTGGCTGCGGGCGTGGCTACACGGGGCGACACAGCAGAGCGCGGCCGGGTGAGACCGACGAGCCGCGCACCGCGTCCGAACTCAGCCCTAGGGCTACAGGTACATAATATATCAAGTGGTGGCCGCGGGCGTGGCGACACGGGGCGACACAGCAGAGCGCGGCCGGGCGAGACCGACGAGCCGCGCGCCGCGTCCGAACTCAGCCCTAGGGCTACAGGTACATAATATGTCAAGTGGTGGCCGCGGGCGTGGCGACACGGGGCGACACAGCAGAGCGCGGCCGGGCGAGACCGACGAGCCGCGCGCCGCGTCCGAACTCAGCCCTAGGGCTACAGGTACATAATATGTCAAGCGGTGGCCGCGGGCGTGGCTACACGGGGCGACACAGCAGAGCGCGAACAAAAACTTCATCACCATCAATGGCTCGCTGGCAGTCATCTGGGTATAGGCCTCCTCAAAAGAGGAGTAAAAACACGCCAGCTCACTCGGTCTCAAGCGAACATTACCGGCCTCCGGAGACCCCGTTGATATCACCCGACATCTGGCAGGGCAGGTGGTCTGCCTTGCGGAATATTATTCCAAATAACTTGGCTAGAAGGATAACAAAACAAGAAAAAGACTACGTCCTAAAAATTGACACCTTCGCTCGCCGCTATGTGCGCACATCTTGACATACGCGCCTCTCGCTTCGCTTGTCACGCTGTGGGAGTGTTTTTGTGGCTTGCTTCGCGCGTCGTACTGGGGTATTCGTGAGCTCCGAACTACTCGACAGGAACAAAGTCCTCCGCCGTCAGTCTGTCTGAACCTGACTGCACGGTGAAACCGCACTAGTCTCTGGCGTTTGCATTTTTGCTTTATTGTCGCTATATCAGCGCGCGCGCTTTCATCAGAACATGTTAGCCTCTCATACCGGGCGCGTGTCTCATATCATTATCATCATTAGCTCTTAGTGTTTTGGAATAAAATCTATTTATCAAATACTAGACGATCGCCTCGCGGATTCACCCGTGTAGTTCCCGTTCCCTTGGGAATTCCGGGATAAAATATAGCCTCCCTGAAAAGTAAGCTTCCTAACGGGGAAAGAATTTTTCAAATCGGTCCAGTAGTTTCGGAGCCTATTCAATACAAACAAACAAATAAACAATCAAATCTTTCCTCTCTTTAATACTAGCTGACTCGGCGAACTTCGTACCGCTCTCACCTTTTAAACCTTCCCTGAATAAGCTATCCTATCTTTCAAGTTGGATCAAACTGCACACGGTGTGCAAATTTAATCTAAAATCGGTTAAGTAGTTTAGGAGTCCATCGCAGACAAACAACGTGACACGTGATTTATTTAGATTAAGAAGATAAGATTAGTATAGATCAAAAACATCTTATCATTTTAAGGTGTAAGATCTTACACTGTCCGAACGCTATAAACACATAAACACCGAGCGGATTTTCACATGGTTTTCACCAATGGACGTACTGGATAACGAGTGGCGACTGGGAGCTTTGCTACCCAAACCAGTAGAGGAAAAGAACTATGTACCCGTATCAGGGAATTATTCCTTTTATAAAGCTTTATTAAATTGCTCTGCTAGCCGTGCGAAGCCGGGGTGGGTCGCTAGTTCAAAATGAACACAGTGTAGAAATCGCGGCTAGCTCTTCCCGGGATGCTAATATAAAAGCCGAGTTTATGGTACAAAAGCTATATTGTATAAAACTACGACTAATATGATGTTAATGAGTGCGGTTGAAATGGCTGCTGCTGATGCACTGACCTCCGCAGGCGCCCGGGCCGCGCTCGCCGCACGAGTAACCTACTTAGGTCAAACTGCTGATGATGCTAATTTACCTACCTACATACGTGATCGATGTATCGAGCACACAGCACGATGGTAAATAAAATACGTAACAATACAAGTTTTATTATGTATTGTTGTTTATTTTATGTATTGTTTAAGAAATGAATGAATGTAGCAACAAGTCATATATTTTTCCCTTTCCTTCCAGCAGTAACAATCCCCGCAGCACTAGCTCCAGCGCCCGACTCCTCCCGCCGCTCGCCCGACATGCCGCGGTCGCGGCGAGCCTCGCGCTCCGTCTCCGAGACAGACCTGTTGGACAACATCTCTTCAGAGGACGATGCGGTGCTGAAGGAGTTGTTGAATATTGATGAGCAGTACCAACCACTGCTGCTTCTGGTGAGTGTAGCTGGTTTAAACCAGAGTATAGTGGATGTAGCTGGTGTAAACCGGTGTCAGTCAGATCTGTTGGAGAACATCTCTTCAGAGGACGATGCGGTGCTGAAGGAGTTGTTGAATATCGATGAGCAGTACCAACCACTGCTGCTTCTGGTGAGTGTAGCTGGTTTAAACTAGAGTATAGTGGATATAGCTGGTGTAAACCGGTGTCAGTCAGATCTGTTGGAGAACATCTCTGCAGAGGACGATGCGGTGCTGAAGGAGTTGTTGAATATTGATGAGCAGTACCAAACACTGCTGCTTCTGGTGAGTGTAGCTGGTTTAAACCAGAGTATAGTGGATATAGCTGGTGTAAACCAGTGTCAGTCAGATCTGTTGGACAACATCTCTTCAGAGGACGATGCCGTGCTGAAGGAGTTGTTGAATATCGATGAGCAGTACCAACCACTGCTGCTTCTGGTGAGTGTAGCTGGTTTAAACCAGAGTATAGTGGATGTAGCTGGTGTAAACCGGTGTCAGTCAGATCTGTTGGAGAACATCTCTTCAGAGGACGATGCGGTGCTGAAGGAGTTGTTGAATATCGATGAGCAGTACCAACCACTGCTGCTTCTGGTGAGTGTAGCTGGTTTAAACTAGAATATAGTGGATGTAGCTGGTGTAAACCGGTGTCAGTCAGATCTGTTGGAGAACATCTCTGCAGAGGACGATGCGGTGCTGAAGGAGTTGTTGAATATCGATGAGTAGTACCAACCACTGCTGCTTCTGGTGAGTGTAGCTGGTTTAAACTAGAATATAGTGGATGTAGCTGGTGTAAACCGGTGTCAGTCAGATCTGTTGGATAACATCTCTTCAGAGGACGATGCGGTGCTGAAGGAGTTGTTGAATATTGATGAGTAGTACCACTGCTGCTATTGGTGAGTCTTCTACGTGTCTGTCTGTGGTATCGTAGCTCCCAAACGGATGCACCGATTTTCCTTTAGCTTTTTTTGTCATAGATAATTTTATCCCTAGTGTTCTTAGCCATGTTTCATGAAAATCTGTTCAGCTAATAAACGTCGGAGGGTTTTTAAAATTTTTAATTTTGTTCTTGTGAACTATAAACTTTTAAAGTAACTTTGTAACTTACAATGAGGTTTCCTTCCGTTCCAGTTGGAGCAGTTCTCTCCGTCTGAAGATGGCATCCAGTTCAACCGCAAGCTGCGCAACTTCGAGACCACCATCACCAACATGTGCCCGGACGAGAACCGCCTCCAGTGAGTATCTACACAATCATCTGGCTACCTTCGTATGCTATGTTTTGTTTCGTAGCGGTAGTGGAGACATTATGTAAAAACTAGTTTATGCCCGCCGCTTCGCACGCGTTGTTTCTATAAACGTTTAAAGGTGATTTTTATCCTATGGGAACTGATTTATGGCATAAAAAATCCTATGTTTGATTCCAGGAATAGAATTACCTGTATGCAAAATTTCAGCCCGATCCGTTCAGTAGTTTTGGCGTGAAGAGGTAACAAACATCCATCTATCCATCCATCCATCCATCCATCTATCTATCCATCCAAACTTTCGCATTTATAATATTAGTGTGATATGACTTAAGGCTACACAAGTCGTCGGCGCGAACTCGTCGATGTGCACGGCCAGTGTATGCTATCTCACCTGACTTAGTAGACATACCCGCGCGGTCGGATGAAATGCACAATGATTCATTAGTAAAACGGACGCGCAAAAAAATGGGAATAGACTTTTAGCACAAAGTCAATATTATAGAAAAACTTGAATTTTTCTTTTCAAAATAAATTGGTTCAACTTTTGAATTACTAAACTATGTCGGTACGGGCTTTATTTTAGAGTTTTCTTTCTTCGCATATTATTTATTTTCGCCCCAAGTTGGGCTAAAATCAGTGTAGAAATACGAAAGTTTAGCTTGTATTTTTCAAATGTATACTTGTTTTACGGTTTTGAGTGTATACAAACATAGATAATGACGAGATAAATTGATGTTATCCTTAGTTTTGGATGGTCAACATCAACCAGCGTAGTAACCCTTCCACATTTGTATGGAAAGATGAGCGACTCGTTCAACCTTGTTGTTGATGTAGATAAACGCGTGATTGTCGACGTTCAGCTAACGTTAAAACCGCTAAGAAACGAGTTTATTTCGAGCATGGCGTTGTGAAAAAACTTACTTCATACTTTTTCCGGGTTTCAAAAACCATAGCTTGAAAAAAATAAGATGATAAGCCAGTAAATAAACCCCTCACGCCTATCTCCGTATCCAGGAGGCCTTTTACTTACTGTCGCGATCGTTACGACTAATAGGATAGATATTGACTTCGTTGCTTCGTTGCTTCGTTGCCATCGTTAAGAATAGATAGTTATTGAATCGCAGCTTCACGTTTTTTTAACGGAATTCCATAAACCGTTTATTTAACTAGCTAGTGAAATAACGCCACACTCCTAATTCAGATATCGCCGAAACTAAACTACTAATTTGACCGTCTACGGAAAATTCGACTAAAACAATTCGTCTAATACAATTCGACTAAAAAGTAATTCGACGAAGCCCCAACCCCCGCCAAGTGGTTTTCGTGGCGCGACTTTGTGACTGAAAGGTTGTATAAGTATGACACAATTTTTTTTTGTTCTTGAATCGAATTGTTTTAGTCGGTAATAGTCGAATTTTTCGCAAAGCAATATGACAGCATTAAAAATGATGCCTTCCCTTTCATAAACATTGAAATAAAAAGGATGGCATAAATTTTAATTTGCTGTCAAGTTAGTATAGTTTAGCTTTCACGACGTCTGAACTATTAAAGTCCCTTGCGTGTGATTCCAGAGCTGCGTTCGCTACCTTCCGCGCAGCCGCGCTCCGCAACCCCGTGACGGCGCGCAAGCTCGCCGGCGTGGGGGCCTCCTTCACGCGGCAGCAGCGGCAGCAGCTGCTGAGGACCACGCTGCTGAATGTCATCATGCAAGGGACCTTCTCTAGTAAGCATTTTAAAGATGTCTATCAGCGTCAGTGTATGCCAGTCAGCTGATGGACGGTGGCCCCCGTAGCTCTTGCCATAGGGGCTGCCCGGGGGGCTCTGCCAGCAGCCTAGAGTAGGTGTCCACCGCACAAGGCGGCCTGTAGGTACTACCGCGTTTACCCCAGTGGTCCTTTAGCAGTATCGCCAGCCACATCATTCCAGTCATCAGGTGTGATTGTAGTTGGGTAACTATAATATAAAATAAAACGCCAGGTGCGAGTCGGACTCGCGCACTAAGGGTTCCGTTTAATTGTAAGACCTTGTTTCTTGCCAAATATCATGATTCTAGGTCAACATGAAGTAGGTACCCTGTATATTTTTGGTCGAGGGAGAGAATCAAAAATATTTTATTTTTGTTATTAATCCCTAAATTTACTGTATGCGGATTTTTTCCTTTATTTGTGCTATGAAGCCTTACTTCTTGCCAAATTTCATAATTCTAGGTCTACGGGAAGTACCCTACAGGTTTTGTGTGCATGTGATTCCCTTGGAAATTTCAAAATTTTCGGAGATAAAGGGCTGTAACTTTTGAGTGCGTTGACTTAGAAGTTTAATTTACTTATATCGCGACTTCAAGAGGTTACGGACTTGAGTATTTGATGTTAATTTCAACTCGATACGTCCACGCGTTCCTGAGAAAAGAGGGCTGACAGACGGACAGACAGACAGACAGACGGACAACAAAGTGATCCTATAAGGATTCCTTTTTTCCTTTTGAGGTACGGAACCCTAAAAGTATTGGTTTAGTGAACTGCCTGATGGGTTATGGCTGACAACCAGTGTTTTTGCTTCTTGTGGAATATATTACGCTGAGACATGGTCTTTTTGACTCACAGCACACACATACTTTGATTTTAATTATGTTTTTGTTTGTAACAAATTTATTCACAAAGAAAATTATACTAGTATTTACAATTGAAACAATTGAGCTAACTGCCGACTGTTGCAAACAGTCTACAGATAGCTCAACTGATCCATATCAACACTTTTTGTTTGTTAATTGTAAATACTAGTATAATTTTCTTTGTGAATAAAGTTATTTAATAATTTAAAAAAAAAAAGTTAATTTTATTTAGTAACTGGTGTATTTTCTATTTGTGTGTCTGAAGATGCAAATAAAGAATGTATCTATCTATCTGCCTATTTCAGTACCTAAATATGTTGTTTTAGTAATTTAGCAAACATACTAAATATATTAATTCGTTTCAGAATTGGATATCCTAGAACGTGCAAATCCGTTATTTTTGATCAACGCAGCCAACCTCATGGGAGACTACTTTTCAGGTTAGTAATAAAAGCCCACAAACATCCCCTATTTAATCACGACCCAGAAATGCTGGCCTATTTTTTGTAATGTGCTGTGTTAATAAAACATTTTCTGTCAAATGACGTTATTCAAAATTGTACAAATTCTGACTTGCCTTGTATAACGACCTATGTTATATATGGTAAATAAATACAGCACACTAATATTATAAATGCGAAAGTTTGGATGTTTAGATGTGTGGATGGATGGATATTTGTTGCCTCTTCACGCCAAAATGACTGAACCGATCGGGCTGCGTAGATGTAGCTCTAAGACTGAAATCAAACATAGCCTTTTTATCCCACACTAGACGATCACCTCGCGGTTTCACCCACGTAGTTCTCGTTCCCGTGGGAATTCCGGGATAAAATATAGCCTATGTCAAACCCTAAAAAGAAAGCTTCCTAACGGTGAAAGAATTTTTCCTATCGGTCCAGTAGTTTCGGAGCCGATTCAATACAAACAAACAAACAATCAAATCTTTCCTCGTTATAATATTAGTATAGAAAATAGTTCCCATGGAATAGAAATAACCTTTAAACGTTTCCATAGAAACGACGCTAGTCACATCACATCACACTAATATTATAAATGCGAAAGTTTGGATGGATGGATGGATGTTTGTTACCTCTTCACGCCCAAACTACTGAACGGATCGGGCTGAAATTTTGCATACAGGTAATTCTAGTCCTGGAATCATACAGGTAATTCTAGTCCTGGAATCAAACATCAAACAGGATACTTTTTATCCCATAAATCAGTTCCCATGGGCCGACCTCTGTGGCGCAGCGGGCGAAGGTCTGCCTGCGACGCAGGAGGTTGCGGGTTCGATTCCCGCCTCAGGACAAATGTTTGTACGATCTGCAGACATTTGTCCTGGGCGTTCTGGATGTTTTCTATGTATAATTAAAAATATCTATATATGTAGCGTATTGTATTAAGTATATCAGTTATCTAGTACCCGTAACACAAGCTCTGCTTAGCTTGGGGCTAGATAATGCTGTGTGAATTGTCCAGCATTATTTATTTATTTATTTTATTTTATGGGATAAAAATCACCTTTAAACGTTTATAGATACAACGCGTGCGAAGCCGCGGGCATAAACTAGTCATACATAAACTTCATGTTAAAAATGGTGATTGTGTAATTGAATGTTGTTTGTGTTTACAGAGGCGCGCCTATGCAACGGCAACAAGGTCCACATTCTAGCATCTCCACTCCTGCAGTACATGAAGGCTCTGCTGGCCAGCGACGACGTCAGGGCGCACCGCAGTCTGGCCACTCAGGTCAACTATCTTCTTTTTATATTCATTTTTCACCTCCTAATACAATAGGTACCTGTAGTACCTCATTCTTAAAAGGTGGTTCCAAGCACAGTCATAGTATATTGTAATATTTGATTTATGAAATAAACATTTTGTATTTTCCAACTTAAACTAATATTACACAAAAAACTTATAATAATAATAACACTGAGTAAACCACAGACAGAGGTTTGTAAGAGAGTGCTATTAGCGAGACAGCCGAGTAACTACCTATCAGATAGGTTTGACAATAATAATAGCCTAATTTCTAGTCTAGCTAATCTAGAATCTACGTTATCAGAGCCCCGATTTCGGTGAGTTTATAGTGGTGTGCTGTGGGCTGGCCATATCGCGCGTATGGAAGATAACAAATGGATCAAAAAAATCACAACATGGACAGGACCACAAAACAAAAGAACCAGAGGCAGACCAAAAGAGAGGTGGATAGATGAAATAAACAGCTGATTAGCTGGCATAGACTGGCTAATCAAAGCTCAACACAGAAAGTCATGGAGTAAAATGGAGGAGGCCTTCACTCGATGAGAGGTCCTTAATAAAACCATTATTAGTATTAATTTTAATTTAATTATTAATTATTATTTTGTTTAAATCAAGTGTTATACTGCTTAATATTCTACTCATAATTAATATTATAAAATATATTTTATTAAGGAAATAAAAAGGCTTTATTATTATAGTGGTGTATCTATGCACTGAGCTAACCTGTGTCACCTCGGCGGCGCCCTGCTCCGTGTACACCGGTGGAACGGAGTTGGTGAGCTTCTATCTTGACAAGGCACAGCTTGAGGAATATCACATAGGTAGTTCGTGGTCAGTCTTGGGTTCTCACGGTTCTCACGGTAGCTACGCTGTGTGGTGCCGGCTTAGAATGTGCACCATTCCAACTCTTCCCGCGGGTGTCGTAAGAGGCGACTAAGGGATATCCACCGGGGGCGGGCCGCAGCGCCTCCTCCATTTTTGTGCTATGCTGCAGCGGTTCTTTCCACGGTTGCGACGTGCTTAAAGAGAGTTGCGTTTGAGTATTCGGGCATAGACACATTTAACCTAACCATCTAAATTCTCTTTTCCAGCTAATGCAAAATGGCCGCGAGCTCCTAGCCGTCCAACAAACAGAGACGGAAGAACTAACCATCAAGATACGTCTTCGTCTCCTCACCCCGCCCCCTTGCGGCATCGTCTGGCTCCTACTGTCTTCAGACATGGCTCTCAACAAGTTCCTGCCTCTACCCAACTGTCTGCAGCAGTTCTACGCGTCCAACTTGAAGGTAGGTAGACGTATCAACGTAGATACACGAGCGTACCTAGGTAGGTACAAGATACGCCCCCTTGCGGCATCGTCTGGCTCCTGCTGTCTTCAGACATGGCTCTCAACAAGTTCCTGCCTCTACCCAACTGTCTGCAGCAGTTCTACGCGTCGAACTTGAAGGTAGGTAGACGTATCAACGTAGATACACGAGCGTACCTAGGTAGGTACAAGATACGCCCCCTTGCGGCATCGTCTGGCTCCTGCTGTCTTCAGACATGGCTCTCAACAAGTTCCTGCCTCTACCCAACTGTCTGCAGCAGTTCTACGCGTCGAACTTGAAGGTAGGTAGACGTATCAACGTAGATACACGAGCGTACCTAGGTAGGTACAAGATACGCCCCCTTGCGGCATCGTCTGGCTCCTGCTGTCTTCAGACATGGCTCTCAACAAGTTCCTGCCTCTACCCAACTGTCTGCAGCAGTTCTACGCGTCGAACTTGAAGGTAGGTAGACGTATCAACGTAGATACACGAGCGTACCTAGGTAGGTACAAGATACGCCCCCTTGCGGCATCGTCTGGCTCCTGCTGTCTTCAGACATGGCTCTCAACAAATTCCTGCCTCTACCCAACTATTTGTGTTTCTCTAACAATCTGGTAGTAGATTACTGCGTACTAAGTCGACGTACGCAACTTGCAACGGTTGTAAAATGTAGGAAGGGAAAACCAGCCAGCTAGCTGTAACAGAAATCCTTATTTCTTGGGAAGAGTACAGCTGTTTAGTTGACAGTTGTAGAAAGAGGCCGGCCTAGAACACAAATCCACTTATGTAATTCGTCACAGCGCCTCTAGTGGCGGCTGCGCGAACTACGTAACAAGCAAATGATTTAAGGCGCTACCCCGACCCAAATCAGCGCCACCACCTATTATATCTTATAATTCTGTTAAACGAAGGAATTTTAAAAAATTGATTGGCCCGTTTGTGATACCTATCATAAGCTTTCTTTTTTTTAATGTTTTATTTTGTATACTATAAGCAGAGATGCGAAGTTGCTCTTTTTGGCCACCATGGTGGCAAAAAAGAGCAACTTCGCATATCTGCCTACACTATACAAACTAAAACATTTGAAGAGGCATTAAAAAAAAGTTTATTATTATTATTCATTTATTTCAGATAATATCCATAGCACATTATAATTAAATTATTTAGAACTTAAAATTACACATATAATACAAGAAATGTCACAAATAGAAAAATTAAAATCAGTTCATACAATTAAGAATATTAATTAAATTAAAATTACATGGGTATTGTTCAGACGGAGCCCATCATTATTCGCATCCACGTGTTTTGGATGGGGCAGTCTGTTCGAGCAACAATCATCCGCAGGATGCTGTTGCTACTGCTTCGCGCACGCTGGAGTAGGGAAGCGACTTTTTTGCGGATAAGCGCGTGAAAGCCGTCCGTGCGCGCCTCCGCGAACATCCCAGATGCGCTGCAAAAGCGAGGCAGCCGCATCAGCATCCTGAAAATGTTGTTATATTGGACTCGCAGAGATCTGGCAGCCCGCTTGGTGTGGTTTACCCATAGGCTGCTCGAGTAGAAGGACTGGCAGTAAGCCTTGAAAAGAGTGACCTTCACTTCCCTCGAGCAGCGAGCAAACCTGCGTGCAAGCATGTTTCCCCGGACCGCCAGCGCTCTGCGTTCCCTTTCTATATCTGTGTCATCTTTCAGATCATCTGTAACAATATGACCCAGGTATTTAAAACTACTCACCACCCGCAGAGCCGCACCGTTTAGCATAATAGGCGGAACTTGAGCTGGTTTAACTACCCCACTTTTGAATACGAGAACTTCGCTCTTATTCGAGTTATACCTCAGTCCATGCTCAGCCGCATATGCCTCACAAATCGTGACTAGTTTGCGAACTGAGCCCACCGACGGCCCCAGCAGTACCATGTCATCCGCGTAACTGAAGTTGTTGACGCAAACTCCATCTACAAAACAACCCGTATGGGTACTGCTGAGGTCGCCGATGAGCTCATTTATATACAGGTTGAACAACAGAGGAGATGTTATCCCGCCCTGCCGCACACCACACTCCATGCCATACTCATCGGACAACGCTCCCGCCCATCTCACCTGGTTTCGCTGGCATCGGTACCAATTTCTGAGCATAGAGACTATTTCGGCCGGTACACCCGCAGCCTCCAACTTGCACCAAAGCCTATCATACAGGACAGTATCAAATGCCTTGGACAGATCCAGGAAGCAGGCGTATACCGGTGTCTTCCTCTCCGTGTAGTACCTGACAGCCTGCTTAAGACACAAGATCGCACTCTCCGTCGAGAGCCCAGCCCTGAATCCGAACTGGGCATCGTGGAGTTGGACGTGTTGCAGGATTATATTATTAAGCAAACTGTCAAGTATCTTTGCCATTGTGGTCGCTAGTGAGATCGGCCGGTAGTTGCTCCTTTCCGACGCATCTCCAGTCTTACATTCTATGATCGGTACCACTATTGTTTTGGTTAACCCGTCAGGTAAGTATCCATGACATAAACATAGATTATTTTAATTTTATTTTAATTTGGTCTTGTTGGTCTTGACACCATTTTAGCTGTTTCTTAAAAGACTTCCTGCTCTCACACATATCATCATAAGATCGACCACAAATCGGCTTACCATTTTCAATCCAAGCCAAAAATTTCAGCCTGGCCTCTCTGTGAAAGGGTGCTACGTGTTTGTTCCACCCGACAATATAACCACCTCTCCTCCGTGTTCTCCCTCGCTCATAGGAAGATACTGCGGCTTCTGTTAGGATAGTGACAATGTTCAAATACATATTATCCAGCAAAGTTTTATGCTCTACGTCAGTACAAATTCCGTCACAACATTGGGAGAGCTGTACCGGAAAATCGATTTCTCTAAGTCGAGAATTACATAGCTGATGATAATTTTCAATTTGACTAGTAGTACGCTCTCCCCATATAATTTTATTTACAAACGAGGTCGGGTATATGTGTATCTTATTGTTCAACTTACGTATGTCACATTCAACAAAAAGTGGAAAATGGTCAGACCATTGCACTGTATGCTCTACCCATACACGACTGATAGATGGTAGCGCAGCGCCAGTCACCACACAATGGTCCAGCCATCTCGCACACCCGTGTGCCTCACTAACAAAAGTATAGGTGCCGGATTCAGCGCCTAGCATATTCATGTCCGCACATGTCAAATTTTGGTCACTACAAAAGTTTAATAACTCATTGCAAAATAGTTCCTTTGGGTGTGCATTAAAATCACCCAATACATAGATAGCGTCCGTGTCTCTAGTATCTTCGATGATGGAACTTATTTTGCTTAAGCACTGTGTGAAGTCCGGTAGGTTCTCGTAACAGTCAGTTGGCATGTTGTTATGATAGGTATCACAAACTGGCCAATCGTTTTTTCAAAATTCTTTCGTTTAACAGAATTATAATATAAAATAGGTGGTGGCGCTGATTTGGGTCAGGGTAGCGCCTTAAAGATAATGTGTAATCAGAACCTGATGGGTATGTTGAGACACAGATGGCGCTGTGCGCTGTGTTCCAACGGCTTTTCCGGCCAGTTATTAAATAAATTATTGTACATATATATATTTATTTTTATATAGTGTAACTTTTTTCTTTTCCAGTTAACTGCTGACACCGACTACAGCGAAGTAAGCTACGGCTCTTGGAAGAAAGACGACAGCCAGAACCTTAACCTGAGCCAATCTAGCACCACCGATGAGGACTCCAAGCCCAAACTGAGACCGATCCTCGGCGCCGGGGCAGGTTTGGTCAAGCAAACACAAGAGACCTACGAATGGACCAAGACTAGCCTGTCCAAACGGTACGATCTCAACTCGTGGAGGCAAGACGGTGATGAAGAACCAGTCTTTGACCCCTCCGTCTTACCCCCACCGTTGGTGCCACCCAATATCGTACAGAGAAACTATGAATACCCACCACCTAACTTCAACTACAACAATTACTTACAACAAGGTGACGGGCATTACATACAGAACCAATTCTACAAAGAAGAACCAGAACTATCCGATCTTAGCGTCACTGAACGGCCCGATAGAACGTACACGGAAATAAACTACACGGAGAACCAGACGTTCGAAGATATACCGGAACGAGCTACCATAGCTGACTTTGAAAAACATGAAAGAATCCCTGATAATGATAAAATAACAGACAAAGTTAACAATGAGATACAAAAATCCAGTCGCACAACCAAGCCGATAGAAAACTGGAGACGGGATAAACCCGAAGAAGTGAAACCTTGGCCGAGGAATGAAGAGGAAGATAAGGAAATACGCAGCACCAATGGTAACCGTGCCCGAGTGAATCGGAGGAACAGTGGGGACCCTGATAAGTCTCCTCCGAGAAGGCATGTGTCTGATGTCCCCCGGAATCATAAATATTGGGACCACGATGACCGGTGTGACAAAGACTATTGACGATTGTTTTTGATGATGTTAAATTCTATGTGATTCATAGGGAATGGTCTTGAGTGTCGGAAGTTTGAAATTCACTGTGAAATTATGACAGGATATCTACATATTTAATGAGTTACACCTCGATAGGCGAGTGTAACGCCTATAATAGCCATTTTACAAACTATATGAGCGTGTTTTCAGGCGGCGCTAATTTTTGTATCGTTACGAAGCGGTCCTCTGTAGTAGGAGTCCCATAACTGCATGTTACTTTCTACTCTCCGTCTTAAATTGAATTATAGTGAATAAATTATTTTAATGTGTCCGAAAATTTTTGGTTATTTAAAATATTAGCAGTCTCCAAAGGATTTTGAGTGCTTGATCAAATCTTAGTCATAGCTAGTCGCTCTTTTCTAAACTTAAATATCATCAATTGTGTTAAAAATTTCAATTTTAAATAATACTTCTGTACACTCAAGACCACATAAATGTCATGTCTGTGGCTTTGAAAAATGGATTTACAATACCTATAGATATAAATTTTGCTATACAAGTAGTTATAAATTATGATAAATAAATTAAAAGTGCTAACAATTAATTATTAATAAATTATAGTGATAATTGTAAGTAATAGTGCTAACTGTCAAACTTTGACAGAGATGGGAGCGATTGACAGATTTTTAATGAATAATCTTTCATTTTAAGATGATGGGTGTCGATTCTGATGTCGACTAAACTAAACTAATTTGACAGTTTACTTCTGGCGACATCTGGATCGACACCAATGACGCGAATAAAAATTAAGATCTCTAATGTAGAGCATTTATACTTTAAATATGACAGATTTTGAAACATTATCAACCCCTTCAAGTAGAAGGCATACAAATCCTGAATTTATAAGTATAATGCTCTATAAAATGTATAGTACATTACATAATAAATTAGAATAATTATTATAGCATACTTTAACGCTATTTATAAGCAGGTAATTATTAAGATAGAGAATTATGTTTTAGTTAGTTGGACTTAGTTTGACCTTCACTTGTCTATCATTTAAACATACAAAAGTTCAGTGTCTTTGTACCAACGGATGCGATACTAAAGATTGTTTACAGAAATATACGGGCATATGCATTGTAGACAATTTGGTCGAAAAAGCCAGGAAAAAAATCGTAAAATATTTGTTATTTATTAAAGTTATGAAAACTTCATTAATTTGCGCATTGTATGACAGTTAACAAAACCTTTTCGATGGTTTAGGGGGCAATACCGAGATCTAAAAAAAATGTCGAGGTGTAGAAAAAATGCAAGATCTGAATTTAATGCTAACAAGCTAGCTACCAAGCTAACTAGACAATGGTGTCAATTCTTATGTCGACGAGACATAACTAATTTGACAGCACTAAAAAATATGCCATCCTTTTCATTTCAATCTTTATGAAAGGGACGCCACCATTTTCAGTAGTTTCAGATTCTTTTAGTTTTGGTTACATCTGAAGTTTATTAATGCGCTCCATAAAGCTTGCGATGCTAGAATGAGACGGAATTGGCAGAATTGCGTCAAACCAGACGCAGAGCCAACAGACAAGAAGTTGAAGTCGACGCCCATGTCTGACATTTCCCCAATCACGCTTTGGACGCGAAAAAGCCTACAATTCTTAGTAGGGTATCCATTGGTGCAATATGACATTACACACATTTTGCTCAAAATTCATCAGATCGAGAAATACAACTAATTTAGATTAATTATAATTGTGCAATCGTTTTAAAGGTGCTGTATCGTAGAACCAAGCTTGGACATTCGAAATGCTTCATTTGGATATGACATTTAGGCCCGTATTATGGAAGTTAGCTCAGTCACAGACCTATTCTTGAGTATCGTTTATGCCATAAAAAATCGTTACTCAAGTATAGATTAATGACTAAGCACGCTATCATCGGGCCTAAGACAAATTTCATCAATAGGCCATATTGTTAGTTTACCACATATGTACTTACTCCTACGGCTCGAGAAGACGCTATTTTGATTCGTTGTGTGCAATTTCTATAGCAACGTATGAAAATCGTATATTTTTTGCCCGACTTCCAACACACGAGGGTTATGATATTTATATTATAACGCATGGTAAGCTACGTTATCTGAGCTTGGCGGTTCAAATCGATTATGTAATTTACCTTAGGTAGAACAATTTTCAATTAAAGTTAGTTCTGTTTTAATTCTGTTGATGTTTTACACTCTCATGACATTTTTTAAATCTAGATCGATAGTCCGGAGGAAGTCCCAATGATTTTCGACTTTACGTCACTTGAGCTCGTAGCGTAATTGCGCATTCCTGTACTGAGGGAAGGACGCGGGTTCAAGTCCCGTCGAAGTCGAACAAAATGGGATATTATTTGATTTCTTATCTAGATCGATGTTATGTTATCCTAATACTGCGCTCAATTTTTTTAAGTTTTAATTTCTAATGGAGTCTACACACCAAAGTGTCAACCCCGGTCTCCTCAAGATGAGGGTATCTCTTAGAACTTAGTGATGCATCGCCGGCCACATCGTCACTTCATCAGGTGAGATTGTGCTCAAAGGAAGGTCTATTGATTTAAAAAAATGCCTAAACAGTCTACAGGGTTGGTGCAACATTTCAATGAATGAATAATCAAATCAAAATCTCTCAATAATGCAGGCAGCCGGCAGTATTTGACGACCTCTGTGGCACAGCGGGCGAAGGTCCGCCTGCGACGCAGGAGGTTGCGGGTTCAATTCCTCGGGACAAATGTTTGTACGATCTGCGGATATTTGTTCAGGGTGTTCTGGATGTTTCCTATGTATAATAAAAAATATCTATCTATGTAGTTGTATTTGTATATCAGTTATCTAGTATAACACAAGGCTAGATAATGCTGTGTGAATTGTCCAGCATTATTTATTGAATATTTTGTCAACTTGTTGGTCGACTTTGGTGTGTACACTTCTTTAGAAATGATCATAACGTTGCCTTTGATAACACACGTTTTTTTTTCGTAAAAATCTACGGTTAATTCGCCAAGAGTATGCACGGCACGGCGCCGTCAACAAGCTTCCATAGTGATCCATACAACACTGACGACCGTGCCTACGCACGGCGAATTAACCGTAGATTTTTAAGGCGAAAAAAGCGTGTGTACAAGTCCCTTAACATTATTTTAGTCTGACACGAGTTAAAATTTCAGAAATGTTACAGATATGAACGTATTATCCCATAGTAAAAGGGATACTTAATTAATTACCACCACCGAAATTTCTGATTTTAAATTGCATGTATATTTTTGGAAACAATGAAATATGGATATTTTATAAAACACTGCAATATTTTGAAATCTTATCTGTTGTGTTGAAATTTTAAAATTCCTGTTTGTTAGTTAAAAAATTAATTTGTATAAAGTTTTAATGAATTTGTATAAAGCAATAAAGTTTCTTGCTTCCCATTAAATGTAGGTGTAGTTAAACTGCCTATTGTAATTTCGTGTTCAAGCCTTCTGTCTAGTGTCAGAATAATTTAATAATTAGCTAATAGTGAAAGAATTAGTACCTACATAAATTATGCTCAATATCACCAACTTAAATGTGCAATATAGGTATAACCTGCGTACTTAAAAAGGATTGAAAATGACGTCATATCTCGTGCTGTCCCGCTCAGATCGGATTCTAAAGCTCTGCGCACATTATTCCATCACCGCCACCTCACAGCATAAAAATGTGATTACATTCAAAAATGGGCTTAACACAAGCCTCAAACGAGTAGTCCGCGAGCTGTCCGTCATCTGATGCCGTCTATATAAAATTCATCCAAATGTTACGAGTTAAAGCCTTTTTTAGTGCTTGTATGTGTATTTAACTCCACTTATGAAAACTATCTCACTGTAACTTATGTAAAATGACACAATCAGAATGAAGACAAAGATCTAAACTATTAGCTAACTTAAAACTTCAGTTATTTTAAGCCAAGTGCGACATTTAAGTTGGTGAAATTAGGCATGGTTATAGTTAAATTCGCTAGAAAAATCAAAACTCGCCGTAAACTTAAGGTAACAGTAGACCTATAACGATTCGTGTAGGTACCTACGTCATCGGTGCCCTTGTAATGTCCTTGAGAGACCGTGGGGTTGGCCCTTTGTTGCTCATACGTCCGACCCCACTGCTGCACAACACAAAAATGAGCATTCAAATGGGTGGGCTTATGCATGCGTAACATTTAGATACCCTTTTCAGTGACATACTTGCTCACCGCAAGCTTCAAGCGAGTAGCCCATGCGCTGTCTACTAGTTTAAGCCTATCTTTAAATGCTCATTTTGTTTTGTGCGGCAGTGGGGTTGTACGTGTGAGCGACAAAGTTTAGTCTTTAGAATTATGTAGTACAAATTATTATTTTAAAATGTATGTTGACGGGTGCGATAGGTTTGTTAATTACAACATGACGTGGGATAAAAATAGTCGATAAAGTATTCGAAATGATTAAAGGTTGTCGCACACATATCAACTTGGATGGGCATCGCTTCGATATCAAGGCACGTTAAAAACTATATTCGGCTCAAGGATCCAAGATATTTTAGGACAATAAGGCCGGTGCCGGAGACGGTGATGACCCGTAGAGCAAATTTGTGCGACAACCTTTACATTCTGTACTGTATGTAAATGACACTGGAATATCAAAATATAGTAATGTAGGAAATAATATATTCCTAGTGAGCAATAATTGAGGAACCAACATACATTTTGAAAAACTATATTTGAGCCTTTTTATGTGGTAATGGTGCAATTGGTGTGTATTAAATAGGACCATTTCGAGTTATATTACTAGAAGTCCTAAAACTGAATACAATAATAAATTATGGTAAATATCATCTGTGATATCTAGATCAAAAGTTAATCCTAAGAAATAATGGTGTCATGTCAATTCTTTGTGCACGAATACTAAACTAATTTGGTAACACCTTATGCCGTCACTTTCTTATAGCCCGGTTTCCACCGCGAGCGGAGCGGAGCAGATTCAGGACTCCGTTTAACTCGCAAGTTATACTACAAACTTGTCTTTCCACCAACAAATGACAGAAAGAAAGCGTTAAAATGAACTTGGCTCACTCATCGCGATGGAAACCCGGCTTAGCGACCGAAATAAAAAGACAGTGACATTTTAAATGGTATTAAATTAGTTTAGTTTATGTAGCAACAGAATACACTACACAATACGTCCATACAATAAGTTGTGGTTCACGCTTGGACTGCTCAGCCTCGGCTACAAGCTGTGTTAGGACCACTCATGCGCAACGGACCGAAAGCTTAGCTAACTTAGTTTATCTTAGCTAAGCTAAGCTAACTTACTTTATCTCGCATAGCTGACGTACAACAATACACACGCGAAATACGAACGCTTATGGCGCCGGCGGCGGGCGGACTATAATAATAATGACTGAGGTGGGTGGATCTACTTTGAGCCTTCCGCTTTCGAGAACCTTGTACCCAATCTCCCGAAATTTATTTACATCGATGACCACTTAGTTTACATAGTTTGCAGTCTACCCGCATGGATTTCAAACTGCGTCATCTTTGCAAGTTAAGCTAAACTAAGTTAGCTCTCGGTCTGCAAGCCGCGAGATGGATGGAATGGTTCCCACTTCTAGTAATGTGACTCAATGGAAGCTAAGATAAGTAGCGTAATCTTCTCACTTACCCTGGGCCTGTGTTCATCAGATAAACCGTTGGTTAACATCACTATTCTTAGTTAAAATTGTATGACAGTTTTAGGCATGTTTTCTCCAAAAAGATAACCGGGCAATTAGGTACTTTTAATTGTTTCAGACAGAAATTTTCATACATTAGGGCGGGGGTCAACGGTTGCGCACGAGATTGGTTTTTTTTTCTGGGTTTTAGTACTTTTCACGTTCGACAAAGAATGTATCTAGCTAGTAGGTAGGTTGTTTTGCGACCATTGCAAACGATTTGCCCATGCTTAAACTCGATTCAATCGTCGTTTTGGGGTGTATTAAAAAAATGCTGGACAATCCACACAGCATCATCTAGCCCCAAGTTAAGCAGAGCTTGTGTTATGGGTATTGTTTTGACGTAATGTTGATTTTAGTAACAAATATTTTACTATAAAAACTTCCTTAGTTTGACGAATTCATTATGAATGTAAGCGGGTTAACTACGAACCTATTTTGTGTTGGGACCGCACTCACCCTGATGAAGTCCCTCGTTAAAGGATGAAACGTTGGTGTTCCTCCAACACAAGATAGGTTCGTAGTTAACCCGCTTACATTAATACATTCATAATGAATTAGTAACAAATGTTTTACATGTCAAAAGACAAAAACGACAATTGATTTGGAGTTCTTTTTATCATGGGTCATAACCAAATGGCTTAGAATTGTCGCAAATCTATCTACTACGTAGATAGATTACTTGTGGAACGCAGAAAATACAAAAATCCAGAAAATATTTGCATTTCCCGCGCGACCGGTGAGGCCGCTATACTAGATCCGCCGTAAACCGCAGAGTTCCAACGACGCTGCTAATTGTCCGATTATATTATATTGGTGAACACCAGCCTTAGTGCAAGCTTTTCTGTTCGCAGGAACTAATTGTTACTTCAAATTCTGAAGGTGGTGTTCTTTGAAAGATCGGACGATCAAGAGCTGTCCTAGGTTAACTTGAGGTATCATCATCATCAGTCTATACTAGTCCACTGCTGGGCAATGGATTCCCCAAACTCGCGCCCTACCAGCAGGTCTCCCCTGGCCACACGGCGCCTGTACACTACTTGGCGTGAATATGTCACATCTTATGAATAAAAACATAAAAAACCGTCATTTTTATGAACACAAGTCATTTACAACGGGATATTTACCATGATTTTAGTTTTGAGCTGTCCAATATTTCGGCGCAGTTCCATGCGCCAAAAACATCTTTTATTTTGCTTAGATAGATCCACGCAGACTGGAAACAAATCAGGCAGAAATACTTAGAATCATCCTCTATGTACTTAGAAACACCTCTATGTTTATATGGCGAACATAAACAATACAAAAAGCGGTCTTATAGCTGAAATCGATTTCTCCCAGGCTATGTGGAAACTTAACTTGTCAAAACCCTCGATCCTCATTATAATAAGTAGATATAAATCTATCGTTGGTATGTATCTAAAATTTACAGACTTCAATTGAAATTTAAGTGTCTGAATTTCTTCCAAAGAACCACCATTATTTATTCTATAGTTCAAATAAATTGCTCACCGCTAGCCTGTTGGCCCTGTAACTCTGCGACAGAACACAGGTCCAATAGATCATTGTCAAAATACGAGAAGTCCCGTCAAATGATTGTCTTGAAAACTTGACAATGTTAATGACCGCTAGATGAATTGTAGATTTTGTAAGAACTAACTTGATGTAAGTTTATCAGGTTTATAATTTTAATGAATTTTATGTTAATTACCAAGTTTTATTTAGTAAACAAAATGTCTTGTCATTTATCTCTGCGTTAGAACAAAGTAATTTCAGGGTCCTGTAGCGAAATTGTGAAAACAGACTCCGATGATACGCAGAGATGTTTGACGCAGACTCTAAAAGATTGTCTGGCATTAAAAATTGTCGTGAATAGTTTCACTTCCTATACTTTGTATAATTTCTAGACCGGTGTGAAGTTGGCGGCTGATACAGGTGCTACTTGTTTTAATCTGTTAAATCCTTAGAAAAATCCACCGTCTGCACCTACCTTCACATCAGTCTAGAAACATTGTAGTCTAATCGATAAGGAGATTGGGTGTTGCAATAATTTGTACGGCATAGGAACCTTCCTGCAGTTTTATACGGACTATTCTTTGTACCAAATGAGAAAAAAAATTGCAGATGCGTAACCCACATATTATAGGCGGGTTACAAATCTGCAGACAGAGCAACTATTGCGGCAAAAGGCAACTCGCAACTAGCTGTTTAAACATAAACTTCTTAAACTGTGCCTTAAAGGGCGAACCTAGCGGATTTGTGTGTCAAACTCTGCCTAGATCTCGATACTCCCGGGATCCCCGTGGTAAAACACTTGAATTACATAAAATTCAACATTTTCTCTTTGGTTCCTTGAATGTGAAAACACGACAGCGAAAAAGCCGTTCCTTGAAACAGTGTCTTCATAAGTTGTGTAGTTTTCTTGTAAATAAGCAAAAACTTATTTTTGCTCTTACGCCGCGTTCCAAAAACGTACGCTCTGTCCGGCTATGAACGCGAATCCCTATGCCTATCCTTTTCACAAAATGTCGCGCAATGCGCAAATATACGATAAATATTAAAATGTTGACAGTTTCTTCAACTTCAGTTGACCTGCCTGCATAGCGCCTTACTTTAATGCTACGGCTCCACCTGCGTTAGCGTTAGTGTTAATGTCCATTTTAACGCGTTAATTAAGGCGCTAAAAATGAACACGTTTAAATTAGCGGTTTAACGCGTTAGGTCGCAGGTGGAGCCGTAGCATAACACTACCATTGTCCCTGGCGCACTTGCCCACCGAGCGCTCCGCCGCCGGCAGGGAATGCGTTAGCCAGTGCAGTCAACTTCCTCGTTGAGCAGACTATTCTGTACTTATAACCCAATTTGGGTCTCATTTTGTCAAACTTCATTCTAAGTCTAGAAATGAGATCTTCTGGTTTTCTTATAATTTGTAGACATAATGATTTCTTAACGTCGCGTGTCGGCGAGATATGGTGTAAAAATTATGTTTAGCAAAATAAAATGGAATTTGATTCATGAGATCTTTTATTTATATATTAGCACACATTTTAAGCGATTTTTTACAATAAATAAACAATTACTGGTGCAATTCTGCTAACTAATCGCTTTCTTTCATCTAAGGATTCGACGTGAGTTTTGTGACGATACCATTGTCATAGTAAAGCGATTGGTTAGTATAATTGGGTCCCTGGTAGATATTGATCATAGAAATCTAAATAACAAGTCAGTGTTATTTAGATTTCTATGATATTGATTGAGTAGTATCAACGACAAAAATTGCTGCACATTGTCAGTTTCAAAACTCCTATACATACACCAGTCGGCCTAGCCTAGCACGGGATAGTTGTCTAGGGTAGAATAGAGAAGAATGACATCGCATTGTCATACATTGCGTAAATTATTGAAATTATATATTGTTTTTTTATATATGTAGTATATTATTAGTTTCAAAATAATTACGCATTCAATGGCGATGTGATTGATTCTAACCTAGACAATAATCCCCGTGCTGGGCCTACTGGGAGGGCTATTCAAACTCCGCTACGGAGTCATCAACACGGAATCTGACACAAATTCGCGCGAAATTCAAATATTTTAGCTTAGCGGTTTCTAATATTTTCTGAGTTCTGCAAGGAACGCAGAAAATATTAAAAACCGCTTAAGTATTTTAATTTCGCGCGAATCTGTGTCAAATTCCGTGTCGATGACTCGGTAGCGGAGAGGCTGAATAGCCCTGCTGGTATAGGCTTAAATGCTTCTGGTTTGACCCTTTATCAGATTTTTTCATTGACTAAGTAGGTAAACATAGATAAGTTACCTATTACATAATTAGGCTGTATCTTTTGCATAACAAGTACAATTTATTGCAGATGTCTTTTGTAACAAGTAGGTACTATTCATCATACTTATTAGATTCTTGTGAAGCTATTTAGAAATATCAGGATTGCAGAAATATCATATTAGGCAACGTGGTTATAACAAAAACACCCAAGGGTCAAATAATGTGAAAAGTAAAGGGTAACTAACCTTGTTAATAAAAATACTTATTATCTTAACACTATGAGATCAAACACACTTAAACTACAGACCAGACCACGCAATAATTAATCTAAGGAATTCATGGAATTATTATTAAATACATTATCAAGGCTAAGCTTGTGCGTTATGCCACTTTGTTATTAAAATTTAGAATGATTAACACTGACTGACAACTACGTAGTTGTAGCAATTTCTCGATCGTTCGCAGTAACGATGTCGTTACTAAGTCGTTTTTTAAATCAAATCGTGATCTAGGTAGGTACTTTCGGTGCCATCTTTCGTTTCGTGTGCAAAAGTCGCCTACCACTGCTTCCATAAATTGCTGAACAACTATGTCATTTTATAAATCGATTCGTGAATAGCTTTTCTTTTCGTGAATAACTTTCGATGCCGACTTGGTATGAATGAGAAATGAATTACTCAGGTAGGTTAGTACTTAACTAGAATTTAACATTATTCCACAATAAGTATTAAGTAGGTTAATTAATTTTAATATTGTTCATGAATTAGTACCGACTACCGATCGATATTTTTTTTTATTTTTTTTCTTGTTTCATTTGTTTAAGCTCGCAATGCGTTCGGTAAATCTTAAACATAAAGTAGGTAAGTTTATTTATTTTTTTCGAATTAGTACTTAAGTAGGTATAGATAGTTAAGGCATGTTAAGGATGGCATTATAACAATAACATTCAAAAGTGCACAGCACACTCACTACGCAAATAATTTTTGTATTTTGTGTTTAAAAATCGAAATTACACTGAGTAACAAATATCGTAAGTGTCTAAAATATTTTTTTCTAAGGGCTACCTACACAGACTACAAGCCAAATACATAACCGCAAAATAAAAAATAGCTCCACTCTAACAATAAAAAGCCCTAATAAACTTTACGAAAAGCTAACGCGTAGCCGCCTCATGTTTTCAACCGTACACACATTCATTTACAGACCATAGTCATAAAAGACATCTTCTCCTTATATGCACACAACGTGACTTGTCAAATCAAATAACACAAAAGAAAACAGTCAAAATCAAGAAGCTGACTTTAAACCTTCATTATTAAACCTCCTGACGCGATAAGCAATAGTTCTATTCAATTGAATAGAACAATCGGTAGTTCTACTGAATAGCATACGTGATGGGATGCGTCATTAAAAACTTAAGCATTAGTTCTTCTGAATGGAACATGTGATGGAATGCATCGGTAAGAAGTTAAGCATTCGTTCTATTGAATAGAACACGTGATGGGATGCGTCAGTAAAAAGTTGAGTAACAGTGGGGTGCCAGCAGCGACCTCCAGGTTCATAGTCTCCGGGTCTTCGGAGCTATCGGATGAAACGGACATCTTCTTGGTTTCTAGCAGGATGTCGGTGGAGGTACTGTCGCTGGGCACTTGGTCTACGAACACCTGGAGACAGAATTAAATTATACAGTAAATAATGATGGACCATTCACACTAGCCCCAAACTAACTAAGAAGAGCTTGTATTATGGGTAGGTGTATTGTAAGGTAACTGAAGGATAACTACAATACCTACATTACAACGATATACGGGTTACGGGTTCGATTCTCGCCTCGGTACAAAGTTTTGTACGATCGGCAGATATTTGTTCCGAGTTTTCTGGGCGCAATGTATGTAAAATATATCTACCTACGTATTATTATGTATTGTAGTAAGTATATTAGTTATTTAATACGCATAGCACAAGCTCTGCTTAGCTTGTGGCTAGATGATGTTCTGGGATTTGTCCAGCATTATTTATTTATTAATAGGTATAGTCACCGCCAAAAAGCGTCAAACAGATCAAACTACATAACATATTCCTAAAACTGCGGGTCAACGACAACAGAAGTGTGTAAAGGGGTTTTTGAGTCTCCTTCTGTTCAGCGCTTTTTGGCGGCGACTACTTATAGCTTATTTTCTCACTTCATCATCATCATCACACATGTTTGATTTAAACAATGGTTCCACTAAATCAAACAATGGTTCCACTAAATCCAACAATGGGTCCACTAAATCAAAAATGGCTCCACTAATTCAAACAATGGTTCCACTAAATCAAACAACGGTTCCACTAAATCAAACAATGGATCCACTAAATCCAACAATGGGTCCACTAAATCAAACAATGTTTCCACTAAATCAAACAATGGCTCTACTCAATCAAACAATGGGTCCACTAAATTAAACAGTAGGTACTATACCTCACCTCATCATCATCATCAGACTCCTCCTGCCGCTGCATCTGCATCTGCTGCATGTACATGTTGTACTCGGTGTCATCATCATCACTGTCCACGTACTCCTCCTCCAGGTCGCAGTCGAAGTAGCTGCTCTGTAGGTAAAGACAACAACGAGGTTGAAAATTACTCATTTATAAGGAGGTAAGCTGAAGACAGGGCGCTGTGAAACTTACATTTAAGGGGAGGCCCAGGGAGGCCTATGTCCAGCTGTGGACTAATGTAGGCCGATGATGATGATGGAGGTGATTAATGTTTGTACACTCGGTCCTAGAACCAAATGTTTTTTTTGTAAACAAAAGACAAAAGAAAAGAAACCCGTCTGACAACTTAACAAAAAGTGATACAGTAACAGAGAACAATAGGGGCTAGATGATGCTGTGTGGATTGTCCAGCATTATTATTATCATAATAAGGCAAGGTAACCACAAAAACATCAACCACGCATCACACACGTGCAGCGAAAAGGTGCAAATTCGAGTTCAAAAACGGACGAGTCGAATAAAATTATAAATGAAAGCTAACCAAAAATTTATTGTTAGGTAATTTCATCTAAGATTTGCTCTTCCGATTATACCCGTGTCGTAAAATATTTCCCCTATTATATGTATTTGGACCTTTGTTTTTGTAGGTTACTTAACCCCTTTGTTTACAAAAAATATCTTTGATTTAGAACCGATGATCATCACGATGATGATGATGATTCTAAATATATTTCTAATATTATTTAGGTACCTAGGGTTTGGGCTAGATGAGGCTGTGGGAAATGTTCAGCATTTATTTATTACCTACTTAGGTTACTAATCAGGTCATCGCCAAAAACTAATGAACATTCTAAACATTAAAATATTGTGAAAGTAGCAATTTTTACGTCGTTATCGTGCTTTTTATTAAACTCGTTTAACTCTATACCGTCTTATGACTTTGTTGATTCTTCTAAAAACTTTTGGGAGTGTTAGCCTTGTGCAATTATTTTTGTCTTTACCTTTATAATAATATGATTAAGTACTCAATTCACTGCTTTAGGCCAAAATCTCTATATTCCAAAAATACCAGTCAGTTGAAGTTCGTTTTTTCATAACTGTGTAGAAAATTGGTTTACAATTTGCGGCAAATTACTTTCCGTTAGTTTTAATCCTGGTAGAACGCAGATAAATTTAAACCAGAAAACATTTTGAATCTCGCGTCAACGCGAAACGACCAACCAAAGAATAGGCTTTGTTTTAACCAGAAGGAACTTAAGCAGCTACCTACACACTGGAAAAGTCGCGGCCGCGGACAGAAGCTAATACCTACCTAGGTACAGTAGGTACCTATAGGATAATATTACCGTGGTACCTACCTAGATGTTAGTTATTGTACCTAGTAGGTAACGATTGAATTGAACCCATATAATCTAGCACGTGATATCATATATGAGGTCACTATACTAGGTAATTAGCACATGCTAACGCATCTGTAGATTTTATATTATTTTTGCGCTTTTAAAATTAATCAGCGAATGGCACAACTAATACAACTTACAAGTAGGTATCTAATAGTTTACCTAAACATTGATGCGTATTCAGTCACATTCAGTAGTATGAGATGAGAAATGGAGATAGAGGTGGTCGTTTTTACTAACATCGTTGTTGACCAACGATGTCAGTGTACGTTGTTCCCATCGGGTGGCGAATAGGTGAACAACGGATGCCTGCGACAACGAGATGCCGCACCGAGTAATGCCGATCGCCACCGACAACAAACGAACGTCACACCGACATCGGAAGAGCGGGGAGGTTAGTGGCGCGGCATCGGATGGCGAACAACGATGTCAGCCGAGTAATGCCGATTGCCAAACCTAAGCAACGAACATCCATCCATACCTCACCGCCCGCATGCCTGCGTGTGTGTGAGCGAGAGGAGAGGATGCTAGAACATAGAACTGAACTTTTTTTTATATCTAACTAGATATGGCATGAACCATGTACCAATGTTATTTATTATTTAAAAAAATACGATATCTAATTTTTTTATCAAATGTCTCGATATAATATAAGTATTATGATATTTTAGATTTACCCTACTACTAGGAACCAAGTTAGATATTGAATTATTTTTATTTGTTCAAATTCCGTAATCCGTAAACCTACCCGTCTAAAACGCTCATGTCACTTCCAGTAAGTTTCATATGCTCGTTATTCTTGTCGTTTGTTTGGATTTTTTCATTACGCAAATTACGATGATAAAAAAAATATTCCCTCGAGTAGGCTAGGGACCTAATAGGTAGGTAGGTAGGTAGGTACCTACTAATTTAATTGTTTGGTTTGGTTTTCATAGGTTTAATAGGTAGGTAGGTACCTACTAATTTAATTGTTTGGTTTGCTTTAGATAGGTTTAATAGGTCTAATAGGTAGGTAGGTAGGTACCTACTAATTTAATTGTTTGGTTTGCTTTAGATAGGTTTAATAGGTAGGTAGGTAGGTACCTACTAATTTAATTGTTTGGTTTGCTTTAGATAGGTTAAATAGGTCTAATAGGTAGGTAGGTAGGTACCTACTAATTTAATTGTTTGGTTTGGTTTTCATAGGTTTAATAGGTAGGTAGGTACCTACTAATTTAATTGTTTGGTTTGCTTTAGATAGGTTTAATAGGTCTAATAGGTAGGTAGGTAGGTACCTACTAATTTAATTGTTTGGTTTGCTTTAGATAGGTTTAATAGGTCTAATAGGTAGGTAGGTAGGTACGTACCTACTAATTTAGTTGTTTAGTTTGCTTTAGATAGGTTTAATAGGTCTAATAGGCAGTGTTGTGTTAGCAACCCGGCCGACATCGTTGGCGGCAACATCGACACCCGTGTCAGTGTTGTGTTAGCAACCTGGCCGACATCGTTGGCGGCAACATCGTTGTTCACAACGGATGCCATTCTGACAAAAACGATGCGCATCGTTGTGGAAATTCAACGACAACGCCCATCTCTAAATGGAGATGTAAACAAACAGCGATGAACATTGAAAACAAAAGAAGAATGAAATTAGTGTTGTAATGATGGCACTACCACATAGGTGTCATTTGCACGTTCCATTGTAAGTGTTAACACTTTTAATCTAGCTAAAATGTATTCTTTGCACAAAGTTCATGACAAATTTTCTTTTATAATGTTAATTTGCGATCAATTGATACCAAAAAACGTGTCATAAACTGTGACAGAGTAATAATTGGCTTCGATTTGTTCATCCCACCGTCTCAGTCAGCGTATGAATGCGGAAAACGGAACGTCAGAATCAATCTTTCACGTAGCAACCAAAGAAAACTAACGTCTCCATCAGCCAGCTGTCAAAACAAAAACGTCAAAAATAAATAATGACGCAAAGTATTTTTGTGATTTCCGCGTTGTAATCTCAAATAATTACGCCAAATCTGCGTAAAACCCAGCTACGATGAAACGCGAATGTGATAACGCCTGTGATTCATGAAAACAAACACGTTATTTGAAATTAAAAGTGACAGACGCAATAAGATAATTTTGTCTTCCTTTGTGTTGACGAGTAATTTACGCATTTTACGATAATTTCTCGTGACCATGGCCGCAGCGCTAGCAAACGACTCGCCCAAATACCGCAACAGCCTGATCTGCTGCAGCCCTAGAAGCGCTGAAAACACTTCGCTCACGGAATCGTCTTCCACATCAGGCTGCGTATCGGGAGACGAAAATTTTGACACGAACTTCGTCCCAAAATCCATCTCCAACAAAAAACTGAAGATTCACAGCTCTGCGACGAAAGAGGAGATAGAGAAAGCAATAAATCAGTGTAAAGAGTTAGTTCTAAGCAGTCCTCAATGTTCAGAGGAGAGAAAATGGCTGGTCAGATACTTAGTTGAACTAAGGTTAAGGCTGCAAGACTTGGAGGACAACTCAGGGCTTTCTAGGACTAGAGTAGCAATAAAGGGGCATCATTTCCAGCAGCAAGTGAACCCGTCCAAGAGAAAGCAGTACTGTGATCACTGCAGTGGAGTGATATGGAGCATAGTGCAAAGTTCATACATTTGTACAGACTGTGGCTACCTATGTCATTACAAATGCGTAGATCATATCTGCCGTATGTGTGCACACGTTGTTATGACTGAAAAAGGCCATTTTGAAATGTCCATCTGCCCAGAAAAAGGCCTAGCAAGCCAAGATTATAAATGCGCAGAGTGCCATACGGCACTAACCTTTAAAGATACTTGGAATGAGCCACGGTTATGTGACTACATGGGTCTATACTTCTGTGCAACTTGCCATTGGAACGATACATCTGCTATCCCTGCGAGAGTTGTGCATAACTGGGATTGGGAGAAGAGATATGTTTCTCGACTAGCATTCCAAATGTTGACTATATCTTGGGCTAGACCATACGTGGACATCGAGCGAATAAACTCAAAACTATTCAATTTCATAGCAGAGTTAGAATGGGTGCATAAAATGAGAAGAGACCTGCAGTGGATGAGACGATACCTCTGCAATTGCGTTGAAGGAACAAATCTACTCTCTCCGTTATTCATGCAGCTTGGCGATGTAAACAAAAAATACAGCATGTCTCATCTACAAGCCATAAATGATGGTTCTTTAGAAACACAGGTTACAGAGCTGACAGAGATTTGCCGGACACATATAGCTGGCTGCCCATTATGCTCTGGGAAAGGCTACCTGTGCGAGGTATGCGGGAACAATGAGATTCTTTACCCATTTGACAGCGGAGCCCTACTCTGTGAGAAATGTAACTCTATGTACCACAGGAGTTGTTGGCTTAGAAAAGGCCAGCAGTGCTTGAAGTGCGCTAGACTTGAATCTAGAAGAAAAACTATGGATACAGATGTAGACGAGACGATAACTAAAGATTTTGACATCGATAAATTTGTCGACTAATATTTGACATGTGCAGCATGCCTTTGCTACTGGTTCTATTTACTTTGGCCAGTGTTAGCTTATAACTTTGTATTGACTAAGTACAATTAAGTTTACTAACAAACTAAATTTTCATTAAAACATGCCAAAATTATGGTTGTTGTATTTATAGATTCTCTAATTTTTGTTTAATATCTCATTTAGACCACCTATTAGGTACTAACTAAAGAATATTTGATATAATTATGTTAAGATTCTTGTATTGGTGCTAATTTGAATATGCTTTGATGGCAATAATGAGCAAGCTTTAAATTTTAATGTAATGTTTTATTTCAACGCCTTTTAATTTCCTTCCTACATTAAGTTTGGGTTTACTATAAGTGTTTTTCTTACTGCAACACATTGAAAACACATCTCTAAAGACGCGCGGAAAATTTTGATAATTCATCATTTCTAAGTAGGCAAGTAAGTAAAATTCGCGTCTAGGGAAAATCCGACTAAAACAATTCGTCTAATACTATTAGACTAAAACACAATTCGACTAAAAGCATTTCGACTAATGACAATTCGACTAAAGCAATTCGACCTTGAGTTGACCCAACTTTTAGGCCTCCCACCCCTGCGTGTGACTGAAAGGGTGTGTATATGTATAATTGCACCCAGTCAGAGTCATTATGTTAACACAAAATTTTTCGTTGTTAAAACGAATTGTTTTAGTCGTTAGTCCAATTGTTACTAGTTGAAATGTTTTTAGTCGAATTGTTTTAGTGGCAGCTCCTTGAAGTACCGGGCCAGGACTTAGTGACTGACAGGTTCTTTTCAGCTTTTCTGTAGACGTGTGGACTGACGGGTGTGATGCCTTTCAACCCCGTTTTCCGTCTGGTTTCCTCTGTGGCCGTGCAGTCTACACTCAGCGGTTACGCACTGCATCCGTTCCGTCAATCTCTAGGTAATTCGGTACAGAACATTGACGGAACGTTGACTGACCGTCAATATTCTGTACCGAATTAGAGATTGACGATTTGGGACGGATGTACCTACCTAGTGCGTTACCGCTCAGAGTGCGTCCCTACACATTGCATAAAAACCCTGTCAGGGCGTCAGGACGCAACAATTAGGTAGGTAGGTATTTTGGGTTCGCTCTTGTTAGATTAATAACTTTTTTATTCTCTATACTCGCATCAATTTTATTTTGCAAAACTGAAATTCTAAAAATTCCTAAAATTATTTCGTACCGCTAGGTAGGTAAGTAGGTACTTTGTCGGTCAATTGACTTAAATTTAAAAAATATAGATTTTGAATTTTATGCACTTTAGAATAGAGATTAAAACCCCCCGAAACAAGGGACCAACTTCAATATCCGGTGGAAAAAGATAAAATTGGAAAGGAACCGGCACAACAGAGCTAGGTATAAATGGATGGGAAGGGTAGTCAAATAACTTAGCTGTGCGTGTATTTGTGTTCATTTTGAATATTCAAAAAAATATTTAGGGAGGTTATGCGTCTCAACTGCTCAAGCGAATTAGCAATTTTTAATGCATTCCATTCGGCGCAGTTCAATTGAGTATTGTAGTATTGCGTAGTATTAATTGTAATAGACCGAGGATCAGTAAAGTTAAAGCAATTTTAATAGAACTAGGTATTATCCACGTTATTCTCTATGACATAATGAATGATATATCATTTTGAATTATCCAAATCGGACCATTTCTTACGTACCTAGATATTAAGTAATAATACCTAAACATTACGCAGCTACTGCTGGTAAAATCAAATTACGCGGGTGCGTGTGACGTCACTGACTCGGCAAAGCGACCGAGCGGAGCGCAGCCGGCACTCTTACTTCACGATTCGACGGAGCGGCGAGGACGCGGTTCAATTTATTTACCTACATAAAGTATAAGAGTGTAATAATATGAGTTTCATAAAGAATACTGTTCTCGGCAGCATTTTTGGGTCCCTCGGTACGTTAAAAAATAGTTTGGCGTTTTAAAAGTAGTGTTTGTACATTTCGGCACTATACAATAGATATTTATACATAGTTGAAAAGGTGAATTAGACACAAATCGGACACTTAATTTTGTTTCAAAGTCACCGCCGCCGCTACCTACGGCTAACTGGCGACGACCGAGGCAGTGACATCACTGCGACCGCGGGGCGGTCACAGTGAAATTTGCTAGTAATTTGGTCATAACTTCGTAAATTTTTGTCGTAGAACAATTTTTTTTGCACTGTGTGCTAAGGATTCTTTAGCTCTATAAATCTGCATTCTCAACTAAAAACGTTACGGATCCTCATTATGTAGCTGAGCAACTCTAACCTCCTTTTATTTTATTTATTTAACCAAAATGATCCTGACAATCATGTTTTTGTGTTCAAAAGTTGTAGTAATAAGCTATTATATGTAAGTACTTTAGCATGTTTAGTATAGGTGCAAATAAAATTAGAATTCACTTTGTAACTTAGACCTTTTAGCCCGCTCAAGCGTTCTAACGATCATCTTATGTCTATTTAACTGACTTCGAAAAAAGAAGGACGTTTTATGTTAACGCATTCACTCCAGCCCAGCCTTGACGGTGCGACCCGCACGGGTGCGCCCACGCCACGACGACACGGGGATCGAGAGGCACGTCTGCGTCTTGGGCCATAAAAGTGTTAAAAAAACATAAATACAGCCGATTTTTTTTTTTACGCATATACATACATACTATGTTCGTCAATTTCTCCGTCATTTATGGACCCATTTAGATGATTATTTTGCAGTTGTATAGAGGATGATCCAAAGATTGTTCCATATTTATCTTCTACATTATACCTACGTTTTAATTACATTAATTTAATACCTACTAAAATGACAACATCAAATGTTATTCACTGATCATAAAATTTATATTTCTGTAAGTAATAAAATAACATTTTTTTTTAAATACTTTAGTCAATGTGTCAAATTAGTTTTTGTATTATATCAGTTGAGTTCCCTTGATGTACCAATGCACATGCTGCGGCCGCCTATAATTTAGAGACCGCTAGACCTAAGAACCCTGTCATTGTTATTTAATTTCTTTTTGAGTTATCTCTAGTTGGTTGATAGAAGATACAGAAATAAATTGCTAGAACTTACTTATTTCGTGTGTTACATACAAACATTGGATATCCTGCTTTCAAATTCAACTTGAATTATTGAATAAATTGCCAACGCTATGCGATGAATTGATTTTACAACGTGTGAATGTGAACCTATCTACCAGGCTGCAGAGAAGCAAGTACATACCCGGAGCACATGAGTAAGAGCCTTGTTACAAGGGGACCTGCTGTTACTCTCCAGTAGATTAGGTACTACTCTTTCATAATTCAGCAATCAGACCAATGACTTCATTTTTTGTGTCGTGCATTTGTGTTTTACCTTCTTAGTGTCTACCTATAAGTTATGTTTGTCTCGTCTGTTTAGTGTTTAGCGGCAAGATAAGCAGATGATAGTTATATCTAACACCGCAGGGCGAACCTGGATAAGATTGGCGCAGGACCGTGTGGAGTGGCACAAAAGTTCTGAGGCCTGTACCCACCCAGCAGTGGGTGAAATCGGGTTGCAGATGATGATGATGTCTAGTCTGTTAATATCTTGTATAATATACTGTTACTGGTAAATAAATAATTTAATCTTACCTGGCACTCGAGACAGCGACAACACTCCCTGTAAGTGCAGGTAGTGAGCACGCTCTCGATGTGCTGGAGGTACTGTAGGTCGTTCAGCCGCTTCTTGCGGCGGGAGAGAGAGGAGAGGAACGCTAGCAGCGAGCGACGGCTGCCTTTCTCTTTGGGAGCGTTGCTGGAAAATAAGGATTTAATGATCACTGCAATCTCACTCCTTTGTTAGCTGGAAGAAATCGGTTTAAGCGATAATGTCCCCCAATTCGTGTGTCATAAATTATGAGAGTCATCACATCACCATAGTCTGGGCCTGGGTTTTGATTAGGATTTATTTAGATTTTGTTTCTATACTTATATTAAAGAGACGGGGCAAAATGTCTATCATATTAACTTAAATGGCTGTAAATCACTAGGTTACCTACGCTAATGTGAAATAGAAATATGAGTGATGCTGATTTGTTATTTTAAAAAGTTCATTTGGCAAGATGAAGCTGCACCTAAGTGATTCATCGCATAACACTCATGATGGGGATACCTAAGTATTTTATATTATGGTTTCTGTATGTTTAGATTCAAAGGTTGACCGATTCATCACCGTTCTGTTTGTTTGGTAGGTATACATGATACGCCCCGCGCCCCTAAAAGCAACATTGTGCAATCTATGACGGCACGGCCTTTATGTCCCACTGAGACGCAGAAAGCTGCGGGTTCGATTCCAAATGCCCACGCCCCCGGGGGGCTACATAACATTGTTATTTTTTCGGGAGCTTAAAATCTGGTTATGATATAACTCACTCATTCCCAACATTGTTCAGCTGAGCCGGCTTCATGTCGTCAGTGGTCGCCTCGCTAAGTCGGCGCTTATTGCGGCGTTTCAACGAGTCCTTGTCTTTATCTTCTGGGACTGCAAGAGGAAAGGACGGTAACGGTTAGGCAGTACGGTCTTATGGGAATAGAGAGTTGTTGAATTTGCAATAGAGACAGTCTGCCACAGTGCAATTTCTCTTTATCTATTGAAGATAAAGCTAGGGAGTGACCTACTTAGTCTAGGGTTTTACATTCCCTTGCCAACTAAAGATAACAGTATAACATGACAGTGGCTCAAGCACCACAGCCCAATACAGAATGTCGCAGGCAGGTCTGCAGGCCGATTCCCGCTACGAGATTGGTTGTGTGTTTTACCTACCCAGGTTCCTCAGTTTGGTGTAGATGGTGGGTAGGTACGATTCCCGCTGGGCTATCCCTCATATTTTCTACATATGCACCTCTAAATTTAATTTACTTAAGTCTAAGTATTTCACTAAGGTCATTTACAATGGGATATTTACCATGATTTGAGTGTTGAGCTTTCCAATATTTCGGCACAGTTTCATGCGCCATGATCACGGAATAACCATCATATCAGTTATGCCGTGATCATGGCGCATGAAACTGTCACCTCAATATCCCGTTGTAAATGACTTTAGTGTCAATATAACCACGATGGATTTAAACGTTATAGCTAAGTATTTCTGATGAAAAGCACGGTGGTTACCGTTAACGTCATCCAGCACGGAGTACCCCCCGTTGTACTCGGCCGTCAGCGAGTTTTGGAATATCTCTGTGTTTCCGTTCTCGGCGTCGAACTGCGGGTCCGGCTGTTGGAGCACCTGGACACAGATTGAGGGATAAAAAATTGGTTGTCTGTAAAGTCGGTTTACTGACGATAGTTGAACGTGACAACGTCTTAAGAAAATACTGATGAAATGGTAGCATTTGATACTCGATCAAAACATGTAAATGTACTATAGTATAGCAGCTGTCCACGCAGACGCATCGCTCACTCAAGTAGGAGAGAGACGGATGTCGAGCGCTCTCGCTTGCACTTCAAGCCTTACATGGAACGCCTCAGAGCGAGGTAACGCCGCATGACGTCATGTTTTTCGTGCGTGCAGCCGTCTCTATCTAATTATAAGACGTTGTCACGTCAAAAACTTCCAATTAGGTATATTCATAGTACCTAAACTAGTTAGATAGAACCTAGCACTAGATTCTGTTCACAAAATACTGCTTTAGTTATGAGCTTATGTCAAATTAAATAGATCATTTATAGGGAATAATTTAATGGTTCTGAAAAAACTAAATAGGTACCGGCCAAAAATTCCTTAACATTTATACAGTTTCTTTAAGCTTTTCAGGACATAATACTAATCCCTCGGGATGAAAAAACGGACTATCTCAGGATCATACTTTATAAAATAGCAAAAGAACCATCCAAGTTAGTCCACAATTTGACGGAGTAATCGTCGAACATAAATAAAAAACATACGAACATCGAAATTTGTTCCTCCTTCTTTTTTAAAGTCGGTTAGAAAGCAATACGAACCTGATAATGAGCCCGTGAACCAAGGAAAAATACTGCACCTGGTGCTCCAGTGGTCATAGCTAATCTAAAACAATACAAAACTTTTAGGCAGGTCTATGGTAGGTAGGTATTATTTTTTTGTATAAATTGTATTCTTATATAGCTGAGATAAAAAGGTACCTAGGTCTACACATCGTAAAGAAATAAAAAAATATACATTATTAATAATATATGTATATTGGTGGACAATTCACAGCATTATAGTCTAGCCCCAAGCTAAGCAGAGCTTGTGCTATGGGATGAGTACCTACTATACTAGCTATCTGATAAGAGGGGTGCAGTATCATAACCCGCTATAATGCTTTTTGACCAATGTCGTGTTAGTACCATCAATCAAAAGTTCTTAAAAATTGCTTTGAAATGGTTGGCTGCTTTTCTATTAAAACCCACTAAAACACAGAGAAATCCGCTGGTAAAGAACGATGTTAGGATCAAAAGCCACTATAATAGCGTAGGTCAGTTTCAAAATCCTCTATAACACAATCGACCAATCACAGCACCGGATTTGCGTCGCCTCATCGAGAAAATAGTATGGCGGTTGTGACTTTCTGTGTACAACAAGTGTTCGGATTTTTAATAAATTTAATGCAAAAACATAGAAGAATTAGCCCAGTTTGTGCAAAAATCAGATCTGAAGCATTTGAGGAAGAGGCCACGCGATTCGTCATCATGGAAACGTGAAGTCGAGCGCAAGAAATGGTGATTGAAAATGGAACAAAAATCTCCTGGAAAGTTAGCAAGAAAAGTTTTATGCAAGATGTACCTAGTTAAGTTTTCAGCCAGTTATGTACGTAGATACCATTTTATACCTAAGAAAAACTCGTGTTTAATACATTTTGAATAAAAACAATAAAAATACTTCATATCTTTTTATTTTATGTATGTACGCCGGTAAATAATATATTTTAGGTAAAATATCTTTGCTATGTTAACAGTAGGTACCTACCTATTTTTCTTCCTTCACGTGTCAATGACACAACAATTAAAAATATTATTATTTATAATTATTATTGAAAACATAGTAATCAAATACAATACACCTAGTAATAAAATAATATACTACCTCCGACCCCTATTTTAAAAATTATGTCGTATAACGCCATCCATCCACCATCTTATTGTTGGTTTTGGTTGGTTGCAAAACCCGCCAAAATATGACAGTTCATTTTCAAAACCCGCCATTATGCAAGATTAGTTTCAAAATCCTCTAAAACGAATTTTAATTTGCTTATAATTTAGTATTTTCTCTATGATTTCTGTTGGTAAAGCTAAGATTAGTGGCGCCATGCCCAGGACTAATCGGCAAGACCAAAAACTATGAATTACGATTCATTGGTCAAGATTTAACAGTTATTTCTAATCTGTGAAAATTTTGAGAAAGTTATTATAGTGGTTTTTGATACTACACCCCTCAATTCAGGAAACGAACCCGCCGCAGGCGGACCTTCGTTCGCCCACCGCGCCACAGAGGTCTTCACCGCATTGGGTACCTACCTATATACCTACAAGTAGGTATAATAGGTATGACACACTTAAATAACAAGAAAACGTTAAATTACTGCAATAAAAGGAACCACTGGTGGGAGGAAACTCCAAGGGTTAAAGGGATATCCATGACCTACCCAATCCTATAAATATTTTAATTTACCCTGTGTACATGCACCTTTATTGAATACTTACAATACAACATCAAACGTAATTTATTTTTGAAAATAGTTCGATCAATACCCATGTTTACAAAACACTAATATGTTATTAAAATTACAATTATGTTTTTTTATCGACTGTGCATTGCAATTTTGCATTCAATTGATTCAAACATTATTTGTATTGATCGAAGTTGACACACAGATACTTGCCTGGAAAATAGGATCCGGTTTATTTTTAGTTTCCAGTGCTTCAAAATTAATGTTGCTTTTTTACATTTATTTTCTAAGTCATCTCACACTGATTATGTAAAGAAGAACAAGTATTTTTGAAGAAAATATTTTTCAAGAATAAATAAATTCTTGAGAGGCACCTATTACTTCCGCATATATTGACAGAACAAAAATTTGACGTTGTATTGACTTGCGCATTGCTCCCTTGCATAATTTGGTGTTGTCATAATCGGGAAAATTCTACCCTTCTCGTACAAATCGTACAATAAATAAATCGAAGCTACTCGAGGCGAAAAAATTGTCACTATACGCAATTGTTTTTTCTATACTCCACTGCACTGCAACGTTGTGACGTTATACAATAGACATAGTGGGGGAATATATTTAGGGGAACTTATCCTTTATGGATCATGACTTTATTTCCTGGGGATAACTTATTAGGGTGGTGCGGTTCTTAGCTAAGTAGGTTAGGTACTAAGTTGGAACGACAAACTGTAGATGTCTCTGGTAACAATTTTCGTAAGCAGTAAGTATTTCAAGGCTGGTGGTCAAAAAACTTACATCGATCCTAAAAATTAATCAAGGTTTATTCAAGTAATTTTTTGAAATTTAACAAGTTATTTATCGAAATCCACTGAATGAATTTAAAAATCTAATTTGTTTGTCATAAAAAATAATAAATTTATTCAACAAGAAAATTAACCTAGTATTTACAATTGAAACAATTGAGCTAACTGCCGACTGTTGCAAACAGTCTACAGATAATAATTATATATAGGTATATAACATTGTCACTATACGTGAAAATATTTATCTTTATCTCTCTGT
The DNA here is from genome assembly GCA_963564075.1 of Eupithecia subfuscata. NCBI lineage: Eukaryota > Metazoa > Arthropoda > Insecta > Lepidoptera > Geometridae > Eupithecia > Eupithecia subfuscata. The sequence goes on along the minus strand of OY751124.1, from coordinate 9,091,307 downwards.
TGTTATTAAGTAATTTGACCAAGTTAGTTTAAGCCGTTGGTTTTCCAATAAATTAAATAAATAAATAAATAATACTTGAAACATGTAGTTTAGATTCCTAGGCGTTCCTCGGAATAAGTGTAGTATACATACCTAACCTACTCCAATTATGAAAAAGTAAAAAAGGAGTCAAAGCAGTCACATCGGCTCTGAAAGTAGTCAGTCAAGTTCAAGCATTCGTCATTCTCCTTCGTCTGAGGTATCCACATACAGTCTAGCAATTTCTTCTAGTCGACAGAATGGCAAATGTTGAAGTCACTTAAATTAAATTTTGGACTTGTGCAATTGTGTGGAGCGGCTGCACTTCACCGCTTCACCGTGTGGCCTGGGACTCCTCAAGCGAATGGAATATTCAATGAATGTGATGTTAGTTGTGAGGAAAATATCGTTTGCGCGATTCAGAGAGTGTAGAGTAGGGTTTGGTTAGAGATATTTTGCCATCAGTGAGACAGGAATAAACTTTTTTACTTAAATCATTCTCATTTGGATTCACCCCGTTATATCCATTCGTATTTATGTAAAATCACAACTCAGAACATCTTACTTTACTTACTGATCTATCTTACTTTATTTACTGATCTAGTTTCGGTAGGTACCTAGATGGCGAAAACTATCAAACCTTTATATTTATAACAACGGATTTCTTTCCTATCAATTCGATTAGTTTTCTAATTTCGGGATGAGAATTTTCCTTCTCTCCATCATCAATATTACGAATCAATACGCTACAAAGAATGGACATCCTACCTACCTCCCTATCTAGAGCTAAATGATTTTTATTCAGGTTTCCTCATTAGATTCTCTGAATTATAGTACTCTGCAAAAAGAACCAAAGGGGTGGAAAACTTTATTGCCAATATTTTTCTTTTTTAAAAGACTCTACTTGTGTGCGAGTAAGGTCCAATATCGCTTAACCTCCTATTATAACTGTGTGCGGATCTAATAGAGTAATCTGAAGGTTGTAGGTTCAAATCCAGATGAAATTATGATATTTTAATTATCAATTTTGGATACTTTTTGACGACTTTTTATTTTTTCAATACGTTTTACCTACTTAGGCTCTTATTTTTATGTACCTAAGTATATTTTTATTATTTTGAGTGTTAGGTACGGACGTTCAAAAAATCTTCAAAAATTAGCAATAGGTAGGTCAAAATCGCATGTCGCATGAGAAATAGTCAAATACTACCTACTCTTTATGCGCGTTTTTTTACGCGGTGTACATTGAGTCGGTCTCGCACACCATTGATGGTGGAGTCGTTCGGTAGAGCTCTCGCATGACGTCATCCTTGTCAACCAATGGCGTCTCGAGCCCTAGATCGCGCAAACGATATTTTCTCGCCTGTTAGGCTTGTATTCAATTTTTCAAGTTCTTACATCGGGGAGTCCGAGGCTATACGGTAAACCGGTGGTGACAGAGAACCGGTCTAAATCTCTGTCAGTCTGTTTGATACCTATCAAAGGGTTTCTTAAGAATGGATATTATAAAACTTGAAAACTGAATCATAAAACTGCAAATAAAACTGTAAAACGAGAGAGCAATTTCTCAACCTCACCGAAATAGCTGCTTTGACTTCCTTTTTGATGTTCGTTATCGGTACTAAGTATTCATTTCTTTCTAAATCCAAAAGATACGAAATAAGTGTTTTGCTGTAAAGTTATTGAAAAAAATGTATTGGTATTTTCGCGGATCTAAGCTTAACTTCATAAACCTACTTACATTAACTTTTTTTATCAAGGTACAGAAATTGTAAGGCCAATGATTTATATTATTATTATACCAGTGAACACAAGCTCTGCTTAGTTTGGGGCTAGATGATGCTGTGTGGATTGTCCAGTATTATTTATTGCTTTATTATTTTTATTTATAACTTTATTATACTACAAATTCCTAATTTTTGAAAACGCTAGCTAGTTCATTAGAAAAGCTCAATTGTTCAATTGTAATTATTAGTTCTAATTTATTTCTAGTGTTTGAATACAATTTTCTATATTAATAAAGGAATTTATTATAAACTATTTCAATATCTTAATCTGCGACACCTAGCGAATACCTGAGTAAAATGTTCCGTGTTAATCTGCTCAGAGTGGAACAACAACCATGGAAGTGTTTGATACGTTTAGCTGTCTACAGATGTCTCTGTCTGTGGCCATACAATAAATCCTGTATTTTATTTTGTTGTTATATTAAATATCCTGCTTGATACTATTACGAATGACGATCAATATAAATGCGAACATGTTTGATTGCATTTAAAAAGTAATGACTCTACTTGAATGTTCTTTACAAAACTTTGTTCGTGAGAGGCCCATCTGAGATGCAGAAGGTTGCAGGTTCGCTTCTCACCGCAGGACAATTTTTGTTTTTATTTGCAATTATTTTTTTCAGGGTGCTTGTGTGAAATGCATTTTATTATTAGGTAGTTAGTTGAAATAAAACGAAATATATTTATTATAGAAGGTGTACAAAAAATCTTATTAAAATAGTTAGAAACAACAGTTTGTCCATTAATTAGGGACGTACAATATATAATTAAATTTAAATGTTGATTAACTCGTATATAATTCTTTAATTTCGTAAAAACATTTACCTATGAACCACACGCGGAGTTTTGTCTTAAATTTATTACTTGGTAGTTCTCTTAAATCGCTAGATATTTTATTAAAAAATTTTATGGTAATGGTAGAGCAATATTTCTACTACTAAGTGCAGTTTTGTGTGGGGTGTGGTGTGTTATTTGATTCATTTGATTTATTTCAAAATATATAAGTATGCGATTATAGGCTTGACGACTTCATGTTTTATTTTTGACAAAATGTACTTATGTATACCTATCATGTTTCAGTATCAGCATAGAAAAATTAGGTATATTTACAGTTCTTGTGTTGTGTGATCTCAGATTTTAAAATTAAATACAAAAATAAATTCCAAGATAGCAAAAGGAAGTCGAATGAGCTACTGACGTGAGGATGAGACCTGGGCCTCTCTTATCATTTTCTTGACATATTTGACATCATTATTTATTTTTACCATAATATGATTGCTTTAACGCTTCAACATATCTGATGGTGAGGGATTAGACCGGCTCCCCACCACAGCCGGCTTACGTAGTAGCTACGGACTCCCCAAACGCTATTATTTTGAACTTCTTAACACTCTACCTGAACGAAAAATTTCACTTGCGCGATCTAGGATTCAAAATATAGAGTCGGATTATAAGTGGAAGCAAGTGATAAATTGGTACTTAGAAGTATATTCCACATTTATTTTTAAATTTTAGGAATAGATAGATTGATTTCCACGTCTTAAAAGTCATTGTAAGGAAGAAAAACCCATTTTATTTAATTTCATGTGTAAACGAATCTGCTGCAAGAGCAAAAGAGATAGAAATTATTCATTCCCGCGCTTTGCAACGCGCATGCTCAATCAATCACGCATGACTAATGATTTTTAGGCATGGTAACAAAATCTATCAAAACAACTTTTAAAAATAATGTTTGTAATGAAAAAAAAAACAATATTTAGTCCTAAGACTTTTGCAAATAGGTGCATATGAACAATCTTTTAAAAAATATTCAGAAATGTATTGCTCCATTATTTGGTAGAAAACAGGTTATTTATGGTAGAAACTGGTAGAAATCAGATATGTCGATTTTTCATTGAATTTACATTGAGAAAATGGCGGAACTAATTTGTATCGTCTAATTTCGTGTCACCTTCCCTGTTTTCTCACTTCTATTGCTTAAAAGATCTACTGAGTGTTGTTTTAGTGTCCTAATGCGTAGTTGGATTTGTTGCCATTAATTTGTAAGTATTTTGGATTGTTGCAACTATCAAATTCAATAATTTGTAAAATAGAAACCCCGACATTGATGGTGTTGCAATGAAAAAGTAATTTCTAATTTTTCGGAACCATTTTGACATGGCTTTGTTTACATTCGTTTTTTGGCTCAATAAATACTGATTTTTCTAAAAATGAAACCCATCTTACAGAATATTGCTTATATTTCTTCCGTTTTTCGTATCTCTCGGATCAGCTGATGTGACCATCATGACTTGAAGTCCTATTGTCCCAAGCTCGGTCCTTTTATACATAAATGTCGTTGCCGACAGGAATCTATTGAGAAAGGGCAGCGGCTACTGCCATTCCTCAGGTAGGTTAATTCTTTGTGTTTATATGCGATGTAAAGCTGGCGTACACATGATTGTACTCGAAATCGGCTTAAACTATAGCAACAAAATATACACACAAGAATAGAGTATGAGTACCCGAGCTATGCAAAATTTCATAATGATTGCTCATAGTGGAACGGAGATATTGAACGAGACTTCTGAGTAACATTCCGGCTAGCGTTATGGCAGCATACCCATTAAACAACAAAATAGTTCTTATACACTTGCGAGCTTTTAAATGGAATTGCTTCATCGCGCGAGTTGATCAAAACAATTTTTTTACAATTTATGTACAATGAACTATAGGTTGTGGTATATCATTTGAAAGGTAATTTTGTTACCTTTCAAGTGATATCAAGAAGATTTAAAATTAATTAAATTGGCTTCCTAAATTTTGGGAATTATTACAAGCTGCTAGCTGGATGAGCTGGATTTTTCCCTCGTATCCGCTGTTTTAGCTCGTCCCACATATGCCAGATTGGGTTCAAGTCAGGAATAAGGGCTGGCCAGTCTAGTGTAGGAATGCCGACATGGAAGACGTCTGTCCGTACTGTCTAGTCACTGCTGCGGTGTGGCAGCGGACATTATCGTGCATTAAATCAAAATTTATCGTCGCCAATAAATCCTGCGTAAGGGAAAACATAACTTAACTCATAGTTCACTGCAAAGAAATTGTAAAAATTAGTCTTGAACAACCCTTGATGCGATTCCAGTTTAAAGCTCGCAAGTGTAGATAACAAGCTCTTCTTAATAGAAATGCAAAATGTATAATAAAGTGTGAAATAGTGCTTCTGCCAGTAGTCAAACTTTGTGTAATTTCATAGTGCAACAATATAAAATGTCGATGTGAAGTTCTAGGAACAAATCTACGAACAAATGGTTCCTAGAACTTCACCTTGACATTTTATATATTATTTCTTAAACCAAAGAGGCGCTATTTATTTTACTTATGCACTAATTATACTCTATTCTATTTTTGCGCTATTTATTGGCATAACAACAAACGTGAATTTGTTTATTTGCGCTACCTCGACGGGCACATCAAAAGTGGTGATTACCTATGACAAAACAAAACCCACCTTGTTTGGGGAGGCATGTTTAGCAAGGGACCTGACTGATGAGGAAAATCAGAATCCGTAGGAGGTATGTTAATTGTTAACTGTTGTACAAAAAAGATCCAAAGTATAAAATAGTGTACAGTTTCAACAACTTATCTCTAAGGTACCTGCATAAAATAATAACTAACTAATCTAGGTATACATTAATTGGGTATGTTTTTAGGACTAGGAAGTGTAGGTATCCTAAATACTATTGTAGAGATAAACCATTCTAAAAATACACCCCAAAATGCACGCCCCCTCCACTAAACATCATGCAATCGGTGTTCATTTTTAGAATGGTTTATCCCTACCTTAGTATTCATAAAATAGGGACAAAAACAAGTGTTTCAACTGCAAGAATCATATTTCAAGAAAAAAAATCAAATGTGATGTACTGAATATCACAAAAATGTTCATGATATTGCATGAAGTTCTTACTTATAAGTATGTATACTTTGTGTTGCAGTTAAAAATGTCATCTGAAGAAGAGATAGGCGAGCCTTCCTCTCTGCCGACAGAGCTGTCAAACGATGGTCAGATGTTTGCAGCGGAGTACAGAGATGGTAAGAAACAAAAAATAGGTACTTCATTCTCTGTTAAAATATGGGTAATAATAATTTCCTCACCTCAACATGTTCCACTGCTGGACGCAGACCTCCCCCTGATAAGCGTCTTATTAATGATTTTATCGGGTATTTATCGCGTAAGTACCTTTTTTATTATTTCCCCTACGTTTCTACCGCGTCACAGCGATCGTGGTCACGGGGCGACTAGATGTACTCGGAGTTGCAGCCGAGAATTGACGGCAGTATCCACGACTACCCTCAATTTGTCTTCAGTAATTAATTATGTTAAAAAACCGCGAAAGTTTAAAAAGTTTGAAGCGCCTTATTGTCTTTTATCTCATGGGGGGAATGCACATAAACCACAATGTGGTTCATGTCATGACCACATCATTTATTAATTCTGAGATTAGTTAGTCTGATGCAAGCTTTCATGGGTAGAAAGTTCAATTATACAGAAAGTAATTAAAAATAAAATGAATAAGATGGTGTTAGGGAACCTTAATTTTATACCTTAAATACCTTGAAAACAAAATATAATACATTTGTTTAATTTTCAGGGCAACTGCAGATTGTAGAAGTGTCACCCTACGATAAAGTGGTAAGTTTTACATCCCACAACTAGACAAAGGAGACTCTGCCCATTTTGATAAAGGGAGATAATTGTTTCCCTTTGTCAGGGAGGTAAATGTTATCCAGGGAACGGAAACTCCAAGTGAGTTGCAAAAGTTATCAATAAATAAATTCAAACAAATTGTCAAACATATCCTTTGTAAAAAGGCTTTCTACAAAATATCAGATTATCTAGTCTAGAGGATAGAAATGCTTGGGACGAGTTTTGCTCCTGCTCGAAAGATAACAACTAACAGGCTAAAGGTAAGAAACCTTTAGCCTAACAAACAACTAACAGGCTAAAGGTAAGAAACCTTTAGCCTGTTAGTTGTTATTTTTCGATTTTCGATTTTTGGTCGCTTCTTTACTTTAGTCTGCATACCGAAGTGACAGAAATCAAAAATATCACTTTATTTCCGTGTCAGTGTTTAGTTTTATAATGTGTACATTACATACGCACGAGCTTTTAAATGTCTATGTCCAAAACAAATCCAATAATAAATACAATAATGTATCAAAATAAATACAATAATGTATCTACCTACACTATATATGGATGAGGTGAGCTACAGCTGTAGACTGTTTGCAACAGTCTACAGTTTGCTCAATTGTTTCAATCGTAAATACTAGTATAATTTTCTTTGTGAATAAAGATATAGTTAATTCCTAAAAAACTGATGAACTACTAAGAATTTTTTGGGATGTCCTAAAAAATCTAATTTATTGCCTATTGATCTATTCCAGCCAGACGGCCAGTCCACCAGCGAGTTCCCCCACCGTGCCATCCTGCCAGATCTGTCCTCCGGCGATGAACAAACAAAGTATCTTCAGCTACATGAGTTCGGTGGGAAGGGACTAATGCAATTGAATCTACTCAATTTTGCACTGGTCAAGTAAGTTTATAATTTTATTTATTTATTTATTTTAGGGAAACCAGCACACTAAACGTAAATGGGTGATACAATAGAAATTGATGGGCTATATAGAATAATAATCGAACCTGTATTGTGAAGACTGGTGCATGATGTAGGTTTAGTAAAACCTGTATTACAGGTCACCAAGGCTTCACTCCACGGACTCCTACAGTACCATGATTTTAGTAGATACCTGTCTTAGTAGACTTGGCTTGTATTCGAGATATAGATAAAATTAAAATTATAAAGGTTTTATGAACTATAGCTAAGTGTACAATAGAAGATGCGTAATAGGGAAGTAATATAGGTAGTATATATGCCAGGAATCCACTGATAGATACAGTAATTCAGTAACATTTATTCACACAAGACATGGTATATAAAAATTGGTGGAATAATACAGTAGAGCTGCATATCTCGCCCGAGTACAGGCACGAGAATATTTAAGGAGTAAAGAGTACTTAACTAGATACAAAAATTATAAACATTAAAATTAGATGTCATTGAAATAATTGGATTAAATAAATGCAAATATTAATAAATTGTCTGCTAAACTCACTAGGTCAAAACTTAAATTTAAGGTAATCTTCCAGAGAATAAAAACAATGCTCAATAAATAAATTGAACAACTTTCTGTTGAATAAGGGTACTATACTGTACTGTACTGTTGAATACCCTTCAGTTCTTTTACATTGTTTGGCAATTCTCAATGTACTTATTAATGTTACTTGAACCTATGTAATGTACCTACTTAATGTAACTAGTTTTCACCCATAACACATAATACAATAAGTATAAATAATTACAATCAAAGAGTAGAAATAAATTAGTTATAAAAAAGCCAACTGCAGACTGTTGCAAACAATGTACAGGTAGCTCACCTCATCCATATCAATACCATTCGGAAGTGTCCCCAAGACGCTGGCTGCATTGTAGCATAGACTAACTATAGTTAACCCGCTTACATTTGGAATGAATCTACAGGTAGCTCAACAGATCCATATCATACCAGTCGTCGCGTCCCCGCTACGCTGGCTGCATTGCCCCGCTGTATGGCAATGCTGATGCGCCGCGCCAGATACTGCCTAGATCTCTGGACCATGTCCTCAGATATTTTTTCTGATGTTTTAATTATATCAGTTATCCGATTCGTTGCTGCACCCATTTTGAAAAACTTTTCACCAGGGCTGTGAACAAATTTTCTATGACACGACTGGCGTGTCAAGCGCCATAGAAGTCCATGGCACGCTTAGCGTGCCATCAGGCATGTGTATAAAACTACATGCTTTTTTTGCTTTTTTACTGGTCTAGACTTGTTTCAAGTTTAGTTGGAATCAAACCACGGGAGTGTACGGCACGATACGTTAATTACATTGGTTTTGAAGAGGTTAACTAAGTGTTTTTCCTGAAATGGAAGGTAAGTGACTTTACTTTTTCAGATGTTTCAAACCTTTTTTGATATTTTATCTAACTTTTACTAAAAATGTCACTTAGTGACTTGTTGCAGTAGTACAACGACGAAATGTTCGGATTATTTTGTCAAATTGACCTTCTTTTTCTAGATTTAAATCGAAAACGCAAATACATTCCTGAAACAGAAAACTATGATAATGATGAAACTCAATGTGAAAATGAAGAAGAAACTTTGAATTATATATTTGAACAAAACTCACAATCATACTCAGATGTTGGAAATGACAAGCCTCAAAAGAAATTTAAGAACAGTGGTACATGCACAGAAATTGACGATAAAAATACTAATTCAGTACCCTCCATAATAGATTTGCATGGATGCAAAAGATTCGGCGAGTTTATATCAAATGAACTGTTAAGATTTGATGCTGACCAAAGATATATAGTAATGCAAAACATTCTCGAGGTACTGAAAAACGGTGATAAGAAGTTTAATAATAAATAAAACGAAATTTGACATGAAGAAATCATTTATTACGACTGATTAGTAAATTAAAAAAATGACAATCTTATGATAAGAGAAATTAAACTTAGTTCTACATAAAAAAGGCTTAAATTTCTATTAAGATTGACAAATAATTATTAAGTCTTAGGTATAAGACTTGCTGGATTTTAATTTGTTTAGGTATGTATGTTTATTTGTAACGACTTAATATTTTTGTCAGAATAATCTTCATAAAAAGGTATTGTTTTTTACTTTGATTGTACGGATAAACATTCCAAGTATAAAATAAAAGACTTGCCGTACATAAAAATTGTTGGTTTTTCAAAATACATCATATTTTACAACCCTCCTCGGAATTTACTTTTTCTCGTACTTATCACGAACCTTGTGTAATTATCATAGCCTAACTTCAGAATGTTTATCTACTAATCCCTAGACAATTTCATGGAGAATCTAAATATATAAAGGTGTCAATAGGTATTCTAACGAGATAATTGCGAATATGTCGCGCGCGTGTCGCGCGTCCCACTTTGGGACGCTCAGCGTACGCTCACTGCAGAGGTCTGCCACGCCAGCGCTTTAAGCGCCGCGAGGTCCGCCCCTTGAGAGGTGGCTAAAGTATTCAGTATTGACACGCCTATCGTGTCATAAGAACGCAATTTAAAAAGGTTGTCAATCCCTGGAACTGTTGAATTCACGCAATATCGAGAGGCTAAGACAACAGGCGTAATCTACGTGGAAAATCTGTATAGTTTCGTTCTGGGCAGACTTTTCCAAAACTTAATCTGAGGGTGTTACAATCGAGGAAAAAATGACACGCCTATCGTGTCATAAGCCACTAGTTAAAACCATTGATGACACGCCTGTCGTGCCATCAGCAACGAATCGGTTATCTAGTACCCATAACACAAGCTCTGCCTACTAGATAACGCGGTGTAAATGGTCCCAGCATTATTTATAGTTGTGCGTGTACAAGGCTTGTATGGAAATCAAATAATTTCTCTAATTTTTTCGACTTGGACGGGACTTGAACCCGCATCCTTCCCTCAGGTGGAGCTACAGGCGCTAGAGTCCTAAGGAAGTCCTAGAATTTTTGGACTCCTACGTCATTTGACCTCGTGGTGTAGTTGGTTAGCACATTCACGTACTGAGGGAAGGATGCGGGTTCAAGTCCCGTCGAAGCGAAATACATATAACATATTATGTTAACACAAAAAAGTTTGGTCATTTGTATGAATGGACATTTTTAGACTATTTGTCATTTTTCATAATTGAACATTAGTCGTGCAAAGGGAGCTCAGAACTCGTAACATGAATATATACCATGTTTTATGTAATAAAAATATCATTTAAATATGCCGACCCCTGTATATTTGACGACCCCTGTGGCGCAGCGGGCGAAGGTCTGCCTGCGACGCAGGAGGTTGCGGGTTCGATTCCCGCCTCGGGACAAATGTTTGTACGATCTGCAGACATTTGTCCAGGGCGTTCTGGATGTTTTCTGGATGTTTTATATATCTATCTATTTAGTGTATTGTATTAAGTATATCAGTTATCTAGTACCCATAACACAAGCTCTGCTTACCTTGGGGCTAGATAATGCTGTTAATTGTCCAGCATTATTTATTTATTTACTTATCGTCTGACTGTTTCCGCTTATCAAGTATGAATAAACTAATGTTGTTGCATGTTGCAGGGGTGCCGATGGGTCCAGTTCCTACCAGCTGGTCAGCACGGGGGAGGCCGGGGAGCAGGCTATTGCGTGTCTGCTCAGCGACGGAGATGGTACATTACAAACATTGCCATACACATTGCTCCCGAGTTTGCGGGACAAATCATTGTACAAGCTGCAGATATAATGTTCCGAGTGTTTTGTATGTTTAATTACAATTTATGTTATGTAATGCAATTTATGAGAGGTTGTCAAGTTCGAAAACGAATTTCGTTTAGTTGGACTTGCTCACCGGGGGTTCCGTATAATTATAGAATAGAATGGACAACGGGATCCCTGTCAAATAAGGGTTCCTTCTTTTCCTTTTGAGCTATGGAACCCTATAAACAATATAATACTGAGACAAATTCGAAAAAATTATTAGAGATATATTCGCTTAATTATTAAGTACATAGGTATATTGGTATTCATAATTAATTTATTGTTTGTGAATCAGGTAATATTACAGTCAGTTCATGACTTATGTTAGATCGCTGGATTCTGCCACTTGGACGTACAAACATTTCAATATACATATTTATGAACATTGGAACTAACAATAGGGTATTCTAGTACCCATAACACTAGCTCTTCTTAGCTTAGGGCTAGATGACACTGTGTGCATTGTCCAGCATTATTTACTAATCTTATTTCTTTTCACACAGAAGACGACCCTCGCGAGTCCTCACAATCCTACGTAATGCTAGAAGAGGCGGATGGGGACGACTCTCTGGACCCCTGCATCTACCTACAAGCGACCACCTCCGAAGGGAACACCGGCCAACACACGGAGGCTCCAGCCACCCAACATAACGCACCGCCACTAAAGACAGCCCAAACACAACAGGTATTATAAAAATAACCAGAAAAAAGTTATTGAAGGAATTTTTAAATAATTATCTGAGCGTCTGACGCGTGACCCGAGAGCTGGTGAGTATCTGGCGCAGCGCATCAGCATTGCTGTCGCTTCGACCAGACGCGAGAGATAGATTTTTTTAAACCCGGAGAGCCTCTGTACCCCACGGACCTAGGGTCTCGACTCCCAAGGGGAGCCAATGTGTAGGCTGTTAGAGAGACATATAAAGTTAACTACTAAATGGCAGCTTAGAGAACACTTTCTATTGCTATAGAAGGTATTTTACTAAATATAGATTAATTGAACGTGATTTGGTTTCAGACCTCGGCGCCAGTTCAACAGGCGACGGTGAAGAGAAAACTCACTCCCGTGGAGATATTGGAAAAGGCGAAAGCGTTACAGAAGGCCAAGTAAGTGCGTTTATTAAATAAACCGCCAAGTGCGAGTCGACCCGTACACAAAGGGTTCCGTACCGTACAAATCAGGCAACTTTTTCAAATAACATCAAATTTTCACTTCTTCGGAGACCACTTTAAATTTTCAACTTTATTGTATTTTTAGTATTTGTTGCTATTAAAATTGAAATGTTACTTATTTAAAGAAAGTTTCATGTGTCTACCCATTGTGGTTCAAGAGATACAGCCTTGACGAACGACGAGCAAAAGTAAACAAATAATCTCGTCTTTTACATGGAAGCCTCCTTGAATTTGGATATTTATTTTATTTTCATTATTTACAGGTCAATGGGTTAAAATTCCCACCCACGCCATTGACTGGAGTAATGGGGTGGATGGGATTTTTTTTCCCAACCACCCCATTGACTTTCCCATCAATGAGGTGGTTGGGTAAAAAACTCCCATATCATGCAAGAGGCACAACGGCAGGAGAAATGCACATTCTCTGAAAATTTCAACTGTGTACTCTACCTCTACTGAAGACAGGGCGCTATGGCGGTCATTAGGGGAGGCCTATGTCCAGCAGTGGACTAATATAGACTGTTGATGATGATGAAGACTCTACCTCTTACGGTTCATGAGATCTAGCCCTCTGACAGACGACGGACAGCGGATGCTTAGTAACAGGGTTCCGTTTTCACCCTTCGGGTACAGAACCCTACAAACTAGCAAAAGTTTAGTTTGTCCATATGTACAGTACATGGTATAACGTAGCCTGTAGCAGGGACGATGTTGCTAGCTACTATTATAACAAAAATTCACCTATACAAATCACTTCATATTCATCTGACCTCTGTGGCGTAGCGGGCGAAGGACTGCCTGCGACGCAGGAGGTTGCGATTCCCGCCTCGGGACAAATGTTTGTACGATCTGCAGACATTTGTCATATACACAATAAATAGGCGAAACACCTCCCACTCTAATGCAGGCATTTTCCGTCACCATTTTGCGTCATTTTCCGCGCCTAACAAGAGTAGAAGTGCTAAATATGGTAGTAAACAGTTTAAATTGTCTTGTATTCCAGAGCCAACCTCCCCCCCGCCGTCCCCAGGCGGCGCGGGCGGCGCCGCAAGGGCGCGCTCCCCCCGCCGCTGGAGCTCCTCTCCTCCCCCGGCTTCAAGCTGTACCTGTACAGCTGCAAGCACTGCAGCTTCAAGTGCAATGCTGTTAAGGAGATGTCGGCGCATAAGGTAACTAACTCGTTCCTCACCTCAACAGCCTCTCCAGTCTCAACAGACGGCTGATGAGTGCCTTATAGGCTTTTATCTCATGGGGAGGTAAGAGGTGATTAAGGGATGTCCACCGGGGGCGGGCAGCGGCGCCCCTGCATAACAATTCTACCACCAAAACTGCGATCCCCAACCCGCATACTCGGCTTGGGGAATATTGGCATTAACCCCATGTAATAAAAGCCAACAGCTGTGTGGATTATCCAGCACTATTTATTAATTACTAGCTTCTGTCCGCCGCGTTGTTTCTATGGAAACGTTTTGAGATTATTTCTATCCTCACCTCTTTATGGGAACTGATTTATGGGATAAAATGTTTGATTCCAGGGTTAGACTTACCTGTATGCAAAATTTCAGCCTGATCCGTTCAGTAGTTTTGGCGTGAAGAGGTAACAAACATCCATCGCATCTATCCATCCATCCAGCCATCCAAATGTGATTTCATATCTTGTTTTCAGAAAGCCGAGCACAGCGTGAACTCGCTGCAGTGCGCGCGATGCCCATACAGGACCACTACGCATTCACAGGTACACTGACGATTAATTTATTATTTACCGCTTAACGACACTTCGGGGAAATTCTAAAGCCGGGTTGTAAAATGCAAGTAAAGAAAATAGCCAGCCAGCTATAACTGTAGTACGATGATTGTTGTCTAGGGTAGAATAGAGAAAAATTACGTCACTTCGTCATCGATAGCGTAAAAGGTTTGAAACTCATTCCTTCAATTTCAATAATTTACGCAATGCAGGACGATACGATGACATTCTTCTCTATTCTACCCTATGTAGACAATAATCCCCGTGCTAGGCCTTTATAAATTCCATTTATCGGGAAAGGTATAGCAGCTGTCTAGTTGACAGTTGTAGAAAGAGGCCGGCCTAGAACACAAATCCACATAAACAGTTCGTCACAGCGCCTCTAGTGGCGGCTGCGCGAACTACGTAACAAGCAAATGATTACTTAAATAGGTAATGTGATATCAGAACCTGAGAGGTATGTAGTGCAGCCGTTGAGACACAGATGGCGCTGTGTCCAACAAGGCTACTGACCGGTGTTACGGCGTAATGTGTATTCGCAGCGAACACGAAACATCAAAAGTCCGTCTCAGTGGTCGTTGCGAGCGCGTGCATTCCCCGTAATGACTGCACGAATGCTCGCTGTGTAACACGCCCCGTAACGCCCCGGTTAGTACCCGGCTTTACACAAGCTCTGCTTATTGTGTGGATTGTCCACATCATGCCCCTATACAGCAGATTTTATGACATTTCTTGACGTCATCATGATGAGCACGTATACATCCGCAGCCGAACATAGGCCTCCCCCAAACGATGCCACAAATAACAAATAATGTCTTGACGTGTGATATCATAGTTTTATTTAATTTCTGGCAAACTAGGAAATAAAGTTTCTATTGACAAAGAAAATTACAATCAAATAATATAAATAAACTAGATCTAGTATTTACGATTGATCAGCGCAACGCAACTGATCCAGAACAACTCTAGTTGGAAGCATCCCCGACTTGACTTTTTTTACTTGTGTAATAAATAAATGTAAAAGTATTTTTTCATATAAAAACTAACTTAGTTTGACGAATTAATTACGGATGTTTCCTGTGTAATACCTACGGTAGAAATAAATGAAATAATTATCTATTAATGTTTTTATTATTATGGTGCGTAGCGTACGCTCGGGGTAATTATTTCTCATTAGGTCTTTTTGGGTTATTATTTAATTTTTATTAGATTGTCTGTTATTGTTACAGTTGATGAAACACACGCGGGACGCCCACACCGACCAGACCACCTTCGTCATGACCAATGAGGAATTCCAGAGTAGGTATCGAAATATATAAATTACTACCTAATTAAAATTACCAATATTTACCGTGTATTGTAATGAAACGAATCTCGAACGGCTAGGCAGTTTGCAAAACAGCGAAATTCAGTTTATTGCCGATGCCGAAACACAAATGTCCCTCAGCTATCTCGACGAATGAAATTTATGAAGTATTTCCCTACAAATCAGCGTTCGTTTTGTAAGCAGCCTAGCCATTCTACAAAAGGGCTGATTCTACCATTCGGCGCCGACATCTACACGCAATGCATTAAAACCTTTTTATTTTCTCATAAATAGAGCCCATGACTCTTTTCACGACTGTTCTCGAACTAGTTTCAATTAAATTTCAATTTCGGATTTGGCTATCCACTCACATCCCACTCAAAAAGTCACTACTATATGGGATTACCCCGGAATGGTTTTCGAAAGAATCATCAAAATCAACCGACAATTATAATAATAATAATACTGGACAATCCACACAGCATTATCTAGCCCCAAGCTAAGCAGAGCTTGGGGAATTGACGGAGAAATCGGTGAACATACAAAAAATATAAATGCAGCCGAACATAGAATCTTTCATTTTTTCGAAGTTGGTAAAAAACGATGTTTTTATATTCCAGCTATCGACCTGGACGTCTCCGGCGTGATGTCGTGCGACGTGCTGGTGTGCGGCGCCTGCGGGTTCGAGTCCGGCGCACGGACAGAGTTCCTCGCGCACATCGCCCAACAACACAGCGACGTTAGCGCGATCTAGTTAGGTACATACATACATTACTACTTGACTAGGTATAATTGGCCCTAATTCCACTAAATTCGTCGTTTCACCATAGCAACGGTATTTTCTCGAATTTCTCAAAATGATATATTATGGCATTTGACTTTGATAAAAGAAACTACAGATGTAGGTACACGAGTCTAAAAGTGTCAAGGTTGAAACCATTCTGTGCAAATAGCACCACACGCACTAATTAGAGTTTCTGTCATCTATGGACGATTCTGCGACAATACAATTGCCATAGTAAAGCGATTGGTTAGTATGTAGAATGGCTAGACCACGGAATTAAAGTAAGGGGAAATGGTAAGTGGGCGTGGCACGCGTGCTACAAGTACACGCTGGTATGCTTACTCGACCCCAGTCGGGTTCTAACATCGCGTGGAGTAGCTAGTCTCGCAACCAATTCATTTTTTCCGTAATCATGCCGTATTGTTCGATTTTAGAGTGTAAAAATGATAGTAGGAGAAAAAATCTTCAAAATGGAGGTGTCTCGTACCATCGGGGAGAACGGTTTTTATTGTTTTGTAATAAAATCTTATTTTATTTCAATTTGTCAATAATTTAATAGAAGGGTTAGTCAAAATCAACCTTATGCAATTAAGATAAAGTTGATTTTGGATTGATTCTATTCTTCGCTACTCAATTAGTGATGTAGTCAAGTCGGATGTTGATTTTGTCGATTGATATCGATACAAGAAATTCAATTTTAATTTCTAATTTTAATGTTAATGTTAAATAAGTGATTAGTATTATTATGTAAATTAATTATTTATTTAGTATTTAGATTACAAGTCACTAAATTGACATCATTAGGTCCTCTAACCTTTATCTTAAATATTTGTAAGTTTCCCAAAGATACAAACGTCAAAGAGAAATGGATAGATGCAACGGGTAGAGTTAATTGGATGCCAACCAAATCAAGCACGATATGCTCTGAACACTTTTTGGAAGTCGATTTCAAAATATCAAATAAAAGATATAGATATACAATTACGAAACATACAGCGCTTGTATCACTGAAAATCGTTAAGTTTAAACATATAAATGTTCACATACTTACACCATTTACTAAAATTAAACATAAAACTTTCCAAACACCAGTTTCCTAATAAATACGTTTTATTTCAGGGGCATAAACAACATACATTTATTTTTACCTGCCTGTCTGTGTCTATTTATAAATGGTTTAAAATATACAGCTCTTTGTGTGCCAAGTAAGTAAATAAACTACCAACAAGTTCAAATTTTTGCGAATTGAACAAAAAATCGGGTATCTATCGATATCGATAATGTACTTCAATGTGCTACCTGGTGCAGCTCTAATCGAGTAGCAGTCGATGGTCGACCTATCACGCGAATGTCAATCTTAAGAGTGAGGAAATTAAGTTTATAATTGCGACCACTGAAAATACCGCCATCTATGGTCAAGTAGCGGAATTAACTTGTCAATCGAATGTTTGGTTACTATAGACCGTAAATATGTTCTGATGCTAAAGTAAAATAAATCTTATCTGTAGAAGTCAAGGTTTATTTCCAAATCAGTGACGTTGGCTAGTTTTGACTAAACTTAAACTACCAATCAAACGAATTGTTTCTTTGTAATGCATTATATGATTACTGGTTTATTTGTGTGAGTTTGCAACAAAATTACTAAGGGCACCGGTGTCGCACCGGTGCCCTTAGTAATTTTGTTGCATTGTCCTTCCACTCTAACTTCCATTTCCGTGGGCTAGACGGTTTACATAGCGGCGCCATCAGTTGATAGCATATGCCGAAAGTCGATCAACATTCAATCATATGGGATATATACAAAAGTTTCTTCGCGAGATATGGCCGGCCCACTGCCACTTCAGCTTGCTAAATCTTAGAGCTATGTCGATAACTTTGGTTCTCTGTCGGATGTATTCGTTACGCAGAGTTGGGGTGACTGAGTGTCTATGTGTACATGTGTAGTGTTTATGATTAACATCAACTCAAAGAATTAGCAAGCTGAAGTAACAGTGGGCCATATATTTTGATTGTTTTAAAAAACTATAAACCCTCTTCGAATCCCTTAGTTTCTAACAGGTTTTTAAGTTCTGCGTTATAAATACGTCGAGAATAAAAAAATTACGGACCACCTAGGAATCATTCTCTATACAACTGCAAAATAATCTTTTAAATAAATATAATAAATAATGCTGGACAATT
Organism: Eupithecia subfuscata; assembly: GCA_963564075.1. Taxonomy (NCBI): domain Eukaryota; kingdom Metazoa; phylum Arthropoda; class Insecta; order Lepidoptera; family Geometridae; genus Eupithecia; species Eupithecia subfuscata. Next base: position 9,072,929 of record OY751124.1, on the reverse strand, counting down.
CACACAGCATTATCTAGCCCCAAGGTAAGCAGAGCTTGTGTTATGGGTACTAGATAACTGATATACTTGATACAATACACTAAATAGATAGATATTTTTTATTATACATAGAAAACATCCAGAACGCCCTGGACAAATGTCTGCAGATCGTACAAACATTTGTCCCGAGGCGGGAATCGAACCCGCAACCTCCTGCGTCGCAGGCAGACCTTCGCCCGCTGCGCCACAGAGGTCGTCGATGGTTACTAACACTAAAGTCATTTCACTCCCAGTTATTCCGTGATCATGGCGCATGAAACTGTGCCGACATATTGGAAAGCTCAAAACTTAAATCATGGTAAATATCCCGTTGTAAATGACTATAATGCAAAAAAAACATACAAATGACGGCAATATCGTCGGACATACATAAAAACACATACAGCTGAAAATAAAGCCCTCTTTCAGTCGGTAAAAAAACTAAATCCCAAGTCTTAGCACTGTTTTGTAACTGTTGTTTTTTTTTACAGGTCTCAAAAGGAAAATCAAATGAACACCAGCCCAACTCCTCGGCTAAGCTTTAAGTTATTTTATTAGGTATTTATTATCAATATTAGGTCATCATTTTTAAATTTCAAAGCTAAATTGTGTTTATTATTATAAGAACCTTACATAATAATTAAAATATTTATATTAAGGAAGTGTTGTTTTATTTACCTACAACTCGATAAGAATACGAGGCCGTGTGGCTTAAAAAAATAAATTAGCAGCACCCCAACACTTCCTGCGGTCTGGAGAGGCGACACAGATAACCACCGGGGGGCGCGCAGCAGGGCCTTCTTCAGAACAGATCTACTGCGATTCCCAACTCTCATTATGATACAAGCCAATAGGTGCTTGTGGGGGGGAAGTCTGCGTCAGTATAATCAGTATTATAATAGCTTAGCTTGGGGCCAGATGATGGTGTCTCTCTGGTCAGCCTACTTCCCACGGATGAGGTCATGACCGTAAGGTTGTACTCGTCGCCCGCCACTGCCGCCTCGTACTATGGACAATTAGCTATGTGTCCTTCTCGCGCGTAACAATTATTTATTTATAGTAGTAGTATATCTAGGTGGAAACAAGTGTAAAACTCTCGGTTTTTTTTTTAATTTTCCGATGTTTTAACTATTTAGTGCTGTAACTTTATTTGTCTATACTAATATTATAGAGGAAAGATTTGATTGTTTGTATTGTATAGGCTTCGAAACTACTGGACCGATTTGAAAAATTATTTCACCGTTAGGACCTCGCTAAACTAAGAAAATAAACCCATGAACTATGAATTTTGCAAATAAAACATCAACATTGATCCAAGAGAATGGAATATATGAAGCTTACTTTTCAGGGAGTGACATAGGCTATATTTTATCCCGGAATTCCTACGGGATCAGGAACTACGCGGGTGAAACCGCGAGGCGATCGTCTAGAAAGAAATAACATAGCTCACAATTTTTATAATTACATCTGGCATGTTAAACCTTGCTCATAAAATTAATATTTACGTGAGATTTAGGTAAATAAAGCACCTAAGAGCATGTAAAGTGTTAAAAAGTGAAAAAATAAAACCGAGAGTTCAATTATAGATTGAAATTAAAGCAAGAACCGAAAAAAAAAGTCTTCAAAATACCCGAAAAGCTTATAAGGGTTAGAAAAGCTTATTGCATTTGGTTCCACCCACCCCCAGTTTCCAGACGACAAACGTTGTTCCGACCACCCTGTATATCCCAATAATAGATGGAACGACACTACTGCAACGCGCACACCTTCTGTCGGGGATAATAAATAAAGACATCTATAAAATCTTATATCTATTTATTCCATTCATAATTCACATTCATACAGATTCACATTACAATATTCCTACATGCTATCAATACAACAGGGGTCTCGCGGCGAGTCTATACATAGCTGTGTGACACGCTCATAGTTTATACAATTACACTGCGTCCACGCATTTATTTTCCTTCTCTGCATGAAATAAAAAATGAGTCCCAGTTTCCCTTGGCCACGGCATCACGCGCGAACGGCTGGACCAATTACGCTAATTCTTTTTTATCGTGTTTGTAAAAATAAAGAATACTAGCTGCTGCCCGCTACTTCGCACGCTCTTTTCCGGAACAAAGTAGTATAACGTCGTATCGTATAGAAGAAATTACTATCGTTTTTATAATATTATTGATATAATTATTGACATTATGTATGTGTAATAAGTATTTTTTCTTTTAAATAATGTAATTGGTTTATAATATTATTTAATCCATACTAATATTGTTAAACACAACGCACAGCGCCATCTGTGTCTTAACGGATGCACTGCATACCCATCAGGTTCCAAATAAACATTACCAAGTTAAATCTTTTGCTTGTTACGTAGTTCGCACAGCCGCCGCTGGAGGCGCTGTGCCGAACTATGTATATAAATCTTTTTTTAACTTGACTCGAACTCTTTCCTAGTTTCCTACATCTGTCGATTAGACAAATACTATACCCGTTCCCAATAAATTCGTATTTTGCTATAGCTGGCTGGTTTCTCTTCCTGCATTTTACAAATATTATAATTTGAAAGTTACTACTATCTATCTGTCTGTTACCATTCCACGCCTAAACGGTTAAACAGATCTCAATGAAATTTGGCAAGAAGGTACTTGGTATGGATGGGCATATGCTATTTGAAAAACGCGTGCGAAACCGCGAGCAGCAGCTAGTAAACAATTAGTGGAGCGACAGAATGAAGTGTCACGACGTCGACTTGTACTGATAATGTTCAAATTACGGGCACTTCCTCTCGAGCTGTCCTTTCCCGCCCTCGTCGTACTCCTGCGACGATATCCACATCTGCTGGAAGGAGCCGATGGACGCGAGGATCGAACCACCTGGAATTCAAACAAATAATGTTGATCGCGCGGTGACTTCTGTAACTTATTGGGATTTACCCACTCGTCGAATGAGCAAATTGTATTTATTTTCTAAAGTGAGATAATTTTCTGTGTGAATAAAGTTAGAAAAATATCCCAAAATACTCACTTGATAATAAGGCTGAGCGCAGACTTGAGTCACGACAGTTTTAAGACAGACTTTCCTCACATAGAAAGTCTGCCTTAAAACGGAAACAAAACTGTTTTGTCTTGCATCTTCATACATTTTGTAAAGCAATAGTCTGTCTTAAAACTGTCGTGACTCAAGTCTGCGCTCAGCCTAATATCAAGGGAGATTTTTTTTGTTTTTTAATATAAGATATCTTTTAACTCGAAAAAAAAATCTCTCTTCATAATATCAAGGCCTTGATAATCATAATGGGATTTTTTTCTAATGAAAGTAAAGATATCTTTATCCACAAAGAAAATTACTTTAAAAAAAAATTAAAACTAGTATTTGCAATTGAAACCATTGACCTAACTGCAGACTGTTGCAAACAATCTACAGCTCAACTGATCCATAATCAATACCAGTCGGAAGCGTCCCCAAGACGCTGACTGCATTGCCCCGCTATATTTTTCTAATTAAACTATCAGAACATTCATTTAAACCTCAATGAATATTAATTTAGACAACTTAGCATTAGCACACACAAAAAAATTATAGAAATTAAATATAATGAAAGAATAAATTCACTAATGCGTGACACTTGCTATCAACTAGAAAAATTGTAATCATGTCGAGTATTAGTTTTGTGCGCCGCGGATTCCGCTTGAGTTGCGCCGTTGTTTAGGCCACGCTGTCTAGAAGCGCACGGGCTGACTTCCTCAACTCCCCAGATTATATTGTCCCACTGCTGGACGCAGGCCTACCCCTAAAATATGCCTTATTAGCTTTTATTTCATGGGGGTAATGCCCATAATCCCCACCTTGAGGATGCGGGTTGGGATCGCAGTTCAGTTGTAGAATTTTTCTGCCGATGGATATCTCTTAGTCGCCTAGACAGCCGCGGGAAAAGTTGGGGTGGTGCTAATTCTAAGCCGGCACCACACAGCACGGGCTGACTTTTATAATCGACATAATTTTAGACATAGTTAATCGAGCGTATACATATTGTCCGTAAACACTTCTGAAATAATGATAATGGTACTGTCCAAGCTGTGCAATGGCTTTCAAATGTTACCTAATTATAGGATGGGTAGTTTTTGCGTAATTGCACAGCAGGTCAGGCGTTCAATTTAGACTTAGGGCTTCAGTCATTCGGGTGTTGGATTTCTACCCTTTTGTGCGCTCTGTATTTCTGTATTTTATTTATTGCATTCATACAATCAGGTCTTAGTGATTAGGTGAGGTTAAGTTAAGATCACAGTACGTACCCATTTAGGGTGTTGAAATGGAAAACTGGCAGGTATGGTGCCTTTCTACTAAAGATGAACTACATTTATGGTATCTATAACAATTTATAATTAACTAGCGACCCGCCCCGGCTTCGCACGGGTGCAATAAAATACTACTATTACTATACATATAAACCTTCCTCTTCAATCTTTAAAGCTTGGGACGGGCTTTGCTCCAACTCAAAAAATAACAACTAACAGGCTAAAGGTTTCTTCGTCGCTTCTTTACTTTACTCTACATACCGAAGCGACAGAAATCAAAAAATATCACTTTATTTCCGTGTCAGTGTTTAGTTTCATATTTTGACCTTTTCTAAGTGTACATTTATTGTATTTATGGAAATAAAGAGTTTTTGATTTTGATTTTGAATCACTCTATCTACTAAAAAAAACCGCATCAAAATCCGTTGCGTAGTTTTAAAGATTTAAGCATACATAGGGACAGAGAAAGCGACTTTGTTATAAACTACGTAGTGAAGTAGCGAGTCGCTCTTGGGGTTCTTGCATGCCCAAGCTTGTTGCTGACTGTACAGCGCACAAATAATCAAATAAATATGAAATACTGACCGATCCAAGCGGCGAATCTCCGTTCCGCGGGCGACGCGGCCGCGTGCAGTTTCAGGCGGTGGGAATGCGGCGCTCTGAAACGAATATTACATTTTTCAGTTAAAAAATACAATAAAATCTCTCAAAAGAGTCGCCAACAGGTACATGACAATGTGATACTCATAATGACGTTTTGTTGAGATATGACTGGTGAAGTCCTGTGGGATCCTATTTGGGTCGCTGAGTCAGAGGAATAAGTGAGTTCCCATGTTTGTTTTCTTACTAATATTATAAAGCCGAAAGTTTGTGAAATGTGAAATTTTTGTTACATAGATAGAATCTCCAAAACTACTGAACAGATCAATATGAAATTTGGCGTACGTTTAGAACATAGCCTAACTTAGATAAGCTACATATTATAAGCGAAAATACGCGTGCGAGGCCTCGGGCAGAAGCTAGTAACATTATATAAAGTGTTTAAAAATTAGTACATAGTGCACAATACTGAAGGACGAAATTCACTTGCCGCCGCAATTAAATTTTAGTGAACAAACCAACCGGAGCCAGTGTGGCTCCAGCCAGAGGCAGATTGTGATATATGTGGGAAGTACCTGGATGTGAGTTCCCTGGTGAGCCTGTCCGGGTATCCCTGCAGCAGCGCCGCCCCCCCGCAGACCACCACGCCCCCCCAGAGCGCGGGCCGCGCGTCCGCGTCGCACGCGCCCGCCGCCGCGCACACTTAGGGAACAAACATACTATTAGAAATCACATTATTTATCCTACTAACATTATAAAGCCGAAAGTTTGTGAAATCTGAATTTTATTTCCTAGGATCTCCAAAACTACTAAACAGATCATGATGAAATTTGGCGTACGTTTAGAGCAAAGCCAAAATTAGATAATAGACTACTTATACCAAAAATAGGCGTGCGACGCCGCAGGCATAGATTTATTCAGTGCCACCGTCTATTTTGTTCTTTTCATGTCCTGTCCATCCCAAGGTTGCCTGGAAGAGATCGCTCACAGCGATAAAGCCGCCCTTTATACTTCCTGTATTCTAAGTTTTGTTTCCTGTCTTTGTGTGGTATAGTAAAGTATTTTCTATCTATCTATCTAATAACTCCCATGCGAGATGTCAGTGCAGATCGCAGGTTCCCCATATTCCCCTTATAGTAAACTCAGCATGTGTTAGTTACCTAGATGATGCGCCGCCAGCGAGTGCTCGAACAGAGTCTCCGCCAGCTTGAACCTCTCGGGGCCGAAGTCCTGGTGGTACCCCCCCGGGAACTCGTAGTGTACCATGGGGATGCTCAGGGCTACGCGCTCGTCGTACGCGCTCTCTGATACCTGGGGACATGATATTAGAAGTTAGAATAAACATAAACAATCCTAAATATTAACCAACTAGACGATCGCCTCGCGGTTTCACCCGCGTAGTTCCCGTTCCCGTTGGAATTCCGGGATAAAATATAGCCTATGTCACTCCCTGAAAAGTAAGCTTCCTAACGGTGAAAGAATTTTTCAAATCGGTTCAGTAGTTTCGAAGCCTATTCAACACAAACAAACAAACAATCAAATCTTTCCTTTTTATAATATTAGTATAGAAGTATAGATTTGATAATAATTTGTAGTATCGGCCTGTCTAAGTGCTTATGAGTAAAAAAATTATAAAAATGGTTAAAATCTTTTCTACGCACTTTCTACGACCGCAGGGTTGAGATCTCTGCCAAATTAGCAAAGCCACCGTTTAAATACGATTTTTTTTCGCAATCGTGTTATCGGGGATCCCGTGAGTACTGAGATCTAGGCCGAGTTTGACAACCAAACGCGTTAGGTTCGCCCTTTAAGGCGAATAGTAGGGGTGATAGTGGCGCCTCTACATATTTAATTTAATCATTAAGTTATACAAATGAATTATTAAGAAATCGGACCGCTGGTAGACGATACCTATCACAAGCTTTTATTTAATGTAATAGTTTTGTTTTGTGTTACTCAATCAAAAACCTTGTTTGGAGAGCTTGGTGGCCACCAATAGGAACTAAACTCTTGAAACAAGTAACTGCCTAAATGATACAGTACAAAATTATTATAGATACATTTAAAAAAAGCTTATGATAGATATCGTCTACGCGCGGTCCGATTTTTTGATAATACCTTTGTATAACGTAATTATAAAATTATCGAAATAAAGTTATTGACTTCTGTTGTATCATATGTGACGCCATCTAGTAGTTTTCTTTTGGAGTTCTCAGTGAAGCTATCTAGCTTCTGTTCTAATGATGCTTCTGTCGACGTTGCCTCTGTAGTTCAGGTGGCGTTGGTTAGATGTCGCTACAAGTATTACAAGTTTCATCACCTGCGCCACAGTGTGTACAAAGTCCTCGTACTGTTTCTTCAGCATGTACTGCTGCCAGGAAGGAGTCAGTCCAGAAGGTAGGGGCTTCAGGGTGTAGCGGCCGCGTTCGCGCTCTCGGATTACTTCTTTACTCTGGAATAATCACATCACACTAATATTATAAATGCGAAAATTTGGATGGATGGATGTTTGTTACCTCTTCACGCCAAAACTACTAAACGGATACGGCTGAAAATTTGCATACAGGTAATTTTAATCCTGGAATCAAACATAGGCTACATTTTATCCCATAAATCAGTTCCCATGGGATAGAAATCACCTTTAAACGTTAAACATAGAAACAATGCGTGCGAAGCCGCGGGCATAAACTAGTACATAATAATTAGCATATAGTCAAAAGGTTTTAACATCCTGTCAAATTGTTGTTTTCCTTTGTCGGTTCTTCGCGAGATATGGCCGGCCCACTGCCACTTCACCTAGCTAATTCTTTCACCTATGTCAATCACTTTGTTTCTCTGTCGGATGTATTCGTTACGAATCCTAGCCATCAGAGAGACTCCGAGCAGAGCTCTGTCCGTAGCTCTCAGCTCTATAGGTCATGCCGGGTAGGACGCACAGTATAGTATCTAACCCAGTGGTTCCTAACCTGGGGGTAATTACCCCTCCGGGGGTAAAACAGCTATTCTGCGGGGGTAATCATGCGGCAATTTTAGTAGGTTTTAGAAAAATTGTACCCGATAATTTCATTTCGACGCATTGTAACTGATTTTTTCAGTGACATTAACAGTCTGAATATCTCATTACAAGGAAATATGACGAACATTTTGACAGTACAGGATAAAGCTGCAAGTTTTCTGCGTAAATTGGAACTTTATCAACGCAGAGTTCAAGTTGGCGATATGTCGACGTTCACACAACTGTGTCAGCAATTGGTAAATGATGAATCTGAAAAAATCACGTTTGAAAATTCCGTGATTCACCATTTATAATATTTTCAGAAGTAGACTCACTGAAGCAATATTTATCGGACATGGACTGCCGCCGTCGTCAGTCCAATTCTTGGATATTAGGACCATTTTCTACTGATGATGAAATTTTTAAAGATGAAGAAGTATCGTAGCCGAAGTTGAATTTTTCAGACTACGCGAGAATAGCACATTCAAAGTGGATTTTCGAAATGATGACCTCGGTATATTTTAGCGTAAAGTAGGTGCTGAATATCCTATTATAGCAGACAGGGCATTAAGAATGTTAATACCTTTTGCGACCACATTATAGACGTGAGAATGGATTTTATCTTAAGTGACAGTAAAAACAAAGGCTAGAAACGGTATCAATGACTGTTTCTATCACCGGAACATAATACAATTCCACCTTCACATCAAATAAGTATCATAAATAAATTAAGAATTCTACCTAGGCACACTAACATAGAAATTGTGATTAGGTCTTAATATATTTTTTTGCAATTTTTTTTATTATTAAAAGCTATTATAAGTATGCATGACTGTGTTGTTTTTTTTGATAACATTTTAAAGGGGGGTCAAACCAGTTTTCCTGATAGGTCATAAGGGTAGCCAGACCAAAAAGGTTAGGAACCACTGATCTAACCTGTATACTGTAGATGGGTAACATCTGTATGTGCATGTTGTATCTAACCTGTATACTGTAGATGGGTAACATCTGTATGTGCATGTTGTATCTAACCTGTATACTGTAGATGGGTAACATCTGTATGTGCATGTTGTATCTAACCTGTATACTGTAGATGGGTAACATCTGTATGTGCATGTTGTATCTAACCTGTATACTGTAGATGGGTAACATCTGTATGTCCATGTTGTATCTAACCTGTATACTGTAGATGGGTAACATCTGTATGTGCATGTTGTATCTAACCTGTATACTGTAGATGGGTAACATCTGTACGTGCATATTGTATCTAACCTGTATACTGTAGATGGGTAACATCTGTATGTGCATGTTGTATCTAACCTGTATACTGTAGATGGGTAACATCTGTACGTGCATATTGTATCTAACCTGTATACTGTAGATGGGTAACATCTGTATGTGCATGTTGTATCTAACCTGTATACTGTAGATGGGTAACATCTGTATGTGCATGTTGTATCTAACCTGTATACTGTAGATGGGTAACATCTGTATGTGCATGTTGTATCTAACCTGTATACTGTAGATGGGTAACATCTGTATGTGCATGTTGTATCTAACCTGTATACTGTAGATGGGTAACATCTGTATGTCCATGTTGTATCTAACCTGTATACTGTAGATGGGTAACATCTGTATGTGCATGTTGTATCTAACCTGTATACTGTAGATGGGTAACATCTGTACGTGCATATTGTATCTAACCTGTATACTGTAGATGGGTAACATCTGTATGTGCATGTTGTATCTAACCTGTATACTGTAGATGGGTAACATCTGTACGTGCATATTGTATCTAACCTGTATACTGTAGATGGGTAACATCTGTATGTGCATGTTGTATCTAACCTGTATACTGTAGATGGGTAACATCTGTATGTGCATGTTGTTGAGCGTCAGCTTGGCTTGCGCCGCGAGGTGGTCGCCGCCCACGGGCGAGCGAGCCGCCGCGCTCACTATCGCGTACCTGGAACGTTAATATCGCGTTACAATCGCTCTGCGAGCTTCTCTTGTGTTGCACGTACCACAATAGTACGTCTAATAAGAGAACCTATACACATGGACAATACTTTCGGAAGCTCATAGAGCGGGCGCCTGGAGGACGCACCGCTGAGGCTGGGCAGTGAATGCGTTAATTTCTCGGACTGATCTGAGTGTCTAGTCTATACAGGGTGCAACGGAAAGGGTGTACTACGCCGAAAAGGGGTGATTCTGGACATCGAGGGGGTCAACTTTTGTTGTACGATTTTGTGAATTGCGTCTTTTGCGATTTAGAAATTTATTGCACACACAAGAGTAGTTTTGTAAAAATAAAAAATACGTGATTCATTATTTACTTTAAAGTTTATTTATACCGAGTTTTGAGTGAATCGAACCAAGGAATAATAATTCTCCATATAAAATTTATCACCCTTTTTAAACCACCTCAGAGGTTAATTTTTGAAAATTAAATTAGCCTATGTTATTCTAGAACACTCACTATCTACATAACAAGTTTCATTTAAATCGGCGAAGTACTTACGGAGATAAGTGGCAACCAACATTCACACAAACAATTTACAATATTAGAAGGATAATAAGTATCTCACCCATCCACCACCGGCACAGCCGAGGTCTGGCTGGCCCCCGCATCCAGCACCAGCGCCGTACTCTTCCCGTTCGCGAAGGCAGCCAGCACCGCACTCTTCACCAAGAAGAACGCCGGAGCGTTGTACTTCTCAAACAGCAGCTCTGCGAGCTTCTCCCGCGCCGGCCGGGAGGTCCAAACTGCTTCTGTGAAGAGTGCCGGGTGGTGTTCTGAAGGGGAGCGGATAACCTGGAGACAGGGTATTCATTTTATAAGTACAGCTTAACATTTCACAGAGAATTTTCTATACTTACTCGGTTCTGGAATCAAAGATATTTATTTTATGACAACAAATATATTAATGAACGCAATTGATACGAATAACAGAAAACAACAAATTTAACGACTCATTAATGCACAAGCGCAGATAAAATGGTAAAATCTGAGTTCAAAAACGGAAGAGAGAGGTATGAAATTATGAGTGAAAAGTATTACAGCCAAAAATTGATTTGAACATTTTCAATCAGATACCAGTGATACCAGTGTCGTAAAATAACTTTCACCAATATTTCTGTGATTTGTAACCCCTTTGTTTACAATACTAGAATTTTAGAACTAAGTATATGTACTAAGTAGAATTTTAGAACTAAGTATTTTAGTACGAAGTATACTAAGTAACTAAGTATACTACTACAGTACAATCTCACTAATCCGGCACTTCGATAGATCGGCACGTCCAATAATCCGGCACTCTCCGCCCACGCCTCCCTCCTCACCCCTCTATACCTGTGCGCTTGGTCGCTGCGTCGTCGTCGACTAGCAGTCTAACCTCAAAACTTATCACAACAGAGCAAATTATGACCGATGAAGAAATTGTATGTGAAGCAGTACAAGAAGAAAGCTCTGTAGAAATATTGGAGCCACCAACTACTACAACTGCTGTAAAAGTTAAACCAGATGATGCATTGATTTGTTTCAATACCTGCATAATATGGGCAGAAGAAAACGGCATATCTGGCAAAGATATTATAATTCTTCGCAACATGCGAGAAAAGGTTTTTAAGCAAGGACTACAAGTTGCACAAAAGCAGACCTCAATTAAGGATTATTTCAAAACTTAAAAAATTTAATACATTATATACATTTATTCTCTCTATGAAATGCTTCATTTTATTAATTACCTATGACTTTTTCAGTATAATCTAGTAATCCGAACATTCCAATAATCCGGCATCCTCCGGTTTTTAATAGTGCCGGATTAGTGAGATTACACTGTATATATAAGGGGGTTAAGTAAATTGAACTGTTATTTCCTCTGGAAGCGACTGTATACTATACACACATTTTGAGATTGCTCTCTCTCTCAAAAGCTTTATTAGTGTGACATCTGATCATGGGGGTCTTTCTTATGCCTATATCCAACAGAGCCCGAGAGGAAATGTAGAGATAGATAAGTGATGCTATTTAGACACCACACTACTGGGTAATATGCATTTGCAGCTCTCCTCAAAAGCTGGTGTGTATTGCAAAGGCGTAACCAAGAATAAAAGTAAGATCCGGTACCTTTGAATAGCAATAATCCAGCATCTTCTCAAACAGATCCCAGTTATCGATCTGTCCGTCCTTCATGTAGGTGTGCACCTCCATCTGTGGACGTGGGACATGCAGCTGTGTGACATCCATGTAGTGGCTGATGTCATCCGTCTTCTTTGCTGTAAGATGGTTGATGAGGAACTTTATTTCAATAGTAGATTTAGGTGCTAAAATATTAGAATGTAAATTTTTTAAAGGCAAAACCTCTGATATGATATGAAAATCTATCAAATTAAGATGTGAACTATTTATGTCTCTCCATGAGATATCACCAGGACACTGTGATACCTGACTTTGGCATTGAGAGTGCCAAGCGACAACAACAGAGTCCCACCAGTGATTGTTTTCATTCCGTAATAGCCTGTGTATGACGTGTCTAAAGTAGCTTGTCGATATATCTGCTACAACTCACTCTCAGTGCCCTCAGATAAGTATCTAAAAAACGTGCACTGTATAAAAAGATAAGTAAGCTATTGCCAAGGTAGAGATCCCTCGTATCTAAATTACGTTTCGAACTTAGAGTGAGGTGTTGAAACTAAGACTGGTTAACTAGGTCTAAAACACTGTGATGTTAGTGTTAACTTTATGAAATAAACGTTTATTATATTATTATTAATGTTTAGTTATTGCGTGATCATGGCGCATGAAATTATGCCGAAATATTGGAAAGCTCAAAACTCAAATCATGGGAAATATCCTGTTGTAGTTAACTTTAGTGTTAATAACCATGATGGATTTAAGTTTTATAGTAGCGTAGTGTTGAGTTTAAGGTCTTTGAGTCACTTTTAAGTTTTTTATCATCTCGTGACCAATTAAGAAGTTAATAAACCTGTGTTTAAATGAAGGAGGATGAAGGTATTTATAGATTTTTGTTAAAATTTGGAGAGTAAAAGAGTAATGCAGGGCAATATGGTTTGAAAATCTGGATAAAGCAGTGGTGTACTTTTACTCTTCTGTAGAACCTACGTGAGACAATTTGTTGAAATATTTTGTAGTGAGGAACGGGTAATATAACCTAATTTGACAGACTTTTTACATGTTCTTCGATGTTTATTAGTTCTAAGGCTCAGCCAACGAGGCTCAAAAGTAATTAAATACAAGAAGAAAGAAGCTAGGAGCTCTAAAATTTATGTAAATTGAGTTTTAGGACCCAGTAAGGGCAAAAATGCTCGATCAAAATTGACCAAGAAAACGACTCGTGAACTTACCGCTTTGCGTCACAGTTCCATCAGGAACCTTCTCCTCAGGCTCTGGAATATGCGTAGCTGGTCCAACACCAATAACTGATGGGATATCAGCCTTCGGAGTGTCTTCTTGAGCATAGCCGACTCTGAGCGAATGGTGCCCGGGATCGAATACTAGCGCGCCTATTTCGTCACCGCCGTACAGCATGCCATTTGGCGCACTCATTTTGTAAATAAAACTATTATTTTTGTGTAATTTTGAGATCTATTTTTGATAAAATAATAAGAAATCTACTTCGACGCTTGTTGTTTTGATGAATGAATGATATCGCATTGACAGCCAGCAGAATTGGATTGAATTGAATGAATGGGATGAGTGAAGTGAATGTTTAAAAAGTGACGGTACTGCTAGCTTAAAAAAAATACGGGGCTTTGGCTTGCCAGCTTCTGCTAAAACAAAACTTGTGGTTTGTCGTCAAAGGCGCGAAAACCAAATGTCAAAATAAATAAAACTCATAAATTTCTAGATTACAAAACTATAATTAAATAAGCAATTGATAGGTTCTTTGGGTACGTATAGGTATGGTATTATGTATTAATTTCAGGAGCTGATCGACGAGGCCATAAAATCTAAGACACCAAAAGCTTGAAAATACATACATTCACTTATTAACTTTTATAACTAGTAAACACCAAAAAAACACCATTACAGTTTACAGTGGTTACAAAATTAAATGCCTAGGTATTAGGTTAGGTGCCTATGTACCTACTAGGTACTTTAAAAACTTGACACCTACCTACACATACAAATAGTTTATGAAGACCATCACAAGGTTTCTACTAATGAAGCAATTAAGAAGGTAGTTAAGAAACCGGGATAAACTGTTTAGATCTTACATCGCTAATTCATTAACTAAACATTCAAATACCTACATAAATGCACACCTACTGCGACTACCTACTGCCTAAATCTAATTTGATTAAAAATGACACCGAGAATTTTTAGAAGTCGAAAATAATTTTTTTGTGTTTTGAATATTACTTATTCTATTTAATTTAATTATTTGAGCTTAAATTGCAAAACTTACGTTAGTGGGAAGTTGCACAAGGATTTGTAAATTGATCACAATATCAATATTTATTAATCATATTTGAATATGTACTTATGTCGTATTTTGTAGGGTTTGACAGCTCACTAATTACATTTTAGCTATATATATAACCTTACGCAAGAGAACCTGTAAGTTCATAAATTATGAACTTACAGGTTCTCTTGATAGTGAAACTAGTACAAGTACAGTCAGCGAAACAGATAAGCATACTAAAAAACGGTGTATGAATAAATACAGTCTGTTCAGTTTTTATATTATTTTATGACTACGTTGTAGAATAGCTACTGAAATAAAAATATGCAATACCTAGATAGATCGATCTCTCTCACCCAAGTCCCTTAGCTATGTACCTAATAACATATAAAAATAAATACAATACAAAACGCAATCTTCACAATTCCATCATTCCTTATGTTATAATTTTCACATCAGTCTCTCGTGCACAATACAAATGTTAGAATCTTTTCAATCACCATTTCGATTATTATTAAATTTCAATTTATCTATTAATACCTACCATAGGCTCACAAGGAACACTTAGACAAATCAAATACTTAGATTAATTGCATTTCAAAACATTAAATCATAGAAAATTATAAACAACAATAAATAATTTTAGGTAAGACCATTTTTATTTTTTCATATAGGCAGAGAATATAATAGATATATGGAATATAATAATATCTCACAATGACTTTCACGCAAATATAACCTTCACTTCTAGGCTTCAGAGGTTTACATCATGTTTAATAAACCGGCCAAGTGCGAGTATACTCGCACACGGAGGGTTTCGTTCCATCATCGTTCAAATCTATTTCTCAAACGAATCTAAAAATACCAACTGTTGGAGAAACCTTTAAATTTATTTTATTTTTTGTTTGTTGGTATTAATTAAAGTTGAACTGTTACTTACTTACATAAAGAAAGTTTCATGTGTCTACCTATTATGGTTCAAGAGAGCCATGACAAAGAGCAAAAATAGCCAAAAATCGTGTTTATTGTGTGGGAACCCGCTTTAATTTTAAAGTTTATTTTATTTCTAGTATTTGTTGTTTTAGCGGCAAGAAAAATACACGTTTTGTGAGGCTTAGTACCTAATAGGGTTTCGTTGGCACCCATTGGGTAAGAAAACCTAAAAAACTACATTTATAATTTTTTGTTAAGCCTACTTCTACTCTCTCTTTCTTCCCAGCTAGTTATACTATAATATGGTGTGGGGTCAGCTTTCCTAATTGAATTCCTCCACTTCGCTCTTTGGTAAGCCTACTTCTACATCGAATTTAATGAAATAATACTATGTTGTTAGTGTAGTGTAGTGCAAATTGTGATAGTTATGAAAAACTATACCTAAATGATAAAAGGACGTTTATTTGGAATTAAGTAGGTGCCTACTCAGATGATTTTTTGGTGCTGTGTCTAGTTAAAATATTATAATAGCTAGTTTTATGACTAACATTGATTAGGTACTAATTATTTTTTAACACCAAGATTTTTGTAGAATATTGAGAAATATTGAAATTCTTTTCAGTTCTAATTAGGTATCTATTCATCGATTTTATTCAGTATAGTGATAGATCTGGTATTATACTTAGATCTATGGGTAAAGGTCCTAATCCTTTAATTCAGTACATGGGTTAATCTACGTACGACTAGACATCAATAGACATAATAGTCACAAATTCACATCAAGTCTACACATTTATATTTTATCACTAAGGTTAAATTGTAATTTTTTTAGTTTTTGATTACAAAAAGACAATAAATAGCGTTTTTTTTATAGAAATAGGTAAATCACCTACAAAAGTTACAATATGCCTAGTAAAATACAGTACATCCTCTAATCATTTTATCATCAAGTAGATTATAGTAGAAAATGTAAATTATTTACCTAATATGAAAGGGAATGGTTAAATAAGTTCGAAGAACCTTCTCTCTATAGGTATACTACTACTACACCTTCGATGACGGATATAAAAATTAGGTAAATTTTTATAAATATTTTAGGTTGGTAGGAACCATAAAATACTAGACCAAATACACTGAAAATGGCGAGGAAGTAGTACATAAGCATATAATGATAAGTACTTTTACTCACTGCCTTCCGTTACAGTACAGACAATCAGAAATATTGGTTTGGAACCAACTACAAGATAAGTGTCACGCCGATAACATTGTCTTTTATACAAACTGTTAGACGACGACGACACAAGGAGTCTATACAGTCCATCCAGAACACAAAATGTTTCATATTTTATTGTGAACTCTTAAAACCTTCGTCATTACTGGAATGTATTAAGCCATAGAGTGCCGATGACGCACATGTACAAATTTGTACAGCTTCTAGAGCTGGCTACTCTGGTTGAGCAGTGCATGCGATAGCACATAGAGTGTCCATGACGCAGGTGACGATGCAGAGAAGCGATGGACACGCCCTTGCAGGTAGCATCGCTGAATCTAGGCAATGAATGCATTAACCCACAGTGTGACACACTCTAGATATAGAGCTCGAGGCACAGTGACTCATCGCTGATAAGCCTGGCTGTGTAGTTTACTGCAGCTGACATCCAATGCTGACGGCGCTCAGGAAGGAAGCGTTGGCCATGCCAGCATCGCCGTCCGTCAGCGCCTGCGGTGGCACGCCGGGGTTGCAGTCGTGGCAGACGCAGTTTGTTGTCAGTGTGCAGATGCCTGAAATACGAATAAGTAGGTATTTAATTTCTATCTCTCCTACAAAATCCTCTAATTATAACAATATTATAAATTTTATATCGAGTTTAAAGTTTAAACACCTTAAATGTATAAGCGTGTCTCTCGCACTTAGCCTTTTCTTGAAACGGACTGAATGGATCTTAGTGAAATTTGGCAAGGTTTAGGTACAATTTTTTTCCAATTCTTCCAACATAAACAAGGTTCGTTGTTACCCGCTATCATTCTTAATGAAGTTAATAAAAAGTGCTTACCTCTAGCCAAAGCAATGGCTTCCCATTTGATGAGTTCGTTGATGCTGCAGTTTCGTTTCAAGAGGCGCTGTAGGAACATTATAAATGTTAACTACTTAAAGTTAAAAATATTCTTTTATAGGTAAATAAAAATTAAATAAAGTAGAAGTTGGAAAGGAAGGTTCTTGCAGGTGAATGTCTAACAACTTTGTTTACAGAGAACTCTAACATCGTTCACTCGTTCATCCATTCACTCGTTCCTTCGAAATGGGCACTTAACTTTTTAGTTGATTGTACCAACTTTAGTAGATGCGACCGAAATTTTATGCGTTCATAGCTTAGGTTTATTTCATTTTATTCTGACCTCCATCACATGTGTGTTGGGGACCGCCCACATCTGCTCATCTGTCAAATCCTGAAACAAAATATTTAAATTATTTCCTTTCTGAAACTATTTACCGCACAACAAGAAGTAGGTAGGGAGGTACTTACTTATGTAGATACCACAGATACCAAGTTAGTTTCATGTATAATAATTTGACGTGTTTTAAAAAACGATAACCCGACTTCAAATTCTTCTAGTGAAGACATCTAGTTCAAATTCAAGTCTAACTAATTCAGTTTGATGATACAGACCCTATCAAATATAAAAAGAATTATAAAAATCAGACTACTCTGTAAAGAGTTTGCGTGGTCAAACATTACAATCAGTGAGTGAACAATCAATCATGTTTTGCTACCCTTAGAGTAGGATTATTTTTTTTTCAAATTTAAATAGAACCATTTTCGGGGTACCTATACCTTTTCCAATAAAAAAGAATTATGGAAATCGGACTACCTACTCTGTAAAAAGGTATGCGTGGTCATACATTAAAAAAATATACGCGTCGACTTGAGAACCTCCTCCGTTTTTCGTCGGTTGTAAAATAGGTCAGTACCTATTTTTCAACTTTATTTTTTTACAGGTTTCGCAGCAAGTAGGCAAAGTTCATTTCCGTTCATTTATTGTTTAATAGGAACCAAACACCGGTAGGTAGCTACCTACCTAATGTACAATATTTATATTATTAATAGTAGGTAGGTACCTACCTAATAGTAATAAAATACTAATATTAAAAGAGGAAAGATTTGATTGTTTGTTTGTATTGAATAGGCTCCGAAACTACAGGACCGAATTGAAAAATTCTTTCACCGTTAGGAAGCTTACTTTTCAGGAAGTGACATAGGCATATTTTATCCCGGAATTCCCACGGGAACGGGAACTACGCGGGTGAAACCGTAAGGCGGTCGTCTAGTACAAACATAAAACTCGCAGATCTTGAGCAGTTCTGAGAAACATTCAATGTGTTTAACACTTTTGAAATAAGTAGATTGTTCACTGTTCGTGTAACTTAAAATCAAAATATACTTCATTAGGATCACCATCGGATTTCGATTTAAAAAACGAAATCAGTTCACAATATTTTCATTTTCAGCTAGCATTAAAAACGTACGTATATAAAAAGGAGGACTTAGAGTAGGTAAGGGAAGACGAGAGGACAAAAGATGGAAAAGGAGGACATGTCCTTCTCTTGGATACCATCTGGCAACCCTATCTCACCTGAGTAGCTCTCGACTTGTTCTTCTTTATCTTCTTGGCGGCCCCCGCGCCACAATACCGCACGTCCTGGCTGGCGAGCGAGGACACGTCGAACTGAATGGAGTTCACGTCTATGGAGGTTGCGTCGTCGGCCGTGGGCAGCTCGAATTTCTTGAAAATTAAGAAAATTACTTCAATTTCTTCTTTATCATTTTTTAATTTCTGTTTTTATTAACTTAAGTCAGTGCTCACATTACAGATAATTTGACGACTTCTGTAGCACAGGGTGCGATTCCCGGCTCAGGACAAAATGTTTGAACGATCTGATATACATATCTATACTAATATTATAAAGAGGAAAGGTTTGATTTTTTGTTTGTTTGTTTGTTTGTATGAATTGAATAGGCTCCGAAACTACTGGACCGATTTGAAAAATTCTTTCACCGTTAGGAAGCTTACTTTTCAGGGAGTGACATAGGCTATATTTTATCCCGGAATTCCCACGGGAACGGGAACTACGCGGGTGAAACCGCGAGGCGATCGTCTAGTTATATATAATCAAAAACTTTATTTATTTGTGCTTACACAACAGGGACAAAATTAATAATATTAACCCCCCCCCCGACAGATTTTCATGAAACATGTCTAAGAACACTCGGGATAAAATTATCTATGACACAAAAAAACCTTAACGAAAATCGGTTCATCCGTTTGGGAGCTACGATACCACGGACAGATACACAGATACACAAAATATAGACACACACGTTAAACTTATAACACCCCTCTTTTTGCGTCGGGGGTTAATAATAACTTAGACAAATCAAATTGTCAGTTGCTTTTTAGCACTTTTTCCTATAAACGAAGAATCTAAATACAGGTAACTTACCTATACCCCTATACCTAACTTAAATAGGTTAAGTTATATCTGAATAGCCACTACATTGCAATGTTTTGAGGATTTAAATTGAAGATATACAAATACAAAATCAGTTATATCCAAAAAGTATTTGTAACAAATAAAGTTAGAGCTCTGTCTCCTGTGGTAGCTACAATGTAGCTGTGGTACAGTACAGGAGAACAGCATAAATATTAATGAGATTTAAGAAATTAAATCAGTAATAATTGGTTATATGGTTGGTACCCTGATGACTGGAGGGCATACGCGCTATAACAAACCCTTTGATATGATTTGGTAGTTACCTGCGTAATCTCGGTAGATATAGTTTTTTTTCTATTGATCATATGTGGTCAAGCGTTTAGCCACCAACTCACTTATGAACCTAAGTGAAGATGTTGCCTAAGATGGAGCACGCTTTCTCAGAAGGATCTTATTTACCCTGGACTTGAAGATATGATACTGGGTTAGTGACCAAATATCATAGAAATAACACTCGGACATACACAAACCTGGAGGTTTTCCTCCTGTGAGTCAAACTCCATGTCTTGCAGGTCCAGAGTAGTCATAGAGGTGCCAGTCACGGATGGAAGAGTCTGGTAGTGGAGCTGTGAAGAGAGAGGGAGTTGTGTCATCAAAGTTTAGATAGAGAGAGCGTGATAGTGATACCTACTCCTTAAAATTGTTACTTAATCATAAGTAATTTTATGATTTGTTAAGCGAAGTGTAAAAAATCCCTCCTCAACCTCAACAGCCTGTATTAGTCATACAGGCTGTTGAGGTTGAGGAGGGATTTTTTTGCTGGACGCAGGCCTCCCCCTGATAAGCGCCTTGTTAGCTTTACCTCATGGGGGTAGTGCCCATAATCCCCACGCTGGGCATGCGGGTTGGGGATCGCAGTACGGTGGTAGAATTGTTCTGCAGGGGGCGCTGCTGCCCGCCCCTGGTGCCTTGACTGTTTAACTTCATAAATCATCTCCTATAACTTAATGAATCATCTCATAATGTGTTTCTCCGCACGTCTCGGCTTCGCTATTTCAGAACTAAAATGCCGCTAGGGCGTGCACGTTTTTATGTCTACGGATAAATAGGTACCTTATTTTCTTCAGCTCTAGCCATCATAATTCGACGAGCTGCGACGATGTCGGCGGCGTCATCCTGGAAAAATATAAAATTAGCGCCTGCCTTTATTTCCTAAATCAGCAACTGCAAATAGGTAGGTACTTAAATATTTATTCTATCTATGCAATATGTATATAATTCTATGTATGCAACTGTTTGTACCAATATCGAAAATGAAAGTATATTTATTTTTTCTAATAACAATCTTACAGTACCTAATGTTCCTGCGGTCTTCACACTAGGCTAAACAGTAACATGACTGAACATAACGAAATTTCGGACTACTCACTAGCTCATAGTTATGATAAGAATGAGCGCACAAAATAAGATAAAAATAAAATTAAGAGGGAACAAAAACATACCCTAGCCCTCCTCAGGCTAGAGGCAATGCGCAAACAGCATTATCCCATCGAAAAAAAGGGTAGTTAGGGTCGCTGAGTTAGGGTAGTTAGCGTCGCTGAGTTAGGGTAGTTAGCGTCGCTGAGTTAGGGTAGTTAGCGTCGCTGAGTTAGGGTAGTTAGCGTCGCTGAGTTAGGGTAGTTAGCGTCGCTGAGTTAGGGTAGTTAGCGTCGCTGCGTTAGGGTAGTTAGCGTCGCTGAGTTAGGGTAGTTAGCGTCGCTGCGTTAGGGTAGTTAGCGTCGCTGAGTTAGGGTAGTTAGCGTCGCTGAGTTAGGGTAGTTAGCGTCGCTGAGTTAGGGTAGTTAGCGTCGCTGAGTTAAGGTAGTTAGCGTCGCTGCGTTAGGGTAGTTAGCGTCGCTGAGTTAGGGTAGTTAGCGTCGCTGAGTTAGGGTAGTTAGCGTCGCTGAGTTAGGGTAGTTAGCGTCGCTGAGTTAGTGTAGTTAGCGTCGCTGCGTTAGGGTAGTTTCTTCCGCCGCGTTAGCCACGGTCGAACGTTCTGCTATGAGCCTCTTTCGAGAGGGGTTCAAAAAAAAGAATTAAGGAAGTAATTAGGTTACGTAATACATAATAATTGAGCCCGGAGACAAATTATGGACGCATGTTGCTTGATCAATTGCTCAACCGAGACTGACTCGAAGTCACTGCAAGCAAGAGCTGACACTGAGGGATGCAAAATGCAACGCAGCAGTAACTAAGAAAATTCATACATTGAAGGGTTATAACAGTTCCATTGAACTAAACAAATTAAATGCGGCAATCACCTGGCATGACCCCCAGACCTTTGCTAAATAAAGTATCAAATTGTATTTTTTTTGTAATTTTGTTTTGACGTTATACGAAGTGACCCTAGACGAAGTGCAGTAAGTAGGTATTAATATTAAATTATAATTTGTATTCATCTGTATTTATTTTTATATTTATTTATTTATTAACGCTTATAAGTGCTATAAGTGGTACAACAGGCGAAGTAAGAACAAAACTTTTGACACACCCTTTATTTCAAAAAAGATTTCAAGCTACATGATCCTTAATAAGTATTGATCAAAGATCAAACAGTTGGAATCCCTTAATGGTAGATTCAGGAGGAGCAGGCAATGCCCGCGGGAACCCAGGGATGACCGTCAGACCACGCTGCCTCAGCCTCTTTCGTTCCGGCACCATATCAACAGGAACTCTCTTCGTAGGCAGAACCTTGAACCTCCTTCGGTAAGGCACATACGACATCTGTTTGAACAAGACTCGCGCTTCCACGCCTTGAGTCTGTTCCATTACAGATATAATGTCCCTCTCTCTCTTCAATACATCCTTACGCTCGTCTGACGACACGGGAGATTCTGCAATTTCAGAGCATTTTGCTAAGAACGCCTGCAGTCTTTCCGGATCCTGCAGTTGTTTGGTGACCTCATAAGCCTCTTCCACTAGAATGCGTACTTCGTTACAGTTGTTCTGCTGCATATCTCCACTCATCAGAACGAAAGTGGCGTTCAGCCACCACGTGTTACTGGCTATTTCTTGCGCGTCCCGCTGGCAACGTTTACCATAAAACTTAGCAAGCGCATAATTTTTCTGCTCGCAAAGCAGCTTCGATAACTCGTATTGCAACCAACATTTCATGTAAGCGTTTTCGCATAGGTCCAGTGTGTAGATAACTTTTTCTGTCGCGAGTTTCACGTCTCCCAGGTTGTGAGGGTACGTTGCCATGACGGAGTCGTAAGATTGCGCTCGACCGACGGGTAGACCCATTAGGAAAGCCACTCGGCGACGGTTTCCACGCTCGCTGAGGTTGTAAGAGAGACGATGTTGCTGGAGATAAGCCTCTCCGATGGCCCTGTAGAGTCGGTCCGTGTATGTGTCTTTATCAGGCAGCGTGCGAGGAGTTCTGTTGTCCAAATAGGTTTGCAACCTCTCCGCTTGGGTCATCACTTGTTTCACATTGTGCCGTTTCACGCTGGCGTCGATGCTTTTTAGATACCGCTCAGCCATTCTCGCTCCTGTCTCTCTCTCCTTTATAAGCAACTGTGCGTTGAATTTGCTTTGATATTTTGATTCTGTTCGCTGAGCCAGTTTGATTGTGTAGTACGGTCTCTGTGCGCGCAAATTATCCTGTCTATACGTCAACATTTCCAACGCTGCTTTGATAATATTTTTTAGTTCTGCACTTCCAGCCTGGTTCGCCGATTGTATACAGGTATCCTCTGTTAGCGCTTGAAGGAAGAACTTATCATAAGCCATGGGTCCTAGATATTTCATGGCAAGGACACGAGATAGGGTCATAGCTTGTCTGGCTTCTAACTGGGTCAGCTTCTTTTTAGTCTCTTGTTTCGGAATTCTACAGTTGTGTCGCGGTTTCCGCGGCTGATCGTCATGAAAATCATTTACTTCTTCCTGCTTGATGATAGGTAGAAAATCCATCAAGACGTTGCCAGCATTGACTCCTATACAGTCCTGGATGGTCTCCAACCCCTGGTTGATTCCTTCCATGAAATACGGTGGCTGTGTTCGTAAGCGAGAACCTCGGAAGTTCATAACGACAGACTTTTCGAAGTCTGTCATGGTGTACAATGCGCGAGCTTGCATGTTCTTTGCTATCATGTTGCTCGGTTCGATCTGTAGGGCTGCCTCGGCGTCGGCGTAGGCTTGTAGAGGCTGGTAGGCGAGGGAGCACACCTGAGATCTTCCCGTGAGGGTATGTACGTCTGCAGGGGCGTTCTTGAAGGCCTCATCGTAGGCTACCTTCGACTTTCGGAGCTGTTCTAGGCGTCTCAGGTAAGCGCCTCGCTCGCGGTACACGGTAAGCGCACCGTAAAGTGCTTTTGGTTCCATTTTTGGTATCTTTTATTACTTAAAAGTAAATTACATAAAAATTAAAGTAGTAGCAAATTTCTTAAAAGTAGTTATAAACGTAAAGCGAATATCAAGAATTGTTTAAAAGTTTATGAATTATATGAAATATCAAATAAAAATAAGACTTAAAAAGAAAAACTAACACTGCTTGCTTGTGTTTCTAAAAGATTTTTATATATTTTGACGTGTTTGTGACATCCCAAGTCAGCCAGCAAAGGAGGTATTAGAAGCATAGAACTTCGTTCTTCTAGCATAGCGTTTGATATCCTTCTTTGCAAAGAGTTAGGTTAGCCAAGGAGGTCTTTCATTTACTGCTTCACCACTTATCTTGGCTCCGAGAACTACCAAAGTTTCATCATCGTCATCACTACACGCGCATGAGTTTATGTATTTTCTAAGGAAGGTCTACAGCATATATAAATAAAAAATAAAGTACAAGAATCAAACAAACTACAAAAAGCTAATAAATGGCTTTCACGGCTAAGTGACAGTGTGAACATATGAATACGCTATGCAATCTTACAATTGACCTCATCGTGTGGTTGAGCAGCATCCATGTCGGCTGTAGTATAGATGGCGTCAGCGAAAGTAACTTAAGGCGCTACCCCGACCCAAATCAGCACCACCACCTATTTTACCTTATTATTCTGTTAAACGAAGAAATTTTAAAAAATCGATTGGCCAGTTTGTGCTTCCTATCATAAGCTTTTTTTTAATGCCCCTGTAAAAGTTTTATTTTGTATACTTTAAGCAGAGATGCGAAGTTGCTCTTATTGCCCACCATGGTGGGAAAAACTAAAACATTTATAAAAAAGCTTATGATAGGAAGCACAAACTGGCTAATCGATTTTTTGAATTTCCTTCGTTTAACGGAATAATAAGGTAAAATAGGTGGTGGCGCTGATTTGGGTCGGGGTAGCGCCTTAAGTTACGCGGACGATATGGTGCTCAGCCCAACGGTGAGTGGCCTGAGATAAATGTTACGTTTTTGTGAATCACAATTTAAGATAAGATTCACAAAAAGTGCATGGTCTTTAGGGCCACCGGTAATTGTCCCATCAATACCTACTAATTCTATTACCCTAAATAGCTTGATCCTTAACGAGTATCGAAATTCAAATTGTAGGTACCTGGGACATATAATTACTGACGACCTTGAAGACGATGTGGACATTGAGAGGGAGCGTAGAGCTCTAGCAGTGAGAGGTAACATGGTGGCTCGCAGATTTTCCCGTTGTACTGAAGAGATTAAACTCACGCTTTTCAAAGCTTACTGCCCGAGTATGTAGGTACACGGGAAGTCTGTGGGTCAGCTATACAAAAAAGTCGCTAGTAACTCTACGCATCCAATACAATAACGTTTCAGGATGATGCTGCGGCTTCCTTGCTTCCGTAGCGCATCAGGGATGTTTCCGGAATACCAAACGGATGGTTTTGACGCAATTATCCGCAAAAAAACTAGATAGTTTTTACCGTATTCCCCGTATTCTGCGGATCCGGGAGGTCCCTGATACGCAGAATACGGGGCAGTCGCAACAGCCCTCGGGATGCTGTTGCGACTGCCCCGTATTCTGCGGATCTTGTGCGACCACTTATCTATATAATTTCGTTTCCATCAGTCCTGCGGGAACGGTATTTTACCGAATCCCAAGCCATTAGGCCATATCGTCCCTATTAATTTTATTTTTCATCTGATTTTGTTTTCTCATAACCTGTATGAAGTAATAAGTAGTCCGAAAGTTAATTAAAATTACTGGTCTCCACGTTTGCCTGGTGTGAAGACCGCAGGAAAATTGGGTACTGTAAGATTGTTACAAAAATATATTTCCATTGTTTGTACAAACTGTTGCTGAAATAAAATAAATATTTAAGTATTTAATAATAATAAAATATAAAATTCGTTTATTTCGGACAATTTACAATCTATAGAGCGTTAGTAGCACATCACACTAATATTATAAATGTGAAAGTTTGGATGGATGGATGGATGTTTGTTACCTCTTCACGCCAAAACTTCTGAACGGATCAGGCTGAAATTTTGCATACAGGTAATTCTAACCCTGGAATCAAACATAGGCTTATCCCATAAATCAGTTCCCATGGGATAGAAATAACCTCAAAACGTTAAACGCTCGAAACAACGCGTGCGAAGCCGCGGGCAGAAGCTAGTAAATTATAAAAGTTGAGTAAGAGGAGAATTAACCTAGTTCTAACAACTATAAAGTTTATTTATTTATTTAAACATGTACATCTATCCGTAGTATTATAAGTATTAAAATATAAGTAAACCCTCTCTGTATCGCATTCCGGATAAGTCTTACCCAGAGTGATGAGGAACGTCTATTATATTAATTCCTCAGGATGCTGTTGCGACTGTCCCGTATTCTGCGAATCAGGGAGGTAGTTTTTTTGCGGATAATTGTGTCAAAACCATCAGTTTGGTAATCAGCAAACATTCTTTATGCACTACAGTAGCAATGCAGTATCAAGTATTATCTAGATTCTAGAGGATAATAAAGCTTGGGACGGGATTTGCTCCAACTCGAAAAATAGCAAATAACTGCTAAAGGTTCTTCGTCGCTTCTTTACTTTAGTCTACATATCGAAGCGACAGAAATCGAAAATATCACTTAATTTCCGTGTCAGTGTTTAGTTTTATAATAAACTAGCTGCGCCCCGCGGCTTCGCCCCCGTGGAAATTTATATTTCCAACTTTCTTAATTTTTCTTTCATAAGATCCTTCTCCTGACAATAACAAACACAACAAAGAAAGAATTAGCGAAATCGGTCCAGGCGTTGTTGAGTTATGCGCTTACCAACACATTTTGCGATTCATTTTTATATTATAGAAGACTAGCTGTACCCGCGACTTCGTTCGCGATTGCCATGCCTGCCGACTAATTAAGTTCACATTTAACCACAGTTTCTCTCAAAATATGAAACGCCGCCGTGCAAAAAAACTTCGATGCGCAGAATTGGACCTATTACACTTTTAATAAAAGCATCTATGTTTGGATCCTTGTTAAATTGTGTATAAATCGGATAGGGTCTACGGGGGATAGCATGTTGTCATCTTCAATCGCATTCTTTATCCACACGACTTTTAGCTACGACTCGGCCAGCGTCAGTGTTAAGAAGTGTCATATTCGTTTCACTTCTTACTCATGGTTCCGTTCAGCTGGGGCCCTGTTCTGCTAAACTAATCGCTTCACTATGATAGGGGTATCGTCACAGAATGACACGTTTTGGTATTCTGCCTTAGATGAAAGAAATTATGATGAATGCAGATGGAGAGACGCGCGACCGGTTTGAAACCATTAATTTATCTCGCACGTACTATCTGGAGTTTTATTA
Organism: Eupithecia subfuscata; assembly: GCA_963564075.1. Taxonomy (NCBI): domain Eukaryota; kingdom Metazoa; phylum Arthropoda; class Insecta; order Lepidoptera; family Geometridae; genus Eupithecia; species Eupithecia subfuscata. Next base: position 9,045,428 of record OY751124.1, on the reverse strand, counting down.
ATCTAGAAATTCTACGTCATAATTCTGCGACGATTCCATTGTCATAGTGAAGCAATTGTATTGTAGAATTGGGCTCTTGATCCATTTGACTTAATTTTTTTTCGATAGTAGATAGGTACAGTTGATTGAGTATCAAAGTAAAAGAAAATGTTCTGTGGTCCAGTTAGGTTAATTAGAGCACTTACTCCAACCAAACTTCGGTGGTACAGTTAACTGGACCAGCTAAACCAAATATCATGTTCATGAAGATTGCATGGACCATTTGTACATTTTACTTTGCCTGAAATAGGTATTGACGCACCCATTAGTTAGGTTCTACCTAACTAATGGGTGGCGTCTTCAAAAAATAAATAGATAGAAACTTACCTACCCTATATCTAAGTACTGATTTTTTCTTCAATCTACAGATTATTTCATCAATCTACCTATTTTCTACTCGATTTTCTACTGATTTAGTCAAATTCGATATTGCAACACAGTTTCTAACAAAAAAAACTTGAGAGGTGTCAAGGGACACCCGGATGGAACGAAGTTCCTTTCGATTAATCGCGCGTCCTCGCGTCATCTTCAGTGAGGCCGCAGAAAACTGATAGGTATATCCCGCTCACTCCAATGACACATTGCGCGAGCGAGCGGAACACACGATTGTTCGAATCGAAGCGCACCTCGGCTCAACTCGGCTGCGGTCGTCGCTTCGGTTCTCCTCGGTTCTCTTCGTCAAAATATGTCGTTACAACTACTATCCTATCCTACTATCCTATCCTACTATCCTATCCTACTATCCTATCCTACTATCCTATCCTACTATCCTATCCTACTATCCTATCCTACTATCCTATCCTACTATCCTATCCTACTATCCTATCCTACTATCCTATCCTACTATCCTATCCTACTATCCTATCCAACTATCCTATCCTACTATCCTATCCTACTATCCTCTCCTACTATCCAATCCTACTATCCTTTCCTACTATCCTATCCTACTATCCTATCCTACTATCCAATACTACTATCCTTTCCTACTATCCTATCCTACTATCCTATCCTACTATCCTATCCAACTATCCTATCCTAATATCCTATCCTACTATCCTATCCTACTATCCTATCCTACTATCCTATCCTACTGTCCTATCCTACTGTCCTATCCTACTGTCCTATCCTACTGTCCTATCCTACTGCCCTATCCCACTGACCTATCCTACTATCCTATCCTACTATCCTATCCTACTATCCTATCCCACTATCCTATCCTACTATCCTATCCTACTATCCTATCCCACTATCCTATCCTACTATCCTATCCTACTATCCTAACACACGATTGTTCGAATCGAAGCCCACCTCGGCTCAACTCGGCTGCGGTCGTCGCATATATGTCCCGCTCACTCCAATGACACGTTGCGCGAGAGAGCGGAACACACGATTGTTCGGAGAGCGATTCTAATTTTGACGTGACACCGTCTTATAATTCGATAGAGCCGGCTGCACGCACGAAAAAACATGACGTCATGCGGCGTTACCTCGCTATGACGTCATGCGGCGTTACCTCGCTATGACGTCATGCGGCGTTACCTCGCTCTGAGGCGTTCCATTTAAGGGTTGAAGTGCAAGCGAGAGCGCTCGACATCCGTCTCTCTCCTACTTGAGTGAGCGATGCGTCTGCGTGGACAGCTGCTATACTATAGTACATTTACATATTTTGATCGAGTATCAAATGCTACCATTCCATCAGAATTTTCTTAAGACGTTGTCACGTTCAACTATCGTCAGTAAACCGACTTTACAGACAACCAATTTTTTGTGCAAACCTAATGTCATTCGCGATGACGACAGCTGCCTATCATAAATGCTACAGTGACAGTTCTAGACTTTGACACTGACTTAATGTTGTGTTTACTTTCCATCAAATGTTAGAATAATATTTGTTCTGTGGCAATATATTTGTTCTGTGGCAAAAAGTGTCGCTACAATTTTCGTTACAATTTTTTCCGTCTAGCCCCCTTTCACAACGCGCAATAAGGAACTTCGTTCCAAATGAATGCATGAAATCGGACGACGCGTTAATGAATTACAACTAAGTACTTACACATTTTGACTTTTGTCCCCTCTCCCAAGAGAACCGTGCCTACTGTCCCAGATAAAATGTATCCTATGTTTTTCCTCGTAGTATGAGATCAAATCATGCATAGTTTCATTTGAATTCATTTAGTAGCATATTTTTACTTTCATCCACTCTCCTAACCTAAGGGAACCGTACTGATTGCGGGATAAAAAATATTGTTCATTTGAATTCATACTGTACTTTTGGCGTGATGCGCGGCCCAGGAACATGACTTTTATCCTCTCTCCACGGAGAACCTTACTAAATTCCGGCATAAAATGTACCTACCTATCTTTCCCCGTAGTAGGAACTCAAATTATGCCGAGTTCCATTCGAAATCATTCAGTAGTTCCGTCGTGATGCGCGATTAAAGGATTTTACTTTCATCCTCTCTCCCGGGGGAACCTCACTCAATTCCAGGATAAAATGTATCCCATGCCCTTCCTTGTAGTATGAATGAACTCAAATCGTACCATTTCAGTCCAACTCATTCAGCAGTTTCGGCGTGATGCGAGGTGAAGGAGTTTGACTTTAATCCCTTCTCCCAGGGGAACCTTACTGAATTCCAGGATAAAATATATCTCTCCTCGTATGAACTTCTATCGTGCCGACTTCCATTCGAATTCATTCAGTAGTTCCGTCCTGATGAGCGGTTAAAGAATTTTACTTTCATCCTCTCTCCCAGGGGAACCTTACCGAATTCCGGGATAAATGTATCCCATGTCCTTCCTTGTAGTATGAACTCAAATCATACCAAGTTTCAGTCCAACTCATTCAGCAGTTCCGTCGTGATGAGCTGTTAAAGAATTTTACTTTCATCCTCTCTCCCAGGGGAACCTGACTGAATTCCGGGATAAAAAGTATCCTATGTCCTTCCTCGTAGTATGACCTAAAATCATGCCGAGTTTCATGTCAATACCTTCAGTAGTTTCGGCGTGATGCGCGTTTAAGAAACAGACAGACAGACAGACAGACAGACAGACAGACATGAATGAAAAAAATTACAGTTTTGGCTTCAGTATCGATAATAGAGTGCCCTCCAAAAAAAAATTTTAAATATCTTCAATGTACAGAATTGGACCTGTTACAGTTTTATTATAAGTATAGATAAATAATGCTGGACAATTCACACAGCATTATCTAGCCCCAAGGTAAGCAGAGCTTGTGTTATGGGTACTAGATAACTGATATACATAATAATATACGAGTACACAGATAGACATTTTTTTTATTATACATAGAAAACGACCAGAACACCCTGAACAAATATCTGCAGATCGTACAAATATTTGTCCCGAGGCGGGAATCGAACCCGCAACCTCCTGCGTCGCAGGCGGACCTTCGCCCACCGCGCCACAGAGGTCGTCATAATTTGACCTCTTCTAAGTGTACATTTATTGTATTTACGGAAATAAAGATCTTTTATTTCCGCCGTGTCAGCGAGCGACGGCCGAACGTTCTGTTATGCCCCCTTTCGAGAGGGGTTTAAAAAAAAGAATTTATATCTAAATCACCTCATGATTAAATCACCATCACGAACACGTTAGTGAAGACGCCAGGTTGCTTCGCTCGCCGTGCTGTGACTCCCACGCCCACTATTAATCGAAAAGAACTTCGTTCCATCCGGGTGTCCCTTGACACCTCTCAAGTTTTTTGTAATTATGTTTTGACGTTATCAGAACTTATACGAAGTGCAGTAGGTTTTAATATAAATTATAATTTGTATTTATCTGTATTTATTTTTCTATTTATTTATTAAAGCTTATATGTCGTAAGTGGCTACCCTTATATGTAATAAGTGGTACAACAGGCGAAGTAAGAACAAAACTTTTAACACACCCTTTATTTCAGAAAATATTTGAAGCTACATGATCCTTAATAAATATCGATTAAAAATCGAACAGTTGGAATCCCTTAGTGGTAGATTTAGGAGGAGCAGGCAACGCCCGCGGGAACCCAGGGATGACCGTCAGACCACGCTGCCTCAGCCTCTTTCGTTCCGGCACCATATCACCAGGAACTCTCTTCGTAGGCAGAACCTTAAACCTCCTTCGGTAAGGCACATACGACATCTGTTTGAACAAGACTTCCGCTTCCACGCCTTGAGTCTGTTCCATTACAGATATAATGTCTCTCTCTCTCTTCAATACATCCTTGCGCTCGTCTGACGACACAGGAGATTGCGCCATTTCAGAGCATTTTGCTAAGAACGCCTGCAGTCTTTCCGGATTCTGCAGTTTCTTGCTGACCTCTAAAGCCTCTTCCGCTAGAATACGTACTTCGTTACAGTTGTTCTGCTGCATATCTCCACTCATCAGAACCAAAGCGCCGTTCAGCCACCACGTGTTACTGGCTATTTCTTGCGCGTCCCGCTGGCAACGTTTACCATAAAACTTAGCAAGCGCATAATTTTTCTGCTCGCAAAGCAGCTTCGATAACTCGTATTGCAACCAACATTTCATGTAAGTGTTTTCGCATAGGTTCAGTGAGTAGATAACTTTTTCTGTCGCGAGTTTCACGTCTCCCAGGTTGTAAGGGTACGTTGCCATGACGGAGTCGTAAGATGGCGCTCGACCGACGGGTAGACCCATTAGGAAAGCCACTCGGCGACGGTTTCCACGCTCATTGAGGTTGTAAGAGACACGATGTTGCTGGAGATAAGCTGTTCCGACGATCCTGTAGAGACGGTCCGTGTATGTGTCTTTATCAGGCAGCGTGCGAGGAGTTTTGTTGTTCAAATAGTTTTGCATCCTCTCCGCTTGGTTTATCACTTGTTTTAAATTGCGCCGTTTCAAGCTGGCGTCGATGCTTTTGAGATACCGCTCAGCCATTCTCGCTCCTGTCTCTCTGTCATTTATCAGCAACTGGGCGTTGAATTTGCTTTGATATTTTGATTCTGTTCGCTGAGCCAGTTTGATTGTGTAGTACGGTCTCTGTGCGCGCAAATTATCCTGTCTATACGTCAACATTTCCAACGCTTCATTGATAATATTTTTTAGTTCTGCACTTCCAGCCTGGTTCGCTGATTGTATACAGGTATCCTCTGTTAGCGCTTGAAGGAAGAACTTATCATAAGCCATGGGTCCTAGATATTTCATGGCAAGGACACGAGATAGGGTCATAGCTTGTCTGGCTTCTAACTGGGTCAGCTTCTTTTTAGTCTCTTGTTTCGGAATTCTACAGTTGTGTCGCGGTTTCCCCGGATGATAGTCATAAAAATCATTAACATCTTCCTGCTTGATGATAGGTAGAAAATCCATCAAGACGTTGCCAGCATTGACTCCTATACAGTCCTGGATGGTCTCCAACCCCTGGTTGACTCCTTCCATGAAATACGGTGGCTGTTTTCGTAAGCGAGAGCCTCGGAAGTTCATAACGACAGACTTTTCGAAGTCTGACATGGTGTACAATGCGCGAGCTTGCATGTTCTTTGCTATCATGTTCTTCGGTTCGATCTGTAGGGCTGCCTCGGCGTCGGCGTAGGCTTGTAGAGGCTGGTAGGCGAGGGAGCACACCTGAGATCTTCCCGTGAGGGTCTGCACGTCTTCAGGGGCGTTCAAGAAGGCCTCATCATAAGCTACCTTCGACTTTCGGAGCTGTTCTAGGCGTCTCAGGTAAGCGCCTCGCTCGCGGTACACGGTAAGCGCACCGTAGAGTGGTTTTGGTTCCATTTTTGGTATTTTGTATTTGTAAATTACATAAAATAATTATAGTAGTAGCAAATTTATAAAAGTTATTCGAAACGTAAAGTGAATATCAAGAATTGTATAAAAGTTTATAAAATAGATGGAATATCAAAATAAAATAACACAAGAAAAAAAAACTGCTTGCTGCCTGCGTTTCTAAAAGATTTTTATGTTTGATGTGTTTGTGACATCCCAAGCCAGCAAAGGAGGTATTAGAAGCATAGAACTTCGTTCTTCTAGCATAGCGTTTGATATCCTCTTTGCAAAGAGTTAGGTTAGCCAAGGAGGTCTTTTATTTACTGCTTCACCACTTATCTTGGCTTCGAGAACTACCAAAGTCTCATCATCGTCATCACTACACGCGCATGAGTTCATTTATTTTCTAAGGTCTACAGCTTACAAAATATGTTACAAGAATCTACAATACAATACAAATACACTTTATTGCACACCAAGAAAATAAAAAAATAAAAATACCGGAAAAGAGAGATACAGAGTTGTACAATGGGTGGCCTTATCGCTATTAGACGATCGCCTCGCGGTTTCACCCGCGTAGTTACCGTTCCCGTGAGAATTCCAGGAATCACAAAATCAAAAACTCTTTATTTCCATAAATACAATAAATGTACACTTAGAAAAGGTCAAAATATTAAACTAAACACTGACACGGAAATAAAGTGATATTTTTTGATTTCTGTCGCTTCGGAATCTAAAGTAAAGAAGCGACGAAAAAACCTTTAGCCTGTTAGTTGTTATTTTTCGAGTTGGAGCAAAACCCGTCCCAAGCTTTTCTATCCCCTAGCTAGATAATCTGATATTTTATAGTAAGCCTTTTTGCACAGCAAGGTTTTAACAATTTATTTGAATTTATTTACTGATAATTTTTGCAACTCACTAGGAGTTTTGTTGTAGAAGCGTATACATTGCCCTTTAAAAGATATAGGTAGGTATTAATTTTGTGTAGCCTAGTTGTGGGCACAGCGAGCTTATGTTTGTTTCTGGTATTCAAATTATGTTTATCGCTATTTTTAGGGAACTGACTTATATTTCTATGAGTGTACAACAAGTTTTCATAAATATATTGACATGGTACTGTCATTATGTTTATTTCTTTGAATTTATCACGCGGGGATTCTCTGGGACCCATATTATAGATTGCACGAACAGCCCTCTTCTGCAGCACAAATACGGTGTGTGTAATATCTGCAGCGTTCCCCCACAGCAGTATACCATAAGACATAATACTATGGAAATAGCTGAAATAAACAAGTCTGGATGTATCCACGTCTGTAAGATGACGGATTTTTTTGACTGCATACGCTGCAGAACTAAGTCTCTTCGATAGCTTATCTATGTGTGGGCCTCATTGAAGTTTATTATCTAACACCTTAGATAATAAACTTCAATGAGGCCCACACATTCCTAAGAATACAGTACTTTCTACTATTTCTAACGTTTCTCCTTTAACGTTTACATCAGCCTGTACTTGTTTAACATTAGGTAGGATAAATCTAATACATTTTGTTTTGGTTTCGTTTAGCAAAAGATTATTGACACTAAACCAATGGACTACTTTTGAGATTGCATTATTCACATCGTCGAAATTTGTGTTTTGTCGTTTCATTTTAAAAATTAATGAAGTATCATCAGCAAACAATACAATCTCGTGATTATTCTTGACAAGATGAGGCAGGTCGTTAATATAAACTAAAAATATGAAAGGACCGAGAATAGAACCCTGCGGTACACCCATTGTAACTACAGACCCCGAAGTGTCAACTCTTTGTATCCTATCACTCAAGTAAGATGTAAGAAGATCCAAAGAGGTGTTCGTTATTCCATAGTGATGTAGTTTCCTGATTCATGTTTCATGGTGTACGCAATCGAACGCTTTTGACAAGTCACAAAAAACGCCTAAAGCGTCTTGCGACTTCTCCTAAGCATCGAAAATATGCGATACTAATTCTACACCGGCATCAGTAGTTGACCTGCCGCGAGTAAACCCAAATTGCTTACAATGCAGCAGGTCATTGCCATTGAAATGTCTAAGCAATTGATGTTAAATAAGTTTTTCAAAAACTTTGCTGAATGTTGGCAGTTCTGATATTGATCTAAAGTTAGTGGAGTCAGACCTACTACCCGATTTAAACAGATTATTTTACTACATTTCATTATAAGCAGGAAATACGCCACAATCAATAGATTCATTAAATATAAAAGCCAGATCTGTTCTAATGGTATCAATCAATGGTTTAATAATTCCCAGAAATGCCCCAGAGATCTGCAGTTTTCTTTGTATTTAAAAGTTTAAAGGCTTTTTTAATATCTTTTTCATCAACATGGGTGAAATTAAATTTATTTTTACATTTAGTTACATTTTCTATTAGCAATGACTCAGCAATTACTTGAGAAGAGTTTAAACATTTTGTAGTAGAGATTGGAATTTCAGTAAAAAGTTTTCAAATGCTTGGGCCACTTCGACATCATTTTTAACTGAGCAATCATTAATCTTTAAATTGTAATCATTAACGTATGTACTGACCTTTCCAGTCTCGCTTTTTATTATATTCCAAGTTGATTTTATTACATTATCACTGTTTCTAATTTTCGAGCTAATATAATTTGATTTTGCTATTTGACAAACTTTTCTACATATTTTTGAGTAATTTTTTACTTTTTCTTTGAACTCCTGGCTAAAATTGTAATGTTTTTCACTATACAGTTCATATATGTTTTGTCTACTTTTATGTATAGGTACCCATCGTTGCCCACTCACTAAAAGTGTGTTTTTCTGAGACCATAATCGATTTGGGTGTGAATATTGAATGGAATGCATTGGTGAACTTGTTAAAAAAATTGCAGTACGACTCATTTGGGTTGTTAAGTGAGTGATAAGGTTTACAAGGTTTACAATCCCAATCCAATTTCAACCGTTCAAATCGATTTGTGGTTACAGGTATGTATGTTATTTTCTTTTTACAATTATTATTTTTTACTTGAATTTCTAGTTTTATTAGTTGACCTAAGTGGTCTGATTGTAAATTTGCAATAATTTTTTAGTTACAATTATTTTTTTAATACAATTAGTTAGGATAAAATATAGTCTATTTCACTCCCTGAAAGTAAGCTTCCTAACGGAGAAAGAATTTTTCAAATCGGTCCAGTAGTTTCGGAGCCTATTCAATACAAACAAACAATCAAATCTTTCCTTTTTATAATTAGTATAGACATAAAATTAACATAGATATAGATAGTATAGATGCTATGTAATCATATATAATTTAGAAAAGAATTTTAGTAAAACAATTGTCGAAATTTTCATAAGTTTTCCTATAAAAAATAAAACGTCAAGTGCGAGTCGGACTCGCGCACTAAGGGTTCCGTTAAATTGTAAGACCTTGTTTCTTGCCAAATATTATGATTCTATTATAACATGAAGAAGGTACCCTGTATATTTTGGTCGAGGGAGAGATAGATTAGATAGATAGATAGATTATATTTTTATTGCACCATCAATACACAAAACAATAAAAAAAAACTTAATACTAACTATATAGGATGTGGCACAATCAAAGAGAATCAAAACTTTTTAGTTGGATAATTAACTACAAATTTACGGTTTTCAGATCTTTATCGTTATTTGTGCTATATGACCTTGCTTCTTGCCAAATTTTATGATTCTACGTCAACGGAAAGTACCCTATAGGTTTTGGTCCATGGCGAGAGTCAACTTTTTTTTTGTGAATAAACTACAAATTTACTATTTTCGGATTTTTTCCTGTATTTGTGCTATAAGCCTTGCTTCTTGAAAATTTTAAAATTCTAGGTCTACGGGAAGTACCTTATAGGTTTTGGTCCATGGCGAGCAATAAAAGTAATTTTTTAGTGAATGAATTACAAATTTATATTTTTCAGATTTTTCCCTTTACTCATGCTGTAAGACCTTGCTGCTCACCAAATTTCATAATTCTAGGTCTACGGGAAGTACCCTATAGGTTTTTGGTGCATGTGATTCCCTTGGAAATTTCAAAATTTTCGGATATAAACAGCTGTAACTTTTGAATGCGTTGACTTAGAAGTTTAATTTATATGACGGCTTTCAAGAGGTTACGGACTTGAGTATTTGATGTTAATTTCAACTCGATACCTTCACGCGTTCCTGAGAAAAGAGGGTTGACATATAGACACATATAGACAGACAGACGGACAAAAAAGTGATCCTATAAGGATTCCTTTTTTATGACTAAAAATTAAATGAAATAATTAATTAATTAAGGGTATGTCAAAGTATGCTGCTTCATAAGGGCAGTGTGTGGAGGAGTTCATGTGTCACGGAGTGAGTTACAGAGGTCTATTCTAACGCCGTGACCGCCACGCGGCCCAGAGATACCAGATCAAGTTAATGCTTACCTCTTCATCATCATCATCACTGTCCAGCCGCATGAGAGCGAACTCGGAGATGCCGCTGTCGTCGTGCTGGTAGCCGCGGCTCGTGGACGGGATGGGGGAGGGTGGGGATACCACTGCGGACAACGGAAATAATGAGTGTGGGTTCAAATCCCGAACGACAACAGACGACCTCTGTGGTACAGGGGGTGAAGATCCGCCTGCGACAGGGGTTCGATTACCGCCTAGGGAGACATTTTTAAACGTTATGTAAATATGGATTAAATTTTGTATTTTTCCGGGTGTTTTTCTACAAAATACAACAGGCGTAAGAACTCAAGTAAAATCCTAAACATGTTCGACTTCGACGAGACTTGAACCTTTGATTTGAGCAACGCGACACAAACGAACTAAATGTAACTTTAGTCTTTGAACAGGATTGGATAAACTTCAATGTTTCCCCTGTAGGTGGAGCTAACGGCGCTAGAGTCCGTAGGAAGTCCCAGAGATTTTCGACTCCCACGTCACTTGACCTCGTGGTGTAGTTGCTTAGCACATTCCCGTACTGAGGGAAGGATGCGGGTTCGAGTCCCGTCGATCGAAGTCGAAATTTTTTGGGATATTAGATATTTGATTTCTTAGAAATTACCCTGAATGTGAGGGCTTTCGCACTATAATAAGAAAAACCTTAAACTGTCGTAGTTTGAAGAATTTATTACTGACTAGCTTCTGCCCGCGGCTTCGCTCGCGTATTTCCGGTATAATAAGTAGCCTATTATCTAAGTTAGACTATGCTCTAAACGTACGCCAAATTACATCTTGATCTGCTCAGTAGTTTTGGAGATAATAATAATAATAATGCTGGACAATCCACACAGCATCATCTAGCCCCAAGCTAAGCAGAGCTTGTGTTAGATAGATCCTAGGTAACCAAAATGTATATTTCACAAACTTTCAGATTTATAATATTAGTAGGAAGTAGGATGTAAGCGGGTAAACTACGAGCCTTATTCGTGTTCAAAGAACAGAGATGCGGAGCTTGCGAGACGCGAACCGCACTCACCCTGAAGAAATCCCCAGGGAAGAAACGTTGGTGTTCTTCCAACCAAAATAAGGTTAGTAGATAACGTTTATTCAGAAAGAGATTAGAATTAAATAATATAAACAAATTAGAACTAGTATTCACAATTGAAACAATTGAGCTCACTGCAGACTGTTGCAAACAATCTACAGGTAGTTCAACTGATCCATATCAATACCAGTCGTCGCGTCCCCGCTACGCTGGCTGCATTGCCCCGCTGTATGGCAATGCTGATGCGCTGCGTCAGATAACCCGATTTTATCCGTAATATTTCCGGGTGTTCTGGGTGTTTTCTATGTATAATGAAAAATTCTATTTAAGTATCTAGTAGGTACCCAAGTACCCATAAAAACTCTGTTTACTTTGGGGTTAGATGATTCTGTGTGGGTTGTCCAGTGCTATTTTTTATGCCTATACTGTCCCACTGTTGGACAAAGGCCTACCTTCCCTCCTTCCACACATTATTTGCACAACATTTCCTTATTTACCTGTAGATTGCCTGCGGCAGTCTGCAGTTAGCTCAATTGTTTCAATTGTAAATACTAGTTCTAATTTGTTTCTATTATTTTATTGTTATTTTATTTGTTAAAAAGATTATTTATCCCGAAAATTAACATATAAACTGGTCAGAGTTAGCGGTGCGAAGATAAAATTCTGCAGGGCGTTGTCCGCAGAATTTTATCTTTATGGGACCATCACATTAGCGTGGTCACAAAAAAGCATCATTGTCTTCAAACTCCAGACTTGTGATCGGGGGGCACTCTTCACAGGTGATCAGAATGCTGGAAAATCTATTCCGGTCAACGAATTAGCATTGCCATTCAACGTGGCAATGCTGCCAGCATTCTGGGCACTCTGCCTTCTGGTGACGGCTTAGATTTTTAGGAAATAGACATGAGTGTAAATACAAATTGTAATTTGTATATTAGTTGCAATTTAACCGCGGGAGTAAACGTGTTCTTGAGTGGAGACCGCGACTCGGCAAACATAGTGTAGGACGCCTTGCGGCCAGGTGGGATGACGACCTGCGAAAGACTGAAGGCAAATGCTGCGTGCGGCAAGCTGAAGACAGGGCGCTATGGCGCTCATTACCCTAATGAGCGCCATAGCTTATAATCCCGCCCATAGAGGCCTATGTCCAGCAGTGGACTAGTAACGGTTGATGATTGTAACTCATCATGAGCAATTATATTAAAATGATTACTTTGACCAATGAAAAAAAATACATCGACATCATTATAATAACGGCTACCTACGCCGTAGCAAGCTACGCCGTAGCAAACTGCTACGCCGTAGCTATCAGCAACTGCGGAGCAAGAAGCTACATCATAGCAACAATTTAATGGCTTATAGTACCAATTATTAGAAATTTTTGGAATCAAAACTCATAAATTATCATAATTATTTCATACAATACAAATACTCATTATGGCACACCAAAATATGATGTTGATTTCATCATCATCATCCCTAGCTCGACTTCACACTCATTGTATAAAGATAAAGATCATTTATGAACAAATTTAAAAATTATTTCGCTATTATATACATAATGTATAAAAATGATCCCAAAGTTCCATAGAAATGTTATTCCCGAGGGATTGGTAATTTCAGTAAAACTTGTAAGCGTTCCGAAAAAACAGTATAAATATAAAAAATAATTAAGTCGGTCATTAGTTTTTTTCAAATCGACCATTATCCTATAAGTAACTTAGTAACTTTGGTAGTAACTTTATCTTAATACTAGACGATCGCCTCGCGGTTTCACCCGCGTAGTTCCCGTTCCCGTGGGTCTTATAATATTCCGGGATGAAATATAGCCTATGCCACTCCCTGAAAAGTAAGCTTTCTAACGGTGAAAGAATATTTCAAATCGGTCCAGTTGTTTCGGAGAACCACAAACAAACAAACAATCAAATCATTCCTCTTTATAATATTATCTTCATCATCATCATCATCATCAGCCTATATTAGTCCACTGCTGGACATAGGCCTCCCCTAATGAGCGCCATAGCGCCCTGTCTTCAGCTTGCCGCATCCAGCATCTGCCTGCAGTCTTTCGCAGATCGCCATCCCACCTGACCGGAGGGCGTCCTACACTACGTTTGCCGAGTCGTGGTCTCCACTCAAGAACACGTTTACCCCAGCGGTTGTCGGTTCTTCGCGAGATATGGCCGGCCCACTGCCACTTCAGCTTGCTAATTCTTTGAGCTATGTCGATAACTTTGGTTCATATTAATATTATCTTAATATACCGTATTCACTGCCCATCCTCGCTACACGGGGACGGATTCTAGCATGGCGTCTTGGGCAATGAATGTGTTAGTTTAGTTTAGTTTAACTTTGTTTGTATGTTACCTGTGTCGCAAGAGGAACTAGAATCCAGGAGGTTTTCAGTGCTCGGAGGCTCGTGCTGCTCGCGGCTGCGGCCCTTGAAGAGACCAAACTTCTTCGGAGCCATCTGGAATAACATCAAGATCACAACATCATCATCTCAATGAGATAACAATAAATATATTTATTAACGAAGAAAATCACAAACAAATTAGAACAAGTATGTAACAATTGTAACAATTGAGCTTACTGCAGACGGTTGCTAACAATGTACAGGTAGCTCAACTGATCCATATCAATACCAGTCGTCGCGTCCCCGCTACGCTGGCTGCATTGCCATGCTGTATGGCAATGCTGATGCGCTGCGCCAGATACTCACCAGCTCTCGGGTCACGCGTTGCTTCGACCAGACGGTCTGATATTTTCTTATAACTAGATAACTAACATAAATAAAACCAATCATCTGTAAAGATTGATCTGAAGCAATAAAAAAGGGAGCAGCAACAAGTTATAAAGTGGTATAGCATTTTTTTATTCCGATAACACAAAATACCAAGTAGGTATACATTATATACTAAGTATCACCGCCCAATTGTCCGTTCAAAACTTTCGTAACGTCCTTGTGACCAAATAACTCATCAATGAATCAAAATACGCATGAAATTATTAAAAAAATTCGTATTTAGTTTTAAATAATGTGTGGGTACAATTAAGTACTCACCTACTGTATTTACTTTAAGCATTGGTACGTTTTTTTGCTACCAGATTTTATTAATATTACAATAAAATTTTATTCTAATTAGTAGTCAATTTGACTGAAAATACTAAAGTTATCCTACATAATTTTAAAGAAATAATTATCATTAAAGATATCTATGATTTTACTTACCTTGATAAATTTTTTCTAAAGAAAACAGTTGAATGTAAAAAGGTAGAAAAACACGGGAAATCTAATGTTTGTTTACAACAAGGTCAGAACGAGGGTAAAAAACCACGAACAGTATTATTTGCTACGCACTTCACAACAACCGGTTTAAAATAACTATTGATATCACAAAACACTTGGTTTAGGAACAGTTGCAAGTTTTAGTTATTATTTAGCAAAATTTAGTACAAAATTGTAGATAAATAAAGGGAATTCAATACAATATGCGTTTTTGCGGTTTTCCTGAAGGAAACTGAAAAGGTTCTTTTGTGGAGGCTTTTCAGCAACGTTATAACGGTTGCGGTAACTGTTGATTCGTTTTATGTGAAACGGTGTTAAGGGTATTTGGACAAAGGATGCAGAAAACACTTTGTTTGAGCAGTTGCCTAACTGCTTTCACGCCACCCTATCCTCAGCTTTTCAAAGAGCGAATAGCGCATTACCGAGGCAAATGGCATAAACATAAATATTCGTCAACGTAACAAGGCCAACAGTGCATCGACAAGGGCTGATGATGATGATGAAGGCCTATTTAAACCTACGCTGTATTCACTACACAGAGCGGCAGCAAAAGTCGAGTGGGTATGCGATAGGTACTTGTAAAATGCCCGGCGGGATTGCTTCCCCGTTCAACCTACAATTTTTCCACTCAATATTATTTTTCCCCGTTCAACCCAAAACATATGCTCCGTTCTACCCAATCCAAAAACTTAATCTATAATCGCAATGTATTCTAAACAGTACAGACACCGTTACATTTATAAAATATCTGGCGATGACGCGCAAATCCAAGGGAAATTCTCGCTGCCACTCTGGGTCGCAATTGGTCTTCATAATTATCATGATCACCGCTTGTCAACCCACTGATGGACATAAGCTTCTCTATATTTATGCCATTCACCTCGGTCCTACGCTTCTTGGCCAGATGTAGCCCACAATAGCCTTCCTCAATCCTCAACAGCCTGTAGAAGTCCACTACTGGACGCAGGCCTCCGTCTGATAAGCGCCTTGTTGGGCACAATAGCCTTAACATGACTAAATTATTTAAAAAGCTTTTTTTAAATAATTTAGTCAAAACAACACGCCATTTGTTCGGCAAATAACAATATCCGTTACCACCAAAACCAATAACCGTTATATCAAATCGCGTAACGTTACTCCACAGGACGCTGAAACTGTCGACTAAAAAGAACCTTCAGAATGACGTCGTACTTTTAAAGCTGCGCGCGCATCTTGTTTATAATCCAATTTCCAGCTTCCCTGATGCATCTCCGTCTTTTAAAACAAAACGCGCCTTATTTTAACTCACTAAGGTCCAATTTACTTTGATTCACAATGCATTTTACAGGGAACACAACCTTGAGCGGCGTACCAGCGAATATGAACTATAGATGAAGGTTTTAGGGTCGTTTTTTGTACGAGACGCTGAGATAGGTCGAGATAGGTCCCGGTGTGTTGGCTTAGTTCTGAGAAGCGATGGGTAATCAATAATTACTTACCCTAGTTTCCATGAAATCCAATTTTGCCATTAAATGAATCAGGGTTTCTTATTAACTGCTCCACTGGTATTTAAATAGCAGAGTTGTTTGTAGCGCTCTGCTACAAAGAACTCAGTAGGTACTGTTCAGTAGGTACTCCACGATGTTCCTCGAAATCAGAACTCCATCATTGTTCATAGTGCCTTAATGTCCCAAAGTTTGGAATATTTATAATTTACTAAGAATGAAAGTTACAATCAATTGAAAGAAACAAATTTGAACTTCATCTTTAGAAAGTTAGTTGTAGTGTATACCTAGATATAACATCGCCTTAGGGCTTAACAAAAAAACCTGTAATGATGTGATTCTGTTAATAAATAAATAAATAAATATTTACAAAGAAAATAAAATCAAATAATAGAAATAAATTAGAACTAGTATTTAGAATTGAAACAATTGAGCAAACTGCAGACTGTTGCAAGCAATCTACAGGTAGTTCAACTGATCCATATCAATACCAGTCGTCACGTCCGCTGGATGCATTGCCCCGCTGTATGGCAATGTTGATGCGCTGCGTCAGATACTCACCAGCTCTCGGGTCACGTGTCGCATAGACCAGACGCGAGAGATAATTTATTAAAAACCCAAAGAGCCTCGGTACCCCACGGACCTAGGGTCTTGACTCCAAGGGGAGCAAATGTGTAGGCTCTGTCGAGACCTGCATATTCGCGCCTCTTGAGATCTTCGGCCAAATCTGCCGCCGCACCCGCCCTCACGGATGTCCTCGGAAGATGGGAAGGCGCAAGTGTGTCGACGCATGTAGCGTCCCACACAATGGGCCTCCCCAACTCCCATGGGACTAGTGTCATACCGTCGGGCCTCTTACCATCGTCACGCAACAGACCATTCATACCTTCATCAGTTATTCACTCATTTGTAATCCATTTAAGGCTTGGTAGGCCACAGAGGCCGCACTTTTGTGATTTCTTAACTCATCTGAGACTTAGAAAATAGGGTTTAAAATTCTCAAAAAATTATATATATTACTAAGGATCTAATCTGGTCAAAGTCGCATTCAGTTACAAGATCTAATGAACTTCACTCGATAGAAAAAAATCCCAAAGCTACCCCTTTTTCTAATGTAATTTCAATATTCTGACTAGCGAACTACTGATATGTTACTTTTTTTTGACGTGACAACGTCTTATAATTCGATAGAGCCGGCTGCACGCACGAAAAAACATGACTCATTCGGCGTTACCTCGCTCTGAGGCGTTACCTCGCTCTGAGGCGTTTCATGTAAGGCTTGAAGTGCAAGCGAGAGCGCTCAACATCCGTCTCTCTCCTACTTGAGTGAGCGATGCGTCTGCGTTGTCACGTTCAACTATCGTCAGTAAACCGACTTTACAGACAACCAATTTTTGTATTCAACTAAAGACACTTAGTATTTCTAAACAAATTCGCAGATTTTGACTTGATAAAATGATTTTCTTATCACCATGTTTAAATAACTACAAAAAACACGAGCGCGGCGGCTTGGCAGGCGCGCGTTTTTCCTTACGCCTCCTAAAGCAGGAATATCTGGCCTTAACTGTAAGTTGTTTTGAATAAATTATTATTATTATAGGCCTCCCCCCTCCCCCAAGACGCCACAAATACCGGTCCTGACTGAGTCACCTCCATCCAACGACTCCCTGCGCCTGCTACACAGACGTGCCCTATGAGAGCTCATTGCTTTGTTGTAGGCGATTTCTTATTATGTGGGTATAGGTATACAAATAAAAAACAATTAGGCCAGGGGATATCTGTGTAATTTAGAATTAAATACATTTATCAGTTTTAAATAACTAAAAACAGTTTTTTACCCAGCCCAAAAACGTTTTTAGTTATTTTCGCTACAACTATTATCGAGACGGAATATAAATTGACTAGAACAAAGGTTATTTACACTATCAATAAATTAAATAAAGCAAAATAAAATTATTGAAGAATAATTTCAAATTGATGGTGTAAAAAACCCAGGGGAATATTTTAGGTTATTCTATTTTATACATAAGTTTGGTTTTTATTCGTTTCATTCATTTACTTATATCCAAGGTTTTTAAACATAGGGTCTTCATTCAGGTTGTGCTCGAAAATAGGACTTTCTCGAAAGATCACCGACGCGTCGGCGATGTGCATTTGACGTTTTCCATATCTGTAAAAAACAATAAAATACTTCTCATTACAAAAATCGAAACACATTTAAAGTTTGGTTTTGAATGAGTTTTGTGAACTTTTTTATAGTAAACTAAAAATAATAATGCCAGTTAATTGCGGATACAATAAGGTATCGATGAATGCAAATTAATGTTTTAAATTAAAATAAATTTTCCTTGGTTATCGTAGTTTGTATAACAGGTATGTTTTTACCTGTTAATTTTTTTTTAATATTCCATGAGGTTCCTCATGGAACGGATGAACAATGTATATAATGTACATTTTTCTATAAGTACGGACTTATGTGTAGTCTGTAGATAATGTAGACATTACTTTTTTCTACACAAATCCATTAGAAGTTCCTTTCAAAAGTGACATCTGTTGTGGGAGGTCGGAACTACAATAAACAGGTTGGTTTTGCGGAAGGTTCGCCGGTGGAACTTTACTAACGCCATCTGTTCTATAAGATTGGAAATACTTAGTTTGGTTGGGTTCAGACAAATGTTTGATGTAGGAGTTTCCTTATGGAAAACATAGGTGGCACTAGCTTCTAAGCTTAATTGGCGTCCAACGTGGTGTTTGGTTCCACGTTGGGCGCCAAAACTAAAAACCCATGCATTTTTAGATTTAGTAGACTAAAATTAATGTTGGATTTATTTTGTTAATAATTGTCTCCGGGAAATACCTTGCAAGTAGCAAAGAAGCGAGGTACAAATAATACTGGCCATTTTAGTTATAATATCGAAAAATAGAAAGACACTTATTTACGGTTTGCTTTTTGCAAGAGGCCAGTTTTTACCACCGCTGTCAACGCTAGCATGGTGCAGGACTTGACTGTGATTAGCGTCCATGTGGGTATTGTATTATTTATATTTAGCCCACATGGCCCCAACGCATGGTAAATACCTCCTTCCCTTCCAGTTTTTCTCTTGATCTTATGGTCTGATATAAAAGGGCGTTCTGTGGTGATTCCAAATATCTTTCTTACCTTCCCCTTCCATGAACACTATAATACTCCTGCAACTCCTTCAGATAGTTGGAGATCTGTTCCGCCGTGTCGAACCGCTCGGGGCGGCGCGGGCGCGGGTACTGCGCGTGCGCAGCGCAGAGGCATGCCAGCAGCAGGAGGGCTGTTAGACGCATGTCTGTGGAATAAGGGACCTTATTTTGTATCGTATAGAGAGCAGAATCTGTTGGGGTAAGGTGGAGGCTTGGGATGGTGCCGCCGCGGGTACTGCGCAAAGGCAAGCCAGCAGCAGGAGATCTGCTAGACGCATGGCTGTGGGAGAAACAACCTTATTACGAAAGAAGTAAGGAGGATAATTGGGCTCCATTCCACTCTGAACCACTGAGCTAGTCCGTTATTGGATCAGTTTTCACTTTTTTACCACTTTCATCCACCGATGGATTAGATTCGACATCTTGTTCCCTGCGCCGTCCGGTCCCGCTCTGACGGAGTGAATGCAGTTTTTCAGAAGATCGGTTATAATTAAGTCGACCGGACTTCTGAAAAATATCAAATGTGACTTCTGACAAATGTCAAATGTGATGCAAATGTCAAAAAATACAGAAAACGTTGGTTTTAAGCACGGTTGTCACACGCACGCAAGACTCTGCGAGAAAAATAAAGAAGGAGGTGATTCGAACGACATTTATCAGATGGTCCGACGATATCGTTGAGGTGGCCGAACCACCATGCCCTGGCTCCAAATCGAACGGTGCGTCCACTGGTCTGCACCGCACTAAGCGGACGCAATGGACTGTTGGCCGGCGGCGATGCACTTAGTGCGGATGACGTCATTCGGATTGCCGATTGAAAATTCGTTGCAAATGGCGGTCGCGTCGGCATCCGGTTGCTATTTATTCTACACTAGACGATCGCCTCGCGGTTTCACCAGCGTAGTTCCCGTTCCCGTGGGAATTCCAGGATAATATATAACCTATGTCACTCCCTGAAAAGTAAGCTTCCTAACGGTGAAATAATTTCTCTAATCGGTCCAGCAGTTTCGGAGCCTATTCAATACAAAGAAACAAACAATCAAATCTTTCCTCTTTATAATATTAGTATGGAAATCAAACTCCCACTTGACCACTGTTTGTTTTTAAGTATATCAAGTGTTTAAAAGTGTGTTACACATGCTTCATGTTGTAATACAGATTTGAAATATGTGACGGTGTGATAGCGTTATTGAATAAACGGGGATTGATTGTGGGACGGTCGATTCGGTAACGTAAGTGTGATAAAAAAAGCTAAAGCTAGTTTTAATGAACACTATGTTGCTGTTGGTGATCAATAAATAAAGAAGTATTAAATAAATTGTTTGTGGTTACTTATAAATTGTTAGAGTTACGCCTCCACTGAATCGTAATTGGTATTTACAATATGCCGATGCACAAGAGATGCAAGGTGCGCGGATCTTGCATAGGCACTATGCGTAATTTCAAAGCGCTCGAGTTGGCCATTGACATGATCCACAGACAGACACGTCATCGGTCTCTGGCATCGGTATTGGTAGATATGCCGATCCAGTGCACGCTGTAGGTACTATAGAAATCAGTACTAAGCAAAAAATCCTCACGCTCTGAAACCGATCCAGAGGACGCGTAACTTTGTATTGACGGATCAATTGTTTATTTTGTGCAAACTCCGTTGCGAAAAAGGTTATAATGTGTTGATTTTAAATCCTTGAATCCTAAAGTCATATCTCTTTTGAAAATACTGAATACTAAACTAAATTCTACGCGAGCTTTCCATACAAGGTGACATTAATTTACGTATAAATATTAAAGAATGCTGAACAATCAACACAGCATCATCTAGCCCCAAGCTAAGCAGAGCTTGTGTTATGGGTACTAGATGACTGATATACATAATATAATAACATTACATAGATAGATATTTTTATTATACATAGATAGATACGACCAGAACATTTGGAACAAATATTTGTAGATCGTACAAACATTAGTCCCAAGGCAGGAATCGAACCCGCAACCTCCCGAGCCGCAGGGGGACGTCGGTGGAGATTGTCAATTCGTCGTAAATTTTTGTCTTGTATTTTGTTTTGAACAAGCTTGGTTAACGCCTTAGCTCATGCGTTACTGTGATGAAAAAGTAGCACTCAGAAATTTTGTAGGTCAAAGAAAGTTCTGAAGATAGAGGCAAAATAATAAGAGACAAATTTCCTCTCAATAAAATTCTGCGATAATAAATATGCAGTAATAAAATTGTTTTTTTCTAGAAGGTGGCACCTACGTAGTGATCGACACATAACATTGAGTAACAGTAGAACGCGTTCTATGTGACGATTATGATCTATCGATGCCAGTGTTTTACCCTAGTGCTTAAAATGATAAAAACTATTTGTTTTCGTGATACTGAGATGAAATAAAATTGAGGTTCATTTTACACGGTGGAATATTAAAACTGTTCATAAACTGTCATGTCACGTTTCCCCGAATCAACCGTACTCGAATCTGTTTTCTGATTTACCGTAATTATTTACCGATTGGCTCGTACGTCTAAATATTATCTAATCTGACACGTTTGTCACCAATTAACGGATAAGGGCATGAGCACTGATAATGATTTCATAAAATTCGTCAAATCTGTGACGTGTTTTTTCGTGTATCAAGAAGATTGTCTGTATGTCCGAAAGAGGGTGATTCTGTACCCCATGTAGATTCATTTGTGAATAACCATTTCACAGCAATTTCTTAGTGACATTTAATTATAATTACGTATGTACCCATTTGACTGCTTGCCTACTTATTAAAAATATATACTACTAATTTTATTATGTCTTTAGTTTAACTTTTTAGAGTACTTAACTTTAAAATCACTAAATATGTATACTCCTATAATTTATGATGTGCCGAGGCGGGCGATGCGGCAGCTCCACAGTTTTAAACTTTTGCTGTCTCATCGTTCATTCGTAACTTATCTATAATGTACTTTATTCTAAATAAATTATTTAGTATTTTTGTATTGTATTAAGTTCACCCCCTCGGGGTCCAGATTCACCCCTATCAGCTTAGTACACATGTTTCGTGGCACCCTGTATTAATTGGTCCCTATTAACAAAAAAAATTACACTCAAAGAATAGAAACTAACCAGAACTGGTATTTACAATTAAAATGATTGAGCTAGCTGCAGACTGTTGCAATCAAGATTTTTTTTAAAAACTTTATTCACAAAAAATATCTTTAGTACGAGATCCGAGCATAAACAAAATAATATCAAGAATTTGGTACCCGTCAACATAGATTTAAGTAAAAATGCCGTGAATATTACCGTGAAATAAAAGCTTTTTAGAAATACATTTTGAAACTGATCCAGGTTATTTTAAGCCCGCCTAAAATATTAGTGGCCGTCCAAAACATCGCTTCAAGAGTTCGTCAAACATGGCGGTTGTTGGCGCAGCTCTCAGCCGCTAAATTTAACAAAATTAGTAGTTTTAGATCATAACGGTTATCGCATATGATGTCAATGTGGAAACGGATCGACATTGCATTTTGTGGTCGGTGGTGCGAAAAAAGAGTTATTTATTTTTATAGAATTTGCACCACCCCAACTTTTTCCGCGGGTGTCGTAAGAGGCGATTAGGGATATCCATCGGGGGCGGGCAAAGCAAAGCAAAGCAAAGCAACATAACTATTACTAATCTTAATTGTAGGTACAGAAACAAATTTAAAAGAAAAACATGTAGAGCTAGATTTCGAGCTTGTACTTTTAAAAGTACCCATTTTCCGTTTACAGGGTGGTTTGGTTTCAATTCTAGTACAATTCTTGTTCAATTTCTGTTCATTTTGCGCCTCAGTTGTTGAATCACTACAAAGCTCAACAGGTAGCTAGGGACGGCATGGGGGTCGATGTTTTAGTTTTCATCGATAAAAAGAAATACTTCATTAACAATATCATTTTTAGGGTTCCATACCTCAAAAGGAAATAAGGAACCCTTATAGGATCACTTTGTTGTCCGTCTGTCTGTCTGTCTGTCTGTCCGTCTGTCAACCCTCTTTTCTCAGAAACGGGTGGACATATCGAGTTGAAATTAACGTCAAATACTCAAGTCCGTAACCTCTTGAAGCCGTGATATAAATTAAACTTCTAAGTCAACGCACTCAAAAGTTACAGCCGTTTATGTCCGAAAATAATGAAATTTCTAAGGGAATCACATGCACCCAAAACCTATAGGGTACTTCCCGTTGACCTAGAATCATGAAATTTGGTGAGCAGCAAGGTCTTATAGCAGAAGTAAAGGTAAAACTCCGAAAAACATAAATTTGTCATTTATTCTCAAAAAAAAAATACTTTTGATTCTCGCCATGGACCAAAACCTTATAGGGTACTTGATGTTGACGTAGAATCATAAAATGTGGCAAGAAGCAAGATCATATAGCACGATAAAAATCTGAAAACCGTAAATTTGTAGTTTATTAACTAAAAAAAATAAGTTTTGATTCTCTCCCTCGACCAAAATATACAGGGTACCTATACCTACTTCAGGTTGACCTAGAATCATGATATTTGCAAGAAACAAGGTCTCACAATTAAACGGAACCCTTAGTGCGCGAGTCCGACTCGCACTTGTCGTTTTATTATCTGTTAGTATTAATATCAAATCATCATATAAGTATTCAGAATTTTTAGTAAGTACAAAAAATATTAATTTTGACTATAAGTAGCCAGAACGATGTAAAATTGTATATAGGGAGTGGTGAAATGATTGGCCTACATTTTGGCTGAAGCATTTCTTTTAGTGACAAATTTGACTGCCAGTACAAACTAAGCTCGTGCTACGCTCGCCAGACTAGGCCAACATATTGTGAAAAGACCATTGGAGTAACATTTTCATAAATTTTATCGATAGATTTCTAAATCATCGACCACACCCCTCTCCCTACTCCGTTGATTTGAAGTTGGAACCTTGGAACAAAAGGTGCACAATTGCGTAGTACACTCGTAGCGATTTCGTAGCGCTTTGCTACGAGCTGCTACGAACCGCTACGAAACTTTTAGAAAGTTTGTTTTGTTTCTATTATTATTGTTTCTGCCTTATGGCAGATATCGTAATTTTTAGGGGACCGTTGTGAAACGAGAATTCTTATTTAATTTGTCTGTACGTCTGTGATAGAATTTTTCATGTGTTTGCAGAAATTTTGTAGCAATATTTATAGTCGAATATCATTGTTTCTATAAATCGAAACTGTTTTGGGGCTAGATGATGCTGTGTGGATTGACCAGAGATATTTATTACTTAACTATTTTCGTGTAGGTAGACATAAAGAAAATGATGAATACATGCGTGATTTGCGCCTTAGCAGTAGGGCAAAAATCATAAAATCAAAATCATCATTTGTTGTTACTTAACAAAGATTTCTAAAACTACTGAACAGCTCAATGTGAAAGTTCGCATACTTGAAGAACATAATCCAACTTTCGTAATAGTCTACTTCTTATCCTAAAATAGCACGTGCGAAGCCACGTCCAGAAGCTAGTAAAATATGTGAGATATTAAACAATCTTTAGATAATTTGCAGGCGGTATGAGGCTCTTGTTTTTTTGAGAAATCAAAAAGCAAATGTAAGATAATAGGTAGTGTAGATACGTAGAACTATTACGTACCCTAAAAATAGTATATATAATATAAATACTAGAAATAAGAATAAACTCGCTGTGCCCACAACTAGGCTACACAAGATGAATGTATCTTTTAAAGGCGCTTCTACAACTCAAAGTGACTTGCAAAAAATATAAATAAATAAATAAATTCAAACAAATTGTGAAACATATCCTTGGCTTACTACAAAATATCAGATTTTATTGAGGATAAAAAAGCTTGGGACGAGTTTTGCTCCAGCTAGAAAAGTAACACCCTAACAAGGTAAAGGTTTCTTGTTCTTAAAAAATAGAAGTGAACAAAAAATCAAAGTGATCACTTTACTATATTTCCTACTTTTACTTATTTGAATTTATGTGACATGTCAAAGAGTCCTGTAAGGTCTAAAGGAAATAAAGCACTTTGATATTTGATATTCTGCTGATGTTTTTGAGGAAGCAAGCACCACCTACTTGTAGGTCCTGGCTATTTGCAGGCGAGACGACATCCAAAACTGGACATCAGGTGTCTCCTGGGTCCAGCAGGATGGTTGGCTGTTTGAGGGTCACAGTCACGTTCACCGTTCGTTGATACCTACAACGGCTATCTATAATAATAATCTAAATCCGCAAATATGCAGGTCTCGACAGAGCCTACACATTTGCTCCCCTTGGAGTCAAGACACTAGGTCCGTGGGGTACCGAAGAACTATGAATTTTTTAAAATATATCTGAGCGACGCTTGACCCGAGCTGGTCAGTATCTGGCGCAGCGCATCAGCATTGCCATACAGCGTGGCAATGCAGCATATTGGGGACGCGACGGACGGGTGATACGGATCCGTTGAGCTACCTGTAGTTTGTTTGCAATTCTGCCGTTAGCTCAATTGTAAATACTAGTTCTGATTTGTTTCTTTTATTTGATTGTAATTTTCTTGTACATTTATTAACTTGACACGATTAATACCGAGGGATCAGAACGCCTCCACTCCTCGGCACGCAATGCGCTTGAGTCGATTCATTCGTAGTTTTCCCGAAGTTATGTTATACTACCCTCAAATTATCAGCAGAATAGAACAGAATATAATGCGCTTATTACAATCCGCATAATAATGTACATTCTAATAGTTTTGGTTCGATGCCATTTCTAATGAATACCCTAGCGTTTCCCTCGTCTCTACGCCACACGTGTGTCACTGATGAAGTTTGCAACTATGCTCCATCTATTGTTTAGAGCGCGCCAACTTTGTGTACGAGACTATTCTCTGTTGGAATTCATACAAAGAATAGGGCATACAATACGGCACGGATGTTGAAACCTTGAGCGTGGGTGTACAGTGGACTGCACTGGTCAATGTAGAATAGATAATATATTGTGAATTGTGACTAAAAAGGCCAGTATCTCAAGTGGCCAGTACCTGAAGAACTCACTTTAATTCAAGTATTTACTCTACGTATAAACTTGATGCAGTGGGGCCACGAACCTACGATTTTAACTATGACTGGTAGTCCCACTAAGCAGTGGAACCACGAACCCATGATTTCGGGGATAGTGGGACCACGAGTAATAGTGGTACAATCCCAGTGGGACCACGAGTCGCGACTCACTTTTTGTAATTGTTAACTGATAGAAATGGTTACATGGTATTTTTATTGGATGGACTGTTATTCAATCATTATAACTATGAGTTTAATTACTTCGGGCATTCTAATTTTAGAACAGATCGGTTCCGAGGATGCTTCCGATTGGTATTGATATTGATCCTGTAGATTGTTTGCAACAGTCTGCGGTGAGCTCAATTGTTTCAGCGGTTAACACTAACATGGCCCAAGACGCAGAAACCAGTCTACTCCTCCGTGGACAGTGAATGCGTATACAGGGTGTCCCATAATGAGTGGATAATCTTGAAACGGCTTGTGCGGGGGCCCAAGGCCAATCCGAAACATTTTTTTGTTTCTTTTTATCTTGACCCGTTCGGAAAATATTTAACTTTTTGTAAATTTGGAAAAAATTGTACCTTTGTTCACATTTTTAGACTTGGTGCCTACAATTTTCTTATTTTTTTTTATTTTTGTATTTGGAATATATTAAGAAAATATAGCGTAATTGAACACCGTTTGAATAATTTTGGTAACTAGGAGCAGTAATTTTCAAGACAGTATTAAAGTGGAAAATTGAAATTTTTCATTTAATTTTACTAAGTTTAAGCATCTGTGGTTTAAAAAAAAGGTATGAAAACCTAAAAAGCCATGTACATAAAAAACATGTCAATTTCAAGAGGATTCTTAAATGATAAAAAACTACGAAAAATTATAGAATGAAACACTGAGATATCGCCACTTTTGTGTAAAAAGGGGCCATTCATACTAGAAATAAAATTGAACCATCACACATTAATATAATATCTTTACGCCACTCTCGTTCTGAAACGGTAACTTTTCTACTTAAAAACACAGAAAATCTATTTTTTCTTAAACATGCTTCTTATATTCAAAGAAATAAATAATAATCTAGCCGAAAGTAAAGAGAGTTTGTGTTATGTGTGGCCTCTTATTTGGTGGTATTTTAATTTGGAAAGGAGATACGAACTCCGATCAAACGAGGTTCAAAGCAATGGTTTCCACCTTTTTGGTGAAGCCAAAGTACAATTAAGGAGTATTTTCACTTTTGACCATTCCTATTTTGAATAATTTTTGCCATTTGTGGAAAATTATTTTCTACGCGTCACTCGCCATTAGTTACAAGTGCTTTCTCGTTTCATTTTTCTTAAATTATTTTTATACGACAATTTGGCTTTCTACTGGAACTTGTTTTGTGCTTTGCGATTGGATTTTTATTGGTTGGTGCTGTTTACGATAATTTGGGATTCTTCTGGACTTTATTTTGCATTTTGACTGGACAGTGTTGGATCTACATCAAGCAAGACAACTTGGCGCGTCCCCGGACTAATCAACATTTTCTAGTTCGAACATCTACTGTAATAAAAAAAAAAAAATTTACAATTATGTTGGTATAATTTTATTTTTAGTTCGCAATTGTAAAAAAAGCAGTTATCTTGTACCCATAACACTAACTCCTTTTACTTTCGGCTACATTATTATTTGTTTATTTAAGTGTTTTCCGTGTGCGAAGCATACTTTTCACCGTTTTAGAACGAGAGTGGCGAAAAGATATTTTATTAATGTGTGATGGTTCAATTTTATTTTTAGTAAGAATGGCTCCTGTTTACACAAAAGGTAGCGATATCTCCGTTTTTTACTGTATAAAATTTCGTAGTTTTTTATCATTTAAGAATCCTCTTGAAATGGACATGTTTTTTATGTACATGGCTTCTTAGGTTTTCATACCTTTTTTTTAAACCACAGATGCTTAAACTTAGTAAAATTAAATGAAAAATTTCAATTTTCCACTTTAATACTGTCTTGAAAATTACTGCTCCTAGTTACCAAAATTATTCAAACGGTGTTCAATTACGCTATATTTTCTTAATATATTCCAAATACAAAAATAAAAAAAATAAAAAAATTGTAGGCACCAAGTCTAAAAATGTGAACAAAGGTACAATTTTTTCCAAATTTACAAAAAGTTAAATATTTTCCGAACGGGTCAAGATAAAAAGAAACAAAAAAATGTTTCGGATTGGCCTTGGGCCCCCGCACAAGCCGTTTCAAGATTATCCACTCATTATGGGACACCCTGTATATGCTATACTATTACAAGTTCTAATTTGTTTCTATTATTTCAAGAAAGGCGATTTGTTTTATCCAAATTTAAATAAAAATCTGGAAAACATTCACCAATAGATAGTGCTTTAAAAGCATAGGTACATACATTTAATTTAACATTAAAACAGCGGAAGCAAAAAACACATGAAAAGGTATAACCCCTAAAAACACCTGTCTTAAAATAACTCTCGAATTAATCTTAAATTCCTAATCCGCAATTAAACCTGTTTAATCTAAAACTCTTTACTCTCGCGACATTTGATGGTACGAGAGGGAGATCTTTGGATTTTATCATCTTATTAATTAACTGCTAATTGTTTAGGGACAGATTTAACGACGAATTCATTGTCGTTAACATTTAACTAACTTAAAAAAATAGCGATTTAATTATCTAAATTAATTTAATTTAATGTGCAACAGTCTGCAGTTAGCTCAACTGTTTCAATTGTAAATATCTACTACTTCTTTGTTTGTTCTTTGTAAATAATTTTCACTTCTCAGTAACTACTTAAATAATAACGCAATTTATTTTTCTTAAGTGTTCGTGAATATTGTGATGAAATTGTGAATATTACTAATATAATACGTATTCTGTTAGGAATACAAAACGCCTTTACAACCAAAAACAAACATTAATTTACTACAACAATTAATATGTATAACGTCACCTTATATTATTAAACTAATCTCCGCACGCCATTTTCTAGTTACAGTGCTGCCAACCGTTAAAATCTGAAATAATTCTTGCGTAAATTCGCGCCTTTGAGCGGTATGTTGGCAGCCGTGGGTGGTAGGAAGACGTGCGTTCCGTTGCATTGAAAAGTTGGATTCTATTCAAATTCATCTTCTGAACGTGCTGTAAGCTTTGAAAGGAATTCAAAATAGTTTGTTCTTGGATTTATTTATACTGGGACCTTGCGGGTTATTGTCTAAGTCTGGGACATTTCATGGGATAAAAGTGTATGAATTGCGGGACGATTTTTGTTTTAGAGCTGTTATGAAATTAATAGTCGAATTAGACACTAAATACTTTGAAATAACGAAGCTAAGCTGGTCTATGAATATAACTAAACCTAATGTTTATGTCTGTCTGATTTGCTTAGATTAGATTTACATATTTTTTAAATAATTTTTTTGACGTGACAACGTCTTATAATTCGATAGAGCCGGCTGCACGCACGAAAAAACATGACGTCATGCGGCGTTACCTCGTCATGCGGCGTTACCTCGCTCTGAGGCGTTCCATGTAAGGCTTGAAGTGCAAGCGAGAGCGCTCGACATCCGTCTCTCTCCTATTTGAGTGAGCGATGCGTCTGCGTTGTCACGTTCAACTATCGTCAGTAAACCGACTCTACAGACAACCAATTTTTTTCTTGATTTTAAGTAGTCAAGTACGTTTAATTTTTCTGCCATCCTGCCATTTTAAGCAAATTGTAACCTATGATAGGTTTGAAAACAAAGGACAGTTGGTTTTTCCTACTAATTATAAAGGCGATAGTTCGTGCCGATGTGAAATTGTTTGCCCACAGACAGCGTCAAAACTACTGAATAGATCAGGCTGAAATTTTATTCACATAAAAATCTGGACCTGTAATAACATAATAAGCTACTTTTTATTTCACAAATCGCGTGTAAACCCACGGGCAGAAGCAAGTTTCAAATAGGTAAAGAAACGTCACATCAAATAAGTTCATATTAAATTACAACAAAAGAGTACGTACGCAAGTCAAACTCAAAATGGCGACCGTGCATTGTTCACCTTATTTTAGATTTCTATTTTGGATCCGATGTTATCTTACTTTGCGGGACCCCTATCTTATTAAGTTATTATCCAGAAGGTAAGACGAATAGAAAAAGGCTTGTTATGTCTGTGACTTCAGTTGCGTACAAGTTACCTTGGAATTCCGAGACAACCACCTGGAAACTCGTAGACCTACGTCTTCGTTTTGGCTTTATAAATGTTGTCTGAAAAGTGAAATAAAATATCGCATTTGATTCGTATAGTTAGTTAATAAATAAATATTTTCTTTAGCATTTGACTTAAGAACCCAATATTTATAGATTTATGATATCAAAAGTGTAAGATGACTACATAATATATTTTAAATTTAAAAATTGATTTTTTACTTTTGAATTTTGAGCTCTGAAAACGCTGTAGGCCATGTTGTGGCGTCATAAAACTCTAAGCAAATTTCATGATGGGATCCTAAACGATTAAAATTCGCAATGTAGTCTGTCTGTAGTTTTACAATGGTGTCGATTCTGTTGTTTTAGAATTAGCTAAACTTAGGATTTAGGAATGTCAAATAGACGAAAGCTATTCTATGTTTCAAAATTAGACTTTTAGGGCTTTTTAGACTATTAGGTTTAAAATTAGGTTGACAGATCTAAAACAACTCAACTGAGCTAAAACAGTTAAAATCCTGTTCTTTCCTATTCATTGCATTTTAGCTATGATTAGAAACGTTTACCTAATTTTAGCAGCATCTAATTTGGTCGTGATTAAAATTTATTCTAGTGAAAACGGGCAGATTCTTTTGAAAATAGTGAAATATGGATTTTGTGGTATTTTTAGGAACTGTACAG
The DNA here is from genome assembly GCA_963564075.1 of Eupithecia subfuscata. Lineage (NCBI taxonomy): Eukaryota > Metazoa > Arthropoda > Insecta > Lepidoptera > Geometridae > Eupithecia > Eupithecia subfuscata. The sequence continues at coordinate 9,014,319 of OY751124.1, read as the reverse complement.
AGAATACCATAATTTTAGGTCAACCTAACTTAGAAATTTAGAAATCGTAAAATTTAAGTTAGGAATCCTAAAACAACAGAATCGACTTCAATGATGAACGTTTTTAATGTCATTTCTTAATTTTGAGACGTATGACGTCACAGCACAGATAATTTTTTTTTGATGATTGATTCTCTCCCTCGACCAAAACATACATACAGAGTACCTACTTATGTTGACCTAGAATCATGATATTTGGCAAGAAACAAGGTCTTACAATCAAACGGAACCCTTAGTGTGCGAGTCCGACTCGCACTTGACGTTTTATTTTTTACTCGTAATCAAAATGTAGTCAATGAACGGTGAAAATCTATACTATTATTATAAAGAGGAAAGATTTGAAGTAGACTGTTTGTTTGTTATTTTGTATTAAATAGGCTCCGAAACTACTGGACCGATTTGAAAAATTCTTTCACCGCTAGGAAGCTTACTTTTCAGGGAGTGACATAGGCTATATATTTATATATTTTATCCCGGAATTCCCACGGGAAAGGGAACTACGCGGGTGAAACCGCGAGGCGATCGTCTAGTAGTACCTATATAACTTTAGGGATACACTACAGTGACACGCACAAATACATCTGAATAGACCACCAGGTGCTCGTAATCCTATCCAGGTAAACGAGATTTTACAAATGAGATTAAAATATAAGATATCATCAGAATTTCAAGAGTCTTCTATCTATCTTAAATCTTTCTGGGAAACCGATTTCGCGCCATCCATTCCTATACGACACCCTTCATTTTTAAACTAAACGCCATGAGCCAAAACCTATATTTTGGTTCATGGCGAGCATTAAAAGTAATTTTTTGTGAATAAACTACAAATTTATGTATTTCGGATTTTTCCCTTTACTTGTGCTATAAGATCTTGCTGCTCACCAACTTCTACAGGAAGTATAGGTTTTGAGTGCAAAACCTATAGGTTTTGAGTGCATGTGATTCCCTTGGAAATTTCAAAATTTTCGGACGTAAACGGCTGTAACTTTTGAGTGCGTTGACTTAGAAGTTTAATTTATATCACGGCTTCAAGAGGTTACGGACTTGAGCATTTGATGTTAATTTCAACTCGGTACCTCCACGCGTTCCTGAGAAAAGAGGGTTGACAGACGGACAGACAGACAGACAGACGGACAACACAGTGATCCTATAAGGGTTCCTTTTTTACTTTTGAGGTACGGAACTCTAAAAAGAGCTAACTAGCCTATTATCAGGTTTTTCTTAATTTTGACTTTTATAACAATCCGAATCAATAAAATCTTGGACCAACATCTTAAAATTCAAAAGTGTCCGTATCTCTTCCTTGTCAACGTGTTTCCCCCTAACACCTTAATTAACGAATTTTATATAATCCAAGCAGCAACTCATAAATGAAGTAAAGTAGAACTTTCACCAACTTTAGAAAACTAATTAAACCAGGCACCATAATTTAAAGTCTTCGCTATTTTTGCTTATGAGTTTCAAGTGACATAAAATTGACTTAATTTAAATGACTTATGAAACGCTTTTCAAATGTCATGTAAGTTATTAAATGAGATAAGTTATAAGGTGTAAGCTGGATGTATTACTAACTTAAGGTAAAAGTTGTTATTGGGATTTTTCTAAAAACTTTTTGGAACTTCGTTCCAAATGAGGCCGCAGAAAACTGATATGTCCCGCTCACTCCAATGACACGTTGCGCGAGCGAGCGGTACACACGATTGTTCGAATCGAAGCGCACCTCGGCTCAACTCGGCTGCGGTCGTCGCTTCGGTTCTCCTCGGTTCTCTTCGTCAAAAAGTGTCGTTACAACTTTTCGTATGATTTTTTTCCGTCTAGCCCCCCCCCCCTTTCACAACGCGCGATAAGGAACTTCGTTACAAAAATTACAGTAGCTCGGCGTCAGGCAGTTTGCCATCCCATCGGATTAGAGTGAAGGAATAGAGCACCTGTGCTTGCGCACACACTTGTGCACTATTATATGTCCTCCGCACATAGCTAGTCTCCGTTGAGAATGGCCGCTGTAGCCGAAATTCGACTACGAGGGCATCATCATTATGAAGTTTTAAATCCTGGCAGACAGATTGTTTCTATGGAAACGTTTAAAGGTTATTTCTATCCCATGGGAACTGATTTATAGGATGAAAAGCCTTTGTTAGATTCCAGGCTTAGAGCCACAGCTCTGCAAAATTCCAGCCCGATCGGTTCAGTAGTTCTGGCGTGAAGAGGTAACAAACATCCATCCATACATGTAAACATCCAAACTTTCGCGTTTATAATATTAGTGTGATGATGTGCCTAGCATCCAGTTCTGGCTTTACTTGGGTATCTGACTACCAGTGGTTCAGATTTTAGGACGAATCCTTTCTTAATGTATTATTTTAATAACTTTATTGGTTTACGCGGCGCAAACCAGATAAGCTTTCATTCGCCCCTAGACATCTTCAACAAGTCGAAAGATATTTCCACGGGGGGCGGGCAGCAGCGAATCCTGCAGAACAATTCTACCATCGAAATGCGATCCCCAACACGCATGCCCAACGTGGGGATTATGGGCATTACTTTCCATATGATAAACTAGTGTATGCTCGGCCCATGGTTATTTGAATCCCATGGCAACAGATTTATGGAATTAAAAGTCTATGTTTGATTCCAGGACTAGAATTACTTGTATGCAAAATTTCAGCCCGATCCTTTCAGTAGTGGCGTGACAAGAGGCAACAAACATCCAACCATCCAATCTTTCGCACTTTAATGTGATGCCCATAAGGCAGTTTTTAGGGGGAGGCCTGTGTCCAGCAGTGGACCAATATAAGCAATCACTAGCGTAGAGTTGAGCCCTTTGAAGAAAATTGCAACAATGCATATAAAATTCTATCGCGGTAATGCATTTTTTTGCACTCTACCAAAAGTTTTTATTAAATTTCAGACAGGTCAACTAACTCTCTAAACTTTCAGTCTAAAACGTAGCTATGAAAAAGTTGCCAAAAATTAAAATGGTTTCATCGCATTACGGAGCTGCTGAAATTTTTCTCTTAATTTGATTAAATATTATGTTTTTATAATTCAAACGAATGTCGGTGAATATCTGCTAATGTCGCAAGATTGCTCCGTTTTCACCAGCTCTCCTCAAAAGGGTGATAATGAAAATTAAAGTGGCAATTATAACTTAGAATATTGTTCACAGTTGTTTCTTTTAACACGTTTTTAACCTTAAAAACGTGCGGAGAGGAACAGCTCTGAAAGTACTACTAATAACCTTTAGTAACTAAAGAAAAGTTTTTTAGTTATTTTTTTTTTAATATCTGATTAATTTATTTGTTTTTGAAAAACAGGTTTTTGCCTAGTTCAGGCACAGGCATTATTTAAATAACATTAGAATTTAAGATTTGTCCATTATCCTCTCTTTGTTATCCATTTATTCCAAAGTTATCTTTGTATATATAATTCTTCTGTGAGTGTGTATGTCACTGAACTTCTCTCAAACGATTGGACCGATTTTGATGAAATTTTTTGTGTGTGTTCAAGGGGATCTGGGAATGGTTTAGATTCACAATTTTGTCTGCTGGACAATGTTTTTTTAATTAATTTTTAATATTCTATAGAATAGCAATCTCCTTTAAACGTTTCCATAGAAACAACGCGTGCGAAGCCGTGGGCATAAACTAGTTTTAAATAAATATTTTATTTTTATTTATAGGTCCTATCGGGCTGTTAAATTTTCTCGAAATCATATTCGCAGAAATCGTAAAGTTGACTGTTGTTTTGAGTAGAATGAGGATCCGTAACTTTATAGCAATTTAAATAAAACTAGTATCCACGATATTCTTTCATCATCATCATCATCCGCAACCCGACTTCACCCACTGCTGGGTATATAGGTCTCTAAACTTTTGTGCCACTCCACACGGTCCTGCGCCAATCTCATTCAGGTTCGCCCTGCGGTGTTAGAGATGTCATCTGCCCATCTTGCCACTGGACGTCCAACGCTTCTGTACCCAGTTCTTGGGCGCCATTCAGTTAGTGCTTTGCTCCACCTGTCGTCTTGTCTCCGTGCAAGGTGTCCTGCCCAGGTCCATTTTTGTTCCATGATGCGATTTCCCACGTCCTTCACCTTTGTTCGAATTCGGATCTGGACATTGGGAACACGGTCTATAAGCTTGATGCCAAGCATGGCTCGCTCCATGGCTCTCTGTGCAACTCTCATCTTGTACACAGCCTCATGAGTGAGTGTCCATGTCTCGGCACCGTAAGTCATGGTAGGCAGAACACACTGGTTTATATTCTTATTCTTTATGACATTAGAATGATATATCTTTTTAAATTGTCCAAATCGGACCATTACGTGCGAAGTTATGACTAAATTACTAGCGAAGTTCACCGAGTGACCGCCACGGGCGCGTGTGACGTCACTGGGTCGCTCGCCGCCCTTAATCCGTAGGCATTATCAGTTTTTTTTAGTGATTTACTCCGAAACCATAAGTTTGGGGAAAAAAATTACAGAACCAAATAGACTCAGTTTTGAGAGACCCATCAAATAATAAAAAATAAATCCATTCGATGGGCCTCTTAAAACTGAGTCTATCTGGTTCTGTAATTTTTTTTCCCAAACTTATAGTTTCTCAGTAAATCACTAAAAAGTGATATCGGCCTCCGGATAAGGGCGGCGAGCGACCCAGTGACGTCACACACGCGGCCGCGGCGGTCACTCAGTGAACCTCGCTAGTAATTTGGTCATATGTTCGTCAATTTTTGTCGTAGAACAATAATTTTTGCACATTGTGTTATGGATTTCTTAGTTCTATAAATCTGCATTCTCAACTAAAAACGTTACGGATCCTCATTGCAATAAAAATCGATAATCCCAATAGAAGATCTATTTTAATTTTAAGGATGTGACTATCTATTGTTATTGATAACATATTTTTTGAATCTTGATTCTTGTGGAGACAATCAAAAATCGGGAAAATATGAATATGAGTAAGACTTTGCGACCGATTTAGATCGCCGTGCTATCACCGTCTTCATATTATTATGTCGAGACTGCAAGCCCTGTACTGAAATGAAACGGCAAGGGACCCCGAAAACTGGCAACTACTAGTTTGTGGTGCGATAAATTTGGTGTGAAACAGCGCTACACCGATATCGGGTGTCTGCGTTACGTTTGACAAACAGGCAAATGTCCTGTGTCTGAAGAAAAGTGGTATAACCGTCGGTGATACCCCGCAAGGCACTCTCCAGGAAAATCGGAGCATTTGACGGAGATCCAGTAACAATCATCAACATACAGCAGAACTGTTTTTGAAGTCAGTTGATAAACAAAATGCTTTTCGTTGGTAAATTAAATAGGTACGTATGCACTTTGAAATAAATAAATAAATAATTAATGCTGGACAATCCACAGCATCTAGCCCCAAGCTAAGCAGAGCTTGTGTTATGGGTACTAGATGACTTATATACATATTATAGATATGTATAACCAGCGTCTTGGGGACGCTTCCGACTGGTATTGATATGGATCAGTTGAGCTACCTGTAGATTGTTTGCAACAGTCTGCAGTTGCCTCAGTTGTTTCAATAGTAAATGCTAGTGTAATTTTCTATTTATTTTTTGCCAAACTTCTTGAACGTGCCTCCCCTAATCAAGGGGGGTTGCTATAAACATTAGGCAGGCGGATCTGTGATCCCAGGTTTTATAAATACACCTGTTGAAGCTGCTGCCCGTACTCTGTTACGTCACCTTCGACATCCACGGACTGTTGCAGATCGGAATGCTGGCTTTTATTTCGACTTTATTTTACATCAGAATTCTAATACCACCCGCACGTCGTTAAAATGATGGAACTGTCTCACCGACTTACCTGCTAACCTTATTTAAGATAAGATTAAACTTGATTATTAAATCATATTTAATTATTGATCACCAACATAGTGTACACTAAAACTATACAGGGTGCTACGTAACATGTGCACTAAGCTAGAATGGACACGATTTTATGAACTTCGAACACATTTTTTAATTTTTGAAAGTTAAAAAATTATTTAAATTTCAACGGATTCACGGGTTGTTTTGTGGCAACCTGTATAGCTTAGGGTTATCTAAAATATATGTCTATAAAAATAATGGTGAAGACAGCATGCAAGAAATTAAAATTATCATAAGTGAGAAATATTGTACAGGGTGGGTAATAGAAAATGTAGTTCAAACGTTACCTGGACGTTGTATCCTGAAGTCCCACGTATGACCACGTCTGACCAGGTCCGACCAGCACAGCAGACGGCACGACAATGGAACCGCTTGCTGGCAGCGGCGGCTTTTATGTGGAGCGCACAGGTGGGCGGGGGTTTGTGGTGGGGCGGAGTAGCCTTTGAATTAACATTAGCAAAAGTTGATGAGGAAACTGAGGCCCGTTATAAAAAAAAATCTCCTGTAGAAAATCGTTACTCAAGCATAGACTAGACTGACATAGACTGAGCAAGCTTTTATCTTAAGGGCCTTAGACAGGTCGAAACGTACTCATATTGAAGTATGGTTCCTGTATGAAGGTCGTTGCACACATATGCCGCACTGGTCCAGCGCCTGTCCCTCACAGCACCCACCTCGGCCTTAGATCGTGCCCATGTGCTGTCCACGTGGCGACCGTTAGTAGCAAGCTCACTGTCCACAGACGCTCGGCAAAAACATGTAAATTCGTACAACTTGCTTCAAGCGGGTACAGCACTCTCTTGAAGCAAGGTGAGGACCAACGAATGGCTTGGTTGTGGCAAACTCGCTTACTGCGCGTTGTCTGCTATTTTATGCCGTCACTGTAAAACTACTTACGAGTTTAAGCACTCCTTAATTTGAATGCTCATTTTTGTGGTGAACGGTAGAGATGGATGTATGTGCTAGTCCCTTAGGCCAAATACCAAAATATGTATCCATAAAAAAGCTCAGACTAACATACTAATTAACAAAATATGCCGGAACAACGTTCAACTTTCTTCTCTACATAAAAAGAACGACAAATAAAATCATATCTGCGAGTTTATTTAAACTACAACTCATAATTCCCGAAGCACAAATAGTGCTTCTTTTGTTAGCTGCCTGTCTCGCTACTTAGGAAAACTCTACGAGCACCGTACCGTAGCTTGCTAGTACGCCACGACTGGTATTGCTACAGTGTAGGCTGCTACGGGGCCTGCAGACTTTGTGAAAATATAATAATAATATTAACTTATAATTAGTTTTTATAGTTTAAATCTACAAGATAATTTTGATCTACAAGAACAATGTTTCTTCATTGTTCTTGTAGATCAAAATTACCATTTTTTTTTAAACTTTAAAGCATTAGATTTGTTCAAAGAAGAAGATATTAAAAAACTTTGTTTTTGTTTTTCTGTTGTCCATGGTAAAAATAATCCTATTTATGTTTTTAAAACTTCGAGAAATCTAAGTCGTCTCCACGCCTCCGCTGTTCTAACCGAACGTATGCCTTTTGACTGCGCGTTGTAATTACCCGCTTCATGTACTTTACATTTATTCTACGCACACGTGGCCCACGTATTTCCACCGATGGAAGACCTCTGCAGCGTAGCGGGCAAATAAATGACCCACGACGGGAATCGAACCCGCATTCTGCGAATCAGGTGGACTTCAAAATCCCTTTGGCAATACGCTCCAGAGGTAATTTGATTGCATTTAAACATAAATTAATCAAATTATTGAAAAATAAATATACTAGCTTCTACCCGCGGCTTCGCACGTGTATTTTTGGTATAATAAGTAGCTTATTGTTTAAGCTAGGCTACTTTCAAAGAGTAAGCCAAATTTCATCTAGATCTGTTCAGTAGTTTTGGAGATCCTAGGTAACAAAAATTTCGCAATTCACAAACTTTCGGCTTTATAATAATTAGTAGGATACGGTGGGATAATTTCTAAATGATAAATTGTAATTATATTTTTTTATTTATTTTTGACTTCAACTTGTTTCTATATCATTGACAAACATTATAATACATTATTGACATTCTAATTCATGGTACATATACCATGTGCATTTGTAAATTCGTCACAATTCAGTTTTTCCGAAATATTCCTCCGTTTATTAATTGTGTATTGATCGACTCTACCTACATCACCTACATTGAAAAAATTATCGATTTGAATTTGTTTAACTTAGCTTATTTTTATTTTCCTGATATTTTCTCATTTTGCATGTTAATGCTGGAAACATGACCATGGTAGACTAGAAAGGTACCTACTATAGATTGACTTAAGACCACATGTACACCATTACCACCTCCCGTCGCCTCACCTCAACAGCCTATACCGCTCCACTGCTGGACGTAGGCCTCCCCCTGATAAGCGTCTAGTTGGCTTTTATCTCATGAGGGGTAATGCCCATAATCCAGACGCTGGGCATGCGGGTTGGGGATCGCAGTTCGGTGGTAGAATTGTTCTGCAGGGGGCGCTGCTGCCCGCCCCCGGTGGATATCCCTTAGTCGCCTCTTACGACACCCGCGGGAAGAGTTGGGGTGGTGCTAATTCTAAGCCGGCACCACACAGCTATTTACATTACCACCTAGTTACACAGCAATCAATTCATTTATCCCTTTCGCCCTCGACGCCTCTGTGGTCGTCCACAGGCTGAAGACTTCCATGGCTTTACAACCAACCTAATTAGATATCGATTCTCAGTACTACAAATAACATAACGTAATAAATTAAAATCCTACTTTAAAACCACTCTCACTAAAGTGGGATTAAATAAAAATTAAAGTGTAATCCGATAAACGGCACTTTCCTGATATACATAGATAGTGTCCTCACAGGGTAGAGCTTTGATTTCTGCCGACAGACAGCGACAATGTTTATATTAATTACGGATGCAGGCATATAATCAAGTAGTTTCTGCCCGCGGCTTCGCACGCGTATTTTCGGTATATTATGTAGCCTATTATTATCTAAGTTAGGCTTTGCTCTAAACGAACGCTAACTTTGATCTTGATCTGTTCAGTAGTTTTGGAGATGGTAACAAAAAATCTGATTTCACAAACTTTCGGCTTTATAATATTAGTAGAATTAACTTCTGCAAACTGCTTCGCACGCGTATTTTCGGTATTATAATAGCTAGCCTAGCGATCCCCAACTCGAATGCCGGGGATTATGGGCATTACCCCCATGAGATAAAAGCCAACAAGGCGCTTGTCGGGGGAGACCTGCGTCCAGCAGTGGACCAATACAGGTTGTTGAGTAACTAACCTATGGCTTAAGTTAGGCTACGTTCTAAGTGTATGCCAAATTACATCCTGATCTGTTGAGTAGGTTTGGAGATCCTCGGTAACAATAATTTCACATTTCACAAACTTTCGCATTTAAAATATTTGTAGGATTAGTAGGATACCCAAAACACTCGGTACAAATATTTGCAGATCGTACAAACATTGTCGCTTCTACAACAAAACTCCTAGTAAGTTGCAAAAATTATCTGTAAATAAATTCAAACAAATTGTCAAAACCTTGCTGCAAAACGGCTTACTAGAGGATAAAAAAGCTTGGGACTCTTTTGCTCCAACTCGAAAAATAACAACTAACAGGCTAAAGGTTTCTTCGTCGCTTTTTTACTTTAGTCTACATATCGAAGCGACAGAAATCAAAAATATCACTTTATTTCCGTGTCAGTGTTTAGTTTTATGATTTGACCTTTTATAAGTGTACATTTGTTGTATTTATGGAAATAAAGAGTTTTTGATTTGATTTTTTGATTTTGACTGCAAATGTGGTGGTAGCCGCCGGCTGTGGCCTGTGGCCTGTGGCCTGTGGCTGTGACGACCTTTGTGGCGCGGCGGGCGAAGGTCCGCCTGCGACGCAGGAGGTTGCGGGTTCGATTCCCGCCTCGGGACAAATATTTGTACGATCTGCAGATATATTTGTTCAGGGTGTTCTGGTCGTTTTCTATGTATAATAAAAAATCTAAATAATCTATCTGTAGACTGTTTGTAACAGTCGGCAGTTAGCTCAATTGTTTTAATTGTAAATACTATCTAGTATAATTTTCTTTGTGAATAAATTTGTTATGTAATAAAAAATATCTATGTACTCGTATATTATTATGTACCTATATCAGCTAACTAGTACCCATAACACAACCTCTGCTTACCTAGATAATGCTGTGTGAATTGTCCAGCATTATTTATTTATTTATTTATGTGGCTGTGGTCGGTGCTCCGTTTGCGCCTAGCCTTAGTTGAATCTTACGACATCCATGCGCCGACTTATGTCAGTATTCTTACTGTGCGACTGCCTCAGCTCCCTACATATTGGAAACTTGGATCTCGGTGATCTATCAAATACTTATCGAGGACTTCGTAAACTGTAATTTAGTTTAAGTTTCACGACTGCCAAAATAGCGTTACGCGAAAAGTATTATCAAGAAATAAGTCTGAAATAATAATATTCGACGCGTGACCCGAGAGCTGGTGAGTATCTAGCGCAGCGCACCAGCATTGCCACCATCATCATCATCATCATCAGCCTATATTAGTCCACTGCTGCACATAGGCCTCCCCTAATGAACGCCACAGCGCCCTGTCTTCAGCTGGTTGTCTGGTTGCATTGTCAATGCAGCCAGCGTAGCGGGGACGCGACGACTGGCATGGATCAGTTGAGCTACCTGTAGATTGTTTGCAACAGTCTGCAGTTATCTAAACTGTTTCATATCAATGTTCTATTTTCTCACCGTGATTCTATACTACGTTCTCAGAAATGTAACAACATAAAAAATACACGTTTTAAAAATCTCACGTGATGTTAGGAGGGGAGGGGTTCGAGCAAAATCTGACGACATCTCACCAAGAAGAGAGGATCGGACCCCTCCCATCCTCTCTTCTTGGTGAGATGTCGAAAAATCGCCAAAATCACCTCACGTAATTAATGGATGCCCATTACCAGCTCTCGAGTCACGGGTCGCTTCGACCACATGCTCAGATATTTTTACGTTGACCTGCAGATCGATTCAAATGTTCTCATGCTTATGAAAACTTGTTGTAGGTACACCCATAGAAAAACAAATTAAAAAATCGCCCCGCAAAAATAGCGATAAACATAATTTTAATACTAGAAATAAACATAAACTCGCTGTGCCCACAACTAGGCTAAACAAAATTAATGTATCTTTTAAAGGGCAATGTATACGCTTCTACAACAAAACTCCTAATGAGTTGCAAAAATTATCAGTAAATAAATTCAAACAAATTGTCGAAACCTTGCTGTGCAAAAAGGCTTACTATAAAATATCAGATTATATAACTAGAGGATAAAAAAGCTTGGGACGGGTTTTGGTCCAACTCGAAAACTAACAACTACCTAAAGGTTTCTTCGTCGCTTCTTTACTTTAGTCTACATATCGAAGCGACAGAAATCAAAAATATCACTTTATTTCCGTGTCAGTTTAGTTTTATAATTTGACCTTTTCTAAGTGTACTTAAGTAATATATTTGATTTTGATTTTGCTATTTTCGACGGTCATTGGTATTTTACTTCTTTTATCATGGTCAAAATGCAGTTAATAAGCTGAAATAATTGTATAAGTAATTATTAAGGTTAGGTCGCCTAAGATCGGACGCATTTGCCGAAAATTGTAGACGTACTGAATTTTTTTTTTTTTCTCATGATTCAATGTCGTTTTTCGGTTGCGGTCTACTGTAAATTGAAGACAATGAAATATTGGTTAACCCCTAATTTTTTGGTTTGCTTCTAAGCTATCTATCTAAGCATATTAAGAGCTTAAATAACAGACTTTTTTCAACTTATCATAGTGAAGAAAATAACATTTCGACCGAAGATCGGACTATGTAGTATCTTCACTTCTATTCGTTTAATAATAAACTAAACATTAGGAAAACAACCGGACTTACGTCCATATATTAAATATCAATGATCGGTCAGGAAATTCCTCAAAAGATTTGACACATACGATTTTTCTTTACTTTTGCGTTTTGATAGTCCGGTCTTCCCTCCTCATCCTAAATAAGTTTCTCAAACTTTTATCCTTCGTGTCCTAGGACTTAATAATGAAAAGGTACCTAAGATCTGATAGTCATAGCGTCGTCTAAGCGTCATCATAGCGTCGTTAGTGGGCATGAACACTTGAAAACCACTGATAATTTTTTGACATCCATGAACGGACACCGCTATATCCGATCTTTGGCATTGGGAGGGAAGACCGGATCTTGGGTTGTAAACGTCCAAGGCGTAATCAAAGTATACAGATCGAAAGATTATTCGCTAATTCTGCCCCAAAATAACTAATTACATTAATTCAATAAAAGTATTCACCACAATGAGCCATCAAAGTTTTGTAGGTAAGATCGGATTGACGATTTTTCCCACAAAATACACCTTTTCTGCCGAATCACCTGTGTGCACGTCCCGTCTGGTCGCTGGCCGGCCGCAGTGTGAGGAGAAGGGCAGAATAAAATGGCGGATCTAGTAGTGTCACCAGCAGTGGAAAATATTGCCTAGTTTGCGAGTTATTCCATGCATCCGATCTTATGTCACCTCCGATCTTAGGCGACTTAACTTAATACACTGACGAATATGCTAGACATATTCGTCAGTGTATTACTTATACAATGTAAGTTAACGTGAATCGGTACTTAGGTATTATAATAATAACAATAGATTTATAGGTAAGTATCTAACTTCCGCGAATTTAGATGAATGAAATATTGAATAGGTAGTCTTTTCGAAAGCAAAAATAAACCACAACAGAACCGAGCTAATAACGCGAGCAACAGAGTTTATGGAAATAAATCGCTTCAAATATTATTTTTCTACGCGGAGGGGTTTATGCAAGATGTGCCTATCTATATTTTGTAATTACAATACAAAACAAAATATCTTTATTATAAAAGACATTACATAACACGAGTACAATGGGTGGCCTTATTGCTTCTAAGCGATCTCTTCCAGACAACCTTTGAATATGGAAAGATAAAAATGGCAGGGGGAATACCGTATTTAAATATAAAGTACAAAAATATACATACTATTTAGATACATTAATAAACAAATAGTCTACGTAAAGTACAAAATTCACTTTCTGCAGGAAAAACTCATTGACATGAGCTTTAAAAACTGGCGAAACGACACAAAACTGTTGGTTCTGCACCTGACCTATCCCCGCGAGTATCGGCCTGCCGCCGTCGTGTCGGTTCATGAGAGTGAGGGAACAGAGTGCACCAGTGTATGCGCAAACACTTCTGACTATAATTTGTCCTGAGCACATGACTAGGATCAGTTGAGACAGCTGCCGTGGCCGAAATTTGCCCATGGCGAGCAGGAGGACATCATATTCATCATTATGTAAAGGTATTTATTTATTTATGAAAAAGAGGTTAAAACGAGCTAAAAATGGAACATAAATAATGAAAACCTCTGCAACGCAGCGGGCGAAGATCCACCGGAGAAACAAAAGGTTATATCTTCGATTCTGGTCGATGCAGATTTCTTTAAATGTTGATAAGTAATATTTTATTTGTATACTAGCTGCGCCCCGTGGCTTCACCAGCGTAGAAATTTCAAAAATTTACTGCACTCACCCTAGGAGTTTTTAACGAATCGAACATAGAATTTTTACCTTTTTTAACCCTCTCAGAGGTTAATTTTTAAACATTAGATTAGCATAAATGTTATTCAAAAACCTATACTATCTACATACCAGATTTTATCTAAATCGGTTAAGTACATAGTTACAGAGATACGTGGTAACAAACATTCAAACAAACTTTCGCATTTATAATATTAGTAGGATATGATAGGATTGTATGAATGATTATTTCCGGGTATATGTGTTGTGTATGTAGCTTCTTACCTAAGTAAAATAAATAAATAATGTTGAATACATACCAAGAAATCGCATCATTTGCAAAAGGGCAACAAAACGCCCAGGCCCAAACCAAAGTTTTGATTTGTCGATATTGCATCAACCTATCCAATTGAAAACTGTCCGCCTATCAGACTTTGAAAAATGATTTAAAAAATAATCTTCACTTATTTAACACTAGGTTCTGCCCGCGGCTTCGCACGCTGTATGGAATATAAAGTAGGCTACCTACCAGTCTCTGATATTCTACTTACAACCAGTTTCATGTAAAGCCGCGTTTACACGATTAATGTAAAGTAGATGAAGCACCGCCATTCTTTATTTTTCTCCCATCGTTTTGGTTGTCTGGAAGAAATCGCTTTAAGCGATAAGGCCGCCAGTTCCATTGCTGTTCCCTATATGTTTCGTGTAAAATTTGTTTTTTGTTAAGTTGATGAATAAAGAATGATCTATCTATCTACACGATCTGTCTGCTCGGACGAGTCTCGGACCAGTGGACTCGTAGGGGCTTCATACGAGTGTACTAGGTTGATGCTAACATTATGTAGTTCACTCGGATCATTTTTCTTAGTCATTTTCTAGGTCCGTGGGGTACGGAGACTCATCGAGTTTTTAAAAATTATGTGATCTGGTCGAAGCGACGCGTGACCCGAGAGCTGGTGAGTATCTGTCGCAGCGTTGCCATACAGCGGGGCAATGCAGCCAGCGTATTAGGGACGAGACGACCGGTATTGATATGGATCAGTTGAGCTACCTGTAGATTGTTTGCAACAGTCTGCCTAACTGCAGAGTCTATTGTAATACTAGTTCTAATTTTTTTCTTTCATTTGATTGAAACTTTTCTTTCTTTAGTATTTTCTTAGTAAAGACGCTTGGTTGTTGTTAGTGGACGCCATTTTGTTTTTCTACTCGTATACGAGCTAGCTCGGAAAAGCGTGCCATCGTAGCCTGCGTCAGCGGTGAGGGGCAAGCGCGGTGTAGTCTACGTAGCGGCGTGACGTCGTCCCGATCAAGAGACCAAAGCCTTAAGCTTTGGTTTGGTGATCATGACGCACAACGCTGCGGTATGCGCCCCAACGCAGCGTCACGACGCAGCATTTACCGTCCCTGCGGAGAGGTGGTCTGTTGATTTTGCCGCAGCTACTAAGGTATATTGTCAACCCGTGACGCACACCCGCACACCGCAGCGGTGAAACGAGAATGACGCTGCGCACCTCCCCACTTCACCGCGTTTGCCCCTCGCCGCTGACGCATACCTACTGCGACGGAACAAGAGAACATTCTCGACGTTTTTCATATGATTGAGTGTCCGGCATCGCAAACCGCATACCGCAGCGTTGTGCGTCATGATCACCAGACCAAAGCCTTAGATCGGACGCCGTCGTCTGAGTGCGCTCTGAGCAAGGGTTGCCACAATACGAGTTGCGTCCGAGTTAGTATCTGAGTCCACTCTATCCGAAATTTCGACGATGTGAATAGTGCAATCTCAAAAGTAGTTCATTGGTTTAGTGTCAATAATCTTTTGCTAAACGAAACCAAAACAAAATGTATTAGATTTATTCTACCTAATGTTAAACAAGTAAAGGCTGATGTAAAGGTTTCTCCTATAACGTTTACATCAGCCTTACGTTAGAAATAGTAGAAAGTAGCGTATTCTTAGGAATCATAAACTTCAATGGGGCCCACACATAGCTATCGAATCATGGCTATCGAAGAGACTTAGTTCTAAAACTCCTAGTGAGTTGAAAAAATTATCAGTAAATAAATTCAAACAAATTGTCAAAACCTTGTTGTGCAAAAAGGCTTACTATAAAATATCAGATTATCTAGAGGATAAAAAAAGCCTGGGAGGGGTTTTGCTCCAACTCGAAAAATAACAAATAACAGGCTAAAGGTTTCTTCGTCGCTTCTTTACTTTAGTCTACATATCGAGGCGACAGAAATCAAAAATAATACTTTATTTCCGTGTCAGTGTTTAGTTAATTTGACTTTTTCTATGTCATGTACACATATTATATTTATGGAAATAAAGAGTTTTTGATTTTGATTTTTGATTTCCGAGCAGACTCTGATCGTTTCAACGCGGCTTAAAGAAGTTCTAAAAAAAATAGTCATTTTTACTGTTAAAACTGTTTATTCAATATCGCCGTTGTATCCGTTCTTCCATCTTCTCAAGGAGAGCGGGATGGGCACCTTCTCGGGAACCTTCTCGAACGGGTAGTTCTGCATGTCCTGGAACAGAAGAATGGGAATTAGACTCGATTTTCGCTCTCGATCAGGTTTTGGCTGAAATTCAGTGTTTTATCTTTTAAACAAAAAACAAAAACTGAGAAATTGCCTATTTGCCGTGTCGTGAAGCACACAAACTTACTTAACTAGATTATTTCAAAGTCCTACTTACTTGTTTGATAAAAAATAAAATGTCCGTTTGATTATTCAAACCTATTGTGCTTATGTTTAAATAATACCTATTCTGTCTGTAGTAACAGATAATGTTTTTATCTATCTATCTATTTATTATTATGAACTAGTTTCTGTTCGCGGCTACGCACGCGTTGTTTCTATGGAAACGTTTAAAGGTTATTTCTATCCCATGGGCACTATTTTATGTGATAAAATGACGTAAGAGAGTCCTATATCCGAAGTCAAACTTGACGTATTCAGCGAGATAGTCAAAGATGCACCTTCCCTGATAGAACGGGTTAGGGTACATCTGGGCCGAATCTCAAACTGATCCACGGACGAGATGTCCACTTCACTTTTGAGTAGGGGTACATCTCGTCCGAATCTAAAATCTCTTAGTTTTTGATTCGGATCAGTTGTACCCTCAACCAAAAGTGAAGGGGACATTTCGTCCGAATCTCTTTTTTTTTCTTTTCAAGGGTTCTGTACGAGAGTCTTATGACCGACGTCAAATTTGTAGCCATCATCGAGATAGTCAAAGATGGACCTTACCTGGTAGAACACAGGTACGAGAGTCCTATAGCCCACGTCGAACTGCTTGATGGTGGCGACATCTTCAGCGTCAAGATGGAAGTCGAAGATGGAGGCGTTCTCCAGCACGCGGGACTTGGTGATGGTCTTGGGGATCATGACGAGGCCACGCTGGTACTGGGGAAAGAAATAACGATTAACATGTTGGTTTCGAAAGGTAAATTAAAGTAAATCCTACCAATTAATCCGATCTGGGTGTTACCCACACCATCGAACAAGTCAAGTCAAATCTAAACACCTCACCCCAACAGCCACCTATATTGGTCCATTGCTAGACGCAGGCCTCCCCCTGAAAAGCGCCTTATTGGCTTTTATCTCATGGGGGGAAATGCACATAATCCCCACTCTGGGCTTGCGGGTTGGGGATCGCAGTTTGATGGTAGAATTGTTCTGCAGGAGGCGCTGCTGTCCGCTCCCGGTGGTTATCCCTTAGTCGCCGCGACAAATCAAATCTAAAACTCTTTATTTCCGGAAACTTAAAACTTGTCTATTTTAATTCTTAAAATTAAAATAGACCAATAAAGTAATACTTTTTATTTCTCTCGCTTCGATATGTACTCGTAGAATAAAGTAAAGAAACGACGAAGAAACAACACTTTCCTGGCCCAAGACGCACATTTCTATCTGGAGGCTGTGGCAGTGAATGCGATAATGAATATCTTGATCAATAGTTTCTACGAAATTCGATGTCAGATTGGGATGGAATTTGTAAAACTAAACTGTAGTAGGGAAATCTACAATTGGCTTGATTTCATTGACTGACTTAATTTTAGTAAAATTGAGATTATGGATTCGGTTCGGTCCGTATTGAACTGTTTTAATTGCTATACATATGTATAGCAATTAAAACAGTTCAATACGTCAAACGTCTATCCGGCGGTCCTTTTAAATCTAATGTGGTCTCGTATCGTAAAAATCTTTAGCTTTTGTCTCATAAAAGAAAATCGACGTTTCCAGTGACTTTATCAAAAGCAGAAATAAAAACGATTTAGATCGAAATATTTTGAATCGCACCGGGCCAAAGTCACAAGCACTTTTTGCACTCTTCTTAGCACCATCTAGCAGACGTGCCCAGTAGCATAGTGGAGTTATGTAGCTTCAGTTTGGATGGTTCTTGTAGTTCAGGTAGCGTTGGTTAGAGGTCGCAAAACAGCCTTATTAAACTCTCCAGATATCTGAACACGACTTGCGACAAGTTTTCCTATACAAGAAGTATGGGGAAAAGGTGACGCAAGTTGTGAATCAATCAGACTTGGATTATAGTCCCCAGGAGGTGTAGGAGACTGACAGAAGTCTACTCGTTCTCATGAGCCATAAGTCATTTCGAAGGACAGTTGATGTTTTGAGCTATAAAATCCAATCTATGTGGAATCAATTATCTCTTTTTGCACTCTTATTAGCGCCATCTAGCAGACGTACCCTGTAGCATTTAGTAGACTTAGGTTGCTTCAGTTCAGTTCGGTTCTTCAATTGACGTTGACTCTATAGTTATATGTATAGTTGGTTAGATGTCGCTACATTCAGCATGCTAATCGACGACTTTGGGTAGTTGCCGGATAATTTCGCCACGAATGTATTTATTTTTACTCACCAGATATCTGAACACGACTTGTGTCACGGTCTTTCCATACTTCTTAGCGATTCCCACCATGGTGGGGTTGTCCAGCTTGGGCTGGGGGCTGTTGGGCGCGGCGCGGGAGGGGATCATCGTGCCCAGGGGCGTGTAGGCGACCACTTGCACGTGGTGGGCCTGACAGAAGTCTACCAGTTCTGTTTGGCCGAGATTTAGGTTCACCTGGAGGATAATGGATTAAGTCATTGGTACCTATAGTGTACAAACGTAAGCCTTTCAAGTCGTATGACATAAGCTTTCGCTTTTCACCTGCTCTATCTACTGACGAAACGAGTAGATAGAGCAGGCTCTCTATTTAAACGAAAATCCAGTTTCTGATTCGTTTTCGTGCAAAACATTTTTATTCACAAAGAAAGTAACAATCTAATAATAGAAATAAATTAAAACTAGTATTTACAATTGAGACAATAGAGTTAACTGCAGACTAACAATCTACAGGTAGCTCAACTGAACTGAACCATATCAATACCAGTCGTCGCGTCCCCGCTACGCTGGCTGCAGTGCCCCGCTGTATGGCAATGCTGATGCGCCGTGCCAGATACGAATCGAATTTCGTGCAAATGTTAGGTACCTATCATACGAGTGCGTAGCTGACATAGTTAATTATGAGTAGTTTTGCACGGAAATGAATCATAATCTTCGATTATCGTTTTTCGAGAAGGTCCACAGCTTAGATTCCAAAGTTGTATTTGTCTGATGTGAAAAATGAAAATCAGTCGATATCCGAAAATAATACACAGAAGGTACGCGAAACACATAAAGAACCATCCATTAAGTTGATTCTATTATTGAGGGGGAGAAGGTCCTTGGACTTATTTGTAACGGCGCAGTGACGCCAAAAGCGTATCGAAAATATTATGAGCGTGACTTTGTCCACCAATGACCACCGTCATCGCGTTGCTTCACCAGTTATAACCTCAAACCCGCTCTACTATAATGTTCAGCCTCTGCGACACCAGGGAGAGGATCGGCTTGTTTGTCAAGGGCACTGAAAATCTTAATGACCACGGAAGGCGCGGTGTTGGCAGACTGCTGACCTGGTGAAGGTTGCGGGTAGCGCAGGACTTAAGTCCAGCTGTGGACGTCTCGAGAGATGATGCGTTGGTTATGGTTTACGCTTGCCAAAGATTTGGTTGCTTAAGAAGAAGAGTTTGTTCATTTTTCAAAGAAGATTTCAAAAAACAAAAAACCACTCAACCTTTTGTTTTCAACGAAGAGTCTGTTCTGTTTCATTTATCCTGCTTGCCTGATCTGATCATTCATTTAAGGTTGCCTTTTGTTTAGTTATTTTTAACTTAAGAGTAAGTTGTGTGTTACTTAGTTATAGTTACAAACCTCGATTTGATTCACCGCTGGAGGCACCTTGCAGTTCTTGAGGAGCCGGTCCATCTGTTCTAACGTGAAGTTGGACACTCCGATACCCTTGGTCAGTCCCTTGGCGAGGCAGGCCTCCAGTCCGCGCCATGTCTCTAGGTAGTCGATCTTCTCGTCTACTCCGTCTTGCTGGAAAGATAGTGATGAAGGTTTTATGAGTGTGTTGTTAGGTAACATACCAAAGTACGACACGCGTATTTTCGAGATAATAAGTATCTAAGTTAGGCTCTGCTCTAAATATACGCCTTTCATCTTTATCTGTTCAGTACGTAGTTTTGGAGATCCTAGGTAAAAAATTAAATAAAATTTGTCGTACAATAGCTTTTTAATTGGACACCCAGGATTGGACGAGACCTCCTCCATACTGTTCCACTTGCTGCGATCTTTTGCCAGACGGGTCTATGTCGTTGTGCAACCTGTACCAGGACGTCGTACCATCTTTTTGTTGGTCTGCCTCGTGAGGTACCAGTACTGGATTCCTTTATATCTTTTGTCAAGGGTTTGTGAATTGTATTTTCCATTAGTTTTACTTCAGGTGTACTGGTAGATTGCTTTTAAAGGTGTCTTTGTGGACCAATACTTCCACCAGGACATGGCTATTCTTCTGTCTACTTTCTTTGTGATGGCACCTTCCAATGATATTAAGTAACCGATATAGCTCTCAAAATTAGCAGGCTGAAGTAGCAGTACACAGGTCATATAGCTCGCAGAACCAGAGTGTGGGAAAAACTTCCACTCGATGGTCCGACGTCTTTGTAGCGTTCGTACGGAGTCGATGGATGGAGGCGGCTCGTCACCGCTATTCGTGGTGTCAATTAAGGGAGGCCTATGTCCAGCAGTGGTGGATACGGGATGATGATGATGAATTCAAAAGTAACAAAATATCCTTGGACTTCGAAAAATTAAGGGCTATTTACAGCACTGGGCTTCCCAGCAGCGAGAGATCCCAGAATAATACTTACAGACACAGAGAAGGGCCAGTGCATGAGAGCCATGTCCACGTAGTCGAGCTCCAGCCGACGCAGTGAACCTCGTAGGGCCACCTCCACGTCTCCCTCTCGATGGAAATGCTGCCACACCTGGAAAAAGTTTACATTATTAACTTAAACCTGTCCATACTAATATTATAAATTCGAAAGTAACTCTGTCTGTCTGTCTGTGTGTCTGTCTGTTACCTTTTCACGCCTGAAACGGCTGAACGAATCTGATTGAAATTTGGCACGGAGTTAGATGGTATCCTGGGGACGGACATAGGCTACTTCTTATCCCGGAAAAGCGCGAGGAAACCCGCGGGAAGAAGCTTGTAAATATTATAAATTCGTCGCAATAGGTAGGCTGTGCTATTTAAATGGGACACAAAAAAATCGCGACTTTTCAAACCGCAAACCAAATGTAACAAGTTGCGTTTTTAAAATCAGTCACTGAAAAGATTCGATAATGCGTACGCTTGTACAGAAAGCTGTGCTACTACTAGTATAGTATTATAATATCTGTGGTGCTACATTTTTTTGCGGTTTCAGACTTGCGATGAAACGTGTGCTTTCGCAGAGCGTATTCGGCCGTAGGCTGCTTGATCTTAGGTTTCCTTTCATTCGTTTTTTCAGCCATGTGTCATCAAACTAAATTAGACTCGAATTTTAACTAGATGTCGCCACTAGAAGAATTTGAAGTCTGTTTATAGTTTTTTTAAAACACGCCCAATTATTAGAATAGTGTTGCGAATCCATCTATCGGGAAAAAAGAGAGCTTCGATATTTATCAAGCTGACTTAATACTTGTATATGAAAAATTGACATCTTTCGTTAAACTAAAGAAAATAAATACGTGGACGGAGTAATTTTATTCAGTTTAGTAAA
Source organism: Eupithecia subfuscata (assembly GCA_963564075.1). Classification (NCBI taxonomy): domain Eukaryota; kingdom Metazoa; phylum Arthropoda; class Insecta; order Lepidoptera; family Geometridae; genus Eupithecia; species Eupithecia subfuscata. The sequence continues at coordinate 8,992,577 of OY751124.1, read as the reverse complement.
TCCGATAGCGTCTTGCGGTTGATCAATACGAGTTTAAACCACCAAATAACTTAAACTCACCTTAGTGGTAAGAAAGAGGTCCTCTCTCTTGATGACTTTCTCTCGAATCTTCTGATTTACCACTTGGCCCACCTAGAACAGAGAAATAACTGTTATTTGCGAATATCTTTTATACAGTTTCAATCTAGCGCGGGTAAGATTCGACACCTCCATCTGAGGTCGTAGATGGCGTAAGAGCTGACGGGAACCTACTAGAGGAAGGGAAGCAGCTTGCACAGGTGTATTTGTAAGTTTTAACACCTTCATTGCCGTCACTGATTTGCCTACCGGGTGATGGTAATGGCAAAACTTGCCCTTGTTTGAGAGAGGCGTGTTCAGTGTGGACTCAAATGTGCTGATGAGATAAATAAACAATAACACCTCTGACTCAACTCTATCCCCGTTTATCTGCATGAAACTGAAGATAATCCCACATTATCCGTCAACCATTTTGTGTTTTTTTTTTTCATTACTGATGGACTCCCAACATTAAAATCACTTAACATGTAGAATAACAAAATAAAGTGGTCTTAAGTCTATTGTTTTTCTAAAGGGTGCCACAGCGTGAGCAAATTATAAATTACGTACCTAAATCAAACAACACTATAACTTCTCCTATTATTACTTTTACTATTAAATTTCTTTCTGTTTTAATGCTAGCTGTGTGGTGCCGGTTTAGAATTTGCACTACCCCAACTCTTCCCGCGGGTGTCGTAACAGGCGACTAAGGGATATCCACCGGGGGCGGGCAGCAACGCCCCCGGAGAACAATTCTACCACCGAACTACGATCCCCAACCCGCATGCCCAGCGTGGGAATTATGGGCACTACCCCCATGTAATAAAAGCAAATAAGGTGCTTATCAGAGGAAGACCTGCGTCCAGGTAGTGGACCAGTACAGGCTGTTGAGGGATGTTTTAATGCTAAATTATGTAAAATTTGTACGCCTAATGGTAGGCTTTTAAATTTATCTGTGAAAATCTCTGTAACACTGTATCTTAGTATCGCACTGTATCCTTAGTATCACAAATTAATAAATGAACTTAAGAACACTGTTTATCGTGATAATGTGGGATAAATCAGACTGTATTACGGAATACCGGCAGTCGAAATACCGGATAACGGTATATCGAAAGTACACGAAACCGCAGATCGAAATACCGAAAGCACATAAGGCCGCATAACGGAATACCGAAATTGCAAAACACCGAAAAACTGTAAACCGGACGATCACAATCTCGAATGCACGCTATACCGAAAGATCACCAAATCGAAAGAACGCTATGCCGAAATTTTCTTCAGGGTTGTACGTTAGTTTTGTCGTAACAATTAAAATATTGTCAAAACTTTTCACTGTAAGCTATACGTTTATAACTTTACTTCTTTGTCTAACATCATTCAATTTTTATAAATGCTGGGTAACCTTTATCTAAAATAAGTCCCGGCGTGATAAACTGGGACACCTGCGCTCTATAGACGTCAGCGGAGTTTTACCTCAGGTTCCACTCTGTAGACGTGAGCGGTGTCCACATGTCGGTACCCGATGTCGATGGCATACGCGAGGGCCTCCTTCATGTAGGGGATGGAGGGGCCTCCGTCAAACTCCAGCTGGAAGGCTTCGGGGTCCTTCTTCTTGTCTTTGTCCTTTTCGGCAGCGCCGGCGGGCTGTGGATAGATAGATAGAAAATAGTTTATTATACCCATCGATATAACTAGAATTCGGGAGATTGGATACTACGAGTAGCTTCTCGAAAGTGGAACACTCAAACTAGGTTCAATTAGGTCCACCCACCTCAGTCATAGTCGACAGGGTGGCCAGCGTTCGTGTTTCGCGTGCGTATTGCTTTGTACATTAGTAAAGTTAGTAAAAGGTTTTCATGGCATATTGCATACCGTTAGAAAGAATCTATCTTAGATTAGAGAACTTTTTAAAACAATTCGAAGAACATAATCAGTTTTAATTTTTTTTTTAATTCTATTCAAAGTTGGGCTATAAATTCTTTCATGCTTGTATTAAAAACTTTGTGAATTAATGAAAACAACTAGACATTGCTAGTGAGTAATTTTGATTTTAATAGAACCGTACAATAATGCATATGCAAATAAAATACAAATTTGGAGGCTACACCTAGTATTTTTATTCAAGTTTAAATGCTGACTCTTGGAAATATTCAACAAAAAATTAAAAAATCGTCATAAAAAATTCCAAGCGGTCAAGAATTTTGTATGGGGGTTGAAGAGGTAGCAAACCCTCCCCACATCACCCATTTCAATTTGGCAAACGATGCAGCAAACACCCCGTATATTAATAATTTAATGTTTTTACAAAAACATTAAAACAGAAAACAGAAAAACTGACTCCGAATTTCTTTATACTGTCACTGATTTTTTAGTTTTGCAGGACAAATATCACAAATAAAATTTATTTCTTTTCGAGTCGTCGCGTCCCCAAGACGCTGGCTGCCCCGGATTGCCCAGCGCTGGGGCTCTGGGCTTCCTCTTTTACGCGCTAGTTTACTCGGTCCTGTGCGCGCTTCAAGCATAGTCTTTTGGAAATTAATAATACAATATCCATGTTAAAATATTGCTTTTACACTGTACATTGTTATAATGCTTACCGGATCGCCGCCTCCGAGCCAAGTTCCGTATCCCACAGCTGGGATCTCCTGGCCATTGTTCAACTTGAACGTGGGGATGTTCACCTGCAAACAATACAGTGTTAGTATGGGGATTTAACCAAATGCCAGTTATAAAAAGTGTCAAATCATTGAAATACTTAAACCACCTCTTATCAATAAGATAAAATTAGTTCAAACTACAAAATTTTCATAGATTATCGCAAAATAACATTGGTGTCGATTCTGGTGTTACTTAAACTGAAATAAACTAATTTCACAGCACTAAATATGTGGCCGGCGGTCAAAGAATCGATGTCCTAAAAGCTGGCTAAAGGAACCTACTAAGGCAGCAACTTCTATCTGCGAGTTGCAAAAATAATTATTACTTAAATAAAGTCAAACAAATTGTCAAAACCTTGCTGTGAAAAACGGCTTACCATAAATAAAAAAAATATTGTAAAAATAAATACTAGTTCTAATTTATTTATATTATTGGACTGTAATTCTTCTTTGTGAATAATTGTTACTATAAAATATCAGACTATCTAGAATATAAAAAAAGCTTGGAACGGGTTTTGCTCCAAGTCGAAAAATAACAACTAACAGGCTAAATTTTAGAATGTGCCGGCTTAGAATTTACACCACACTAACTTCCCGCGGGTGTCTAGAGAGGCGACTCTGGGACATCAACCGGGGGCGGGCAGCAGCGCCCCCTGCAGAACAATTCTACCACCGAACTGCGATCCCCAACCCGCATGCCTAGCGTGGGGATTATGGGCATTACCTCCTATGCGATAAAAGTCAATAAGGCACTTATCAGGGGGAGGCTTGCGTGCAGCCCAATATAGGCTGTTGCGGTGAGGAGGCTGAAAGTTTCTTCGTCGCTTCTTTACTTTAGTCCACATACCGAAGCGACAGAAATCAGAAATGTCAATTAATTTCCGTGTCTATGTTTAATTTTATAATTTGATCTTTTCTAGGGTGCATTCCGAATTACGCTAAAATCGATATTGGTGCGCTCACAGCGTTCCAAATTACTGTGAGCGCGACAACGATGTCCCAAGTGACGTCATAGATGACGTCATTACATGCGCCATTTTGCGATATCACTGACCGTCCTACAAACAGAAATCACTGTGAGCGCTTTGTCAAAACTGACAATTAACATTCACCGTAGTATCGTATTCTCTTTTGTTTCCTTTACTTCTACTTGACTGACGTTTGAAACCGCGACTTGTGACCGTGAGTTTTCATGAGTTTTCCGAATTAATGAAAGCATTCAACTGTCAATATCGTGATATCTAATCTGGAACGCCAAAATATCGATGTGATCGTTATCAGCGCTGTAATCATATTTCGGAATGCACCTCTAAGTGTACGTTTATTGTAGATATTTATGGCAATAAAGAGTTTTTGATTTGATTTGAATGTGTGCAATTCGTTATTTTCTTTTATTTACTAGTAATAGGTTTGTAAAAGCGTTAAACGCTTATAAACGTACTTGAATTAACTCTAATATTGTCTACGTTAAATTTTAATGTAGGTACACTGGATTTACTCTTACTCTTTAGGATTAAAAATAAATTGACTTAAGAAACCATTACAGATTTCTGATATTAAAAGTGACTAATGATAACTACGATGATGACTACATATTTTCAATTTAAATTGTTTTTGTAATTTATAATTTGAACTCTGAAAACGCCCTCGGCCATGTTGTGACGTCATAGGACTCTAAGCGAATTTCATGACGAATCTTAGACGAGTGAAATTCGCTTCGTAGTCTGTCTATATTTTTATAATAATAAACGTTTGCTAGTGTCAATTGTTAGTTTGGACCCGTTTGACGTCAAAGCACAGATAAATATGGCTGACAGCGTTTTCGCCTGTTTATGAAAAGTACAATACAATACAATACAATACAAATACACTTTATTGCACACCAAAAAAATAAAAAAGTAAAAATACAGGAAAAGAGAGTTATAGAGTTGTACAATGGGCGGCCTTATCGCTAAGAGCGATCTCTTCCAAGTAGACTTTTAAAATAAAGTTTTGCGGTTTTCTAGGTCCTAAAAAAATGGTAATATTTTTCCCTCTAATCGGTCAATCTATACTAATATTATAATGAGGAAAGATTTGATTGTTTGTTTGTTTGTATTGAATAGGCTACGAAACTACTGGACCGATTTGAAAAATTCTTACACCGTTAGGAAGCTAACTTTTCAGGTAGTGACATAGGCTAAACTTTATCCCGGAATTCCCACGGGAATGGGAACTACGCGGGTGAAACCGCGAGGCGATCGTCTAGTAATTAATAATGCGCGTATCTCCTTTACGCTATGCGCTCCTGGTAGCTCAGTAAATTTACCTACTTAAGTTGTTTTCTTTTTAATAAACCTACGCTTTAAAATAATCTGTAGTTTGCTAATGTCTGTATAAAATCTCTTGATCTCTTTGTGGTGCGAAAAGGAAACTAATTTTGGGTAAAAACGACGAAAAAATAAAAAATAAATTGATGTGGGTTTAAACGCTGACATTTTCGGTATGAAACGCCGAAAATGAATTTGTGGTGAGAACCAGCTGCGAAACACCGCTACACCAAAATTCGGGAAATTGGGTACAAGCTTCTCGAAAGTGGAACGCTCAAATTAGGTCTAATTAGGTCCACCCAGGACATGAAAAGAGGGGGGGGGGTCTGCCGAATGTCCAGCGACTTGTGGGCAAAGACCACGACAGAGTGGAGCCCACCCAACGCTAGGAGGCGACGTGGAAGACCCAGGATGAGATGGCGAGACGAGCTTGACTCACACCATCATGGCCTGTGACAGCGTTAAATCGCGAGGAGTGGAAGGAGAAAAGAGAGGCTTTTGCCCAGCAGTGAGACAGTAAAGGCTGAAAAAAAAAGGTCCACCCACCTCGGTCTTAGTCGGACCAGCGACGCCAGTTTCGCGAGCGTATTCTTGTCTCGATCACACTTTGGTCTAGGTATAGGTCCATCTTTCTATATTTGTTGCAAAAGATTGGAAATACCGTGTCTTTGCGTTTAGTTGTACCTAACACAACACAGGCCATTTGTTGAGTTGGCGCTGGGAGAACGTGCCGTACAATAATAATAATAATAATGCTGGACCATTCACACAGCATTATCTAGCCCCAAGCTAAGCAGAGCTTGTGTTATGGGTACTAGATAACTGATATCCTTAATACAATACACTAAATAGATAGATATTTTGTATTATACATAGAAAACGTCCAGAACGCCCTGGACAAATGTCTGCAGATCGTACAAACATTTGTCCCGAGGCGGGAATCGAACCCGCAACCTCCTGCGTCGCAGGCAGACCTTCGCCCGCTGCGCCACAGGGATCGTCAATAATTTTACTTATATCTATACAATAATTTTACTTATATCTCTGGCCGATGAGTATTTTTTTTCCCAACGCAACGTTCAAATAATTAAAGCTACGTACCTTTGCCATTTCCAAGTTTATCACTTTGAAAATCAAAACTAGACTAAACCTAGCCCCGTGTTATCACAAATGTTATCACAGAATGAATAAGTGATCCCGTACGTTCGATATCATATAAATGTTTCGAAATGATAAGGATATCGATTATGTAGTCGATAGATAAGCCTAGGGCCCTATTCTGCTGAACCAAAGTAAACTAAACGCTTTGCTGTGGCAATGCTATCCTACTTCCTACTAATATTATAAAGCCGAAAGCTCGTGAAATCTACGGAAGAGATCAAAATGAAATTTGGCCTACGCTAAGAACAAAGCGTAACTTAAATAATAGGCTACTTATTATACCGAAAGAAGTGAACAAAAAATCAAAGCGATCACTTTATTTCCTAGTTCTACATAATATGTAAGTTTGAATTTTGTGAAATCTTGTAAGGTTTAAAGGAAATAAAAAGCACTTTGATATTTTGTATTTGTTGCAGTATTTTTTACCGACATCATTTAAACTTAATCTTATATATTATTAACCTTTATATATTATATATAACTTATCAAATCCTTCGAGAAAAAATCAAATAAGTTTAAAATAAAGTGAATCCACCTGTAGAATGTTATATTATAAACGTGGGAAACTTTATCAGATAAGATCCAAATTGGTTCGTCATCCAATATCCATCTTTAACGTCATTTGATGATTTGATTCCCATGATTTGGATAATATTTGTTGCACAACAAAATTACTTAGCATTACAAACTAAACCTATAACAAGTGCACACTCACACACTATACAGGGTGTATTTTAAAATGGAATCTAAGGCTAAAATTAAACAACAACAAAACTACCTTATTCACAAAGAAAATAACAATCAAAAAAAATATAAAATTATAATTTTACGTACAAGAAACAAACGATCACACTTGTAGGTAAAAAATTAAGGCACGAAAGAGTATGTCCTGTGCGCGTGCTCTGCCTCATCTTTGCCGCCACAGTTCAAGGTCTTCACCGAATCATCGCTAATATGCGTCAATTATTTGGTTAGTGGAGATCTGACAGCGACACCGGCAACATGGTTAAAGTAAGAAAAGTTTATTTCATTGAATATTAAGATATTTTTTAAATATCTGAGCGTCTGGTCGAAGCGACGCGTGACCCGAGAGCTGGTGAGTAGGTATAGAGAGTCTGCAATTAGCTCAATTGTTTCAATTGTAAATACAAGTTTTAATTTATTTCTATTATTTGATTGTAATTGTCTATAAGATGTTAAAAATTAACATAGCGAGCATATTATTAGAGACATATTTTAAGCAAAATAGGTGAGAACACAATGTTTACAAAAAAAAAAATATATATATAATAAATATGTACTTTAATTCTACAATTTCTCTTGCCGTAACTTTTCGTTACATCAACACCGTCTTATCTAAAATACCGTTTTGAGTTTCTCCATCTGTCCCCTACACGACACCTCCGTTCCTCTGAGTCTCTTCTTTTAAAAATTCCTTCGCACACTTCCCAGTTTTATGGCGATTCCTTCACGTGGCAGGCCGCCACAAGCTAAATCCCTTTCTATCTTCAAAATTATGGATCATCAACACTATCTGTCCACTCATAGAGAGAAAGAAAGAAATCTTTATTCATAGCATAATCAATATGTAAGTTACATTGAGTTAAAACTACACCATAAAAACTACATAAAAACAACTAACAAATAAGAAAGCTCATGATTTTGTTAATTATTCCTTTTTTGTGTCTTTTTGATCTTTTCTAAAATGATTGCATTTCTCCTCTTTTCTAAAATGATTGCATTTCTCTATTAAAAAGTACCCACTTGATTGTGGTAACAATATTTATTACTTGCTTATTTTTATACGTCATCAATCAATTACGTTCAGCTTCAATACGTACCGATCCTATCCATCCAAAGGCGGCCTTATCGCTGTTAGCGATAAGACCGCCGATTGTGCCACACTAGATATAGTTAGTATTAAGTTCCTATTTATTTGTTTTATTTATTGGTGGTGCAATAAAAAAAAATTCTATCTATCTGCAACTTAGGTAATTGATCACCCTGTAGATGCCAATAAAACTGCTGACGATGAGTAGAAATTAGAAAATCATTGTAGGATAAGATAATAGATTTGTAGGTCATTTTTCGGGTTTTCGGTATCTACTCACGGTGTATTAGATTAGAGCCAACTGTCCGAAACGAAACACGCAATTGCGTATTGTGGAATTAAAATAGGCCCCCCGGTAGGTAGATCTGGTTTCTCGATCGGGACTAAATAATATTAAAAAAATAAATAATGCTGGATGATGCTGTTGAAAAATAATTTTCACAAAAAAAAAACAGTTTTGTTTCTCGACATGTAAGTACCAAAACCTGGTACCTACCTACTTCCCGTTGACCTAGAATGATGATATTTGGCAAGAAACCAGATCTTACAATTTTATGGAACCCTTGGTCCTCAGTCCGACTCGCTCTTGTTATATTTTCGATCAATTAGTCGAGTATAAATATAGCCATAACGAAATACCAAGTTTGCAGGAAAATTGAATTCAGTTCCAAATTTTATAACTAGATGTCGCTGCTAATGTTGACCGGGGGCTAGATCGCGCTGACGAAGCGTTTCGCGTTTTGAACGGTTCGAGAACCATGATACGCTGGCAAAGCAAGCAGGGACGATGTAGTCCTGATGAGATGTAATGTATTTTTGAATGATGCGTGATCAAGCATCTAATCTATTAGTAATTGTAATTAACCATGGATAGTTGGTTAGTTTTAGCCTAGACTAAATTGTTGCGTTTTACGACGGTTTAAAGTTAGACACGGCTTAGACATAGTTTAAACGAGAGTTATGTTGTTAAACCCATGTCTAACTGTTTAGACACTGTTTAGCTAAACGCTTGTTAGACCAGTATTTACGTTGGTTTTTGTAGTACCGCTGATTGTGTTTATTTAGTCTATGGTTTTAGTTAGTAACATCTCAATGAAGTATAACTAACTTCACTGCTTTGCTATTAACCACCTGTACATATTTAGCATACCTACACATTAACTAGAAAAAAAAGAAAGAAAGAAGAAAGAAAAAGTATTTATTAAACACTACAACACAAATAACGTAAATATTTATATAAAAAAGACTACTTAGTAACACTTACAAGAAACAAGGGAACATTGTACTATCACAATAGGTAAGTAAGTACTTATATTAACACAAGTAAGCATTGGGTTGGTACTAAGCAGCCCATTCAGCAAGCCGACGAACCGTGTGTGTAGGTCTAACAGGTCCTGACTCAGCTTGTTGCTCCAACACAAAAACCGAGGGTAGGTAGTTTGTGAAAGAGCGCTGGTTTTCAGTCAGGGCCAGGTAGGATAAGTGACGACCCGATCTCAGATACAAATAGAAAGGTTGATTTTGTACTAACTACACTTTATTGTTTTATTCTAATCTGCAAAAATATAAACATCCCGCAGTATTCATCATCAAATTAAATTTTTGTTTTTTTGTTGTTGATTAGTACCTACCTACTCTTCTTTATAAACGCTCCATTTACTTGACTGTACTCAACAGCTTCAATAATTTGATGGTGTCCGAATCGACAGAGAAAAAAATATTAAAATCAAAAGTGTCAATTGGGACACTGTGTCCTAATAAATTGTGTCCGAGTCGTCAGCAACTCATCTCGTCCACCTCAACAGCCTATATCATATGGTCCACTGCTGGACGCAGGCCTCCCCTTGATAAGCGCCTTAGTGACTTTCATCTCATGGGGGTAGTGCCTATAATCCCCACGCTGGGCATGCGGGTTGGGATCGCAGTTCGGTGGTAGAATTGTTCTGCAGGGGGCGCTGCTGCCCGCCCCCGGTGGATATCCCTTAGTCGCCTCTTACGACATCCGCGGGAAGAGTTGGGGTGGTGCAAGTTCCATGCCGGGACCACACAGCCTTCAACTGAGTCTGTATAATTTTTTTGTGGCGATGTATGTGAGTCCAAGATGCCTGACAAAGTCCAAACAAAGCAATCATTTTGGAGTAAACCACGGTTGAATCTTATCATAACTTACTTCTTACAAAACTAAAGGGCAATAGCCTTTATTCACAAAGATAATTATACTAGTATTTACAATTGAACCAATTGAGCTAACTACAGACTGTTGCAAACAGTCTACAGGTAGCTCAACTGATCCATATCAATACCAGTAAATAAATAAATAATAAATAAATAAATAATGCTGGACAATTCACACAGCATTATCTAGCCCCAAGCTAAGCAGAGCTTGTGTTATGGGTACTAGATAACTGATATCCCCTTAGCGGGCAAGGGACCAGTATCTGGTTCCATTAACAAGGTCTCCAAATGGCAAGCGGCCAGCAGCTGGCCGCTGCTTGTCGGTTGTCACATGTTTTTTATTTGCCGTTTTTATAAAATGAAACGGGCATCTATCCTTTTTTGTTCTGTATGGTTGATACGAGAAAAGACAAGGATAAATATATTCTGTGCTTCAATTGTGACCGCCAAACAAATTTTATCGAAATTTTGCTGTTATTCGAGACGCTCGGGTGATGTGTTTTACGCGTCAGGTTTTTAGAAGCTTGTTGAGTTATAAAATGTATGAAGTGGTGTGATATTTCGATTGAATAATGTTTATTGGTGTTTATTTATGTAAGTAAAGTAATCATGTGCTTAAAAATCGTTTGATATATTTTTTCAGACTTATATTTGTGTGACGGCCATGTGACGGCCAAAAATTAGCTTTCTCTACTTTTAACCTTAGACTGACAATATAAATGGTACCGAATTGGTATAATATGTTTTAGAATCTGATAGCTGCATTCAAGACCATTCCAAAGATATAAGGTTCTTATGTAGTTTCATACAAAACCATGTAGAAATATTGATTTTTGTAGCGCGCGGTAACTTCGCGCTAAATACGCCAGCAAGTGCTGGTGGATGCTTGCCGGTTGTGTCAAAAACTGCAAAATGGCGGGCGCCTGCCAAGGGGATATACTTAATACAATACACTACATAGATAGATATTTTTTATTATACATAGAAAACATTCAGAACTCCCTGGACAAATGTCTGCAGATCGTACAAACATTTGTCCCGGGGCGGAAATCGAACCCGCCACCTCCTGCGTCGCACGCAGGCAGACCTTCGCCCGCTGCGCCACAGAGGTCGTCGAAACCAGTCGGAAGCGTCCCCAAGACGCTGGCTGCATTGCCACGCTGTATGGCAATGCTGATGCCGATATTCACCAGGGTCTCGGGTCACGCGTCGCTTCGACCAGACGCTCAAATAATTTTTTAAAAACCTTTGGTTACTTCTTACTAATATTATAAACTAGCTGTACCCGCGACTTCGTTCGCGATTGCCATTCCTGCCGACTAATTAAGTTCACATTTAACCACAGTTTCTCTCAAAATATGAAACGCCGCCGTGCAAAAAAACTTCGATGCGCCGAATTGGCCCTATTACACTTTTAATAAAAGCATCTATATTTGGATCCTTGTTAAATTGTGTATAAATCGGGTAGGGTCTACGGGGGATAGCATGTTGTCATCTTCAATCGCATTCTTTATCCACTCGACTTTTAGCTACGACTCGGCCAGCGTCAGTGTTATGAAGTGTCGTATTCGTTTCACTTCTTACTCATGGTTCCGATCAGCTGGGGCCCTGTTCTGCTAAACTAATCGCTTCACTATGATAGGGGTATCGTCACAGAATGACACGTTTTGGTATTCTACCTTAGATGAAAGAAATTATGATGAATGCAGATGGAGAGACGCGCGACAGGTTTGAAACCATTAATTTTTCTCGCACGTACTATCTGGAGTTTTATTAATCTAGAAATTCTACGTCATAATTCTGCGACGATTCCATTGTCATAGTGAAGCAATTGTATTGTAGAATCCAGGGCTCTTGATCCATTTGACTTAATTTTTTTTCGATAGTAGGTAGGTACAGTTGATTGAGTATCAAAGTAAAAAAAATGTTCTGTGGTCCAGTTAGGTTAATTAGAGCACTTACTCCAACCAAACTTCGGTGGTACAGTTAACTGGACCAGCTAAACCACCAAATATCATGTTCATGAAGATTGCATGGACCATTTGTACATTTTACTTTGCCTGAAATAGGCATTGACGCACCCATTAGTTAGGTTCTACCTAACTAATGGGTGGCGTCTTCAAAAAATAAATAGATAGGAACTTACCTACCCTTTATCTACTGATTTTTGACGTGACAACGTCTTATATTACAACTAAGTACTTACACATTTTGACTTTTATCCCCTCTCCCGAGAGAACCGTGCCTACTGTCCCAGATAAAATCTATCCTATGTTTTTCCTCGTAGTATGAGATCAAATCATGCATAGTTTCATTTGAATTCATTTAGTAGCATATTTTTACTTTTATCCACTCTCCTAACCTAAGGTAACCGTACTGATTGCGGGATAAAAAATATTGTTCATTTGAATTCATACTGTACTTTTGGCGTGATGCGCGGCCCAGGAATATGACTTTTATCCTCTCTCCACGGAGAACCTTACTAAATTCCGGCATAAAATGTACCTATCTTTCCCCGTAGTAGGAACTATGCCGAATTCCATTCGAATTCATTCAGTAGTTCCGTCGTGATGCGCGATTAAAGGATTTTACTTTCATCCTCTCTCCCGGGGGAACCTCACTCAATTCCAGGATAAAATGTATCCCATGTCCTTCCTTGTAGTATGAATGAACTCAAATCGTACCATTTCAGCCCAACTCATTCAGCAGTTTCGGCGTGATGCGAGGTGAAGGAGTTTTACTTTAATCCCTTCTCCCAGGGAAACCTTACTGAATTCCAGGATAAAATATATCTCTCCTCGTAGTATGAACTTCTATCGTGCCGACTTTCATTCGAATTCATTCAGTAGTTCCGTCGTGATGAGCGGTTAAAGAATTTTACTTTCATCCTCTCTCCCAGGGGAACCTTACCGAATTCCGGGATAAAATGTATCCCATGTCCTTCCTTGTAGTATGAACTCAAATCATACCAAGTTTCAGTCCAACTCATTCAGCAGTTCCGTCGTGATGAGCTATTAAAGAATTTTACTTTCATCCTCTCTCCCAGGGGAACCTGACTGAATTCCGGGATAAAAAGTATCCTATGTCCTTCCTCGTAGTATGGCCTAAAATCATGCCGAGTTTCATGTCAATACCTTCAGTAGTTTCGGCGTGATGCGCGTTTAAGAAACAGACAGACAGACAGACAGACAGACAGACATGAATGAAAAAAATTACAGTTCTGGCTTCAGTATCGATAATAGAGTGCCCTCCAAAAAAAAATTTTAAAATATATTCAATGTACAGAATTGGACCTGTTACAGTTTTATTATAAGTATAGATGCGAAACTTTGTGTCAATGTTTGTTACCACCTCTCTCCGTAAACTGATTTAGATGAAATTTGGTCTGTACAAGTTTAGGTTATGTTAATAATATAATAATTTTCAAACAATAACCTCCGAGGGGGTTAAAAGGGTGGTAATTTTCTACGAAAAATTATTATTTGAAATTTGTTAAGTAAATGCTTTTTCTTATCAAAGATTTGTCCTACTAATATTATAACGCCGAAAGTTTGTGAAATCTAAATGTTTGTTACCTAGGATCTCCAAAACTGCTAAACAGATCAAGATGAAATTTGGCGTACGTTTAGAACAAAGCCTAGCTTAGATAATAGGCTACTTATTATACCGAAAATACGCGTGCGAAGCCGCGGGCAGAAGCTTGTTTATTCATATAGCAACAAATACTTGCAGATTTAAGTATTAGCTATCACAATATTAATACAAACCAACATAGGTAGGCACGTAATAAAACTTATCACATGATAACCTCTAAGCCTGCAAGTTGATAAAGAAAGGAATGTTTTCATGAATGTTTATGAAAAATATACAAACAACTTTTTTGTTAATAAACAATGGACTAAAATTTAACAAACATGGATGAATTACATAATGTTTTGATACTTTCCACTAAAGTTTGGGTCGTATGTAGGATTTTTTTTAGAGGCGCACCTCTAAAAAAAATCCCCACTTATACAGTAAATTAGTTTTATTATTTAGTTTTAAATGTTTTATTATATAACAAAAATATTTCAGTTTTCTAAGTGTTCTGTTGGATCCCTATCCGACAACATATCTTATCTAGGACTTAAGATAAATTAAGATATAGGTCCTTAAGTATTTTGTATCATAATCATAATCAATCATTCATTTGTAAGAGTACATCATTATTATACAGGGTGGCACATTTAGATCATCATGTTTCATAGTAACATTTACTGCTTAAGACCTATCGATATCTAAATAGTGTTAAATATAAATAGTATATAAATAGTAGGTTCAAGTCCCGTCGAAGTCGAAAATTTTTGCGATATTATTTGATTTCTTAGATATTACCCTTAGTGTGAGGTTACGCACTAACAAAAACCTTAGAATTAAGCAACGCGACACCTCTCGTCAAACGAACTAAACGTAACTTTAGTCTTTGAACAGGATTGGATAAACTTCAATGTTTCCCCTGTAGGTGGAGCTAACGGCGACCTCGTGGTGTAGTTGGTTAGCACATTCCTGTACTGAAGGAAGGATGCAGGTTCAAGTCCCGTCGAAGTCGAAAATTATTGCGATATTATTTGATTTCTGAAATAGTGTTAGTTTTATTTCTCAAAACGTCCGGGTTAGATTCCCGAGCTGAGTACAAGTTTTTTTTTAAATGTATGAATGCAGGTTTTCTTGTTACTAAAATCGATGACATGGTTCCTAAGAAGAGATCTTTGTATGTCTTATAGTTTCAGACTTTCCCATACTGACCGATCTAAATGTGCCACCCTGTATTGTCGTAAACTATCCCATTATACAGGGTACCACGGAAAGGCGGTGATTCTGGACCCCGATGGAATCAACTTCTGAATAAAGATTTTTTGAATTTCGAATATTTTTTTATGTTTTGCATAAAATAATTTTTTTTTCCCATTCTTGTTCTTTTACACGCACTCTAGCATTATTTAACATTATAGAATATTTTATAAATGTATTTTTCTAATATTTTTCAGCAAAACCGTTGTCAAGAAATTATAACAAAAAAAATTATGTAAGCCTTTTGAAATTTCAAAACAATAATCTATAAGAATACACGTAACAGAAAACCAAATGGAGAAAAAGGTCTCTAATTTTTTTTTTTAATTTAAAAAAGGTTCGAATTTCTTAAAATCGTAAAGCAAAAGTTGGCGACCTCGATGCTCAAAATCACCCGGGTCCTTTTGGCTTAGTATCCGTGGCAATCTGTACACGAGGTTGTTATACTCCCGAGCGCAGCGAGGGAGGATGACGTGGCGGAAGACGATGTGGTGGAAGACGATGTGGTGGTTTTGGCCCAAGTTAAACACTTTACTTTCAAACTCAAACTCAAATCGTTTATTCGCTTAGAACATGGGTAGTAAATTAATATACAGTTGGTCGTAAGATACAATGTGTCACCATATTCTGTTTTTTATAGCATACGAATGTCAATAGAATTAAAATTAAAATAATTTGATTTATACACAAACAAGCTTCAAATAAGAAGTAAAATTTAAGCCACATATTTTAATATCTCATGCATAGGAAATTAGAAAAGTCAAAAGTCAGTCTTTCCACTTAGATTGCGAGAATTTTTTTTGAATTATTTTATAAGTGGACTTTTTTCATCATGTTTATTGTTAAGGACTTTTACTTTGCAAAGTATGTCCGTCCTATCATAAACTAAGTAATGCCAAACAAAAGAAACAAACAACAAAATTAAACTAATCAGTCAAATTGTAGGTATAGGTACCTACTCAAAGTGTGGTGAAACACTGATGCTTATACAGGGAAATGATATGTGGACTTACAGTTAAAACCAAAACGTCCAAGGTACATACAAAGTAAAACAACCACAACAGCTTACCTTCAGTGAAATAATGCACTCGTTTTTCACTTCTCTACTTGACGAATTTGTCATTAGTCACGTGATTTCGACCGCAACAGATTCATATTAATGATTTCCTCTTGTTCCATTTGCATATTACTATCTTAATTTTCGCTTAGTGACACTCCCAATGCCACGTTCACCTTCAATTCTATTTGTAGATAGTAAACAAAAAATTATAGAGAGATTTCGCTTTAATAGAATTTTTTAAATCTTTGTTACGCACAACGCAAAGTACGCATTCTACCATGGAGGAAGAACTACAATACAAAAATACTTTATTGTACACCAACAAAAATACTATACAAGAGACATTACAAGACACACGTACAATGGGTTTCCATATCGCTTAGAGGCGATCTCTTCCAGGCTACCCTTCTTATGAACCTCCAACAATCACCATGAAGCCGCTTTCAGTTTCATTTATATAACAACAAATAAAATGTATGTTCTTGGAACACCAAAACGTCGAATGTTAGAGGACAAAATGTCTTGTACTGACTGACGATTTTAGACAAAAATTAAAAAGAAAAATACTTATTAGCCCTAGGGCATAAACTCCAACTTTATTACCGCTAATAATAATAATAATAATAATGTTAGACAATTTATTCACACAGCATTATCTAGCCCCAAGCTAAGCTACGTTATAGTGACACACTTTTTGGGATTTCGTACTCAAGTTCGAAAAACGATAACTCGATGTTACTTAGAACTTGGTGTTATCAATAAATATATTATTGTATTGTTAGTTTTCGGTTAAGATTATTGTATTTGCTGCTAAATAAATATTTTTCATTTTCATTTTTTTCATTGTATTGTTCAATACCTCGATGTCTCTACCTCAACGGTATGTTTCGTCGATGGGTCTCTACCTCAAGATCAAAACCACAGAAATCTGAATAACAAGGCACTAGAAATCGTAAGCGCGCGTGACCTTGTCGCCGCTCAGGTGACTCTCACGCCACCAGTGCGTTCGTTGCTGTTCAGTTGCTCTCGAAACGTGCGTGTGTAAAAATGGTGTGTTGCAGCATTTCCCATTGCGGAAATTCTTCCACAAGTTGTAATTATATTAATAAAGGAATAACTTTTCATCGGTAAGTATTGTTTTTTCTAAATAATGCCGTTTTTCCTTAAAATTATAGAATCTTTAAAAGTAATACGAACGTCACAGTCGACCGTTCTTATTATCACGTTTAACTATACATTGCCTCTTATTTTTGTCAACATCGGGCAGGTACCTCATTACAAAAAGCAATGTACTGCACAGTGAACGATAACGTTGCGCGCTCGATTTCCTATCGTGGTACGGCCGCAGAACTCGGTCGCGAGCTAGTGTTGTGACACGGTAATATTATCCTTAATATTACCTTGGTTGTGATTTGTAAAACAACTTTGCATAATTTAACATAGTATTTTAGGAATACGATGTTATATTAAAATTGTTTATTTATGATTTATTATCATAATAACTAACTATCTATAAAGCTCTGACTGACTGACTGACATAATTGTTCTCCTTGATGGTGGAGGGGGAGGTATGTTTTTTTTGCAGAATCATGAAGGGGGTGTCCGGGGGACCTAGGAAAAATTCCGACTTTTTGAGATTTGCCCCCCGGAACCACCGCACCCCAGGGGGGCGCCAAGCAGAGTCACACTGATGAAAAATTTTTATGGGGTTGTATAGAGGGGGTCATATGATTTCGATTCCAAAAAAATTTTACCCCCCCGTTCCTCCCAAGACCCCCCTTTTTGAGAGTGCTACCGGATGCCTTACATTGCAAACGCTGGCTGAACCCTACGAGATAGATCAGAATAATGTACTACAGTATTTTACAACTTAAAAAGGTTTACAAAAAAAGTCTACAATAGTATATGTCTATCTCTTAGGGATAACCCACAATAACCATTTTTTATCCTTTACTTTTTTCGAGAAATAATGGCTTATTTACGAGGCGATTTTAAGCAGTACAGCATTAATCCTTATCCAATTAAGTAAGTTAGATACATTGTGCATTTATTATAGATTAATATTGCCCTTTACAGCATGTAATTTGAATGAATATTTTCGAAGATATTACAGATTTAAAATGACAGGGACATAGCGATTGCGGTATCGGCCGGAGTACCAATTCTGCAGTAGGTATATTTAGTATAAGCATTGCACCCGTGCGAAGCCGGGGCGGGTCGCTAGTTAATAATAAATGAATATTGAAGTACAAACTATATTTTTATTTTATTAGTACAATGCCCTAGTCATAGAATAACAGTACGATAGGTACGTGACCTGATATTTCGTGCCCAGCACTAGGGTAGATTACATTAAAATGACGTCATAACGACAACAAATGCAAACTTGTCACTAATGTGTGAGTAAGCGAACGTATGCAACTACGCATAAGGCTTAATTTGGTTTGCACTGCATTTTTGGATGGGCGTAGCCGTAATTCCGTAGTTATTGTCTGTGTATGTAGTGGTAAGGTAGTAGAGGGGGCGAGCCGGCGACACGCATTCCCGATAGATCGGATGGTACTCAGCATTTCTAGTGCCTTGTTATTAAGATTTCTGTGATCAAAACCAAAGTAAATTAAAATTATAATTGAACGGTATTATAGTACTACTAGTGCATTCTCCAGTCATCCCTAAAAAATATATTTATTCCCCAGGTGAATATTCCCACATTCCCCCTCAACAATGGCGGCGAAATCCCAGCTTTGGGGTACGGGACATGCCTGGGCATGGACGAAAATGTAAGTAACTTTTAACCGCTCAGAAATTTTCAAAATGGCGTGGACTATCATTATGATGATGAAGATTAATAACAACAGGGTTTGATTGAAGACTTTTGTATGAAGTGTAGGTATAATAGAGGATGGCTGGCTCTAACAGCGGCGACCACATAGTTTATTTTTCAAGATCGCGACGCACCATGAAAATTAAGGACTCATAAATAATTTAAAATTGGTAACTTATTGTCCTTGTTTCTGAGATATTCACAGACGAAAATAACTAATGCTCTTATATTTCATTTTTAATACGTGAATAATTATTCAATGAATATTTCAGAAACCTGACGCTTTAGGACATTATGTTGCACCTTGTACCTACCTATGACATTTTTTAATTTGTCCAATTATGGAACGTTCATTGTACGCCACGATTTTGAATAAAAAAAAAACAAAGTAGGTAAGTACTGAATTTATTTATGTGTTGGCCGATGTTAAAAATTAACCTACTACTCTCTGAGGGGGTTAAAAAGAGTATTCAAGTTTCTATGGAAAAATAAATTAATTATTTATAAAAATAAATAAATTAATTGACAATAAATTCACACAGCATTATCTAGCCGCAATGCTTAAAAACGAAAGTTTTCAATCAGTGCGTCCTCCCCGTCATGACCTACGGAGCTGAGACGTGGACACTCACGGTAGGGCTGGTCCACCAGTTCAAAGTCGCTCAGCGAGCTATGGAAAGAGCTATGCTCGTAGTCTCTTTGAGGGATAGAATTCGTAACGAATACATCCGACAGAGAACCAAAGTTATCGACATAGCCCAAAGAATTAGCAAGCTGAAGTGGCAGTGGGCCGGCCATATCTCGCGAAGAACCGACAACCGCTGGGGTAAACGTGTTCTTGAGTGGAGACCGCGACTAGGCAAATATAGTGTAGAACTCCCTTCAGGTGGGATGACGATCTGCGAAAGACTGCAGGCAGATGTTGGATGCGGCAAGCTGGAGACAGGGCGCTATTGCGCTCATTAGGGGAGGTCTATGTCCAGCAGTGGACTAATATAGGTTGATAACGATGATGATATCTAGCCGCAAACTAAGCAGAGCTTTGGTTTTGATGACTGATTTACGTAACACAATACACTTCGAAGATGGATATTTTTAACCCCCGACGCAAAAAGAGAGGGGTGTTATAAGTTTAACATGTCTGTCTGTGTATCTGTGTATCTGTCTGTGGTATCGTAGCTCCCAAACGGATGAACCGATTTTTGTCTAGTTTTTTTGTGTCATAGACAATTTTATTCCGAGTGTTCTTAGCTATATTTCATGAAAATCTGTTCAGCCAATAAAAGTCGGCGGGTTTTTAAAATTTTTATTTTTGTCTTATTTATTAAACATACAGCCTTGGCCAAAAATAGAAAACATCTAGAACACTCTGAACAAATATCTGCAGATCGTAGAGTACCAACATAACCGAGGCGGAAATCGAACCCCCAACCTGCTGCCTTCGCCCGCCGTGCGACTGATGTCGTCAATAGTATCTTTTGCAGGAGCACAGCTTTATAATAAACTACCCGAAACTTTGAAAAATGTAAGCTCGTTTCATACCTTTAAATCTGAACTTGCTAGTTTTGTTAAGGAAAATTGGCCAATTTTATAAGATTGTTAAATGATAGCAAGTGTAGTAATATAAATTAATAGTAATGTGTATCTAACTTTTTTGTATTTACCTTTTCAATTATGCAAAACTGTAATACTACAGTCTGAACAACAACTTTACTTATATAAATTGTTTACACTAAGCTAAATTACTATTCTCATGTAAGTGACTGTGTCTTTTTTGAGAATAAAATATCTCTAAACCTTTTATCTGGTTCAACTTAATTTATTTCAATTTCAGTTTAGACTATTGTCCGAAGACTACCCGAAGATGGAAGAAGCCCTATCCTACGCCATTGACATCGGGTACCGGCACATAGACACCGCACACTTCTACCGAGTGGAGCCCGAGGTCGGGAGAGTTCTCAACAGGAAGATTAAAGAGGGAGTGGTGAAGAGAGAGGAACTTTTTGTTACCACCAAGGTAAAGTAGTGTTTTTTAACCAATAAAACTTTTAAATCCATCATGGTTATTAACACTAAAATCATTTACAACGGGATATTTACAGTCAGTGTTGTGAGTCGTGATCGAGTTGCGTTCGAGAATGAAGCCGGTGGTAGTAGTAACGTTCGTAGCAAAAGACACAAAATGAGGGTAGATCGATATATCTGCCAATAACAACTCACCCGCAGTGCCGTCAGTTATTCCGTGATCATGGCGCATGAAACTGTGCCGAAATATTGGAAAACTCAAAACTCAAATCATGGTAAATATCCCGTTGTAAATGATTTTTAACCAAATTGGCAGACAGGAATGCAATAGAATCAATTACTCACAGACTTAATATAGAGAATAAATATTTCACTGTGTAGTACATTTTTCAGACAATATGATTCTCAGCTTTCTCTGAAACTTTCTACTAATATTATAAAGCTGAAAGCTTGTGTAATGTGAAATTTTTGTTACCTAGGATTTCTAAAACCACTAAACAGATCATGACGAAATTTGGCGTTCGCTTAGAGCAAAGCCTAACTTAGATAATAGGCTTCTTATTATACCGAAAATAAGCATGCAAAGCCGCAGATTCTGATTCAGATTCTTTATTCATAACTGTCATTACATGTCACAAAATTCATAATTCATACAATAATAAAGTAATAAAATGCAATTAATAATTCACATAATAATTATGTAAGTAAATTTAAATTACATTGCACATAATACATTTGAAATTATTTGTGCCGCGGGCACGAGCTAGTCAAATATACTGTGTTTATGTAGGCTTAAAGATTATCGTATATTTTATTGCAACTATTGACTCGGGTTATCAGTAGCTGCTACAATCTTTGGGTTATCTAAGAGCGTTATCACACCGGCGATTCGCGAGCGATTTTAAGGCGAATGCACAGCGAGCGAGCTGCGATTCCTTATCGCGACGAGCGAGCTGCGTGCCCGCGTCGTCTTCGCGGCGTATTCGCTGCGCTCGCCCCGCTTTGAAATCGCTCGCAAATCGCCAGTATGATAATGATAAAAGGCTATATTTGTCACTAGCTTCTGCCTGCGGCTTCGCACGCGTATTTTCGGTATATAAGTAGCCTATTGTTTAAGTAAGTAAGTCCGTTTCAATAAATAGATCAATATGAAATTTGGCATACACTGAGAACGTAGCCTGTTCTAAGTGTATGCCAAATTTCATATTGATCTGTTTAGTGAAACGGACTTACTTCCTGCCTTTATTCACAAAGAAAATTATACTAGTATTTACAATTGAAACAATTGAGCTAACTGCAGAATTCTGTTTAGTAGTTTTGGAGATCCTAGGGAACAAAAATTCAGATTTCCCAAACTTTCGGCTTTATAATATTAGTAGATAATGGGCCCTAGTTAAGTTACTTTGTACTTGTCTTGTGATGCCTTGAAATAAATGATTATTAATATTATTTCAAAAACGTCACGGATATCAAATAAAAGATGTTTGTTAACAGGTGTGGCACCAGTACCACCGGGAAGCTGACGTGGAGGTGTCTGTCCGAGGGTCTCTGAAGAGACTCGGCCTTGACTATGTGGACTTGGTGCTTGTACACTGGCCGATGTCGATCTCTGTAAGTTACGTTAGTTGGTAGCACTGGTGTAGTTGGTAGCATCGGCGTTGGCAGTACTGCTGACGTGGACGTATCCGAGGGTCTCTCAAGAGGCTGGGGTTGGAGTATGTGGACTTGGTGCTCGTACACTGGCCGATGTCGATCTCTGTAAGTTACGTTAGTTGGTAGCACTGGTGTTTTGATTGGTGGTTGGCAGTACTGCTGACGTGGAGGTATCCATCCGAGGGTCTCTCAAGAGGCTGGGTTAGGAGTATGTGGACTTGGTGCTCGTACACTGGCCGATGTCGATCTCTGTGAGTTACGTTAGTTGGTAGCACTGGTGTTTTGATTGGTGGTTGGCAGTACTACTGACGTGGACGTATCTGAGGGTCTCTTAAGAGAATGGGGTTGGAGTATGTGGACATATGGTGCTTATACACTGGCCGGTGTCGATCTCTATGAGTTACGTTAGTTGGTAGCACTGGTGTTTTGATTGGTGGTTGGCTGTACTGCTGCAGCAGTACACAGTAGATTTGTATTTTTGCACTACTGTCGCAAGTACCTACGTGAGATAATATAAAAAAGTTCTTCAATAATAATAAGCGTGAGGTACCTTACCTACATTTTGTTTAAATCTTGTTTATCTGTCATGTTTATAATATAATACAGATATCGAAATTACAGATTTATAAACAGTTTTAGTAGGAATTGCGATTAAAAATTTCCATTGAAATATTATCTACTACCATACCTTAACTAAGTACTCTCGACAAAGCCATTGTTGATGTTCCCAACCCCATCTTAGCTTAGCTTATTATGAATACCTACCTACCTAATGTGATGATGGGTTCTGGTCTGTTGACATTGGCTTTCTGGCCTCTCTGGCCCTGGAAAAAATACATTTTAGATTGTAAAATAGATTAAAAAAAAAAATTTAATGTATTTTTTCCGAGAAATTAAAATTTAATAGGGACGGATTTAGAATCTAAATTCTTTATAAAGTTCAGAGCGCTAAAGTATAAATTATTTTCAAAAAGAAATAAAGTATCAGGTACCTTATTGATTATTATCTTTAAACGAAATACAATATAGGTACTTACCTAATTTACTTATTCAGTAAACTTAATTTTCCAGGAAGACGGTGTAGACGAGAAGATCGACTACCTCGAGACTTGGCGCGGGTTCGAGACCTGCGTCGCGAAGGGACTGACGAAGGGTATCGGCGTCTCCAACTTCAACGTGGAGCAGATGAACCGGCTGCTGAAGAACTGCAAGATACCGCCGGCCAGCTTGCAGATTGAGGTAAGTTAACTTATTTTGACTGGTTTTGGTCTGGTTCCCTTATGGGTAGGGTACTATACATAACTGATATACATAATGTAGTAAACAATACCCAGAACACCCGGAACAAATATTTGGGGATCGTACAAACACTTGCCCCAAGGCGGGAATCGAACCCGCAACCTCCTGCGTCGCAGGCGGAACTTCGCCCGCCGCGCCACACCGGTCGTTTGAGTTTAAAATTTGAATTTACTCAATTGATTTTGAAGATTCTAAAACGATGATTTTCCTCGAAGGTGTAGTATAAAGTATCACTCGGGAGAAAGAGCGATTCAAATGATGAATGAAGCACTCGACAGGAATTGGGAATTCTTCCTTCATTTCCATACACATTTAAACACCAGTTGCCTTCGGCTTTCACCAACCTTCCTGTAGGGCTTTTCAAACTGCCGTGCCTATGTGGTACAAATGACTTCATAACAGTGATCTGTGGGCGACAGATCGGGGGGTCTGTCGCCCGCATAAAGGTGTAGGCTCTAAGACACCCTGAGTGTTCTGGGACGCCTTGAGTGTAGTAGAAAAGAGGTTTGCCGCTGTTCGCTGCTGAGACTGTGGATGTTGGCGCGAGCAATTCTCATGGTCGTAGTAGTAGCAAGTGAAGGATCACCCCAGGGCTTTTAGCCAGTATTAGAGTCTGGCATAATTTACAAGTCCCCCGGGGTTGGTAATATTGTTTAATTAGTCTATGGTAATATCTACTTTTCTGGTAGTTGGATTCCTTGCAGAACGCAGAAAATATTACAACCGCAAAATATTTGAATTTCGCGCTAATCTGTGTTAGATTCCGTGTCCACGACTCGGTAGCGGAGAGTCTGCTGGAGATGTTAGGAAATCAAGTTATAAAAGCTTCTATTTTTCAGGTGAACCTTAACTTAGGCCAAGAGGAGCTGGTGGCGCTCTGCAAGGCGCACAAAATCGTGGTGGTGGCATACTCCCCCTTCGGGACCATGGTGCCCAGCCACGCGCTGCCCAACAGCCCGGAACCCAAGCTGAACAACCCCACCATGCTGGCTATCGCTAAGAAGTATGGGAAGACGGTTTCGCAGATCGCTCTGAAGCATTTGGTAAGTTTGATTTTGATGTTGTTGCTTTTCTGAATTCATATTATGGTCGATCGTTTTGTGTTGGCACATGAGTAATTTTTCGTGCTTTTTTTCTGCTATACACAAGAAATAAAACTAGCAGAAAAGTAATTTGCCGCAATTAACTTATGAAAAAACTAACTCCGATTCACTTGTATTTTTGGAGCATTTGGGAAAATCAAATGTTTTAGGCATAGAGTATATCAACCTTAGAAAAAGAAGACTTAGAATGATAGTTGACACAAACGAGGTAAGTCTAAAAAATTGCGACGGACCGTCGCAATTTTCATTTTGAGCCGTTAGTACAATACTTCAAATGACGCGGAAAGCAGCTCTCACATAAAATTATAAAAATGATGTGTTTTGCGGTGCAAGGATGTTTAAACCCCAGTAACAGGAAAAATAATACCGCAAATATCTCATTCCACTGGTAAGTACTAATATTCCATTTGTAATTTTGCCTAAAACAGTCATCAAAACTCATAAAGAAATTAAAAAATTTCGTCCACCATTTTCGAGAAAATGTTGCTATGCACTGGGAACAAAATACCCAGGTTTTATTACTTAGTACTTAGGTATATAAAATAGTAGAGGAGAGGGTGGAATTCCCTCAAGTTAGGACTTAGGAATTAAACTACGCGGAATATCACAGTTTTAGAATTTTCAGTCACTCGACGATATTCTGAGTAGATTCAAGATGTAAAATCAAATTACTATTTTACATAGAAAATTACAATCAATGAATGGAAACAAATAGAACTAGTATTTACAATTGAATTCATCATCATCATCATTAGCCTATATTAGTCCACTGCTGGACATAGGCCTCCCCTAATGAGCGCCATAGCGCTCTGTCTTTAATTGAATTACGCTGAAGAAATCATAGGAAAAAATCTGTTTTTTTGTTCAGTGTAGGTACTTGTCTAAGTTGGGCATTATTATTTGTGAAAAAAATGCTAGCAGTAGGTGGTGTGAATTTAAAAGGAAAACTACACAGCTTTAGTATGCTTTACTAGTTGAGTACCTAATCATAATCAACTAAAAAAATGTAGTTGGTTTAGATAGGCCATGAACCGTGCAACTAGTTACACTGCACGTAGCCGAACACGCACTTGACCGTCTATTTTAAATTATTGTTCCGAAAATGATCGGAGCCGATCTTATTTTGCAGACTTGGAGTGAAACCTTTTTGTCGTTTGATCTAGGTAGAATGATAGTAACCATAGGTACCGGCTGATATTTCGTAAAATTAAAAACGATGGAAATGGATTTTCATAGATTTTTTTAGATTTTTGTTATTTGACAACAAACTATTGACACTTTCGGTAAATTGAAATAATGGAATATCTTAATGGGAACTTTGCTTCAGTTACCCAATTTTTTAGGGAAAATGCTATTCACTTGCAACATTCAATCATGCGAATGTGTGAGTGAAGGCACTGTATTTACGAGCTGTCAAAACACACATAGATCGGTTTTTGGTTACACAAATTTTCAAATTGTTGAATGACACTATCCCTCTGCTGAGACTGCAGCGAGTTTTTACTCTATGATATCAACATTATATCAAGTGCTCTTATTATAATACAATCTTAGAGTATCTTAGAGTATTGTTTACGATTTACGGCAAATTACTTTTTCGTTAGTTTTATTCCTTGTAGGTGGCAGAATAAATTAAAACCAATAAAATGAAAATAATTTCGCCCAACACGAAACGATCGACCATACTAGTTCTGTAAATTAATTTTATTACCTACTCGTTACTTGTAACCAGCGAGAGCGAAGTAAAGCAAAGTTCTGGTTTGACTCGCTTAGCTGTCGCAGTTTGTCATGCATGTGTGCATAATGCAAGCATGCAAAATTGCAAACTAAGCTATGTTACCTGCATGAAAAATTGCGTCAGCTAAGTTAGATTAGCTTTCAGTCTGCAATCCGGTTTATTTCGTGACACAAGTCATAAGTTTACATGCGACCATGGCCATGGACTTAACCATCATTATTACCTACTGTTGACGATGTATTTTTACAGGTCCAAAGAGGTATCGCCGCCATACCAAAAACAAACACCGTCTCTCGTGTGCTTGAAAACGCGTCCATTTTCGACTTTACCCTGGCACCTGAAGACGTGGCAGCCCTCAAGGCATTCGACTGCGGCTACCGTTTCGGATCCAATGTGTTCTGGCAGAATTATACTAACTACCCCTTCGAAAGG
Source organism: Eupithecia subfuscata (assembly GCA_963564075.1). Taxonomy (NCBI): domain Eukaryota; kingdom Metazoa; phylum Arthropoda; class Insecta; order Lepidoptera; family Geometridae; genus Eupithecia; species Eupithecia subfuscata. Next base: position 8,965,420 of record OY751124.1, on the reverse strand, counting down.
ACGGGGGCGGGAGATATGGCGATACCTTTGCCTATGAGGAAATGGACCGATGGAATAAGCATCTAGCACATGATAATAAAAAAACAATATATTGAAGCAAAATTCAAGATTTGGGCGTAGCTTTCTACCTTACTCTTAATATTTGTTCCCGATGTTCTGGGTATTTTCTTTGTAAAAATATCTATTGTATTGTATTAGGTACCTATGTATATCAGTTATCTAGTGCTACCCATAACACAAGCTCAGCTTAGCTTGGGGCTACATGATGTTATGTGAATTGTCCAGCATCATTATTATTATTTATTATTACTATTATAATAATATTTTATATTATTTTTTATTATTAGTCTTTTATTTATGTGGCCGGTAAGAAGTGTATTTTTTTCTGATCCCCTTTTTTGAACCCGACTTCGTCAAATTAAGGTCAAGATGAGGGTTCTGTGCTGTAGGGATGTAGGATCCTTATCGGTAAAACATGCAGCAGCCTTCTTCTGTCGAGGCTGTACCTACCTACCCAATATAGGTAGTAGGTATTTTATGTAGGTATGTTCACCGATTTTTCCGTCAAATATGTGGTGATTCTTTTCCATGCTTTAGATTCTTTTGATTTTGTAAGTAGGGAAGGGTGGTATTTGGTTATTCATTCCATAATTAAAAATTGATTTTGAAATGATGTAGGTAGGTAGGTACCTACTTCTTTTTGTTTCTTTCTCTTAGTATCTAATAATGAGGCTCATGTAGTAGGTATCAAAAATAAATTAAGATGAATGGTGCGCCGTCGTCTGTAGTAGCCAAAGATCCTATGACTACCTACGTTCCGTAGGGGTAGTAGCCATGTAGTAGATTGCAGAACCCATAAATACAAAGCAAGACAACATAACCAGCAGATCTGTGTTGTCATCCTTTAATTGACATTTTCATGTTATCTAATATCGCAATAAAAACACGACTTTATTACTTTTATCAAGAAACGTAAGCGCTAGTTTCTCTTGGGGGGAAGGATTCTAACGATACCTCATATCATAACATAACATAATAAATCTGTTCAGGCCACTAAAAGTTAAGGTGAAATTAAGAAACCCACATGAACGCTGAAAACCCTTCATTTTGGGCAGTAGAGTAAAATTTCATATTTTTCATCAAACCTTTGGCCACTCTAGTAGAATTAAATAAATTACCTGCATACCTACTTGCTACTTCGCTAGGACCGTTTGTTGGCGCAAGTGCGCCATCTAGTTGTACGGCCGCAGGCCGTACCTCCAATTTCTTTGAGGAAAACACACCTGTGGAGGTGAGCCTTTTTATCCGAGCATATTATTTTAAGAACCGGACACTGACAAAGTGGCAAACCAGACACATGTTGCCATCAACAAAGAAGTCAAGTCAAAAAAGTTGAAGGTGGTGCCATAAAACAAGAAGTTGAAGTTATTACTTCAAAGTCAAACACATGAAACACACAACTATTTTCAAATTTCAAAACAACGGAACGGAAAATTTTCTGAAAAATCTGAAGTTTAAGTGCTGGTGGGTGTGGTGATTGTAAGCAGAAAAACTAAGTAAATAGCGAGGTCCATTTATAGAAGGTGGTTAAACACCAGAAATGTCGAATTTATCCGTTACTTCATCGAAACACGAGGTGAGACTACAGTTTTCTTCAGTTCATAAACCTACCACAGGATGAAGATGGATTGTTTGTTCCTACATTGGGTTGGAGTGGAGTTTACGGGACGCAGGCAATTACAAGGCAAAAAAAACTTATTGACGAAAATTTTAATGTGCCCGATCCCGTAGTTTTGGCATTGTCTTCGGCCAAACATCTTCACAACAAGGGCACAAACTTCCGCCTTTTTATTATTAAGTAGTATCAAGTTACATTATACCCTGTTGGTTATATTTTATTTTATTATTTTGTATTCTATTAGGTATTTTATTTTATAACGTTTTATCTAATTCATTTATTTATAATTGTATTTTACGATTATAATACATTATTGTTACGAATAAAGAACTTTAACTTGGGCACTGCAAATTTTCATACTTTTTTATTGAAGTTTTTAAAAGTAAACTCTGTAATACCTATCTCAAATTCTAGAAACAAGTGTATTAATAATAACTTACCATCCAAAAATCTTCCAGAAAAATATAGAAGGGCTGACACAGGAGTTGGAATCCCTCCGAGAACTGACCAGCAGTCTCCGCAGCTACCTTAAATACATCCAGCTGTTCAAGCGGAACCTCATTGAGTACAATGATGACTTCAAGCAGCTGACGAAGGTGAATGAACAATGGATCAAGACGGTTAAGATTATGAAGGATTGAGATAAGTTAAGGTATGTTGTGTTGTGTAGCTGTTTGTTGAAGTACATCATTAAGAATACTCAAGGAGACTGACAAATTGATAAATAACAAAAAAAGGGACATTATGAGGCACAACGTAAATAAATTACCTATGCATGTGTTCCTCTATTTAGAATAGAATCGGACAGTTATATTTTAATTTATCTGGTTAATCATGATTTATAAGGCATGCCGTGTAAGGGAAACTGCCTTGTGTGTTGCATTATCACAATTTTACAATAATCTTGTTCTTATTTTTATTCAAGTTTGCTATCACACTTAGGACACTGGAACATACAATTATCTCCTATTTTTGTATTTCTTTGTGTAAGAACTTAAAGCCAAGTTAAATCAATCTTGCTATAGTTAGTCTCTATGGAGTGCCAAAGTTACATTTAGGTTGATAGAATACGGACAATGTAAGAAAGTATGTACCAAGTTACCATTATGTATAGTTAAGGAATTTTTTTATTTACTTTTGGTGGCTTTCGTATCACTGCGGCCATGATTGGCCTATTGTGATCGCCACTTTAAAATAGTTAAGGAAAGGTAAGAATGAAAAATAATTTGAAATAAATAATTTTATTTTTTCAAAATGCCTAATTTTATTTCCTAATAACATCATGAAGCTCAGTGAACTGAAGTGATAAAGAATGTGACTATTTCCTGTCAATCTTCTCCGAGACTTCCGTGGGACTGATTTCCTTGAGAGCTGGTGGTGCTGGAGTAGTTCTGACAAATTGCTTGTCTTTTTCTAAAAATTATAATAAAAATTAAGTTAGACCTCTCAAGAAATTGTTTGTTTGTTGGTTTGTGGGATCATAACATCATCCTAATCAATGGTCAATTCTGCAAGCTTTACACTAGTATAATTCGATGTGGAATTTTTGTAAACAAACCACCCACACATAACATGTGTCATTCATTACATTAATTAAGTTTTTATAATATATGTATGTTAGTTATAAAGTATATATTATATTACTATAGACCGTAGAATAAGTTAAATAAGATCTGTAACTTTCTAGTCTAAAATAAATAAATAATTATTATAACATAAAATTCACTTTTTTGTCGCGTCTTTTTATACGCAATTTACATTAGTTGTCGATTTGAGATCCTTCCTTCAATAATATTGCTTACAATTATATCTGAAACTCGACACCAAGCAAGTGAGTTTTAGTTTTTTGTGCCGAAGTTTGTTTACAAACATTTCACATGGAGTTTGGCTAGTATATAATGTGCACCTATTTGCCCGGCCCACTGTCAGTACATTTTCTATGCCCGTACAGTGCCAATAACCAACACACCCTGAGTTGTGCTGGTAGGTTCTTTTTCTTTTCTTCCACTTGTGAACAAAAAAATGAAGTGATTGAAAATCAATTAACCAACAGTCTGCAGTTAGCTTAATGGTTTCAGTGATTGAAAATACGATTTCTTTTTTAATAATAATTTAAAATTTGACTGTCTACGAAAAATAAATGTAGGTACCTAATTGATTTCTGAGTTATCATATCACCAATCATATAGGGTACTGCGACAGGGCGCTATGGCGCTCATTGATGGAGGCCTATGTCCAGCAGTGGAATAATATAGGCTGATGATGATACAGGGTACTTAAGGGTCCGGCGACGGATGAATTTCCCATAAAAACGTAGTACCAAAATTATTTGTAATTTGAGAATATTTTCACCATGGTTTGCTATTATTTGTATTAGAATAGTATTAAGGTTCCTGCCACAACCTTTTTCAAAATACTTATCTACAAAAATACTAAGACGACATTCATTCTTTGATGTAAAAATTATTCGGATTCGGTTTAATTTCATTTCAGAGAGGTATTTAAAAAAAAAATGTGGCAGGAACCTAGAAGAATACTATTTTAATACAAATAATAGCAGATGATGGTGAAAATATGCTCAAATTACAAATCATTTTGATATTACGTTTGTATGGGGAATTCATCCGTCGCCGGACCCTTAACTACTTACCTATCAGCTCATGCAAGTGCAATGCTGGTCCGTGGACCCTAACTCGCGTCATAGCGCACTGTCAGCCGCAAGCCGCATCTGGGGGCCACCCATAAGTTACGTCACACCTTCTGGAGGGGTACCTACATCGATCGTGACATTGTGTGACAAGGGGGAGGGGGAGGGAGGAATCATACGCTTCGGACATCACATGTTAAAATCACACTAATATTATAAATGTGAAAGTTTGGATGGATGTTTGTTACCTCTTCACGCCAAAACTACTGAACGGATCGGGGTGAAATTTTGCATACAGGTAACTATAATCCGGGAATCAAACATAGGCTACTTTTTATTCCATAAACCGGTTCCCATAGGATAGAAATCACCTTTAAACGTTTCTATAGATAAATGCGTGCGAAGCCGCGGGCATAAACTAGTATTATAAATGTGAAAGTTTAGATGTATGTTTGTTACCTCTTCACGCCAAAACTACTGAACTGATCGGGCTGAAATTTTGGATACAGGTAACTCTAATCCGGGAGTCAAACTTAGGCTACTTTTCAGCCCATAAATGTTCCCATGGGATAGAAATCACCTTTAATCGTAGAAAAAATGCGTGCGAAGCCACGGGCATAAACTAGTCTAAAATATACCTATTAGCTAATGTAAAAAATAGTTCAAATTAAATAAATTCACCGAACTAGGTGGAGTAAAAATCTGTTTGGTCACTGTTTTTAAGCTACAAGGTCTGCAAAGGCACTGTTTATCGACTGACAAAATAATTTTGAAATAGCTATTTGAATTTCTATTCATTAGCCTAACTCGATGTAGAATATTTGTAGAATATAGTGGAAATTCATCCTCCGCCGGACCCTTAAACAAACCACGACACAAATAATTAAAACTCACTTGCTTGGCGTCGAGTTTCCGATATACCTAGTTGTAATAGTACTCGTATATCAGTTATATAGTAGGTACCCATAACACAAGCTCTGCTTAGCTTGGGGCTAGATGATGCATATGGATGATCTAGCATAATTATTGAATTCTTATTGCTTTGCTGTGGTGCCGGCTTAGAATTTACACCACCCCAACTCTTCCCGCGGGTGTCTAGAGAGGCGACTAAGGGATATCCACCGGGGGCGGGCAGCAGCGCCCCCTACAAAACAATTCTACCACCGAATTGCGATCCCTAACCCGCATACCCAGCGTGCGGATTATAGGCACTACCCCCATGAGATAAAAGCCAATAAGGCGCTTATCAGGGGGAGGCCTGCGTCCAGCAGTGGACCAATACAGGCTGTTGAGGTGAGGTCAGGTGAATGCTTATTATATTCACCTGACCTCACCTCAACAACATATATATTACATGCCTAACGAACTCTGGAGGGGGCACTGGTGACTAGTAACACAGGTTTCAAACCTATCACTGGCACCAGTCTCTCACAAACGGGTATCCGTACGCTTTAATATACACTTATGCTTATCAATTAACTAACTTATCAATTAACTGTAAAACCTATTGTGAAGAGAAAATAAATGAATTTATTATTATTATTTATTATTGTGTTGTGGCTGTGTTGGAAGAGGCCTTACCAATCATACAGATAGAGTACTGCGCTGTATCACAGGGCAGGCCGTAGACCAGCGCGTTGAGGTGGTCCTGTCGATCCAGGTTCAGGCAGGGACTGTCCATGCTGAACTCCTCATCCAGCCACGGTGGCCTCTGGGAATCAATAATGTCATGTTAGTTATAATAATTTACAAGTTCAGTTTATAAGTTTACTTAATGTGTTAGCAAGTAGAAAATTACTGTAACTTACTAAATGCATATCACTACAAAATACTGTATCTTAGTTACAAATAAAGATATTCTTATTCTTATTTATTCTTAACTAGCTACGAATTATGTAATTATTCAAGTATAAAACAATAACAACTAGTATATACAAGTATATCTATTTCTTAAAAATCTAAGCCGTCACCAGAAGGCAGAGTGCCCAGAATGCTAGCAGCATTGCCACGTTGAATGGCAATGCTAATTCGTTGACCGAAATAAAAGCCAGCATTCCGATCACCTGTGGACTCTATAAGAAGTTTGGTAAGATCTTTATAAATTGCGTGTGCCCCAGGACCCCAAGGACCAAGGGTTTCAACCCCAAACGGCTCAAATAGGTAACCTCGGTCAAGGTTAGCGTATTTTCGCCGTTTAAGAGACTCCGCTGATGTTGCTGCAGAACCGGCCCTTACCGATGTCCCTGCAAGATGTGAAGGCGCTAGGGTATCTACACACGTGGCATCCCAAACTAAAGGCCGACCCATCTTCCATGGAATCAGAGTCATACCGTCAGGTCTTTTACCATCATCTCGCATACTTAATACTTACATAATTTGTCGGCTCGGTAAAATCGAAATTTTCGGAATAAAATAATATGGACACTAGCTGCGCCCCGCGGCTTCGCCCCCGTGGAAATTTATGTTTTCAACTTTCTCAATTTTTTCTTTCATAAGAACCTTCTCCTGACAATAACAAACACAACAAAGAAAGAATTAGCGAAATCGGTCCAGCCGTTCACGCGTGATGCCGTGACCAAGGAAAACGGGTTTCATTTTTTTATATATATAGATAATAATATCCTCCTAGCCGAATTTCGACCACGGCGGCCACTCTCATCGGAGACTAGCCAGATGCGCAGGACATTATAATAGTGCAAATATGTATGCGCAAACACAGGTGCACTCTCTACTCCCTCACTCTCATAATCCGATGGGACGGCAGACCGACACGACTGGGGAGAAGTCAGGCGCAGCTTTGCTACCAACGGCTTAACGTACATTCCGAGGCTCAGCTGACTTCGGGCAGCTACTGTGAATTTTTCTTTCTAGAAAAACTATTGGCCTGACCCGGGATTTGAACCCAGGACCTCATAATCAGTGGTTGAACAAGCTGACCACTAGACCAACGAGGCAGTCAAAGTTATGTTAGTATTGATAAAGTGAATGGATTTAAAATAAAAAGTTATGTTATTTAATTATATCGATGTTACACTTCGTTGGTCTAGCGGTCAACTTCTCCAACCGCTGATTATGAAGTCCCGGGTTTAAATCCCGGGTCGGTTCAATAGTTGTTATTGGGGTGTTTCTAGCAAGAAAAATTCACAGTAGCAGCCCGGGGTGCTTATTTACAAGAAATCTATACAGCTTATGAAGAAACTGATTCAAGGGACCAAATAATTAGTGATAACCTACTAATCAAAACATAGTCAATTCAATAGATCGCAGGGTTCCCGAGATCTCCAAATTATGTGCTCCAAACAGTGCACTTTCATAATTTTTTCTATCGTATTTTTTTCTCTATCGTGTTTTCAAATTCAAGGAACTAAAGAAAAATGTTGAATTTTATGTAATTCAGTTTTTACCAAGGGTGAGTACTGAGATCTAGTCCTGGTTTGACAATCAAACCCGTTAGATTGGCTCCTTATAATCTAAGATTTCTCTGGCTATCTCAATAATCCTTACATAAAGTGCGGAAGCGTCCCCTATCGCCTTAGTATCAGCAATTCGCTTCCCAGTGTTGGGATTAGTCCAGCTGTAAGCGACCTCATCAGTGGCGGCATCTCGCGTCATATTGAGGCGGCCGGATATCCAGACGTGGTTCACAGCTGGAAAAGTGAGAAATTAGGTACTTACAGTCTGTGTGCGTTAAGAGAAGAAGTCGTTACGGTAAACTAACATTAAGATTTTTATATGGCAACCCAATCCAGCTGTCATCTGTCTAGTCACGAAACTGTCAAGTGTCAACTTTGACTCGATAAATTATTGTTCATCTTCTTTTGTGTTAAATAATTGGCCGCCGCGCGACCTCAATTCTTAGGACGCTTCTCTTTTTGCACAGACTACGCTCTCTAGTGAGCGCTTAGATAGGCTTTACTTCGATTTTGCTGGTTGAAAGATAGATGGCGTGGTAAACTTTTTTCTAGGTTGATTGCAAAATCTAGGCAGTGCTTGTTGGTTACCCAGTGTTCCACGCTTGTGGTCAAAATTATAAATACGGTCTCATTAAATTTTAGTTCTTAGGTAATTCAATCTTAAGAATCTTAAGCTTTAAGAAAGTCTTACAGATTCACAATTTATTTTTCTGAAAAGCTATTTTTGTCAGACCACTCAGACTTAGAAGTCATCATCATCAGCCTATGTTAGTCCACTGCTGGACATAGGCCTCCCCTAATGAGCGCCATAGCGCCCTGTCTTCAGTTTGCCGCATCCAGCATCTGCTTGCAGTCTTCGCAGGTCAGACTTAGAAGTGTAAAACGCCATCTATGTAAATTCTAAAGCAACTTATACTTCACCCTAACACCGAGAGATGGCACCACTCACGTTCATCTTTATTCTCGCCCATTATCATCAGCAGTTGTATCAGAATGTCATTGTTTTCCAAGTTGGCGAGAGACCCGTTCATTTTCTGGCAGTTTTCGAACGCGTGTTGCCAGTAGAGCAGCTGCCTGACTAAGATGTAGTTGTACATGTCGTCGCTAGATGGCACTAGTTGCTTTCTTGTGGCGGAACCTGGAATGGTAGTGTTATTAGAAGGGGTTTTTGTAAGGATAAAGGCGTCAATTATTAGGATCTGCCCGCGGCTTTACGCGCGTTGATATGGGACAAAAGTGAATAATGTTAATCCAGGTTGGAACTACCTCTATGCAAAATTTCATCCCGATCCGTTCTGTAGTTTTCTTGTGAAGAGGTAACAAAGAGGTATCTTAAGGCGCTACCCCGACCCAAATCAGCGCCACCACCTATTTTATTTAATTATTCTGTTAAACGAAGGAATTTTAAAAAATCGATTGGCCAGTTTGTGATTCCTATCATAGGCTTTTTTTAATGTCCCTGTAAAAGTTTTATTTTGAATACTTTAAGCAGAGATGCGAAGTTGCTCTTCTTGGCCACCATGGTGGGAAAAAAGAGCAACTTCGCATCTCTTCCTACACTATACAAACTAAAACATTTATAGAGGCATTAAAAAAAAGCTTATGATAGGAAGTACAAACTGGCCAATCGATTTTTTTAAATTTCCTTCGTTTAACAGAATAATTAAATAAAATAGGTGGTGGCGCTGATTTGGGTCGGGGTAGCGCCTTAATAGCCAATGCATCACATTAATCTTACAACCGCGAAAGTTTGGATGTTTAGATGTATGGGTGAATGGATGTTTGTTTATATCAGTTATCTAGTAGGTACCCATAACAAAAGCTCTGCTTAGCTTGGGGCTAGATGATGTTGTGTGAATTGTCCAGCATTATTTATTTATTTATTAGCTCTTCACGACATAACGACTGAACTGAACCCATCAGACTAAAATTAAATAGATGTAGCTTTATGCCTGGAATTAAACATAGGCTACTTTTATCCCATAAAACAGTCCCCATGGGATAGAAATAACCTTCAAACGATTCCATAGAAATAACACGCGCGAAGCAGCGGGCAGAAACTAGTTTGATATTAGTGTGATGAAAAGAACAACCGAAATGAAACACAATAATTTCCCAAATTCACCAGCATAATTATCATGACTCTAGCCCAGGATCACCCACTGTTTGCTAAAATATGCTTTCTTTCTCGTGCGAGCACTGGCAACCCAAGTTTTAAAGAACAGTACAAACGAAATAAAATTAACAATCAAACCGGCTCGTTCCCCTGCGACCGTTGGTAAATTGGCACTTAGTGATAACGAACGTTACCTACCTACTTGTTATTTTTTATCGGTCATAAGGTCGCAAATGCGAAAGCGAATCATGTAAAACGTACGGACGTTTCAAGCCGAACTTATCGAAAACTGCCAAAAGTCCGCCCACTGCCAACCGAAAACACAGCGAAAATACCATCCTACTAATATTATAAAGCCGAAAGTTTGTGAAATCTGAATTTTTGTTACCTAGGATCTCCAAATCTACTAAACAAATCAAGATGAAATTTGGCGTACCCTTAGAGCAAGGCCTAACTTAGATAATAGGCTACTTATTATACCGAAAATACGCGTGCGAAGCCGCGGGCAGGAGCTAGTAATATTATAAATGCGAAAGTTTGTGTGAATGTTGGTTTACATCGATGTTACCACGTATCTCCGTAACTACTATATACCGATTTAGATGAAATTTGATGTGTAGATAGACTAATCTGATTTTCAAAAATTAACATCTGAGAGGGTTAAAAGGGGTGGTAACTGGTAAAGTTTCTATGGAAAATTTTAAAAATTATTATTCCTTGGTCCATTCACTCAAAACTCTGTGTAAATAATGATTCTGAATATGTGTTTTGTAAAAATACGTAATAGGTATTATAATCTGTGTTTTGTAAAAATACGTAATAGGTATTATAATCTGTGTTTTGTAAAAATACGTAATAGGTATTATAATCTGTGTTTTGTAAAAATACGTAATAGGTATTATAATCTGTGTTTTGTAAAAATACGTAATAGGTATTATAATCTGTGTTTTGTAAAAATACGTAATAGGTATTATAATCTGTGTTTTGTAAAAATACGTAATAGGCGTAAAATATTACGTAATATTTACTGCACACCCCTAGCGGTGTGCAATAAATTTCTGAAATATCCACGCGGGCAAAGCCGCGGGGTGCAGCTAGTTTAACATAAGATAGAACAGATACCTGAGTATTTACCCTGATAGCAGATGAACTGCATCTTCCTGTCACAGCGCGCCTCCAAGAACACGGGCGGGCGGCGGTCGTGCCGGTCCAGCTGAAGGCAGCCGCTCTGTTTTATTGATCTGTCTCTGAAAATGCCAAAGACAAGGCCATTCATGAATTAAACTGAACAAGATGAAAGTATTTTGATAGGTTCCTACGGCAAAGAGGTTGGACAGATCGAAAGATGAGGAAAATTTGATAATTTCTCAAATACAAATACAAATTTATTCCTAAAGATGTCAGGTCTTAGGTCGTCGTATTCTGTATGATTTTGTTCGCCTTTCGTCCTTACTTAGTGTGTACTTATTTAGTGCGAGATCCATCGGTAAAATCGGTCTCTTAGTCCTCAGCAATAACTTTTTTATCAGTTTTAAGGGCCTTAATACAATGTACTTAGGACATAATTATATTAAAATGGTCGTATAATAATTAATATTATAATTTGCTGTAATATGATTGTTTTTGCTGTAAATAAATATATTTTATGTTATATTATTACCCATGGTCTCTTCAGACCTAAGTAAAAGCGTCAATTGGTATGCCTTGTTAGGCTTGCCGTCTAGTTTTAAAGAACATTTATATTGATATTCAACCCGATCTTATAATTTTTCAAACTTCACCATCTAGTTTACTTTCATAGCATTAATTAATTGAACTACATGGAGATGTCACCACTACCTAAAAATCACTCGGGCCATCTCATCCATCTATAAACGTAAATTTATTGTCTGTTGATTAAATTCGCTTGTATGCGTAGCTTCAACTATTGATTGCTCAATACAATACGTCTATCCTTACGGAGCTAGGTGCCATGTCTCTAATTTGTTTACCTCATGGGCGGCCACATGCCAGGTTTGGCGTCGGAATACGCGGGTGTGTGGAAAATAGTAGCTCCAGAGTCCAGCCAATTCCATTTGCCTAAAGTGCCCCGTGCGCCGATCCAAGCGCCCTCTATACCTGCAACATTATACATTATATTGAGCTTAAATTATATAAAATCGTAAAAAAATTCAGAGCGAAGTATTAATCGGTGATGAGGTGATAAGAGGCGTACTTAGATTTAGGGCACTTAACTGATGTATTGAATACCTATCTAGATGGCGCGACTTTATGACGTTTTGAACTACCAAATAATTTCATGACTACATCTGTTAAGATGGCGCTAATTAAAACTTGTTTTATTAAAAATTAGCACTTCAAACTCCTCAATTGACTGTTTAGTAATTACTGAAGCTAACATCTCAGAAAACATTAAATCTCTGTACACCCTTGAAGGCTACACAATGTACGCAGAGCTGCGGAGAGGGCGTAGAGGTGGCGGTATAATTGTTTATACTAAAAATAAATATAAATTTACACAACATAAAACGAATGCGCGTCATTGCGAATGCCTCGTCGGTACACTCACTTCTAGTACTTACTCGATAGCTCTGTGTGCTGTGTATAGGCCACCAAAAACTGACAAACATCACTTCGTTTTGGAAATAGACAGAATGCTGGATCGGTTTTCGAACAGAACAGATGTAGTATTTTTAGGAGATACTAACATTAACCTGAAGCTCGAAAACCCTGTAAAAAAATCATACATGGATGTCATGAGCGGCCATGGTCTTTCATGCGGTATCACTGACTACACAAGAATTGAAAATCTAAATGATTTAATTACTAAAAGTTGTATTGATCACATATTTGTCCGATCCCGCATAAGAGACGTTTACACCGCTGCGCTCTGCACTGTAATGGCGGACCACAGGCTCACCGCGGCCACGCTTATTTGTAACTTGCAAGTACAGGGTGACCCAACATATGTTACAAGGTTGAATAATAACAAAATCAGTAGCCTATTGGAAAACGTTGATTGGAATTCTACAGTAAATATGAATTGCCCAGATACTATTTACCAATTTATTAACAATAGTTTTAATAATATTTACAACGAGTCTAAATATACACAAAAAGTTCGTAGTTCAAAACGTAATGTACATAAATGGGTGGATAGAAACATTATAAACTTAACTAAAAAAAGAGACGAACTATATTTAAAATGGATAAAAGACACTAGTGACAAGGAATTAAGACTTCAATACAATAAATTAAGAAATAAAACAAATAAGTTAATTTACAAAAATAAAAATAAATACTTTAAAACAGAAATAATAAAATGTAAAAATGATACAAAAAAGCTATGGCAAATAATAAACAGTATTACAGGTAAAATAGTCAACTCTATTGATACAATAATTCTAAAGGCATTTAGTAAAAACAATTCTGTACATGACATTACCAATAATTTTGCGAATCAATTTCAGCATAATGTAAAATCTATTTTAACAAACTGCTCAGTAAATCTCCTAAGTAAATCTGAATACGAAAGACAAATAGACAGATCACTTTTTCTTCCCAAAGCTACAAATTCGGACATTATGAAAATTATTAAAAAAATTAACCCGCAGAAAGCTCCAGGAGTCGACAACATCAGAGCGATCGATATAATTAGGCTTTCCGATAAAATTGTTGATGTGATTGTACGGCTTATAAACACTAGTATTTCCACAGGACGGTACCCCAAAGAACTTAAAACTGGAATTGTGCGACCGATTCATAAGGGTGGTAGCCTGCAGGACTACGGAAAGTATCGCCCAATTACTATCTTGCCAGTTCTGGATAAAATTATTGAAAAGTACATTTGCTGTAAGATTCAAAACTTTTACGGTAGTAACAACATTTTATCGTCTCAGCAATACGGCTTTCAGCCAAACAAAAGTACCTCTCTGCTTCTGTCTCGCTTTACCGATGATGTGAACCACTATCTTAACAATAAACACCATGTCATTCTTATTTTCATAGACTATGGCAAGGCGTTTGATACGTTACGTCACGATCTTCTGATAGAAAGGCTTGAGAGCAGTGGAGTGAGAGGTAATTTGCTGGAGTGGTGTAAAGATTATTTAGTAAACCGTAGTTATCAAGTAAGAGTCGGAGATGAGTACAGTGATATTGTTAAAATTACGGAAGGTACAGCTCAGGGTTCCGTCCTAGGTCCTCTGCATTATCTTACCTATGTAAATGATCTAAACAACATAATCAAAAACTGTTCTGTCTACCAATTTGCGGACGATACTTGCTTGATGGCAGCGGATAAAGACGTGCTTGTCGCTCAAAACCGTATACAAGAGGACTTTACCGCAGTATGCAAATGGTCGCATGACTCTGGACTAGTGTTAAACGCTGATAAAACTAAACTCATTCATGTTCACTCCAGCCACAATCTTAGCGCACAAGTAGAAAACTTAAAAGTAGTAGCTCATACTCATAAATGTTTACATAATAAGGTACAATGCAACAGCACTTGTCCCAGGATTGAGCAAGTAAATGAACATACTTACCTTGGTTTGGTGATTGACAATAGATTTAACTGGCTTAAACACATAGATAAAATTTGTACTAAGTTAAGAGCAGTTTTGGCAAAATTCTACATAATCAAATGTAAAGTTCCTTTTAACATACTATTGATGATGTATAAAGCACTTGTTGAAAGCATTTTGTCGTACGGTCTTACCAGCTATGGACGTACCTATAAAACATACCTAGATCAAGTATACAATATACAACACAGAATTCTAAAATTGCTAGTCCCTGTTAAGATCAAAAATAAATATAAAGAGAACCCCGAAGAACTTTTTAACTATTGTGGTATAATACCAATACATAAAAAGGTCAAACTTAACCTCCTTATCGAACAATACTTCCGCACAGACGTCCAAACTCTAATAAATCACACGATCACCACTAGGAGTATCACGCGCAACATGCTAACAATACCTCGATTTAATAACACCTACGGCCAAAGAACTTCCCAATATCTAATTCCCCATCTCATTAATGAATTACCGTTATATGTTAAAAATAAGATAAATAAAAAAAACATTAAAACTATCTTAATAAAATATTTTTTAGCAAACACTTTAACTTGATTTGGAGTACCCTGTAGTTGGTCTTATGCGGCGATAAGCGGCGAGCTTCACGCTGGATGAATGAACCTGTAGCAACATTCCGGTCGTTGATAAGTGAATGCATGCATGCTAAAGACTGCTATCATTGTAGATGGTTTATATAAGAGCCAGGATATTTTATACTTAGGTAAGCGATTTGCTTACAATGTATATTTAGGCAAGTTAAATTATAATGTTAACCAACAGTAGTAATAAGAATTCCTAAGTAAAATAGATGAGAACTCTTTGCCTAGACAAACCTAACATAGGCTTTAAGGCATTACTAACCAACCTATGTAATGTTTTTTTCTTTATGAATAAATGATATATCTATCTATCTATCTATCTATCTTGTAAAGTGAAGAATAATGAGTGAACATGCTTCAAATAGTTTAGTTTGGTTGCATAACTTACTAGGCCTTGTCTTCAGCATAGCCATGCCGAGTTTCTTCAGACATTTCTCGGTCTCTATCGTTGCTAACCTGCAATTTAAGATTGAGATAAACCATTGTAAAAATACACGCCCTCTCAACTAAACGACATACAATCGGCGTTCATTTTTAGAATGGTTTATCTCTATTAAGGCGAATAGTAGGGTGGATAGTGGCGCCACTACATATTTAATTTTATAATTACGTTATACAAAGGAATTATCAAAAAATCGGACCGCGCGTAGACGATACCTATCATAAGCTTCTTTTAAATGTATCTTTAATAGTTTTGTACTGTATTATTTAGGCAGATACTTGTTTCAAGAGTTTAGTTCCTATTGGTGGCCACCAAGCTCTCCAAACAAGGTTTTTGATTGAATAACACAAAACAAAACTATTACAGATACATTAAATAAAAGCTTGTGATAGGTATCGTCTACGCGCGGTCCGATTTTTTGATAATTCCTTTGTATAACGTAATTATAAAATTAAATATGTAGTGGCGCCACTATCTACCCTACTATTCGCCTTAAGATTTACTGGTAAAGGGGATAAAGCCAAAAATCTCCATTGTAAATTATGCAGTTCCGAGGAATACCGTAGAGGCTATTGTTTCAATTGTAAATACTAGAATAATTTTCTTTGTGAATAAATGTCGTAGAGGCTATTAATCGATGAGGATGCTATATTATCCCACTATTGCTGTGTGCTTCATGGACCTTTCATTGGCTTTATCAGACCCCTAATTGATGAAGAGTATTTTTTTGTGAACCTATTTATCAAATTAAAGAGCACTATGGCGCTGAGGCGATCTATTTGAGATGCATAAACAATAAAAAAGATGCACCAGTAGACTAGCATAGCATGATGATAATAGGCCTAGTGGGCTTAGAATTTCCACCACCCCAATGCCGCGGGTGTCGGGGGGCGGACAGCAGCACACCCTGCAGAATACTGATCCACCTCATCTCCGAACTGCCATCTCCAACCCGGCATGCCCACCGTGGGGATTATGGCATTACCCTCTAATGCTGGGAGCTAATAAGGTGATTGATCAAGCGTAATAAAATTTTTGGATAACCCGGCTTTTGACTGTTTTCTAGGTTCTACAAGTAATTTAGGTAGCAAATAAGGTGTCCGTCAAGTAAGCAGCCCCGCCATGGTATTTGGGGCTGCTAACTTGACGGACACCGGATAGGAAGTTTAGCGCTCATTGTAAGCCATTTACTATAAATTTTAATGTTTGCTAAGCTCAAACTTTGAACCAATTGTAGTTTTGGAGTCTACACAATGTTGATTTTAGTAATAAATTTCTTAATGTATAACCACTCAAACGCCCGGCCAAATCGACTACCATAGACCCCTGTGGCGCGGCGGGCGAAGGTCTGCCTGCGACGCAGTAGGTTGCGGGTTCGATTCCCGCCTCGGGACAAATGTTTGTACGATCTGCAGACATTTGTCCAGGGCGTTCTGGATGTTTTCTATGTATAATAAAAAATATCTATCTATTTAGTGTATTGTATTAAGTATATCAGTTATCTAGTACCCATAACACAAGCTCTGCTTAGCTTGGGGCTAGATAATGCTGTGTGAATTGTCCAGCATTATTTATTTATTTTATTTATTTATTTATAGCCCCAAACGTCCGAGCTTCGCAGACAAAAATCACGGCGCTGCGAGCGCGTCCCCATTATTTACATAAATCGTTATATCTCGCTATCTACTACACCTATGCCCTAAAAAACTATACCATAAAAAAGCGAAAACTATACGGAATCTATAAAGATATAGACCAAGTATTACAAAATAACTTACAATGTGCGCAAAACTTCTTATCTGCTATCTAAATTACTTGTAGAACCTAGAAAATAGTAAAAACCCGCTTTTTCTACGCGTGACCACCTTAAGGCCCCTAGAGGAGGCCAGTGTCGAGCTTGGACTGTAGATGAATATAAAGTATTTCTCACGTCATATCCCGCAGCAGGCAGTAGGAAGCTGCCTGCGCCCACTCCATCTTGCCGTCGAACACTCTGTACAATCCGGTTCTGCAGCGGACCGTCTTCAACTCGGCTACTACAGGCTTTAGCTTGGCTACTGTAGAAGAACATCAGTTGTTAGACCCAATGAAGTTCATCAAAATCAATAACTTTTATTTCTCTAGGCCTACAGCTCTTATGCTTACAAAATAAGCTCTTATACAAGTCAAATTTTAATCGAAATTATTTATCAAATCTATATTTTAATATTATAGAAACGAGGGTTTTCAGACTTAAGTTCACCTATGTACCTACATATCTTATTATCTAAGTTCTTCCTTTGTATTAATTGTGTATAAAAAATTGGTTGTCTGTAAAGTCGGTTTACTGGCGATAGTTAAACTTGACAACGTCTTAAAAAAATACTGATGGAATGGTAGCATTTGATACTCGATCAAAACATGTAAATGTACTATAATATAGCAGCTGTCCACGCAGACGCATCGCTCACTCAAGTAGGAGAGAGACGGATGTCGAGCGCTCTCGCTTGCACTTCAAGCTTTACATGGAACGCCTCAGAGCGAGGTAACGCCGCATGAGTCATGTTTTTTCGTGCGTGCAGCCGGCTCTATCGAATTATAAGACGTTGTCACGTCAAAAACGAATTACAGAAACGAAAGTTATATTGGTCTGTAATCTTTTCGAACTTTTGAACGGACATAGACTTTATGAAAAGCGCGTGCCAAGCCGCAGGCAGAGGCTAGTAAGAAACAAAGTGTTAATTGATTTTCTTCTCTTTGATTTTGTCCACTAGTGGAAAAAAGCTGAAATGGGCAAGCTGTTAAGAGAGCTGTTAAGTTAAATGCATGCTTAAAATCTTTTTGTACAATAGTTAATCATCAGTAAACAATACATATTAAGCTAAAGTATTTCTTAAAGCTCAAGCTGTTAAAAATTCCTTTACTTACCTCGTAGCAGAATATCCGTCATAGCGATCAGTCTCAACGGCTATTTGTGTGGGACATATTAATGTGCAAAAACCCTTTACAATATAGTTTAAGACACAGAACAATTACATTCTATGATTTAAGCTATACAACGAGGCGTTTTCTTTACAAAAAAGTATAGATAAACTGATAAGATGGCGCTTTTATTCTTTAGAACGTTAAATTAAAGTGGCATAGACCGTTCTTATTTTGACATGACATCCTGTTCTCTTTGCCAAAGATCCCCGCCATCCATTGAGCTCTAAGGTAAGTAGGGGTTTTTCTTTTTTGGAAAATGCCTCATTCAACTGAATAAGCTTGTGATACTGCCAACTATTGTTGCATGTTCTTGTTATGAAATATCGCTGTATGGAATGGTGTTTTATCATCAGCGTGGTCGCCCCATACCTTTTTCACACACGAATGGTCGCTCCAGGTCACAGGGTAGGTCTAGGAAAACAGGATGGTCGTGTTGCACTCGCTCGATGCCGACACAGTCAGCGCCACTTTCCGGTACTGGCACGTGGGTTCTGTTCAGCCACTGGGGACAATAAATAATGCTGGACATTGCTGGAGATGTTGCTGGACAATCCACATAGCATCATTTAGCCCTAAGCTAAACAGAGCTTATGTTATTGGTACTACTAGAAGACTAATATACCTACTTAATACATTAGGTACATAGATAAATATTTTTATCATACATAGAATACCCGGAACAAATATTTGCAGATCTTACACATATTTGTCTCGAAGTGGAAATCGAACCCGTAAACCTCCTACGTCGGAGGCGGACTTTCGCCCGCCGTGCCACAGGTCGTCAAGACAGGGTTTTTATAACTTTTTATACAAACTACTAAGAGTTTGTATTTGTAGGCCTACATCTGGGTACGGTAAGTAAACCTATAGGTAACCTATAGTACCTATAGGTCTCCAAACCCTGTGAGTGAAGTCGAATTGTACCTTGTACCTATACGCCGGCCAAACTTAAGATGAAGTGTGTAGCGGGAGAATATATAATCCCTAGGGTTGAAGTCGTTTTTCTTTTTGTCTGATGAGATAACATCAGCCAGTACCAAAACATTGACCTCTTACATTAAACACTCGACGTTTTGTTGTTCCATATACGAAGAACATTAAAGTGCATTAGGTATGGAAAGCAAGTTTTGACTGTTTTATTTTCTTGCAATCGAAGTGAAAAGTAGAGTGTTTAACTCGGGCCTAAAGCACCCATTATAACTCTTTCATGTCAATAATCCCCAGTGCAGTGTCCCTCGCTGCGCTCGGGAGTATAACAACCTCGTATACAGGGTTGTTGGTAATTCACTGACACTACGTGAACTACAGGTTCTGCCCACCATCACAAACACGTTCGTGAAAACGCCAAATCTTAATTCTTATTTTTCTTGTAAATCATCAGCATCACTGATAAAAAATTAAAAACACGTGTGCCCGGAACCCAATTTACTTACTACTAAAGACCTATTTCCCACTCCCTCACCCACTGTTAATTCAGGACAGACGCATTTTTAAGTTTGGTTTCAAATAAGGCTCTCTACAGAACGATTATTAAATAGAGGGGGACTTACCAACTATTATTAAGAATTAAGCCATGGCGGGCAGAACCTGCAGTTCACGTAGTATCATTGAATTACCAATAACCCTGTATAATGGGATGGTATAATCCCTGGTAAAAAATGTAACTTACAACAGGAAAGCTGTCGACGTCGCTGTCGAACTCGCTCATCAGCACATCGAGGGCCGTTCGCCGTAACTCCACCCCATTACTCCATCTGCAAAATCATTTTTATTTGTCACGCAACTAACAATATTCATAGGTTAGATTACAATCAAATAATAGAAACAAATTAGAACTAGTACTTACAATTGAAACAATTGAGCTGACTGCAGACTGTTGCAAAGAACCTAGCTCAACTGATCCATATCAATACCAGTCGTCGCGTCCCCGATACGCTGGCTGCATTGCCACGCTGTATGGCAACGCTGATGCGCTGCGCCAGATACTCCCCAGCTCTCGCGTTTCGACCAGACGCTCAGATAATATTTAAAAAACCGAAATATAATTATGTATAATAATAGGTAGATTATTATTGGAAAAGTAAATGAGCTGGAAAGGAAAATTTTAATAACACTATCATCGCCCAGAACGCAACAGCATGTGGTTCTTAAGCTATGTGGCTTGTAGCAGCAGCAGCGGCGCGCCCCGTCGCTGCGCGGCGGGTCGCACCGCATAACTGCGCAGTGAAAGCGATATAACTACTAACACTCTCAATGCCCACGAGTCGTGGGCCAATTTTACGTCACTTTTGTAATTTTCCGTCAATTGTGACATTTGCTGTCAGTTTGACATAAGGATGGAAAGTAAATCCCAGGATGCCCGAAACCGAATAGATTTTATCGAAAATCAAAGTATATTATACTTTGATTTTCGATAAAATCTATTAACAATCTATTAGCAAACCGAATAGATTTTATCGAAAATCAAAGTATATTATACTTTGATTTTCGATAAAATCTATTCGGTTTCGGGCATCCTGGGATTTACTTTCCATCCTTCTTTACAAATATGATGATTAATTCACTGAATTCGAATAGTAGATGATTTTTTTAAATATTTTACTCCCCTAATGGAACTAGTGATAACAAAATTCAACATTAGTTTCAGTATTCTCAGAATCTTTTAAACTGGCACTAGTGATTAAAAAAAACCTCAGTAGTTCCATCAAGGAATTGTTAATAGTATTAGTGGCAACGAACCCACGACACGACATAGGTTCATGAGGCTCTAGCACTGCACTGCTTGTAGCAGCGACGCCTCTGAGTATCACACTGCAGGGGCTGGGCAATCCCTCCACCTTCCCATGGTCCTGCCACATCACATCACAGACTTCATAGCTGGGCTGTTCCACCCCAGCTAGGTGCTGTACTGTCCATCTCTTTGCGAAAGTGTACCTTTCTAGCGCGTCTAATTCCGCGCCATGCTTTTGCAAACCTTTTAAGCTCGACAAAGTTAACCGCATAGCTTACTAGGTCTGCGTGATATATCCGTCTCTCATGTCCGCCCTCCGACCAATATAGGCTGTGGAGGGTTTAGGACATAATATCGGGCACTGTTATTTAGATTTCTGTGATATCGGGTTAGGGTACATCTGGGCCGAATCTCAAAGTGATCCACGGACGAGATGTCCACTTCACTTTTGAGTTGCGGTACATCCCCTAGGTACATGAGTCATGGTAAATAGTAGTACTTATTTACCATTAGAAATCTGGCAGCATTTGTGCTGGATGTGTATTTAAGACATTTCGATACAGAACCCTTGAAAAGAGATTCGGCCCAGATGTACCCTAACCCATAATATCATAGACTCTATTGTAACATGTCATAGAAAATAGTCTACGATTTGTGGACTACTTTTTTGTAGTTTAGTTCCTTGCAGAACGCAGAAAATATTAAAAACCGCTAAAATATTTGAATTGCACGCGAATCTGTATCAGATTCCGATAACTCGATAGCTGAGTGAGAGTCTAAATAGCCCTGAAGATCTGTGATCATTCGTGAGGTTACCGTTGGTCGCTCGGTCTCAAGACACTCAATAGCTTCCTAAAACAGCCGTGTCCCGATAGGAGTTGCGGAACCTCATGTTCCGGTTCCACCCAGTGCGCCTCCATGCGCAACGGCTGGGCAGTGAAAGCGTTAAGACGCAGTAAAAGGAATAGCAAATTCAAGTTGTGGTCTCACCTGTATCCTGCCGCATCGTCGGCGGAGGCCCGCCGGGCTCCCACCCAGGCGGCGTCAATATCTGAAAATGAAGGTTAGTTTAGTCAAAGAACTTATCATCTATCTTACATTAACATAATGTGGTCTACATTATTTATTGTACTATGAAAACTGTCGTGGGCTTATTACGTTATTATAAACTAGCTTCTGCCCGCGGCTTCGCACGCGTATTTTCGATAAAATAAGTAGCCTATTATCTAAGTAAGGCTTTGCTCTAAATATACGCCAAATTTCATCTGTAGTTTTGGAGATCCTAGGTAACAAAAATTCAGATTTCACAAACTTTTTAAACTAACCCGTTCATGGCCCATAAATAGGATATGATTAAAGAGGCTAACTCTTGTCGGTGTAGGTAATAATGCAATTTCCTCCACTTTTATCTTTCCAATGCACTCTTTTACTTCTTTATACGACATGTCAGCGACTTTCTCCTTGAGCTGACTCGTAGGTATAGCTTATTCTTGATCTTCCCCTTCCTCGTCTTTCTTCTAATTTTCCTTGAAGAAGCTGTCATGTCGTTATAATGATCATTCTTCCTCGTCTGTTTTGAATGATGTTAAGAGGGCATATTGCGCGCCGTTTTGTGAAAGGGATAGGCATAGGATTTCGCGTTCATAGAAGCGGGACGGAGCATACGTTTTTGGAACGGCGCTGGTAAGCGTAAAAATCATGTTTTTGCTTATTTACAAGAAAACTACACAACTTATGAAAAAACTGTTTCAGGGAACCAAATAATTAGAATAACTAGGTGATACCTATAGACATGCGAAAAAAGGTGAAGTGATACCTGCTTACCTATGTAAATTTATAATTATAAACTACATAAATAGATATTATAAGTACCTACATAATTTTCTAAATAGTACCTAGGTAGGTACTTATTCCTAAACTTATATCCTGAAACATTACTGTTATTTTGTATAAAATTCAAAATACTTAATACTTAGTTAGGTAAGTCTTATCGTAGGTCCTAGATTAAGATCAAAAAAGTTTTATAGGTAGGTAGGTACTTACCAAATTGTGATTCTGAAAGAGCTTCTGCTAAGAAATCAGCTTTTTCTTTGCTGTCAATAATCGCCAAGGTACCGTTGTGGTGACCCCTGAAAAAGATTTAGTTGGATTATACAAACATTTGTCCCGCGGCGGGAATCGAACCCGCACCAGCAAAGCAAAGTTGATGATGACTAATTTTATTATTTTGAAAATCTAAAACCCGAATCCCTTAATTTCAAACTGTTTTTAACTTTTGCGAGATAAATACTAATCCCTTGGAAATATTTTTTTTATACGACGGGATTCATTCTCTATACATTAGTGAAAGAATTTTTTAAATCTGATTTTAATTGAAGGAAAAATCGACGAACAAACATAAAGACATACTTAAAAAAATACAATCAGCCGGACGTAGGAACTGGGGCCCTATTACAATTCTCCGCAACCGACACTGTCGATGCCGATGACATGCGGCCGACGCACGCAAGCGATAGCTATTCTGTTTCTCTGTCGGGTGGGCATTTTTCATTCGGGCGAGATCCGGGCACACCCAACTACCTTCGTGAACGATCATGTGAATGAAACCACCAGAGAGCATAGAAACCTTGGACAGATTAAATAAAAACAAGTCAAGTACGAGTAGGACTTGTGCGAGGGTTCCGAACAAACTTATATTTACCCTAATGAGGACTTCATTATACCTTGTTAAGGGATGAAGCGTTGGTGTTCTTCCAACACAAACTAGGTTCAAAGTTAACCCGCTTACATTTATACTGGAAATATATATTTGTGAGCCGAATAATTTACACAGACACACTCCGTTTTTTTGGTGATTTTGCTAAAATGAACGGTTTTCGGTTATTTCTCTTTACTTAAAGATAAAAATACATTTCCTTGTGCTGTGAGACCTTGCTTCTTGCCAAATTTCGTGATTCTAGATCAACGGGAAGTACTTTAAAGGCTTACGTATAGGTTTTATTGCGAACATCAAAAAATAATTTTTGTAATTACCTATGTAACTTTAAATAATTTATGGTTTTCGGATATTCCTCTTTATTTGCGCTAGCTCTTTGCTAAGTTTAAACGTAAAAGGCTGTCACGAGTGATTCTATAATCTATAATATCCCGTGTAGACTCTTTCAATGCCATCCAAAGAAAGAGAATTGCGTCATTAACGTCCAGAGGTTGACATGTGTAAAAATGACACTATTGTAAGCCCATCTGACCGTCTGATGTTATCGGACCCTTACATACAGACGGAGGGTGAATATTGCCACCTGACATACTAAGTACTCAACCTAGTACCTTGAATTTTATATTTAATATATTATGATTTTTATTTAACTTTCCTTTTTTATCACCTCAAAAATGGATCTTGTGTCTGAAATTAAGAATTAATATTATAGGCGTTCCTTTTTCCATTCGAGGTGCGGAACCCTCAAAAGAGCGGTTTTAGCGCCAAGTTTTGGTAAAATTAAGAACTTCGTCGTCAGCTGGGGGAAGTTGTTAGTTGTAGGCTTTGCTAAGAGATGGCGGTAGAGCCGCTTTTCTGAAAATTGTGAAACGGAGAGTGATCTTCAAATAGAATGAGTAAATTTCAATAATTTAGGACGCTACGTGTATAAAATATTTTAACAATCATAAATCTACTGAAATTTTAGTGATAAATGGACAAAATATGGTGAAAAAACACCTTACGAAAATGAAAAGGTAGCTTTGTAGCTACCGTGCAAATTGACAGTGGTTCTTGAAAAAATGCTGTCAAATTTAATGTTTCGTTCGTACATTTTGCCCATTAGAATAGAGGTGGCCGCCGCAAAAGCCGCCATTTCAAGCTTCGTGCCGTAGCTTCGAGTTTTGATGAATTAGAATAGCAATTTGACAAAACGCAGCACGCAACTGTCGATTTCGTCGAAAGCGAATAGACCCCCTGCTCCTGTTTTCGAAGGAGTTTAAGAAAACAATAGGTAGTACATAACACGCTTTTTTGCAAAATGTTTTTTGCGTTGTTTTTCGAAGTCCTACAAAATGCAGCTAAGAACCATACCTTGCCATAGCAACAGCATGGCGTCCGTTGGCTACTTACCCACACAATATTTTCGCATTTTCCCAATTTACAGGCAGATTTTGAATGATATACTCCTTTGAGTTGTATATGAACGACTCCCACTTGTCCGAAAACGCTTGCGGCACTGAAAATAATAAATAAGGTCTCGGATAATTTTATGAACCGGAATGTCAAAATAGTGCATTGCAGTGACATCGCAGAAATCGGGACGAGTTGTGTTAACTCCACAATTAAATAAATTAACTCGCACCGAAATAATTGTTACGATTTGGAGGAGTAGAGTACATACCAAAAAGTTTGAAAAATTGCTGTAGGTAATATCTAATTTTATAAGGTTATTTATAAACTCTTTATTGACAAAGAAAATTACAATCAAATTAGGTATACCTAGAAATAAATTGAGATTACAATCAAATTATGGAATAAAGAAAAACAAAATATTAAATTAATTAAAAACCAATGTTAAAAATATGTCAACTTATTATTTAAAAATTTAAATAAGAAAACAACAACAAGTTTTCTAAGATTTTACGATTTGTAGGAGCATTAAAATGACCGACAGCGGAACTCCGTTCTCTTTTTTAATGAAAAAAACTTTACATAAATACATAAAAATGACCGGATAGTACCGTTTGAAATTACCATTTTTTAAGATAACGGGATTCCCACGTTTAACTAGCTATTCATAAAAAGCGTGAATGTCTTCATGAGCTTATCAGAGATCGGTAGGGTGGATGCAGTTAATCAAAGCATCCATGGCTGAGACTATACAGGGTGCCACGAAACATGTGTGCTAAGCCGAAAGGGGTGGATTCTGAACCCCAAGAGGATCAACTTTTGTTCCACGATTTTTTTAATTTTACACATATTTTTACTATCTTTGAAAAGAAAATGATATACTTAAAAAGTATGTTTTCTTATTCGTGTTTTTAAGTGTATTCTTGCATTATTATTATTGTATTAAACTTTGCATAATTAAATCTTAATTATTACATATTTTTTTGTTACCACAGTGTTTCACAAGCAAAAAACATTAGTTAAATAATTTATAATGTTAAATTAGCATTGCCATTCAATGTGGCAATGCTGCTAGCATTCTGGGCACTCTGCCTTCTGGTGACGGCTTAGATTTTTAAGAAATAGATATACTTACTTGTATATACTAATGTTAAATAATGCAAAAGTGCGTGTAATATAACACGAATAGGAGGAGAAAAAATCTTTTTGATTATTGGAAAAACTGAAAAAAATATTCGAAATTCAAAAAATCGTACCTAGCCTAGTGCGGGGATCATACATAGATAATCAATGCTCTCACATTATATCGTGCAAATGTAACATCTATAGGTAACATTAAGATATTAAGTTTGTTATCCTAATGGCAAATAAATTATTTTGTATTTGTATTTGTATCTGTATTCGTTGATCCCCCGAGGTCCAGAACTACCTCTTCTCCCTTTCGGCTTAATACACATGTTACGTCGCACCCGTGTTTTATCAATAATAGAATTTTCACTCAGCATCATATTTGGCACCAAGATTTGTACTATAGTTAGGTACAACACTATTATAATAATCCACTGCATAAATGACTCCCCAAACAAGATGGATTTTCCCATAACCCCAACGCTTGGCTGACGGATTAATGATAAATAAATAAATAATGCTGGACAATTCACACAGCATTATCAAAATCAAAATCAAAAACTCTTTATTTCCATAAATACAATAAATG
Source organism: Eupithecia subfuscata (assembly GCA_963564075.1). Taxonomy (NCBI): domain Eukaryota; kingdom Metazoa; phylum Arthropoda; class Insecta; order Lepidoptera; family Geometridae; genus Eupithecia; species Eupithecia subfuscata. The sequence continues at coordinate 8,938,425 of OY751124.1, read as the reverse complement.
TACACTTAGAAAAGGTCAAAATATAAAACTAAGCACTGACACGGAAATAAAGTCTATCCCCAAGCTAAATAGTATCTAGCCCCAAGCTAAAGCTTGTGTTATGGGTACTAGATAACTGATATACTTAATACAATACACTACATAGATAGATATTTTGTTATTAAACATAGAAAACATCCAGAACACCCTGGACAAATGTCTGCAGATCGTACAAACATTTGTCCCGAGGCGGGAATCGAACCCGCAACCTCCTGCGTCACAGGCAGACCTTCGCCCGCTGCGCCACAGAGGTCGTCGAATGATCTCAGGTGTTAAGAATACACTGAAGTATTCTGGCTGTCCTTTCTCTGGTAGCACAATAGAACACTCACCTCTATACTGCTCGTGATAGCTTGCCGAGCCTAGGGTAAACATTAAAAATAATATTCGCAACATGTCGATCACTACACCACACACAGAATAACTGTAAAATGTTCCAAAGCACACGTACGCTTTGGTTTTGTAGAAAATATATGTTTTGAGTTATATTGAGGTGTCCCATAACAGTTATTAATCTAGGAATCCCATGAAGTATAAACAAAACTTAATAACTAGTAGACAATCCTGGCTTCGTACGAGTATGTATTTGTTTTCTCACCTCACCTCAACAACCTGTATTGGTCCACTGTTGGACGCAGGCCTCTCAAAATCAAAATCAAAATCTTTTATCTCATGGGGGTATTGCCCATAATCCCCAAGCTGGGCATGCGGGTTGCGGATCGCCGTTCTGTGGTAGAGTTGATCTGCAGGGGCGCTGCTGCCCGCCCCAGGTGGATATCCCTTAGTCGCCTCAGATAAACTGATAAGAAAGACAAAGATGCCTCTCTAGACACCCGCGGGAAGAGTTTGGGTGGTGCAAATTCTAAGCCGCCGGTACCACACATTGTATTTGTTTAGTTCTTGTGTTAATTTAAGGCGACAGTTTTACGATTTTATAGCTGGAAATTATGTACAGCGCGATCTATTCCCAAAGTAAGCAAGGCTTGTGTTGTGTTGTGGTACGACGACGTACCAAACTGTTTTTGAATGAATATAAACATAATTTATAGACTGAACTGACTGATATACCTAGACTTACAAATAGCTAAACAAAACTTTAAACTTTCGCAATTAGTTAACCTGTCCCTGGGCAAGCGTTCGAAATTTGGACTGTCACAAATTTAGGAAAGCTGGCAAGCGACCAAATTTTGTACGATTTTCGACAGGCTTTTTTTCGTCGATATTAGGGTAGGTAGTATCTATAAGCCAAGCCAAATGTTCCATGGAGCCATTACCCATTATCGGACTCTTAAACTTTCAAATATTAGAAATTATAAAAGTATATCTAGGAAATTACTTATCTGGTAACTTTGACTTATTTTTTGTTTCTTTTTTGGGTATCTGTACGAACATTCATACATGCGCCATAACTTTGCCTATATTCAAGCAGGTGCTATTTTCTTTGCAGTTCATACATTACCTAGGTACCTATTATGTAATTTGTGCCATGAGATAGTTCATTTGTTATAATAATAAACTTTTATTAATAAGTGTGAATCATACGATATTATTTTATTGCATGCTAGTTTTCGCTCGTGGCTTCGCTTGCCTCATGCAAGAAACACTCATGAACATAAATAATGCTGGACAATTCACACAGCATTATCTAGCCCCAAGCTAAGCAGAGCTTGTGTTATGGGTACTAGATAACTGATATACATAATACAATACACATATAGATATTTTTATTATACATAGAAAAACATCCAGAACACCCTGAACTATCTGCAGATCGTACAAACATTTGTCCCGAGGCGGGAATCGAACCGAATGGTGTAGGTTTCTATAGCTGTGAATTAATTTAGGAATCGGACTAGAAGTAGGTACCTTTTGAAAATTGGCCTGTAGGTATAAATATCGTCGCCGTAGAGCGAAAAGTCACTAAGTAGGTCATTTGGTGTTTTGAGTTATGAAGGTTTAAAGTTTTGAAAAACAAAATAAAATCATAACTTTTTTTCGGTATGGGATATTTCTAATTTTATGGTCTCATATGTTAGGAAATATAAAAGCTCTTAAGGTCAATTCACTACAGTCAATGAATGACTGATATTTTCAGGGAAAATGAAAAAAAAACTGACTTAGTTACTTTTCGCCCTCAAATCTTGTACTAACTTTGTGAGACAATGATTTGTTAAAAGTCACCAACTGACTTTTCACCCGTGTTTGGATAAGTTTATTTAGTGTTTAAGTAATTTTTCTAACGCTCTTATCTGCTTAATTTTATATAATTTCTATTTCTCGAATCAGGTAATCAATAAGAAAATGATAAATAATCAAATGCAGTTGTCATACTTCCTTGAAAAATACAAAAGAAAAACGCATTCACAACAAGTTATAAGTAAATTAATGTTTTCGACGTATTGTTAAGATTTTAAATATTGAAATCCTATTAAAATGATTAATGATAGCATTCTGGTCCAGTGAGTCTTAACATTGTGAATGTCGTATTTCTTGATCATGATTATCGCTTTTCCATGGCATAATCGCTTCTCAAACATAGACCGATGACTGAGTAAGCTTTCACAATACGGCCTTATAGTGGCATCGGGCACCAGCAGCTTTTCTGCAACATCTTTGTGTGTAGCTGTAAAGTAGAGAGTACTCGTACAATGAATGAAGATAACGGGGAATGGTCCAGTTCAGACGACGAACGCATATCAACGGGTTTTTTTTTCTTGGCCTCTGAAATACATTTCAGTGTGGTACAAACGAACATTACCTGGACGGAGGGCAGTTACCCGAAATATTCAAGTTTTACTGAAAGGAAACATTCCTTTATATTATTTAAACTGCTGGACTACTTGAGAAGGCAACAACAGCCTGTAGTGGTCCACTACTGGACGCAGGCCTCCCCCTGATAAGCGCCTTATTGGTTTTTATCACATGGAGGGTTATGTCCATAATCCCCATTCTGGGCATGCGGGTTGGGGATCGCAGTTCGGTGGAAGAATTGTTCTGCGGGGGCGCTGCTGCCCGCCCCCGGTGGATATCCCTTAGTCGCCTCTTACGACACCCGCGGGAAGAGTTGGGGTGGTGCAAATTCTAAGCCGGCACCACACAGCGAACTACGCTGAGTCCTCGCCGAGTCATCCATTCTTTACGGGAGTGACATGGTAATGTTGACAAAACTCCTTTAAAATAAATAAAGAAAAAAAGATTCATCCATACTGCAATGCTTGAAAACGAATGTTTTCAATCAGTGCGTCTTACCCGTCATGACCTACGGAGCTGAGACGTGGACACTCACCTTAGGGCTGATCCACCAGTTCAAAGTCGCTCAACGAGCTATGAAAAGAGTAATGCTCGGAGCTGTTCTAAGGGATAGGGCTCGTAACGAATACATCCGACAGAGAATCAAAGTTATCGACATAGCTCTTAGAATAAGCATGCTAAAGTGGTAGCGTGCCGGCCATGTCTCGCAAAAACCAACAACCGTGTTCTTGAGAGGAGACCGGGACTCGGCAAACATAGTGTAGGACGCCCTACACCCAGGTGGAGACGGCCTGCCAAAGACTGCAGTCAGATGTCGGACGCGGCAAACTGAAGACACGGTGCTATGGCGCTCATTAAGGGAAGGCCTATGTCCAGCAGTAGACTAACGATGTTGATGAACCAGCGAAGACGTTTTGGACAGGTGGCTAGGGCCTTATATAAGTCACTAGCCACCGAGTAAGCAAAATCAAGAGCGTAAAAGTAACTAAATTGCACGTTTAATTGTCTATCCTAACACAGACGTACGAAAGTTTGGCTTTAATAAATCAACAAAACACTTTAGCTATCATTCAAAACCAAACTTTGTAGTCAAAATGTTGGGGCGAAAACTAACTTAACATGTTAAATGATTTCTTGCTTTAAAATTATGAAGTACAATTATCGCAAATAGCGATCTAGAAGACACTAAGTCGACTTGGTTAGTTTTCGCTTTCAAGTTGTGTATCAAACCTGCTACCACATAACTAATCAAGTATATTTAGTTATTTCTCGACTAGACTGGGTCCTAGCAACAAGTTATTATTTTAGAAAAGAAAGTAACCAACCCGACTTAGGTTTATATTTTGCAATTCTTTCAAGTAGGAAAAAAGTATCTAAGCCTACTTAGTTGGTTTTCGACTAAAATTCTGTAAGCCAAATGTAGAGTTAGTGAATTTTTTGCACAACCTAAAATGAAAACCGTGATAGCTAGGGATACGGTTGTCAGACTGAAAAATGCAGAAAAAATCGGGGATGTTGATGGCACATCTAACTCGATTTGGCCCAAATAGCGAGTTAGTGACTTTTCGCTCTACGGCGACGATATTTTTATTTATATTATTATATTTAAAACAAACTTTTATATCATCTAGGACCAAAGTGCTTTGGAAGACAAATCCAACCAACTCAAACTCGATGGGGTTACGTGGTTGCGTTCAGGAGTTCCTATGGCCACCTTCTCCATCATCATACCACCTCGATGGTACCATAACTTTGTGACAATGCAACTAACACCAAACTTACATAATTATGCCAAATTTCAGCTCAAACGGTTAAACATTATAACTATCTATTTAGTGTATTGTATTAAGTACCTATATCAGTTATCTAGTACCTACCCATAACACAAGCTCTGCTTACCTTGGGGCTAGATAATGCTGTGTGAATTGTCCAGCATTATTTATTTATTTATTTATTTATATCTGGTCTACAATTCAGTCGTAAGATTTGTTCCACACTTACTAACAGGGCAAGATAAAAAAAAGCTTGTAAAAATACCAATATCAATCAATTTAAGTTTGTCTTGCGAAGTCAATTCAAACTATAAAGTAGTTATAGGGTACGTGGTACTAACCTAGTAACTTACCTTGCTATCTTTTTTGCTGTGATTAATTTTCCTGCTCGGTTCGCTTACCTCACCTCAACAGCCTATATTGGCCCACTGCTGGACGCAGCCTCCCCTGATAAGCGCCATTATTGGCCTTTATCTCATAGGGGTAATGCCCATAATCCCCCCGCACGCGGGTTGGGGATCGCAGTTCGGTGGTAGAATTGTTCTGCAGGAGGCGCTGCTGCCCGCCCCCGGTGGATATCCCTTAGTCGCCTCTCTAGACACCCGCGGGAAGTGTTGGGGTGGTGCAAATTCTAGCCAGCACCACACGGCTTCCGAGTATGAAATTGATTATTCAAAACCTGCAACGGATATTTCCGTAGCAAATTAAACGGTGAAGATAATAAAAGGTACCTATAGGTACCTAGGTATCTATAGGTACCTAGGTATCTATTTGTACCGAGATCAGGTTTGTCTCATTTCAGGTTTGCCTTGAAACAAGCACAGCAACAAAACCTTAGGCCTTAGTTATTTATACAAACAGTGCTAGTTTATTAACCTTTGCGTACTAACTGATTGAATTAATTTAAAAATCTAGTAGCTAGTGCCCGCGACTTGGCGCGTGTAAGAAGTGCTAGTCCATGGAAAAACATGATTTCATGTGTGTATGTTAAGATATCATGTCTTTTTAAAGAACCTAAAATAAGTATTTACCTACCAATCAATTTTAGAGAAGATCAAACTCTTAACAAGATGAAATGAAATAAAGGTCATGTAAGTAGGTAGGTAATTTTTCAGTGATTTTAATCGAGGCTTCTGGTTCCAGAACAATCGTTTAATTAAGTATTTAATGGACTTAATTTTAAGTATACATAATTATAACATAATTAATAAAAGAGTGTAAACAAAAAGAAAGTATCAACCGAAGTGCGACCCAACCTGCATACCCAGCGTTGGGATTATGGGCATTACCCCCCGTGAGATAAAAGCCAATAAGGCGCTTATCAGGGGGAGGCCTGCGTCCAGCATTGGACCAATATAGGATGTTGAGGTGAGGTGAGGTAGATCTGTCAGTAAGTATCTAACCAATCTGGATAATTAGTTCCCATTTAAACTCAATCATATCCCTTTTTTTATTACATTACCTTAGGAAAAAAAATATTTGTACCTACTGCATAAAAAGTTAACTACTCGATGTTTGCAACAGTCGGCAGTTAGCTCAATTGTTTCAATTGTAAATACGAGTTTAATTTTCTTTGTGAATAAATTTATTTTACTACCTACTCGATAACAATCTTAGCCAACCTCATCGATTAAAACATTACCCGGGTTGGGACCCAGGCAATCCCTATCACCAATCGATACTAAATAAATATACATAATAATAAAGTAACCCACATAGCTCTCAGAATTGCGAAACTAAAAACGAAAGTGGAAATGGGTACATATCTCGTAGAACCGATGACGGGAAATTGGAAAATCGCTGGCAGCGCTAAATCGGTCATCACAGACTTATGTCCAGCCGTGGACGTCTTTTGGCTGATAGGATGATGATGTTGAACAAATAATTCTGGACCATTCTCACACTTCGTTGACACTGCATCATCTAGTCCGAAACAAAAAAAAGTAAAAAAGCGGGGATTTCATAGTTTTCAAATAATTTCTTGTTAATAAACGCCTCATTCATTTGTCAATTAACCAACATTCATAAAACCGGTGGTTAATCTATTAGGCCCGAGTTCACCGAGTTTTTTTTTATTTAGCATCACACAACGAAGGGTTTTGTTGCTAAGCGACCACTTCACCTAATACAGACAGCGTTACAGTTAAGTAACGCATGCAGGTTTAAATCAAAACCTGTTAATCGTAGGAGTTTCAAAAGTCGAAAATAAATTATATTTTTGTTTAGGTAACATAAAAAAACAGAACGAATAGATTTAAAAAAAATCTGATTCTAACCTGCATTGTGTTATGCAGCGGGGTTACTTAACTCTAACGCTGTCTGTACATACGAGTATTTACAAATATTTTACAAATGAAAACTAAAAACTAATTTCTATAGAAATAACTTAAAGCAAGGTTGTAAATTTTTCGGGGTTTTCAGACAGTGGATTGGTAAACATACTATACAGGGTGGAATTTTGTAATGCCACCTGGAGGGAAAGTACTCTTAATACTGTAGATAGAAAATTTTACTCAAAGAAAACATTCCTTTAATTTCGAAAAGAAAGAAAACTGCATTCAAAGATTTTCGAAAATTCGCTTGCCACACCCGGGAATCGAACCGACTAAAATCTGTAAAAATTACACCCTGTATTTTTATTGCATAGATCGGTCGGGTCAACTATAAGGATGAAATCTCTCTAACAAACTTAATAAATTAAATGAAAGGAAAACTATGAAATCTTAAATTATTTAAATTATTTACAATAAAAGTCAACTAACTACTAATTAGTTGCTCAAAATGGGCTCCATTTTCTTGGATACACAAATTTATTTTTCTTATGTATTCATTTCTAGTTACTTTTAATAACGTGTTGTGGTGAATATTATAAATCGTATTCTGAACTTCAACTCTCAACTCGTTTACATTCGCATAAGATTTCATGTAAATTAGATTTTTTACATATCCCCACCAAAAAAAATCTAAAGGGGTGAGATCTGGTGATCTCGCAGGCCATCTGACTGTGCCGTTGTTACCAATCCAGGTATTAAAATGGTTATTAATGTAGGCAGTAGTGATTCTGCTGTTATGGGCTGGAGCACCATCTTGCTGTAGAATTATTTGGTTTCGCTCCGCCTCGGGGAAACCATTTAACTCATTTCTTAAGAGATCCAGTGTTTTAAGATAGAAGAGTCTGCATTAAGTACAAACACGTGCAAATTTCAATCGTCTTATTTAAATATCAATTCGTCATTTGAATGGATAAATGGCGTCAATGATTATTATTAATTACTGACACAAGTAAACACATGGATCTTTAAGTTAAAGTGCTTAACTTGACCCATTCAATTTATAATTTAAGATTTCATGGTTTTCCTTTCATTTAATTTATTAAGTTTGTTAGAGAGATTTCATCCTTATTATTGACCCTAACGATCTATGCAATAAAAGTACAGGGTGTAATTTTTACAGATTTCAGTCGGTTCGATTCCCGGGTGTGGCAAGCGAATTTTCGAAAATCTTGAATGCAGTTTTCTTTCTTTTCAAAAATAAAGGAATGTTTTCTTTTAGTATAATTTTCTATCTACAGTATTAAGAGTACTTTCCCTCCAGGTGGCATTACAAAATTCCATCCTGTATAAAGCAGTGTGCGTAGAGGTTTGTCTCTGGTGATGTAACTTCCCTCACAGGGCATAACACCAGCGCTGAGTAGATAATTTTTGATTTATCTACTCAGCAACATGCTGAGTTGATACCTTTTGACTCGACACTCGGTGGTTTGCCAAGCAGGTTGCGGAAGTTACTACCTACTATTTTAATATTAAGGTTTCCAACAATCTGGTGATTTTTGTTTGCACTAAGCTGCTAACCGTTTATACTTCACCTATCCCACAGACAAATTCATTCCTAGTGAAGTTTTTTTTTTTACAAATGTTTAGTTTATGTAATGTGTCGTGTCAAATAAACTATTTCATTTCATATTGTTGCATTTGCCAGCATCGTGCAATTAACAAATAGTTAAATATTCAAAGTTAACCGAAGAAGCTGCCTAATTGTCCGATTAAGTTTTGGTGAACACCAGCCTAACATGGTCGAATGGGGCATACATCTATAGATAAATAGGTTTTTCTCAATCCAGAGGCCAGTCTTTGTTTGACGGCCGTGGGAAGATGTGGTCTCTAGGACTTGTTGTTTGTTCTTTGTTTGTGAGTGCTGTGAGTATTCAAGAGTTTATTTTATTATAATTTGAGTTACCTCTAGATTGTCGGCCTGTTAGCAACAGTCTGCAGTAAGCTTAACTATTTCAATTTTAATTACTGATTCTTATTTGTTTCTGTTATTAAATTGAAATTTTCTTTCTTTTGTTTTGTTTTTTATTAAGAAAACAATCAGTTATAAATTTATGATATAGAGATTACAATTGAGACTAAAATCAAAATACAAAGCAATAGGTAATTCTTTGTTATTTAACGTAAGGGAAATACAAACAAAAGATACGCAATAAATAATTGTTAATTAAGTTAATCCATTATACTGCACATTAATAACAACACATAATAAGAGTAAGAAAATCTTTATTTATAGCATTTACATGAATTGCACTAAGCTAGTTTCTAATTAATCCTAATAAGTATTAATAGGTAAGTTATTTATAAAAAAAAGACCAGGATACATTCTAGTACAACAAATTAAGGTACAGCGTGTTTTTTCCATGGAAGACACAAATTGCAAGAATCCGGAAACAAATTAATGTTCGTGTTATATACTTGCATTCATTCACAAAGAGTGACGAGAGCCGCCAGTTAGGTATTTTTGCGAATTACGATATGACTGTCTTGTTGGTACACGCGGTAAAATTTTGACTAAAAGGTTATGCGTGGTCAAACATTACAATCAGTGAGTGAACAATCAAACATCCCCTGTTTTCCTACCTTCAGGGTTGGATTTTTTTTTAAAATTTTAATGGGAACACCTTATCCAATAAAAAAAGAATTATCGAAATCGGACTACTCTGTAAAAAGTTATGCGTGGTCAAACATAAAAAAAATATACGTGTTGACTTGAGAACATCTTCCGTTTTTCGTCGGTTGAAAAACTGAGTTATGTCCTTAATTCAGTGATACGTTACTTTTATTTTGAAAGGCAAGGTTATTATATACAATTAAAACTGAGACCGTTTCTGAGTCAAATAATTTTTTTAATACTTCTATTTGACTGTTATTTTCTTTGTTAGTTTTTTTTATCTAACCTATTTTGTCCCACTGCTGGGCAAAGGTCTCCCCCAAACTCTTCCAGGAATCGCGTTCTTTGTTAGTAAAGTACATATTATATAAAACTATAATCTTTATATATATAATTCTTCTGTGAGTGTGTATGTCACTGAACTTCTCTCAAACGACTGGACCGATTTTGATGATATTTTTTGTGTGTGTTCAAGGGGATCTGGGAATGGTTTAGATTTCGGTTTCGGTTTCCATAGAAAAAACGCGTGCGAAGCCGCGGGCATAAACTAGTATATTTATATAAAAACCTATTTGTAACTTCCAGTTATGTGAAGTAAAAGATGGCGGCAAAGCCCCGAGAATCACCTTAAACGATGGGAACTCCATGCCTGGGATTGGACTTGGCACGTTCGTGGGATTCGATGAGGTAAGTTTAGTTGTAACGCATTCACTGCCCAACCTCGGCGGTGCAACCCGCAGGAATGTGCCGCTAAATACAGACGCGTTAGAAGGACATCTGCGCGAAATGTTACATTCGCAACGAGCAAGTAAAGGCGGGTCCAGATATGTATCACTTGCCCGATCCGATCACCGTATTCGTATCGCCGACGCGTATCATGATCGCATATGTGGTCGGGTGATGATACGCGTATCTGATACGCGATCTCGATACGCCGTTATGATACGGCCCGTCCCATGTCGTGTCGGTTTTTAACGTGACAACGTCTTATAATTCGATAGAGCCGGCTGCACGCACGAAAAAACATGACGTCATGCGGCGTTACCTCGCTCTGAGGCGTTCCATGTAAGGCTTGAAGTGCAAGCGAGAGCGCTCGACATCCGTCTCTCTCCTACTTGAGTGAGCGATGCGTCTGCGTGGACAGCTGCTATACTATAGTACATTTACATGTTTTGATCGAGTATCAAATGCTACCATTCCATCAGTATTTTCTTAAGACGTTGTCACGTTCAACTATCGTCAGTAAACCGACTTAACAGACAACCAATTTTTGTCCGATCATCAAAGGTTATACAGATACGAGCGTCATAGCGGATACGCAGCAAATCGAGGCGTCCACAACTTGATACGGGGCTTGATACGTGACACGCTGATACGGATACGGTGATAGGATCGGGTAAGTGATACATATCTGGACCCGCCTTAACGTTACCCCGCGGCCGCCGTGTGCTAAACGCCTGTCCCAGTACGCATACGCACTTTACCAAATTACACTACGCCCCGTAACGCTGCTCAATACCCAAGCTTCACATTGCCGCGGCGGTCGCGGTCGTTAGAACCGACTCCTCCGACTTAGCCCGAGACGGGCGTAATAGCCGTCGGAAGAGACCCAGAGGAAGGGCAGCTGTTTTTTTCGTGTATAATGAACAACTTCACTGCGGTCCCAACTTCTAATGATAACAAAATTGTTAGTATTATCCTCTTTGTTTCGAGAAATACGAGACCTAACCGCGTCGTTGGTCTGGCGTTGCTTGTTCAACCGCTGATTATGAGGTCCTGGGTTCAAAACCCGGGCCAATAGTTAGGTAATTTTGGGGTTTTTCTAGCAAGAAAAAATTACAGTAGCAACCCGGAGCCAGGAAATTTGCGGTGTTGCACCCCCGTGCCTCGGAAAGTACGTTAAGCCGTTGGTCCTGCGCTTGACCTCTCCCCGGTCGTGTCGGCTTGCCATCCCATCAGATTATGAGAGGGAATAGAGAGTGCACCTGTGTTTGCGCACGCACTTGTGCACTATAATATGTCCTGCGCATCTGGCTAGCCTCCGATGAGATTGGCCGCCGTGGTCGATATTCGGCTAGGAGGATATCATCATTTTGATAATCTGCATTTAAGTGATTTTTCTGTGGGGAGTCCTACTCCTTAGTAAATAAATATATAAATAAGAGCCAATTATCTTATCAGGAGGCCTACTTCCAGCAGTGGACTAGTTTATTATATTATGCTGATAATAGTGGACTTGTTTACATGAAGCTCACAATAAGTTAACTACTTCACTGTAGAATAAGTGGCTTTAAAGTTCAAGTTCAAATAAGTAGGTATATTTATTTTTATCTTGCAATAGGAGCATAAAATCCGTCCAAGCATTTATTTTCTTTGACTTAATAAAATAATACCTTCAATTTTCCATACACACGTACCTAGTCTGTTCAGCTCGAAAAGTATCAAAGCTCTTTAGTCCCGATATATTCCGAACCGATAGATTAGCTTTACTATTATAAACAAGACAAAATTTAAAAATCCGCCGACGTTTATTGGCTGAACAGATTTTCATGAAACATGGCTAAGAACACTCGGGATAAAATTGTCTATGACACAAAAAAAACTAAACGAAAATCGGTTCATCCGTTTGGGAGCTACGATACCACAGACAGATACACAGACAGACACGTCAAACTTATAACACCCTTCTCTTTTGCGTCGGGGGTTAAAAAGAAGCAGAGTATAAAATATTGCATTCTTTTATATCGAATTTGGCTGGAGTAAAGGTTAGTTTAGTAACTAAATAATAGATAATTAAAAAACCAGCTCGATCCCCTTTTTTCGTATCCTCAAGACCTGGATTTCTGACGTCAGCGTAGATTGTATGAAAAAACAAGACAATCGTGCACAGCTTTTAACTATAATTCCGCCGCGATGACTTCACCATTTGTTTTTTCTAAGACTTCGTAAGTTGGTAGGTAATTAAAATAGATCGGTACCTTAGTACATGTAACGATTCTAACATACTTTGTAGGGTTCCGTACCCGAAGGGTGAAAACGGAACCCTGCTATTAAGCCTCCGCTGTCCGTCCGTCTGCCAGGCTCTATCTCATAAACCGTAAGATTTCAACTGTCTGTCGTGAGAACGTGTATTTAGAGTTTCGTACCCGAATATAATAGATTAAAAAAAAATATTCAAATTAAGGGCTTGTGGAGATTAAAGGCCTTTAATTTGGATATTTTTTTATTATAAAAATAGTCAAAAAAATGACGTATTTTGTCCAAACAAATTTTTTTTGGCTATTTTTGCTCTTCGTTAGTTGAGGCTGTATCTCTTGAACCACAATAGGTAGACACATGAAACTTTCTAAAAATAGGTAGGTAACAGTTCACCGGTTATACCAAAAAATACTAAACACATAATGAAGTTGAAATTTTAAAGGGATCTCCGAACAAATGAAAATATGATGTTCTTTGAAAAAATTGCCTGATTTTATAACAAGATGTCGATTGTAAAAATGAACGAGCCCTAGATCACGCTGACGAGAACGCAGTACGATGACACGGTACGGAACACTTCGTTCGTATGCGAGTCGACTCACACTTGGCGGTTGTATTACTAACACTGACTAACTCGTCCTGTCTGTGCAATTGTCAGTTATCTTGTTAGGAATGTTTTTGTGAGGGACTAAGGTCGGTATAAAAAGTTTAAGCAATCTATTATTATACCTTGAATTAACACCATAGTAGGTATCATTTATTAAAGTAGGATTGGTGATGTTGTACTGACATGAATTTTAAGGGTTATTACAGTTTTCTCCCTTGAAATCCCCCTTGAGGGGGAAAACTGGAAATCAAAAAAAGGAATTCCAATTTTCCCCCTTGAAGATTAGCCTTAAGGGGGAAAACTGGAACGCGAAAAATCATCGAGGGGGAAAACTGGAATTCGAAACAAAAATATTCCAGTTTTCCCCCTTGAAAAAAATTTCTCAAGGGGGAAAACTGGACTCCAAAAAAATGAATTCCAGTTTTCCCCCTTAAGGGGGATTTGTCAAGGAGGAAAACTGAAATAACCCAATTTTAATAACAAACATTTATTAATTGTGGAGTAAAAATGTTACCTACTGATTGACAAATTAAGAATAGTAATAATGCAGGACAATTCACACAGCGTTATCTAGCCCCAAGCTAAGCAGAGCTTGTGTTATGGGTACTAGATAACTGATATACATAATACAATACACTACATAGATAGATATTTTTACAATACATAGAAAACATCTAGAACACCCTGAACAAATATCTGCAGATCAGAATTATATTAATTTGAAGTTAATTTGAACTCGAGTCTTAAATAAACTGGTTTCAAATTAAGTCGTCCCGGATCTCTCTTAACTCGTCCCAAGTGGAACGAATTCAAAGCAAAATTAAAAATTGTTCCTTATTTTTCAGAAAGGACAAAAGATACCGCTAGAGCGAGAGATCCAAGACCCCGTGAAATGGGCTCTAGACGCTGGATACAGGTAAATATGCTACTTTAGTTTACTGCGGGATGTTTTACTGAGTAACCAGTGTTGGCTGTGTGGTGCCGGCTTAGAATTAGCACCACCCAACTCTTCCCGCGGGTGTCTAGAGAGGTGAATAACGGATATCCACCGGGGGCTTGCAGCAGCGCCCCCCGCTGAACAATTCTACCTTCTACCACCGAACTGCGATCCCCAACCCGCATGCCCAGCGTGGGGATTATAGGCATTACCCCCCATCCGATATAAGCCACTAAGGCGCTTATCAGGGAGAGGCCTGCGTCCAGCAGCCTTATTGGCTTTTATAACATGGGGATAGTGTCCATAATCCCCACGCTGGGCATGCGGGTTGTGGATAGCAGTTTGGTGGTAGAATTGTTCTGCAGGGAGCGCTGCTGCCCGCCCATCACTTAGTCGCCTCTTACGACACCCGCGGGAAGAGTTGCGGTGGTGCAAATTCTAAGCCGCACCACCCAACTCTCCCCATCATCATGTCCTTCCTTCCTCGTTCTAATTATTTGATCATTATATTTTGTTTATTGTAGAATGATCGACACAGCATCTGCTTACTTGAATGAAGAACAGGTCGGCAGAGCTATCCACTCTTCATCAGTTCCAAGAGAAGACATCTTTGTTGTAACCAAGGTAAGTGTCACATTGAGGTTTTGCAAAAATACACCTAATTGATTTAAAGAGCAATCGGGGCAATGCTTGACACATAAGAAAGACAAAGTTATGGATTGCCTATAGAAAAATAATAATTTGATAGTTTAAAAAAACTAAAAACTGACATGAAATCCTTTAATTTTACGTTTTGTGCAATTATAATAAAAAAAATAATTTGTACAATACTGAGTGAAAGCCTGCCTTGAGCTCTGCTACGCACAAAACTAAAATCCCGTAGCATTATTGCAGTTCAATTTATTCTGTAGTGGTTCGTAATGTAAATAAAATCTTCGTTCATTCATTTCATTTCGCGGGTGAAAGACTTATTCACACCCCCACGCCCACTTAAATACCTGCAGAGGTACCTATAGGTTACCCGGATAGGGTTGTTACTTTATTTAGGCACTAGGAAATTAAAACTTTTTGTATGGGAAACTGAAAATAGGAATTTTTAATTATCTCCCCCCCACAACTGATTACCATTGGGGTCTGAACCCCCCCCCCCCCTTCGGCATAGTACACATATTATGATACACCGTGTATATAGTATAGATAGATAGATATACGCCTAGTATAGATGTACAATGTACTATTTCTTGCAGCTTGGTGTCGACGAGAAGAAGGACGTGGTTGGATCCCTGAGGAAATCTCTTGCCCGACTCAACATGTCCTACGTGGATCTATATCTCATCCATTTCCCGGTCTCGTTCCTTGTGAGTATTTCCTCCTCACCTCCCCTACAGTTCTTCTTCTGCAGGAGGCTCTGCTGCCTGCTCCCGGGTATATCCTGTTAGCGAAGCCTCCTACTGTTATGCCTACATCAGCGGGAGAGCAAGGGGAGCGCGGGCGCGGGTGACTCCTGCCATCACGAACAGACCCTGGAATGTATTTCATTACGACGGTCGCGTCGTAGAGCTAGAGACTATTTTTATCGTAATTGTGATCGTGATTGTGACCTTTTGAGAGTAGATGATTTACATACCTACTTCCCTTATTGTTTTATTCCTTCATAGTTAACACAGCGGTGGGATACTACCCATAAACTCTAAAACAAAAAAAAAAACTCAGTGAAAGTGAAAAAAGACACTTGGTGCAGTGTACCTAGACAGTGACTATGTCGTCGAGACCATCCCGAAGTCGTGAGAGGTCGGTGTCGGACTCCTCATCCAGCTACACACCCCCACGGAAAGTGCATCGGCGAAGGTCTCGAACACCAGAACTTGGTTCTGTCCCCGGCTTTGATCCCAGCAAGGATGGAAGCTACGTTAAGGAGTGGATCCAGCATGTCAACGACATCGCAGAGGCTTGTGATTGGAGCGAGCGGAAAAAGTTATATCGCGCGACACAGGCCTTGGAGGGTGAAGGTAAGGCGTGGTACAATTTGTGGTTGCCAAAAAAGCGCACTTGGAAACAATTTGTTAAAGATCTTTTTATCTCTTACCCAAGGGAAGCCAATTTCTACAGCACTATGGAGGATATCATTAATTTCAAAAGTACGCATGCAAAATCATTAGTACTCTATGCTGGCCGCATGTCTGCTAAAATCAAACGTCTTGGGGTAAAATTGTCCGAAAGACAACAGATGGACATAATGTTAGGCGGCATTGTTGATAAAAATATTAGCGCAGTGCTTGAAAGTTGCGAAACGATGCAAGCATTGGTAACCCAAATGTCCAGAAGGTCGATGAGTAATGAAATGCCCAACCGAACCCAATCCAATATTGCGTCACCGGTTAATAAGAAACACTGGAACAAAAACAAATCTCTCCGGCGTCACGAAACAAAACCCACTTGTTATAAGTGCGGTAAGCCGGGACACAAAAGGCATGAATGTAAGTCGAAACTTAGTTCGACTGGGGAGGTCATTTCAACTATATCACACGGGGCCTCTACCTCTAACCATAACATAAACACAAGTCAAGTTCAATGTAAACATTGCCATCGCTATGGGCACACTGTTGAAAAATGTTTTAAGAAACTAAAACCTGTGAACTTGTGTGCCGATAAACTGGTATGCATGTCAACTACGTGTTATATAAACAACTGCCCTATTCAAGCTATAATTGATACGGGAAGTTCTGTGACGCTGATAAGGCAGAGAGCGGCTCAGAAAATTGGTCTATTTAGAAGCTATGTTGGGCCGGTGATCGGAAGATAAACACAGATAGGGGCACAAGACAGTATATTAAAAGCTTCACAGAGAAAGTACAGAAGGAGGAAGAAACACGTAGAAAGTCAAGCACAGATAGAATAAGAACACAGATATTTTACAACACGAAACACGGATAAAACAGTTTATATTATTACGATGCCGAGGACAAAGGGTTTTGCCGGATCGAGCGGCGTGCGCTTCGCGTGGTGTAGGGTAAGCGACTGTCGGGGCGGCGATCGCCGAACCACTGCGCGTGGGCGGCTATGCCGAGCGTTGCCGAGATTTGCCGAACGCAAG
This sequence comes from Eupithecia subfuscata, assembly GCA_963564075.1. NCBI lineage: Eukaryota > Metazoa > Arthropoda > Insecta > Lepidoptera > Geometridae > Eupithecia > Eupithecia subfuscata. The sequence continues at coordinate 8,921,302 of OY751124.1, read as the reverse complement.
CTAAGGAATTCCTTGGATCAGCAAATCTCGCGTGCTACTGGTATCGCGCGGCTTGGTTTGTGTCATATTTAATTGTATAGTGTGATGAATTTGTGTATGTATGTATGGAGGTGAGTGATGAATGTTTGTGTTATTATAAACGTAAATAAATATGATGTGTAGGTGTAGTGTGGAGTGATATTTTATACATAAATATAAATACATAAAATGGTAGGGTCACCTACATCACTCCCTTCCCAGAGACTGACTAAGGTCGATAGAAGTCAGGAAAATGCACACGTCGGCCTGAACGTGTTGTTCTAACCGGTGGGTCCCCGGGCGGTGGTTGTGGTAGGTCTGGAGTAGAGGGCAAGGTATCCCATGGCGGTGCGGCCGAATCGGCGGACAGTATATAGGCTGGCTTAAGGCGGTCTATGCTTACCGTCACGTCTTTGCTCGCTACGCGTATAGTGAAAGTCTTAGCACGTCTCTTGAGCACTTCATACGGACCTCTGTAGGCGGGCTGTAATGAGCCACGTAGCACTTCTTCCCGGAGGAATACGTGACTACAGGTGGCAAGCTCCTTAAATACGAAGGCTCTGCGAGTGTTGGAATGGTGCTGAGGTGGAACTGGACGCACCTTCTCGGCAAAAGACTTCATGCGGGCTGAGAAGTCGGTAATGTCGGTGGTGTAGTGAGCTACGTCGTGGCCGAAAAATTCGCCAGGGAGACGGAGCGGCTCACCGTACATCAGCTCAGCCGAAGTTGTCTGGAGGTCTTCTTTGAAGGCGCTCCTGATGCCAAGGAGAACGAGTGGAAGAGACTCGGTCCAGTTTGCGTCAGCGTGACAGGTGATCGCTGCCTTCAACTGACGATGAAATCGCTCCACCAAGCCGTTGCATTGAGGGTGGTAAGCTGTCGTCCGACGGTGATCGAAACCGATGGACTTTGATAGCTGTTGAAACAGTGCCGACTGGAATTGTCTACCTTGATCGGTTACGATCTCCGTAGGACAACCGTATCGGGACACCCAGCAGGAAACGAACGCTTTGGCCACTGTTTCGGCGGTAATGTCGGTAATAGGCACAACTTCCGGCCATCGCGTGAAGCGATCGACGGCGGTGAGGCAATACCGATAATCACCAGCAGGCGGAAGAGGACCGATTAGGTCTAAATGGACATGTCTGAAACGCGCTGAAGGTAAATCGTGCTTACCTAAAGGTGAGGCGACGTGTCTGGTTACCTTCGAGCGCTGGCAGGTCAGACATGCCTTAGCCCATGTACGGCAGTTTTTCCTCATCAGCGGCCAAACGAAGCGTTGAGCGACGAGCTTGGCTGAAGCGTTGGCGCCAGGGTGACTGAGTGAGTGAAGACAGTCGAATACCTGCTGACGCAGTTGCTGCGGGACGAAAGGTCTGGGTGTCGGTGTACTGACGTCGCAGTACAAAACGGCACGGCTCCCAGGAATGTTCGTCTTAGTTAGGCGAAGTGATGTGTCGCCATTGAGGTGTTCTGCAAGATCTGGATCAGTGGCTTGGAGCTCAGCCATCACTTCAAGGTCGACTGGCATCTGCAGTTCTTCGACACGCGACAGAGTATCGGCAACCAGGTTGTCTTTGCCGGCGATGTGTACGATGTCGGTAGTGAACTGCGAGATGAAGTCAAGGTGTCTATACTGACGCGGCGAACAGTTACTTTTCCGCTGATGGAAAGCGTAACAAATAGGCCTGTGGTCAGTATAGACGGTGAAGTGTGTGGCCTCAAGCATGTGCCGGAAGTATTTTATACTCTCGTAAATGGCAAGGAGCTCGCGATCGTACGGAGAGTACTTGGTCTGCGATGGGCTCAACTTACGAGAGAAAAATGCTAGCGGCTGCCAGTGTCCATCCTTCAGCTGCTGTAGGACTCCACCTAAAGCTGTGTCGGAAGCATCAGTGACAAGTCCTAACTTGGCCTGTGAGTCGGGATGAGCTAATAGAGCTGCATTGCAAAGGCTCTTCTTGCACGCCTCGAACGCGTGCAGTGAATCCCCTTCTATGACTACTGGATGGGAAGCTTTGACCGATCCGGTCAGCAAGGCATTGAGCGGCGCTTGGATTTGCGCAGCGTTGGGCAAAAATCTGCGGTAAAAATTCACCATCCCTAAAAATCGTCGGAGCTCTCTGACGGTTTTTGGAGGTGGGAAATGCGAGATGGCTTCTACCTTGCTTTCCAGTGGTTTGGTGCCCTTCTCAGAGATGTGGTACCCGAGGAACGTTACCTCCGAGACACCGAAGACACATTTGGCCGAGTTGACCAGCACGCCGTACTTACGCATGCGTTCGAAGAGCTGTCGCAAGTGGTCTTCGTGTTCGTCTGACGATTTGCTGTACACTAAAAAATCGTCGAGGTAAGGGTAACAGAAGTCGAGTCCCCGGGTCAACTCGTCCACGAACCTCTGGAAGGTCTGGGCGGCATTCCGAAGCCCGAAAGTCATATAAGGAAACTCGTATAATCCGAAGGGCGTCGATATGGCGTTCTTCGGAATGTCTGCTTCCTCCACCGGCAGCTGGTTGTAGGCCTTAACTAAGTCAATGACTGAAAAAAATTTACAACCAGACAGACTATGTGAGAAATCGTGTATGTGACGGATTGGGTACTGGTCGGGAATAGTTCGCGCGTTTAGTAACCTATAATCGCCACAGGGGCGCCACCCGTTATCTTTTTTACTAACGAGGTGCAAGGGTGATGCCCACGGACTGTCGGACGGACGTGCGGTTCCGTTCGCTAACATGGCATCAAACTCCTGCTTCGCTATCTTCAATTTGTCGGGGGCGAGACGACGTGGGGAACATGACACAGGTGGACCAGGTGTAGTGCGAATGTGGTGTGTAATTTTGTGCTTAACGATACCAGGAGTACCAGCAGGGCGTGTTATCTCCGGGTATTCGGCTAAAATTTTGTGGTACTTACCGTCCCCACCAGTCGCTACCTTTACACTAGACACAAGTGAGTTACTTAAATCTAAAGAAGCTACTGTGCTAACATTGGTAAGGCTATCGACAAGCTTTTGTTGGCTGACATCGACGATGAGGCGATAGTGCGACAAAAAATCCACGCCTATGATCGCTTTCGTGACGTCAGCGACAACGAAGCGCCAAGGAAAATTGCGGCGGAGACCTAAATTCAAATTGAGTTGAATGTAGCCGTAAGTGTCGATAGCCGAGCCATTGGCAGCACTGAGCTGATAAGAGGTTTTACACCGGCGTTCACGAATCGCGGAAATCGGGTACACACAAATGTCACTTCCAGTGTCTATTAAAAACTGTGTAAGGGTTCCACGGTCCGTGATGAAGAGACGACCTGTGCTGGCGCTGCGGCAGTCCTTGGTCGCCATCACTGACTGCCCGTCGCGTTTCCCGCCTTGAAGTCGCAGGGCTTGATGCACCTGCGCGCCTCGGCCCCGTGCTTTGAGTGGAACCAGCACAAGGGCCACTTCCGGTAGCTGGACTGCGAGCGGCGGGACGACGAACGGTTGCGTTGTCCTTTTCCTCGTCGCTCGGTCGACCGGGAACGATGCTGCGACTGCGCAGTTAACGCGCTTACCTGCCGTGTCAGCTCAGCTACCTGTCGCGTCAACTCGTCAATAGGCGACGGTGCCGCTGATGATGATGATGATGATGGTGCGGCGGTCGCCGCTACGTGGTGCGTCGGCGCCGCGATGTCGTGGACGCGGTCAGCGAGCTCGGCGAGTGAGTCCAGGGGCAGCGTACACTGCGACGCGACGATCGGCTGCATCGAAGTAGGTAGTCGGCTGGACCAGATGGTCCTCACGAAGTCCTCAGGTATGTTCGGTCCGGCCAGTCGCTGTAGATGTCGCAGGAACTGCGACGGCTTGCGGTTGCCCAGCTGTTCGAGTGAAAGTAGCTGCTTCACCTGGTTCTCACGAGTCGCCGACAGTCGCTTTATGAGCTCGTCCTTGAGCCTTTGGTAGTCGGGGGGACCGGTGAGAATGTCCTCCACCTCGGCGGCGTACTGGCGATCGAGGTTGGCCGAAATGTGGTAAAATTTGGCCGTCTCGTCTGTCACTCGCATTATCGCAAACTGGCCCTCCACTTGTGCAAACCATATCGCCGGTTTTTCAGGCCAAAACGGTGGTATCCGGATGTGCATTGGCTGCGGCGTCGGCGTCGTGTCCGGTTTTACGGGGGTGGCCATTTTGTTGTGCCGTTTGCGGCGCTCGCGCGTGTTCACGCCGGCTTGTGAATCTGCCGTATCCGATCCGCTCGAATCCTTGTTAGATTCAGGTTGTTCCGCTAGCTGCGACATTGATTATGTGTCTCCTTGATGTTCTGCGCGGGGTCACCAGTTTAGAAGCTATGTTGGGCCGGTGATCGGAAGATAAACACAGATAGGGGCACAAGACAGTATATTAAAAGCTTCACAGAGAAAGTACAGAAGGAGGAAGAAACACGTAGAAAGTCAAGCACAGATAGAATAAGAACACAGATATTTTACAACACGAAACACGGATAAAACAGTTTATATTATTACGATGCCGAGGACAAAGGGTTTTGCCGGATCGAGCGGCGTGCGCTTCGCGTGGTGTAGGGTAAGCGACTGTCGGGGCGGCGATCGCCGAACCACTGCGCGTGGGCGGCTATGCCGAGCGTTGCCGAGATTTGCCGAACGCAAGCTAAGGAATTCCTTGGATCAGCAAATCTCGCGTGCTACTGGTATCGCGCGGCTTGGTTTGTGTCATATTTAATTGTATAGTGTGATGAATTTGTGTATGTATGTATGGAGGTGAGTGATGAATGTTTGTGTTATTATAAACGTAAATAAATATGATGTGTAGGTGTAGTGTGGAGTGATATTTTATACATAAATATAAATACATAAAATGGTAGGGTCACCTACAGTCTACACTCAAATCCGACTACAGCACTAATGAAGGGGATAAATGGTAGCATTGTAGCGGCTATTGGAGAGACAGCTTGCAGATTAGATAGTGATGGAGTTGGAATTGATATTACTCCTTTAATTGTGAATAATGATGACATTCCGGTTGATCTACTTGTCGGCCGTGATATATTGAAGTATCCAGGTGTTCAAATAGTAGCCAGTAATGAAGACGTTCGCATCAAGTACAACGCACCAGGTGAAACACACCATATTGTGATGCAAGTACAATTGGGGGACATTGAAACAGGTATCCTGTCCAAAGATGGTGTCATCAGCTTTAAGGAGATAATGTTCAAATATTGGGATCGAGTTTCGACATCTCTTAAAGACATTGGGTGTTCACGTGTGTCTGAACTTGACATTAAACCTGGAAAAAAGCCAATTCTTCAAAACAAGCATAGAATACTTGGGAAGAGAAATAGCAGCTGGAACTGTGCGGCCTAGTCACCATAAAATTGATTGCTTGGCAAAAGCTTTACCACCAAAAACGACAAAACAGTTAAGGCAATTTCTAGGCCTGGCAAGTTACTTCAGGAGATTTGTTCGTAACTTTGCATCCAAAGTGAGTCCACTCTATAATCTGCTAAAGAAAGATGTTGATTTCGAATGGACCTCAGATTGTCAGAAGACTTTCCAAGAAATTAAGAACCTCCTAACTCAAAGGCCTATCCTTAAGATTTATGACCCTGAAGCTCAAACCGAAGTTCATACTGACGCATCGAGCATAGGCCTGGGAGCGATACTTCTGCAAAAAGATGAAGATGGAAAACTTCACCCGGTCGCTTATTACAGCCGTCGAACATCACCGGATGAGTCCAGATATCATTCATATGATTTGGAAACTTTGGCGGTTGTACAATCATTCAAACATTTCAGAGTATATCTGATTGGAATTCACTTCAAGTTGGTGACCGATTGTAGTGCCGTGAGGGCTACTATGACCAAAAAGGAAATTAATCCTCGTGTAGCCCGTTGGTGGATCTATATGCAAGACTACAATTTTGAGATCGAATATCGTCCAGGCAAACGAGTTGCTCATGTCGATTATTTGAGTCGCAATCCAGTTTGTCTGACATACGAATTCACAACAGCTGAAAATTTACTTGAGTGTCAGATGGCTGATGAAGAAATTGTGAGAATTATCGGCATTTTAAAGGATGGTGTTAATGATGGCGACAGAGAGCAATATTTCGATGATTACGAAATTAAAGAGGGACACCTTTACAGAAAAACGAAGGCAGGGCCTAAATGGGTCGTACCACGTAATGCGAGATGGGGGGTATTACGAATATTACATGATGAGAGTGGACATCAAGGTGTTGATAGAACACTGGCTGCCATCCGAGATAAGTATTGGTTCCCGCGGACAAGGAAAATTGTAGTAAAGTATGTCCGGAATTGCTTCAAATGTCTAATTGGCAAAAGTGATACTGGCCGAAAGCCAGGGCTGCTTCACCCGATACCAAAAGGTGAAACCCCCTTCGAAGTGGTGCATGTAGACCATCTTGGTCCATTTGTGAAAAGCAAAGAAGGAAACCAGTATGTTATTGCGTTACAAGATGGATTTACCAAATACTGTTTTCTGGAAGCTGTCGCTGAAACAAGCACTAAAGGTGTCCTAAAAGCATTGAAAACTATGGCTTACTTGTTTGGTGTACCTCGAAGGCTCATCTGTGACAGAGGGACGGCATTCACGTCAAGGGCTATGAAAGCATTCTGTAATGAGCATGGGATACAACTAATAATAAATTCCCTTAATCTGCCTAGGGCAAATGGGCAGGTAGAGCGTCTCAACAGGACAATATTAAACACGTTGAACGCTGTTATCAGAGATCAACCAGAAGAAAACTGGTGTGATGCTCTGGCTGCCACACAGCAGGCATTGAATAACGCAGTGAACAAAGTCACTGGCAGAACTCCGAATGAGTTATTGTTTGGTTATAAGCCAACGGCGCTGTGTGAGGCTCTATTGGTGAATAATCTCACGCAGGCTGGTGAGAGGCAGGACCTGAGGGTTACACGTGCAAAGGCACGGGAGCTATTGACTGCAGATCAAAAGCGGCAGATGAAAAGATTTAATGCCAAAAGGTACGTAAAATCCCCGTACAATGTTGGCGATATGGTTTTAATACGTATCAGTAAAGGGAATCCAGGGTATAAGAAATTAAAGGGCCGATTCCGGAGTATCCCTTACAAAGTAACCAAGGTGTTGAAAAATGACAGATTTGAAGTGTTGGGCACGAGGCCCAACGGCAGCACCCACAGGGTGACGGTTACTTTTGAAAACATGCGGAATTGGCCGGCAGAACAGATCTCTGACTAAAAGTCAGGCAGGTATGAGAGGACCGTAACCCCTTTCATGCAGTAGTTTCAGGTACAAGTTTCAAACTCCGAGGGCGAAGTATCGTCAGTATGGCCGTGTTAGCGAAGCCTCCTACTGTTATGCCTACATCAGCGGGAGAGCAAGGGGAGCGCGGGCGCGGGTGACTCCTGCCATCACGAACAGACCCTGGAATGTATTTCATTACGACGGTCGCGTCGTAGAGCTAGAGACTATTTTTATCGTAATTGTGATCGTGATTGTGACCTTTTGAGAGTAGATGATTTACATACCTACTTCCCTTATTGTTTTATTACTTCATAGTTAACAATCCCTTAGTCGCCTCTCTAGACACCCGCGGAAAGATTTGTGAGTATTTATTTGGGTATAATTTCGACGGCGCGGCGACTCGATTCCGGAGGTTGCGGTTTCGATTCCCGCCTCGGTACAAATGTTTGTAGGATCTGGAGATATTTTATCCGGGTGTTCTATGTTTTCTATGCAAAATAAAAAAATATCGATCTGTTGTCTCCTTGGAGTCGAGACCCTAGGTCCGTGGGGTAACGAGGCTCATCAGGTTTTTTAAAAATTATCATAGCGTCTGATCGAAGCGACGCGTGACCCGAGAGCTGGTGAGTGTCTGGCGCAGCGCATCAGCATTGCCATACAGCGGGGCAATGCAGCCAGCGTAGCGGGGACGCGACGACTGGTATTGATATGGATCAGTTCTAATTTATTTCTATTATTTGATTTAAATAAACATACAGCTCTATCTGTTTGTAATGAATTATCAGTTATCTAGTACTACTCTACAAGCTCTGTTTTGGGGTAGATGATGCTGTGGATTATCCTGCATTATTTATTTCTAGTACTCGCTTGTTTCAGCCTGATCACTCGGCTTTCGACCCAGTCGACTACGTAGACACATGGAAAGGCATGGAGGAAGCGAAGAAGCTGGGCTTGGCCAAGTCAATAGGCATCTCCAACTTCAACGTCACTCAGATCGAGAGGCTCCTGGCCAACAGCGAGGTGAAACCAGCGGCTTTAGAAATTGAGGTAAGATTTAAACATTTTAAACTAACTTGATATCTGTGTGCGGCTGTAGGTAAAAGTGTTTTTATGTATGTTGGTGTGTTTTTATGTTTTTTTTCGGTAAAATGCTTGCTAAACGATATAATTAACAGTTTGTAAAGCTAGGATTTAAAAAAAAATTACACTAGCTTGTAAGTTCACACAGTAACCTGGAAATTTTAAATTATATTACTACCTACGTCAATTGTGGACAGATTTTGATGACGTGTAGATAGAGAATGCATCCCATGATGGTCTCATAATATAATTACCGAGAGATTGGTATTTACCCCGTAAAACTTAAAAATAGTGTACGTATTAAGAGGGCTCCGCGGTGAATTGCGCGATTCTGTCCTCAGCGGCGTTTTGAAGATTTTCCTAAAACTTATGTAATATATAGGTGCTGAAACAAATTACATAGACTAATATCTGATCTACACGATATTATTATTTCGTTTTACAATATTTTGTACAGTTTTATATTAAATTACTGTAGAAAATACTACAGTAAAATTGCGCGGGGTTTTTAACCCTTACAGTAAACAGGAAACACCAAATAAAAAAAACATTAAATTTACCTTTAGGTTATAAAGTTTTTCGTAGGTAATTATTCTAATAATTATTATTCGATAAAATAATAATCGTTATTCGTTTCATTTCTTTCAAGAGATTCTTTAAATAATTCTAGTCAACAACAAAAAACCAACTTAGGTATAAAGACAGATCTTTTCCAGTTATTTTATTTACTTACTTCTTTTCAGGTCAACCTAAACCTAGCTCAGAACAAGCTCATCAGCTATTGTAAAGACCACAACATAGCTGTGATTGCGTACACTCCCTTCGGATCTCTGTTCGCCGACGCGTCCTACTTCGCAGCTGGCAACTCCGACGTGCCGCCCCCGCGGGTCAGTGACCCCACGCTGCAGAGGATAGCTAAGGAAAAGGGCAAGACTGTGCCTCAAGTCGTCCTGAGATATTTGGTAAGTTAGATATGGGTAAGAAGCTCATGTATGCTCTCACTCACTAACCTGACTTTCAACTCGTCCCAATCACTACCTACTTAGATTTATGCCATATTCGTCCCTAGTTTTCGGCCCACGCCATTTAAAAAAGTCATCCAATATCATGAAATGAAACAAATGAAATTAAATTATTGTAGAAACTGTGTACAAAAAAGATCTTAAAGCTAGGTGGAACAACAGTTTATTCATTAATTATGGACGTACAATATTTAACTTATATAACTAGGTAATTTATTGAATATAAAATTCTTTAATTCTTTTCTTTCATTATCATCAACCTATGTTATATTAGTCTACTGCTGGACATAGGCCTCCCCTAATGAGCACCATAGCGCCCTGTCTTCAGCTCGCCGCATCCAGCATCTGCCTGCAGTCTTTCGCAGATCGTCATCCCACCTGGCCGGAGGGTGTCCTACACTACGTTTGCCTAGTCGCGGTCTCCACTCAAGAACACGTTTCCCCCAGCGGTTGTCGGTTCTTCGCGAGATATGGCCGGCCCACTGCCACTTCAGCTTGCTAATTCTTTGGGCTATGTCAATAACTTTGGTTCTCTGTCGGATGTACATACTATTCGTTACGAATCCTATCCTTTAGAGATATTTATGTAAAGTTTAAGTGTTTAAGTACTTTCACATATATTTTTATGATAAAGTCTTAAACGGCACGTGTTTTTTAAGGTCCAAAGAGGAGTGGCCCCTATTCCCAAGTCCGTGAAGAAAAACCGCGTTGAAGAGAACATCGACATTTTCGATTTTGAGCTGACAAAAGAAGAAATGGAAGAGCTAGGTGAGCCATTACCTTCATTATTTTTTTAATATTAGGCAAAAAACGCTATAACTTTCCTATTACTACGTGTTAGTTTTTTTAACAACACAAATGGAGTAAAATATCATAGGCACATCTTATTACAAATCAGAATGCTCCACTTATTGTGAAGAGAAGACTGCCTGATTATTTAGGGAATGTAGCCCTACAGCTTTCCATCGAAGCTCCAGAGGGAGACCCAGGACACGATGGAAGGATGTAGTGTTAAAGAACATGAGTGAGTGTCAAGCTTCCGAAGACGACGTCGAGGATAGAGCGAAGTGGAGGAAATCTATTAGGAGAGCTGACCCCACCAAATGGAATAACTGTCTGGGAAGAGAGAGAGAGAATGCTCCACTTTGCCTTCGGAAGGTCCTATCCTTTGACGACCTTAGTGGCGCGGTGGGCGAAGGTCCGCCTGCGACGCAGGAGGTGGCGGGCTCGATTCCCGCCTCGAGACAAATGTTTCTAAGATCTACAGATATTTGTTCAGGGTGTTCTGGAGGTTTTCTATGTACAATAAAAAATATCTATCTATGAAGTGTATTGTATTAAGTACCTATATCAGTTATCTAGCACCCATAACACAAGCTCTGCTTAGCTTGGGGCTAGATAATGCTGTGTGAATTGTCCATCATTATTAATTTATTTTTCCTCTTCATCTATCTGAACACTCATAATAATTTATGTTCATCGATTGTTATTATCATTTCAGCTAAATTCAACAAGGACTACCGCGTGGTCTGGCCGAGTTTCTGGCAGGAGCATCCGTACTACCCTTTCGAGAAGAAAGATAAACCTGACAAAGATATATTTGGGTGGACGAAGAATTAGATGATAGCTTACACTATCGATCAATGAGATTACAAATTTATTATTCACAAAGAAAATTATACTAGTATTTACAATTGAAACAATTGAGCTAACTGCCGACTGTTGCAAACAGTCTACAGATAGCTCAACTGATCCATATCAACACCAGTCGGAAGCGTCCCCAAGACGCTGGCTGCATTGCCACGCTGTATGGCAATGCTGATACGCTGTGCCAGATATTCACCAGCTCTCGGGATTACTTCATTATTCATGAGATATCTAATATTTTTGTTTGTTTTATTTGAGAAGTTTAATGAGTACCTATTTGATCTTTTTCAAAATAATAAATGGAAAAAATACATCTACCATAAACCAAGTATTTTTTTTATTTACCTATTCCTTAGCTTATTTTATTTTGATTAAGTTCGATTTTAGATTGTGACTCTATAGATAGTAGATGCACTATCCGATTAGGTGCGCCTGTAATGATAGCTGTAACTACAATATTTTGAAAAAATAAATATATAGTTAGTTAAGATATATTTAAAATATAACCACAAATTGATGATGTCCTCCTAACCGAATTTTGGAAACGGCGCGGCGGCTAGTTTTAACGAAGATTACCCATGTACACAGGTCATTTTTATGGTAGGTATACAAGTGTGTGCACAAACACGGGTGCACTATATTTCCTCACTTATCATATCACAGTTAGGGAATAGGTAGAGATCATAGAAATCTAAATAACTTTCTATGGTAGAGATCCAATGGTACGGCAAACCGAAACGACTTCATCTAATTACTATATGATTATGTACCTACCGGTCATTTATTACTAAAAAAATTAGGTACGATTACATATAGGTATTTATACAAATTACGACAAGTAGGTATATACTTGACGGGGGCTCAGGATTTTGGTCCATTTTTCTTCCAACTTAGCTGCTGTGTGCGTGTCCAGGGTAGTTGAGGCAAATAAAAGGTGTTGTGCAGAATCACAGTGTATTTTACAGTAATTATTTGAACAGGGAGGGCACTAGTGTAACACGGACGGGGTGACAGTTTCGCGTCTGTCTCCGCCAAGCGCCGGGAATAGATTGCCTGTGAGCGCTTGCTAGCAGCCGCTCGTTGACCGGGCGCTTGACGACACGACTCTGTCAGGCGCGCGCGCAGTGAATCTGGCTTTCGTAACGCCTCCGTTCGTGTTGGATGCGACATACTTATATCGATTACCTATTCCAGGCCTAGAACTACCCATAGGTATACAAAATGTCAGCCCGATTCATTCAGTATTTTTGTCGTGAAGAGGTACATACTTAACAAATACCCATCCATCTATACATATATACGACAAGTATATATACTTATATCAATTACGTAAATATGTTAAGTTAAACAAAGGAGCACTGTAAGAATAAAGGGACAAATCCACCATGGTAGTTTAAAAAATCATTTTTATTTATCTTCACCTAAGACATTCTTAGAAACTAACATACATATTATCTACTAAAAGTAAAGTAAATAAAAAACATAGGTACTTGATGCTACAATATTTATTGCAGTTCAACATTTTAAAGATTAGTTTTGTTAAAAAAATCAACAACTTAATATTCTACAATCAAGTTAATTTCATCAATATAAAAAGAATATAAAAAAACTTCAACGACTGCGAATAATTCGGGACGACTTTTTTACTATCCGTAACTAAAATGGAACGAGTACCTTTTATTGACTTACAGAAACGGGTAGAGTTAATGTATTATTAACTAACTGGTCCCAATCGGGTCGAGTCAATCCCTATTTTTATGCTTTGACTATTACTTTATTTATTATTTATTTTGGTAACATTAATAATGCTTTAACTGGCAATATCTATTTATCTTTACGCAGATAGGTAATTTCTTTGACCTCTCAGTTGTTCATCATTTAATAAATCAACACATTCAGCGCCCATACCGCGTCTCGCATAACACGCGAATATTTTTTATAATTTTAACATTATACGGGTTTTATAAATGTGAATTTATTCGAAAATCATGAACTCCCCTTGTAGCTCATCGTTGACATCGACGACGCATTTGGCGTTGCCCTCGAAGTCGCACTGCTGCGTGGCAGCGTTGAAGAACAGACCGTCGGAGCAATACGCGGTCTGGGGAACTCCGTTTACGCAGCGCCAGAAGCGTTGGCAGTCACCCCTGGAGAAAAATTATGTAACATAATTAAAGCCTATAAATATATGACTATATCTTATATATAAAATTCTCGTGTCACAATGTTCGTTCCCGTACTCCTCCGAAACGGCTTGACCGATTCTCATGAAATTTTGTGAGCATATTGAGTAGGTCTGAGAATCAGTTCAGTTCAGTTCAGTTCAGTTATTTATTTATAAGAAAATTTTCTTACACGTCAAACTAACTTAGCTAGGTACAGAATAATGTAAAAACTAAGTACAAATAATTGTCCTTGGTAATCTTACCAAGAGTATTTAAATATTATTATAATTATAAGTGTGGATCTACGACATCGGCGTCAACAAATTTGTCATCGAAGAACTCTTCTAAGCTGTAGTATGCCCTGTCCACTAGGATTCTCTTCAGTTTGTCCGTAAATATTGCAGTCGACGCGGCACTAGTTATAGAGTCCGGTAGATTATTGTAGATTTTCACGCCTATGTAGTCAATTTTGTGTTGTGCTTTCGCTAATCTTATTTTGGGTAGCGTTAATCGATGACGATGTCTAGTGTGGTAGTTGTGGGCTTCAGCCCACGTCGGGAACTCCTTAAGGTGACTTCTTACAAATTTGGCCGCTTGGAGAATAAACTCGCTTGGTAACGTTAGTATTTTAGTTTCTTTAAAGAGTTCCCGAGCGGGATGGTCCCATTCTACACCGCACAGGATTCTGATTGCGCGTTTCTGAAGACGGAACGGTCTTATACGTTCCGCCGCTTGTCCAAAAAATTCTACTCCGTACGTCAATACAGAATGAAAATAACCGTGATACGCCATTTGCGTATTGTCCAAGTCGAGGCTTCCATATAGGCGGGACAGTGCAAAGCACGCAGAAGATAGCTTATTACAGGTTATATCTATGTGGGGTTCCCAAGTTAGTTTTTGATCTAGAGTGAAACCCAGGTACTTAACAGACTCGACGATGGGAACCTTAAGTCCATTGCAAACTACATCGAGTTGGCCTTTGTTTTTGTCTGCGCCTAAATAGAAGTGGACAATATTTGTTTTTTCTATGTTTAGTACCATCCCATTCGCGGAGAACCATTCAGCTACTTTTTCGATCACATGATTGACCTTTGCGTTAAGAAGGCTATGGGATTCCGCAGATATTACTAGACATCCATCGTCCGCATACATGACATATTCCGCTTGCGTGGAGGCTACCGTTAGATCGTTAATTAGGATCAGAAATAAGTTGTTTCCCATAATCGAGCCCTGGGGAACGGCTATGCTATCTAGGGTAAGAGTGTCCGATTTTTTGTCATGTACAGATGTTATTTGTTCTCGGTTCGACAGAAAGCAGGTAATCATCCTTAGAAAAGGGCCATTCACTCCGTAGTGTTCAAGTTTGGCGAGGAGGAGCTTGTGATCAACTAGTTCAAATGCGCGTGATAGGTCGCAAAAGATCGCCGCTGTGTGTTGTCCTAGGTCTAACTTACTCATCACTTTATGCACTACGTCACGTGTCGCATCTACAGTAGATCTTCCCGGCTGATAGGCATACTGTAGGGGGTTAAGTAAGCTAAATTCATTGAAAAAAGACATTAATCTGTTGCTCATAAGTTTTTCGAGTATTTTAGCTATTATTGGAATGAGAGATATAGGCCGAAAGTTTTTGCATTCCGTCATTTCACCCTTTCCTTTGTAGATCGGTTGCACTTTTACTAACTTCAGGGTGTTTGGGAATACACCAGCTTGAAGGCACTGGTTGAAAAGTTTACACAAAATGTCATACATAAATGGTGGTAGGTAGTCAAATGTCCGTGTAGTCATGTCATTAACGTCCTTTGAGTTTTTGCGTTTTATATTTTTAATAGTTTTTATGACCTCTGTTAGGGTGAACGGTTCGCAGAAATAGTCTGTCGTGCGTTTGTGTAAGAACGTACATAGGTAGATCATGGCCTTAACTATACACGGCGAAATGTTGGAGTTTTTGTTTGCGTTTACATAAAATAGATTTAATTGACCAGCAGTGTTTGCGGAACGCTCGCAATCGCAATTGCCTGGAGCACGACTGACAAGTGCATCCAGAGCACTGCATTTATTATTATGACCAGTTTCTGATGCTATTATCTGCCAGACGCCGCGACAAATATTTTCAGATTTAGCAATTGTCTTATTAATAAACTGCCTACGAGCTGATGTAATTTCTAAGGAGTATTCCGTTTCTAAGTATCGGCCAACATCTATTTTTCATACCCCTAAGTGATAATTTTAAATTTCCACGCGGGCGTAGCCGCGGGGCGCAGCTAGTAAATATATAAGATAATGACGACATCTGTGGCGCAGCAGGCGAAGGTCTGCCTGCGACGCAGGAGGTTGCGGGTTCGATTCCCGCCTCGGTACAAATGTTCGTACGATCTGCAGACATTTGTCCAGGGCGTTCTGGATGTTTTCTATGTATAATAAAAAATATCTATCTATGTAGTGTATTGTATTAAGTATATCAGTTATCTAGTACCCATAACACAAGCTCTGCTTAGCTTGGGGCTAGATAATGCTGTGTGAATTGTCCTGCATTATTTATATTATTATAATTTATTATTTATATATCTTCTAGTCTATGCCCGCGGCTTCGCACGCGTTGTTTCTATGGAAACGTTTAAAGATTATTTCGCTCCCATGGAAACTGATTTATGGGATAAAAGTAGCTTATGTTTTATTCCAGGCCTAGAACTACCTGTATACAAAATTTCAGCCCGATTCGTTCAGTAGTATTGGCGTGAAGAGGTAACAAACATCCATCCATCTATACATCCAAACAGTGGTGGATTTACCAGCAGGCTGAGTAGGCTGGAGCCTAGGGCGGCAGATTTTTGGGGGCGGCAAATTTTGCCTAAAATGGACTTTTTGTCTTACGAAAAAATAAAATAAGAAATTTGAAATGTAACTCTATATATATGTGCTGTAACTTTATTTGTACGAAATAACATTAATTACAATTTTTTTTATTACATCTGGCATGTTAGCCCTTACAAATAAAAATATTTACATGAGATCTAGGTAAATAAAGCAGCTATGCGAATGCAAAGTGTTGAAAAGTAAACATTTAAAACAGAGAGTTCAACTTTGGATTAAATAAAAAAACTTAGTGAACCTAGAAAGTTTACACTGTGCGTGGCCCAACACGCACTTTGCCGGTTTTTTCCGTTAATTTATGGGGGCGGCAAAACTTAGAGGCCTAGGGCGGCCAAGACTGCAAATCCGCCACTGCATCCAAACTTTCGCATTTATAAAATTAGCGTGATGTGATTATTGTGTATATCTAATAAGTAAGTATTAATGCGTATACTTATATTTTATTATGCTTCTATGTGTATTTATTTATGTTTATGGTAAAGACACGAATTGTTAATTGTACATATTATTATCAATTTTCTTGTTTTTCACTAAATGTTGAAATCTAGCACTAACTACTAAATTGTTGTGAACGGATTTCAGTGAAATTTACCAGGGAGGAACATAAAGTAGGTACTTAAAAAGCGTACTAAGCCGCGGGCAGTATAATATCTATAATACTTAGATGCTAGCTTACTACTTAGATGATAGCTAGGCATCTATAATACTTAGATGTACTTGGCATCAGCTGGTACTTACTTGTAAGGGACCGCTCTGGAGGCGTCCTCAGCGCTGCTGCACTTCAGGATGTTGTTGAAGTGGACCTCGGGTTGCGCTGGAAACAAACAAAAATTATATGAAATGTTATTTTGAAAAAAGTCGAAATTTTACCCCCCCCCCCATCTCTAAAGTTTGCAGAGCGATCCATTCAAAATGTATGGGGCTTTTGTAGATATAGATCTATATTTTACAGAAAAAATATAGAGCAGTCTGTAAAATGAACACTTTTTGAAAAATTGCCAAAAGGGGGGGGGGGATAGTTTTCAAAAGGAGGGTCTACCCCACTGAGTAGGGTATCATATGAAAGGTATTAGTTTGTACATTTTAAAACAGTTTTTGAAATTTCTGTACGTTTCATACGTTTCGAAATATTTTGAAAAAAGTCGAAACATTTATCGCTACCGCCTATCAACAAAGCATGCAGAGAGATCCATCTGAAATGTAGGTTGGTACCTACTAGTTTTAGGTATTTATTAAATTGCAAAGTCTCTATCCGGTACTTTTAGTACATACCTACTTGTTGACAAACGTTCGAAACCCTCGGCGCGCGAGTTACACTCGCACTTCTTCTCTATAATCCTGTGTCTATTGTATGTACGAGTATATATATCGACTGTTTCCGATACTAAGGGCGTAAAGACCATTTTAAGCAAAACGACTTTTTGATGCAACCTTACATAATTTTTCACGCTCTTTCGATCGTGTATCTAAAATTGCGATACGACTAAAGAAGTCGTTTTTACCACCTAAAATTGAATGAAAAAATACATTTTGCAAAAATTATGGTTTATACAACCTGAAGAATTACCCTTGTATGTCCTTATATGACTGTTACTTCAGACGTTTGTTACCAGGCCATTAATTAATGGGTCGTATATAGGTCGTAAATTTTTTTTTTATGTATTCAGGGCATTTCAGTGGTGTAAGTACATGCTAACTTTTAAACAAACGCTCGTATGTAACTGTAATTAAATGAAACAAAGGACAGCCCAAATATAGGAACTTTCTTCCTAAAACCAACTTTATAAATAAGAAAACATAAAAGTTATTTTTTATTTTGTTTTTTGCTTATTGCCTAAGTAGGTGATTTGAAGTTACGCCCTTTGTATCGGAAACAGTCGATATTATTGTAATATGTTGTGTTATGTATAGTCCAAATAATAGTGTATTTTACACCAAGGCAAGAAAGTGATCAATTCCTACCGAGTGTGTCGTTTTGGGCCCGAGGCGCAGCCGAGGGCTTAACATACGAGGTAGGAATCGCACTTTCTGCCGAGTGATAAATAGTGCTTTATACTAAACCTTCGAGGAAATTAAAAAGCAGAATTAATTATTAACTGAAATCGCGCCCAATGATGTTGGTAAAACCTCATTGACCGCGCCAGCCTTTGGGTTCTTTTCTCAAAATATTGTTCGGAAATCGGAGGAGGCCTAATGGACTTGAAGTAAAAACTTTTTGTCGTTTGACCGAACGAAAATAACCATAGCTACCGGCCGATCTTTTAGGGAATTAAAAAAAAATAACACGTTAGAAATGGATTTCCATACACTTTTTCCTCCCGCTAAAACACGTGAGAAATGAAATTCCATAGAGTTTTTCCTCCCGGTTTTCTATAGGCCTGCAAAGACATACTTTCTATTCTATAAATGGAAAAGGAATAGGCAACTTTCCGAGCAGGTGTAGGATAAATGTATTTTCTTTCTAGTAAATACTAGTAATTTTCTTTGTGAATAAAGATGTATTTTCTTTATTTCTTTCTTCTTTCTATTCTTTTTATTAGACTTACCGACAGCCTTAGCCTCGTTCCTGTCGAAGTCAGCGATGATCTGGTCTCCATCATCAAACCCTGAACCTTCCTCTTCCTCGCGCGTGCGCAGCGTGCAGGTACCGGACCACGGCCAGCCGCAGGCCTGAAGAGAAATGAAATGAAAACATTTATTGAAAACTAGTTTATTCCCGTGGCTAGGCACGCGTTGTTTCTATGGTAACGTTTAAAGGTGATTTCTATCCCATGGGAACTGATTTATGGGATAAAAAGCCTATGTTTGGGGGCGTATCCACACCATTTATAATGTTTGAGGTAATCAACCCTAAATTGCACTACTTATTCCTATCTCTGCTTATATCCCTAGGGATATAAGCTACATTGTCTGGTGTTAAGGCGCTTGTATGCCTCAAACTAGCACCGCTATCTTTTTTTCTTAGTATTACGTCAATCAAAGGTCAAAATTCATAATAGTCCATTGTACAGTTTCTGATATCTATCATAACATAAGCTTTATTTTAATTCCCAAAAAAATAGTTTTCTCTTATATCCTTTCTGCAGAATAGCGACGTTGCCACAGATTAGATAACGTAACAGATACATCACTTACTCGATTTAACCAATCTACTTTGAGTCTTAAGCGAGAAGAAATAAAGTTCGTAACGCTCTACTCGCTGTTAGCGAGGCGGCTCGATCAAAGCCACCCGCGCCCCCCTACCTCTACAGTTCCCTCGCCGGCCCTTGGCTTGACGGTAGGGTTGACCATCGATAGTTTTTGTCCATGTGCGGATATTATACTTTAAGTGTGCTTTAAGTGCCTTAACTCTCTCATGCAATATAACTAGGTATTTCACCTACTAAATAAGTCCGTGAACAAAAACAAACGTAGAATAAAAAACACATTTTAATTATTAGAGAACATTGTAAGCTAGGTAAAGGGTATTATTATTGCTAGGTATATATAGTATTATATTATCTGTGCCTGCGCGGAGATAATCTCAGCTATGTCCGAGCGAGACAAAACTTATCGTTCGGCTCGCGCGAGCCGCACGCTCGCGCGCGGCGGCGGTAACCTTTGACAGTGTGCCCTCGAGGGCACAGGAAAACTGTAGGTAAATAACTCAAAACTGAGCGCGAGTGACGGAGCACTGACGTGACGTTACTCTTGGTGGCCACCGAACTCTGTTTTCGCTTCTCTGTCAAATTATACGAAACTAAACTATTTCAGAGGGATTAAAAGAAGCTTAGGATAGTATCACAAACTGCACATTGGATATTTGAAAATTCTTGTGTTTAACGTTATTTTATGTAAAAATAGATGGCGGCGCTAGTGTGCGGTATACATTGGCCTTAAGATGGCGGCGTTGGCGCGAGATTTTATATTTGTAATTTTTAAATATATTTTAGTATTAAAACTACACGAGGGCTAACCTACGCACTATAATAACAAAACCAGTACATGATAATCTAAAATGTTTTGTAAAATCAGGAGTTCAGTAATTTTACTAGATGGCGCTAGTATAAAGTTCAGCTTTTTATTCATACCTGAATTTCGAAGATGAAGATGAGCTCTTCAGAGGAGCACGTGAAGGGAACCTCCTTCCCGTGGTCGCAGATGTAGAACTTATTGCAGTCGTCATAGTCGGGAAGCGCGAGGTATTTCTGGGAAGAACAGAGGTATGAGGCACATATTTCAAGAAACTGCTTTAAATGGGTTAAAATATAGTTCGGTTATAAAAAACCCTAAGCTAGTTGTTAAGGACTAGCTCCGCAATTAGTATTTTTTCCAAGAGAATCGTCAGAGGAGATTTCTACATTTTCCTGGTAGACTCAATGTCTTAAGTATTGGTTGCTAAGAGTTTTTTTTAATAAGTTATTTTTGAAAATCACCCAAAATTTTGCATTTAAATCGCCATATCTTTCGTGTTTGCTGTATTCTTCGATGTTATTCTAAATAAATTATTACTTGATAAAAAGTAACGAGCGTACAAAGTCATATTCGTTCACAACTGTGCAAAAATTAAAAATGGCGACCACTTCAAAACTCATTTTTTTATAAACTAAAAGAATTTGTAATAGGACTGACTACTTTGCAAAGTAAAAGTCCTTAACAATAAACATGATTTATAAAAAAACTAAAAATCAAATAAAATCCAAGATTTAATTTAATTTATTTTATTTATTTCAACAACAATGTGCTTGTGTATGGTGAAAGGGTGAATAATATGAGCAAATTTTTTATTATTTATTAATTCAGACGAACAAAACCTAAAAAAGTGTCTGCATATTAAATAATGCATGATCCTAGCAGACAAGTAGATCTTCGATTAACCATCTAATAAGTAATTTCTTACGTCATGTATTAGTTGGAATAGTTGGCATAATATTTTGTTGCAATGGAAAATAAATGAAGAACTTTTAAAATAACTACAGAAAAGAAAAATAACTACAATAAGTATGACTTCTTTATTTAGAAGTTGTCGCAATTTATAACTTTTACTCACATTTATTTCTTACCTACTTCGAATGCTCGTAACTTTTTTTTAAAGTAGGTAAATTGTGTCAAATAATTATGATTTAGGTATTTAGAATAAAATACATAGAAGACTACAGCACAAGTTACTTTGTGACATTACAACCACAAGCAAAAAAGATAACTAAGCATGGTGATTTTAGGGCGAAATTATAATTAATGTCTAGAAAACTTAAAAAGCTCATATCTCTACCGTCATATTTATTACATTGAGTTTACCGGGAAAACGTAGCCCATAACCCACAAACTTCTGTCAAAAACGTCAATGAATATGTCATTGTCCGATTATCTTGAAAAACAAAATGCTTGAATTAATAGTTTACCTCTCCTTTAGGATCACAAGACAGTGAGTTGGGGTCGACACCCTCGAACGGCTTGTAAACACTATCGGTATCAGGGTTGGTGCGTCTGTCGGCGACGGCGGCGGTCGCCGCGGCAACCACGGCAAGAAGGATGAGGGATTTGGCTGTAAAAAATATGACATTTTACAAACGGTGCAGATGTTACCACTTCTAGATGATTTGTTAGCGATTCGTCCAAAACGCGTTTCGTTTAACAAGCGTTTCGTCCAATAAGCGTTTCGTTCAATAAGCAGTTCGTCAGGAATCCATGCGCAGTTCGTCCAATGCTTAATACCTATGTAGGTATAGGTATGTGTTTTACTTTAGAACAAAATAGTTTACGTTTCATATTTATTATTTCATTCACACATTTTTGAAAAATGCGATGAATGCCAAATATGACAGATGATGTAAAAAATGACAGCTGATGTCAAAAAAGACAGCTGATATAAAAAATGACAAATATTACACCTTATGTAAAAAATGACAGCTGTTGTCGATTAATGATAGAAATTGTCAAAAATTACAATTATTAAAAATTATTAGACATAAACGCTTGAAAGGCCAACAGGGTAACCGCTGTTGTAATAAAATTTATAATATATTTTGTGACCCTTTAGATTTTACTAAAGTCATTTACAACGGGATATATACCATGATTTGAGTGTTGAGCTTTCCAATTTAAAATTTACATTGGAAAGCTCTCAAATTTAAATTTAAATTTAATTAAGAACTTATATGTATTCTGGCCTATGTCCAGCAGTGGACTAATATAGGCTGATGATGATGATGATGATGTATTTGATATCCCGTTGTAAATGACTTTAGTCTAACCATGATGGATTTATTCCTTTTATCACTTTAGCGATTTTGACTTTTTTTTATTTACAACGTCGCGCGTCGCTTAGCCACTTTTATCAGCTTGTAGATACCCATCTGTCACTTTACTACGCAAGTAGGTACTAATTATAAAAAGTTTATATGTAAGTACTTACTAATTACCTAGTGACAATAGTAAAACAAAGTCGCAAAATGTAGTACTAATTATAGGTACCTAGGTGATTGTAAATCAGTGCTACATCCGTATACTTAATTAATATATCAACATGAAAATCCACTTAATTTTGAGATAAACTCAATAAATCACAGCTATCTTGCTAGACAGCGATACCTCTCCGATTTTGTAGATCGAATCATTATTGATTGGCATTGTAATACCAACAAAGGTGTATTACCTAGGTCTAATAAAGACTTACCATTTAATTACTAAAGAAGATTTTAATCTACTAATTGGTTTACGATTATGTATGTAGGTACCTACGCTAATCATTATGTCTGGAATCTAGTTAGGTACCTACCTACCTACTGAAAATCAGTGCAGACATTCAATTACCTATAACATAACAGGAAACACCTAATTATTTTTGTTCAACACAAAACCTCTCCTCACTAATAAATAAATGGGAGGAGACACCGGGGAGGAATGATGTTTCATATACTTAGCGTTTTCTTCTCAGATGAACACATGAAAGTAAGCACTATTAATTTAAAATGTCGGTTTTTATTTAAGGTACGAATAAATAACAAAGGTAATCTAGTAATCTCTGACGGATATGTCAGGAAGACTTATAAAAAAAAACAGGTTTGACAGCCATTACCTACCCCTGACTGACCCCTACTAGACCCAAGCTAAGCAGAGCTTGTGATAAGTTTAAAGTGAAGTTAGAAGTGGTCAATCTAATCATAAAAAGAATTTACTTTATTTTGGACGATTTATACATGCAATGAAGCGCGTCGTCGAAATGTAATACAAAACAACTTCACGTGGCCAGGCATAGGTAGTTAAAATTCTAAGTGGCCAGTCCATCAACTGAGAACCAAGAACCGCGGCGGTCACTCAGTGAACTTCGGTAGTAATCACATCACACCAATATTAAAAATGCGAAAGTTTGGATGGATGGATGGATAGATGGATGGATGAATGTTTGTTACCTCTTCACGCCAAAAGTACTGAACGGCTCAGGCTGAAATTTTGCATACAGGTAAGTCTAACCCTGGAATCAAACATAGGCGACTTTTTATCCCTTAAATCAGTTCCCATGGGATAGAAATAACCTCAAACCTTTCATTAGAAAAAGTATAAACGATATACTTAATACCTAAGTGAAGTCGCAAGTATAAACTACCTATTAAAAAATAAAACTATTTTAGAGGGATTACAAAAAGCTTATCATAAAAATCCTTTGTTTAAACGTACCTACTAATAAGATATTTAGGTGGCGGCGCTATTATAGTTGAGGCGGGGTAGCGCCTTATCCACTTTATTTTGGGCGCTATAAACATGCAATTTAATATGTTTGAAACATTTTAATACATCATCAAAATGTTTTTTATAACAACTCCTCGTGGCCAACTGGCCAGGCCAGCCATCAACATCTAAGAAAGAACTGAACGAAAATCATAAATGTCAACGTCAAACATTCTATTTTACAGTCAGTGTCAGTCAGAAAACAAAACAACATTTTTCATGAGTGAGACGGACATTATTGGCAGAAATGCGTCATTATGCGTCAAACCAACCAGAGCCATCAGACAAGAAGTTGAAGTTAATTTTGTGAAAGTGCAAAACTTTGATGCAAAACTGCAAACGGACTTTTTTTTACAATAACATACAGAATTTTTTGTTATAACCGTGAAAATGTCGTCTGACTCCGAAGACGACTGCTACGGGAACATAGCACAAAGACTACAAACAGTGAAAAGCACGTTCAAGGAGGACAAAATCGATTCAACGAATTTGCTCATCGAACTGAAGGAGAACGAATTTACTGATTACTCCTGGAAGAAGAATGATATTACCACCTTGGATAGTGAATGCGGTACGTCTGAAAACAGCGGAACAGCAGAAGTGATCTCCTTGGACGCCATTATAGCTAACTGCAGCAAAAAGCGTGCTAACCGTGCACCAAAACACACGGCAGAAGGTAATACCGCGAACATTCTTCCGAAAAAAAAAT
This sequence comes from Eupithecia subfuscata, assembly GCA_963564075.1. NCBI lineage: Eukaryota > Metazoa > Arthropoda > Insecta > Lepidoptera > Geometridae > Eupithecia > Eupithecia subfuscata. Next base: position 8,896,846 of record OY751124.1, on the reverse strand, counting down.
CTACCTTGGATAGTGAATGCGTTGCTTCTAAAAACAGCGGAACAGCAGAGATCCCCTTGGACGGCATTATAGCCAACAACAGCACACGTGCTACCCGTGCAGCAAAACGCGCGGCACAAGTTGACACTGTAAACATTCTTCCGGAAAAGAAAACCAGAGCGAAAAGAGGGAAGAATAATACAGGTAAAGATGCCGCTTCTGCTTCGCAAGGTCCACCGGCAGTGCCTCAAGTGCCCCAAGTACAAGAAGAGCCTCAAGTGTCAGAATTGTCGGAACTGCCGGCCATAGTGCCACAAACGACTAATACTCAACCTGAAATTCCTAGCATCTTTGGTCATATAGTCAATAGAAGCACTCTTGATACAAGTCAGGCCAATAGTAGCACCGGGGGTCGAGGCAGGGGCCGTGGCAGAAGCCGTGGCAGAGGCAGACAGACCACTCCGAGACGTGGTCGCGGTCGTCGCGGGTTTTCAGCTGGACGACGGACGATCTGGGCAATGGCCCAAGATGTCTGGGCTGATGCGCAGGATGAGTGGGCTAATCCTCTGTTCAACTTTGCAATGGCTTTAGCTGCTAGCTCCGCAATGAGCAACGAACACAATCCCAGCAACGAACATTCCAGTAACAGCAACTACGATGGTCCTACTTACAGTGTCGGCAACACAGACGAATACCCAGATAAAAGTGATAACCAACCTCTTTTCAGCAGTGCACCAAAACCGAAACCTCAAAATGATGTTGTAATAATTGAAAATGATCAAGATTTAGAAGACAATGAGGAACTATCAATCAAAGTGTACTGGCAAAGCTCAGAAGTCGTGAAATTCAACCTCCGCCCATTTCAACGACTGACTCCTATATTCGACCATTTCGCAGAACGAGAAAAGATTCCACAAGATAAGTTACTATTCACATATAATGATAAGATACTCAAAAGCGGAGACACCCCACATTCCATAAACTATAGCATCGTTAAATTCATAGACGGAGGTGTTATAAACCAAAGTGTATCAAGTTTAATTCAAGACAGTATAGAGGATGGAATAAAGCTCAAATTCCAGTGTATGAATGTTAAAAAGCCGTTCTTAGCGAGTATACGAGCCAATGAGAAGATGCAAGTTGTGATGATGAAGTGCGCAGAGCATTTCGAGAAGCCTCTCGATAAACTCAAGTTCTATTTTGATGGTGATATAATTTCTGGTAAGTTATAGAAAGAAAATACTTCACCAAATTTTTTTGAGAAAATGAAAAGTAGGTCTAGTCTTACCTATTTTTCCTTTTCTCTAAAAAATCAATCTCTTCCTTAGAGATTGATTTTCAATTGATTTTAGATTTTCATCAAATCCACAACATCCTACGTCATTTGATTATTTACGATGAAATAACAGGTATTTTTGACGAGCTCTGTGGTGCAACAGGTTTGATTCCCGTTGCAGGACTAATGTTTGTATGATCTGCAGATATTTTTTCCCTTTCTGGGTGATTTCTATGTACGTATAATAAAAAATATTGTTATCAGTTATACCCACAACACAAGCTCTGCTTAGCTTGGGGCTAGATGATGCCGTGTGGATTGTTCAGCATTTTTTATTTAATGTCTTGTGATTGTGATCATCGTAAGTCATTTTCTATGAACCCATTTCAAAAACACAGCGTGTTTAATTTGTTACAGCTACTTCCGTTTCTGGCTATACGAGTACATGATATTTTCTAATAGTTTGTAAAGAAACATTTTTGAAACACTTTTCAAAACCACTGGTTTCTCTATTTCAGAATCAGACACACCCACGAAACTGGATCTCGAGGGAGGCGAATGCATTGACGTTAATATTATCAGTTAACAATCGTTTACTTTGTATGTTTGTAAATATTGTATGTAGTTTGAGAAATTATTATACCCACCGTATTTTGTACAAGAGTATATTTATTACATACATCGATTACGATCCTCAACCTCAACATCCTATAATGGTCCACTGCTGGACTCCGGCCTCTCCATGATAGCGCCTTGTTGGCTTTTATCTCATGGGGGTTATACCCATAATCCCCACGCTGGACATTCGGGTTGGGGATCGCAGTTCGGTGGTAGAATTGTTCTGCAGGGGGCGCTGCTGCCCGCCCCCGGTTGATGTCCCTTAGTCGCCTCTTACGACACCCGCGGGAAGAGTTGGGGCGGTGCAAATTCTAAGCCGGCACCACTCGGCTGTCAATGTCAATTACAATAAAATCTAAATTTTCTATTGCAACCATGTTGTTTGTAGGTCTTTTATTAAATAAATTAATAATTTTAGTGCTGGAGAATTCACACAGCATCATCTAGCCCCAAGCTAAGCAGAGCTTGTATTGTGGGTACCTACTAGATGACTGATATACTTAATACAACCTGCGTCACAGGCGGACCTTCGCCCTCCACGCCACATCGGTCGTTATAATCACATAATATTAGGTATAAGCCGATGCATTAAAGAAAGGAATCATATACACACAACACAGGAACAGATAGTACAGTTAGCAAATTGCAAGTCGACAACGCAATAATTATGCGTTAAATTAATAATTAATTAATACGTAATAGATACGTAGATTAATTAACTACGCAATTTTAGATTCCTTTCTTTAATGAACTGAGTTATGCCTATACAGTTTATCACAACAGTTCAATCAACTACAACCAGGGTGAATGGAACGAGACATAGGAATTTTGGCCGGACTGTGGTGCAGGAAACGGCTTTTATTTATTTATTATTTATTTTATTTAAAAGGCCTTTATTTAATCACCATTTTTAGAAAATTCGAAACACTTGAGATTTTAGTTAATGATTATATCGGGTATTTATCGCGTACCTTTTGTTTTATTTCCCCTACGTTTCTACCGCGTTACAGCGATCGTGGTCACGGGGCGACTGGATGTACTTGGAGTTACCGCCGAGAATTGACGGCAGTCGACTTGAGATTTTATTTTTAACTATCCTTTCATTTGAATTACTGCACCGATTTTCTAAGAAGACTCGATCAAATCACTTTTCAAACAAATCGGTTTATCCATTTGGGTGCTCACACCTACAAGTAAAATTTTGAACACCTTTTTTTCGTCGGAGATTAAAAAACAATGGATTTACCTATTGGATCTTAGCTTTGTTCTTACAAAGCAAAATTATGGTATCTTTATCTTTTAGGTTCTACCAACGGCTTCGTACGTTTTTCGGAATAAAAATTAGGTACGTACAAACCTAGGTGTACCTACCTAGCCTATTTGTTAGTCCTCAGAACTTGATTTTGTGCATAATTTCAGTTCGATCCATTCAGTAGTTTGGCTTTGAAAAATATGTTCACATTAAGTATAGAAACTTTATCTAAAAATATAAACTTTATATTAGTAGAATTTGGAAAGGCCCTTTATGTGGAAGGTGACGCGTGAAAACTAGTGCATTTCACACCAAGGCGAGAAAGTGATCAATTCCTACCGAGTGTGTCGTTTTGGCCTTAAAACACACGAGGTAGGAATCGCACTTTCTGCCGAGTGATGAATAGTGCTTTATACTACACCTTCGAGGAAAATAAAAAGCAGAATTAATTATTGATTGAAATCGCGCCCAATGATGTTGGTAAAACCTCATTGACCGCGCCAGCCTTTGGGTTCTTTTTTCAAAATATTGTTCGGAAATCGGAGGAGGCCTAATGGACTTGGAGTAAAAACTATTTGTCGTTTGACCGAACGAAAATAACCATAGCTACCGGCCGATCTTTTAGGAAATTAAAAAAAATAACACGTTAGAAATGGATTTCCATACACTTTTTCCTCCCGCTAAAACACGTGAGAAATGAAATTCCATAGAGTTTTTCCTCCCGGTTTCCTATAGGCCTGCAAAGACATACTTTCTATTCTATAAATGGAAAAGGAATAGGCAACTTTCCGAGCAGGTGTAGTATAAAAACAGTTGTTTTACTATTATCTAGGTTCCACAAGGAATTAAGATAGCACATAAGAAGTTTTGCGGATATTGTAACCTATTTGCTACAAATCTTCACAAGCTTTGAATCATTTGTAGTTTGGTTTAACAGATGACTTACAATGTGTTGACGACCTCCGTGGCGCGGTGGGCGAAGGTCCGCCTGCGACGCAGGAGGTTGCGGGTTCGATTCCCACCTCGGGACAAATGTTTGTAAGATCTACAGATATTTGTTCAGGGTGTTCTGGATGTTTTCTATGTATAATAAAAAATATCTATCTATGTAGTGTATTGTATTAAGTATATCAGTTATCCCTAGTCCTACCCGTCATGACCTACGGAGCTGAGACGTGGACACTCACGGTAGGGCTGGTCCACCAGTTCAAAGTCGCTCAGCGAACTATGGAAAGAGCTATGCTCGGAGTCTCTCTGAATCTGAAGGATAGAATTCGTAACGAATACATCCGACAGAGAACCAAAGTTATCGACATAGCTCAAAGAATTAGCAAGCTGAAGTGGCAGTGGGCCGGCCATATCTCGCGAAGAACCGACAACCGCTGGGGTAAACGAGTTCTTGAGTGGAGACCACGACTCGGCAAACGTAGTGTAGGACGCCCTCCGGCCAGGTGGGATGACGATCTGCGAAAGACTGCAGGCAGATGCTGGATGCGGCAAGCTGAAGACAGGGCGCTATGGCGCTCATTAGGGGAGGCCTATGTCCAGCAGTGGACTAATATAGGCTGATGATGATGATATCAGTTATCTAGTACCCATAACACAAGCTCTGCTTAGCTTGGTGCTAGTTAATGCTGTGTGAATTGTCCAACATTAATAAAAAAAAAGTACGCAAAACTTCTTATCTGCTATCTAAATTACTTACTGAACCTAGGAAATTATAAAAACACGATTTTTTACGCGTGACCTTAATCTATAGAAGCCTGAATTCCCGGAAGGGTTAACATTATCAATTACAAAGGTTATTAACATTATTAACACTGATAAGAAATGAACAAAACATTTAAAAGAACGTGATGTTTTAAGCTAAAGCCCGATAATCTTGGGATTAATATCTATCTTTTGATAAATTCTTAATACGCATTACTCATAATGATGACGTCTTACTCATAATGACGAAAATTAATACATATTTATAATCATCTCGTTTTAATCGAATTCAAAACATGTTTATGGGAGCACCGAGTCTATCTAGATCATTCTCTCTTTAAATACCTGGTGAATGAATCTGCAAAATCGTTTAACCATTGGTGGAGATATCAAATAAAATACACACAACACAGACAAATTGAGAACCTCCTCCTTTTCTTGAAGTTGGTTAAAAAGGACGAGGTTCTTTAAAATAATATTAATATATATTATAACATACTAGCTTCTTCCCGCGGCTTCGCACGCGTTATTTCTATGGAAACGTTTTAAGGTTATTTCTATCCCATGGGAACTAATTTATGGGATAAAAAGTCGCCTTTGATTCCAGGGTCAGACTTACCTTTATGCAAAATTTCAGCCTGATCCCTTCAGTAGTTTTGGCGTGAAGAGGTAACAAACATCCATCCATCCAAACTTTCGCATTTATAATATTAGTGTGATTATGTTCGGTTGCACAAAACTATCCTAGTAACATATTATCGAGAGTTTGTGCCGCTGTGAAGATGTTTGCTCGAAGACAAACAACGGAGGAAATAATAACATAATAGGCTACATCATCAACATCCTATTTAAGTCCAACATACAACATAGTATATACAATTATATAGCATGTAATCTAATTTACCGTAATCGTAATTATTTAATACCTTTTTTACTGTCTTGTTTCAACAACCTGTAATAGATAGTAATAACTCTACCTAAAGCCCGATAATCTACTCCATATATATTTATACTAGACGATCGCCTCGCGGTTTCACCCGCGTAGTTCCCGTTCCCGTGGGAATTCCGGGATAAAATATAGCCTATGTCACTTCCTGAAAAGTAAGCTTCCTAACGGTGAAAGAATTTTTCAAATCGGTCCAGTAGTTTCGGAGCCTATTCAATACAAACAATCAAATCTTTCCTCTTCATAATATTAGTATAGATTATAGCAGCACGTACATTATGTTTATGTTGCAATCAAGTTTTAATCTAGCTTTAAGTAACCTCATAATATGAAAGTGAGTGTGATGTGTTTTGTACTAAATAAAATAAAAGTCCACTGCTGGACATTTATTTCACTTCAGCTTGCCGCATCCAGATTGATTGAATACCTAGGCTACTTTTTATTCCAAAAACCCCGCGCGATGGCGCGGCCAGAAGCTGGTATCCCGATAGTATGTTGGGCTGTTTTTTTTTACGTAGGTACCTATGTTCGTCGATTTCTCCGTCAATAATTGACCGATTTTGAAAATTCTTCGCTATTGCATGCATCCCGAGAGGTCGTCCCATACAAAAAATATTTCCGATTGATTTCTATTTGTTCCGGAAAAAATCTCCGTCATTGCTCAGTTTTAGTAAAAAAAACATCACTACATTAAGTTGCGGTATTAGATAGCTACTTATGGTGGGTACTTCTTTTTTATCATCATCATCATCATCAGCCTATGTTAGTCAGCTGGACATAGGCCTCCCCTAACTCCCGCCATAGCGCCCTGTCTTCAGCATGCCGCATACAGCATCTGCCTGCAGTCTTTCGCAGATCGTCACCCCACCTGGTCGGAGGGCGTCCTACACGTTTGCCGAGTCACGGTCTCCACTCAAGAACACCTATACCCCAGCGGTCGGTTCCTGGCGAGATATGGCCGGCCCACTGCCACTTCAGCTTGCTAATTCCTAATATTTATTCATGGTAAACCAACTCCACTGTCCTCTAACTCTTCCCGCGGGTGTCTAGAGAGGCGACTAAGGGATATCCACCGGGGGCGGGCAGCAGCACCCCTGCAGAACAATTCTACCACCGAACTGCAATCCCAAACCCGCATGCGTGGGGGTTATTGGCAATAACCCCCATGAGATGAAGACCAATAAGGGGCTTATCAGGGGGAGGCCTGCGTCCAGCAGTGGACGAATACAGGCTGTTGAGGTTGAGGTATTCATAGTAAGATGAAAAGTTTTACTCACCAAGCATGTTAAAAAATTTACTTCACAAAAATTAACCAAAAAAGCACAAAATTAACACAAAGTTATAAAAACGCCGCGACAGTGTAACAGAACCAGCTGTATAAGACTGTCTGAGTGCTCGAGTGATTGCTCTTATTTATAGAAAATATCACTTGGAAAATATAAAGCTTTGATTAGATAGGGCGAGTTGGTTGTTGGTCCTGCGCCTATCCTCTCCCCGGTCGTGTCGGTCTACCGTCCCATCGGATTATCAGGGTGAGGGAATGGAGATTGCACCTGTGTTTGCGCGCACACTTGTGCACTGTAATAATGTCCTGTGCACCTGGCTAGTCCGCCGCCGTGGCTGAATATCGGCTAGAAGGGCATCATTTATTTTGGCATTACCTAAAGTAAGGCAGAACTTGTGATAAATACCTACTAGAAACCAAATGAAACTAATTTATATTATTATGAAATGATGCTGATTAATTAGTATCGACACCATCATCTAGAAAGAAAAACAACTAACAGGCTAAAGGTTTCTTCGTCGCTTCTTTACTTTAATCTACATACCGAAGCGACAGAAATTAAAAATACCACTTTATTTCCGTGTCATTTTTTAGGTAAGTACCACCTAATTTTATGAATTTGACTTTTTCTAAGTGTACATTTTTTTTATTTCCTTCTTAGTAGTTTATTAACATAGAAAATGTAGGAGATCCAGAACAGTTACTTGCTTCGTGTAACTTCAGTCTTAAATCTACAATGATCTGACGAAAAAACATTTCCAATTACATTTTGAACTCTATCATGTAAATAATAAAGGCCGTCGGGTAGTTTGAAGTTTTTCGTATCTACTAGGAAGAGTGGATTAATTTTATCAAATTATCTAAAGATAAATACTAATAAAAGTTTATGGTATATTTCAATTGATTCGCGGAGTAGGTTTATAAGTATTGGCGCCAATTTTTAAACCCGTGGGTATATACCTAGCTACATGTCTAGGGATACTATTGTCTATGGGCCTGCATCCATTATGAGGGCGTGCCTGTATCCATTAATTTTGTGAAAAGGATAGGCATAGGATTTCGCGTTCACGGGAGCGGGACGGAGCATACGTTTTTGGAGCGGGGCGTAAGCGCAAAAATGATGTTTTTGCTTATCAGTATCACACTAATATTATAAAAGCGAAAGTTTGGATGGATAGATGGATGGATGTTTGTTACGTCTTCACGCCAAAACTACTCAGATTGAGCTGAAATTTTGCATCGGTGTAGCTCTGAGCCTGGAATCAAACATAGGCTACTTTTTATCCCATAAATCAATTCCCATGGTATAGAAATTACCTTAGTTTAAAATAAAACTACACAACTTATGAAGAAACTATATTAAGAAACCAAAGATTTGGTATCTAATAAAATAACCTACGAATCAAAACAAAATCGTCGGAATCAGCGGGGTTGCCAGCTTGACGTCAAGATAGCAGCAACAACCTAAATATGTGCTAAAGTACCTACTGGATCACTATTTAATATGCTTCGGACATCGGAGGCACTATTTATTGCCCAGTTAGTTGGCATAGGTAGGTACTATGTACTTAGTTGAATTGAAACCCTCAAGTTGCTAACTTGACGGACGCCAACCAAGGCACGGTTGCCCTGCAAGGCGGTTGCTTGGATGGTAGATGAGAAAACTAATAAATTATGAAAAAATCCGCTAAGTGCTTACAGCAAATTTTGACAAAAAATCTACGGGATTTACAAACATTAGATCTTGAGTTTGGCCGGAGTATATGTAGGTAGGTAGGTAGTAGGTCGTAGTTTAGACAGATATACAGACAACACCGAAATCAAAAACAAATAGTTTCAGATCGTATAAACATTTGTCCCGCGGCGGGAATCGAACCCGCAATCTTTTACATCTCAGACGGACCTTCGCGGTCCCCCGCTACGCCACAGAGGTCGAACACCTACCAGTATTTTCATTTAGGTTCATAATTAAAACTTTATTGCACTAAGGCACAAAGGGTATTCTTAATGCCGAGGCATTTTCTACCTGCCGACCAAAAATCACATGTTTTTACTCATTTCAGTGACTTGTTCAGACTTTAATGAATTTCTTCAAACTATGATTAAAAGCGAGTGGGATTTACCCGCTGCATTTCTTCGAACAAAGACAATAAATGGATAAATCTTTATTTGTTTAGGTACACTGCCTTTGCAATCAAATTATATCACATTGCACCATGATATTATTAATGTGATTAAACTAAAATATATTACTTATACACATTCTTTGTCTGTTTTTGTTTTCTGTTCTTCTGCGTACAATCTTCTTCTAAAACTAGTGTTGTTTAATATACAGGGTATTGAGTTAGGTTTATAATATACAGGGTACAGGATATTGAGATGGGTGGGACTGGGAGTGGATGGTCAGATCAGAAACCACGAGAGTCAGAGAAAAGTCGTGAAATGAAAGGAGTCATGACCTCGATATACGAGACAATAAAATTGCGTAATAATTTTTGAATTTTTTTACCGAATTTATCATCTAAGTTTTTTTTAAGTACGGTAGGTACCTAGCTCAACTGATCTATCAACAATGACCAGTCGTCGCGTGCTCAAGACGCTGGCTGCATTGCCCGCTGTATGGCAATGCTGATGCGCTGCGCCAGATACTCACCAGCTCTCGGGTCACGCGTCGCTTCGATCAGACGCTCAGATTAAAAACCCGTAGAGCCTCGATACCCCACGGACCTAGGGTGTCGACTCCAAGGGGAGCAAATGTGTAGACTCTGTCCGGAGTCTATACATTTGCTCCTCTTGGATTGAATGAATTTTGACAACTGATAATGACAACTGAAAAATTCATTTCGAATATTGTTTTATCGAGAACAAACGGGACAAACCGTATTAACGCATTCACTGCCCAGCCTCGGCGGTGCGACCCGCAGCAGAGCGCGCCACACGAGGGTCGAAAGGCTCATCTGCGTCTTGGGCCATAGTTTTTGGTATGTTGGTGACTGGTTATCGGTTAAAAGATTAACGCGATAAATACCCGATAAAACCATTAACTAGGTTAAAAGATTATTAAAATTTTCATGTTCTTCCTACGGTAGAACAAATAAATGAAATGAACGAAACAAAGACAGATAAGTAGGTAGGTACTACATGATGCATTGGCGGGAATAGCTGAAATTAGATGGCGTTTTCGATTTCCGCCCCGGATGTTAGTACACACCTAATATCCGGTAAGTAAGTACGTACCTATCATCACCAGCCTATGCTCGGAGTTCCTATAGAGGATAGGATTCGTAACGAATACATTCGATAGAGAACCAAAGTTATCGACATAGCTCAAAGAATTAGCAAGAATTAGCTGAAGTGGCAGTGGGCTGGCCATATCTCGCGAAGAACCGACAACCGCTGGGGTAGATACCTAAACGTGTTCTTCAGTGGAAACCTCGGCAAATGTGTGCCGAAATAGGGTGCCGAGGGGTGTTATAAGTTTGACGTGTCTGTCTGTGGTATCGTAGCTCCCAAACGGATGAACCGATTTTCATTTAGTTTTTTTGTGTCATAGATAATTTTATCCCGAGAGTTCTTAGCCATGTTTCATGAAAATCTGTTCAGCCAATAAACGTTGGCGGGTTTTTTTTAATTTTAATTTTGTCTTGTTTTAAACAGAGATGCAAATCTATCGACTCCATAAATATCGAGATCACCGAGAGCTTCGATATTTATCGATAACGTGTGTGAAATATTGCATTTTTTAATTCAAAGAAAATAAATGCGTGGATGGATTAGGTATACCCAGGTTAATTCAGTTTTATAATATGTCTAAAAAATTTACCACGTGCTTGCCGCGTGATACCAAAATTTTACCAAATTGTTTCTATTGCTTATCTTCGTTAATTTACCTATCTAATAATTATCATAATGTACAGTGAGCCTCTAAGATATGTAGGTATGTAAGTCTTACCTAGGTAGGTACATTCCCAAGTTTTCACTTTGATTTTACTCGGAACTTTTCAATTAAAAGTCCACGCACACATTTTTTGCAATATAGTCATCGTACTTGTCTGAATCATCAATCATCATCAGCCTACATTTTAGTCCACAGCTGGACATAGGCCTCCCCTAACTCACGCCATAGCGCCCTGTCTTCAGGTTGCCGCATCCAGATCTGCCTGCGCAGTCTTTCGCAGATCGTCAGCCCACCTGGCCGGAGGACGTCCTACACTACGTTTGCCGAGGCGCGGTCTCCACTCAAGAACGCGTTTACCTACCCCAGCGTCAGAATGCGGTAAATAAATTATCATTAATTGCACTTAGGTACTTTAGTCAAATTGAGATCTTAGGAGTGTAGGTATACCATAGAAATCTAAATAACAAGTCACGTTATTTAGATTTCTATGTATATAGGTACATATTTTCGCAGTGGACTGTACCTAGCTAACTAATCGCTTAAGTATAATTTTCCGCTTGACAATATTAGAAATATTATATTCATAAACTATGTACAGTCGCGGTCAGAAGTGGTGACTTAGATTCTAATGACATTGTCCTTCAGCCGTTCGTGGTGCTTACGACCTTTTAAAAATTTATTATTATTTTGGTCATAGGTTCAATTCAAACCCACAAAGTCATTTACACTTAGGTAATACTCGCAATTACCATAATTTTGAGGCTTAATAATATTATCTATTTCATTAAGAAATAAATCGGCAAAAATAAATAACATTATTCATTATAACACCATTATAAATTATATATCATAATTTGACATACTAGTGGGTACCTATCTATACTACCTATCTAATATTATAAAGAGGAAAGATTTGATTGTTTGTTTGTTTGTATTGAACAGGCTTCGAAACTACTGGACCGATTTGAAAAATTATTTCACCGTTAGGAAGCTTACTCTTCAGGGAGTGACATAGGCTATATTTTATCCCGGAATTCCCACGGGAACGGGAACTACGCGGGTGAAACTGTGAGGCGATCGTCTAGTTCTATAATATTTTACTTGTGCGTAGGTACTACCGTGTAGCATATTTTAGTAATGTTGGGCTGAAATTTGGAATAAGATAAAATTTACACCTTCAAGCGAGTAGTATGATCTTTAAGGTATGTCACCAATTATGACCGCAACTGTAGGTACCTAATTAGGTGGGTATGTATGTAGGTATATAAGTAGGGAGGAAAATCTAACGAGTGATAGATAATATTTGCTTATTGTTAATCTAATAATCGCTTGTAATCAACAGTGACGCCATTTTAATAATACCTACCTAGCTCGGTACTAATTACTATCTACCTACCTACCTAGTTATCTCTATATTCCATACGAGGTGAACTTAAGCCAAGCAGGTTTGGTTTTTATAAAACTAGATCTCAGTAATCACTGGTTACGCGTGGTAAAAAAAACTCGAATTAAGTATACAAAATTCAATAGTTCCTATAAACTACACCTGCTCGGAAATTTGCCTATTCCTTTTCCATTTATAGAATAGAAAGTACCTATGTCTTTGCAGGCCTATAGGAAACCGGGAGGAAAAACTCTAAAAGATCGGCCGGTAGCTATGGTTATTTTCGTTCGGTAAAACGACAAAAAGCTTTTACTCCAAGTCCATTAGGCCTCCTCCGATTTCCGAACAATATTTTGAAAAAAGAACCCAAAGGCTGGCGCGGTCAATGAGGTTTTATCAACATCATTGGGCGCGGTAAGTTCTTCTAAATTAATATAAATTTCAATTAATAGGTAATCAATTCTGCTTTTTATTTTCCTCGAAGGTGTAGTAAAGAAAATAAAGCTACATTAGCAAAGCGATAAAGCACTATTTATCACTCGGCAGAAAGTGCGATTCCTACCTCGTGTGTTTTAAGGCCAAAACGACACACTCAGTAGGAATTGATCATGTTCTCGCCTTGGTCACAGATTAGATAAGCCTTGGTGTAAAATGCCTATTCCTCCTTTCAAAAGACGATTGAGAAAAAAATACGATAGAAAGTATCATGAAAGTGCACTTTTTCCATCGATGTGAGTAAAATTCGGGAGATTGGGCACTGGCTTCTCGAAAGTGGAACGCTCAAATTGAGTCCAATTAGGTCCACCCACCTCAGTCACAGTCGGACCGGCCGGCGGCGCGGCCGGCGTACGTGTTTCGCGTGTACTGTTGTCTCGATTGCACTTCGGTCTAGATACGTCTTTCCATCATTGTTGTTCAATAGGTAGGTATGTTGCAATAGATTGGAAAAAGCGTGTCTTTGTGTTTAGTTGTTGTAACACAACACAGGCCATTTGTTGAGATAGCGCTGGGAGAACGTACCACATCTACAGCATTTTACTTACCTATGTGTGGTGCCGGCTTAGAATTTGCAGAGTTGGGGTAACTCTTCCCGCGGGTGACGTCGTAAGAGGCGACTAAGGGATATCCACCGGGAGCGGGCAGCAGCGCCCCCTGCAGAACAATTCTACCACCGAACTGCGATCCCCAACTCGCATTCCCAGCGTGAGGATTATGGGCACTACCCCCATGAGATAAAAAGCCAATAAGGCGCTTATGGGGGAGGCCTGCTCCAGTAGCGGACCAATACAGGCTGTTGAGGTTGAGGCTAAGGATATATTATAGTTTACTTACCTCATTGAACCTTCGTTTAGCGCCGGAGGCTGCTCCGCTGCCGGCGCGGCGACGCCAGTCGTCATATCATGTGTTAATCAGACGCCGCTAGCACGTCTTTGCTTCCCCAGTCCTGGGGAAAGGCCCTTGTAATCTCTAGCTAGCTTTCACAAGCTAGTTCCATAGACTTGAGTTTCTCCTAGCTCCTTTGCTCCTAGCATGTTACGATTCTAGGCCCCTATTCTTTCTACATCCCACCTTGTAGTTGTCTAATTTCGTCTCTGACGACCTCTGTGGGCCTGTGGCGCAGCGGGCAAAGGTCTGCCTGCGACGCAGGAGGTTGCGGGTTCTATTCCCGCCTCGGGACAAATGTTTGTACGATCTGCAGACATTTGTCCTGGGCGTTCTGGATGTTTTCTATGTATAGTAAAAAATATCTATCTATGTAGTGTATTGTATTAAGTATATCAGTTATCTAGTACCCATAACACAAGCTCTGCTTAGCTTGGGGCTAGATAATGCTGTGTGAATTGTCCAGCATTAGGTATTTATTATTAATTTTTTCCTCGTGCATAAGTGTTCTGCACGTTCTCCCTCTGTCTTCTTCCTTGCCTCATTGAACCTCCGTATCAGCGCCCGGACCGGACGCTGCTCCGCAAGGACCCGGTTGCGTCGGATCATGTGTCTCTGAGACAGCCAGCAAGCCTTCCCCTCCCAGGTCTAACGTCACTTGACGAAGATAGTCGATTGGGGGGACTTGCAACAAAGGTTTGGGAAGAATAATATAATTATTTATATAAATAATGCTGGGCAATCCACACAGCATCATCTATAATTTAACCAGTTTCGGCCCGCGGCTACGTTGTTTCCAAGGAATCGTTTAAAGGTTGGTAGGTTTTTAGAGTTCCGTAGTTAACAAGAAACCCTATATTATATAGGTAATAGGTTCTATCGCCTATTAGTTATCTCGTACCTAGAACTACCCCATAACACAAGTTCTGCTTAGCTTGGGGCTAGATGATGCGGTGTGGATTGTCCAGCAGCATTAGGTATTTAATATAATTTTATATACCCAAACTCTTGAAAAGTCCTGTCAAACTATGAAACGCAAGTAGGTACCCGGTAGAGGCGCTGCAAGTCACTAACTGTAGATGGAAGGAAATTAAAACTTTCAGTTTTTTGTCAACTGAAAAATTCATACTTACCAAAATTTCAAAACATGAAATACACTTAATAATTAACAAATAAAAAAAAACAGTTGGTAATTAACAAATAAAAAATGCAGTAAGAAATACATTATTCTATTAAAATAATTTGAATGGTTTGAAAAAAACTAAAAACATAGGTATGTACTTCAAAACACTTGTATTTTTTTTATTAATTTCCTATATTTATAGAGGAAAGCATAGTCTAGTTATTATACTTCGTAAAGATTTGTATTTGTGTATGTTCGTGTTTGTAGCGAGTAAACTCAAAAACAAGGCTATATTTATTACTAGAAAAAAATTAGGGATCACTAGTAGGGAGGTGGGTACTAAAACTTAATGCCCTGCATAATAATATATAATATCTATGGGTGACCAATCTGAAATAAATGAGTAAATAAATAATAATAATTAAATATTTTACTCAACGTTTATATCCTAAAATGTTTAAAAAGTAAATGGAAAATAAAGGACCCGTGAAAAGCCACTAGTTCCTTAATATTCAAGAGTTTTTTTTAGTTTTGTGGGACAAATACCAAGCCCTCGGGAATAAAATATGGATATAAGGGACCATCTTGCGACCATTCTCTGTAAAATAGCAAAAAAACATCCAAATCGACGAAAATACTTAGTCATTTGTGGATGGACAGATAGATACAATGTGTGATCCTATTTCGAAACGTAACTTCATACTACTCTATTTATGTAGTGTGTCAACTATATCTATCTATGTAGTGTATTGTATTACCTATGTATATCAGTTATCTAGTACCCAACACAAGCTCTGCTTAGCTTGGGGCTAGGATAATGCTGTGTGAGTTGTCCAGCATTATTTATTATAAGTACCTACTAAAAATCTTAGCATTTTAATCATTTATTTTTGAGTTTTTTGACAGCATCCAATGCGAACGTTCAACATAGTGACGCCATCTATGATACTGAGTAGAGTACTAGAGGTGTCTAAGATTATAACTAGATGTCGCTAGTAAACGTGAACGAGGGCTAGATCGCGCTGACGAGAACGCACGGGTTTGTGTCATATATTCTTGGAGGTTTAAGTTTCGTTAGTTAGTTAATTACATCGAGTTACACATCGGTTAGCTAATTAGCTATGAATTAGCTAAATTTTTAGATAGCAGTTCTTATACTGCTTAATAATTGGTTATCGACTGCTGATGCTGATGCATTAGAGATGGTCGTTTTTGTAAAAATGTTTTTACAAAAACTATCTATCTATAGCAACTCAAGCAATGTAACTCGGAACAGGAACTGCCTGGAAGTTCAAGTTCCGAGTTACATCACACTTCACATCACTAATATTATAAATGCGAAAGTTTGGATGGATGGATGTTTGTTACCTCTTCACGCCAAAACTACTGAACGGATCGGGCTGAAATTTTGTATACCTACGTCAAATTTTAGCACGCTGCTCATGAGCTTTCTGTCCACCAAGAAACCAGTGCCATTGTAGTGTTTAAAGTTAGGGTTTCCAATGTAGAATAGAGTCACTCCGTTCTCTAGCGGGCATTCTCCGTTTCCTGGCCATCTCACTGCTCCACGGCTCCTGGTCTATAGAGGCTCCTTACATTCCATGAGGCAAATCGGGTGTCCGTTTTTCGTTTGCTTAGGTCGTTGAATTTGGGATATTTGGAATAGAAAACCGATCCGGGTTTTCTATTCTAATTTTGTATACAGATAATTATAATCCTGGAATCAAACATAGGTGACTTTTTATCCCATAAATCAGTTCCCAAGGGATAGAAATAACCTCAAAACGTTTCCATAGAAACAACGCGTGCGAAGCCGCGGGCAGAAGCTAGTTTTAGATAGTTTTATGAAATACTAGCTGCGCCCCGCGGCTTCGCCCGCGTGGAAATTAGTTTACAACTTTCTTAATTATTTTCTCTTTTATCAAAGGTTCTTGACGATAACAAACACAACAAAAAATAATTAGCTAGGATATGGATAAAAATTAGCCTATGTTTGATTCCAGGATTAGAATTACCTACATAGGTATATTCAAATTTAGTGTTGGCGTGAAGAGGTAACAAACATCCATCCATCTATCCATCCAAACTTTCGCATTTATAATATTAGTGTGATGTGATTATGATAAATTCATTGTACTTATCAGAAATAATTTCTGGTACGTAAATTTATCTCTCTATCAATAGACAGACGACTGCTGGATGCGGCTGGAGATACGGCGCTGTGACGTTAGGGGAGACAGCCGCCCAGCAGTGGACTAAGCAGACATAGGCTGATGATTACCTTCAAAATAAGAGTTGATAAATCTACAATTACAATACAATTAATGAGATAAAGATCTTTCTAGAATTAAAATTAGAAATATAACAATTTTCATGTTACTTTACCTTCTAATGTGCATTATAAATTTAAATATGACAAATGCAAGCGATGGAAATCATTGAGAAATGAGTCTATGCTATCACATACATAACCATCATTAATAGCCCGTTTACGTCCACAGCTGGACATAGGCCTCCCCAGACGCCACAAATACCGGACCTGAGTCGCCTCCACCCACCGACTCCCTACGACCGCTACGATGTCGTCGGTCCATCGAGTGGGAGGTCTGCCCACACTCTGTTTCGCATTGCATCGCGGTCGCCACTCGAGAACCTTTACAGTCCAACGGTTATCGGTTCTGATAATAGGTATAATAAGACACTAGTAAATAATTAAACAATAATTATCATTATTCAAATACTTTTATTATTAGATTAAACAATGGGATATTTTTCTTATTTGAATATTTTGATCGACTACAAAATTATAACTTTAGGTAGGTATAATAAAATTTCACTTATTTACTAGGTGTGGTAGGACGCATAGAAAGGTAAAGTAAATAAACTGCATTCATGATTTTTATAGCCCTTGATAGTGCGAATAAAGCCCCGATTCTGATCAGGGCCCACGCGGTATCCGCTACCCAGAGCAGTATTGAAAGGTGTTTGAAGATTTTTGTATGGAGGGTGATCCTAACATCTGCCAACACTGTTTTTTTGTATATTCGCGGCGCACAATGAAATTTATATATTTAGATAGAGGACACTTTTACGAATAAAAAATGATTTGCAACATAATTTCCTAAAGCGTCAGGTTTTTGAGATATTCATAGATGAAAATTAACTATTGAGCTAATGAATTTCTTTCATATGTGAATATCTCAAAAAACCATATCATCTGTTATCTAAAAATCTAAATATTATCCAGATATGTAGATAACTTTCCTTGTGCGTCGCGATTTTGAAAAAAAAAAAAACAAAAAGGTCGATGTTAGGGCCAAATTCTTCAAACCCTTTTCACAGTCCGGTCTTTTTGAAAAACCATAACCTGATAAAATAAATGAATATAATTTATTTATTTTCTGTCTCCAAGCGCCCTACAAACTAAAAGTTTAGTTAACTTTCTTATGATTTATTTTGAGATAAGTATTAAAAGCTGTTGAAATTGGCCTATTGTAAATCTTCTAATATATAAAATTCTTGTGTCACAGTTTTCGTTGCCATACTCCTCCGAAACGGCTTGACCGATTCTCATGAAATTTTGTGAGCATATTGAGTAGGTCTAAGAATCGGCCAACATCTATTTTTCATACCCCTAACTGATAATTTTAAATTTCCACGCGGGCGTAGCCGCGGGGCGCAGCTAGTTACTATTATAAAAAGATGTTTCGTCTTGTGAAAACGATAGATTTTCTAGCAATTCGCGTGCGTGTTCTTCTCGGTCGCACTTCGGTCTAGGTAGGTCTTTCCATCTTTGCTGTTCATTAGGTAGGTATATTGCAAAAGATTGTAAATAACATGTCATTGCGTTTAGTTGTAACACAACACAGGCCATTTGTTAAGTTAGTAATCGTAGCGAAAAGCACGTGGCGCCATTAAGGAAGAAGTTGAAGTTGAGTTAGCGCTGGGAGAATGTGCCATATCTACAGAATTTTACTTAAGGCGTATAGTAGGGGTGATAGTGGCGCCACTACATATTTAATTTAATCATTAAGTTATACAAAGGAATTATCAAAAAATCGGACCGCTGGTAGACGATACCTATCACAAGCTTTTATTTAATGTATCTGTAATAGTTTTGTTTTGTGTTATTCAATCAAAAACCTTGTTTGGAGAGCTTGGTGGCCACCAATAGGAACTAAACTCTTGAAACAAGTATCTGCCTAAATAATACAGTACAAAACTATTATAGATACATTTAAAAAAAGCTTATGATAGATATCGTCTACGCGCGGTCCGATTTTTTGATAATTCCTTTGTATAACGTAATTATAAAATTAAATATGTAGTGGCGCCACTATCCACCCTACTATTCGCCTTAAATCTACGTGGATATGAATGTATCCACGCTACCCAATTGGGCCCCCGAGCGGTTCTCAGCAGTTTACATATGTTTTGGTAGCACTGTGGGTTTTATTCGATTGCTTATTAATTTTATCTTAATTAATATTTACTTCCTCGACTTTAATCTAACTCAGATTTTAAATGATCTTTTATGTAAAGGCGGGTTTTTCAGACAACGATCGTCTACTTTCATACTTAATTTTTAGAATAATTTTATAAATTCGGCCTCAAAGAAAAATAAATGTCGTAAAAATACAAATAGGGACTAATCGTAAGAGATAGCACCCTTCAAATAATATTAATTAAATTAAATACATGCGTATTATTAAAAAGAAAACAAATAAAATAGCATTCAGACTTACAAAATAATACTTTAAAATCAATATAAAAATTATTAAATCTATATATTAAATAATAAAACCATACGTATTAAAACTAATTGTAAGTGTTGCAAATTAATTAAAATTAGATAGGGAAGTATATAATTTATACTTAGATTTACATAAATTATTAACTGATTTTCCTTAGACCACATTTAAGATTCGTAATTTCTAAAGTCAAATTAAAAAAGCATCACAGATTTCCAATTAAGTTTTTAAAATTATTTTTCAAAATATCGGAATAAATCTTAATTATAAAATAATATAACTGTCATAATTCAAAGCCGATATTAGAGCTTTATTTATAATCCAATATTTAGCCTCGATTAGCTAAAATTAGCCTTGTAGTTTTAAGTTACGCGTGCCCTAGTTACCACATGACTCTGTAACCTCGCACACGTCACTTCTCAAGGGCCTTGCCTGAAAACCAGCGCGCTATTGGGCAAATGCTTTAATACTGCAACATGCTGAGACAAGGACCGATTTACCCTTGACCACTAACTCTTTATGTTAATTTATGTACCTCGCTAGTTAAGATGCTACCCCGACCCAAATCAGCGCCACCACCTATTTTATCTTATTATTATGGTAAACGAAGGAATTTTTATAAATTGATTGGCCAGTTTGTGATACCTATCGTAAGCTTTTTTTTAAATGCCTTTTTGGCCGCCATGGTGGCAAAAAAGAGCAACTGCGTATCTCTGCCTATATACTATACAAACTAAAACATTTGTACAGGCATTAAAAAAAGCTTATGATAGGTATCACAAACTGGCCAATCGATTTATAGAAATTCCTTCATTTACCATATTAATAAGATAAAATAGGCAGTGGCGCTGATTTACGTCGGGGTAGCGCCTTATTGTTTTAATGTTGTTATCTGCCTAAAAATATGTACTGACTAACATGTTTTGTGCGTAAAATAAATTATCTCTCTCAGTGGATCGGTATCGGAGCGTATGACGTCATCGGCAAACTCGAGCGCCTCGAAAATACAGTAATACCCCGCTTTACGCGACCGCGTTATGCGCGGTTTCGCTTTAAGGCGAATAGTAGAGGTGATAGTGGCGCCACTACATATTTAATTTAATCATTAAGTTATACAAAGGAATTATCAAAAAATCGGACCGCTGGTAGACGATACCTATCACAAGCTTTTATTTAATGTATCTGTAATAGTTTTGTTTTGTGTTATTCAATCAAAAACCTTGTTTGGAGAGCTTGGTGGCCACCAATAGGAACTAAACTCTTGAAACAAGTATCTGCCTAAATAATACAGTACAAAACTATTACTGATACATTTAAAAAAAGCTTATGATAGATATCGTCTACGCGCGGTCCGATTTTTTGATAATTCCTTTGTATAACGTAATTATAAAATTAAATATGTAGTGGCGCCACTATCCACCCTACTATTCGCCTTAACGCGAATTTCAAATTTCACGCTAAAATGCCTCGCATTACGCGAATTGCTTACTTAGGAATATGTATGTACATAGGTAATGTAGTTATTGACTTCTCTTTGGTCGCGGGAATCCCAGCTTTCTCTAACCATTCTGATTGAAGAATTGGGGATTAACCGTCCAACGACTTTGTTCTATGGGGATTCCCTCGTTGTTGTTTCATATGTTTATCGCGGCTGGCAGTCGTGTTTTAACGTTTGGTGAAGATCCATAATTTAACGCAACGTTAAAAATGCCGCCTATGAATATTTGTATTTTATTGTATTTAAGTTAGTACTTATAGTAAATAAATAAACAATGTCGGACAATCCACAAAGAAAATTATACTAGTATTTACAATTGAAACAATTGAGCTAACTGCCGACTGTTGCAAACAGTCTACAGGTAGCTCAACTGATCCATATCAACACCAGTCGTCGCGTCCCCGTTACGCTGGCTGCATTGCCACGCTGTATGGCAATGCTGATACGCTGTGCCAGATATTCACCAGCTCACGGGTCACGCGTCGCTTCGAGTTAGTACTTAAATACAAAAAAATACAAATATTCCTTTGGCTATGTTTCCCCGAATCGTAAACCCCGATATACGCGAATTTCACTTAACGTGATTTTTTGCGGAACGTATTCCTCGCGTAAAGCGAGTTATTACTGTACCCTTCTGTACCTAAATTGTCGATGCAAAATCCGAAAGCAGTAGACGCAGGGTGCATCTACTGCTATCTGAATATTGTAAATACCGACGCCACGTACGCTCCGATTCCGAGCCAGTGGACTCGTAATAGTAGTAGTAAAAAGGATATCGCCTACTTTTATTATTCGATTTCATCTTTGATATAATCTTAAGTCGCGTAAATTTATTAAAATATTTATGAACGATAGAATTCAAATAGATCATGATTGCTTAAAATGTATCACAAAATAAAATTAAATAACCCGTGTTTTAAAAATTATCTTCAAATTATATTACGTAATATACATAAGCTTAGTTTACGTAAGTATACATAAACTAAACTTGTTAATTTTTACGGACTTTAATCGGATTATAAATACAGCCATTTTATATTTTAAGTATTCATGAACTTAACTAAAATATATTTATAATAATGATTTAATTAGTATATCTATTTATATTATTACATAAATGATGTAATTTTATACAATGATGTTTTGTACAAAATGTAAATATACAGAACGACCTAATTTCAAACATAAGGCGATTGGGATCTAAGCAGCTTTTAAATTTATTTTTATCACTAAAGAGTTGAAAAGAACTATAGTAAAGCACGAAAAATTCAAATTTTCTAGTAAATTTTGAACAATTTACTTTAAAAACAACTAAAACTGAGGCTACATAATAGTTTGATCAAGAATTTCACTTTGTACTGAACTTTTCTCATATTGTCAGACAAATTAATTATGTTATGTTATTGAAATGATTCTTTTTGCAATAAATTTATTATATTATTATATATATATTTAGTATATTATTAAAATGATGTCGTGTGTTTTCTTCACAAAGCATCATCTATCCCCGTAAGCAGAGCTTGTGTTATGGGTACTTGATGACTGATACACATTTTTAGAATATGCCATTTTCAACCGACGAAAAACGGAGGTTCTAAAGTCGACATTTAATTTTTTTTTATGTTTGACCACGCATAACTTTTTATAGGGTCCGATTTCGATAATTCTTTTTTTATTAGAAAGGGTATACCCCGAAGGAGAATGGGACCACAATTTAAATTTGAAAAAAAAAAATATTCAACACTAAAGTAGGAAAACAGAGGATGATTGATTGTTCACCCACTGATTGTTTGACCACGATTAACTTTTTACAGAGTGGTACGATTTTGATAATTCTTTTTTTATTGGACAGGGTATAATAGGCCTATTCTAAAAGAAACCTCAAAATCAGCGAGACATCAAAAAAGCTGCTTGACTATGTGTGTAAAAATTTATAATAAGGTACCTAATGAATTTAAATAATTGAATGACCATTTTTTAAAAAGAAATTATTTAGATAGCTGAATGAACGTAATTTTTATGATATTAATGAATTTATTAATTTTAAGCCATAGACATAAGTTTATAGTTTGCATGCTTTAAAATAGTTAAACATGAGCTCATAATATAACTCATAACGAACCACCTTTTATACCATCTTTTATGCAATAAAATATCATTTCATTTCACATACCTCGATGTGTCATCAATTCATCATTCATCAAACTAAATTAGACTCGAATTTCAACTAGATGTCGCCACTAGAAGAATATGAAGTCGATTTATCGTTTTTCAAAACACGCCAAAATTAATAATTCACAATACTTGTATCTGCATCTTTTTTCCAATTACAACTTGGGTCTCTTGAACACAAGAGTAAATAGGTATCTTCTAGACCTTCGAGTGACATCCTCGGTTACATCGTCACTGCATCAGGTGAGATTGTGCTCTCTGACCTAAGAAAATTTAAATAAGTCGTGCTAACG
Source organism: Eupithecia subfuscata (assembly GCA_963564075.1). Lineage (NCBI taxonomy): Eukaryota > Metazoa > Arthropoda > Insecta > Lepidoptera > Geometridae > Eupithecia > Eupithecia subfuscata. The sequence continues at coordinate 8,873,278 of OY751124.1, read as the reverse complement.
CTATAGTTTTGATATTACCATATCTATTGATTTATTAACTAGAAAATTGTTTGAAATCTTATTCTTAGGACATTTAGGTCACGGTCGCACTGCGGATGAGATGATATAACAAACGTTTGAAAGTGTATAACCTGCTTACTGGAATGAAATTGAGAATGACGTCATCATAGACACTCTTCGCCTCCCACCTGGTGGAACTTCCTCACCCCGCCGGAGTTTTACGGGCGTACGGCGCACGCACGGAGCGCAGATGGCATGGGTAATGATTTTGACAGACGACGCCGATGGTGTTAGATGTTTTGTTTGATCATGGACATGCGAAATTTCTTGTTTTGGACTAATCTCGCCTTTCTCAGAGGAAAATAAAAAATTTTATGTCCGAGTTATTTTGCAACTGTCTCACTCGCATGCTATGTTCATGAACCAACCCTAGACGCCACACACACACAGTTGCACGTGTAGAGTAACACAATTGCACATGTATGTGCCGAGACGTGACTTTTGTATAGAGAAATGGGCGAGTGTCTGTGGTTCTAATCTGATCTGAGCGGATCAGCGTCATTCTCAATCCCATTCTTAAAATACGCAGGTTATACGGCATTACCCAAACTGCAAGCGTCTAGCTATGAGCTGGTCGAATCAAATGTATTCGTGTCTGAATCGACAAACGTCCGTTATCGGACTTTGAACTCTAAGCAAGGCGCCAAGCTACCATCCAAGCAACCAATCAACCTAGCCGCCTAACTACATCCTGCGCCTGACCTCTCCCCGGTCATGTCGGTCTGCTGTCCCATCGGATTATGAGAGGGAATAGACAGTGCACCTGTGTTTGTGCACACATGTACGCACTACAATGTCCTGCGCACAGTGTACGTTGTGGCTGGCCGCCGTGGCCGAAACTCGGCTGGGCGGTCCTCTGACATCATACTGCAGTCCGGTCGTGACTTGATTTTATAATGTTTTGTGATTTAGAGAATTATCTTATGTATATTATATAGGTTTATGTATACAGTACGCATTTATGTATTTAGTCCGGGGGGAGGTAACTGAAGAGCTTGTACTTGTCTCTTATGTAGGGGCGGACGTCGTCTTTCTGAAAAAAAAAAAGCATAAAACGTTATGTAAAATACACTTGCGAGCTTTAAACTGGAATCGCTTCAAGGGTTGTTCAAGACAAATTTTTACAATTTCTTTGCAGTGAACTATGAGTTAAGTTATGTTTTCCCTTACGCAGGATTTATTGGCGACGATAAATTTTGATTTAATGCACGATAATGTCCGCTGCTACACCGCAGCAGTGACTAGACAGTACCGACAGACGTCTTCCATGTCGGCATTCCCACACTAGACTGGCCAGCCCTTATTCCTGACTTGAACCCAATCTGGCATATGTGGGACGAGCTAAAACAGCGGATACGAGGGAGAAATCCAGCTCATCCAGCTCCGGCGCCGATAGAAGCCGATACATGCAACTTCGACCTATTGCAATAATTCCCTAAAATTTAGGTAGCCAATTTAATTAATTTTAAATCTTCTTGATATCACTTGAAAGGTAACAAAATTACCTTTCAAATGATATACCACAATCTATAGTTCATTGTACATAAATTGTAAAAAAAAATTGTTTTTATCAACTCGCGATGAAAGCGATTCCATTTTAAAGCTCGCAAGTGTAGTTTATTATGCAATTAGTGAATATAGATGAATCACGAGCAAGTGAAGGATTCTAACGACTGAATCACTCGGAACGTTCGTGATCTGAGCGACGCGAGTGATTCATGGCGTACTATACGAGTATATCATGAGTACGAGAAAAAGAACCAAACAAATCTCGAGAAGTTACTTCCACAAGGAGTTTCTATGTCGAGTATTCTTTGCACAAGGAGTTTGTATCGAGTATTTTTTGTGCAAGGCGGTTGTATAGCATTGAAATGGAAATCGAATATATTGGTGTGTTCTAAATTCAAACCATATAGTGATTATAGGTGCTTTTTATTGTAGTGTGTACATATAAATGATGATGCCGTGAAGCCAGGAAGGGCAGCAGCATATCAATTTACTAGGACCAGAATCACATTATCACACTAATATTATAAATGTGAAAGTTTGGATGGATGTATGGATGTTTGTTACTTCTTCACGCCAAAACTACTGAACGGATCGGGCTGAAATTTTGTATACAGATAATTCTAGGCCTGGAATAAAACATGGGCTACTTTTTATCCCATAAATCAGTTCCCATGAGATAGAAATCACCTTTAAGCGTTTCCATAGAAACAACGCGTGCGAAGCCGCGGGCAGCAGCTAGTTTTATATTTTATAATAGTTTTTATAGGATAGCATAGAAGTGCATTTATTTCGACACACAAATACAAAACCAAACAAAGAACAAGGAGTTCTATGCTAAATTAAACAAATGTTGGGCGTCAAATCGAGTTTAGCTCCCATGTGCCGAAATAGGTGTTGGCTCAGCATGTTCTGAGCGATTGCCGCTCAGAGCTGTTTTTCAGCCAATGTGTTGGCGTTACGGAGGTCTAGTTGGTTTACTTTTTAGATACTTACAGTGGCGAGGTGCTCTAGGAAAGGCAATAGTTTCAGTAGCTCATTGTCGCTGCGGTCCACGAACCAGCTGTCGATGGGAATGCCGTTCTCCAGCTGGTAACCGAACGCCTGCAAACAAAATACAATTTTTAAACTTTTAAATTCATCATAGTTATGAAACTATAGTATTACAACACAGATCCAGGAGGCCATTGAGATTACCAGACACAGGAACTTCAATAGATAAGGTTTCCAATTATCCGCAACCTGAAACGCTGTTGTATGATTTTATAATTTGACCTTTTCTAAATGTACATTTGACGACCGATGTGGCGCAGCGGGCGAAGGTCCGCCTGCGACGCTGAAGGTTGCGGGTTCGATTCCCGTCTTGGGACAAACGTTTGTACGATCTGCAAATATTTGTTCCGGGTGTTCTGGATTTCTTAATAAAAAATATTTATCTATGTAGTATAGGTTATATCAGTTATCTTGTACCCATAACACAAGCTCTGCTTAGCTTGGGGCCTGATAAAGCTGTGTGAATTGTCCAGCGTTTTTTTCAATGATGAGGCTACATTTTTTCCCGGAGAAGCGCGCGCGAAGCCACGGACAGAAGCTAGTGTTTGTATCTCACCTGTGGACTGTTGTCCACGATGACGGTCCTCCTCAAGTCGCGGCCCAGGATCGACAGGTCCTTTACGTAGTTGCCGTTCACCAGAAGGCAGTGCTCGCGGAATAACCTGGAAATAAAACAAACAACGATTCAATAACACTAGATTTTTGGTTATCTGGCGCCTCACATTAATCTTAATACATATAAATCACGTGTCAAGTTGTTTGTCCGCGATGGACTCCTAAACTACTTAACCGATTTTAAATTAAATTTGCACACCGTGTGCAGTTTGATCCAACTTGAAAGATAGGATAGCTTATTCAGGAAAGTTTAAAAGGTGAGAGCGGTACGAAGTTCGCCGAGTCAGCTAGTATATTATAATGCGAAAGTTTCAGTGGATGGATGTTTGTTACTCTTTTGTGTCACTACTGAACGGATCAGACTGAAATTTTGCATATATGCCGATCTGAATAAAAAAATAATGCTGGACAATCCACACAGCATCATCTAGCCCCAAGCTAAGCAGACCTTGTGTTATGGGTACTAGATGACTGATATACATAATATTTGATTGTTTGTATTGAATAGGCACCGAAACTACTGGATCAATTTGAAAAATTCTTTCACCGTTAGGAAGCTTACTTTTCAGGGAGTGACATAGGCTATATTTTATCCCGGAATTCCCACGGGAACGGGAACAACGCGGGTGAAACCGCGAGGCGATCGTCTAGTACACACATAAAATGAGTGTGGGGTGATGACTACAGCAAGCCTTCTTGTTTGGGGGAGATTCGTCCAGCTGTGGAGGCTCCGGTGGCAAGCTCAGGGCGCTAAACGGCCGTTTGCGCAGTGCCTAGGTTTTCATTTTTTTAATATAAAATGGCGAGAAGTTACAACACATTGTTCATCAAGTAAAAACTGTTTGCTCCTTCATGGACATCCATGGCCATCCATGGTTCTGATAAAAATAAAAAAAAAACTGCTTTTAATACACAATAATATGACGAAATCTTCTAATTTCTTGTCTCGAAGAAATTCATTTTCTTTGTTTACGTTTCTATTGACGTCGAAATACCATTTTTTCATAAATAATATGTCATCTGACTATAAAAAGTTGAAGTTCGAGTAAAGGGTGTAATTCCAACCGTCCAACCGAAATGCCGATTTGGGTCAGTCAAGGCTTATTCGCGCTTTTTTTTACGTATCAGCACGCGAGGCGCTCGAGTAACTGTAAGTATGTGGTGTGGTTGGTCACCTGTACTTGATCCACTGCCGGCGCGGGTCCAGCAGGTTCAGCAGCCTGTCGGCGTACACGCGCTTGCTCGCCGTGAACAGTATCACTTCGTACAGACGAGACACTCGAGCTAGGAACTCGGCGAAGTGAGGGCGGGTGCGAACGAAAACCTGGAAAGTATACAAATTTATTTGATTAAGGATAATTTATTATTTGTCCAGCCATTGATGTTGCTTGGCAGTCCTTAGACCCGTGCTATAAACCCTTTCTCAGTCATTGATCGATACTTGAACAAGCTTTCATATGGCTAGGCGCAGACGGACCACCGGCCACAGCCACCGGTGGGGAGCGACATGCTGTTTACACGCTTTTTCATACATTTTGTACGAACGCGCACGCGTCGCCCCGGCGGCGGCGGCGGCCACTCGCTACAGCAGTGTCCGCGACATGCCGCCGCTGCGCGCCACGCAAGTCGCCGACACTCGCCACTGACGCTCACTCACTCAGTTGACCGCTAGGCGTCCTACGCATCGCACGTGTCAATGTAATGTGGTCGCTTCCGAACAACGGTGGCTGTGGCCGGTGCACCTGCACCGGCCACCGGTCCGTTTGCGCCTAGCCCTATGCGGGCCTTGGTGTCAAAGTCGAGTATTGTTGTGTCCTGATGATGTCTTGCGGGGAGACGAGAAACTGGTTGACGACAGTTTCATAGATTTTTCAGCGTAATTGATCTTCTAAAGTTGTGTGTGGTGGTAAGTGACTTGGCAATTTTTATCTTGCGTGAGTCTGTTTTTAATAAAACGGCTTCTATTCTTGTATGCCCAGCAGTGGGACGAGGCTGATGATGATGTAGTCTGTTTTTTACCCTCTCTGATTGCATGGCATGACAAGTTGTGGGACGCGAATTCAATTTTGTTGGATCTTATCAGAGGTTTTACGCAGAATTGTTAACAAATATTTTCTTTGTATCATAATTTTTTTTTATCTATGTATATATTGTATTAGGTATACCTATCAGTTATCTACTACCCATAACACAAGCTCTGCTTAGCTTGGGGCTAGATGATGCTGTGTGAATTGTCCAGCATTATTTATTTATTATTTTCATAATATTGTGCAGTGGTTTTCTGCAGAGGGTCTTTTCTTTTATTTTATTTATCGAACTTCGCTTTTACAATATTAGTTGCATAGTACTCACAGTGTATCTACACTCCTGGAACAGCACCGGGAAGTGGAAGCTCGCGTCCGGCAACTCCTGCAGCGAGCAGTGCACCAGTGTCTCGTCCAGGTCGAGCACCTGGAATGTAAAGGGTTCATGTAGGAGCTCGGGTTCGATTCCTACCGCGGGACAAATGTTTATTTATTTAGGGTAACCAAAGGAATAAATCAGCAGAGATCGGTGATTATATTTACCCAACAGATAATTTTATTCATAATTTGTCAAATTATACGTGACAATTGTTTTAACATAACAAAATTCATACTAATATTATAAATTCGAAAGTACTTGTCTGCCTTTTACCTTTTTACGCCTAAATGGCTGAACAGATCTAAATGAAATTTGGCATGGCGATCCCGGGACATATGCTACTTTCTATCTCGGAAAAGAGCGAGCGAAGCCGCGGGCATTTATTTAATTATTTATTAGCTGCTAATAAAATATAAATAATTAAATAAATGCACATTTATCAGAGTTTAAAAATTTGTCGCAGGTAAAAACGTATTCTCTATGTGCCAGTTTTTTAGTTTGTTCTTAAACTTCTCGAGACTCGGACTGGGGACTAGAGTTCTAGGGTGTAAGGAACACAGAGTTTTGATATCATCTCATCTAAAATCGCAGGATGATGATAATGTTTGGATCCCGGGATTTAAAAAGGATGTATGACTTTCTCTGAGCAGTGAATAAGTGACTTTGCCAATTTTATATTGCGTAAATCTGTTTTTTACCTTCTCTGATTGCATGGCATGACACTTTGTGGGAGGGAGAGCGGTGCACGCGAATCGCATTTTGTTGGATCTCATCAGAAATAGTTTTACGCGGAATTGTAACTAAATATTATTCATAAGTACTAATATCTCGACAATTTAAGCCTCCACCCCACAGCCGCGATTTTGAAGCGCGTCTTGTGTCGCGCGTGATTTGTTGCGATATTTGTTTGCAGTACATTTTATACTAACACGCATACGATCTAACACACTGCTGCGATTTCGCGTTTGGCGCGCGGCGTCTAGAATCGCGCTACCAAATCGCAACCAATCGCGCGACACAAGACGCGCTTGAAAATCGCGGCTGTGGGGTGGAGGCTTTATCATAATTTCTAGGAAAGGTATCATTCAGCTAATGTGTACTTACGAGACTGAAATCCGGACTGGTGCGAGTTTTCAGCGGTAGTGCGGGGTATCTCGCTCGCAGCGCGCCGGTCGCGACGGTCTCCAACGGTGGTAGCTGGGAAAAAATTATGTCAGTTCAAAGATCTTTAACTAGTTTATGCCCGCGGCTTCGCACACGTTGTTTCTATGGAAACTTCTATAATAGTTAATAGTTCTATAATATAGATAGATAGAAAACACTTTATTATACCACACAAATACAGGAAACAATACAGAGAAAAGCTTAGAAAAAAAGGAAGTATAAAGGGCGGCCTTATCGCTGAAAGCGATCTCTTCCAGGCAACCTTGGGATGGACTATACTACTTGGGATGGAATATATATATATAAGGTTATATCTATCCCATGAGAATGGTTTCGTGGGATAAGAAAGTATAGCCTGTTTGATTCCAGGCTTAAAGCTACACCTATGTAAAATTTCAGCCCGATAGGTTTAATTTATTTATTATTTATACATTTAAATATAAAAAAAATTTAATTGTGTGATGTGTCTGGCTGAAGACGCAAATAATTAATTTATCTATTTATCTATCAAAAGAAATATAATAGTAAAGCTTAGTAGCCTTGTTGTAATAATAGCCTTGTTGTAATATTAGCCTTATTGTAATAATAGCCTTGTTCTAATAATAACCTTATTGTAGTAATAGCCTTGTTCTAATAATAACCTTATTGTAGTAATAGCCTTGTTGTAATAATAGCCTTGTTCTAATAATAACCTTATTGTAGTAATAGCCTTGTGGTAATAATAGCCTTGTTCTAATAATAACCTTATTGTAGTAATAGCCTTGTTGTAATAATAGCCTTGTTCTAATAATAACCTTATTGTAGTAATAGCCTTGTTGTAATAATAGCCTTGTTCTAATAATAACCTTATTGTAGTAATAGCCTTGTTGTAATAATAGCCTTGTTCTAATAATAACCTTATTGTAGTAATAGCCTTGTTGTAATAATAGCCTTGTTCTAATAATAACCTTATTGTAGTAATAGCCCTGTTGTAATAATAACCTTATTGTAGTAATAGCCTTGTTGTAATAATAGCCTTGTTGTAACTTACAGTTTTGATAAACAGATAGGGATCGAAGGCGTCCACCCAGGTCATCTGCTCGCACTCCACGCGACTGCTGCAGGATGATATCACGTCCGCCGCCTCTTCCTAACGAAAATAAGTCACAAATCAAATAATATCCCAAAAAATTCGACTTCGACGGGACCCGAACCCACATCTTTTCCTGAGTACGGGAATGTGCTATCCAATTACACCACGAAGTCAAGTGATGATGCTGTGTGAATTATGTTATTCATTGTATTATTTATAGAATTAAAGTTTTTTCAATTTCTAGGTACTACGAAAAACCCACAATGAGAAAAAAATATCTAAAGCACAAAAAAGTTAAGTAATGTTCTGTCTTTGAGTGTTGTTTGTTGAGACAATGATGATCAGCTGGTTTTGGCCTATCCTTTAGTTCTGGTTGTAAAGAGCAGAGTATTACGTCACCGCGTAACTTCGTTCAGTTCTGCCTTACCTCTAAATCAGTTGGTTCCTCGTGATGTAAAGCCAGAGATTCTTCTGAATTCATGTCAGTTCCATTCTGTAAGAAAACAAAGACTGAATGACTATTAAGAAAGTTTTTAGAACTTTCGGCAACAATTAGTTGAACTTTTATTGTATTTAAAACGAGCTGTATCGGTGTTAGCTTTAGATATAGACAGACGGCCAGACCAACATAGCTCAAAGGAATAGCAAGCTGAAGTGGCTGTGGACCGGTCCCAAAGAACTGACAACTGGAGATATTGTGGCAAACATAGTGTAGGACGCCCTCCGGCCAGGGATCACGCCCTGGTATTAACTGCTGGCAGATGCTGGATGCAGCTGGACAGGACAGGATGCTATGGTGCAAGTTAGGGGAGGCTGCCGTCCAGCAGTGGACTATAAGGCTGATGAGACGCACTTAACTTTGGCTATGCAAACTCTGTAGCGTCGCAAGAGAACGATATCTGTTGACAATTTCAGTGACGCAGCGGGCCAAGGTCCGCCTGCGACGCAGGAGGTTGCGGGTTCGATTCCCGCCTCTAGTTAAATGTTTGTACGATGTGTAGATATTATATACTCCAGGTGTTGTTTCCTATGTAAATAAAAAATATCTATTTATGTAGTGTATTAAGTATATCAGTTATCTGGTACTCATAACACAAGCTCTACTAGGCTTGGGACTTGATAATGCTGTTTGGATGGTCCAGTATTATTGTCTCGCATTCATTGTCCAGCAGTGGACAGCGTGGACACTCACCCAGCTCTGGCTGTGCAGACTCTGTGTTAGCTCCCTCAAGAAGCCAGTCCCCGTCCGGGCTGACAGAGCTTGCAGGCTCTCTATGGCGCCGCCGGTAGCGTCGCAAGATGACGATATCTCGCATTCTCCCGGGCACTCTGTCTCTAGCATGGTGACGAAGTCAGCCTGCTGGAAAGAAAAATAAGTGTGTTAAACTAAATATTTTGGGTAATTAATTATTAGATTTTTAACACAGAATAAGAGGAACTTAGGCCATTTTTACTGCCTGGAGCTTGGTATGTTGTCGATCAACATTCAATATGGCTAAATGTCACTTAGCCATCTCGACAAATAAAATTATTTAGGTATTCCCAAAAAATCATTCTTAACACTCACCTGTACATATTTTTCGCCTCCTGCTAAGAAATCTGGCCCCAACTCTGTATCCAAATCATCAGTCGTAGATGTAGGCTGATACATCTCCAAATCATTACTCGACTTACGTCTCTTCAAACAATTATCGCTCGAAGAACAAGCCTCTACAGCTTCTTCGGTAGACATGATTTCATCATGAGATTCCTTCTCCGTCATCATCACACGAGCTGCTTTGTCCGCAAGAAAATTAATGTCTTCGTCCACTGGTAAGTTACAGTCCGGGAGAACAATGAAGTTGTTTAGACAGTCGCTTGGAAGGCATAGTTCTGAGTCAATATTCGCTTCGGAGTCAGATTCGTCAGATTTTGGTGTTGGGAAGTCTATGGTTGTTGTGTGAGGTTCGTACATTGTGATGTCATCTTCGTTCCAGTTGTCCTTCTTGGTTTTTTTCTTCGGGCTTTCATTTGTTGATGTGACAGTTGGTTTAGTTGGGCTTGTAGGTCCGATCTGGCGGACTTTGCGTATTGGGGAGCTGTTTAATGATGCTGATTTGTCAGTTTTGTCTAAACGACGGGTTTTGCGAGGAGAACTCATAGCTGAAGTGACTTCTGTTTTCTTTGTTTCTCGGTTTAATGAGCTGTGGCGGGTAGGGAGTTTCCGAATCTCTTTTGGCTTGATTTTCTCCATCTTTTTGATAGATGTTGACGATGATACTGTATCTTTATTCGTGCTGCGCACAACTGTTTGGAAGATGGGTTTCTTTGAGCACTCATTTTTGGGTTTGGTTTTGTGCGGCTCAACTGGTTTCTCCATGCTTCTGGTGATCTTAGTTCTGACTGGGTGAGTTTTAAGACAGTTTTTCAGTTTCTGGGACCTTGTGACACAGTTCTGGTTTGATAGAACATTCTTGATGTCCTTGATGACAGCTTTCTTCCAAGTCGGGGAGCACGGGAAGGGTTTCAGGGGCTTTTTGATAGGTTTTTTTGACAACTTGGAGACTTTGGTGGTTCTCTTTGAGAGCTGTGGCTCCCTCTTTCTGCTTCTTAGCTGCATCGCAAGTGCAGAGGAATACTGAACCTGAATAAGAAATGGTTACATATATTCTAATTTACTTAGCACTTTAATGTCAAGAAAAATTGGTTGACGATCATTGGTTTATTTCATAATAATTAATGTTAGGCAATTAAGTGAGGTAAAGGTTGGGTGAAATGGCAGCTCTAACATTGTTTTTTTAGTAAATTAATTATTCAACTGTAGTGATAATTTTCTAATTGTAAAGCTGTTTTTCTAAGGTAAATAAATAAATAATCATCATCATCATCATCACAGTGGCTATAGAACTCGTATCAAACTGTTCTAAATCTATGCGCGAGCGCAGCCTTTGAAGATTTGAAGATGCATTATTGGTAAAGGCTGACAAAATAGGTATGAGATTCCGAGATAGAATCTACTATCCGTCGAGGGTCAAAATACTTACATGAACTCAATTGGAGCAATTAAGTTACGAAATTAATCCATTTTGAAGGGATTTGCATTCACATATACTGAACGGAAGATGCAGTCACGGTTAAAAAAACAACCCAAACAACAATTCCTCTTTGTTTCACTGATAAATTGTTTTATTTTGGTTTCCAAAAAATTCGGCGCTACGCTCGTTCGCGCCTTTTTTAAACAACGATTTTTACAACATAGCACTGTTAGAACTGCGGAAAATCATGTCCAAAACACTGCACAAATATTTAAAACACCGTTTTGAAGGAGATACATGGGGATAAATATAAATTTACTGCATAAATTGCATCGCGAAAGTAAAAGAGCGGCGGCGAAGCATTATCGATTTTTCCACTGCTTTTTGGGTATCATTTTCACTGATTGGTGTAAAATATACGCCTGGTAACTTGGCGATATTATCCGTTTGCGGAAATACGAAGAAAATATACTCGTTACAATAATTACATTGTAAAATTACACGAAGGAACACAACACAAAGCCAAACAAATGTCAAAATGGCGGCGTTTCTTCCGGATTCACCGAGTTTTTCTGCAGGCAGATGGCGCTGCGAGCGACGCGCGCGCATGCGTTTCGGGATTGCTCCGAAATCGATAGGCGATGCGACGACGCGAAATATTTAGAAAGCAGAAAAAAAAGGAGTTTCAAATGTGCATTAAAAACTACAAAATCACACATAAATTATAGAACCCCCTCTTTTTCCAGTCAATTAAAAATTGCAATTGCATTGCTTGTCGCATTTTATTATTTGCATTGCACATATAAAAATATTAAAAACTATGAAAGAACTGGATACCTAGGACATTTCCGATATTTTCTTTGTCTGTCTACAAACCATAGCACTGGGCTTTGTTTTTTTGCTTTAGTGCCTACGCCTTAGAGAAAACCGTCTAATTATTCTACTATTAATTTTGGTCGGCCCGCAGCGCTGCCAGCATTTTAAATTGGAACCTACCTTTTGACAAACCTTTGCAAATAGATACATCTGTGGCAAATAGATGTCACTGCTTATGAAGTTGTGAGCACCATCTTGAGAATTCAAATAACTTGGTAATGCTACTCGCTGATAGATGTCACTACCAAAGAGTCTTCTTAGTTTTACTATTCGATAGTAGATGGCGTTACGAGTTTCGAAAATAATGTTTGCAGCTACAATTTGCTTTTGAAGTTACAAGGCGAAACGTAAATAGTTTTATTCAATTTTATTTAGTTAATTATTACCAATACCAAAGCAAACTATAATCTTTACACATCGTAAAAACATCCTACTGTGCTAGAATACGTTTACGCTGATTTCTTTCTGTTGTCATAATTACGAGCCCATCGCTATCCCACCTGACCACAGTGCGTCCTACACTACGTTTGCCGAGTCGCGGTCTCCACACAAGAACATCAGATGATGATGATGAAGTCAACAATGACACTAAACAAACTGGCAACAACAAATTAACGTTAAAAAACGTTTCAAATGAACAAAAGTGACTTGTGAAAAAGTTTAATTAAAAGAAATGCCTTCTCGTAGCGAAAGATGTGCTGAGGAAAGTCTTATTTTGTTTTAAAGGGTGTGGTAGTCGATGATGGGGCGCGTTTGAACGGGCGAGTTGAGTGGCTTTAGGTTTAGTGCGTGTTCGTGCAGTGCGACATTATTTTTTTGTACCTAGTTTAAATTTGTTCTGTGTTCTACAAAGATTAACACTAACGTTTTTTTTTAATTCGCCGCAAATCGTAAATTATGTTCTTCCTTGATCACTTGAGAGCCAGGAGTTTTATAGTTCTAAAGTTATTTTTGCCCCGAAGTATAGGTTTACTTCTAGGTATTTCATTAGCTACTCTCTAAAGATTTTCAGTTAAAGTTTTGGTGGAAAATAAATAGGTTTTAGGTAGTAAAAAATTAAGACTAACTGTGTCTGTTGTCTGTCTTTAAAATAGTGTACCTAAGAATTGTTAACTCGGTAAATATATATATTTTTTTATTTAACCCTAAAATGGGGAGGCCGCTGTCCAGCAAGCAGTGGAATCGTGAAGCCCGTTGATGAGGAGTCCTAAAATAACAAATATATAATAATATATAATAACATTAAGTACTAATACTTTATTCCTGCCTATGTGTTTATTCAAGTATTGGGTTGGTAAATATTTAGAAAAAACTGTAATCTTTACGTTAGGGCTTACCTAAGTAAGTTAGTCGGTAAGTAGTTAGGTAAGGTGCATAAGTGTGCATTAGACAGATTTTAACCCTTAATCACGTTCAAACTACTGGAAATTATTCATTTTTGTGAATAGTATCTAAGCTGTAAGTTGCCGAGTTGAAAATAAAAGCGCTCACGACTAAGTTACCAATATTTTTTTCAGATTTCAACAACACTTTTGTAATCAACATCATGCATCTCAAATCTCAGCCGGTTTCACGTATATTGTACTAGCTTCTGCCCGCGGCTTTGCACGCGTACTTTCGTTATAATAAGTAGCCTTTTATCTAAGTTAAGCTATGTTCTAAATTTCAGCTCAATCTGTTCAGTAAATTTGGCGTGAAGACGTAACAAATCCATCTATCCATCTATCCATCCAAACTTTCGCATTTATAATATTAGTGTGAAGTGTGATAGTAGGATGTGATAGTGATATAGTCCAGGCACGATAGGAAAATACTCCCTACCTAGATCTTTAGGTCTATCAGTAGCCAATTCATTGTGTGTGTATGTGAGTGTACCACTATTTTCACCGTTCATTGGTTCATTAATTTTTTTTATTCGTAATCAAACTGCAACCAATAAGCGGCGAAAATAGTATAAGTGATAAACTCACCCATCATCGACCCAAAGATTTAAATCGTATTTAACCAGAATTAGCAGATATTCATCTTAAATCTTAAAATATTTATTGTATACAACTAAAAAAATACACAAAAGTTGACAATTTAAAGGACATGTACAAAAAAGAGCATAACCCTACAAGAGCCAATCATCCAGAAATTATTTTATTTTCAGCATCATGCGTCTTGTGTTTTTCATATAATTTTTTTTTTGTTGTGTATACTTGTGCAATCGAATTATTTTTTAATTTTGAGATTGTATATTTATTCTATGCACTACACATAACGGTTTGGAGGAATCTTGTAATTTTGTGGTCTTATTTTAAATAAATAATTTGTAGTTTGTGGTCTACTGCGACGACTGGCACAATAGGTAAGTAAGTAAATCACTTAGTTTAGCAGTTATAACGCAGCATCATCTTAAAAAACGCTTAAAAACGTTGACTAATTAAAAAACTCCCTTCAAGAGGGTAGGTGTTTTTATCACCCTGATGCCTGATGCGTAGGTTGGCACAACTGTTTAATTTAACAAATTGTCTGAGAAATTATTTTTAGGAGTGTAATGTTAATCAAGTAAAAAATGGGAAAAATTTTAATTCCTTTTTTTTAAATTTAATATGTACCGTAAACCGGGGGTACTTTGCGCCTGCCAGGATATCTTTGCGCCAAATCGGATAAATGATTTTTTTGTCATAAAAAAATAACTTGTTGCTTTAACGGAATGATTGATATCCAAACATAGAACCAAATGTCAGAACACTTCTAAATTTTAAAATGAGATCGCTAGTACTGTTCTTTTCTCTGGAATGAGTCGCAGAGTGAAAGTGCATAAAAAATCAAAAAAAGAAGGCTGCCAAAATCCAAGTGTATCTGCGTAATCACATGTTCAATATTGGTAAGCTTTTGCTGTTACATTTGTTATGTATTCTCCTAGTCAATTTAGAAAGTATTAGGTCGCAATTATCACCCGATATTTTTATTTATATTTTTTTATGAGTCAGGTCAGAAAAAACCCAAAAATGGGGAGACTTTGCGCAGGCAAATGTAGACCATGATGTGGTGTCATCTTCGTTTGTGGTATTCCTGGAGACTTAACGCAAGGCTGTGACAGCATCTGGATGAATAAGACGCAAAAAGAAAGTTGATATCGCCCCCGGAAAAAGCATAGTCCACGAAATACTTGACGCTACTGAAGCCAGTGACGGGTGGGTTTCTAGAGCTGAAGAGGGTTCTGTAGGCATGCCACATACTAGCCAGCTTTCAGATGGTTACTTTGTCTATGATGAATCTTACGATGGTAACTTTCTGGAACCCGATAGACCTGACGAGAAGCCTTCAGAACAAGCAATCATATTCAAAGATGTTAGACGTGAAAAAGACGCTTTTGTGGGCGTAAAATAAGACGGTAAATTGTATCTTGGTGTGATTGTTGACTTCGATGAAGTTCACACTTGCTATCTGCAAGTGTTTGCGCAATGCAGAGATCAGTAAAGGCATGGAAATGGCCATAGACAAATATAAGCTATTTTGGATAGAATGATGTCATTGGATACATTGACCCTCCAAAAATGACCTACCGCGGCGGTTTTTTCTGTGTCAAAGAGCTGGACAACATAGAGTAAGGCATTGCGCCATATAGTACGTAAGGAATCTTTGCGCCATAGCTTTAATGGATAAGTTATAGGCGAGTTTAGAATATGGCGCAAAGTGTCCCCGCTGAAGAGGATACTTTGCGCCAAAGTTTGATAAAAAAAAAATAGGCTGATTATTGAGTTATAAAGTCGTACTAGTAAATATACTATTTAGAACATTATATTCGATCGTTTTAATCTATATCCTACACACAAAATAGATTGTTTTCATCTTTTAGAGGACAATACAAAAATCACTACAATTTTTGGCGCAAAGTACCCCCGGTTTACGGTACCTACTAGTTTTAATAATCATGGAAAGATTGCTTAGATTACCCAGGTAATGATAGTTAGTATTACGTGGGCAATTTGTAGTATTATATTTGTATTTTATTTATATAATATTAGTATTTGTATAATAGGTACCTATTAACAGGTTCCCTGTCCCCATACAAAGGTCTCATTGAAAGGTTCTACGCTCACTTATTCATTTCAAGATTCTCTTTTGTGTCAAGACAAAAGTTGTATATAAACACTTGTCTAAGAAGATTTTTGTAAAAATATAAATAAAAAAATAAAAAAAAATGATCACATGTGATTCATGAACGTACGGCAAAGGATCTAATATACCACGCCTGCTTGAGCTGTTTCAATGACAACCATGAAAACTGATGTGTGTTTGGACAAATATAGTGATTTCAAATGTGTTAACGATTATAATTACGTAAATAAAACTATGTGATTTTTGTAGAAAAAAAATGCCTTTTATTGCCAGCAAAATTGACCCCCATGCATAAAAAACAAAAATCAACAGATTTTATTTCGTCTATTTAATTTTGATGATGTGTCCTGTCACGTCCCATACAATAACTAAATTAGCCCGCCACGTTCAAATACAAAAAAATATCGGAACAAGCATAAAAAATTGTGCATATATGATTCATGAGCGTAACAGACCGGGTACAAAAACGGACAGGGAACCTTTTAAGCAAAGGTATCATAGTTTGACGAATTCATTACAGATGCAAGTGAGGTACTAACTACAAAAAAAATAATGATTTATCTATAAAAACTATCGCAGTTTCACGAATTCATTACGGATAACGTTTGATAACGTGTTGAACACAAATAAGGTTCGTAGTTAACCCGCTTAATTACGTCCGTATTGAAGGATTTGTTTGTCTGTTACATCATAATCAACCCTAAATCTTTTAGTAAGTACCTACCTAACTATAAGAGTGTTCGGTAGAATTTTTTTGTTTGCAACTGAAAATAAAATATATTTGTCTAAATGTCTCGAATTATAATAATGCTGGACAATCCACACAGCATCATCTAGCCCCAAGCTAAGCAGAGCTTGTGTTATGGGTACTAGATAACTGATAGAGGTACTTTTATAGACTACTACACTACACTTCATACGTAGAATTTTTTAATAGACATAGAAACCACCCAGAACACCCGGAACAAGTATCTGTAGATCGTAAAAACATTTATAGACCTGAGGCGGGAATGGAATCCACAATCTCGTGCGTCTCAGGCAGACCTCGTCCGCTGCGCCACAGAGGTCGTCTCATTAACTCATTTTGATTTGAAGAAAGGCTTGCCGCCTGATGGCCGCCATAGCCAGTTTATGAAATATTTAAGTGGCCAAAAAATTAAAAAACGCGTAAAAACTGCTACTTACAACAATTTTTTTATGTTTTGTATAATTAGATACCAGTACAGTTTATTTAAGGCGGTACCCTACCACGTTATTGTGTGAAGAGGATAGGCATAGGATTTCGCGTTCACAGGAGCGGGACAGAGCAAAGCGGCGTAAGCTCAAAAATCAAGTTTTTAGTAGTTATTTGCTCCCCACAAACATTAGAATAGTTAATTGAAAAAAAGGCAACATATAAAATGTTCTTTATACTTAGCTCAATTACTATGCTTAATCTCAAGGTCGTATCATCTGTATTTATTGAGAAATTAGGGTTTTAGTAAAAAATTAGAAGTAACTTTGCGATTTTTTTCTATCGAGAAAATTTTATGGAATCGTGTTTTCGAAACATATGATCGATAGAATAAGTTCTGAACTTTACCATATATAAATTTCAAAGTTAAATATTCAGTAGTTTGGAAGATATGGAGGTCCGACGGAGTTGAAAATAAGCAATTTGAGGGTAGGTACCCCCTTAACCCTAAAGCGTAGCAGGTAAAGCTAGAAATATAAAATAAAATAGGCACATACAGGTGTTTTTTTGTTGGATGGACGGATGGATGATATGGATCAGTTGAGCTACTTGTAGATTGCTGGCAGCGCAACAGTCTGCAGTTAGCTCAATTGTTTCATCGTAAATACTAGTTTTAATTAGTTTCTATTATTTGGTTGTAATTTTCTTTAATAATAAAGACACCCTTTGTGAGAGATACTAAATCTAAGTTTTTGTTATTTCTTGACATATATACGAATATGTGTTTTTTTAATTATATTAAAATAAAGGGACTTTGTCGCTTTGCGACCACACCGCCCTACGAATATCTTATTTGTTAGGTAGGTAGGAGATAAGGTAAGTAGGTACCTACCCAAGTATTTGCAATGCAACTCAAACAAAAACAGACAGTCACACTAATATTATAAATGCGAAAGTTTGGATGGATGGATGGATGGATGTTTGTTACCTCTTCACGCCAAAGCTATTGAACGGATCAGGCTGAAATTTTGCATACAGGTAAATCTAATCCTGGAATCAAACATAAGCGAAATTAATTATCCCATAAATCAGTTCCCATGGGATAGAAATTACCTCAAAACGTTTCCATAGAAACAACGCATGCGAAGCCGCGGGCAGAAGCTAGTTTTTAATAAGTCAACTTTGGAAATGATGGGAAATGAATCTGCCATGAGACGAGGAAGTATTCTTTTTTCATACGCCTATTTCGTCCCACAGATAAGGAAAGGATTCTCTGAAATCCTTCCACTCGATGCGATCAATTTTTAAACGCGTACCGTCCTACTGTATATCGTGGATAATTTTAGGTATTAAGGTTAGGTACCTACTTAAATGTAGATGAATGAGAAATGTAGACAGCTGCGTGGTCTCGGCTTAGAATTTGCACCACCCAAATCTTCCCGCGGGTGTCGTAAGAGGCGACTAAGGGATATCCACCGGGGGCGGGCAGCAGCGCCCCCTGCAGAACCATTCTACCACCAAACTGCGATCCCCAACCCGCATGCCCAGCGTGGGAATTATGGGCATTACCCCCCATGAGATAAAAGCCAATAAGGCGTTTACCAGGGGGAGGCCTGCGTCCAGCAGTGGACCAACACAGGCCGTTGAGGTTGAGGTTACTTTTATTTTTTAATAAGAATGCTTATTCGATCGTTATCGTATCATGCTATGGGTACAGCAGACCGAGCGAGGGCGAGCGAATGGAAACGAGTGGGATTGGTCGATCGGTACGTTCGTTGCATTTTTCTGTGATCTTGCGACAGCCGCCGCAGCACGGCCGAAGGCGAACGAAGCCCTCGTTTGGGCTCGCTTACTTTCGCCATGACGTCCACACTGGTTCGTTCGCGTTCGTTCGTTAGCCTTCGCTTGCTCTCGCTTGCTTGGTCTCGTAAATTTGCTTTCAAATAAAATTAATTGATTAATAACCTCACAACTCACAAGAATTATTGTTTAATTTAAAGGACTATTGTTTATGTAACTGAGTTGTTTAACAAATGTTCTCTATCTATAACTATAGAAAACATACCTATCTTAGGTATGTAATTAAAAAACACTTGTATGGAGAATTGCAAGTAAGATACCTATAGGTATTCTTATAGAAAAAATACCTGATATTAATACCATCTGACATCACAAATTGACAAAACAATTAGACGACCCAAAATATTAGGTACAATATCTAACCCAAATATTAATTCAAACTATTCTAATAAAATCAGTCCAACAAGAAAAATCACAATTAAGTTACATACAGACAACTCCTTTTACAATAACAAACAATATTACAATATAATACAGTCACTGAACAAAAATAAAAGGCAATGCATATCCGAACGTGATAAAAAACAGGCTCCGCCCTTCAAGTGGGCAGGCCACGCCTTCAGTGGTGGGGGCTCCCTTATTCGCCAGTCTAACCGAACATTCGCGGGCAACACACATTGGCTGGAATTTTTTAAATTTCGAACCAGAAAACTGTCAAAAACCTGCAAAAATAGCAAAATACACGTCAAATATTTTGACAGTGACGTTTCTCAGTGATAGTGAAGTGAAAAGTGGATTTAGAAACAGTGTAGTGATCATGGGATTGGATGGAAAGGTATGGCAATTATCGGCCGGTTTGATTCAGTAATTGGCCGAATTCCTGCCAGTAATTAGCATGGCTCATTATTGGTTAAGAATTGGTAATGTAACTGATTGGTTACGATCAGCTCATTGATGCACCGAGAGGTTAAAAAATTTAAGGTTTGACAGATTTTTTTTAGTCTCACTAGCTGCTGGGTGTGGCTTTACGCGCGCTTTTCCTGGATAAAAGTATCCGTTCTTCCCAAGGATACGATCGATCTCTTTTCTAAATTTCATTGAGAATCGTCCAGCCGTTGTCGTGAACAGGAACAACATAAGTATTACGTATTATTTCCATCTACGAAGTTTATTATTTGAATATTAGAGGCATATGAATATTAAGCACAAAGAAAATTATATAACAGAATAAAACAATCACAATTAGGTACCTAGTATAGATTATTAAATTTGTATTAATCGATCAAAAATGCTTTAATTCCGTAAATACAATCATTGTGCGCTTAGAAAAGGTCAAATTCTTAAATTTAAAATTGACATGGAAATAAAGTGATATTTTTTTATTTCTGTCGTTTCGGTATGTTGACTAAAGTAAAGAAACAACGAGGAAACCTTTAGCCTTTAGTTGTTATTTTTTGAGAGTAGAGAAAAGTGTGTTTTGTAGTCTTAACTAGATATTTGACCAATAACACGAATGCTCGGGTTTTTTACTTTTTCATTTATCCAAATGAGTAGGCACTGCATTGCTTATCCAAGTTAAATGAAGGGTTAATAAAAAGAGTGCAATGCGGAGGTTAAGCGCTAAGGGGTTTCTTCTGAAACGAAACGGTAAAACGGAATAGTTATCTATATTGCGAGGAATATTCGACTTTTCGAAACGACTTCGAAAAAGGTAGTTTCTAAATTCGGCTGTATGTAGATAAGAAAGGGAGAAACAAGACCCGTCAAGTGCGAGTGTAACTCGCGCGCCGAGGGTTTCGAACGTTTGTGAACAAGTAGGTATGTACTAAAGGTACCGGTTAGAAACTCCGAAATTTAATGAAGACCTAAAACTAGTAGGTACCAACCTACATTTCAGATGGATCTCTCTGCATGCTTCGGTGATAGGGTGTAGCGGTAAATTTTTCGACTTTTTTCAATATATTTCGCAAAGTATTAAACCTAAAGAAATTTCAAAAACTTTTGAAATGTACAAACTGATACCTTTCATATGATACCCCACTTAGTGGGGTAGCCCCCCCTTTTGAAAATTATCCCACCCCTTTTTGTCAATTTTTCAAAAAGTATTCGTTTTACAGACTTCTCGAAAGGAAAAAAATTCAATAAATCAAAAAGTCAGGTAGGTACACTACTTAACTATACTTAGTAATATTATATAAAAATATATTTTCGTCTATCTAGTAGGTATGTAGCTGTACCTTAGCAGAGCTCTGTCCCTCGCACTAGGTCTCTGATGAGCCTGTGGGGCGGGTAAGTGATTCGCTTTGGAATCTCATAGCCTATGAAAAAAAGATAAGACCTATGTTTTTTATATGTAGGTATATGTTCACCGATTTTTCCGTCAAACGTGGACTGATTTTGATGATTCTTTTGTTTTTGTATAGAGAATAATCCCCGGGAGGATTACTATTTGTTCCAAACAACTTAAAAACGTTGTTTATTAAAAAATAATAGTTGTAATAATCTCAAGAGGCGCAAATATGCAGGTCTCGACAGAGCCTACACATTTGCTCCTCTTGAAGTCGAGACCCTAGGTCCGTGGGGTACCGAGGCTCTGCGGGATTCTTAAGAATTATCTCTCGCGTCTGGTCTATTCGACGCGTGCCCCGAGAGCTGGTGAGTATCTGGCGCAGCGCATCAGCATTGCCATACAGCGGGGCAATGCAGCCAGCGTAGCGACGACGCGACGACTGGTGTTGATATGGATCAGTTGAGCTACCTGTAGACTGTTTGGAACAGTCAGCAGTTAGCTCAATTGTTTCAATTGTAAATACCTACTAGTATAATTTTCTTTGTGAATAAAGATATTTTAGCAATAAATTAAATTATTTCGTTTCGTTGCTGGAGAAAAACATTCTGTTTAATTTTCATATTTTAAAAAGTAGATATGACAACCATGACAACATCACAAATTCAATCACTATTTTGACAAAAATAGACAACATTGCATAGACGGACTTTTTTTTCTATGTTTTAATTTCTCGTTGGACGTGATGTGTAAATTATCAAACCCTTCTTTAAATCCCTAATCGGGGGCGAAGCCCTAAAAAAAGTGGCCTATTGTTTAAGTTAGGCTACATTCTAAATGTATGCCAAATTTCACTTTGATCTGTTCGGTAGCTTTGGAGATCCTAGGTAAGAAAAATTTCACATTTCTTAAACTTTCGGCTTTATAATATTACTAGCTTCTGCCTGTGGCTTCGCACGCGTATTTTCGGTGTTATAAGCAGCCTAACATCTAAGTAAGGCTTTGCTCTAGATAAACGTACGCCAAATTTCATCTTGATCTGTTCAGTACCTAGTTTTGGAGATCCTAGGTAGATCGCAATCCGCAGTCGGCGAAGGTCGGTACAAACTTCTGTCCCACCTCGAGTAGACAGAAGTTTGTACGATCTGCAAATATTGTATTAGTAGCTGCCGCCCGCGGCTTCGCACGCGTTGTTTCTATGGAAACGTTAAAAGGTGATTTCTATCCCATGGGAACTGATTTATGGGATAAAAAGTATAAGCCTATGTTTGTTTCCAGGATTATAATTATCTGTATACAAAATTTCAGCCCGATCCGTTCAGTAGTTTTGGCGTGAAGAGGTAACAAACATCCTTCCATCCATCCATCCAAACTTTCGCATTTATAATATTAGTGTGATGTATATCAGTTATCTAGTACCCATAACACAAGCTCTGCTTAGCTTGGGGCTAGATAATGCTGTGTGAATTGTCCAGAATTATTTATTTATTTTAATTTACGGATGATATTTAATTTCTTGCGTAAACGAAGCCTTGGGAAGAATCTACCAATACTCGATGCTAGGATCCAAGATAATTTATGTCAACAGAGATATCACACTAGTATTATAAATGCGAAAGTTTGGAAGAATGGATGTATGGATGGATGTTTGTTACCTCTTCACGCCAAAACTACTGAACGGATCAGACTGAAATTTTGCATACAGGTAAGTCTAACCCTGGAATCAAACATAGGCGACTTTTTGTCCCATAAATCAGTTCTCATGGGATAGAAATAACCTCAAAACGTTTCCATAGAAACAACGCGTGCGAAGCCGCGGGCAGAAGCTAGTTTATGAATTAAAACCTTTAAAACAGAAAAAAATTACAGAAACTAAGGTAACAGCTAGGCTATCACTAAACAAAAGCATCAACAAGGCGTTACTGCACAGGTTCAGCAAAAAAGGTTCAAAATCGAGTTCAAAAACGGAAGAGAGGCGAATTTAATTATGATAGAAAGCTCCAACCTCTTTGCTCAGATGATAATATCAGTGCAGTGTCGTTACTTACTTTTTTCCCGAAAAGGTTTTTCTGTCACCCTTTTAAAAGAATCTTCTAGAAATACCTTACTGAACGGAAAAAAACCTGCTCAATTTATATTGAATTATTGTTAATTATATTGTCACAGATGCGTTTTGAAATAATAACCAAGTAATTAATGATAACATAAATTAAGTTAATGTATTGGCTCAACCAAAATAAAAATTGCAATAATTTTAACGAACGCTAATTTAATTTACACAGGTGTTAATATTTAATAAATAATTTATTTAATGCACTTCTTGATCAAACTAGGTCAGTATTATAGTTTAGATCGATAGGTACTTAGGTATACTTACTCGGCTTTACGAAAAATTGAAATTGTAATTGAAATTGAAAATTCATTTATTCAGACATAATATCATCTATTTTGTTAGTAACACAATATAATTAAAATTGAGAATGGTAGTATAATTACAAAACAAATCAATCAATCAGTAATAATAATAATTTCAATTATGATGCCATGTACATATTAATATAGTGAGCTTTGTAGACGACCTCTATAATAAAATAAAGTATAACAAAAAAACAATTCTGACAAACGGTTGAAGAAAAACTGTTGAACAATTTAAAAGTAGTTATAAAGTTAGAATAAAGATATAATCTATCTATCTATCTTATGACCAACTACGTACACAGTTTGAACAATAATTAATGTTTTATTCTTAAAGTGAGATCACGATTAGCCTTAATATATTTAGCGAAAAATAAGAGTAATTCTTTTTAGGAATAGATAATATTCGGTTAAAAAGAACCTCATTTCTTATATATATCTTTAATCGCAAAGAATATTACAATCATTTAATAGAAATAAATTAGACTACTAGTATTTACAATTGAAGCAATTGAGCTTACTGCAGACTGTTGCAAACAATCTATATTATATGTAATAGACAGAATTAATTTCAGTTCAATACAATACTATTTTCTACCCGTGGCTTCGCACGCGTTGTTTTTATGGAAACGTTTAAAGGAAATTTTTATCTCATTGAAACCATAGATTATATCTATAATGGGAACTGTTTTACGGAGTAAACGTGACCTATGTTTTATTCCAGGCCTGGAACTACCTGTATGCAAAATTTCAGCCTCATGCATTCAGTAGTTTTGGCGTAAAGGAGTAACAAATACATCCATCCATCCATCCATCTAAACATCGAAGCAATAATATTAGTGTGACAATAGGTACAATAAAATACAAATATACCAACAAAAATACATACATTACATTACACATAAGACACAAGTACCTACATAGTTAGGTAAAAGTTTCTTAATAAAAAAAACATACAGACGAACTGAGAACCTCCTCTTTTTTGAAGTCAGATAGCAAAATATCCATCTTACTAATATTATAAAGCCAAAGTTTGTGAATCTGAATGTTTGTTACCTAGCATCTCCAAAACTACTAAACAGATCAAGATGAAATTTGGCGTACGCTTAGAAAAAGCCTAACTTAGATAATAGGCTACTTATTATACCGAAAATACGCGTGCGAAGCCGCGGGCAGAAGCTAGAAGTAAATAAATAAATAACACTGGACAATCCATACCCCATCATCTATCCCATAGAAATTAGGCCCAAGCTAAGCAGATCTACAATAGTTCCACTTTCTCATAACAGATAGCGCTACCTGACGCTAATCAATTTGACGACCTCTGTGGCGCAGCGGGCGAATGTCCGCCTGCGACGCAGGTTGCGGGTTCGATTACCGCCTCTGGACAAATGTTTGTACGATCTGCAGATATTTGTTCAGGGTGTTCTTCATGTTTTCTATGTATAATAAAAAATATCTATCTATGTAGTGTATTGTACCTATTATGTCTATCAGTTATCTAGTACCCATAACACAAGCTCTGCTTAGCTTGTGTATGCTAGATAATGCTGTGTGAAAAGATAAAATTAGACTCAACCTCCTTCTCAACAGCCTGTATTGGTCCACTGCTGGACGCAGGCTTCCCCCTGATAAGCGCCTTATTGGCTTTTATCTCATGGGGGTAATGCCCATAATCCCCACGCCGGGCATGCGGGTTGGGGATCGCAGTTCGGTGGTAGAATTGTTCTGGCGCTGCTGCCCGCCACCGGGGGATATCCCTTAGTCGCCTCTTACGACACCCGCGGGAAGAGTTGGGGTGGTGGAAATTCTAAGCCGGCACCACACAGCAAAATGAGCTTTTAGGGCTTTCATTTAGATCTGAAACTATGCAAAATTTCATGGCGATCCGTTTAATATTAGATAAGTATGACCGATAAGTAGAAACTTCAACCTTTATAGTATAAGTAGTATAAAGAGTACTGACTGCCTCGTTGGTCTAGCGGTCAGCTTGTTCAACCGCTGATTATGAGGTCCTGGGTTCAAATCCCGGGTCGGGCCAATAGTTGATAAATGGGTTTTTCTAGCAAGAAAAATTCACAGTAGCAGCCCGGAGCCAGGAAGTCGGCGGTGTTGCACCCCCGTGCCTCGGGAAGCACGATAAGCCGTTGGTCCTACGCCTTGCCTCTCCCCGCTCGTGAGTGAGGGAATAGAGAGTGCACCTGTGTTTGTACACGCACTTGTGCACTATAATATCTCCTTCGCATCTGGCTAGTCTCCGATGAGACTGGCCGCCGTGGTCGAAATTCGGCTAGGAGGACATGATTATGAAGATAAGTCGGCAATTAGCTCAATTGTTTCAATTGTAAATACTAGTATAATTTTCTTTGTGAATAAATGTCTTTTACTAAGACAAAGATTATGAAGATTATTATAAACTCTAAGGTTTTTACCTGATAGGTCAGTTTAGTTCAGTTATTTATTTATAAGAAACCTAGCTTCTGCCCGCGGCTTCACACGCGTCTTTTCGGTAATAAGTAATAAGTACCCTATTAATTAAGTTAGGCTTTGTTTTAAGCGTCCGTCAAATTTCATCTTGATCTGTTCAGTAGTATTGGAGATCCTAGGTAACAAAAATTCAGATACAAACTTTCAGCTTTATAATATCAGTTGTATAGTAGAATAGGATAGGATTTGTTTACATGTCAAACACATACATATACTTATCAAAATAACTTAGCTAGGCACAAAATAATGTAAAAACTATGTACGTAATAATTGTCCTTGGTAATCTTACGTATCGTATTGAAATATTATAAGTGTGAATCTACGACATCGGCGTCAACAAATTTGTTAACGAAGGATAAAATAGCTATAGTATTAATATCTATTATTATTCCAGTTCTTCCAACTTTTAAAGTTTCATCGGAATCCGTTCAGCAGTTCCCGCACATTGTGATAAATATCCGCGAGATGATTCATGATTGATTGCTGTCGATATAGAGCGATTTTTATCAAATAAAAACGCGTACGAAGTCAATTTATAAAAATTATCTACTGATGTCCTCAACAGCCTATGTTGGCCAACTGCTGGTCACCAGGCCTCCCTAAAAAAAGCTTGGGACGGGTTTTGCTCCAACTCTAATAATAACAACTAACAGGCTAAAGGTTTCTTCGTCGCTTCTTTACTTTAGTCTACATACCGAAGCGACTGAAATAAAAAAATATCACTTTATTTCCGTTTCAGTGTTTAGTTTTATAATTTGACCTTTTCTAAGTGAACATTTATTGTATTCATGGAAATAAAGAGTTTTTGATTTTGATTTTGATTCCTGATAAGCGTCTTGTTGGCTTCTATCTTATTGGCTTTTAATTTTATAATTTGACCTTTTCTAAGTGTACATTTATTGTGTTTATGGAAATAAAGAGTTTTTGATTTGATTTCATTTGATATCTCAAGTGGCGTAGACCGGCGTAGTGCGCATAATACCCAATAATTGGACTTCAATCTAAGATAAAGGAGAATTCTAACTATTATCTATGGAAATCGGTTGAAATCTATCAAACTATTAAATAAAAAAAATGCCAGGACGTACTTTGTTTTGGGTTGAATTGATGCAGGTTTATGTATGAGGTATACTTATTAATGGTAGCCTTTTTAACCGACTTAAAAAAAATAGGAGGTTCTATATTTGGTTCATAACAGTATTAGAAATTTCTGTAGTGTACACACTTTTTGAATATCTGGTGATAGTGAGCTGGTGAATATCTGGCACAGCGTATCTGCATTGCCATACAGCGGGGCGATGCAGCCAGCGTAGCGGGGACGCGACGACTGGTGTTGATATGGATCAGTTGAGCTACCTGTAGATTGTTTGCAAAAGCAGTTAGCTCAATTGTAAATACTAGTATAATTTTCTTTGTGAATAAAGATTTTTCTCTTTTTGAATTATTTTGAAGAACTTATTTTACCCAATCTCCGAAGTATGCAGAGCAATCCATCTAAAATGTAGTTCCTAGTACCCACTATTTTTAGGTAGGTATTCATCAAATAGCGATGTCTCTAACCGGTACTAAATTAACAAACGTTCGAAACCCTCGGCGCGCGAGTTACACTCGCACTTGACGGATCTTGTTTACTATAATATGTTCGTCGATTTCTTCGTCAATTTATCTTCGTTGTGGTTTTCTGAAGAAGTTAAAGTCACGCTTTTTAAAGCGTTTATCATTATTAACATATTCGCGAATAGTACAAAGAAGTTTAAGGCGAATAGTAGGGGTGATAGTGGCGCCACTACATATTTAATTTAATCATTAAGTTATTCAAAGGAATTATCAAAAAATCGGACCGCTGGTAGACGATACCTATCACAAGCTTTTAATTAATGTATCTGTAATAGTTTCGTTTTGTGTTATTCAATCAAAAACCTTGTTTGGAGAGCTTGGTGGCCACCAATAGGAACTAAACTCTTGAAACAAGTATCTGCCTAAATAATACAGTGCAAAACTATTATAGATACATTTAAAAAAAGCTTATGATAGATATCGTCTACGTGCGGTCCGATTTTTTGATAAATCCTTTGTGTAACGTAATTATAAAATTAAATATGTAGTGGCGCCACTATCCACCCTACTATTTGCCATAAGTAAAAGTTTAGATTCTATTCTATTTGCCTTTACTTTGTTTTAATTATTGTTCTATTGTTGTAAATTTGTTTAAATCTATTAAAATTAAGTTTAGTTTTTTATAAATTAGTTGTAGTGTTGTAGAGTCAGCAACCTGTAGCGATAATCCTATCCTACTAATATTAAAAAGCCGAAAGTTTGTGAAATCTGAATTTTTGTTACCTCGGATCTCCAAAACTACTGAACAGATCAAGATGAAATTTGGTGTACGTTTAGAGCAAAGCCTAACTTAGTTAATAGGCTACTTATTATACCGAAAATAGGCGAGCGAAGCCGCGGGGAGAAGCTAGTTATTGATAAGCTTATCATATTTGAGTAGGTACAACGTAGAGGGCTATATTTTTACTAAATTTATCATGTAACTCGTATAGCTTTAAAATATAGTTGTTTGTTGTGTCTGTATTTAATAAATAAACAGTTATTTTCTGCTATAATTTACGGTGCTAATTTAGTCATGTTTAACGCAGACTGAAAGTTAATTTTATAGTTAGTCGTTATTATTATAATTTTATTGTCCTCTTTGCCGAATTTCGACCACGGCGGCCAGTCTCATCGGAGACTAGCCAGATGCGCAGGACATATTATAGTGCACAAGTGTGTGCAAACACAGATGCACTCTCTATTCCCTCACTCTCATAATCGATGGGACGGCGGACCGACACGAGCGGGGAGAGGTCAAGCGCAGGACCAACGGCTTGACGTGCTTTCTGAGGCACGGGGGTGTAACACCGCCAACTTCTGCTACTGTCAATTTTTCTTAATAGAAAAACCCAAATACATAACAACTATTGGCCCGACCCGGGATTTGAACCCAGGACCTCTTAATCAGCGGTTGAACAGTAGGCCTGCGTCCAGCAGTGGACCAATGCAGGCTGTGGTGAGGATGAGGCCTATCTAATGGTAATTGTAATTGTAATATTCGTAAGTATAAGTAATTGTAATAGTTGCAAGCTGTTCTAGTGAACCAATAAATTAATTTTCTTTCTTTTCTTTCTTTATTCTTTCTATCTGACGACCTCTGTGGCGCGGTGGGCGAAGGTCCGCCTGCGACGCAGGAGGTTGCGGGTTCGATTCCCGCCTCGGGACAAATATTTGTACGATCTGCGGATATTTGTTCAGGGCGTTCTGGTCGTTTTCTATGTATAATAAAAAATATTTATCTATGTACTCGTATATTATTATGTATATCAGTTATCTAGTACCCATAACACAAGCTCTGCTTACCTTGGGGCTAGATAATGCTGTGTGAATTGTCCAGCATTATTTATTTATTTATCTCCAGCAGTGGACGTGTGGGCTGGTATAATGATATTATTTGACCGCAGCTAACACCAAGATTGCATATCACATAATCTCCAACGCGTGCGAAACCGAAGCTAAACACTAGTCTAAAAAAACAAAAGGAAAATACATTCACAGGCAATTTTGCCAATATAATAGACCTTATTGCTTAAGTGCTAAGGTCGGTTTCATTTGTTGAGAAAATAGGCTGGTTAGCCAACGACGTGTGTGGTCCAAAGTGATACGTTTGGATGTATGCTCTACCTTAGAAGAGTTTTTTTTTGAGTTTTCGCTATTTGCCGTGACTTTTTTTCTTTGAATTGTCTGATTTTAAGACTTAGGCTACGATAGTATTATTAAATACTAGTTTCTGCCCGCGGTTTCGCACGCGTTGTTTCTATGGAAACGTTTAGAGGTTATTTTTATACCATGAGAACTGATTTATGGGATAAAAGTAGCCCATGATTGCTTCCAGGTTTGTTCACTCTTCACGCCAAAACTACTAAATGGATAGGGCTGAAATTTTGCATGATGTAGCTCTAAGCCTGGAATAAAATATAGGCTACTTTTTATCCTAAAAATCAGTTTCCATGGGAAATAAATTATACCCTTCAAACGTTTCCATAGAAAACCACACGTGCGAAGCGACGAGC
Organism: Eupithecia subfuscata; assembly: GCA_963564075.1. Taxonomy (NCBI): domain Eukaryota; kingdom Metazoa; phylum Arthropoda; class Insecta; order Lepidoptera; family Geometridae; genus Eupithecia; species Eupithecia subfuscata. The sequence goes on along the minus strand of OY751124.1, from coordinate 8,843,130 downwards.
CGAAACTAGTATCTATATGAATACATTCATTATAACTACACTACTCAGTTTATTACCATTAAATTTAAAATGATGACATCAAGACACAAAAAAAAATAAGCATTTGATGTCAAAAGTCTTTGGTGTTGAATTTTTTGATAAGGAGTTATGATTTGTGGAAATAAGTACCTAGTTGTATATAATATACATAATAAAGCAATAGTTTTGATTATTATATCTTAATTTTTTTACAAATCTTTACGCTTAACCAATTTAGTTATAATCAAATATAGACTAAACCACGTCTATTTTACTAGAAACTTTACAAAAACGCGGATCACGCTTTATTCGATCCTTTACGTTACGAAAGAAGTGTATAAAACAGTAATATTTTCTTTTATCAAAACAATATCAAGTTTATTTTCGTAGCTGTAAAAATAAATAACAAAACGAAATTACAATAACATTGTGACATAAATTTACAATGTTACATGAACGATATCAACAGCTTGTATTATTTCATTTTAATAAAATTCACTGACCTGTCCGCTTTTTAATTAATAATTCATTGACTTGTCACTTCTGATTAATTGATTAGTTGGTATCGGTTGTGTTCAGTTCATTGACGATGCTTTTACGTTTATAATAAACTAGCATCTCTCGGTACCTACACGAAATCGCGGGGAGATGCTAATTTGCAGTGGTACCTTCTTCCACTGTAGAGAAAAAATTGAAATGAAGATAAAATTAACTAAGTAAAACTTTTTGACAAAAAATTTTTAATTTAAAATTTCACATGTCTATGAGCTTATTTTGTGAGCCTAAAGAATAAAACTTTACTGATATCTGATTCCTATGATTTCTAGGTAGTATTCAGATAAAACTAGCAATAGAGCACGCATTAATAATGTAGGAAGACATTATAAAGTTATAGAATTGCTAATTGTAAAGAAAATTGACAAAAATAATTTTTTTTTTATTATGTACATGTCTACATTATGCAGGTCTCGACAGAGCCTACACATTTTGTCCCCTTGGAGTCGAGACCCTAGGTCCGTGGGGTACCGAGGCTCTTCGGGTTTTTTAAAAAATTATCTGAGCGTCTGGTCGAAGCGACGCGTGACCCGAGAGCTGGTGAGTATCTGGCGCAGCGCATCAGCATTGCCATACAGCGGGACAATACAGCCAGCGTAGCGGGGACGCGACGACTGGTATTGATATGGATCAGTTAAGCTACCTGTAGATCGTTTGCAACAGTCTGCAGTTAGCTCAATTATTTCAATTGTAAATACTAGTTCTAATTTATTTCTATCAGTTGATTGTGATTTTCTTTGTGAATAAAGAGAAATTCTTGTACGAACAATTTGTAAGAAGTAGAGCAACATTTATACAGTCTGTATTTTGCAAGTTGCAGTATCGTAATAGCTACGTGTCGATATATTAAAAAAAAACATTGTTTATCAATACCTCCGAATATAGAGGTAGTATGTTTGAATGTTTGCTTGTTTGTTTGTGACCTCGTTACTGTACAACTTAAGCAGAGTACCTACATGTAGCTAAAGTTCTTCCTACGGAGATCAATGTTCAGTTTCAAAATTTCTTTATTAACTAAAAAATTGGTTGTCCGTAAAGTCGGTTTACTGACGATAGTTGAACGTGACAACGCAGACGCATCGCTCACTCAAGTAGGAGAGAGACGGATGTCGAGCGCTCTCGCTTGCACTTCAAGCCTTACATGGAACGCCTCAGAGCGAGGTAACGCCGCATGACGAGGTAACGCCGCATGACGTCATGTTTTTTCGTGCGTGCAGCCGGCTCTATCGAATTATAAGACGTTGTCACGTCAAAAAATATAATGTTACAGAGGACTAGTGTAGATTTTATCCTAGTGCTTTTAAACATAACTTTTGGGCTGTTTTTTTAAGCCATACTTGGCTTATTTAAATACTACGGAGATAATTCTTCCACTTTAAACTAAATAATAATAAAATGCGGTTTTGCAGCGCCTCAGGTATGTTCGCCGAGGCTCGTACTGACTCATTTGATGCAATATGGCGCAAAAAAACAGCCTCACTGCTCAGCAGAACCCGCGGGAGCAGCAACAGTATCCTGAATGCGATATCTATCAAATTTGATTGTCCTCTGATGTATGCCCTACATCCCTGTTTAATATTAAGTACTAAACCTCTAGCCCTAAGTGTACCTACTAACAAAATAGACTAAGTTGTCTGAATAAAGAAATTTTTATTTTTTATTTCATTTATTTAATAATGAAAATGCTGGACAATCCACACGGCATCATCTAGCCCCAAGCTAAGCAGAGCTTGTGTTATGGGTACTAGATAACTGATATACTTAATACAATACACTACATGGATATATATTTTTAATATGCATAGAAAACATTCAGAACACCCTGAACAAATAGAAAGATCATCTCTATAAGTCGTGTAGATAAAGCTTGGGATTGTAAAACTGTTGTCCGGCTTAGATTGTATTTGACTATATCACCTCCCTATACTCAAATGCAACTCTGATTAAAAGCACATCTGATTCTAAAAAGATGAATTTTTGACAGATAGGTACCTATTCATAGAAAATTATTCGGAGGTTATAAAAATACCTAATGGTGAAATCATCGACGACAACCTCGGTGGCGCAGCGGGCGAAGGTCTGCCTGCGACGTAGGAGGTGGCGAGGTCGATTTCCACCTTGGGACAAATGTTTGTATGATCTAAAAATATTTGTTCCGGGTGTTCTGGATATTTCCTATGTATAATATAAAGTAACTATAAGTATATGTATTGTATTAAGTATGTATATCAGTTATCTAGCACCCTTAACACAAGCTCTGCTTAGCTTGGGGCTTGATGAAGCTGTGGAGATTGTCCAGCATTATTTATTTGTCATCTCTATGTTGTGCAGATAATGAGTTTGATTGAAAATGTCACGCTTTTCTGCTTGGTTCTGATACACCTATCTAAATAATTTAATTTAGTACGAAATAAATAAGTTTTGGTGTATCAAAGTGTTTCGAAGTAGATTATTAATGTATTTAGTATAATACATTTTATTTTTCGAATACCTACCTAGTACCAGTAATTCTTTAATCATAACCGTTATAGGTCTATACTATAACGGTTATGATAAAAGAATTATTCAAACTCTACCATTCTCACTAAGAATATCCTCCTAAAACAAATTTTCCTCAACAGATGGCGTAGCATACCAAATCCAAAATGGCGGCGGTCTCCACGCACCTCCAAGAATCCTCCATAAAGATCCAAGAAACGAGCGATGATGAACCTTACTCCCCCAACACAAGGGACACCACCTCTCCAGACTACCCGGAAGACGAGAAACCAGAAGAAAGAGCGATACACACATCCTCTTTCTCCATACACAATGTGCTGAAGAAAGAGCGAGACAGCAACAGTCCTGATAACGTCTTCTCAACCGATAAACTACTGCAAAGCACGCCAATCTTCGAGGATAGCAGAAGCTTCGTAGATTCTAGAAACTCTGATCGAAATTTCGAAGATCCGAGAAATGTAGAACGAAGTTTCGAAGATTCTAGAATCTCAGATCGTAACTTCGACGATTCTAGAAGTTCTGAACGAAACTTCGACAATTCTAGGCATTCTGAGAGAAACTTCGATGACTCTAGGCTTTCTGAAAGCGTGTCGCCCCACGACGATATCTCTAGAACAGAAATCAGCGTCGATGACGAGAATTCCTGTTCTAGCGATGACACAGTCCTTTCCGTAGGGAACGAAGCTCCTGTCAGTTTTGACAGTGACAAAAGCCAAGACAACCCTGGACTAACCTCATTCAAACACATACAATCGCACCTAAACGCTATCTCACAGCTAAGTCAAAATGTAATGAACCAACCGCTCCTATTACGACCGAGTCCGATAACTCCTAATCCATTGATGTTCCTAAACCAACCTCTTCTATTTCAAAACCCTCTTATGAATCAAGTGGACTTGAAAACTGTTCCTCGAATGCCTGTACCTCAAAACCTTCCCAACCAATTTGGCTTAAACTTCGGATTTCGAAAAACACAGGAGTTTCGTCGAACAGATGAAAATAGAAGACATTATATGCCAAAGTCACCAGAAGACGAAAGTAGAGACTACCAAAGCTGCCTGAAATTCAGTATAGATAACATACTAAAGGCTGATTTCGGTAGAAGGATAACCGACCCTATTAAAAGGAAGAAAAGGTATGAAGTTAAACCGGCTCCGGTTAAGGAAGTACCAGCTAAGACAGAGGAGTCAAGAGTGCCAGAGATAAAAGCGGGAGAAAAAGGAGCAATAGATCTGTCTAAGTCAGAAGACAGTGGGAGCAACCAATCGGGATCTAGTAAGTATTTTTGAGCAATTTAAATTAGTTTCAGTGGTTTGCTTGCATGATGCTTTGCTTTACGATCGAACGGACGATGGTTCAAATCCTGCTGAGATTAAATTTTGTGTTGAAAGTAGGGCCTTAGAAAACTTGTTTAGAAATCCAAAACAATTAAGTCTGCCCACACAACAAGATTGCAATAATCGTGCAATATTGCGATGTCCGGGTCTTCTGTAGTAAGCGTTATTGCTTCAGGTGGACCCAAAGAAGTATTATAGTTATAAAATTAATATCTGAGATCTGAGATTCATTTAGTCACATTCATCAAATTGTAAAGTAATAGTACAATACAGAGAAGACTTGTACCTACACTGTATTAATATTATATATTCTCTGCCTACACGCCCTAGGCGCGACACACTGATAAATTTTAGAAAATCATTACCCTACTACGGATCAAGGGTTTCGACTCCAAGGGAGCAAATGTGTAGGCTCTTTCGAGACCTGCATATTTGCCGCCTCTTGAGATCCTCAGCCAAATCTGCCGCCGCACCCGCCCTCGCGGATGTCCTCGGTAGATGGGAAGGCGCAAGTGTGTCGACGCATGTAGCGTCCCACACAATGGGTCTCCCCATCTCCCATCTTATCTAATCTATCTTTTCATAAACTTAAAATAACTTCAAGATATTATACGTTAAAGCTATTTATTCTAGGGTAGAATATGAGCAAAAGTTTAGTTACAATATGTCAATAAAAGTCCCTACTTATTTGAAATCCATACTTATGCAATTTACACATTATGTGACATTTTCTTGACTAGAACTAAAAATTTTTATCTACCCAAAGCCACTGGGGGCTATTCTGTACCATTCGACACGGTATATAATTAAAATATTGCATGAACTGTCAAAATCAAAATCAAAAACTCCTTATTTCCATAAATACAATAAATGTACACTTAGAAAAGGTCAAAATATAAAACTAAGCACTGACACGGAAATAAAGTGATATATTTGATTTCTGTCGCTTCGATGTGTAGACTAAAGTAAAGAAGCGACGAAGAAACCTTTAGCCTGTTATTTGTTATTTTTCGAGTTGGAGCAAAACCCGTCCCAAGCTTTTTTATCCTCTAGATAATCTGATATTTTATAGTAAGCCTTTTTGCACAGCAAGGTTTTGACAATTTGTTTGAATTTATTTATTCTAATTTTTTGCAACTCACTTGGAGATTTGTTGTAGAAGCGTATACATTGCCCTTTAAAAGATGCATTTATCTTGTGTAGCCTAGTTGTGGGCACAGCGAGTTTATTCTTATTTCTAGTATTTATATTATGTATGTCGCTATTTTTAGGGAATTGATTGATATTTCTAACGTATATATATTTATAAAGTATCGACTGATAGACATTTGCCTGTGTTTCCAGCGAACGGCGACGGCATGGTGTGGCCAGCGTGGGTCTACTGCACGAGGTACAGCGACCGACCTAGTTCCGGTGAGTTTATTCTAAGATCACCTCCATGAGCGAGGGTAACGGTGACGCTTTAGTTTTAACGCAAAACCACTCTAACGGGTGTAACAACGGTACCGACGCAAGGTTTTGAAATTGTTTATTTGTATTAAGTATGTTATTCTACATGCTAAACAATTGTTAGGACTTTTTTTAGGAATGTAAATACACTTGTGACAGGATGTCCTGCTTTTCCATTATAATACATGGATATAACAAATAAACTAAATTAAAAAAAATATATATTGACAATGAAAATTATACTAGTATTTACAATTGAAACAATTGAGCTAACTGCCGACTGTTGCAAACAGTCTACAGATAGCTCAACTGATCCATATCAACACCAGTCGTCGCGTCCCCGCTACGCTGGCTGCATTGCCACGCTGTATGGCAATGCTGATGCGCTGTGCCAGATATTCACCAGCCCTCGGGGCACGCGTCGCTTCGACCAGACGCTCAGATAGTTTTTTGAAAACTAAATAAACTATATTAATGCCTATTTAAATGCAATTACAAAAAATGACTTCTCTCACCTCTGTAATAGTCGGACCGGGCGGGGAGCGAGCGATGGCGTTCGTGTTTCGCGTGCGTTTGTCTCGGTCACTTCTGTCTAGGTATTTCCATCTTTATAGATCATTACGTAGGTATGTTGCAAAAAATTTGAAATAGAGCTTGTTGAGCCAATTGTTGAGATAGCGCTGGGAGAACGTGCCGTATCTACAGAACTTTACGACCGATGTGGCACGGTGGGCGAAGGTCCGCCTGCGGCGCAGGAGGTTGCGGGTTCGATTCCCGCCTTGGGACAAATGTTTGTAAGATCTATAAATATTTGTTCCGGGTGTTCTGGTCGTTTCTATGTATATTAAAAATATCTATCTATGTAATGTATTATATTATGTATATCAGTGATCTAGTACCCATAACAATAGCTCTGCTTAGCTTGGGGCTAGATAATGCTGTGTGAATTGTCCAGCATTATTTATTATTATTATTTACTTATTTCTATCCTCCTACTACCCTGCTAATATTATACATGCGAAAGTTTGTGAAATGTGAAATTTATGTTACCTAGGATCTCCAAAACTACTGAACAGATCAAGATGAAATTTGGCATACACTTAGAACGTAGCCTAACTTAAACAGTAAGCTACTTATTATACCGAAAATACGCGTGAGAAGCCGCGGGCAGAAGCTAGTGGTTTATAAAACACTGTAGATCATTAAATATGAGGAAAACTCAAACAACATAAATAATTGACCGCCATAAACGCTATAACATCCCCTTATCTCATAAACACCCTAAACATCCCTCTGGGACATCCCTACAGGGTTGTTTAACACAACATTGCCCAAATATAGGGTAGGGGTGGAATCATTCCCCGTGGAGTGAACATTTGTAAAAAGTGATATTATTTTACAAGGTGATTTAAAAAGCTTATAACAGGTTGGTTAGTGTTAAATTTGGTGACGTGAGCTAGAATTTGTATTTCTTTTTTTTAAACAAATCACATCACACTTTAAACTAGATAGATAGATAGATTTTTTACTGGGTACACACACAAACAGCACAGGAAAAGTAACAAAAGAATAGTAACATAATTATGAGTATTTTAAGGTACACATAATTATTAGATAGGTAGGTAAGCAGGTAGGTACACAATTATTATAAAATTGATGACACTAATATTACAAATGCGAAAGTTTGGATGGATGGATGGATGGATGTTTGTTACTTCTTCACGTCAAAACTACTGAACGGATCGAGCTGAAATTTTGCATACAAGTAATTCTAATCCTGGAATCAAACATAGGCTACTTTTTATCCCAAAAATTAGTTCCCATGGGATAAAAATCACCTTTAATCATTTCCATAGAAACAACGCGTGCGAAGCCGCAGGCATAAACTAGTATTATAAATTCGAAAGTTTGGATGGATGGATGGATAGATAGATGGATGGATGTTTGTTACCTCTTCACGCCAAAACTACTAAACGGATCAGGCTGAAATTTTGCATACAGGGAAGTCTGACCCTGGAATCAAACATATGCGACTTTTTATCCCATAAATCAGTTCCCATGGGATAGAAATAACCTCAAAACGTTTCCATAGAAACAACGCGTGCGAAGCCGCGGGCAGAAGCTAGTTAGATATAATTAAAAAATCCCAGTTGAGCTTACTGGAGACTGTTGCAAATAATCTAGACGTAGCTCAACTGATCCCTATAAATACCAATCGGATACGTTCCCAAAATACTGGCTGCAGCCCCCCATTTTAAATATTATTAACTGGCTTCTGCCCGCGGCTTCGCACGCGTTGTTTCTATGGAAACTTTCAAAGGTAATTTCTATCCCATGAGAACTGATTTATGGGATAAAAAGTATGTCTATGTTTGATTCCAGGCTTAGAGCTACGCCGATGCAACATTTGAGCTCAATCTGTTCAGTAGTTTTGGTGTGAAGACGTAACAAACATCCATCCATGTATCCATCCATCCATCCATCCATCCAAACTTTCGCATTTATAATATTAGTGTGATTCTGTGATAATTCTGTCAAGGGCCGATTTCAACATCAATATAACCTGGTTTAGCTATCACCACTGACCACTGATTAACTGCATATTTTGAAATTCATAGGTACTCTATCTGTCCTTTTGGCGGCCATTAGGGCGCAACGGATCAAATACCTACCTTATTACCTTACTACCGTATTACCTGTTTAATTACATCGAATTTGAATTGAGTAGCTGTAGTAGGTAAAATATGCTTACATTTAATTTAAGAAATATTTCTGCTATTAACAAATTATGGATCACAGTTATCTGCAATACATAAAAGTATTTTATTTATTTTATTTTATTTATAATCAAATTTCACATAGAGATAGGTAGATTGTGGCAGAAGCCTTTTTTCACAAAGAAAATTACACTAGTATTTACAATTGAAACAACTGAGCTAACTGCAGACTGTTGCAAACAATCTACAGGTTGCTCAACTAGGTAGATTGTATCTCAGGAAGGATATAATTAGGATAATTTGTCTCGAAATAGGTTATTTATATCCCATGGGAACTGATTTGTGGCATACAAAGTAGCTTATGTTTGATTTCAGGCTATGAGCATCTATGCTAAATTTCACCCTAATCCGTTCTGTAGTTGTAGCGTGAACAAAGAGTAACAAACATCCAAACTTTCGCACTTATATTAGTGTGATGAAATCAGCCCTCTCAAAAATTATTCATGACTAGCTTCTGCCCGCGGCTTCGCACGCATGTTTTCGCTATAATAAGAGTCCTATTATCTAAGTTAGGCTATATTCTAAATGTAAGCCAAATTACCTCTGGATCTGTTCAGTAGTTTTGGAGATCCTAGGTAACAAAAATTTTGATTTCACTAACTTTCGGCTTTATTAGTAGAAAGAATGACTATTTCTATCAAGACTTTTTTTTTATTGTTTGACGACCTCTGTGGCGCAGCGGGCGAAGGTCTGCCTGCGACGCAGGAGGTTGCGGGTTCGATTCCCGCCTCGGGACAAATATTTGTACGATCTGCAGACATAATTTGTCCAGGGCGTTCTGGATTTTTTCTATGTATAATAAAAAATATCTATCTATGTAGTGTATTGTATTAAGTATATCAGTTATCTAGTACCCATAACACAAGCTCTGCTTACCTTGGGGCTAGATAATGCTGTGTGAATTGTCCAGCATTATTTATTTATTATTATTATTATTACTTTTAAACTGATTACAAAAGTGGTAACTTAAATATCCAAGATGACAAAGCTATCCAACCAATTATCTGTATTACGGAGACTGTAATCAAATTAGGGTTCCCTAACCGTGAAGTTAATAAATATTTATACGGAACCCGGGGGCGGAGGAATTTGTTTTAGTGATGCGCAACGCCGCCGTGTCGATGAGTTATAGCTCGAGAGTTTGTGGAGAAAATAGATTTATAGTGATGGGGTCTGTCGATTATTTGCTGTCGATATATCGATTAATATGTTATAGTTTAATTGTTTTTCAATTGAATTGTTATGCAGGCTTGTGCAGGGCTGTTTTTACAAAAAAAAAAACAATTTATCGCCTGAGAATCTATTAAACGAATTTAAACTCGTTTGTTATTTCCTCAGTACGTATAAACTTCTGGATATTAAGGCGGTACCCTACCTCGTTATTGTGTGAAGAGGATAGGCATAGGATTTCGCGTTCACAGGAGCGGGACAGAGCAAAGCGGCGTAAGCCCAAAAATCAAGTTTTTAGTAGTTATTTGCTCCCCACAAACATTAGAATAGTTAATTGAAAAAAAGGCAACATATAAAATGTTCTATATACTTAGTTCAATTACTATGCTTAATCTCAAGATCGTATCATCTGTATTTATTGAGAAATTAGGGTTTTAGTAAAAAATCAGAGGTAACTTTGCGATTTTTTTCTATCGAGAAAATTTTATGGCATCGTGTTTTCGAAACATATGATCGATAGAATAAGTCCTGAACTTCGTCCTGAACCATATATAAATTTCAAAGTTACATATTCAGTAGTTTGGAAGATATGGAGGTCCGACGGAGTTGAAAATAAGCAATTTGAGGTTGTATACGCCCTTAAACATTTCACAGAAGATTATCATCTAACAATTCCTAAAAATAAAAAAGCTAGTCACTAAACATTGCGTGTCTTATGGGTACTACTTAGATAGATACCTTAAATCTTATTATATAGATAGATAAATCTTTATTTGCATCTTCAGACACACACATATAGACTTTACAGACTACAGCAATTTTATAGTACGCTAATACAAATAAACAATAATAAAATACAGTTGACAAATAAAACAAACAATAGAATTATTAACATCTAAGCAAACTGTCCGTGTGTGCTGCAGTATGTCAAAAAGGCCATCGCTCAGCGTAATATTTTGCTAAAGAAGCAAAAAACTTTGATTTTCAGCCATAACACATTGAGGGCAAGCAGAACTAGTTTCAACAGTAATGTGTACCTAGCTACTAAATGTTTATTTTATTGTAAGTACGTCCACAGGAAACCCCTAAGCTCAAAACAAATATATTTCCACACAGAAACTGCCTTTGGTACACGCAATTGAACCCACGGTTTTCAAATGGAAAGACAGATCACATCTCCCATAGTTTGCAAATGCCTAGATAAATCTAGATGTACCTAATTATCTCTCTGAGCATTGAGCATTAACTAATTATGTAATTAAGTACATAATTGGAGCCTATTCCAAGTACAGTTCGTTCGTTTTCTAACCCGTTGAAAAAACAGTTTTAACGATAACAGCATAAAGTTTATTTTAAATTTATCTGTGTATGGAAGAGTAATGCTTCATTAATACAGTTATATAGTTCTATTTTATCTGTCTGACTGTTTGTAATTTTTTATATAAAAAGATATGTGATTCTGTATTAATTGTTGGTAGATCGGAAATGCCTTGGAATGAATCGCACCTAATGTGCACATAGATAAATAAATAACGACAACGTAATAAGTATTGCGAAATAGTAATAATAAATTATAAATTAATTATCATTTGATAGGGAAGAGTAGACGGAAAGAAATGAGAACTTTGTCCATCAACGGAAGAAATAAAAATAAAAATACATTTTAAAAATATTATCGTGAACAGCGCTTGTAATGAGTTTTTACAACACAATTTGGTTGAGCTATACGTTTTTGAAAGAGATATTGATTGAGATTGAGTCTTCTTTACATGAGTATAGCATTGTTAATTGTAATTAACACCTAAAATAACTTTACCTACCTACTCGTACGTCGTTTTTGGCCACGATGGTGAGCAAAATGAGCAACTTCGCATCTCTGCCTACACTATATAAAAAAACTTTTACAGTGGAATTAAAAATAAGCTTATGAATCTATCATAAGCTTATTTTTAATGCCTCTGTAAAAGTTTCAGCAATCACAAACTGCAAATACGATTTTTTAAATTTCTTCGTTTAACATAATAATAAGATGAAATAGGTGGTGGCTCTGATTTGCGTCGGGAAGCGGCTTAAGGCGCTACCCCGAACCAAATCAGCGCCACCACCTATTTAATTTAATTATTATGTTAAACGAAGGAATTTTAAAAAATCGATTGGCCAGTTTGTGATTCCTATCATAAGCTTTTTTTTAATGCCTCTATAAATGTTTTAGTTTGTATAGAGTAAGAAGAGATGCAAAGTTGCTCTTTTTTCCCACAATGGTGGCCAAAAAGAGCAACTTTGCTAGCTTAAAGCATACAAAATAAAACTTTTACAGGGCCATTAAAAAAAGCTTATGATAGGAAGCACAAACTGGCCAATCGATTTTTTAAAATTCCTTCGTTTAACCTAATAATTAAATTAAATAGGTGGAGGCACTGATTTGGGTCGGGGTAGCGCCTTAAGAGCAAAAAACATTTGAAAATTTATTTGAAGCAATGCCGTCTACAGTAGCTAGTTAATATAAAGTCCCTAGTTACTTTGACGCGCCGACGTGCGCGAAATATGCGCGTGGATCGATTTACGGATGACGATAAAAAAAAGTTTTTGTTGAAGTTGGTAAATTGCTGTGGATATTTAAGTATGTAATTAATTTTACAATGGAAAATATAATAAAAAAGAGTTTTTGACGTGACAACGTCTTATAATTCGATAGAGCCGGCTGCACGCACGAAAAAACATGACGTCATGCGGCGTTACCTCGTCATGCGGCGTTACCTCGCTCTGAGTTGTCACGTTCAACTATCGTCAGTAAACCGACTTTACAGACAACCAATTTTTTCAGAAGGGTTTAACTTTTGGTTTTATCTTCCATTCTTGGCTTTACAGACTGGCTGCAAGATGTTTTAACACAAATACCTTGAAAGCCTAAGATAATTTAACATTAGTTGAGTCCTGGAGACTGTCATTGAATGCAAGGTATAAGATACTCGAATGTTCTATTGCTCTATTGATAAGTTCCTATTAGAATAAAAAAGGTGATTTAATATTACTACTGTTGATTGCCAAATAAAGGTGTAATACTAGTTAAAGATAAATTAATAAATAATAATGGACAATTCACACAACATCATCTAGCCCCAAGTTAAGCAGGACTGGTGTTATGGGTACTAAGTAACTGATATACTTAATACGATACACTTGTTGGCTTTAAACTTAATTTTTTTTACATATTGCAACACCTCAGTAACAATACAACCAAGTCCATAGCTTAGCACGTGTCAGCTGTATTTTGTTACGTCTAAAATAATTAGAGAAAAAATTCTATCGATAAATAAACGATAAATACCCCTGCTCTACCCCATCACTAATCGCCCCTATCACACACAACATACGTTAACGCTTCCAGCTCATAAGTCAACGCCAATCGAATGATACACTCGGGCCGGCTGATTCGGGGGATCATCATCATTCGCAGTGTGATTTTGCCATGGGTACGGTGTACTGACTTTGGTTTACTATTGTACCATGGGTACGGTGTACAGTAAAAGCTCCTTATTCGCGGGGTATACGTTCCGTAAATATGCTACGAATACAGAAACCGTAGATAAGGAACCGTAATTTGTATAGGAATGTAGGGGATACGTGCCAAGAACTCAAAATAAGATAAAAAATTATACAAAAAATAACTTTAATCACATAACGTAACTAGTTATTTTAGCAATACCTACTAATTATTATTATTCGGCTTAGACAAAGGTTTAAAACACTTAGCAATTTTCTCTTGTTTTACCGCTTTTAAAAGGTCCTTGAACTCGAACTATTATTTGGCAGTGGTGTTAGTAATTTTCCATTTGAAAATGAGACTTCTCTCCATAGATGGGTAAATTTTCATGAAAAATCACACAGTTCATTTGCCATGCGTAAACCTTCACTAAGGATTTTCAGGTTTAAGGACGCCTTTTCAGTGCTTGTGGAAGGCTCCCATCAGACTACAACAATTACGTATACAAATGTGGGCGTATTTAATTTCGCATGCGTGTGTGCGTGCGAAATGCGCAAATTACGTCACACTTCAGATAAATGCTCATATAAAAATAACTAGATATTCTATCTAAGTTCTGTAAACGGTATTAGGTTCCCAAATAATTTATCTTCGTGTATTTATTTTCTATGCAAGCTAATTTCTACAAACAACTACACGAAAACGAAATAAATGTGGATACTACCAATTAGAAAAACACGAACAAAATGTATGGGGACAGTACGCGCTAAAATTTTGACTGATTCAAAGACAAATGTCATCTTCTTCTTGGTTATTGGCCAGCCTTTTAGTGTTGCAATAGGTAGAATAATAACTATCCTTTGACCCTGTCAAAAGTTGTTCAAACAAACATAGTCTCTAACATGATGAAAAATCGGTTTACAATCGTCCGGGCGAGCCGGCCCACCGGCGGGCTCGCGCAAGTCTACGCCTTTTCCGTTACATACCATCGAGCCCGCCGGTGGGCTCCTGCAAGTTTAGGAGGTAGCTCAGCAGTTTTTGACGTTGGCTGTACCTTTATAAGCAAACAAAGTATGTTATACTTACTTACATACATTATCTAAGTCGCGTGCTGCCCTAGTTAACATAATGTACTAAGTAAGTACGTAATTAAAGTAGCAGGTGTGTATTCTCGCGCCTAATAACTAAGCTTTGTTCTACTTATTAGTAAAGTTTGTAGAGTGTGCTAATTATTTACTAAACTTCTTACGTAATTCATGTATAGTCGAGGACAAAAATGCTGAAAGAAGCATCATATTAATATGCAGTAATGCATCTCAAAAATCCTAATATTAAATTATGCTGTACGTACTTGTTCAGCGACTTTTGTTCAAATTTTGGACTCTTACGAAAATTAACATGCACAGAATATCGAATAGGTACCTCCCAGTAGACTTAAACAACATCAAAGATTTTTTTGGAGTAGATAAGAAAGGCTCTTTAAATTATCAACAAAAAAAATATCTCGTTTTAATTTAATTTTGAATGAAAACTCTTGAAATCCCAGAAACTAAGCAAGCACACTCTATAATTAAGCAAACACGAAACAATTCCAAAAAATAATTACAAATATGATCTAATTAATTTTTGTAATGAAATAAAAAATAACAAACCTGTAGTTATAATAACAATTACATGTAATTGTTATACAGAACTGTCGACGCCTCTGTAATGAAAATTGTAATGAACGGTTTTATTACATCTAATTACAGGTAATCTGTGTGAGAATTGTTACGTTTTTTTCCTAGTCGGGTAATTGTAGGCACCTCGATTTATGTTACTTATTGGTTTAAATAAGGAGTCTAATTCTGCTAAGCAATCGCTTTACTGTGACAATAGTATCCAGGCAAAATATCTACTCCGCTACAAATTATTATACCGAAAATACGTGTGCAAAGCCGCGGGCAGAAGATAGTAATATTATAAAACCGAAAGTTTGTGTAATCTGAATTTTTGTTACCTATCTCCAAAACTACTGAACAGATCAAGATGATATTTGGCGTACGTTTAGAGCAAAGCCTATCTTAGTTAATAGGCTACTTATTATACCGAAAATGCGCACGAAACCGCGGGCAGAAGCTAGTTAATAGTAATCATAATGTTGTTGGATAATTCACACTGCATTATAGCCATAAGCTAAGCAGTTATGGTGAAGCGATAAATTTAGTGATATTTGGCCCCACGTTTCATGTAGGTCATTTCGGCCCGATCCGTTCAGTATTTTTGGCGTGAAGAGGTAACAAACATCCATCCATCCAAACATCCGAAATTTCACATTTATAATATTAGTGTGATTACTTTCTTACTTAACCCTATGCACTTCAAATATCTTAACCCTACATCTACATCGCCAACACTTGTAATTAGTAACGGTTAAGAAAGGGCGCGAAACTCGTAGCTGTCAAATTTGACAGGCGGCCATCTTGAGACACTCAATAACCGCCCTTGGGATAATTACTGGGGTCATTAGTCAACGTTTTAAGGGTTACAAAGCTTACGCAGGCTTCCCTTAAAGACAGTCGGTAAGTTATCTTTAAGAAAAACAAAAGATTATAAAAAAAAAATAAAGAAAGACAACGTTTCATACATGGTGGTTGATCGTCATCGGTGTAAAGAAAGCAATATTTAAAATTTTATGAAAAAATTATGGATTCATGGTATTAGCTACTCAGCATAAGAAAGCAGTAGGTAGGTACCTCAAGAAAAAAATCGAATTTGTTACAAACATAATAACATGTGTTACAAATAAAAAATAAAAAACTAAGGTAAGCCAATTTTTTTACTGTTTTGCAAATTGGTAAGCATCCTGAAGTCTTATGTACTCTAAGTCTTTATTATTTTGTAATAGGTACCTACTCAATGAATTACCTACCATATTTATTTAATTAGTTTTGGGCATATTTCAGCACAAGAATACATATCAGAGTTATGTAAGGTTAATAAGTTCCCATTTATAGAAACAAAATACAAGCAACTTAAATAATAATACCAAGCTAATGTTCGCATTTACCACACATAAATTCAAATGATATAATTAGTTTATGCCCGCGGCTTCGCACGCGTTGTTTCTATGGAAACGTTTAAAGGTGATTTATATCCCATAGGAACTGATTTATGGGATAAAAAGTAGCGTGTTTGTTTCCGGGATTAGAATAACCTGTATGCAAAATTTTAGCCCGATCCGTTCAGTAATTTTGGTGTGAAGAGATAACAAACACCCATACATCCATCCAAACTTTCGCATTTATAATATTAGTGTGAGGTGATAATGACCACATAAAAAACACTGATTTACTAAGGTAAGACGAAATAGAAATGGTAACACTTCCCCAGACGAGCGATTTAACAGTTCAACCAGACTATTTCATTCCACCATAACCCTTTTCAGCTGTCAAAATGACAGTGACATTAACGCAGATTCTCCAATAAGACCGTCACAGATTGACTTAATAAGAATTTCGCAAATTTTCATCGCTTAATACCGGAAACGGAGTTTTAATTAGGAAAGTTTCTGGATTGAAATTGCGAAGGGTTGGGGTGTTCATGGACAACCTTCGTAGTTATAGAACGGGATTGACAGTGACGTCATCCCTCATTCTGTTCCGCTGAGAAGTAAGTGTAGTATGTTAAGCACAGGTCACACACTAAATTTGAAATCACTTAGATTATTCTACTGTTTATTGAATTATGCTATATATTGATCCACTGTTCCTGTATGACGTAGCCTCTTTACAGCTGAATATTTCATCAATTTTGTACCTATTTTTTCTTTTGTGTAATTTAATATTAATTGAATACTATTTAGACTTATGGCACTCTTGTAATTTTGACTTAACTAAGTGTTCCTTTGCGTTCCTATAGTTGAAAATAAATGAAATGAAACAGGTAGAAAGCATCCTCATAAACTGAAATAATAGCTTGCATTTTTCTTACTAGCTGCTGCGAGCTGCTTTGCACTCGCTTTTTAAGTATCTACTCTATGTCTTGCTCCGGGATACCATTTACTTTCCTGCTATGTTCTTATAAGATCTATTCAGTCACTTAGGCATAAAGAGGTAACAGACAGTAATATTATAAACTAGTTTATGGGGGAAGGGGGAATTTGTATATCTCCTTTTGTAAGGAGCCCTCTGTACCAAATGTGCCATTCTTCCTCTGAGGGTGTATGAATAACGTGTTAAAAGATTAAATAAACAAACAGACACATTGTTCATCCGAGTAAGTAGGTGGTAGGCGGAAAAGTGGCGATAAAGTTAATGCAGTGTTGCCACCCTCGATGATACGGATTTTTAGGGTGGGGTGGCCAGCTTTGTGGGTTTACTGTGGATATTTTAAACATTCAGATTTGGTGCGATGTCACGCTTTGCGGATTGTTTTTTTTTCTTGAGATATGTATTGATGTATATAAAAAATCGTAAGTGCTCTTAAAGTTTCTATGCTTGTTAGCTATCTGATTTTTGTAGAAGCTGAGACATCTGTGTTATAACATTTAACAGTATTATCTAAATATAAACAAAAATGAACATTAGGGCTAAGTTTGCCACTCTTCATAAATACCGATTAACTCTTTTGAAGTTTTACGACAAACTTTATTAGGCAAACAAATTGTTGAATTGAACGTTTAGCGTGAGTAAATTTACAACTAAATAGCAAAAATATACAGAGGATAAATATCCGACTAAATTAAGAAAGACGAAAAGTAACATTATATTAGTGTCCTTATCTCATTTATCGAACTTAAATGCTATCTTTATTCACAAAATCAATTACAATCAAATAATAGAAATAAATTAGACAAGTATTTACAATTGAAACAATTGAGCTAACTGCAGACTGCCGCAGGCAATCTACAGGTAGTTTAACTGATCCATGTTTGTTGTAAATAAGTAAAATAAAGAACGATCTATATAAGATAAAATCTTTGAACTGAATCGTCTACAAATGTTAGTATACTGTAGGTATTTGATTTCACATAAATTTTCTTCGACTTTTTATACCTACCTACACTTTTAATCACATATCTTTCCCACTTTGCTGTTATTTTGCCTGGAATTTGCTTCTAAACGATAAAAGATGGCCGTCCATTGTACTGGTGTCTTGTTTAATGTCTCTTGTATTGAATTTTGTTGGTATACAAACAAGTATTTTTTTGTATTGTTAGTTATTTTGTCCGTAAATCTCGGAAAGCAATGCCACCGCCCCGTAACTAATGATTCGCGCGCAATACGCTTTATCTACACTCGTACAGTCGCGATCGATAGAGGGCGCTCATCCATTACTGCTGCGAGCTGCGCTGCACTGTAGCGTACTGTACACTAAATGTCTGTGGATTAGGCAACTGAACGAATAATTACAATTATTTACGGAAATACCACATTTAAAATAAATCATACTAACAGTAATAATAAAATAAGTATGCCAAAGTATGGATGGATAGATGTTTGTTATACCTCTTCACAGGATGTTACCTGCCAGAGCCCTGGTCTTCCGCGGAGGCCAGAATAAAGAATCGCGGCGTAACTCACACTTAACTAGAACAAAATAAATGTATCTTTATCTTTATATTCAAGTCAGATCAAGGAGAAATGCGCTGTCATATCGTATAGAGAAGTCAAATTACATAATTAAAATTTAAAAAATCGCGCCGAGGTTTATTGGCTGAACAGGTTTTCATGAAACATGCATGCAAGCTAAGAACACTCGGGATAAAATTATATAAGACACAAAAAAAACTAAACGAAAATCGGTTTATCCGTTTGGGAGCTACGGTACCACAGACAGATACACAGATACACAGACAGACACGTCCAACTTATAACACCCCTCTTTTTGCGTCGCGGCCGGGGGTTAATTAAAAGAAAACACAAATAGAACAAAAATATCGAATAAAGTACTTACCTAATTGTTTTTTTTCTCGATTCTTTCTCGCCTAATCTTTTTCTATACAGTAACGGAGTTTTATCATCACCAATCACTATCATTGCTTCCGAAAAGTCTTTCCCAAAAAGTTCTTCAACGAAATCGCAAGGAGTACGAATGTGACCTTCAACCCGTCACAGTAACTGTAGTGTACTCTGTGACTTGATGTTTTGACAAATTCATTCTTGACTGGACCTTACGTGTAATTATATTTCTTCGTAGGGTTGCCACTTGCGACTCACAAACTACGATTATTTAATATTTATATATAATATTTAATTATTAATTCACAAAGGCAAGCTTTTTTATATTTTTTCTCGTGAGGGCCTAAAGTTTAGGTAGTATCCGTAGTATGACTACTTTTTTAAATTGCATCGGCAGAGAATGCGTTAAAATACATAAAATATTTACTGGACTCTTTAATTAAAATTAACTTGACCCAGAGTTGTTCTTGACCTTCCGAGCTTCTCGGTTCTGAGCGGTTCTGCGTCTACACAAACCTATAGCTAGCTAGTTATCTAGTAGTGTCGAGTTAGGGGATTTATTTAGAAATACTTAGTACCTGCATATTCCTTCTCCAATAATAGAATCTCTATATAAATAAAAGATGGCTTCAGCAAATTTTAACTCGCAATACACGTTATTTGCACTGCTTCGTGTCCATCCCAAGGTGGTCTGGACGAGATCGCTCTTAGCGATAAGGCCGCCCATTGTGTAACTCTGTACTTTTGCTATATTTTTATTTTTATCTTGGTGTAATAAAGTGTAATTAAGTATTGTAGTGTTATGTAAACATTAATGCTTACAATCTTTACAAATAAGGTAATTAAATCATAGGAGAAATACCCGCGAATCATGAGACGTTTCTTAATGTCTGTTAAACTGCAAAAGACCACGCTTATTATGGCGTACGTTACATCCTGTTGACAACCTAGCTCCTCTCCGTTAAAAACCCACGCCATAATTATATAAGTTCTAAAGCAAATAGAGCTTTTCCCTTTTTTTGGAACGCCTCATTTAAAATGTATTTGATCGTGTAAGTTATGAAAATACATTTATTATGGTTTAAAATCCAATCCTCTCTCCTGCCAACCCTACCTTACATCTGGGTGGCCCGCTCCTGACATGGCATCCCCAACAAAACCAATAAGAACGCGCGAGCGAGAGGTCCTGTGACGTCACACGCCTCTCGCTCTAACTCTCGCAGTTCGCGTTCGATAGGCTGGCTTTGCATTTCTCTTGGGTTTTTATTGATAAAACTTTTACATTGGATATCCCTGTTTGTTATGATATTAAGTTCTTTATATTTGTGGCCCCACCAAATGAGTTTGACTAGAAAAAAATTACCTCTACTTTCAGACAAAATCATGACGTCAAATTTTCTTGTTCAGGAAATGTTCTTGAATAAACATTGTCAAGTAGGTACGTAGGTACCTAACTTTGAAGTTTTTGTTATTTTTGGTAATAAATAAAATCGACATCATTTCTGTGGCAGTTTACGGGAAATCTGCTTTTGTCTTTCTTCGCACTTGTGTTGGTTTATCTACGAGTTTTTTTATATTCGTTCGATATTTTTATCGAATCCTACTAGAATAACATCTGTGATTATGTCGACGTATTATGCCGACAGGTGACAAATGTTAAGCAATTAAAGTTGATAATGTTTTTAAACGCTTTTAAAACAGTAAAAACAGATTTATCTATCTTAAACTTGGGGATTAATTGAGCCTTAACATCTCATCCATCAAGTTAAAGTTATCTATGGGTAGAAAAAAGACTGTGGATTGAAAAAATTTACTTATCTATGGATGGAAGTGTTTTGAAAAAGTCGATTTGTCTTTGGTAGCTATAATATTTTATGTAGAGATTAATTTTTTTGCTTCTTGATCGCAACCTGTCTTAAGCTGCTAAGTAAGGCCTAATGTTAATAATGTAATTTTTTATGAAGCGAAAACTGTTGCACATTTATTTTCTAAAGGTCGTAAGCGGTTCGTATACCATATATCGCTTTTTGGAGATTTTTTACATAAATATAACAAGGACTATTGCATTTTTATAGTAAGATAAATAACAACAATTCTAATGAAAATAGGGTGATTTCTACAGTTATTGACCACCCTACAGTTATTGACCATTTGAGACAAAATCGATCGAAATAAGATAGTGGTAGATCGCACGAGAATGAAAGAAACGAAAACTATACCTTTATTCATACTTCTTTCGTATTAGTTCATAATATTTGATCTAGATGGCGTTATCTTTTATTGGCGAGGTCAGTTCAAAAAAGTTGTGATAAGTGCGGGTGTTCGTTACGAAAAAAATAAGGTAAGTGTTTTATAAATTCATAATTTTTTATGTAACTTGTTGATTTATTATTGTAAACTTGTTACATATCTGTTGGTTATTGAATAGTAGTTAATTTAGTGTGTTTTCAAAGTTCGTAAAGTAATTGTAACTTCAAAAAAAAAACCCAGTCAATTACTAAATCTCATTTGTATGAAATTCAGCTATTAACCACCCCCGGTCAATAACTGAATTTCCCGAAATAGGTATTTTGATGCATTTTCTGCTTTATTGTGGTTTTATTAAGGTCTTCTCAAAATCTCAGCATTGTAACTGCATCGGATCAGTTATTGTCCGGGGGGTGGCTAATTAGTAAATCTCAGGTGGTCAATAACTATATCGCTCTATTTATTTTCTTTCAGACTGATTCAACATGCCCAAAGTACCGCAATATACCAAAGAACAATTGGAAAAGGCTCTAGAAGACGTAAGCCGAGGTATTTCTGTTCGGGCAGTAGCCAAAAATATAGCATACCTAGAGCGACATTACATTTTAAGATAAAAAAAACCCGAACAACAAAAGCTACTGCGTGTGCTGAAGAACTTATCACTTTAGACGACCTAGGAGTACCAGACACACGTGACTGTAGCTTAATTATCACTTTAGACGACCTAGGAGTACCAGACACACGTGACTGTAGCTTACACCAACCATCATGTTCAGCTGCTAATATAGAAGATTTTTTGAAAATACCACCAATGCCTAGGAAAACGGAACATTGAAAGGCTACCTTATCATATTTCCGGACGTGAGTATCAAAAGATTCTAGAAAACAAAAACAAAGAAAAACAGAGAGTAGAAGAAGAAAAAAATGGAAAGAAAACGTAAAAAGGAAGACAAGAGGAAACTGGAAGAAAAGAAGGTTAATAAGTTAGAAAAGAAAAAGAAAGTTGAAACTCCTAGTTCTACCTGTGGTGCGTGCAAAGGAGTGGTTAAAATTATTAAATTACGATGTTGCGAATGTGGAATAGCTTTTCATAGGTCATGCATGTATTCCGAAATCACATCTTATACACATACCTCAAGAAGAAGGAGATAATTTTCTATGCCACCAATGTTTTATGGAAAATAATGACGATGATGGTGACAACGGAGACAGTGACGAAGAAAATGATGATTTTTTGAGTATAATAAAATCAAGAGAAGAAGAATTAGGTGTGAATTATCTAAAATTTTAATTTAATTTAAAAATTCTTTATTTTTGCTATGAACCTATTTTATTCGTTTCATTTTTATGCTACCTGAATGTTTTTTACGTGCTTTAATCTATGTTTAATGAAAATCGGTTCAGCCGTTTTGGTGTTATGACCATTTTTAAATTTTATATTATGCATGGTCAATAGCTGTATCTCAGTATGATAATTACTGCGTTTTCATGGCTAATTACTGAATTCTTTGCCTTATTTGATTTAAATAATGTTTTTTAATAATAAATATCTGATTTTAAAATATTTGTTTTAATTTTCTATTACTTAGATATATTACCATTTGATTGGTATATCATAGAAACCTGTATCTCTATTGTTTTTTTTTTATAGAGTTTAGAAAATATTATTTTCCTTAAGTGGTCAATAACTGTAGCAGTCACCCTAATCTAACTAAAAAAATCTCAAGTAAAAGACGACTTTTTGTATTCCTTTGTAAAAAGAAGTTCAGGAGGAATTCGCTGGCGGTACGATATGGGTGCCGAATGCCCCGTGTTATCGTCTCGTGTTCGGTTGTTGTTATAACCAAAAAAGTACAAACTACTGAAGTTTGTTGTATTTTTATTATACTGTAATTAAAAAATAAACATGTCCAACTCTCTCTTGTCCATTTTTTCGAAAGAAACAGAAAGTGTAAAGCCCTTGGTCCGGCACTCAAATTTGTCTTCTTTATAGTTAGCGTGGGTAGTATGACTCTATAGACCTCACACGACGGAGAGATATAGTTGTCAATGGTTGCATACATGCAGCTGATACAGGGGGATGTGTACTGTACAGGGGGATTATGTGACTTTAGGGTGTTTGGGGAAAAGGCTGCTTACTTAAATGTCAGTTAAACTACTGTCCGTAATCATATTGTACTAAGCTGTATAGTGCTGGCTTAGAATTTGCACCACCCCAACTCTTACCGCGGGTGTCGTAAGAGGCGACTAAGGGATATCCACCGGGGGCGGGCAGCAGCGCCCCCTGCAGAACAATTCTACCACCGAACTGCGATCCCCAACCCGCATGCCCACTGTGGGGATTATGGGCAATACCCCCATGACATAAAAGCCAATAAGGCGCTTATTAGGGGGAGACCTGCGTCCAGCAGTGGACGAATATAGGCTGTTGAGGTGATGTTGAGGATGTGTACTAAACCGAAATTATTAATAAAAATGAAATTAAAAAAATCGTAGAACAAAACATGACCGCCTTGAGGTCCAGAATAACCCCCTTCACACACAGGCTCGCTGTTGACCACTGTCCTATCTACTGTGATATTCACGAAAACGTGTGCTTACGACGACGAAAATACTTGTGACGAAAATACCGTTTTAGGAGCGTTTTTAGTGAAAATAGTTATTTGTTTTTTCAAATTACTTTTTTCAACAAGTCGAATAATCAAGTAAATAATTTTCTTTATTCCACATGTGAGCAAAACCCGATTTTGCTCACTGTTTGTGAGCAGCAAAGTCGCCGTTTTCGAGCGAAAGTGGTGAAATAGTGCATTTTACACCAAAGCGAGAAAGTGATCAATTCCTACCGAGTGTGTCGTTTTGGGCCCGAGGCGCAGCCGAGGGCCTTATTAAAACACACGAGGTAGGAATCGCACTTTCTGCCGAGTGATAAATAGTGCTTTATACTACACCTTCGAGGAAAATAAAAAGCAGAATTCATTATTAAATAATTAATTCTGCTTATATTAATTATAAAATATACCATGATTATTGAAATTTATATTAATTTAGAAGAACTTACCGCGCCCAATGATGTTGATAAAACCTCATTGACCGCGCCAGCCTTTGGGTTCTTTTTTCAAAATATTGTTCGGAAATCGGAGGAGGCCTAATGGACTTGGAGTAAAAACTTTTTGTCGTTTGACCGAACGAAAATAACCATAGCTACCGGCCGATCTTTTAGGAAATTAAAAAAAAATAACACGTTAGAAATGGATTTCCATACACTTTTTCCTCCCGCTAAAACACGTGAGAAATGAAATTCCATAGAGTTTTTCCTCCCGGTTTCCTATAATAGGCCTGCAAAGACATACTTTCTATTCTGTAAATGGAAAAGCAATAGGCAACTTTCCGAGCAGGTGTAGTATAAAAGGTATTTTCTGCCACGCACGAAAACGTGCGGCTAATTTTGAAACCTACACCATCTTTCGTAGACGTTAACAGGCCAATCACGATAATGACAATGATTCTTGTAGAGGTATAATATAGACGTAACCTTTTATCTAATCAAATAATGAATGGTGATATCAAATGGTGAATATCTGGCACAGCGCATCAGCATTGCCATACAGCGGGGCAATGCAGCCAGCGTCTTGGGAACGCTTCCGACTGGTGTTGATGTGGATCTGTTGATCTACCTGTAGACTGTTTGCAACAGTCAGCAGTTAGCTCAATTGTTTCTATTGTAAATACTAGTAAAATTTTCTTTGTGAATAAAGACTCCTATCAAATAATTAATCACGGATCCTTTTCCTTGGCTTTATGAAGCTACGATCTAGATGGCGCTGTTAATTTTCTACTTAACTTAAAACACAGGTATAAGCTTCAACCACTCTGTATTGTAAGTCCATCATAAAAAGTAATACCTGTTCCTCCCACACGAGGCTTTCGCATTAAAAACACAATGTTATTTGTCACGCGAATTGAAAAGGTAAAAATAAAGGAGCTTAGCTTTGTCGTGGGAAAGGAATCACCATTGCTTCATCGAGAAACTGCTAAATATATTACTTAAGTATCAAACTAATGTTATAAATGCGAAAGTTTGGATGTTTACATCTATGGATGGATGTTTGTTACCTTAAAATTACCTCGACCGTTTTCCCATTTATTTGGGGTCGGCCTTCCTTGTCATTTTTCTCCATTCCGCACGGTTTTGTGCGATTTCTTTGTCGAGCTGAGTTTCTTTTAGGTCGTTTTCAACCGTCGTCAACCAAAAAGTAATACCTGTGGAGTGGAGGGTGATCTTCCGCGTCCTCGTCTTGTTGTTGGCAAATTTAGGGCAAGCTTGATCATATGATCCTCCGGCGGTCTCTGTACGTGCCCGTACCATCGAAGGCGTCTCTCTTTGACTTTGTCGGCTATCGGTGCGACCTTGAAGCTTCCTCCTATTTAGTTATTTCGGATCTTATCCAGTAATGTGACACACTTGACCAACGTAACATGCGCATCTCTGTAGTGTGCAGTGTACCTTAGAACTACCTTTATGCCAAATTTCAGCACAATCCGTTCAGTAGTATTGACGTGAAAAGGTAACAAACATCCATTCTAAGAAATTAAATAATATCGCAAAACCATCCATTCATTCATACATCTAAAGCTAAACATCCAAACTTTCTTTATATGATTCTGATTATGAAATAAAGGGATACCTACATTGATTTTCTTTTTACATAATTTTTTGTCCACTAGTGGATTAAGTTAAAACTTAGCGATAGAAATGTAGAGTCAGGTCGAAAAAGATAAAAAAAATTGTTAATATTTCCAGTGTTTTCTTAAATTCATTTTTGCAAAACAAGTTACTTCATACATAAAAGTTAACAAATACTGGACATGTACAAGGGCGAGCTTAACCCTAAAAGAATTTTCTTACAGCAAACCTATGGATATAAAGAAAATTTATGAAACAAGTGTGGATAGATAATGTGTCCATTCAAGACAGAAAAACATTATACCTACAGATAATGATATTATAGAAACCTACATAAAAAACTAATATAAACTAAAGTAAGTTTTCTTTCAGTAGTCGGACCGGCTAAGTGCGAGTCAGACTTATTTTGAGATTTTGACTGAGATTCGTCATTCTGACGATACCTTGTTTATCATACCTACGTTTCGACCCTGACACTTTTGACACGAGTACCTCGCGTGTCCCCATCTGTAGTTTTTTCATCAAAGGTAAAATGTCAAAATGTGTCATCCATTGTCATGGCGAAGTGATCAATTTAGTGAAATCAGGGTGGGCCCTGATCCCATTTAATCGAGCACAAACTTTCATACCTATTTAGCACATTTCATAGACAGGATTCCGTAACATAAAGCTCCATATTCGGAAATAAAGAAAGAAAGAAAGAAAGAAAATGAATTTATTGGTTCACTAGAACAGCTTACATCTATTACAATTACTTATACCTACTTACGAATATTCCAATAACAATTACCTAGTTAATAAAATAATAGTACCTAACAATAGCAAGCAATGCAGCGAACCAAAAGGTCCTATCTCAGCATAATGTTGCTCCACAAGAAGTAGAGTAACGCTGGTTTTCTGACAGGACCTTTGGCTCGTGTCAACACGGGTGGCAGACCACAGACAAAAAATAACACTACACTACTAAAAATACAAAAAAGTTACTTGTCTAACATGATATGAAGTGTATGAATAATTCATACACTAATTTGCCTGTAAATAACACAAGCAAAGTCGCGGGGCGCTACTACTCAACTATAAAAACAAGATCCATGAATAACACAATCCAAAGAGCTCTATTTAAAACTGAATATTCACCAATCAGGGTTCTATTAAAAGAAACCATTATATAAAATCTTCTTGTGTGGCCGGGCGTATTAAATTTTATTAATTCACGGCATATTTTATTTGTCCAATCTGACATATTTATTCTGCCGCGTAAATCAAAAGATGACAGTGACAGTTGACAGTACTTTTGGCGCCAAACCTTGCTGTCAAAACTGTTTCATCATCACAGTATAAATTGGCTCTACGTTATCCAGAAGTCACACTCAAAATTATATAAGGCTTTGCTGTTGTCTCTCTATATGGAATCTCAGCCAAGTTACTAGATAGTATTAAATTTATATATCCTTGGCAATTGCCTTGTCAGGGAAAATAGAGCCACTCTGCAATACTGTGTTTTATTGCTAATATAACGTTAATATCGCTAAATTCATTTTACAACGGGATATTTACCATGATTTTAGTTTTGAGTTTTTCAATATTTCGGCGCAGTTCATGCGCCATGATCACCGAATAATTGAAGTTTAAATTCCGTTGTAATATCCCTTTGTATGACTTTAGTGTTCATAACGCCAATAGCATATCGGTACATAAAGCTATATATTGATAAATAAAGATATGTATTTTTGCATTGTTCAAAATATACTTACAATACTACATAAAATAAGATATTAATATTATCATAAAAAGTTGCTCAGTTGATTTTTATGTTTGCTACTGGATTATATCAGAACTATTCCCTCAGTAGGTGCTTAGTCCTATTTATTAAGTTGTCATAAATAACCTCTACCTACAGTATACAAGTTTACCTTCTGCGTACAGTAATCAGCTATCTTGTGATACCATTCCATTTCACGCATCAAATGCGTCCAGACAATTTCTGGAAGCATTTAATACGTGATTAGTGCAGTTAAATGAATACGACGACATATTTACAGTACAATTTTAACCGTTCAGTAGACGGTGGCGCTATCGTCGAATTTCGTAAAGAGCATCCAGTTCGTTTGAAGAAGTGGCTTTAGTTCCATTTTTGACCACCTGCGATGAACAAGTTGGTAGCATAATACCGTTTTGGTACGTAAATCAGTCGCCAGTCTATTTTTGACTCAATTACAAACCGATAAAAGCTATATTCGAGGATCACAGGTCGTTACGTTCCGTTTCACCGAAGTGGTGAGTAATCTTAGAGGTTTTAGGTTAATTGGTGGTATTCTGTCATCAAATTAGATGTCAAACATATGAACTGTCATATGTTGACAGTTGTTAGAGGTGGGAAGTTTTTGTTTTTGTAAAGTGGGATAAAGATTGACATAATGTCTTGCGATGATTTGTCTGAAGATGTTTTTATGCGTCGTTTACTTCTGTGAGAAGTAAACGACTTTCGAGAAGTAGATGCACAAACGAATACATCTGAATTGATCAGCTGGACTCAAACCCACGACCTTCACACCGGACTAGCCAGTCACTATGCCAACAACTCCTCTCAAAACCCATAAAACACTTAACCCATCCCTATTGTTACGAGATAACCTCAAAAACGCGGTTTGACATTAATTTGACAGCTGTCATAGCTTGATGGATGGTGTGATAGTTAGAAATTAACCGTAGGTTTGATGCTTCTGGAGCTGGCGACCTGGACCTGGAGCAACGAATTGTTTTAGGGTTTCAATTAATAAATAATGCTGGACAATTCACACAGCATTATCTAGCCCCAAGCTAAGCAGAGCTTGTGTTATGGTATGTGTTATGACTGATATACCATAGAGTACAAACTCGCTGCAGTCTTCTTCTTCTAAGTGATATACATAATATAATACACTAGTTTATGCCCGCGGCTTCGCACGCGTTGTTTCTATAAACGTTTAAAGGTGATTTCTATCCCATGGGAACTAATTTATGGGATAAAAAGTAGCCTATGTTTTATTTCAGGCCTAGAATTATCTGTATGCAAAATTACAGCCCGATCCGTTCAGTAGTTTTGGCGAGAAAAAGTAACAAACATCCATCCATCTATCCATCCAAACTTTCGCATTTATAATATTAGTGTGATTACATAGATTGATATTTTTCTATATTATAATATTATAAAGAGCAAAGATTTGATTGTTTGTTTGTTTGTATTGAATAGGCTCCGAAACTACTAAACCGATTTGAAAAATTATTTTACCATTAGAAGCCAACATTATTCCTGATGAACATAGGCTACTTTTTACCACGGGAAAATGCTTCATTCGTACGGGAAAACGGGTAATAAGACAACCGGTAGTAAGAATGCAGCTAGTTTTTAATGTACATAGAAACGACCAAAACACCCGCAACAAATATTTGTAGATGGTATAAACATTTGTCCTGAGGCGGGAATCGAACCCGCAACCTCCTACGCCGCAGGCGGACCTTCGCCCACCGCGCCACCGAGGTCGTCGCGGTGGTTAGTGACTTTCGAAAATAAAACGGATTTTTACTATTTTCTACATTGTAAGTTATTTGTTACATACTAATTCGTCGGGGATAAAAGTTTTATGGAATAGCTTTGGAATCATTTTCTATACAATATTGAAATAATTTTCACAATCGGTTTTTAACTGACGAAGAAATCGACGAAAATACATAAAAATGTAGGTACAAACAGCCGAACATAGAAGCTCCTCTTTTTTCGAAGTAGGTAAAAAAACATTATCCTACTAACACTATAAAGCCGAAAGTAGGGAAATATGAGTTTTTGTTACCTAGGATCTCCAAAACTACTGAACAGATCAAAATCAAATTTGGCGTACGTTTAGAGCAAAGCTTAACTTAGATAATAAGCTACTTATTATACCGAAAATACGCGTGCGAAGCCGCAGACATAAGCTAGTAAGATTACAAAGCTGAAAGTTAGCTAAAAAATCAAATGTGGTCACAGTATAATAACGACAAGCAGAAGGTAAAGTTAACAAGTACGTGTCTGTCACAGTATAATGATTAAGCAGTAGGTAAGCTAATACCCGGCTTGAATGTCACGGATGTATAGAGTAACAGGACTGTACGGGCGCAGGCGGTGCGGATGTTGTCTACTGTGATAGGATAGATTATTAATGATGAGTGAGCTAAAAGTTGAGTAATTTTAGAGAATTGATAAACTCATAAACTCATTTATTCGAGCATAAACAGCATACGTACATTTCATCATTTAAAATAGGAAATGGAATTACATTTATAAAAAATTACTTAATGTAATTTGATGGCTTGATGTTAGAGACAGGTAGATAGATATAAACAAGTCTTATCGACATTGCTATAATTATAACAAGGGCTGTATAGAAGTAACAGTTTTGCCATAGGGTAACCCAGGGCACCATTTTAAGATCAATATTTTGATAAGTAAATACCTTAAGTTAATATGCAACGATTAAAATATTCGAGCTTTTGTAATTTTAACTTTAAAATTTTATAAAATTAAACGGAAAGAAGTGACATGAAATGGAAAACACTGTTGACCTTGCAAAAATGTAATATCTACTGATAGCGGGATTTTTATTTCCTTTCTAAATAAAAGTTTTAAAATCCGCGCATCGGTATTAATTCCATTTCATTTATTTCGACCATATGGACACAAGGGAACACTTAGTTAAGTCAAAGAATGTGTTGACAATGGATAACTTACTACTTCACATGCTACAGGATCTTACACTTAAAAACTACTAAAATAATAAAACCAGGACTATACTTACCTACCTATAGTACCGAACTTTTAAATAAAGATAAAGGTTTTCTATTCGCCAACACAACAGGTTAATACATTTTGGGAATCAAAATGCTTCATCGTAGTCTTGATCATTGTAGTATGCAAAAATATTTGAGAGCATGACGTGCAATTACGTAAAATTTACTAAATTTTATCATTGAAAAAATCGTAATACCTAGGATTTTGTCTGAACAAGAAGCCTTTTAAACTCTACTAGACAAATGTAGAGTAAGATAATACCATTGGCACGCGCTTCGCTCTATCCACTATCACCAGCGCCGGTCGGGGTCCGGTTACGACGTGGTGGTTCTAAAAATTAAGTCATCACTCACAACGTTGTTTTACTTGCTTTTTAAATGCCAAGCTGGACGGTGTTATGCAAAATGACTAATTATTGTATTGATTTGTAAAATATTATAATGTAGATAAAATCCTTTCGACCAAGAGTCCAAGAGTCGAAGAGTCTTGTAGGGTATAAAATAAAGCACTTTGAGCTTTGTTAACAACTGAGTTGCAAATAAAATAAATTTAAAAGTCAATAAAATAATTCGTTGATTATAAAATATAGTTTGATAAAACTTCTTATAGAGTCCACAGGTGATCGGAATGCTGGCTTTTATTTCGGTCAACGAATTAGCATTGCCATTCAACGTGGCAATGCTGCTAGCATTCTGGGCACTCTGCCTTCTGGTGACGGCTAGATTTTTAAGAAATAGATATACTTACTTGTATATACTAGTTGTTATTGTTTTATTCTGTTAATGTAATGTTCTATGTGCTAAATAAATGTTCGGATAATAGCTTCCAAGCTATTTCTCTGTTTGATAAAATCATAATAAACACTGTTTCTAATAAATAAAAAAATTCCGAACATTCGTACTACCATAATTTTTTTTCCCGGGGGATTAGTTTTTATCCCGCTAATCTTAAAAATACTTTAAGACTAAGAAATTCGATATCGGGTATTTGAAGTTATAATTTTTTCAAAGCAGTCAAATTATTTTCGATAGTTTTACACATTCTACACTTACACAATACTCTACACTTCAATTAAAAAAATGATAAGTAGATCAAGCTCAAATTACCTACAAAATTAAAAAAAAAAACGTACCTACATTTTAACAAAAGGCAATAAATATTGACTAAATACGTGTTCACACGTTAACAATAAAGATTAAACTCTATATTGAGTTTTCTATTGTCAACTCGCGAAACCCAAACAATTTATTACACTCAGCCATTTTTTCATCAACTTCCGATTTCTTTTCTTGAAAAGGATTATCCCCTTGCATAACACCATCCAAACGCTTTTATAATCCTTATTTTGACAGCACTCTTCAATGGAGGTTTAAAAACGCGTGCGAACGAGATAAACCCATACGAGTGACTGAAAGAGCTAGACTTTTTCTCGCTGGGTGGTATGGTGAATCACCAGCGCTTATGGGTAGCCAAGATTAAAAAAAAGCTGTTCTTTTTTTGAATGTGAGAGTGTTAACTTTTAGAGTTGTCATTTTTTACCGGTCAAGTGGGTAGGTAGAGAAAAAATTGTTTGTTTTTGGAGTAAACAATTGGGTTTTGCTACTTTACGTGTAGTTAGTAGATTGTTGTACTTGTTTTGGCAAAAGTGACCTGTTTAGTGCGTCAAAGAACGTTTCGAGTGCGTTTATTTATTTCATAAATTGATACTTAAGTTGTTAATGTACCTAATGATTTATGTGCTAAATAAATATGTTCCCTCTGTATGAACCGAAAAAAATACATAGGAGTTATGACAAATTGTTTTAATATATAATTTTTATTAGTGTTACAATAAATTATTTCTCATAGATTTCTAAAAACTTTTTCGTTAAATATTTAAAAACTAGTTTATGCCCGCGGCTTCGCACGTGTTGTTTCAATAGAAACGGTGATTTCTATCCCATGGGAACTGATTTATGGGATAAAAGTAGCCTATGTTTGATTCCAGGATTACAATTACCTGTATGCAAATTTTCATCCCAATCCGTTCAGTAGCTTTGGCGTAAAGAGGTAACAAACATCCATCCATCCATCCATCCATCCAAACTTTCGCATTTATAATATTACTAGCTTCTGCCCGCGGCTTTACACGCGTTATTTCTACGGACACGTTCAAAGGTAATTTCTATCCCATGGGAACTGATTTACGGGATAAAAAGTAGCCTATGTTTGATTCCAGGCATAGAGCTACACCGGTGCAAAATTTCAGCTCAATCTGTTCAGTAGTTTTGGCGTGAAGAGGTAACAAACATCCATCCATCCATCCATCCATCCAAACTTTCGCATTTATAGTATAATGAGTGTGATGTGATAATTGTGAAAATAGCATGAATGGTCCTAGAATATATTAATGTTGTGACATCGTAGGCCACTAAGCTTTCATGTCGGATCTTATAAGAGTAAAATTCGCTATGTAGTCTAGTCTATACTAATATTATAAAGAGGAAAGATTTGATTGTTTGTTTGTATTGAATAGGCTCCGAAACTACTGGACCGATTTGAAAAATTCTTTCACCGTTAGGAAGCTTACTTTTCAGGGAGTGACATAGGCTATATTTTATCCCGGCATTCGCACGGGATCGGGAACTGCGCGGGTGAAACCGCGAGGCGATCGTCTAGTCTGTCTATATTTTTACAATGATAGACGTGCTGATGTCAATTGTTAGTTTTCTAGGCGCAGCTAGTATTATGTCTGTGGTTTTCGACCCGTATGACGTCACAGCACAGATAAATAAGGCTGACAGCTTCGCCGGTTTACTAAAAGTAGACTTTTGAAATAAAGTTTTATAATTTTTTAGGTCTTAAGAAATATGGTAATATACAGGGTGGAATTTTGTAATGCCACCTGGAGGGAAAGTACTCTTAATACTGTAGATAGAAAATTGTACTAAAAGAAAACATTCCTTTATTTTTGAAAAGAAAGAAAACTGCATTCAAAGGTTTTCGAAAATTCGCTTGCCACACCCGAGAATCGAACCGACTAAATTCTGTAAAAATTACACCCTGTACTTTTATTGCATAGATCGTTAGGGTCAATAATAAGGATGAAATCTCTCTAAAAAACTTAATAAATGAAATGAAAGGAAAACCATGAAATCTTAAATTATAAATTGGATGGGTCAAGTTAAGCACTTTAACTTAAAGATCCATCTGTTTACTTGTGTCAGTTATTAATAATTATCATTGACGTCATTTATCCATTAAAATGACGAATTAATATTTAGATAGGACGATTGAAATTTAAATTGAAATACCTACCTGGATTGGTACCAACGGCACAATCAGATGGCCTGCGAGATCACCAGATCTCACCCCTTTAGATTTTTTTTTGTGGGGATATGTAAAAATCTAATTTACATGAAATCTTATGCGAATGTAAACGAGTTGAGAGTTGAAGTTCAGAATACGATTTATAATGTTCACCACAACACGTTATTAAAAGTTACTAGAAATTAATTCGTTAGAAGAATAAATTTGTGTATCCAAGAAAATTGAGCCCCTTTTGAGCAACTAATTCGTTAGTTGACTTTTTATTGTAAATAATTAAAATAATTTAAGATTTCATGGTTTTCCTTTCATTTTAATTTATTAAGTTTGTTAGAGAGATTTCATCCTTATAATTGACCCTAACGATCTATGCAATAAAAATACAGGGTGTAATTTTTACAGATTTTAGTCGGTTCGATTCCCGGGTGTGGCAAGCGAATTTTCGAAAATCCTTGAATGCAGTTTTCTTTCTTTTCAAAATTAAAGGAATGTTTTCTTTGAGTAAAATTTTCTATCTACAGTATTAAGAGTACTTTCCCTCCAGGTGGCATTACAAAATTCCACCCTGTATTTTTCCCTCTAATCGGACAATAATTAATACTTAATTTAACTCCTACTTCTCCTACTAGTCGACTAGCTATTAAGGAATAGAAACAAATTAGAACTAGTATTTACAATGGAGCTAACTGCAGACTGTTGCAAACGATCTACAGGTAGCACAACTGATCCATATCAATACCAGT
Source organism: Eupithecia subfuscata (assembly GCA_963564075.1). Lineage (NCBI taxonomy): Eukaryota > Metazoa > Arthropoda > Insecta > Lepidoptera > Geometridae > Eupithecia > Eupithecia subfuscata. The sequence continues at coordinate 8,808,112 of OY751124.1, read as the reverse complement.
CGTCGCGTCCCCGCTACGCTGGCTGCATTGCCACGCTGTATGGCAATGCTGATGCGCTGCGCCAGATACTCACCAGCTCTCGGGGCACGCGTCGCTTATTTTCTCGTAATTTCTTATCTCGAAAGTCCTCGGGATATTATGAAAAGGATTGGACGGGATTTTGGCAGTTTAAGTACCTATCATGTGATAAAATAATCCTGATGCAGATTAAAAGAAGAAGATTAAAGTGAAAGGATCTGTTCTGACAGTGTTATCAGCAATGATAAGGAAATAAAGAGTTCCTTATGCAAAGCCGTTGTTATACGGGTTTTTTAAAATTTTAATTTTGTCTTGTTAATTATTCGTGTCATTTTGCACGTCGTCATTATTTAGGTACCTATAGTCGAATTTAAGAGTGAGCTGCAATTTATGTCAGCAAATCCAAACATAACAAACTAAAATTTCGGCGGCGGGAATCGAATCCGCAACCTTTTGCGATTAAATGTTTGTAAGAGAACGAACTTCTTCAGAGGTATAAGTCTTGGCGCGAGATCTTTAAGGCAAAATTAAAAAACAAGACAAAATTACAAATTCTAAAAACCCGCCGACGTTTATTGGCTGAACAGATTTTGATGAAACATGGCTAAGAAAACTCGGGATAAAATTATCTATGACACAAAAAAACTAAACGAAAATCGGCTCATCCGTTTGGGAGCTACGATACCACAGACAGATACACAGATACACAGACAGACACGTCAAACTTATAACACCCCTCTTTTTTTGCGTCGGGGGTTAAAAAGTACTAGCAGCTTTCTAAAAACAAAATGTATTTTACAATTTTCATAAATTGCTAGAGCTGCCAAATTTTACTTATTCAATTATTTATTGACTAGACGATCGCCTCGCGGTTTCACCCGCGTAGTTCCCGTTCCCGTGGGAATTCCGGGATAAAATATAGCCTATGTCACTCCCTGAAAAGTAAGCTTCCTAACGGTGAAAGAATTTTTCAAATCGGTCCAGCAGTTTCGGAGCCTATTCAATTCATACAAACAAACAAACAAAAAATCAAACCTTTCCTCTTTATAATATTAGTATAGATTATTTATAATCACCAACATAGTGTAAGTACATTTAAACTCAAAGCTAGTGCTTTGAGTTTCTTTTGTAAAAATCAAGTCAAGAGTCAGTATAATTAAAGGCGAAAACTGCATGCAAAATATAATCATGGGCGACTAACATAAGCTATGTGGTGCCGGCTTAGAATTTGCACCACCCCAACTCTTCCCGCGGGTGTCGTAAGAGGCGACTGAGGGATATTCACCGGGGGCGGGCAGCAGCGCCCCCTGCAGAACAATTCTACCACCGAACTGCGATCCCAACGCATGCCCAGCGTGGGGATTATGGGCATTACCCCCATGTGATAAAAGTCGATAAGGCGCTTATCAGGGGGAGGCCTGCGTCCAGCAGTGGACCAATACAGGCTGTTGAGGTTGACGTTAAGGAGTAACATAAAAATCAAAATCAATAACTCTTTATTTCCATAAATACAATAAATGTCACTTAGAAAAGGTCAAATTATAAAACTGAACACTGACATGGAAATAAAGTGATATTTTTTGATTTCTGTCGCTTCGATATGTAAACTAAAGTAAAGAAGCGATGAAGAAACCTTTAGCCTGTTAGTTGTTATTTTTCGAGTTGGAGCAAAACCCGTCCCAAGCTTTTTCATCCTCTAGATAATCTGATATTTTATTGTAAGCCTTTTTGCACAGCAAGGTTTTGACAATTTGACCGTGACCGCCACAGCCGTATTAAAGTAAAGATTGATAGTACATAAAGAATTTTATTAATAAACGAAAATAAATCATCTCTTTGATATTCAATAATAATAAACAATAAAACTGAAAATCCACAAAATAAATAAACATCAACAGACAGACAAAACGACAAGGAACGGAAGACGTCTCAATTAGTTCACATAAGGTCAAAATATAAATAGAAATAAGAGTTGAAATGAACCTTATGCCTTCGAAGTTAGGGTTTGAAATCGATTTTAGTGTCAAACCGGTTTCGATCCTAATATAAAAAGTGTGAGTATTTGACTGACTCAACATACAATTTTAATTGTCGTTAATTTTTATAAGAATTTCAATAATATTCCAATTTTTTTCGGCTTCGACGGGACTTAAACCCGCTTCCTATCCTATTACTTACTACTGTTATATGAATATTTTCACCCAAAGTTTGTGGGTTTGCGCACTATAATAACAAAAACCTTCATAATTTATATAATTGTATTTTTCATTCATTAGCATACATGCATTTTTTTTTCTACTAGCGACAAAAAAAAATTATTGTGGTAACAGACTACAGTTTTGAAGAGACATAATAAAATAAAAAAAAATCTACTTCCTTATCTCATGCATATTACGGAAATTGCAAAATTTACAATTATTTATAAATATTTTGTTAATTTAGTATTGTCTATGGCCAACAAAAGTACTTACTTATAAGTTAAAGTGTAAGTTATAGTAAAGTTACCCTTGGGACTGTAATACACGCTGCTTACAATATGTTTTAAGCTTAAATCCATAGGTTTATGTTATTTATTATCACTTTTTTTTGTATTTCCCTTTTTTGTATAATTTGTGTGTGGCTATGAATAAATTCTTATATTCTTATTATTATAAAAGTTAAATAAATGAATTAACAATCACACTTTATTTTACATTTTAAGCGTCTGAGTATAAATCTCCGAGCGAAGCCACGAGAAAAAGCTAGTATCTCATACAATAATAACTCAATAGGAAGAATTGCTGAGTTAATTGGTGTCTTATCGCGAAGGGATAGGGTTTAATATTTATTATTTAGGTGTGAATGTGAGTCGACCAAGCTTGAAAATGTTTTGGTGACAAGCACACCGGTTAAGAAAGGTGTGGAGACGAATTTGTAAAACGAGTTGTAAAATTTTTTAATCTTAAGATTGGTATAAAAGTGAACAAATTTACTTTTACAATTTAATTTACATACTTACATTACAATTTAATATTTTTTTTTCAAAAAAAATATTAACAACTCTGACTAGCCTACTCGACTGATTGAACTACGCACAGACAGCCATCTCATTTGTGCAGATTAAATTATTTTGATTGTTGAAATACTTTTTTGACATTTACTTATTTAGTAGAATATATTTTACATTTTGACACTTACAAATACATCCATACGTAATTTTTATAAGGTGCGTAAAAGTGAGCTGTGACAGCCGGACAGATTGAAATAATAAAGGTTTCGTTTTGTGCTTATTAGAACTGAAACCCCTAAAATCCTGATTGTTCAAACACAATCAATTTATGTCTATCTAATATAAGAATAAAAGCCTCTATTTAGGCACTAAAAACCACCTTTACTATAAACAATCTATTTGCCTGGTTTTGCCGAAGTCCTATCCAATTAAACTAATTTTATATTATAAACTGCTAAACCTAGCTTTTAGTAACTCATTTTTAACCAGAAATGCAAAAAGCCAACTTTTCCTAAATCCTATCCATGATCGTTTTATAAACTAAACCGCAAAAACTACCCCATTTCTTACCAAAACTGCAAACATTAAAACGAACTAAAATCTAACACTTTCTAACCAGAACTGCAAAAACCTAACACATACCTAAATCCTATCCATGATCATTGTATAGTATTTACCAAACCGCAAAAACTAACCCTTTTCCAACAAAAACTGCAAAAATCTAACTCTTTACCAAACTTTATTACATGCCGCTCTACAGTTTCTCAGAGTATGGGTGGGCGACCACCCAAGCCCCGCATCTGGTACAGGCAGCTCGGATCCTAATTCTGTACCTCGCACTGAACACCTCATCATCAACATCAACATCATCGGTTTCGTTTAGGTTACTATTACTAGGCACGTAGCTTGAGGGGAGGAAGGAAAAATACTGGCAGCTTTCGCTAGTAAAAAAACCGAAAAAGGTTCGCTATGCCATGAACAAAAAAAAATACAGACGAATTGACAACCTCCTCCTTTTATAAGTGTCCTCGACGATTAATAATAAATAATGCTGTATAATCCACACATCATCATGTTTTTGTAAAATAACCAGTGGTCTCATTTGTCTATGGTAATATCTAAATAAAAACTCAAAGCTTATGCAGAAAAAAATCGGAATTTTTTTATCAACAAATCAGGATAGACAAAAAAATATAAATGATTTTTTTTAACGTTATAATAATTGTGCTTCTTGCAAATCGTTGACCGAAGTAATTTTAACATAGTAATAAATCAAAATAACATGTAACCTAAGACCAATTTTTGGTAAATTACGCGTTCGTTTTTCTCCGGAATCCCAACGAAATAAGTCGATAGCCGTGACCAATCAATCGTTACACTTTACGGTACAAATCGAGTTGTCCATCTCGTTACTGGCAACCCAGTTACTTTTTAAACCGGGTAATAGCTTTTTGTCTAGGTAGGTACCAACACTAAAATGTAATTATACTTATTTATTCGCCGTAGAAACTCAAGCATCCATAATTATGTCAATTTACAATATGGGTCGCAAAAATTTATTAGAGTCATTTCCCACTTCGGACCGCAAGAAGTTGGATCGTGCAAGCTCAGGTGAAAATTCTAAATAAATTCAAATTTCTTGAAACAAAGCCATAAATAGACAAGAGAAATTTATAAAAAAAGTATATTTATAAACATGTACCTAAGTAGTTCAGCTGTAAGTAAATGTGGGCCACTCAAGTCTGGTGAAACAAAATGGCGTATAAATAAATTAATGACAGACAGCAAGAACGAGAGCGAATATTGTTATTTTCTAAGAAAATAACAAATCCCTACTGAAAATACTTCTAAAGCTATTGAAACCAATCAAGGTAGACCAACCGTAAAAATATGGTAAAATAAATAAATTAATAGTCCACTAAAATTTACTTTCCATCCCCTACTTAAACTTGACCACTTAAAAAGTAGCGGTTTATTTCAAGTAGCAGACTTGAACGATAAAAGCCCGGTATTGGTTTTGGTTTCTTTGTAAAAACCGGAACTAGATGGTTACTTTGTAACTTCCGCGTTACTTTGTTACTTCCGCGTTTTTTTAAAACGACGACGCTTGTAAAAAAGTATTCGAAAACAACCCTTAATAACACTTACAACATTATTTTATTTGCCCCTTAAATTCATAAACAAAGGCAAAAATCAACATTATTCGCATAATGATAGGGTTCATATTTAAAATCCGGATATAATCGACCAATACACTTTATGAACAAAATTGAATTTTGAATCGAATATTTTCAAATTTGTAAAAGGAACTCGCTCGAATAAAAGTTTATGCTCTAATTATAATGGACCTTTTAGTATTGTAATTAAGGCTTTATTTCGATCGTCGCGAAATTAGATTCTTTATCGAGTTAAAAAGAGTTAAATGATTGTTCGTTTGAAATGTCTTCATTAGGTCTTCGTTGGTGGCGCCGATGTAAAGGGTGATACAGACGGGCGACAGAAAAACGACAAAAAGTCGCAGATTTGTCGCGACATGATGTTCAAATGTAATAATTCGAAGCATGCAATTAAATTAATGAATTAAAAAATAGTTTCAAATTCAAAAAAGCCGGGGGTGACAAATTTGATTCTTTTTGTGTACTTAGATCTTCCTTTCTATTGAAATAGAAGTAATGTTAAAATTTGGTCCCATCAAAGTTTTATAAAGTTTGGTTCAGTAGCCATAGAATGCCAAATAGCGTGTATTGTATTGTATTAAATCGGTTTCGGTTTCTTAAAAAACTACGATCATAATATTTCAGACTTAGTTAGTTGATTGCTACATTTGCTACCAAAACATAAATATTCAATAACCTAATTAATTAAAAAACGACAGCTGTCAAAAAACCAACATGGCGTCTCATTAGCGGCTCAAATAAAGCTATTAACGTCGAATTTATTTTATTTACGACGGATTATAATTTATAGGACGTTCCAATTGACTATTAGCATAGATATGCTGATTTTTAATTAGTTTACGCATAAAATCGTTACGTTACTGACTAGATAAAAGACAACCTCCATGGACGAGTGTCTCGCGGCGTTAATAGAAATGAGTGCCGCGATGATAACGCCGATTGTTTCACTACCTATAAGCAAACTATATAAGCGTAGTATGCTCATATTCTAAAAAATATATTTGAAAAAAAAGCGTAGTATGCTCATATTCAAAAAAATTCTGACACGTAGGTCATAAGTACAGGTTCTTATAAACCTAAAACAGGCACCAGTTTCTCACAATGTTAGCTATAATATTTGTATTTTATACTACTTACTATTGTATTCTATCAACTAAGCTTCTTTTGTAAGAGAAAATAAATATAATTGAACTATATTGTTTTTATATGTAGAAATTATACGCTCACGACTATCGCCGGCGTTGTACACACCCTTGGGAGTAGTCCTTTACAATTACAACTAACTAAATGACGGAACAAGAATAGTCAAAAACAAACCTTTAGTAACGAAGAAAATTTATTTATAGAAATAAATAAATTAGAACTAGCATTTATAATTGAAGCTGTTCAGCTAACTGCAGACTGTTGCAAACAATCTAGAAGTAGCTCAACTGATTCATATGAAAACGAACCAACATGTAATGCAGATTTGTGTAAATTACAAAATCACATTATTCGTAAACCCATATTCAATTTACATAAAATACCTACTCTATTTAAAAAGAAAGTTGCTCAATCCACAAAAATAAAATAATAAATAAGATATAATCTCAAAAACAACATTATTAATGATCCCGTATCATTTAAATTGGACACTGATGATTTAATTCGTAATTAAAAGTATTTTATTGATTAATTTTGACTTCCTGTTTCGAGATGTCACACACTATTTGAAACGTTGGCGGTTTGACATAAATCATTGATGCACTGAATTCCAGAGGATGTTTAACTAACTGGCTTCAGTCAGCGCTTCGCACGTGTTTTTTGGAATAATTTTTAACCCCCGACGCAAAAAGAGAGGGGTGTTATAAGTTTGACGTGTCTGTCTGTGTATCTGTGTATCTGTCTGTGGTATCGTAGCTCTCAAACGGATGAACCGATTTTGGTTTAGTTTTTTTTGTGTCACAGATAATTTTATCCCGAGTGTTCTTAGCCATGTTTCATGAAAATCTTTTCAACCAATAAACGTCGGCGGCTTTTTAAATTTTTATATTTTGTCTTGTATTGAGTACTTATCCTTGTCAAATTTTATTATGATCTGTTCAGTCTTTTAGTGATGACAATTTTATAAACAGACAGACAGACTTATTCGAAGTATGATTGCAAACCACTATGACTCTCTTGGGACCATGGGAATACATTTTGTCAGTTGTCTATACTAATATTATAAAGAGGAAAGATTTGATTGTTTGTTTGTATTGAATATGCTCCGAAACTACTGGACCGATTTGAAAAATTCTTTCACCGTTAGGAAGCTTACTCTTCAGGGCATAACCATAGGCCATATTTTATCGCGGAATTCCCACGGGAACAGGAACTACGCGGGTGAAACCGCGAGGCGATCGTATAGTTAGGAGTACTTTTAGTGAGTCATGTGGAAATAGTCAGGTGGTAGAAATAGTCACTCTTAGGACCTAAGACTTCTTCACTCCACTTTCATATTTCATAGGTAGTATTATTATAGAGGATATTTTATTAAGTACCAGCTTCTGCCCGCGGCTTCGCACGCGTATTTTGGGTAAAATAAGTACCTAGCCTATTATCTAAGTTAAGGTATTTTCTAAATGTACACCAAATTTCATTTTGATCTCTTCGTACTTTAGGAGATCCTAGGTAACAAAAATTTCACAATTCACAAACTTTCGGATTTATATTATTAGTAGGACTAGCTGAACCCCGCGGCTCTGCACGCTTTTCGGCTATGTTCGTCCCCGGGATATCTACCTCCCAGCCAAATTTCATTGAGATTCGTTTAGCCGTTTAGGCCTGAAAAGGTAACAGACAGACAGAGTTACTTTGAAATTTATAATAATAGCTAAGCGAGCAAAGTCGCATGAATCTATAATATAAAATATTTACCTAAACTTTTGCACATCGAAAAAATTCCCACTGATGACAAAAATGACCAAAAAAGAATCGAACCCGCTCCGGCCACGGCGGCCACCCAGGAGTGCGCTAATTAAGATATTACAGCGTAATTACAAGCTATCTCTCGATCGCTGGCCGAGTGCACACGCGCATGTCGACGGGACGAGGCCGAGACGGGCTTGTTTGAATATTTAGAAAGAAAGAAAGAAAGAAATCTTTATTCATAGCATAATATTATGTAAGTTACATAGAGTTAAAACTAGGTACACCATAAAAACTACATAAAAATAACTAACAAATAAGAGAGCTTATTGCTCATGAAAAGGCGTCCGATTTAATTCAAGCTTAAAGCGGTTTCTACAGCGAGCGGAGCGAACCCATTAAGGACTCCGTTCAACTCACAAGGGTCAACTCACCTCACCTCAACAGCCTATATTGGTCCACTGCTGGACGCAGGCCTCCCCCTGATATCCATATAGACCTTATCTCATGGATGGTATTGCCCATAATCCCCTCGCTGGGCATGCGTTGGGATTGCAGTTCTGTGGTAGAATTGTTCTGCAGGGGGCGCTGCTGCCCGCCCCCGGTGGATATCCCTTAGTCGCCTCTCTAGACACCCGCGGGAAGAGTTGGGGTGGTGTGAATTCTAGGGCTGTAATTTGTTATGAGATTTTTTAATTGTATCAAAATAAAGGGACTTTGTCGCTTAGCGACCACATCGCCCTTTGTAATAAGATAAAATTTAATATTTTATCTTATTACAAAGAAAATTTACTATTTTAAATCGTAGTAACCTTCAAGCGAATATGATCTTTAAGGACCGCAACTATCCATATAAATGCCGGAATGAGATCCGGAATTATTTGACCAACATTTGACCAGCTGCGGAATCGAACCAACAAGTTTTCCCTGCAGTTGTAAACACCCCTCAATTCGGTATTCGCTATGACTCAGACGTTTCGATGGATTGTTCCTATACCAGTATAAAGTTTATCACAATTTATACAGCCGTACTTAATGCTTAATGGGTGCTTAAAAATAATTATTAATTATAGGGAATTTCAATTGTATTTTGAATAAGTTTATTTAATTTTGAATTTTGTTGTTTTGTTTCAACTTTGATACGTGGTCGAAATGCGGCTAGGAGGACATCATCATCATCATCATTGATAAAAGTTAAATTGATATCTATACGGGTTCGATTCCCGCCTCGGGACAAATATTTGTACGATCTGCAGATATTTGTTCAGGGTGTTCTGGTCGTTTTCTATGTATAATAAAAAATATCTATCTATGTACTCGTATATTATTTTATGTATATCAGTTATCTAGTACCCATAACACAAGCTCTGCTTACCTTGGGGCTAGATAATGCTGTGTGAATTGTCCAGCATTATTATTATTATTATTATATCTGCTTTCATAATTTGTTAAGGTTTTGCTGATCGATTGGATTTCTACTAATCTAATAAAAATAAGTAAAATGAAATGATGCAGCGTCTCAGAGACGTGTGCGACTATATTGACGTTATGGATCAGTTGAGATACCTCTAGATAGTTGGCAGTTAGCTCAACAGTTTCAATTATAAGTTAGTATTTATGTAATAACGACATTTATTCACAAAGAAAATTATACTAGTATTTACAATTGAAACAATTGAGCTAACTGCCGACTGTTGCAAACAGTCTACAGATAGCTCAACTGATCCATATCAACACCAGTCGGAAGCGTCCCCAAGACGCTGGCTGCATTGCCACGCTGTATGGCAATGCTGATACGCTGTGCCAGATATTCACCAGCTCTCGGGTCACGCGTCGCTTCGACCAGACGCTCAGATAGTTTTTTGAAATAACTGTATTATCTGCTTACTACTTATAATATTTTTATAAGAAAATTGGTTGTCTGTAAAGTCGGTTTACTGACGATAGTTGAACGTGACAACGCAGACGCATCGCTCACTCAAGTAGGAGAGAGACGGATGTCGAGCGCTCTCGCTTGCACTTCAAGCCTTACATGGAACGCCTCAGAGCGAGGTAACCCGCATGACGTCATGTTTTTTCGTGCGTGCAGCCGGCTCTATCGAATTATAAGACGTTGTCACGTCAAAAATACACAGGCTAAATATACTTTTGCATCAAGACAATACCTTAGGCGATCTATACATAGAACTTTTGAAATTGTTGATTCTATTTAAACTTATCTATACATAGAATGAACAATTCACCTTATTTCATAATACTTGTGCTGAACACGTAATTTCTTATAATTCTATCCATCCAAAGGGTGCCGGGAATAAATCGTGGCCCTTTTGTACTGTTGAGTTTTATATGTATACTAGCTGCGCCCCGCGGCTTCGCCCCCGTGGGAATTTATGTTTCCAACTTTCTTAATTTTTTCTTTCATAAGAACCTTCTCCTGACAATAACAAACACAACAAAGAAAGAATTAGCGAAATCGGTCCAGCCGTTCACGCGTGATGCCGTGACCAAGGAAAACGGGTTTCATTTCTATATATATACTAGCTGCGCCCCGCGGCTTCGCCCCCGTGGAAATTTATGTTTCCAACTTTCTTAATTTTTTCTTTCATAAGAACCTTCTCCTGACAATAACAAACACAACAAAGAAAGAATTAGCGAAATCGGTCCAGCCGTTCACGCGTGATGCGATGACAACGGAAAACGGGTTTCATTTTTATATATAAGACTAGCTGCGCCCCGCGGCTTCGCCCCCGTGGAAATTTATGTTTCCAACTTTCTTAATTTTTTCTTTCATAAGAACCTTCTCCTGACAATAACAAACACAACAAAGAAAGAATTAGCGAAATCGGTCCAGCCGTTCACGCGTGATGCCGTGACAACGCGAAACGGGTTTCATTTTTATATATAAGAAGATAAATGCCGTATTTTATTTGTGGTGTACAATATAGAATGGTGTATTGCATTAGGTATTAATAAAAAAAACAGCAACCTAATTTATGAATTACCAACAAACTACAAAATAACAATAAACAATGACGAATAATTATTTGTAGACCATTAAATAATGTGCTGATTCAATTCGATTTGACACACGAAAATTTTAAAAATTCACTTGAATTAATTATTCCAACTGCAATTTTATCCCGGTTGAGCACAAATGCAGCAGCGCCCCCTGCAGAACAATTCTATCACTGAACTGCGATCCCCAACCCGCATGCCCAGCGTGGGGATTATGGGCATTCCCCCATGAGATAAAAGCCTGTCAGGGAGAGGCCTGCGTCCAGCAGTGGACCAGTACAGGCTGTTGAGGTTGAGGAGCACAAAAGTTCAGGGAAAACTTGAATAAACCACGTTATTAATTTTTTCGCTTTCGTAGTGTTTCGTAGTGTCAGTTATTTATTTCTTGACGAGTTATACACTTTTCCTTTGCTATTTTTATCTCAATTCATCTATACTAACCGATGAAACCGACCGATTTGACCGATTTGAAAAATTCTTTCATCGTTAGGAAGCTTACTTTTCAGGGTGTGGCATAGGCTATATTTTATCCCGGAATTCCCACGGGAACGGGAACTACGCGGGTGAAACCGCGACGCGATCGTCTAGTTTATATATATTTTAAGAGAGTGTGATATTTTACAAAATTAAAATAAATTGACATAAATAAATTAACTAAAAAGTCACACTCACCAGGGCCCGTACTCTTAAAAAATAAATCGAAGTTTCGTATTCGTAGTCGCGCAAACGCTAATAATTTTATGCAAGCAACATAAGAGTTGGTTTTGCTTTTAAACGAAAAGGAAGCTTTTATTTGCCTGTTCCGAGTAGGCCCGCTGATTTTTATTTAAATTTATAACCAATTTTTGCGCCCATAAATTATATTTGCAAAATTGTTTTTCATTATTGTAATTTGGCAGAGCGAGTGTTACATACTTTACAGCTCGAACAATAAAAAATTAACTGCAAAATAATCACACTTACCTGATCTTAAAATTTATGACAATTTTCGTGCCTATAAATTATATTTGCAAAACTGTTTTTCTTTATTGTAATTTGGCAGTACATGTGTTACATACTTTAGATGGAACAATAAGAAATTAACTGAAGAAAGTCACACCTACCTGACCTTAATTTAAATTTATGACAATTTTCGTGCCTATAAATTAAAGCAAAATTGTTTTTCATTATTGTAATTTGGCAGAGCGTGTAGTAGGTACCTACATACTTTAGAGCTCAAACAATAATCAATTATTATTATTATTATTTATTATTATTATTAATTATACTGAAAAGACTTCATCATCATCATCATCATCAGCCTATCTTAGTTCACTGCTGGACATAGGCCTCCCCTAATGAGCGCCATAGCGTCTGAAAATACTTAACTACCTGATCTTAATTTAAAAATGTAACAATTCTCGCGCCTGATTATATTTGTAAAATTGTTTTTCATTGTTGTAATTTTATTTGCCATTTTGTGTTGTTGCATTATTGTGTTACGCATTCTAATTGTTTTTCTCTTTTGTTTTAGGACGAAGTAAGTACGAGACCCGCTCACGGCAGACACGTGAGAGAATTCCATTTATTTTTCATTTTTGCTGTTTTGTTTGCTTTTATCCCAATTTTTTAACGTGGAAACAACTATTATAGTAAAACAAAGTCAAATTAGAAAAAAATCTAAAATCTATTGTTGCAACTTCACTGGTGTTCTCCTTTTTGTATATCTACATACATAGTAGCCAAAGTCGATGTAGAACGCAATTTAAATTACTTGTCGAATTGAGATACTTCTTCCATAAATATTGCTTGCATTTATGTTTGAAACTCGACGCCAAGCAAGTGAGTTTTAGTTATTTGTGTCGTTGTTTATTTACAAACATTCTTCATCGAGTTTGGCTAGTGTATAAGAGTACAAATTTTGTGATAGTTTGTATTACAATTTTAAAAGTGCTTTGTATGTGTTTGATGTTGTTTTTACTGCACTTTTTTGTTAACTCTTGTACATATTGGTTATAATTGCATTTGATTGTTTTTGTTGTTGCTTTGTTGTAACATGTAAGGTGCACATTTTGGTTAACTCTTGCATTTTTTTGTTTTTGTTATTAACATGCAAGGTTTTTGTCTTCGGCTCAAGTAGGTAGGTACCAAGATTTAAAAAATAATAATTGGGAAATCGGTCCACCATATTCTATTAATAGTTTCCACACCATGACACCTCCAGAACCAGCTCATCATCAGGCGAAGATACCTAGCACCAGGAAGACCAGCCTGCCAGGCGATCGGTGCAATATTTTAACCAATTTTAAAAAGAACGCTCACCGGCAGTGAATTGGTTAAGATATTGCATCGTCCGCTTGTGTTTGGGATATCGACGAGGGAATCGCATCACGTTCATTTTCAACATTTTGTTTTGGGAATTCAAAGTTTTTATTACGACCTCGGTGGCGCGGTGGGCGATGGTCCGCCTGCGGCGCAGGAGGCTGCGGGTTCGATTCCCGCCTTGGGACAAATGTTTTGTACGATCTACAAATATTTTTTCCAGGTGTTCTGGTCGTTTCTATGTACTTATAATAAAAAAATATCTATCTATGTAATGTATAATTTATGTATATCAGTCATCTAGTACCCATAACTCAAGCTCTGCTTAGCTTGGGGCTAGATGATGCGGTGGGGATTGTCCAGCATTATTTATTTATTTATTTATTATTAAGCTAGGAACAGACTGAGCTCACGCCACGCAACGTACGCGACGAAATGTAGGAAACGTCAGATGGCATGGCGAACGATAAACACACAAAATCAACAGCATCAAAATTTGCATTCAAAAATGGGCTCTCATCATCATCATCATCCACAGCCGGATTTTACCCACTGCTGGATATAGGCCTCCTCAGTTTGTGCCATCCACCACGGACCTGTGCTAACCTCCATTGTCGCCCTCCGACGCTTACTATGTCGTCGACCCACTTTGCAACCGGGCGTCCGACGTTTCTTTTTCCATTATTGGCCACCAATCAGTAGTGGTTTGGCTCCACCTATCATCACCTCGCCTTGCAATGTGTCCAGCCCAACTCTTAGCTTCACCACTCGAGTAAGTACCAACATCCTGGACTTTTGTCCTTCGTCGGATCTTGGCCTGTGAACAATTGCTAAGTCTGGACCCGCAATGTCAACACTTTCCATTCCACACCGCGATCGCGGCCCTTGCACTTAAGGCGAATAGTAGGGTGGATAGTGGCGCCACTACATATTTAATTGAATCATTAAGTTATACAAAGGAATTATCAAAAAATCGGACCGCTGGTAGACGATACCTATCACAAGCTTTTATTTAATGTATCTGTAATAGTTTTGTTTTGTGTTATTCAATCAAAAACCTTGTTTGGAGAGCTTGGTGGCCACCAATAGGAACTAAACTCTTGAAACAAGTATCTGCCTAAATAATACAGTACAAAACTATTATAGATACATTTAAAAAAAGCTTATGATAGACATCGTCTACGCGCGGTCCGATTTTTTGATAATTCCTTTGTATAACGTAATTATAAAATTAAATATGTAGTGGCGCCACTATCCACCCTACTATTCGCCTTAAGTGTGTCTCTAGGCTATCTGTTTCCATACAAATTCAAGCGTCTACATTTGTTGAGGCGTCGTCGCGTACGTTGCGTGGCCTGGGCTCAGTCTGTTTTCAGCTTTAGTGTTTTTACCTAAACCAACAGTTTTGTATTTGTGTTGTGTTTGGTTATATTGATTATGCTTCTTTGTACTAGCACAAATTTTTTGTGTCCAGTAATGTACTCTACCAGTTTTTGGTGTATGTTTTTTTGTTTGTGTGTATTTTTATTTTACTAACATTGTGTATGTGTTTGTTTTGTTAATGAATGCTTTTTGTTGAGATTTAACTTGTGCTCATTATTTGTACTGCAATTGTTTTATATCATTTATATTTTAATGTTTTGTTAATTTGATTAATTTATGAAATAGTGTTGTTGCAACAATATGGGGTTAAACTGTGAAACTTTAACAGAAAGGTACATACTTTTGACGTAAGCTTAAATTGCGCCATTAATAAGGTGGTATATTAAAAAAGGAATTTGTTTTTTTATTCATATTATTCTATTTTTGTGATTTTGATATAATCATAGAGCACCTACAAATTCAATTATCTTTTTAAATCCAAATACCGATATTATTATACAAATCCAGTGAAAAGTAGAGTATTATTACATAGCGATAATTAATATAGCTGAATAGAACTATACTTCCGCCAAATTCGATGTGAAATGTTTGTAAACAGCCCATACCTCAAGCAAACATAACATGCAACCGTATTTTTATACGCAGTTTACTTTCCTTGACGATTTGAGATTGTTCCTTCAATAAATATTCCTAACAATCAAATATGAAACTCGACACTAAACATGGAAGTTTAGTTTTTTTTGTGTATTTGTCTACAAACATTTCACATCGAGCTTGGCTAGAGAATAGTTACAAATGTCCTTCCTCGCAGGTCCCCGCACGAGACGTCCCAAGAAGCCCCCGGGAGAGACCAACCCGAACGATGAGAAACGACCGCGGACCGCCTTCTCTGGACCACAGCTGGCAAGGCTGAAGGTAAGCCTCACCAACTCACCACGGAAGACCAGCGCCGAATGCTGTAGTCTTGTGCAGTTCAGGAACTTTGTACTCCTCACCTCCTCCTCAACAGCCTGTATTGGTCCACTGCTGGACGCAGGCGTCCCCCTGATAAGCGCCTTATTGGCTTTTATCTCATGGGGGGTAGTGCCCATAATCACCACGCTGAACATGCGGGTTGGGGATTGTAGTTCTGTGGTAGAATTGTTCTGCAGGGGGCACTGCTGCCCGCCCCCGGTGGATATCCCTTAGTCACCTCTTACGACACCCACGGGCAAAGTTGGGGTGGTGCAAATTCTAAACCGGCACCACACGGCAACGATGTACTAAAATGAACGAAATATTCTTCTAGTTTAGGTACCTCATGAATGCTCTTACAGTCTTCTAACAATCCTTCTATTCCCCAGCACGAGTTCGCTGAGAACCGCTACCTGACGGAGCGGCGGCGGCAGGCGCTGGCGGCGGAGCTGGGTCTGGCGGAGGCGCAGATCAAGATCTGGTTCCAGAACAAGCGAGCCAAGATCAAGAAGGCTTCAGGGCAGAGGAACCCACTAGCCCTGCAGCTGATGGCTCAGGGGCTGTACAACCATAGCACGGTGCCGCTGACGAAAGAGGAAGAGGAGTTGGAGATGAAGGCTAGAGAACGAGAGGCGCAAAATAGAGTGTAGACTCTAAGATATAGGAAAAGTGTTCGTAAATGTCTTCAAGAGAACTTATCAGGTGCAGTTTAGAGCGTTTACAAGAGAATTTAAGGGAGGTGTTCAACCGACTCAAAATCACTACACTTTAAGACCCGAGTTCACCAATAGATGGTTACATTTTAAACAGTTGTTTTAACGTTTTTGACACAAGTTTTCATGCATTAAACGTCAACGTTAACTGACGAAGCAGCCTTATTGTCCGAGTATCTATTGGTGAAGACAGACGTTATATATTGTACGACGACCGAGTAACCTTCAAACTTGAACCACATAATGACATTGAGGAATCTTTGGGTGGTGGAACACACGAGTGTTGCAGCTGATGGTAATGACACAGGGGTTGATAGTACCGTGGCGTTGAAAGAGGAATTGTATATGAAGGCTATGAGAGGAGAGCGAGAGGCTCAAAATAGAGTCTGGACTCGAGATAGAGTGAAGATTGGGAAAGTGTTCGAGTGTATTACTTTACTGGTGACATCTGGCGCAGAATTATGTAGGTATACTTGACTTTACGAGAGAATGGAGGGGTCTAGGGACATAGAGTTGGTTTAAATTTCAACATTGAGGATAATATTTGCTGTAGGGAATAGCCTAGGGTTTGTGAAACGCAAAATGAATTCTAAAGGTCGCGTGAAAAAAATATCGGGTTTTTACTATTTTCTAGGTTCCACAAGTAATTTAAATAGCTGTTAAGACATTTACTAGCCATTTGCTATGAATCTTTGGTAAAACTAACTTCGAAGCAATTGAAGTTTTGGTGTCTTGTCTAATAACGTACTATAGTAATGAACTCCGAAACGACAATTGATTTGTAGTTTATTTTTGCGTCAGTTCATAGCATACAATGTGCGAAAAACTACATAACTCTACAAAACTACATACATATCTTATCAACTCGTAAAAGCAGAAATCACACAAAACAGTTTTTTTCATAACGTCACCTTTAAAAGAGACAATAAAAGTGTTCATTATAATACCACGACAAATGCTGGTTTCTGTAAAAAAGAGAAATTTGTATAGAAATAGATGTATTTAGTACTCTAATATTGATTAACCTAAACCCATAGAGCATTTACAAATATGAAAATAATTATGTCACTAGCCAAAACGATTAAAACATATACAAATATGTCACTAGCCGACACGACCAATATGTCGTTTTGGTTAGTGAAGTATGTCAAATCAAGCAAAACGTGACCTGAGAGCTGGTGATTATCTGTCGCAGCGCATCAGCATTGCCATACAGCGTGGCAATGCAGCCAGCGTAGCGGGGACGCGACGACTGGTATTGATATGGGTCAGTTGAGCTACCTGTAAATTCTTTGCGACAGTCTGCAGTTAGCTCAATTGTTTCAATTGTAAATACTTGTCCATATTTATTATTTGATAGTAATTTTTTTGTCAATAAAGATGTAATTCTATACTAAACACATCTATTTCTAAACAAGTTTCTCTGCTTTACAGAAACCAGCCAAAACTTGTGTGTAGTGATTTATGGGTTTAGGTAAATACCTAAGCCCATAGAACATTCACATATAGATCGTTTTGGCTATTGAAGTATGTCTAATCAAGCAAAACTAACTACGTTTGTGATTTGAACAAATGTTTTCTATTTGGACAACGAGATACGGATTTTGTTTTTCTACTCTTGGCAATGAGCCAAAAGAGGCGGAGAGGAAAAGCCAAATCAAGGTCGTAGATGAGAGGCATAAAGCAGTCTAGAAAATTATGGTAAAACATGGTCCTTAAACTAAAAGAAGTTCTAACGAGAAATTTACAACGATTGGTTTTAGTACTGATAACCACATTTTCAAAAATTTTAATTTGTGTCTGGATTTTAATATAAAACATTTCGATACAAAACCCTTTAAAAGTAACGAGCAGATTCGGGCGAGTTGCCCCTTCACTTTTGGTTGAGGGTACGACCCGAATCTAAAACCAAGAGACTTAGATTTGAACGAGATGTACCTTTACTCAAAAGTGAAGTGGACATCTCGTCCGCGGACGAGTCTTAGATTAGACGAGATGTACTAACCCGACATTAAATACGTGAGTATAGGTACTTCTAGGTATGTACGTTTAATTCCCGCACTTGTCTAGATATAATATCGATCGAGAAATTTGTATGATAGTGTTGTCATTTTGTAAATAGACGAAATTAACTAAAACTTGTAGATATAAGATTTACTACTATTTTGTAAAAATAAACGTTATTTTAGGTATTCGTACTACTAATAAAGTTATGCTTTGTATAAAGTTTGAATCTCGTAGATATTAACATAAACGAATATTTGTAAAAAGTTACGATTTCGTAGCATAACATACCTTAAGTAGCCATTGTAAAAAGTGCATAAAATTGTTATACAAAACAAAAATTTGCGAAAATATACATACCTACTTATAACAAAAAATACAAATTAAAATGTTTTGTAAAATACAATGTCCCACTCGAATTGTAATTTAGATTGTTTTTGTAAATATTTAGATTTAAAATTAAAATTAGTTGTAAGTTATTTATTGTGCAATGGTAGCAGTATTAGTAAATTGAAGATTGACAGCATTTATAAATCAGATTTAATTCTAATAATGTAAATAATTTTTACTAAACATACAGCAAATTTTACTGTAAAAACTTTCGTTGTTTGACGATTTCATGATGATGATTTCATTATATTGATGATATTATTATGTTTTTTGATGTTTGAGGGAGGAAATAATGAAACGTGGGTGTTCTTCCAACACAAACTAGGTTCGTAGTTAACCCGCATATATTCATAATGAATACAGCAAATTGTTTTCCGTAAGATGAACCTTACAGTTAATATTTTAAAACCACACAATTAAACCTGAACATCACGTAAGAAATTGAATAAAATTGTTAAATCGGTGCCGAATATAATAACTTTATTTATATAATGTAGATATCTACTTATTCTAAATGTCATTTATTCATTTATGTGTTATTTTTGTTGTATTTGTTGTCAATCTCAAACAGTAGCGGTTACTAGAATGATTTAAATAAAAAAGATGTGTCAATATTTTTCTTTTATTTTATTCATATACAGGGTTATTCGAAACAACTGATTAACATTTTTTTGCAATACTGCTGCGGTTGCAATTATTGAGAAACTATGATAAAAAATTTGAACGACTACAATAAATTAATAAAAACATAACTAATTTCGCTAGCAAAAGTATAGTTGCATCAAAGTTTTTTTAACCATTTCATCATCATCATCATCAGCCGTTGTCGACCCACTGCTGGGCATAGGGCTCTATGTTTATGCCATTCGCCTCGATCCCGTGCTAATCTGAGTCAAGTGTAGCCTACGGTTTTGTGTATGTCATAGACCCATCGAGCCGGTGTAACAATTTAGCGAGAAAAAAAATAAAGGGTGATCTAAGACTTCGGAATTCAAACAGTACGATTCGATACCCCCGACTTGGGGTGATGCGATATTGCTTGTGGCATATCGAATTTGGAATCTCTCGATTCGACTTTTAATTCAGTTCTCCGACATTGTTTCAAGGGGTGATTCGGGGTTTTTTAATTTGTTTTTTTTTATATGTCAGTTTGACGTTGGAATTTAATAGGTATTTTTTAAGGTTCCAAAAATCTATTCTACGGAAATCATTGCGAATAATTGACTGGGTCTGGGAACATAAAGCTAACCAAAATTTCACTTCAGAGACTTCATTCACACTTCATTTTCAGAGAAGTTTTACTAAGTGACGTTAGAGAGGGTTAAGAATCAAGTAAACCTTTAATAAATATCTGTTGTAAAACTTAAGTTTTACGAAGGTAAACATCGTTGTATTATTACAAAAATAATAATAATAAAGTAAGTGGAAAAAACCCTGTTTTCCGCATGTTATTTTTTTTAATTTTTATTTTACTTTATTTGCAATGTTTTTCCGTCACTGTTTCCAAGCGATTCTGTAAGTAAACAAGAAAAATCCCTTCCACCCCCACCCCCGCCCCGTGTCGAATGAAGTGAAGTAAAAAATAGTTAATTTAAAATGTCGCCGGACGCGCGCTTCGGATGCCGAGGCGTAAGGGCGAGTTACATGGTAGGTACAGATACGTTTACGTTTTCGTCGACAAGACGAGCCTGTAGAACTTAATTAAAGGATCATCAGTGGCAGTTTTATAAAAAAAAATATATAATAAATTGTCTTTGGTCTCAATATTAATAAAATTTACAGAATGTCAGTAAAATAAGTTTGAAGCATGACATGCTAAAGTTGCGATTCTCATAACAGAACCAATATGCAAAAAGTACAAGTTATTTCACTTAGCTCTACAAGCGAGCTAAGCTAGTGAAATCGCTTATTGCCTTATAATTTGCATTACCAGTAAATGAGTAGGTATGAGTAGTTCATGGAGCTTTAGAAAAAAAACACCACAAGATTAGTTCAAAGTTGCCTCGCAAAACGCAGCTGCAGATTACTACATAAGCACTCCGAAAGCACCTTCACACTTCATCCGATCCGTCTGTTAATGTATCCGTTCCGAATCAGTGAAATAATAGTCCAGGGCCAACCTACCTACCTTAGTATTAGGGCAGGTGGATATTATGAACAACTGCGCACCACTTGTGAATTCGAAACCTATTTTCAAATTCGCAAATGGTGCGCAGTTGTTGTACTTAACATTCAGATTCGGAACAGTTAGGGATACTGAATAAACGCAATGCGCAAAATATACATTTACTGTACATAAATATTTTCAAACGAACATTAACATTAAATAATACTAATAATAATTCACTGAACATCTTGGTTTTCGGATAGACTGATATCAAATAACCAAGATCGAAAGCCGCGTCTCACGTACACCCTCCCATGTAACCCCACCCTAACCTACAAGGGTGCTCGAATTCCTGAGAGCAATCGTAGGTGTTATTTTTACAGTTGAATAAAACGGGGCTTTTATTGCGCTATCGATTTATTTGTCGTGCTCACCCCACTGATAATGTTGTTGGGTTTTATAAATTGAATAAAAATACTTTTGAGATCTTTGTCGCGTTCCAAATCGTAGTTTAAATGGAAGACCAGAGTAGTTTTTTTTTAATAATAAAATAAAATTTATTTCTGTAACAGGGTTACAATTAGTGATTCCTTAATTGAGACCCTCATTTAAGTATAAAAAACTTGTGTTAGAGGATCTCGCTGTTCTATAACAAACGTTACAGATGACAATGTTTAATGTTAACAAAGAAGACTTAAAATCTAACATCTATTCTAAGGTAGCATACCTTAAGTAGCATACCCTACTGTAACAATATTTATATAGTATATAAATTGTGTCAAAGTTTCCAGAAAAGCGGTAGGTACAGATATTCTATTTCAGGAAGTCCGTTGGGCTATGTATGTCATAGTGAATGCATGTACACATTGTTTTAGTGTGCGTAAGCTCAGAAGCAATCAGTCTCGCCCGAGACGCGGTCCGGGTCACTAGTGCTCATTGTATTCACGTCAGATTTTGGTAGCGAGTACCGTCAGCATGACAACTAAGCGCAAAGTTGTTCGTAGTGAGGTAAGATAACGGACTTCCTGAGATAGAACTACCATATCTAAATCTATCGCATGTTTTCTCTAAGAATTAAGATTTTTAACCACTGCTGGATGTAGGCGTTCTCCGCTTGTCCCACATAGATTGGTCTGGGTGTGATCACATCCAGGTTTTGTTGGCAATCGTCATATTTGTTGGTAATATCGTCAGCTCATCTAGTAGGCAGTCCGCCAACTCTTTTAAACAGATTAAGCAGTTTTCTTAATTCTGTTATAAGTACCTACCTCTACCTATACAATACTATAGTCAAATATATAACCTATGTAGAGGATTTTGGACCCCCTTTTTTTATTGAGGATGGCAAAGCATTTGACCACCATCCCACTTAAGAAAGCGATGATGTGGCCTAAGATGGGGCATGCTTTCCCAGAAGGAACTTATTCACTCGGAATTTGAAGACTCCGAGATTATACTCTACCGGAAAAACGGACGCAGGAAGTTTGCACTAAGTTTTTATATTTCTTTGAGTAGTGTATTTGGTAGGAACTTAAAATAACATATTTTGAGAGACCTGTAAGGGCTGTTTAAATGTAAGATATTATTTGTAAATAATATTATAACTGTTCTTTAAATAAATAAATAAACAATAACGCACACCTATAGGAGTAAGGTCTAGGTTTTGAGCTTGGAGTACTGACACAGAGCACTGAAATACCTAAAGAAGTGATAATGTTGGACACCAAGATCCATTTTGGGTCGTGAGCCACAGACGGTTGTAAGGGAGTCAATTCGATGCGGAACACTCCACTTCGTTTGATACGGAAAGATTGGAGCACCATGTATGTATCAATAATTTTGAATGAAAGATATACAGGGTTAATATTTACAACCATAGAAGAAGGCTTAGAATGAAAGCACATAGACAAAAACCAGGTCAAAAAATTGCGACAAATTAGTCTCAATTTCGTATTCGTATACGTGCGCTTGTGGGCGTGAAAGCACTGAGGTTGTATGCATGTCAACTCACACATAGGTTTGTTTTTGTCTTCAAAATCAAGAAAAATTGTCGCATAACACTATCCCTCAGCTGTGACGGGAGCGTGTTTTTTTTAACTCTATAACTCACTTAAGAAAATATTACGTAGGTACCTACATAAAACATCTGGAAAAGTCTTGTAGATTTAAAAGATCTTTCGTTGAGCAACTTACTACACGCTTTCTGTCATACATAAGAGTAAATTAATTAAAAAAATTACCACGTTCTTAGACCTACATTTTTTGACTAGGTACTACAAAAAACTGTCAAGCCGAAAACCACAAGTTGATCAATCTATCAATCAACAATTAACAAGTACCTAACTGTTAAATAAAAAAGTGGACAGATAACGAGGTGAATGACCTTTTGACGGCGAGCGGACCACCCACGGCGCGGCGCTAAGGTGCTATTGGGATTTACTGCGTTCTGGTTTTGAATTAAAATGTTTTTATTTGGAGAAATAATAGTTAAAATAGCATTTAAATATTAAAATGAGGTAAATGTTAGAGTAT
The DNA here is from genome assembly GCA_963564075.1 of Eupithecia subfuscata. Taxonomy (NCBI): domain Eukaryota; kingdom Metazoa; phylum Arthropoda; class Insecta; order Lepidoptera; family Geometridae; genus Eupithecia; species Eupithecia subfuscata. Next base: position 8,784,640 of record OY751124.1, on the reverse strand, counting down.
TACTGGAATCAAAAAGAGTTTGTTATAAACTAAAGATTATTACAGACTTATTAAAGATTAAAAAAATAATTAGACCATAGATAAGTTCCTAAGTATCTTTAAAAAGTACGTACCTCCTACTAGACCATAACGTAAAAAGTACCTACATCTAGCGAAGATCAGTTGGTACTTGGTACTTATATAGTTATTCTGTTATTTTTGTTAATTGTTCCTCGTCATTTCGCTTTATTATATAACAATCGTGTAAAAAATCAATATTTATACAATACCAAAAAAGATATATAAATTATCCAGCGGTAACAGAAATCAGACTGATGAGTTAGATATCTTTGATGAATTATAATATAACCAAATCCAACATCAATTTAATTATTTATAATCGTAACGAGTCGATTTCACCAAACGCAAAATTGTGATCAACTTGAACTTACTGAATAATTTTCACAAATACAGTCTGTTGAGTCTGTCCACACTTTTCATTTCATTGATAAACATTTGTACTAAAAAACAAGTTTAAATAAAGTAAACCACGATCACTCGCAAGTAATTATGTTTGTTTGAAAGATCGATCGAGATCAATACAAGAAGAATTCGAAAATAGAATGTGCAAGGCGCCAGCCAATCAACTCACAGGGCTGTCACAACGGAAGCCTATCGGATTAAAGGAAGTAAGTAATATGATGCTGTGTGGATTGTCCAGCATTATTTATTTATTTACCACAATATAGTTTTACAAATCTTACACATTTTATAAACAATAGATAATAAATAATTGTAAAAGTATTTAAATGACACACTTGTGGCTGGCCGCAACATAATAACAGAGTTTGAAATGTTGTTCTTGCAAGGTTGTAAAAAGCGCTATAAGACCTTGATCGCAGTGTAAGTGTTAAAATACACAGAAGGAAGCTTCTGCCCTTCTTCTGGTAGGTTTTATTAATCGGTTCTTACGAAATCCACGAGCTGAGTTGGAGGGCTCGATTCTTACGCAGCCGCGACTGCTACGCGTATTACACGTAGTTCAGCTTACGATAAGTAGTTCAATTCTAGCGGAGTCTTTATGGATTCTCGTTGTGAATTTTGTTCATTTCGTAACCTAATTATTATGAACCTTATTTTGAATAGTTTATTTTGTACTATTTTATGCCTGCGGCTTCGCACGCGTTGAAAAGTGATTCTTATCCCATGGGAACTGATTTATGGGATAAAAAGTATCGTATGTTTGATTCCAGGATTAGAGTTAGGTACCTGTATGAAAAATATCAGCCCGATCCGTTCAGTAGTTTTGGTGTGAAGAGGTAACCAACATCCATCCATCCATCTATCCATCCAAACTTTCGCATTTATAATATACTAGCTGCGCCCCGCGGCTTCGCCCCCGTGGAAATTTATGTTTCCAACTTTCTTAATTTTTTCTTTCATAAGAACCTTCTCCTGACAATAACAAACACAACAAAGAAAGAATTAGCGAAATCGGTCCAGCCGTTCACGCGTGATGCCGTGACAACGCGAAACGGGTTTCATTTTTATATATATAGAAGTGTGATTTTCTTACTTACAATTGATAACCCTATTCCACCGACCAATCAGCGTCGCGCGCAGCTATCTATCACACGCGTCCAAACACGCGCGTGGGTGGCCGCTAATATATCAATTTACTAAGATCGTAATCGTGTGTAGCTCGCCTTAATCGGACCGGACCGTGTGTGGAGGGCCTTAGGACTTAAGTTGGTACTTAAATGACCCTGTATGTATATAAAATATTGCTTTTACTTGATCGACGCAAATTATTTAGACAAATCCGAACTAGAAAAAAATGCTCGCAGTCTAATTAAGTATCAACTTCTTTTTAACCGACTTAAAAATGGAGGAGGTCCTCAATTCGGGTGTATATTTAATTTGTTTTCTACTTTCATCAATGAAAAATACCTTATACTCAAGAAATTCAACGCCCTTGAAAAAACATTGGCGGATACAGGGGGGGGGCCATGGGGGCCATGGCCCCCCCCAAAAGACCTGCGAATTCTATACTTTCGATTTATTTTTCGAGTCAATTTAGGTGCAATTTAGGTTTAGGTTTACACGGCATACCTACTCATCGGTAGGTTAGCTATGTACCTTTATTAGGAAACAGAAATATATTATCCTGAATTTTTACTTGTCAGTACCACCTGGTACCACCACGTCCACTTGCACCAGCAACAGAAATACTTAAAAATGTAAACTTTTACATTCTTGGGTTGAATTTCTAAAAAGCTGAACGCGTAATTTTCCATCAAGCAATAGGAAAAATACCTACCAATTTTCATGTTTCTGAGTAATGGAATTCCTATACTACAAAGGATAAATTTACAAAAATACTGAAGCAGGTCTTATTTATTTACCGACCGAAAAACTAAATACCTAAAATCCCTAGGTATCAAATTTTACTGGTTTAACTTCAAATTAAAAATCGAGAACTAAACTAGAAACTACTATTTTATCCCCTTAGAGCAGCTATTCTCAAAGTGTGCTCCGGGCCTCTGTGGGGGCTCCGCGACAATACTGGTCATATAAAAAAATATAAGCTTCAGTACCTAAACATGGTAGTGGAGAAAATTATACATTATATAATATTATATTATGTTACTTATCAATAATCATATCAATTTTAAGTAGACAATCTTTATAACTCGAACTGCAAGGCGCGTTGTGGTCCACGGAACCAAACTACTTCTCTACTACCTTTTAATTTTCTGTAGAGGGGGATTGGCGCAGTTGAGTGCTAGAATACCGCCTTACTTGTTCCTAGGAAGAGGAATAAATTCAATAAGTGCGGAAGGACAAATGCCCAGAAATCATCATCAGTGGCAAATGCCCAGTGCGACTGTCAAACCAGATATTTTAATTATTTTAGAATTTATTTCGTGTATTTATAGATAGCTTCAGCCCACGGCTTCGCACACGCTTTTCAGGTAGCCATGTACGGAATACCGTTCGTTTAGCTCCCTGCCAAATTTCATTAAGACCCGTTTAGCCGTTTAGGCATGAAAAAAAAACATATCAACACCTATTAGTGTTGATACGTTCTCTTTTCCCAACAGTCGCTAGAAATGACGCAAAATTTTAGCGGCTCGCTACGCTCGCCGATATTTATGCCTTAGCTTTCTTCTCTTCCACAAATTTTCCAACCGCCGTTAGAGTCCCAATAATTGTCGCAGCTCGCACCACTCGTCGGCGCTGTTAAATCGTATTTGCTTTCTTTGCTTTCACAAATTTCCCAATCGTCTCTAAAAAGTCTTTAAAATGTTCGCGGCTCGCTCCGCTCGCCGTTTTTATGTCATCTCTGCTTTCGTTTCTCTCACAAATTTTGCAATCGTCGCTAAAAAAACATGAAAATTTCGAGGGTCGCTCCGCTTGCCTATTTTGTATGTATACTCTTTACTTTCACAAGTGTCCCAATCGGCGCTAAAATTCTCAAATTTTTGAGGCTCGCTCCGCTCGCCGCACCGTTTTTGTATCGTCTTTTCTACATTTTCACTAACAAATTTCCTAAATTTCGCTAAAATATGTTTATAAATTTCGAGTCTCCCTCTGCTCGCCGTTTTTATATCATCTTTTCTTTCGCAAATTTCCCAATCGTCGCTATGACTTTAAAATTTCCGAGGCTCGCTTCATTCGCCATTATTATATCGTCTTTTCTTCCATTTCTCTCAAAAATTTTCCAATCGTCACTAAAATATCTTTAAAAATTTCGAGGCTCGCTTCGCTCGCCTATTTTATAAGTATGATCGATTCTTTTACTAATATAAGTCGCTATAAAGTCCTTAAGATTTCGAAGTTCGCTCCGCTCTCCCTTTTTTTCATTTAGGCAACGAACTTAATTTTAGGTCTCTGTCAAATATTTCGATGTCCAAATGGTTTAAGAACCACTAGCTCATAGAATGATTTTTTTTTCGGCGCAACGCCGCACTGCCCTCTCTCCTCCCGCGCCCCCCGCGCGTGACACGATGATTTATTTTGTAAAAAAAAAATATTATATTATATTTTATAAAATATTTTGATATTATAAAATATTTTGCAAAAAGTTTTTATGCTAATAAAAACTTTATTTTTGTTACCTCTAATTTTAACCCTTTCTCCAATCTTTGTCAAAATGGCCCCCCCCAAAATGAGATCCTGGATCCGCCCTTGTGAAAAAATAGCGTCCTACTTTTGACCTTCAAATCTTCAACCCGCGCTTACTAGTTATTTTCTTTGAGCATATTTTGTAGACACTCGTACACCTTATTCGACACGTAACGTGTGGAAAGTCACTTCTAATTTTCAAGGATATGGTAATGGAACACTATATTTTACTCTGCTGCCACTGAATTGAATTGAAAAATTGAAAAACAAATGATATACTTACGTAATTATATTGTTTCCATAACATAATTACGTACCTGAGTATATCATTTGTACAATATGCAAATATCTATAGGTATAGGTACTTTTGTAAGTATTTTTGTAATTTTATTGAAGTACTAGCTGCCGCCCGCGGCTTCGCACGCGTTGTTTCTATGGAAACGTTAAAAGGTGATTTCTATCCCATGGGAACTGATTTATGGAATAAAAAGTAGCCTATGTTTGATTCCAGGATTATAATTATCTGTAAGTATACAAAATTTCAGCCCGATCCGTTCAGTAGTTTTGGCGTGAAGAGGTAACAAACATCCATCCATCCATCCATCCATCCATCCAAACTTTCGCATTTATAATATTAGTGTGATGTTATTATTTATTTAATAAGTAATACCTACCATTAACAGATGCACAATGGCACACAGATCTTACCCCATTACATATCCGACGATCCTATCCATACCAGGTTGTCTGGCAGAGATCGCTCTTGACCAATAAGATCGTCAAATTTCACTTAGGTTTTATTTATTCATTTATAAATTGTTTCTTAATTTTAAGTGTGCAATATGTGCATAAAGTATTTTCTATCTATCTATCATATATATTTAATAATAGCGCGAGTTAAAAGCCTAGCTGTCACACGAATGTTGAGTTGTTTTTTTTTTGGGTGTTTTTCAGCACAAGACTTTCTATCATTTACACAAACACAATCATTTAGTAGCTAGGTACACATTACACTTGAAACTAGTTCTGCTTGCTCTCAATGGGTTACGGCTGAAAATCAGTGTTTTTTGCTTCTTGAGCAAAATATTACGCTGAGCCATGGCCTTTTTGACATACTGCAGCACACACGGACAGTTTGCTTAGATGTTAATACCTAATGCTATTGTTTGTTTTATTTGTCAACTCTATTTTATAACTGTTTATTTGTATTAGTGTACTATACAATTGCTGTAGACTGTATGTGTGTGTCTGAAGATGCAAATAAAGATTTTATCTATCTATCTATCTAGGCAAATTAATAAAAAAGAGGTTACACACTATAAACACCATAAACACCCAAACTACAAACCGTCAAAATATAGGTCAACTTTTTTCTACTTCTTTCATAATGGCGCCGTTTGCTTTTAGCTACGACACGCTCGCTAATCTGCCAGTGTCTGTGTAGGAGTGTCATAAACTTCGAAAACAGGTTTTGCGAACTTTAATCTTACAATTTTGCATCTAAATGATTTTGCTAAAACAAACGGACAACATAAGCAAAAGGACAACACAACGTGAAAAACACAATGATTAATACAAAATAGTATACATTTTTCAAAAACATAATAATACATATTGATTTTACAAATTTACAGAGTAAAAATATAGGTCAAACAAAATCAAATATTGATAGCTCACGCGCCCACGCCGCTGTCACGACATCTGTCATCCTGTCACAACTGTCAATGTCAAACGGAATAGAACTAATCTTGATACTTTATCGGTCTGATGGATCAAAACATGTTGATAATGATCTAATTACACGTGTATTTGAGTTATAAGGAGTTAGGGAAGGGCTTGGTGTTAAAGGTTTTAGGTTGGTTCGATTCTTATCCCATCGTCATACGTGGTCATACTATACATATCTCAACCTCAACCTCAACCTCAACAGCCTGTATTGGTCCACTGCTGGACGCGCCTTCCCCTGATAAGCGCCTTATCACTTTATCACATGGGGGGTAATGTCCATAATCCCCACGCTGAGCATGCGGGTTGGAGATCGCAGTTCGGTGGTAGAATTGTTTTATTTATTTATTTTATTTTATTTATTAGGTCTACCAGTGGGTGTTACAATAATTCTTATAATATAAAATGCACACTTAATGAGATAGTTCATTGCACAACCAGTTATATGTGGACACTGCATGCTAAATAGAGTGACAGAACCGTGGTCCCACTGCGATGTCCCACTGGTGGGACAAAACTTTTTCGTAGTCCCACCAAACACACACTTGACCGTCCACATCCTCCCACCTCCGCGAAGCGGGGCTTCAGACCAGGGGCTTCGACCAGACGCTCAGATAGTTTTTGAAAACCCGAAGAGCCTCGGTACCCCACGGACCTAGGGTCTCGACTCCAAGGGGAGCAAATGTGTAGGCTCTATCGAGACCTGCATATTTGCGCCTCTTGAGATCTTCGGCCAAATCTGCCGCCGCACCCGCCCTCATGGATGTCCTCGGAAGATGGGAAGGCGAAGGAAGTAATTAATTATGTTTCGGACATTATTTTGTACGTGAGGCGATTTACAAAAAATAAGAATTGAGCCCTGGCGTCTTCACTAACGTGTTCATGACGATGGGCAGAACCTGCAGTTACCACAGTGTCAGTGAATTACTACCATCATCAGCCTATATTAGTCCACTGCTGGACATAGGCCTCCCCTAATGAGCGCCATAGCGCCCTGTCTTCAGCTTGCCGCATCCAGCATCTGCCTGCAGTCTTTCGCAGATCGTCATCCCACCTGGCCGGAGGGCGTCCTACACTACGTTTGCCGAGTCGTGGTCTCCACTCAAGAACACGTTTACCCCAGCGGTACCAAAGTACACCAAATTTCATCTAAATCGGTTTAGAAGTTGTATTATGTGTGATGTACGTGGTAACGAACATTCTCGCAAACTTTCGCATTTATATTATTAGTAGGATAGATCAAGGTAGGTAATGGTACTTGGAAGAACCCCTAAAAAGCTTGCCACACACAGTTTTATCCAAAGTAGCTGGATTAGAGCGAGAGGTGCGCGAGTGGGAGGGAGGGAGGGAATTCTGAGGGCAGAATGTCGCGAAAGATAGCGGCCACAGAGCGTATGTGAAGAGGAGACAGAATTCAGTAGGTATTGAAGATTTTTATTACAAGACAAAAATAGTACAAAGTTTTGTATGTACGAGTATTCTTGTACCCTATCAGGTATGGCAATAGAACTTAAGATAAGGACTTAATAGATATAAAACTAGTAGTTCTACGAACAGTAGACGTCGCGAACACTAACTTTTTCAACAATTAATGTACATAATACTAAAGTAATTTTATTTAAAACTGGATATTTTGGTACCTAGGTAGGTACCTATATAATGAGAACTTCTGTGGGGTTCATACTTTACACCCCCCCCCCCCCATTTCCGAAGATTGCATAGCGACCCATCTGAAATGTACCTAGGTACCTACCTATGTAGCGTTTGTGGATATGGATCTATTATTTTGCAGGAAAAATATACCTTGAGAAGTTTGTAAAACTAACACCTTTTCAAAAGTTCTTGTACATGTTCTAGTAGTTCAATGATGTTCTAGCAGTTCTATGAACAGTAGACCTCGCAAGCACTAACTTTTTTTTCAACATATTAGTAACTTATATTATATTAAGTACTAAAGTTATATAAAACGGGATATTTAGGTACTTAGGTATATGTACCTACCATGTTTTTAGGCGGTGACTCCTTGCAAATCGCCATGCCAGTGTGAAAGCATCTTATCACGGAGCAAAAGTGCCCTCTTATCAGAATAAGCACCAGCATAGGTAGGCGCCAGCCTTCCTTTAATGGCGCTAAACTTGTCATAAGTATTATAGGTACCTTATATCTATGTAATTATCGGTGCCTCTTACTTTTGGACGCGTTGTAAGAAAAATCCTATGGGTAGGTAGGTACCTACCTAAATATTGGTTTACGCTAGTGTGGTGTGCATTGGGCAACTTACCAACCTTAGGTGGAAGGTAAGTAGGTAAGGGTAATTGTTTAGTAGGTATAATTATATACCTAGCTCAAAACTAATGAAATGATTTCCTTAGGTACCTACCTTTGTTGAAATAATGCCCACCGTGCAAGAATAGGCGTCTGTTTCTCCTGAACGGATTCAATCTTGTTTGTGGGTAGGGTAGGTGAGGTAGGTAAGGTGCACTTGGAAAGGTAGGTAGGTATTACAGATCACTTCACTTGCGATACGATTGTTGTCGGAATTTTTGAACGAAATGTTGCACAAACACATCAACCATTAGACCAATTGTCCATACAAAGTACCTAAGTTACGTTCCTCAGCAAAGCTCGAAATTCTGTACCTAGGTATCAATAGATGGCGTTGATCCATCAGCCCAAAGTTTTTGTTATTTTATTATTTAACCGACGACGACGGTGTATGCGGCCGCGCTATTCCATATAATTCTCGAAGTGTTACAAAGATGTTCTAATAGGTGGCGCTGTACTGTAAATGCTCTCTTGCATATTACTGCATTTTGCGAAGCTATTCTGCTCGTCATGCCGAAAATCCTCATCAGATCTTTACCAAATTTTTATATTAACAGTATAAAGTTATTACCTTTCAATTAAAAGTACAATCATCAAAATCAGATTTCTTAAAGCGGAGATATTCCAAATCCGCCTTTTTGCCTTATATATATATAAATCATAGAATCTGTACACAAAGTTTCATACCGATCGGTTGTAAAATACGACCTGTAGAGGAGTACGGACATACTCGACATTTCGACTAAAGCAATTTGACCTTGAGTTGACCCGACTTGTAGGCCTCCCCCCCCGCGAAGCGGGAGGGGGGTCAACATTAACTTACTCTTAACGTAACGGCGACGGGGGGGGGGGGGGGGGGTTAGTGATGTATAATTGCACCCAGAGCTACAAAATTGAGACAAAATGTTTCGTTTTAACGAATTATTTTACTCGTTAGTCGAATTGTTACTAGTGTGTTTTTAGTCGAATTGTGTTTTTGTCGAATAATTTTAGTCGAATTTTCCGCAAAGCCAAACGGGAGGTACACAGAAACCGATTTTCGTTTAGTTTTTTTTGTGTCATAGATATTATTTTATCCCGAGTGTTCTTAGCCATGTTTCATGAAAATCTGTTCAGCCAATAAACGTCGGCGCGTTTTTTAAAATAATAATTTTATCTTGTTATAAATTTGTGTGACTAAGTAACAACAAATTTTGTTTGTTATTAATAAGTTTAGGTTACGATAGGACTGACATACTTTGAAAAGTAAAAGTCCTTAACAATAAATGAGATAAAAAAAAATAGTAACAAAAATAGTAACAACAAAAAAGGTATCAAAAACTAGGTTCATAGTTAACCCATAGGTTTGCATAGGTGTAGTTCTACGCCTAGAATAAAATATTGGCTATGCTTTATCCCATGACTCAGTTCCCATGGAATTGAAATAACTTTGTAATGTTTTCATAGACACAAAGCGTGCGAAGCCGCGGGCAGAAACTAGAGTAATTTTAGTAAGTATTAAAATATACATAAAACTAGATATTCTAGTAAGTAACTCAAGCTCTGCTTAGTTTGATGACGCTGTGTGGTTTGTCCAGCATTATTAATTTATTTAACCTCTGCCATAGATATAAGTCAAATTCTGTACTTAGATATGTTACGTTCTCCCAGCGCTATCTCATCAAATCGCATGTGTTGTGTTACAACTGTACGCAAAGACATTCCTAATTCGAATAAAAGAAATATAAGGTACTTATGTAGCATGAAAGTGCGAGAAGCATTAAAGCGAGAACTGGTATGAATGAGTAGAGCAAACCAGGTCCCTGGTAAAGCTAGGGGAAGGATTATTAAAAAAAAATTGGTTGTCTGTAAAGTCGATTTACTGACGATAGTTGAACGTGACAACGTCTTAAGAAAATACTGATGGAATGGTAGCATTTGATACTCGATCAAAACATGTAAATGTACTATAGTATAGCAGCTGTCCACGCAGACGCATCGCTCACTCAACTAGGAGAGAGACGGATGTCGAGCGCTCTCGCTTGCACTTCAAGCCTTACATGGAACGCCTCAGAGCGAGGTAACGCCGCATGACGTCATGTTTTTTCGTGCGTGCAGCCGGCTCTATCGAATTAATAAGACGTTGTCACGTCAAAAAAAAATACTTTTGCAATATACCTACCTAATCAACGACAAATATGGAAAAACGTACCTAGACCGAAGTGATATCGAGACAACAATACACGCGAAACACGTACGCCGGCCGCGCCGGTCCGACTGTGACTGAGGTGGGTGGACACAATTGGACTCAATTTGAGCGTTCCACTTTCGAGAAGCTCTCATCCGAATTTTACTTACATCGATGAACCTCTGCACTTTAACCACCCCCCACTACGCTACAGTCAAATCATTATCGACAACTAAAGTCAAAAAGTCGATTCACGTCAAATTATCCCAAACCGGGAATCGAACTCGTCACGGTAGATTGGAGAACCTTATCACTAAATCTACATAATACTGTCATGTCTACACTTTAACTCTATGACCTAGAGCGAGACGGCTATAACGGAACACACGCGAGTGAGGGAGACGGAGCACGCCATGTCGGACCACCCAAGTCGTCGAGGCATTTGTAGTATGCAATTTTAATTCAAACGGAATGTCTTGATAGTTTTTTGTGATTATGTAAAAGTATTTTTTAGTAATTATGTTGTTGGCGATTTTTTTGTGTTTTTTGTTGGTTTTAATTAGCTTTGATATGTTGGTAGATATTTGTTGTGTGGGTGTTCTTGCGGGTAATAGTTAATGAAGATATAAAAATGTTTTTGTAGGCGGCCTCCGTGATGCAGAGGGTAAATTGCTAGTTGTAATAAGGTTTGGTGCCCGGTTTTTTTTTGCGTAATCTATCTTTAGGTACTGCATATTTCATGGAGTCTGTAATCGTTTATTTATGGGTGAAGCAGCCAAGAAAACCAGTTTAAATTGTTTATTTTAACAGTTAAATAGCAGATGGATTATCCGCAAAATCTAATTTTTTCAAACTTTTTTATTCTTTTAAACAAGCGAAATAACTTTTTCCTTATTAGGTCTCGAAAAATAGAGACTTTCTTTCCAAAGGCAGAGCTTTTTAGTAGGATTTAGTACAAAACCTAATATTTGAAGTAGGTACTGAAGTTGTTAATTTTTAACTACCTATCTATTGAATATGGTTGCAACTTTTGCAAGTTGTATATTAAAAGACCAATTAATGTTTTTTGAAATTGCGCAAGATCACACGGAGTGGAAACATTTGGGGGAGGCCTTTGCCCAGCAGTGGGACGGAATAGGCTGAATAAAAAAAACATGTTTTTAGGGTTCCGTACCTCAAAAAGAAAATAGGAACCCTTATAGGATCACTTTGTTGTCCGTCTGTCTGTCTGTCTGTCTGTCCGTCTGTCAACCCTCTTTTCTCAGAGACGCGTTCCTATCGAGTTGAAATTAACATCAATTACTCAAGTCTGTAACCTCTTGAACCCGTGATAAAAATTAAACTTCTAAGTCAAGGCACTCAAAAGTTACAGCCATTTATGTCCGAATATTTTGAAATGCCCAAGGGAATCACATGCACCCAAAACCTATAGGGTACTTCCCGTAGACCTAGAATCATGAAATTTGGTGAGCAGCAAGGTCTTACAGCAAAAGTAAAGGGAAAAGTCCGAAAACAGTAAATTTGTAGTTTATTCACAAAAAATACATTTGACTCTCGCCATGGACCAAAACCTATACGGTACTTCTCGTTGACGTAGAATCATAAAATTTGGCAAGAAGCAAGGTCTTATAGCACAAATAACGATAAAATCTGAAAATCGTAAATTTGTAGTTTATTCACCAAAAAAAAAAAATACTTTTAATTCTTGCTACAGACCAAAACCTGAGGGTACTTTTCGTTTACCTAGAATCATAAAATTTGGTAAGAAGCAAGATCTTAAACCACAAATAACGATAAAAATCAGAAAACCGTAACTTTGTAGTTTATTAACTAAAAAAAATAAGTTTTGATTCTCCCCCTCGACCAAAATATACAGGGTACCTACTTCATGTTGACCTAGAATCATGAAATTTGGCAAGAAACAAGGTCTTACAATTAAACGGAACCCTTAGTGCGCGAGTTCGACTCGCACTGGACGTTTTATTGGTCTGTATATTTTTTCTTTCTACTGACTTTACCCAGGAATACTCGTACACAATGGTTAGCCTGTTCCCACCTTCCAGCCCAAGTACCAAGAGCGTCGGTCGCGCTACACACGCTGGTTAATAGTCCGACTTTGCGCCAATACATTTTTTGATTCCACCAATGATTGTACTTGTACACTGACGATTTAGTTTTGGAAACATACAGGTTAGAACTTGGGTAAGTAATAAAGACTTATATGAATAAGAATATTTAACTGTAAAACTGGTGTACATCATACATAAGTAAGGGTCCTAAATCCAATTAAATGAATTTCAAAATTGATTCAACAATTACCATTATAGTCGCTTCTAAAACAAACGAAACTTAATCAAAATTGGTGCATCCGCTTGAGAGCTTTTGAGAGATGAAAGAAATTTCCAAGTATATTTTCCTCTAAAATGTTGAGGAATAAATTGTATGGATTTTTTTTCGGCTAGGGCAACTGCTTTTAATTTTAAGCTCAAGCTTAACACAATAATATAATGTACAAAGATAAATAAAACTGTTAAAGTATTCTTGGAAATGTCTTGTAGGTAATGGCCCTAAAGAACTAAATATTCTTTTGACTTCTGTGACTTTGACTATGAATTTAAAAAAATTAACGCTACCTCCCAAACATCCCCCCGTATGTTTCCACTCCAATGTTTGCATAACACCACTCTTTAATCACTCCAAGCACTTTTGTTACCGAGTGTACTAGTGTTAGTGATTGTACTACACTTTTGATAGAGAATGTACTTCTGATTGATTATGAGTTGTTTAGGTTTTACTTCCGATTGCTTTGAAGTATATATTGCTTCCGTTATTACGAAAATATTGGACTAATTTGATTTTTACTTTTTGATTTGGTGGCTGAAGAAAAATTTAATAAAGGCCTTTTCCCAGCTGTGGGATTAATAAAGAAAAAATATAGCTACAGCTAGCACAATGGTTAGTAATGTTCTATGCGTAATACAAAAAAAAAACAAATTAAGTACGAAATAAATCAAATACTTAGTCGAAAAAGATAAAAGTTTTTGCGATATTATTTGATTTCTTAGACATTAGAAATTACTTCGCGGGGGTGGGAGGATGTGGACGGTCAAGTGTGTGTTTGGTGGGACCACGAAAAAGTTTTGTCCCACCAGTGGGACATCGCAGTGGGACCACGGTTCCGTCACTAAAATTAGCCAGATTGCGAGGCTTACGCACTATAATAACAAAAACATTAAATTACGAAAGTTTGCGAAAAAACGTAAAAAGTTTGTTTGTAACATTATTTGTATTCTCTTGTTATGTTTACGAAGGTCTAAAAGACCAGTCTCTTCAAGACTCTTGTCTTAAAGATACCAAGGGAGACTTCACATCACCATAACAGCCTGTATTGGTCCACTGCTGGACGCAGGCCTCCCCTGATAAGCGCCTTATTGACTTATCTCATGAGGGTAATGCCCATAATCCCCACGCTGAGCATGCCGACGCGACGACGCGACGACGCCGACGCGACGCGCCTCTCCGGGCGAGGCGTAGATCGCAGTGTTCACGGGTAAAAACTCAAATTACATAAAATTTAACATTTTTTCTTTGGTCTCTTGAGTGAGAAAATATAAAAAGAAAATTATAGAATGTAAAAAAAATCATGAAAGTGCACTGTTTTGCACATAATTTGATTGAGATCTCAGGAACACTGTGGTCTATTGAAATTACTTAGGTTTCGATTCGTTAGTAATTACTAATTATTAGCTGTGTGGTGCCGGCTTAGAATTTACATCACCCAACTCTCCCCGCGGGTGTCTAGAGAGGCGACTAAAGGATATCCACCGGGGGCGAGCAGTAGACCCCCCCCCCCCCCCCCCCCCCCCTGCATAACAATTCTACCACTGAGCTGCGATCCCCATGACCAGCGTGGGGATAAGGGCATTACCCCCATGAGATAACAGTCAATAAGGTGCTTATCAGGGAGAGGTCTGCTTCCAGCAGTGGACCACAATAGGCTGTTGAAGTTATGGTTGAGATACATCTCTCTTCCAATCAGGAAGTTGGTGTTACACTTACACCCCTGTGCCTCGGAAAACACGTTAAGCCGTTGGTCCTGCGTCTGACTCCTCCCGGGTCGTGTAGGTCTGCCGTCCCATCGGGTTATGATAGTGAGGGAATAGAGAGTGCGCCTGTATGCGCACACACTTGTGCACTATATTGTCCTGCGCACTTGGCTATGGTTCTAGAGACTGGCCGCCGTGGTCGAAATTCGGTTAGGAGGACTTCATCTGTGTTTGCGGATGGATGGATGAACCTGATGATGGAATAGTTACCTCTTGTGTGAATTAGATGCCTAATTAGAATGGTCATATAATTATAATACTTACTAATTTTGTTTTTATTTGGAATTGAATTTTATTTACGTTTTCTATAGGGTAATAATTGAAATTATAAAGTTGCCATTGTTATACGTGATTGATCTATCTTGACATCTTCATTGACCAAGAAAATTACAATCAAATAATAGAAATAAATTTTCACTAGTATTTATAATGGAAACAATTGAGCTAACTGCTTTTGCAAACAATCTACAGGTAGCTCAACTGATCCATATCAATACCAGTCGTCGCATCCCCGCTACGCTGCGCTGGCTGCATTGCCCCGCTGTATGGCGATGCTGATGCGCTGCGCCAGATACTCACCAGCTCTCGGGACATCTAATTTCAGTTATTTTATTTACACATCTTTTTGAATAGAATTGTGATGTAACCTGTACGACTAGTGTTATTAGAATATTATGTATTTCTGTACTATTTCAATAAAAAAAAAATCTTCATCTCTCCCAATCTTCTTCGCCGGTTCTCACAGAATGTTTCCAACTCCGATTTAGCGGTGTTCGGTGAACTGTCGTCTATGGTATTATAGTTATTAATACCGTTCGTTTATTGCTTCTGGACGAATGTAGCCGGATCCAACTTAGTGTGGATACGACTCAAGGTACAAGAAGTTAAAGTTCAACAACTAAATATCCCAAAAATTTTCGGTTTCGACGGGATTCGAACCCGCATCCTTCCCTCAGTACGGGAATGTGCTAACCAACTACACCACGAGGTCAAGTGACGTAGGAGTCGAAAATCTCTGGGACTTTCTTCAGACTGTAGCGCCGTTAGCTCCACCTACAGAATCACACATTCAAGTTCTTGTTCGCATAATCATAAAAAGATTGACGTAAACAAAATATCAAAGTAAAACTCGACCTCTGTGGCGCAGCGGGCGAAGGTCCGCCTGCGACGCAGGAGGTGGCGGGTTCGATTTCCGCCTCGGGACAAATGTTTGTACGATCTGCAGACATTTGTCCAGGGCGTTCTGGATGTTTTCTATGTATAATAAAAAATATCTATCCATGTAGTGTATTATCTTACTATATATAATTCTTCTGTGAGTGTGTATGTCAATGAACTTCTCTCAAACGACTGGACCGATTTTGATGAAATTTTTTGTGTGTGTTCAAAGGGATCTGGGAATGGTTTAGATTCACAATTTTGTTTAATTAACGCGTGCGAAGCCGCGGGCAGAATCTAGTATTTTATATATCAGTACCCATAACACAATCTCTGCTTAGCTTGGAGCTAGATAATGCTGTTTGAATTGTCCAGCATTATTTATTTATAACTAGAAAAAAAGATCAGATTATTTCCTGGTTCTACTTATGTACTTAATTTGAATTGTTGTGACGTGTCAAAGAGTCCTGTAAGATCTAAACGAAATAAAGCACTTTGATATTTGATTAATTTTATTTTATCAAGTTTGTATATCAGAGTTATCTAGTACCCATAACAAAGGCTCTGCTCAAACTGGGGGCTAGATACAGCTGTGTGGATTGTCCAGCATTTTATTATTATTTCTTTATGAAAGTTTTCTTGATAAAAGTTCTTCAAATAAATCGAATTACAGAATTTTTCGTAGGTAGGGTAGGCAGGTATTTGATCTGATTTATGGGATAAAAGGTAGCCTATGTTTGATTCCAGGGTTAGACTTACCTGTGTGCAAAATTTCAGCCTGATCCGTTCAGTAGTTTTGGCGTGAAGAGGTAACAAACATCCATCCATCCATCCAAACTTTCGCATTTATAATATTAGTGTGATAATTCTGTAATCCTAATTCTGTTTAAGTAGCAATAAACATATTTTTAATTTTTTTCAATTATAAGTTATAATAATCAGCTAATTATAATCTCCAACAAGAATCCTATAAGAAGCAGGTCCTATCCACACTTCGCAGCGCGGCGCAGGCGTCGTGTGTGGTCCCGCAGTATGCTCTACTTGCCCGTAATGTATGCTCTACTCGCCGGTGCTCGTGGACACAGAATAACATTCACGTTATAAATAAATAAATAAATAATGCTGAACAATTCACACAGCATTATCTAGCCCCAAGAAAAGCAGAGCTTGTGTTATGGGTACTAGATAACTGATATACATAATACAATACACTACATAGATATATTTTGAACTACCAGTTATTTTCGTTATGCTGTAACTATTTCGTTACAAGCCTCACTTCTATATGTGATTTAAAAAAATCAGCAAAATTTAAATACTTACCTACAGCAGCGTGGCAATGCAGCCAGCGTCTTGGGGACGCTTCCGACTGGTATTGATATGGATCAGTTGAGCTACCTGTAGGTTGTTTGCAACAGTCTGCAGTTAGCTCATTTTGTCAATTGTAAATTTATTTCTAACTAGCTTCTGCCCGCGGCTTCGCACGCGTTGATTCTATGGAAACGGTTTTGAGGTTATTTCTATCCCATGGGAACTGATTTATGGGATAAAAAGTAGTTTTCTGGCTTATAACAACTTTTTCGGAGGAAGTCAAGTAAAACAACCGCAACTTATGACTACTGGACTAAACCCCGTTTGGACGCTACTTACTATTTACTACTTAACTGACTAATTTCTTAACTCGCTACTGTACTTATTGAAGTGTAAATCAGCCTTAAGTCTAAGTGAATGGTCAGTTATCGTGTTGTCACTAGCTAGATGCACCCCGGAATCTGCGGAATCCGGAATCCTGCGCATACAAAGACAGAATACCTATTATAGAATACAAAGGAAACAAGGTTGCAACACTGGATATTTAAAAGAACAAAAAAACAGCAACAATGATGGCAACAAAAAAAATTATAATTATGGGGATATATTATAATTATGGGTAGATAGATAGATAGATAGATAGATGAGATATAATTATAATTATGGGGATATATGACAGTGCATCAGTTTCGTCATATGGGTAACATATGACGAAACTGATGCACTGTCACTATCATTTAGTCACCCCATAATTATAATTTTTTTTGTTGCCATCATTGTTGCTGTTTTTTTGTTCTTTTAAATATCCAGTGTTGCAACCTTGTTTCCTTTGTATTCTTTAATAGGTATTCTGTCTTTGTATGCGCAGGATCTGATATCGTGCCTGTCATTTACCCTACCTGGTCCTGACTGAAAAACAACGCTCTTTCACAAATTAGGTATCCTAGGTTTTGTGTGTTTGAGCAACAAGCTGAGTCAGGACCTGTTAGACCTACACAGACGCGCTCGTCGACTTGCTGAGTGGGCTGCTAGTACCAACCAATGCTTGAGTACTTGTGTTAATATACGTATTGCGTTAGTATTCATGTTCATTTGTGTTTATTGTACGTGTTACTGAGTAGTCTTTTTATTTTATTTTATTAGTCGTGTAGTAAATACCTAAATAATAATAAGTAAATAAATAATTAAATAATGCTGGACAATTCACACAGCGTTATCCAACCCCAAGCTAATCAGAGCTTGTGTTATGGGTACTTGATAACTGATATACTTAATGCAATACACAACATAGATAGATATTTTTTATTATACATAGAAAACATCCAGAACGCCCCGAACAAATATTAGCAGATCGTACAAACATTTGTCCCGAGGCGAGAATCGAACCCGCGACCTCCTGAGTCGCAGGCGGACTTTCGCCCGCAGCGCTACAGAGGTCGTCAAAGTAAATAATTTTCTTTCTTTGATCGTAGTGTTTAGTAGATAAATAATTTTCTTTCTTTTTTTTCACTGGCGAGGAGCAAGTAACAGGTAAAGCATGTGCAGCAGTGGACTTAGCTGGTTAGACAACAAACAACATCAATGCATTCCGACTTCCTCAACCGACCATTAACCATCCTAACTTCAGGTAATAACACTAACCACGCGCACAACCACGTATTGATCTCAAATATTGATCGTTATTATTGATCTTTCTAGATCATGATCGGTAAACACCAGAATTGGTGGTAATTGTAAAAGTGTAGCGTGCTTGTTTGTGCTTTCTATGGTGGTGTGTGAGGTGGTGATTATGGAGTAAAACTAAAGTCACGCCTAACTGGAACCTTTGATTTATTGATTTACTAGACGATCGCCTCGCGGATTCACCCGTGTAGATCCCGTTCCCGTGAGAATTCCGGGATAAAATATAGCCTATGTCACTCCCTGAAAAGTAAGCTTCCTAACGGTGAAAGAATTTTTCAAATCGATCCAGTAGTTTCGGAGCCTATTCAATACAAACAAACAATCAAATCTTTCCTCTTTATAATATTAGTATAGATTGAACTAGTGCAGAACATCCAATTACACTAGTCACTTATGTTACATTATAATTAAATTCAAAAAGATATATTAGCTTTTATCACCTTATAGAAATTACAGTAAAAATAAAATTCTATTCAATTCAATTTCAACGCTACATGCGTCGACACACTTGCGCCTTCCCATCTTCCGAGGACATCCGTGAGGGCGGGTGCGGCGGCAGATTTGGCCGAAGATCTCAAGAGGCGCAAATATGCAGGTCTCGATAGAACCTACACATTTTGGAGTCGAGACCCTAGGTCCGTGGGGTACCGAGGCTCTTCGGGTTTTCAAAAAACTATCCGAGCGTCTGGTCGAAGCGACGCGTGACCCGAGAGCTGGTGAATATCTGGCACAGCGTATCAGCATTGCCATACAGCGTGGCAATGCAGCCAGCGTCTTGGGGACGCTTCCGACTGGTGTTAATATGGATCAGTTGAGCTACCTGTAGACTGTTTGCAACAGTCAGCAGTTAGCTCAATTGTTTCAATTGTAAATACTAGTATAATTTTCTTTGTGAATAAATTTGATTTCAACCTACTATCAATATTTAATTATAATAGGTACCTAAGTATTTTAATCAGGCATTTAACTCAGACAGAGTCAGTCACTCCGCCGACAGACTTGACTATGATGGTTTTTGAACCGACTTTCTACCTGGCTATTTTTAATTCTCACCCGAGTATCACCACTACATCATCATCAGCATCAGCCTATATTAGTCCACTGCTGGACATAGGCCTCCCCTAATGACCGCCATAGCGCCCTGTCTTCAGCTTGCCGCATCCAGCATCTGCCTGCAGTCTTTCGCAGGTCGTCATCCCACCTGGCCGGAGGGTGACACTTCGTTTGCCGAGTCGTGATCTCCACTCAAGAACTCGTTTAACCCAGCGGTTGTCGGTTCTTCGCGAGATATGGCCGGCCCACTGCCACTTCAGCTTGCTAATTCATTGAGCTATATCGATAAGTTTGGTTCTCTGTCTGATGTATTCGTTGCGAATTCTATCCTTCAGAGAGACTCCGAGCATAGCTCTTTCCGTAGCTCGCTGAGCGACTTTGAACTGGTGGACCAGCCCTACCGTGAGTGTCCACGTCTCAGCTCCAAAGTACCTACCACCACTACATATAATACATATTATAAACGCCACTAATATTATAAATGTGAAAGAACAACTTTCCCTTATCGTCTATTCCAAAATTAAAAAAAATATATAATTAAATAAATAATGCTGGACTATTCACACAGCATTATCTAGCCCCAAGTTAAGCAGAGCTTATGTTATGGGTACTAGATAACTGATATACTTAATACAAAACACTACGTAGATAGATATATTTTATTATATGTACATAGAAAACATCCACAACACCCTGAACAAATATTTGCAGATCGTACAAACATTTGTCCCGAGGCGGGTATCAAAGCCTCCTGCGTCGCAGGCGGACCTTCGCCCGATGCGTCACAGTCGTCAGTCATAAGAAATATACTATTCGATTCATCTCCAAATTTTGAGAAAACCTGATTTTTTTTTGTGTTTCCGTGTTTGTTACAGAAAAAAATTAATATTTTTTAGAAAATTTTTCTTTCCTTAGTAAGTCTAGAGCAAAATAAAAAGCTCTGAGTTGTCACGAGAGATGACACCTGAGGAGGTTTTGCACTTTCTAAAATTCAATGAAATCTTCGCACGATATAAATAGGAACCTAATTTTGTTTCGACTGTTAAGGTTAGGAATTAATCCATAATCGATTGCCGATAAAAATTAATACACAACCAAATAAATAAAATAAAAAAACACAACCAGCTACGAGTGGAAAGTTTGTTTGGTGTGAAGTTAAACTTTTTAAACCATCACGATTATTAACACTTAACGGTATTTGCAACGTTCGTAGCAAAAGACAAAAAAATGAGGGTAGATCGATATATCTGCCAATAAAAACTCATTCGCAGTGGCCTCAGTTATTCCGTGATCATGGCGCATGAAACTGTGCCGAAATATTGGAAAGCTCAAAACTCAAATCATGGTAAATATCCCGTTGTAAATGACTTTGGTGTGAAGAAGTTTTGTCGACTTGTGTTGACGCATGCGCAAGTAAATCTGTCAATACGAACCATCCATCGAGTATATATTTATGGTTTGTTTAGTTTGTTCCGCCCAGATAACCAAACTTGACAACTGGTTGTCTACGCGGAAGAAATTTTCCGCGAGGACAACCAGTTACTACATAGGCGGAATTTTATTTCCGTCTACACAACTGCTTGGTAACTAGTTGTCTCGATGGAAAATTATTTTCCGCGGAGACAACCAGTTACCTGGCCGGAATTTTATTTCCGTCTACACAACTGTTTGGTGACTAGTTGTCTCGATGGAAAACTATCTTCCGCGGAGACCACCAGTTACCTGGACGGAATTTTATTTCCGTCTACACAACTGTTTGGTGACTAGTTGTCTCGATGGAAAACTATCTTCCGCGGAGACCACCAGTTACCTGGACGGAATTTTATTTCCATCTACACATCTGTGCTCGATAATAATAATAGTCTTAAAATGCGTCTAGCCCTCGACTGAAAACGAATCCTCGCATTATCTGAACTACTGAAATAAAACATAGATCACTTTAAACAGCTTTGTAATCAAAGCTGAGTCTCAATACAATATTTATTCAACATAAAACACTTCCCTGATAAATCCATTCGATATGAAATAGTGGAGTTGCCCGCTCTAGCAACATATTCTAAAGGTCGTCGCTCAGCATGATGCAGTGACGATGGCGCTGCTGTGCGCTGGTTGCATGCGACACCTAGAGGGCGCAGCAGCAGCAGCTGATACGCGCGTAAATCAATTAACAAAGACAGAGAAGGTATACAAAAATTACAATATTTACAAGAGGAAAAGAAAATAATAATTAACCTAATCTGACTAAATAGGTACAAAAAGTGAGGACAAAATTTTATAAAAAGAGATGGATACTATCCATCTCCATTCCAAATTTTATTAGGACCCATTCAGCCGTTTGGGCGTGAAGAGGTAATAGACTGGCAGACGGAGTGACTTTCGAATTTATAATATTAGGAATATTAAGGATTAGAATACGCCGTGTGGTGCCGGCTTAGAATTTACACCACACCAACTCTTCCCGCGGGTGTCTAGAGACTAAGGGATATCCACCGGAGGTGGGCAGCAGCGCCTCCTACCTTTAAATATACAGTGGTTCGACGAAGGCGTTTTGACAGGGCAATCGTGCGGGGTGCAAGAGACGGGTTGGGGGCGGGACGCTCCCAATTTGCATACATCACCGACTTAATAACTCGGGAGCGTCCCCCCCCCCCCCCCCCGGCCCGTCCCTTGGCCCCGCACGATTGCCCTGTCAAAACCACGTCAAAATGCCTTCGTCGAACGACTGCCCGTCCCTTGCCCCCGTACGATTGCCCTGTCAAAACGACGTCAAAATGCCTGCGTCGAACGACTGTTTGCTTAAATAAATAAATAATGCTGAACAATTCACACAGCATTATCTAGCCCCAAGGTAAGCAGAGCTTGTGTTATGGGTACTAGGATAACTGATATACATAATAATATACGAGTACATAGATAGATATTTTTTATTATACATAGAAAACGACCAGAACACCCTGAACAAATATCTGCAGATCGTACAAATATTTGTCCCGAGGCGGGAATCGAACCCGCAACCTCCTGCGTTGCAGGCGGACCTTCGCCCACCGCGCCACAGGCCTAAAGGCTGTGATATCAGTGTGATTAAAAATCTTAGATACCTACTACCGACTTACTGTACCCGACCTATACTTTTTTACCACCTCGACTTTAATATACTCCTTGCAATACACACGCCCGTGGAGGCTATCCTTTAGTATTCACAATCTTGACAGCTGCTGTCATTCAGTCCATAGCGTATGATTTATCCCGTGACTTCGTTCGTTAATGTTCACACTTAGATTTATTTATTCGGTGTTGAAAGGGTAACGATAGAGCTTTTTAAAGGGCACTTTAGTTTATTTAAGGGGTGTTTTTTTCATTTTTACTTATTAGTTTTAGTAGAGAGTATTGATGGATATTTTATTTTTACTTATCTTCTTAATCAATCAACTGGTGTTCCAAACATAAGCTCTGAGTAAAGAGAGGTGCAGATGGCATGGGTAATTATTTTGACTTTTTTGACAGAAATTATTTGTTTGATCATGGCAATACGAACATCTTTCGTTTTGAGGTTTATTTTTGCCGCTTGTGAGAAAAAATTATGTCTGAGTGACTTTGCAACTATCGCACTATATTTTCATGAAGTGACCCTAGACGTCTCACACACAGCGTCGGACATAGATGCGCAAGACAGTTACACATGTATGTGCCGAGACGCAACTTTTTTATGGAGAAATGGTCGAATGTCCGGGGTGTGGTTTGCCCGAGTTTGGTTTTGCTTAGACATTTGCGCAAATGTCTTTTGCACTTGTGCAAAAGACATTTGCGCGGAATATAAAAATACTCGTAGCACGCAAAAAGAACTTCGTAGCCTCTGCTACGGTGCTACGCCCGCGTAGCATACAAAAGACTTCAACGTGCACCCACTTTTTACAACAAACTAAATTCGTCGTAGCTCCAAAACAAGAAGATGTATCAAGTTGGGGTTTTAATAAGAATGTGGAGGAGTATTTTCTTTTTACTTTTAGTTACTTTTCCCCTATCCATTTCCCCACCTTTTAGCAATAGATGAATTTATGTAGGTAAGTGTTTTATCGTAGAGCTTCGTAGCACG
The DNA here is from genome assembly GCA_963564075.1 of Eupithecia subfuscata. Classification (NCBI taxonomy): domain Eukaryota; kingdom Metazoa; phylum Arthropoda; class Insecta; order Lepidoptera; family Geometridae; genus Eupithecia; species Eupithecia subfuscata. Next base: position 8,760,912 of record OY751124.1, on the reverse strand, counting down.
AGTTATTGTGCTACGCTGCACCGGCGTAGCATGTGAAATATCTTTCGTATTAATGGTTCTTTTATACAAGTATTCAAATTCCAGCGGCGAAAATAGTTATAGGTACCTACCGTGTCAAACTTTAAACTTTAATTCATACTCGCAGAATGAATTTAAGTTTGACTAACTAAGGAAATTACAATAAAAGAATAGAAAGCTATTAGAAATATTAGGTACTAGACGATCGCCTCGCGGTTTCACCCGCGTAGTTCCCGTTCCCGTGGGAATTCCGGGATAAAATATAGCCTATGTCACTCCCTGAAAAGTAAGCTTCCTAACGGTGAAAGAATTTTTCAAATCGGTCCAGTAGTTTCGGAGCCTATTCAATTCATACAAACAAACAAACAAACAAAAAATCAAACCTTTCCTCTTTATAATATTAGTATAGATTTACAATCAAAACAATTGAGCCAACTGCAGAATGATGCAAACAATCTACAGGTAGCTCAACTGATCCATATCAATACCAGTCGTCGCGTCCCCGCTACGCTGGCTGCATTGCCCCGCTGTATGGCAATGCTGATGCGCTGCGCCAGATACTCACCAGCTCTCGGGGCACGCGTCGCTTCGACCAGACGCTCAGATAAATTTTAATAATAAGTGCTTTGAAGACAGAAGAGAGACACCCAATATAATTCCGCCCAAAATAAACAAAATTCCTGCTTCTGCTCGGTACATTCGTAACAAGTAGTGATACATGTTCTGTACTAATTAGTGAGCCATTAGAACTGCCACTTAAATATAAAAGATGGGCACAGTGACACGGACTTATATGTCGTCAACAAGACATGGTTCTGGCCCGCTCTAACAGGCTCCCATGAAAGTACTTAGGACTCGTCAGTGATGTGGCGCGGTGGGCGAAGGTCCGCCTGCGATGCAGGAGGTTGCGGGTGCAATTCTTCCCTGGGAAAATTACTATGTGTAAATATTTTTTCCGGGTGTTCCGGGTAGTTTCTTTATATTTGTATAGTCAAAAATAATATATGAGTTACTGGCCGAGAGAACGAAGTAAATAAATAAATAATGCAGGACAATTCACACAGTTTTATCTAGCCCCAATCTAAGCACAGCTTGTGTTATGGGTACTAGATAACTGATATACTTAACACGTTCGCGCGAGCAAGCCGTTTCTTCGGATTGCATAAATTGACACGCAATTTGCCCATACAATTGAGTTCGACGTCTATGGACGTTCTGTTGTATTCCTCAGGAGATTATCGCTATTACACGACAGAACGTGTTATCACGGAAATCCTGCGGGATACAAGGAACATGCCGTGGTGGTTTTGTTAGTTCAATCGAACTATCTGACAAGTAACTTCGTCCAGGTTCATAGTCTTTGTCCGACCAATTTCACCATTGTTATTGATAACCGGCTCTGGGGTAGTTTTACCTGATGAAGCTTCATTAAATAAATTGTGCAGCTGTTTCACTAGATACGATCAAATTTCTTAGTTTGAAGGTTCAAACGATAAAACAAAATATAAGATCAATATTATCATGCGTTTTTACCCAAAAACTTAAAAAATAACACGTGCTGTCGCGAATAATGCCTGAAACACGCGCGTCCCTCTCCTGTGACACAGCTAGACTGAGGTGTATGGCAGTGTACGGGGGGATGCGACGTGTAATCACGTTGTGTCGCAGGAGCAACCCGTAGCTAAGCTATTTTCAACTCTATGCTTAGGCTCATATTTGAACCGCCCAAGTGACAGTAAACGCTTGATATTTTGATATGATGTGACACAGAGAACGAAATTCCCATATTTGTATTAAAATCAAACGTGGCTACACGTTCTGACCATTAGCATCGGTACTAAAAAGGACGTGATATGACGTTGTGTCACCTCACATAATCACCGAAAGGACTTGAAATGACGTTGTGTCAGAGAACGTGTTAATACACTATATAGATAGATATTTTTTACTATACATAGAAAACATCCAGAACACCCTAAACAAATATCTGCAGACCGTACAAACATTTGTCCGCGAAACGCAACCTCTTGCGTCGCAGGCGGACCTTCGCTCGCTACGCCACTGAGGTCGTTAAAAAAGAAAAAAAAAGAAGTGAGCGAAGCGTCTGCATTAAGTCTAGAAAAAATTGCGTTTCTGTCGGTATGTCCGTAGGTACTCTATAGGTCGTATTTTACAACCGATTGGTACGAAACTTGGTGTACAGATTCTACGATTTTACAATATTTTTTGTCGTCGGAGTTTTTCAATTAAGGGCGTACTTCTTCCAAAACAAGACCCGTCAAGTGCGAGTGTAACTCGCGCGCCGAGGGTTTCGAACGTTTGTGAACAAGTAGGTATGTACTAAAGGTACCGGTTAGAAACTCCGAAATTTAATGAAGACCTAACACTAGTAGGTACCAACCTACATTTCAGATGGATCTCTCTCCATGCTTCGGTGATAGGGTGTAGCGGTAATTTTTTCGACTTTTTTCAAAATGTTTCAAAAAGTATGAAACCTACAGAAATTTTAAAAACTGTTTTGAAATGTACAAACCAATACCTTTCATATGATACCCCACTTAGTGGGGTAGCCCCCCCTTTTGAAAATTATCCCCCCTCTTTTTGACCATTTTTCAAAAAGTGTTCATTTTACAGACTTCTCTATATTTTTCCTGTAAAATATAGATCTATATCTACAAACGCTTCACACATTTTGAATGGATCGCTCTGCAAACTTCGGAGATAGGGGGGGGGAACTGGTAAAATTTCGACTTTTTTCAAAATTTTTCAAAAAGTATGAAACCTACAGAAATTTTAAAAACTGTTTTGAAACGTACAAACCGATACCTTTCATATGATACCCCATTCAGTGGGGTAGCCCCCCCTTTTGAAAATTATCCCCCCTCTTTTTGACCATTTTTCAAAAACTGTTCATTTTACAGACTTGTCTATATTTTTCCTGTAAAATATAAATCTATATCTACAAACGATTCACACATTTTGAACGGATCGCTCTGCAAACTTCGGAGATAGAGGGGGGGGAGCGGGTAAAACTTCGACTTTTTTCAAAATATTTCAAAAAGTATGAAACCTACAGAAATTTCAAAAACTGTTTTGAAATGTACAAACCGATACCTTTTATATGATACCCCACTCAGTGGGGTAACCCCCTTTTTGAAAATTATCCCCCCTCTTTTTGACCATTTTTCGAAAAGGGTTCAGTTTACAGACTTCTCTATATTTTTCCTGTTAAATATAGATCTATATCTACAAACGCTCAATACATTTTGAATGGATCGCTCTGCAAACTTCGGAGATAGGGGGGGGGGGGGGGGGAATGGGTATTTTTTCGACTATTTTCAAAATATTTCAAAAAGTATGAAACCTACTGAAATTTCAAAAACTATTTTGAAATGTACAAACAAATACCTTTCATTTGATACCCCACTTGACTCTGTAGGTCTCTTTTAAAATTTTGACATTTCAATTTGTATGGAAAATGTTCATTTTCATTTATAATTTATTTTCATTTTTTTTTTCTTAAAATCTGTACAGGCACACGAAATGTATTATTATTTTAAATTTCAAGTAGATAGCTGCTGTAGTTGCTGAGTTATTAAGGAGGGAAAAAAGGACAGACAAAGCGAGACCATAAGGGTTTCGAAACCGATCTTCGAAACCCTAAAAAAGGGAAAAGGGAGCTTTAGAATATCTCCGCTTGCAGAGATCTGATTTCGATGATTATATTTTAATTGAAAGGAAAACTTTAAATTGTTCTCATAAAATTTTTGTAAAGATCTGATGAGGATTTTCGGCATGACGAGCAGAATATTGAGCAAGGCCGGTAACGAGCAGAGAGTTAGGAACATTATTTCTACCTTCGTAAGGCAAAAAGTTGATTCGTGAAAATGAGTAAGTTATCTGTTACGAATTAATATTTCCTGTGCCCTAAGAGCAAGTTCTTACTATACTCGTATACCTACAAACAGAAATTACAAAAACCATGGTACCTACCTAAATATCCCGTTTTAAATAACTTGTAAGTAAATTAATTGTTGAAAAAAAGTTCGTGTTCGCGAGATCTGTTCGTAGAACTAATAGTCTTGTTCCCATAACACAAGCTCTGCACATTGGGGCTTGTTGATGCTGTGTGGATAGTCCATTCATCAACAGCCTGTATTGGCCACTGTTGGACGCTGGCCTCCTCTCTGATAAGCTTATTTTATCTTAAGAGGTCATAATAAGCACGCTGGGCATGCAGGTTGGAGATCGCACTTCGGTGTTAGAATTATTCTGCGGGAGGCGCTGCTGCCCGTCCCCCGGTATCAATAGTTGCCTCTTACAGTGACGGAACCGTGGTTCCACTGCGATGTCCCACTGGTGGGACTAAACTTTTTCGTGGTCCCACCAAACACACACTTGACCGTACACATCCTCCCACCCCCACGAAGCGTTTAGGGTGTTCTGGATGTTTTCTATGTATAGTAAAAAATATCTATCTATGTAGTGTATTAAGTATATCAGTTAACGGTCCAACCGCCGCGAACCCGCCCCCCCCCCCTCCGCGGGGGGGGGGGGGGTGTTTGGTGGGACCACGAAAAAGTTTTTTCCCACCAGTGGGACATCGCAGTGGGACCACGGTTCCGGAGTGAGTCTTGCGACACTCGCGGGAAGAGTTGGGGCGGTGCGAACTCTAATCCGGGACCACACAGCAGTTTCTGATGGTCGATTCAGATATATTCGGGAGTGTAGCACTCATTCTATTCCCAGCCGCTCATTTATGCATTTATATTATTTTTTAATGTAATGTGTGAGGCGAGATTAGTATTTAAGAGTGATAGACTCACGCTCACATCTGGATCAACCGACTGGTCGAAACCTCTGCCGAAAATTCGACTAAAATAATTCGCCTAAAACAATTCGACTAAAAAAACATTTCGACTATTTCGACTCGTTTTAGTCGAATTGTTACTATGTTGTCGAAATGTTTTTGTCGAATGGTTTTTTAGTCGAATTTTCCGTACACGGGTCGGACAATACCAGTCGTCGAGTCCCCGCTACGCTGGCTGTATTGCCCCGCTGTATGGCAATGCTGATGCGCTGTCCCAGATCCCAGAGACTCACCAGCTCTCGGGTTGCGCGTCGCTTCGACCAGACGCGAGAGACAATTTTTTTAAAACCCGAAGAGCCTCGGTACCCCACGGACCTAGGGTCTCGACTCCAAGGGGAGCAAATGTGTAGGCTCTGTCGAGACCTCCATATTTAAGTCTCTACGATAATACGATCTCTGCTATAAGTACCATCTAAAAGTAAACTTTGTTTTTATTTGAGTAGCCTAAATAATGTGAGGCAAGTTCTCCAACCTAATGACTTCTGTGTATTGCTATTAAATCAAAAGTGTCATAATGATCTACACACTTACACTTATGTCTGATGCGTTGGAGTAATTAGTTGATTTTCTTTGATTATATACAAAATAAACTACCTACACACTACTTAGTTAACATGATGAATGGTTGAAAGGGTAATTTTAGGGAGAACTCAGACGGCAATAGTGGCTACCACATCTCTGGCTTTGATGTCTTTTAGGTCAAAAGTAAAAAAATTGGTTGTCTGTAAAGTCGGTTTACTGACGATAGTTGAACGTGACAACGTCTTAAGAAAATACTGATGGAATGGTAGCATTTGATACTCGATCAAAACATGTAAATGTACTATAGTATAGCAGCTGTCCACGCAGACGCATCGCTCACTCAAGTAGGAGAGAGACGGATGTCGAGCGCTCTCGCTTGCACTTCAAGCCTTACATGGAACGCCTCAGAGCGAGGTAACGCCGCATGACGTCATGTTTTTCGTGCGTGCAGCCGGCTCTATCGAATTATAAGACATTGTCACGTCAAAAAATATAAAAAAAACCTTAAAATGCAGTTTTTGTGCAAAACTGCATATTACAGACCGCGGTCTGTCGGATGTTTGACCCTTGGCGTTTTTCCGAGACCAAAAGTAGCTTATGTTATGTTAATCTAGGTCTAAACTAAATCATCATCATCATCAGCCCTTAAAAACCCACTGCTGGGCATAGGCTATGTCTATGCCATTCGCTTCGGTCCTGCGCTGGTCTGGGCCAGGTGTCGGTTTTACTCCAACTCGAAAAATAACAACTAACAGGCTAAAGGTTTCTTCATCGCTTCTTTACTTTAGTCTACATACCGAAGCGACGGAAATCAAAAATATCACTTTATTTCCGTGTCAGTGTTTAGTTTTATAATTTGACCTTTTCTAAGTGTAGGTAAGTACATTTATTGTATTTATGGAAATAAAGAGTTTTTGATTTTGATTTTGACTCGGTCTGTGCTGTCAGTCCAAACTACATCTATGCTAAATTTATCCCGATTCATTCAGTAGTATCGGCGTGAACATAAAAACTTTGAAAACTATTTTTTTAACTGGTATTGATATGGATCAGTAGAGCTACCTGTAGATTGTTTGGATCAGTCTGCAGTTAGCTCAATTGTTTCAATTGTAAATACTAGTTGTAATTTATGTCCATTAGTTGATTGTAATTTTCTTTGTGAATAAAGGCATAAAACTTTTCGCATATATAATATTAGTGTGATGTGTGTGATATTACCTACTATAGACGCAATGCTTACAGATATCGTATCTTGTTTTCGGCCGGAGTATAGTTGCAGCGAGGGCGATGATTTTTTTTCTTTGTAGAACACATTCTAAGCGTGTTAACTACGAACCTTATTTGTGTTGGAAGAACACCAGCTTTCGTTACTAGTTAACCCTTTTACATTCCATAATTAATTCGTCAAACTAGGATACCTAGGTTTTATAGTAAAAAACATTCTAAGGGCTTTAAAAATTAAACTACTTTCTGAATTAAACCATACTCATATATTCTTTTATCATCTAAATCTACAATAATTATAACTAATAGATATAAATATTTACATTTCAAACGAAACTTAACAAAATTGGAAGAAAAAATGACTAATTTTTACAAAAAATATGTAAGTAAGTTGAATAATTTTATTACACAGTGTAGGTTTACTCACGTAGATAAATATTGGGATTGAAATGACAAAGAGACAGCATGAAGTTATCTTCAATCGTAATCTTTATCTACACTACTTATATGTATTGTACAAATGAAGCCTCATTTACATTGATCCAGTGCTAATTAGAACGTGGTGTTAGTTTAGTAGCAATAGATGGCAGCAGTGTAGCCGTGTATAAGTCACCTTCAAAAGTGGATGACACTCGAAACTCGCGATAATAAATCGTAAGTCAACTTATGATTATAACAGTAGAATTGACATATTGTTTGATTTTTAATATTAGTCAATTTACATGATAAAAACAACATTAATATTTCATTTGTTTTTTTACATTGCTACAAAAAAAAAGATACAGCCTATTTTGAAAATACGGTATTAAATATTATAATGACTTACGCTTAGGTCCTATTTTGGTTATTTTATCGCATCATACGGTGTTTTTAATATAACAACAAATGAAGTAAGTGGACCCTGCAAGGGACGTGGGTACTTACTTAGTTTCTTAAAAATAATAATGAGAAGTGTACAACCTTACCTTAGTTATATAATTTAACAAACTAAACTGTCTAAAATAAATAACTATCTTTAATATTAATTACTTATATCTATTTACAAATAGCAGGAACTATATTTTTAAAACTATGACAGATACAGACATCTAGCTAGTTTATTTTATGAGCTATAAATAAAATCTTAGAAGATAAAAATTAATTTACAATATTTCCATAAGATCCTAGAATCGCCCCGACAAAGCGAGGCACATGCCCAGCAGTGGGTCGACATGGGCTGTGATGATTACAATGATGAAAGGAAAAAAGGAGTCTATACCATTAACAGTGTGGCTAAGTTGTGACAAATCAGAAAACTTTAGTAGTTGAATGCAAGGAAAACACAGTGCAGAATGTTCATTCGTCAACTCACACCTTTGGTTCTGAAATTTTCCTGCTGTTTTTCAGTTGTAGTTTTTTTAATAATTAAAATCAATTGCTATTAGAGAATAGAAACAGCTACCAATTAAACAGTAAATTTCTGATTTTTACGTCACATGGATCTCCTCCTCATCGCTATCATTAGCCGTGCTATGGTTATACAGCCCCTGAGCCATCAGCTGCATCGCCAGTGGGTTCCTCTGCCCTGAAGCCTTCTTGATCTTGGCTCGCTTGTTCTGGAACCAGATCTTGATCTGCGCCTCCGCCAGGCCCAGTTCCGCCGCCAGCGCCTGCCGCCGCCGCTCCGTCAGATAGCGGTTCTCAGCGAACTCGTGCTGGACAAAGAAACATGTATGTTTACATACTCGTACTTACAGAAGAAGCTACTGGATTGGTAATTACGTAAACCTAATCCTCGCTTCATTTTAGCGGAAAAATGTCTAACTGTTGGACATAAACTTTCTCCACAATGACTGTCTGTTTGTCCGTCTGTCAACGACCTCTGTCTAAAAGTCTAAATCATACCAGGAGTTTCAGGTCGTGGGAAATTTTCAGACAATCCATGCAGTCGAAGGAGAAACAAAACTTTAGGGCTTACCCGACCCAAATTAGCACCACCACCTATTTTATTCTATTAATATTGTAATATAATTATTGTATTAATAAGATAAAATCGGTGATGGCGCTGATTTGGGTCGAGTAAGCGCCATAAGACGTGTATCCATCCGAACTTTAATTTTCAAATTATTAGGGTAACAGGGTTAGATGCATAAGTTTTAAACTTAGGTAAACTACACACAGGCTCAAAAAATTGTTTTTTAACGATTTAATTACCTATACTTATAGGATTGAAAGATCGTGGATTAATTTAAATATTTACCTTTAGTCTAGTCAGCTGCGCTGCGCTGAAAGCGGTCCTGGGCCTCTTCTCTTCTACGCTCGGACTGGTCTTCTTAGACCTTCTGCTTCTGGGACCTGTGGACAAAGATAGTCATATTACTATTAATTTACCAAGAAAAAATAATAGTTAAAAATAATAATGCTGGACATTCCACCCAGCATCATATAGTCGCCAAGTAAGCAGACTTTGTATAATGGGTATAGTTTCTCGGTAATTTAATTAACCTTAATTATTTATCGAACAACATGATTTAATCATCCTTTAATCACCCCTTGAATTCTTAGTGGTTTGAACATACAATTTGTTTAATGTCAATAGACCAGTTTTATTCAGCACTAGCCTGCGGTGTGCTGTTCTTAAATTAATAAAATAGACTACTCGTTGCAATCACTCGCTCCATGTAAAGGAAACATCGATTATTACTTCAAGGATTGCAATCAATGCAATATTAATTTTACTGCAATAGTCCCTATTAGTGTATCGACCCTCTTATAGCAAAACCATCATACTCACAAATTTGCATTTTCTAGTCATTATTTAACCACAGGAGACATTCAAGTTCGTTAACCAGCTTTAAATAGGGTAAGAGTACATAAATAAAATTGCTATTAGGAACCGAACTCACGACCCCTTAACTATACGGACAAACCCACATGCATTTAATAATTACCTACATTAAACTAAAAGGGTTCGTAATAGTACCCAATATTAAATTATGACTGTGTAACTACTATGTAATAACAGATATAGGGGCTACTTTAATTAAATTCGTAATTAGTTTAGGTGTATCATCATTGTCCATCGGTGGATATTTGTATTGGGGAAGGAAAACAGACTTACGTTGTCTTCAATCATTGAAAATCTTAAGAAAATAATAATGAAGTTCATTTTAGAAAAGCTTTTTCAAAGTCAATTATTACCAACGCTAAGTTTTTGTGTTTTATGTGCCGAAGAGGATTTTCCCGTGGACTCACGTGATTTTCAAATGAATGAGAACAAACATTGCATTGATTTGCCTTTATCATTATTAGTATAGTACCGATGATTTGATTACTTGAGACCAAAATATTAAGGTGGAAGAATCAGTTTTTTAAGGTGAAGGGCTTCCTTTTACTTAAAGTTCGTAGAACTCAAATCAAAATGGGAATTAACAATTCAAAACTCTATTCAGAAACACGAGTCAATTAAAAAAACACGTAACCTAGAAACAACGAAATTACAGTCGAAGGCAGCGAAAAACTATTATTTCACACCACGAGTTCCCTCCCCCTCTAATTAACCGAGGGCGATGAGACAGAATATGCGATAGGTGGTACGGCAGTGGCGATTAAGTGGTATTTTTTATAAACCATGACGTGCAAGCCGCCATTTTCATTTATGGAAGCTAGTTTTATAATGTTATGTCCGTTTTAATTAGAAATGGAGTAATAGTTTCTGTTTATGCTTGTGTGATGGTAAAAAAAAACGTCATAAATATATTCAACACCTATTTTGATTAATTTTGAGAAAGCGTTATCTTTTTTGTAGGTCATTGTTATACTTTTTCAGTTATTAGCTACATTTAACTAGATAAGTTTATCTCAGAACGACTGAAACACCTATCTACCTACAGTCCTACACCATTATATTTATCTATGCTAATTTACAACATTACATACCTAAGATTTTGCTATTGCAACAAATGCAATTATTGAAGTGTTAATAGGCCTTTGAATTCAAATAGGCTACCGTAAAATACATTTAATTATACAAATAGTGAATATTAAATCACCACAATCGTACTAAAGAGATCTTGACGTTTAGCGTGCAACTGAAAACGTAAATCCACTGCTATCAACGTAGGAAAACAATAAACACTTCTCCACCTTCCTTTACAAACGATTTTACACTATATCACTGACACATTAAATCGAAATGGGGAAAAAGTATTTTTTCACTTACGTCACTTTGGTTGTAGGCGGTCGATATTTTTCAAAATTTGAATTTTATTCCAAAGGCGAAGGAACTGCGGAAACTGTTCGATATTTGAACTGTTTCTACAGCAATGAATTTTGAGTTTTATCGCTTTTAGAATAGAACAGGAAATGGAGTGACCGATCTTTTTGGTGTTTGAAAAATGTGGAACGAATTGCTTTGCGCTTTCACAGGAAAACAGTCTTTAATGCAGCTTATTTAGAGAGTTTTAGAGTTTATTTTCGCTAGAAGTTTACGTTTTGTGGCTACAGTCGTTTATCACCAGATAAAATGGCCGGTTACTTTTTATTCGTGTTTTTAATTAAACAAGAATCGCGCTAAAACGTTTGCCAGAGAATTTGAGAGTTTTCAGTAACGAGCCTTGAAAAAAGTCTGGAAAAAAGAAAATATATCGGTCTCACGGCCGTAAAACTTTGGAGGTATTTTCTTAATGGCTAAGGGTGGAAAGACCTTGTTTTAAATAAGTATAGGTAGTACTAGGTACCTCACCTACTTAGGTACCTTCTAGAATAAATAGGCTGGTAGAACAGTAAGTCTGGGTATCTGAACTATTGATCACAATAAAAAAGTGAGATAAGTAATGCCCCCGAATCAGAACCAGAGATACTTCATTATCAGGGGAAAACATTAAACCTCTTTATTGCACGTCTTAAAAAATAAATAAACTCGAAATTCAAAAACCAAACAAATGCAACGTAACGATTCCAATTTCAAACGAAAAACATGAATCCATAAACTTATGGATGCGCACGCTGTATAGAAATGTAAACTTTTTTATGGCAAATTTATGGCAACAGCACGACTGCATTCTGCCGGGCGCGTTCGTGCCAAATTGTTAGTTTCATGTCACGACTTAAATTTTAAGAGTGTTGGTTCGTTATTTACCTTGCCTGATTGTTGGCGGTAATTTTAACTGCATTATGGTTAGACTTCACATGTAAATCTACATCTACATACACTATTATTATAATGAGGAAAGATTTGTAGGTGTGTTCGTAATCAATAAAATAAACTACTGGAAAGATTTTAAAAATTATTTCACCATTAGAATACTACATTATCCCTGAATAGTAAAGGCTATTTATGTTAAAAAAATCCTTTTCAGCGCGCATACTACGACCACAGCTAAGAGTACCTTCCCCAAACAGGTGGGGGTTTTACATAATCACCACGTTGACTACTATACCTTGCTTCTTGACAAATTTGCCAAATTATTCAATCTATTTCTATCTATCTTGGTCAACGGGAACTATCCTATAAAATATATCGGTTTTTTTTTAATTTCAAAATATTCGGACATAGGCGACTGTAGCTTTTGATTGTGTTGACTTAGAAGTTTTATTTATATTGAGGCTCCTAGAGGTCACAGACTTGAGTATTTAATGTTAATTTTAACTCGATACCTCCACGCGTTCCTGAGAAAAGGGTTTGACAGACGGATAGACAGACAGACAGACGGACTATAAAGTAATCCTTTTTTCTTTTGAGGTACGGAACCCTAAAATGTGATTCGAGTTGGTGTATGAGGTCCAACCACTGCAGTAAATATTATAAAATAATGGAGAAATTGTATGTAAGGGCGTAAAAAATCACACGTTCTGTTTTATTTCTTACTTGAAGCTACTACAGTTAAAACTTTAGTTACGCTTAGTTCCTTACCTTTTGTATGCTTTAACTTTTTATTTTATGATTTAATTTTTATGTCGGTACTGCCAATACCAACTCTGTCTTCAATATTATTCGCTTGTCAATAGTACAATCTTGTATCTGACCATGTTAAGCACGAACATAACTCTAAAATTTTAGATTTTAAGGATCATAATCTCTAGAAATTCTTACAACGGAATGCAACTTCGTCAAACCTCTAGTTAGGTATAATTATTACATTGTATGTAGCCATTTAATGTTTAAATGAATACCCGCTTATTTACTAGGTTGGTACCTACCTAATTATTTTTAAACTAATTTTTCTACGCGCTGCTTTATTTCTTTTAAAAAATAAGGTAACAAAATATACGCAAAGGGAAATCAAGTAAAAACTTAATCGTACATTACGATGTAACTTTTAACAATTTCGACACCCAAAACATTCTAACCGTTGTAAAGTTTGAAACAGTCGTAATTTCTCAAAACTCCAAATGTACTCCTAACAGCATAATCACCAAAATTCACCAATTAACAGTTAAATTCACCAATTAACGAACAATATAAATTAAACTGAGATGTAAAGTACTAAAAAGGCATTTGACAGTGGCACCCCTGAGTTAGAGCCAGGTCACTGTGAAACACAGTCATTGCAAAATGAACTTTAGATTAATATTTTAAGGTACAAATCCGGATAGCCGTAGTGGTCGCAGCTTCAGAATTGACCCCTGCAAATCAGTCCGCGCAACAAAATTAAACTCGAAATTGGTTGATATTGGTTCTTCGCATGTCCACCACAGTCATCTAGTACCCATAACACAAGCTCTGCTTAGCTTGGGACTAGATGATGCTGTGTGAATTGTCCAGCATTATTTATTTATTATTATTTATATTATGTTAGTAATTACAACCTGGGCGGCTATAGCAACATCTAATGCTCTTGTCCCTGATATTTTTATTATGACAGTGACACGTCACAGAATGACACATTTTGATATCTACCTCTTAGATTGAGTGTCAAGGTTGAATTAAAACCATTCTAAGAATCTCTCCGTGCGAATTCCACCGCACGCACTATCGACCCAGACTTTTTTAATTTTGTCATAGTGAATAGCTACCTATACACTGCGACACTCTGCCCGTAACACGCTGAGAACTGACGCGCTAATATTCAGCTAGAAAAATACTAGTTACCCGCTATTGGATAGCAGAATTTGGCTCCAGGTCACAGATTATCTAAGTGGAACAAATAAGGCTTGCACTGGAATTAAGAGTAACAACATTAGCGCCGCGACACCCCTAACTTTGCCCGTTAACATTCCCACCAACCCTAACAGCCGGACAAATGAGAATGATAATTTATTTATACTTGTCGTAGATGAATTCATTAGATATCCGCCGCGCGCGAGCGAGGAGGCGTAACTGATGAATTCATTAAAACTAGGCAGTTTTGCGTATGCGAATCTCGGATGGAAATATAAGCGTATAAATTATTTATTGTGAGAAATAGAAATTATTGATGTGGAAAACGATTGCTTCTTTATCCGGTCTTGAATAAAATTATCTTTTTTTCCCGACCTATTGGTAACGCTAATAGGTTTTAGAATCTTAATACCCAAATAACTCATTAGTCTGGCAACTAATTGTTTTACCAAAATATGACAAATTTTAATGTAACAACCTAAATTCTTATAAGAATAGGAACCACGGTCAACAAATGAGTGACTCACACTTGGCGACATAAAGTTTTTTCATTTAAGCTCAACACAATAGGTACTTAACCTTTCCGTATAACAATCGAATAATTATTTGAGTACAGCCAAACAAATCAATGTTTTCAATTAATTTCTAAAACACGACACGAACAAAAAACCTTTTTTCTTGACACATTAATTAGCGGCGCCCTGATTTGGCTTTCGCGTGACAAGATTGACACGTGCTTTATTTTGTAATTATTTACATACAAAATATGAAATGTAATTACCTAGGTATGTAATAAATGGTGACATAGTACGAAACACCACTTTACCAAAGTAACATTAATGTAATAGAATTTAAGAATGTCATCATCATCAGTGGCCTATTTGTCGTCTACGAAAGAAGTTAGTGGAAGAAGTAAGTGGCATCAGTTACAAGAATTTTGAAAACCGGTCATCTTTACGAACGCGTAACCAAAACGCATGACCAACATCAATTGAAAAAAAAATACCTTACTCGATTATAGTATTTTTTGTATTGTAATCCCAATTTTATTTACGTTTTTTGTACCTACCAAAAGAAATTAGGTAGGTATCAGATAAAAAAACATGAGTTTTGATAAAATTACGAAAAGCATAATAAACCTGCCAATTATAAGTAAAACCCCATTAAACACAATCACTGCGTATCAACAGGAAATGTTTTGACAGAAATAAATAGGTGTCATAAAAAGATACAGCAAAAACGTATAAAAATGTAAAAAAGTGATTAAGTAGTTATCGTTTGAAACCCGAGTTCACTGATTTTAGAGATCCGTATAAAAAATTGATGGTAATCGGAGTGACGGATAGTCGAGACGGAGGTCATTTATTTGGACTGATAATATTGTGTTACGTCGAGCGTCGGCCACTGGGTATTTTATTTATACTTTTCTTTAGGTTTCATCCACTTAGATTTACTTAGGTTCTGGAATAGTGTTAATAATAATAGCATTATTTAATTACAGTTTTTAATTGTTTTGATGCTTTAACTGATTGAAACCAAGTTTTCTATGACTTTTCTATCCACTACATTACTTTACTACTATAGTACTTTACTATTATTTCTATTACTACATTCAAATTTTTGTTATTTATTTAATGCTGCATTGCAGCTAACGCTAGATGTGGCAGGAAATTGGGGCGATACTTTCCCAGCATTAGGACACATTATGACAACGAAAAAAAAACGATTAAACGTACCTAATTCTATTTCTCCAAAAGTAGCTTAATGCTTAGGGTGGTAGTTCTATTAAGACCTCTATTGTCATTTAGTTATCTTATACGGAACTCTCAAACCAGTTTCAGGTTTTTATTAGTTATTCGCAAGTTCTTTGACCTTTGGTAAATTAAGTTATTACTGACTCATTCGCCATTTGTTACGGAACTGGCATCGACTAGTGTGGTCGCATCTGTTCTTAATGTTTTAATAGTCATTTGAATGGTTATAACTATAATCTTAAAGCTAAATGATGATGTCAGTTGGTATAACCTTTTAGATTTTTATCTTAAACTAGCTGCACCCCGCGGCTTTGCCCGCGTGGAAATTTGTGTTTCAACTTATTTAATTTTTTTCTTTCATAAGAACCTTCTCCTGACAAAAAAGAAATAGCGAAATTGGTCCAGCCGTTCACGTGTGATGCCATGACCAAGGAAAATACGGATTCGTACATCTATAAAGCTAGTTTTTATATAAACATTATATACATTTATATAAATGTATAGATAAATAGCGAGACCTACCATATCATTTTACATAGAATAAGTTAAATATTGAAGGACTTTAAAGTTATTCATCGATAAAAATATATTACAAATATGGAAGATCACTTCAAGACGGTAATACAATAAAAAAAAGACAAAATCGCATAAAACTCTTAAGGTCGTGTGACAGTCATTCCTCATTCGTACAATACGTTCTACATGGTCTTAAAGGTACCTAGCCTACTTCCAAAGAGTTAACTACCAGTAAACAATGCATAACAATCTTACAGCTCAATAAATATCCCTTTATTTGATATTTCATTAACTCTCGACCGCAATGCGCATGTGCTAACTGTGTCAAATCACATTAAACATTCTTTAAATAATAAATTTTAATATAATTTGACTTATGCGGTTTTCGCGGTCGCCGGACGATGTGATAAAATTTAATGGACTTTTTAAATAGGATATGGTATTATAGCTCCAGTTACTTATAAGGTATTTCATAGACTATTATTATTTGATCTGTCAGTTAAACGACAGGTGTTTCTTGAATTTACTTGACTAATTATGATGCTATTTTTAACCTTGGTCAATTAACACCTTTTCATTCAGATAAAAACTAAAAAGTTTTAAAAGCTCCCTGAAATGGTGATCAGATGAACATTATAATAAAATTGTAATGAATAAAATATAACGAAATGAAATGATTCTAATTAGGCATTTCTTAACAGTGTTTTCTGATAAGACCTCAATTGTTAAGAAGAAATAAGATGATCATACATAATAATAATACATAATAATACGCTTTTTAACAGTTTCTTACTAAGCTGTTGTTTATTTAAATGGTTTTAAAGAATTTTGCAGTGTCATGCAGCATGATGATTTCTTCTAGCTTTAAATAATTCTGGTAAGAAATAATGTGCTGGAACACTTATACAAAGTTCAAATTCTTTTAAAACTGAGGAAGTAGGTATAATTCTGGTGCGTAGGAAATTATTCACATTTCTACTTAGTTCATTTTTTTTTGCCTGGAAGAGATCGCTTCTAAGCGATAAGGCCGCCCATTGTACTTGTGTCTTAGGTAATGTAAGAGACATTTAATGTATTGTATTTTTGTTGGTGTACAATAATTTATTTTCTATAGTGTATGTAAATGTAGGTAAACTTACACCTAAGCGAAGAGCTTAACAAGGTCTTTGTCACCAACCAAGTCTTTAAAATATTAAAAGTTAAAAATACAGAAAAAAAAGTCTTAACTGAGCTCATTTAGTAAACACCGCATCCATTATTAAATCTCATTCATTCATCATTGGCCCGTATTACGTATTCAATTCAAGTACTTTAATTCCCGAAAATACAAAACTCAAAACCAACCTTATTCTCATTGCTATAAGATCCAATTGAACTCCAAGAGAGAGGGGAAAATAATTTGGAACGAAAGTAAAGGTAATAGAGTATATTTTGGTTTGTAGCTCCATAATGGTGTGCTAAACATTACAATTGATTTTCTTAGATTTTCGTGGGTAGGTTTTATGTTCGAAAATTATAGGGTGTGGGTGATTTTCTATTACCTATCTCTTTTGCTCGCGTGAATTTGTTTATTTCTGTATTCGCTGTCTCTTTCTGGACTCAAAATCACGGACTCTTGGATAGTCATTGTTTTAATTTTGTTGATGGTTTTTTGAAGTTTTGGCTTTAGTTACAATTTCTGTGATTGGACTGGATGTTAAATATTTATGAGATGGAAAAGTAGGTATACTATTTAGATAAGTATAGATTAATTTATTACTACATTATTCTCACTAGTTCATTGAAAAGGAAATCTTACTTGAGACTTCTTTATTTTACAGAAGAACAAGTAAGACTTACGTAGATATTAATGTCTCTCATCCAACATCGTTCACACTTTGTTAGACATATAAGTTTTTTGGAAGTGCTTGATTTTAAAATAAAAACTTTTTTATTTCTAAGAAATCAAATAATATCGCAAAAATTTTCGACTTCGACGGGACTTGAACCCGCGTTTTTTATTTCATTATTTATAAATACCTACGTGCTTGATTTCAAAATAAAAACTGATTTATAAATTATTACCTTAGAGAAAGGTGCTCAAAGGTAATTTGTTTAGTATCTAAATAAGTTTACTTCTCAAATTCTTTATTAAATTGTGAGGGGATTAGAGCAAGGTGCTCAAGGATAATTTGTGAGGGGATTTCGGTAGGTACCTACCTATTTATAAATACCTGGCTCTAAGTACCTATTCAACTTTATTTACATAGCCTAGCTTAAATACTGAATCCCCTCGCAATTTATCTTAGAGCAAGATGCTCAAAGATAATTTGTGTGGAGAAGTAAACTTATTTAGATACTTCCAAGATTTTCTTGACACATAAGTTTTACTTCATAATGGGTCTTCTAGGCAACATCCCTGTTTTTTTAAAGACTAAAAGACAAAAATAAAAGACTTATTAGAATCTCATAAGCACCTTTACTAACTATTCTCTGTAATTATGGACGTAAGTACCTACTTACTAAAAATATTTGACAACGTTTCTGAATCAAGTTATTAGTAAATTCTGTAAAACAAAAAGCGATACTCATTGGTGGGCTTCTGAGTAAATAGTGTTGTAACGACGTCGATGAATTATTCATCGATATATCGATGTTTTATGGAATTGTAGCACGCTGTGTAATTAAACATGTGCATTCGTTTTGGTGGTTTTGATTGTGGATAATGTTGTATGTCTTACAGTGTTGCGTTTACTTGTTAATTACATGTTTTAAGTTATTTTTTATTGTAAAATCAGTGTGGTCGATTGTTATGGTATTTTATTAATGTATTTCAACGAACTAAGGAGAAATAACTTATTTAATCATACTTAAATGATTATTGATGTAAAGGTTGGTGCTGACAAAACATTTTCTAGAGTAGTTTCTTACTGAAATTGACGTTTCTTTACGTTTCAAAAAAGATGACCAAAAGGCACTTGACTGTTAACATAAGCTCTGCATTTAAATAAATAATGCCAGTAATGGACAATCCAGACAGCATCATCTAGCCCCAACCTAAGCAGAACCTGTGTTATGGGTACTAGATGACTCATATACCTACATAATACAACACATTATATTTAGACAGATATTTTTTATTATACCTAGAAATACTCAGAAAACCCGGAACAAATAATGCAGATCGTAGAAACAATTTGTTCTAAGGTGAGAATCGAACCCGTAACATCCTGCGTTGCAGGGGGACCTTTGCCCGCCGCGCCGCAGAGGTTGTGAAACTTACTTACTTTATGTTGTGTAAAAAACCTGAACTTAGTATTGAAAGACTAAACCAATGTCATTGCATTAGAAGACAAAATTTTAGCTAACAAATATCTGCAGATCTTACACATGTTGTCCCGCGGTGGGAATCGAAGTCGCAACCTCTGAGGTCGTCAAATCACATCACACAAATATTATAAATGCAAATGGATGGATGGATGTTTGTTACCTCTTCACGACAAAACTACTGAACGGATCGGGCAGAAACTTTACATACAGGTAATTCTAATCCAGTTATCAAACATAGGCTACTTTTTATCCCATAAATCAGTTCCCATGGGATAAAATCACCTGTAGATGTTTTCATGAAAACTACGCATACGAAACCCCGGTCATAAACTATTTAAGTATATTTTACTATTACACGAGATATGACAGTCTAGAGTAGTCAAAAAATCTTACTACTGTTTCACAATTATATTAAGAGCTGACTGCTCATATAAATATGAAATAATGACCTAGTAAGATATTTTGAACACCGTGGGTGCTTACAACAGTATGATGATTCGAATGGCGTTTATCAAATTGCTTTTATGTTTTTCAGATCATTTTGACTACTCTAGACGCTCATATCAATTTGACGCTGACTGTACTACATTGTTAAGTCTTCAATCGACAACAATCTATCGACCAATTCCATCTCTAGCTTCACAGAATGCATCAGAAAACATCCCTAGCTGGAACCATGCAACAATGCCTTACGAGCTACGTGCTCCGTACGGAAGATATTACCCTTCTTAGCAGTCGGGTAAAAACACGGAGCATCTGCCGATTTGTCTTGCATTAATTTACTTTGTATTAAGTAAGATTAAGAGGTTTTTTATTTTTAACCCCCGACGCAAAAAGAGAGGGGTGTTATAAGTTTAACGTATCTGTGTCTGTGGTATCGTAGCTCTCAAACGGATGAACCGATTTTCGTTTAGTTTTTTTTGTGTCATAGATAATTTAATCTCGAGTGTTCTTAGCCATGTTTCACGAAAATCTGTCTGTCGGGGGGTTTTAAAATTTTTAATTTTGTTCTTGGACCTGGTTTACAATCACACTACTTAATATGAAATTAATTCAAAACTACTAAACAGATCGGGCTGAAATTTTGCATAGTAGTAGTTCTTTATTAGCTATTTTTTATCCATAACGCATGCGAAGCCGCGGGTAGAAGCTAGTCACTAATAAAACAAGATTTAAAATTATTTTCGACACAGTGCAAATAATTGAAGGTTAAAGAAACATACCTTAAATGAAATTTGACATTAATTACACGAGTCGCTGCAACCGAAAAGATTTTTCAATATTCGTTGTTCATTCTTCAATGTACTAGACAACGAACATGATTACCGTACCTAGTATTAAATTGCGCATCCCACACTTAATTTTAGTTTCGTCTAAATGTGATTTTAAGAACGTAGGTACTTTGTGCTTAAACGCCGTAAAGTCGCACACATCTTTAAAGTATTCACCCCTCCCCCACCCCTCCTCCGATTCCCCCCTCCCCCTATTTGGTGGAGGTATGTTTAGTTGTAGACGTGTGCTGATGAGGTAGGATGGAACCCTTGAAGGAGTAAAGAGTTCCCTTCATCTAAAAACGTAAGGAACTCTAACAAATAAAGTTATTTCCTGCAATTATTCTTTATCCAGTTCTAATGCAATCCGTTAAACAGGGACTATAAAATGCGCCATTTTTGGTCATCTTTTGTGAGCGGTGGCGTAACTAGTAATGATGTGGGGTTCCGCGGGAGTTCAGGGGAACGGTTGTGTTGACTGCGGTGAAGGAAAAACATCACTACTGATATTTAAATAAATTTCTGTCAAAAAAATCGAGGATTTTGTAAGTACCTTACCTACCTTGGTGGCTTTAATTCTGTAGTTGAGTAAAATAAAACTAAAATACAGTAAAAAATAATTATTTCTTTGAAATTACCCTGAGCGCGAGGGCTTATAACAAAAACCTTTAAAAAATTGTGCACGCCATGGTGTCCCCTAAATGTGAACACACAAAGTTCTTAAGATTCTGCAATGTATTATATTAGCCTCTATGTGATTTTCACGTAGGATACCCTATTTTAGTGAATAAATAAAGTGCATAAGTAATGCTGACAGCTATTTAAGTACTAGGTACTTAACGAAAAAAGATTTAAAAAGGTAATACTTAACAGTAGGTGATTTAACTTTTAGCGTTTGTCGAATAAGTGGGTATTCTATATTGACCGGCTGAAACATAATTTTTAAATGCGTAGCAAAATATGTGGCTCATAATTCAATCAATTTCCTAGTTAAATATTGTACGTCTGTAATTAGTGGAGAAACTGTTGTTTCCATCTTATAATTTATGATCGTTTTGTACACAGTTTCCACTGTAAATAATCTTTCGACACAACAAGGTGACTGGTGACTGTTCCAGTGACTGGACCAAAATCACTGGATTATAATAGATGTTATGTATCTAACCTAACATCTATTAATCCAATGATTTTGGTTTAAGTGTGAAAATATTTTATTACTGTTATAAATAGTGTACGGAACCCATTCCACTCCACCTTTGTCACGCTCTACACAGTTAGTCAGTAGTACATTCTGTAACGATAGACTCGTTGCAGTAATGACGGTTCTGGGAAGCTAGGGATGGGACAAGCAGTCTTGAAGTGGACTGGGGACTGGCTGGAGTTTTGTGTCGTCATTGTGCAGAAAGGGTCATAGGGACAATATGTGAGTAATTGTAATACAAGCAAAAGTAAAATTTTAAAAATCTGAACAGATTTTCATAAAATATGTCTAAAAACACTCGGGATAAAATTATCTATGACACAAAAAAAACTAAACGAAAATCGGTTCATCCGTTTGGGAGCTACGATACCACAGACAGATACACAGATACACAGACAGACACGTCAAACTTATAACACTCCTCTTTTTGCGTCGGGGGTTAAAAACTGTTACTGGTTTAGTAACACTTTATTCGCCCACGACGCACATCTGGTTTTGAAGTCCTACAGCCGCGGGGGCGCCCGTGAGGGGCACGCCACAAAGTCTGGGCAGTGTATGCGATTTAATAAACAGTAATACCCCGCTTTACCCGAGGGATACGTTCCGAAAAAAACGTTAAGGCGGTACCCTACCTCGTTATTGTGTGAAGAGGATAGGCATAGGATTTCGCGTTCACAGGAGCGGGACAGAGCAAAGCGGCGTAAGCCCAAAAATCAAGTTTTTAGTAGTTATTTGCTCCCCACAAACATTAGAATAGTTAATTGAAAAAATGGCAACATATAAAATGTTCTTTATACTTAGCTCAATTACTATGCTTAATCTCAAGATCGTATCATCTGTATTTATTGAGAAATTAGGGTTTTAGTAAAAAATTAGAGGTAATTTTGCGATTTTTTTCTATCGAGAAAATTTTATGGAATCGTGTTTTCGAAACATATGATCGATAGAATAAGTCCTGAACTTTAAAATTTCAAAGTTAAATATTCAGTAGTTTGGAAGATATGGAGGTCCGACGGAGTTGAAAATAAGCAATTTGAGGGTAGGTACCCCCTTAAGTGAAATTGGTTCCGCGTAAATCGGAGTATTATTAAACAATTTCACTACCCACACATTTCTAGTTCTAGCCTATTAGCTTTGTTTGACCCGCGCAGGCGCAAGGGAGGACAGCCTCAGAACAACGCTTAAAATTTGACTTCTCTATGAGCTTATTATGTAAACCTAAGGAAATAACTTTACACATTATTGATTTTAGTTTTGTTCAGGGTGTTCTGGTCGTTTTCTATGTATAATAAAAAATATCTATCTATGTACTCGAATATTATTATGTATAACAGTTATCTAGTACCCATAACACAAGATCTGCTTACCTTGGGGCTAGATAATGCTGTGTGAATTGTCCAGCATTATTTATTATTATTATTATTTTATTATTTCTGACATACAGTGACTTAGGTACTACCTACGTAGGTAATATGTGAATCTACAAACGTCACAATGAAGTAAACAGTCCAGAGCTAGCAGTCCTTTCAAGACTGCAAGACTGTACACTATCCCATCCCTACAATCGATATAAAAAACGAAACACGAACGGTTTGTTTGTTAATAGTTTGCGTGTTAATTGAATAATTTTCCCTAACGGTCGACTGATACCTATAATTATCGGCTCTAAATACATTGGTTCTTATTTAGCTCATTCACTGCCATCGCCAGTCGAACACGCCCAAGTGAGTGTAAGCAATAAAAGTGTTAAACCACGCGACTTTGCATGCGTTTATCCGGGATAAAAGTAGCCTATTAAGTTAATCCAGATTTAAATTACATTTGTGCAAAATTTCAGACCGATCCGTTCAGATTCACAACAGATTTCTAAACATCCAAACTTGCGCATTTTTAATATTTACTGTTTTATAATAGCCAGTTTAAAAAAGACCTGTGAAAAATGTATAAGTACTACATATTGATGTCTTGATAAACTAGTTTTAAGCTATACTTGATCAGAAAACCAGTTCTGGTAGAGCTTTTTGTATGAAGGTGCTAAATAGGTCCAGATGTTCCGGTTTTTCTTGTTAGATCTTCTTAGAACCAGTTAGAATTGAGCTATAAGAAACTGAATTTACTTATAAGTACCTACTTAAGTAGGGATAGCTCTGATATTAAGGGCATAAAGCTATAATAGTATTAAGTATATCAGTTATCTAGTACCCATAACAGAAGCTCTGCTTAGCTTGGGGCTAGATGATGCTGTGTGGTTTGTACAGCATTATTTAATTTATTTATCTTTTTTATCCTGCCTACCCACTATAATACTAATTATGTACCTAAATTATGTTACACAAAAATACTTTTATTCATAAAGAAAATTGTACTAGTATTTACAATTGAAACAATTGAGCTAACTGCCGACTGTTGCAAACAGTCTACAGATAGCTCAACTGATCCATATCAACACCAGTCGGAAGCGTCCCCAAGACGCTGGCTGCATTGCCACGCTGTATGGCAATGCTGATACGCTGTGCCAGATATTCACCAGCTCCCGGGTCACGCGTCGCTTCGACCAGACGCTCAGATAGTTTTTTGAAAACCCGAAGAGCCTCGGTACCCCACGGACCTAGGGTCTCGACTCCAAGGGGAGCAAATGTGTAGGCTCTGTCGACACCTGCATATTTGCGCCTCTTGAGATCTTCCGCCAAATCTGCCGCCGCACCCGCCCTCACGGATGTCCTCGGAAGATGAGAGGCGCAAGTGTGTCGACGCATGTAGCGTCCCACACAAAAAAGATTTTTATTCTATTATATTTATACATTGTTGGGTCACTGTTATTTTCTACTTACGTGATTGTGACTTTGTGCTTTGTTATCTAGATTGTAAAACGCCGTGAATCTACCGTAACTTTGCTTATGTAATACCTAATATAGGTATTAATAATAATAAACGTTCTTATCAAAAGGTCCTAACAGTAACAGTACCTAATGCTTGATCTTAATTGCCATAAACCTGCTTCGCACAAAAATTAGGCAGCTTTGTCTAAGATTTATTTAGTGTTTACTTAGTTATTGTGTTGTGTAGTAAATTTAAGGCAAATAACATTATTTTATTTCTTCTTTCTTTCTAACAGTACCGTGTTTAGACCTAGATTCTTAGTTTTAGTTTCAACCCAAAGTTTCAACCCCTCGCTCTAAATAATTTCAAAACTTGTAATACGAGTACAGATGTGAGAGAGCTGTATACCTCGGCAATAACTTACTTATCTTTTCATACAGTGCACTTTTTAATACTTATTTTAAAATATCATTGTAAGTAGGTAGGTACCGTACAGCGAGGCCACTTAGTCAAGTTGTTCAACTTCATGCAGTAGGTAATAAATTCGAATAAATTTTAAATAACTCAAAATTCTATCCTTAAACAAGTTTGGTTTTTGTGGGAGAATATTTTTTAGTAGTTTTTGGTAGCATTTTTTATATTTTCCAACTGGCAATATTGAAGGTACCTACTATGGTAAAACTTTATTTACAAAGAAAATTACTATCAATTAATAGAAATAAATTAGAATAGGTACTTAGCTACTCTACTGATTCTAAGTAAATTCACTTAGAATGAGTATAAATATAGGTACCTACCAAAAAACTAAAAATATACGTTAACGTATATTCTTATGAGTATAAAAATAAAAATCTTTAAACCGAAAGATAGGTAGGTACTTACTTAATCTTTAGTCGGGTGTTAAGTATAAGTTTAACTGTATATTTACCTGTGGCATCATAGCTCGCAAACGGATGAACAGATTTTGAAAAAGTTTTGTCTAAAAGGTGACATAATCGAAAGCGTTCTTAGCTACTCTAAGTTTACTTAGCTTAGCTAAGTTTCCTGAAAATCGGTGCAGTCGTTCATCATCATCAGCCCGTCTCCGTCCACAGCTGGACATAGGCCTCCCCAAACGACGCTTCGTTTGGGGAGGCCTATGTTGGACAGGAGCTCTATTCCGTGCATCGCGGTCGCCACTTGAGAACCTTTACTGTCCAACGGGTATCGGTTCTGCGATCTATATGGCCTGCCCATCGCCACTTCAGCCTGCTAACTCTGAGAGCTATGTCGGTTACTTTGGTTATTCGCTTTGGTTTAATCATTATAAAGCTATAATATTATTCATCTCTGTACCTGAGTTTCAGAGTAAATTGCACAAGTACATAGGTACTACCTAAGAGGATTCAATCAAATCATTATCAATAACAGCCAATGTCCTTATTATAAGCCCAAATAGTTACATGCAAGTATTAATATTCTTACTTATTCACTTTCACAAATTAAGCCAAATAATTTTATGTAGGTAATTATATTTCGTCCATCTTAAGTGGCCGCCATTACGTGCTCGACAAGATGGCCGCCAGCAAAAAATTGGCGCGAAATCATTAAACTAAATTGTTTCATTACACCTGTTCGACATTCAAACCTTATAAAACGTAAAACGGTCTTTAACACCTCACAATAAAGGTCATAATAAAAAGCTTAAAATTCCCGTTATGGAAAACAGTAGGTAACTAGGTACTTTAAGTGTGGAAATACCGGTATAAAATTTGACTCTTATTCATTAGTAGTTAAAGTTTAAAGTGTTAAAATGCCAATTTTAAATGATTGAGCGTTATTATGTTGTCAATTCTTATTTTTTATTTCGTTTTTAGTAGGTTGGTACCTACTTCAGCTTGTTATGAGAGTGGTTCTCGTTAAGGTAATTGCAGTTGGTACTGTGTCATTAAAGGCATTGAAAAATTGCATTATTTTTAATTTACCTGTGTTTGTGTGGCCGTCACTTATTCGCCAATAAGATAAAAAAACCTGGTGTTATCTTACTGGAAGTTACTTACTGGACGAATTTATTGATCTTCCTCTTTTATGACATTCAAGCTGCTTATAAGACTGAGTTTATCGACGACATTTCACAAGACAAAAGAACAACTAAAAATTGCAACAATACCTACTGGTAGAGAAACTTTATGTCGCAGGTTCTTAGTAAGACTTTACAAGAGACCTAGCTAATTACTAGTAGTTCTACGAACAGTAGACGTCGCGAACACTAACTTTTTTCAACAATTATTAACTTAATGTACTAAAGTAATTTTATTTAAAACGGGATATTTTGGTACCTAGGTAGGTACCTATATAATGAGAACTTCTGTGGGGTTCATACTCATATATACCTAGCTCAAAACTAATGAAATGATTTCCTTAGGTACCTACCTTTGAAATAATGCCCACCGTGCAAGAATAGGCGTCTGTTTCTCCTGAACGGATTCAATCTTGTTTGTGGGTAGGGTAGGTGAGGTAGGTAAGGTGCACTTGGAAAGGTAGGTAGGTATTACAGATCACTTCACTTGCGATACGATTGTTGTCGGAATTTTTGAACGAAATGTTGCACAAACACATCAACCATTAGACCAATTGTCCATACAAAGTACCTAAGTTACGTTCCTCAGCAAAGCTCAAAATTCTGTACCTAGTATCAATAGATGGCGTTGATCCATCAGCCCAAAGTTTTTGTTATTATTTAAC
Organism: Eupithecia subfuscata; assembly: GCA_963564075.1. Classification (NCBI taxonomy): domain Eukaryota; kingdom Metazoa; phylum Arthropoda; class Insecta; order Lepidoptera; family Geometridae; genus Eupithecia; species Eupithecia subfuscata. Next base: position 8,733,602 of record OY751124.1, on the reverse strand, counting down.
CGACGACGACGGTGTATGCGGCCGCGCTGTTTCATATAATTCTCGAAGTGTTACAAAGATGTTCTAATAGGTGGCGCTGTACTGTAAATGCTCTCTTGCATATTACTGCATTTTGCGAAGCTATTCTGCTCGTCATGCCGAAAATCCTCATCAGATCTTTACCAAATTTTTATAAGAACAGTATAAAGTTATTACCATTCAATTAAAAGTACAATCATCAAAATCAGATCTCTTCAAGCGGAGATATTCCAAATCCGCCTTTTTGCCTTATTGTGGAAGAAGTACGCCTTTAATCAAAAAATCCCGACGACAATAAAATTCTATAAAATCATAGAATCTGTACACAAAGTTTCATACCGATCGGTTGTAAAATACGACCTGTAGAGGAGTACGGACATACTGACAAAATAGCCATTTTGGCCAGACCTGAAACGGAGACTTTCGTTCATTTCATTCACGACGTCAATAATTAGCTAGAGAATTATGAAGCACAACAAACAGAAAAAGCTTTAAAATACTAGGGTAACTATCTAAGATACTTATTATTGGCTCTTTTTCAATTATGCTAATAAATTATTTGCTATTACTGAGAAAACTTGATTCATACAATCTAACATTATGGTATCAATCAAAGCAAATTTCTCATAATAAATCCGGAGATACAATCACATCAATAAAATTGACAAACGTACCGTCCGACTTTTACATCTACCTATTAATGTTCTTACACCTACCGTGAGATTTCCCATAGAAACCGAAGCTTTGCAATATTTAATATTACGCCTTTTTCTCACAAATCAATATTGCAAACCGTCATTCGTCTGTCAAAATGACAGCTGTCATCGCGACGCGATCTAGCCGCCGACAACTGTAGAGTTTTGTTGAATATTGATTTGTTTTTTGTTAGTTTGTTAACATTACTCGTTTGTGTTGGTAAGAATGTTTGTTTTGTAATTTGCATACAAAGACAATTTATTTGCTTTGAATGAATTGAAAGTTTGAGTCACAATAGATTACCTACTTTCTGTTCAGTACAGTCACCACCTAAAAGAGCTATATAACCTGCGAAGTTAAAGAACGGAATTGAGAACGACGTCATATTTCTTTCTGTACCACTCAGATGGGATTCGAGCAGAATGAGAAATGACGTCATTCTCAACTCCATTCTATAGCTCCGCAGGCTATACAGACGACAACTCCAAAACCCTGTGTACAGACAGTGTCAGAATTAAGTAACCCCCTGCATAACGTAGGAGTTTTAAAAGTGGATATTATAATTATTATATTTTTATTTAGGTAACATAAAAACAGAACGAATAGATAAAAAAAATCGGATTCTAACTTACATTGTGTTAAGCAGGAGGGTTACTTAATTCTGACGCTGTCTGTACACAAAACCACAAAAACCATTATACCACACCACTCGACTCCAGACGGTACTGAATAAATACGACGAAAACAAAAAAAAAAACAAAAGGTCAAGTATGAAGTAGGAACCCAGGAACGTTTGAATGAAATCGAGTGACCATTCAGTCATTTCATTACTTATTGAGGGGAGCATTCCTCATCACCTAAAATGTATACTTGGGTCCGCTGTAGATACCTACGCATCCACCTACCACTACAGGTCAATAACAAGTACCATATAAAGAGCAAAACTTTAAACGGTAATAGTAATACTCCAGTGGATAAAGCACCAAGGTAGATACCACATTCTCATAAATATAAACGAATTCGACCCGTATTGAAATTAAACAAAAAGTTGTTAGAATTGTAAAGCAGTATAAAACTTCTGTAGGTATGTCAACAGTCAACACTAATTTCAATAACAAAATATGTTTTGGGTCATGCCATATTATTATTTAGTTATTCAAATTCGATTTGATTCACATAAAAGTATAATGCGTGTATAATGTCCTTACTGTCAAAGTCTGTTTTATTTCTTAATTATTTAAATCGTTAACGCCAAATTATAATAAATGTTAAGAATATAAGTTATTCTTATGAGATAATTCTTGTAAGACGTGGTAATTAAGCGAGAACACCCAGAACATTGCTCCTAAAAGCCTTAAGTTACAATGTAATCACAAAATCAAATGTGTTTTAAGGCCTAAAAGTGCGGCGAATAGGCCTAACTAAAGTTGCAGCAAAGAGTTTGATCTCTCACATTGTAACATCGTCTGCTGTAAAAAAATTGTTCAATGACCAAAAAGTACCCAGTACCCAGTTAAGAAAGACGTCGAGGGTGGTAGAGTCACGCCAAAGCTCTCCTAAAGCTCTGCTTTACCGGTTAAGCCAAGCGTATCAGGGATAAACGGATTTGATGAATGATAAAATTTAAATTCCCCCGTCACCAGACACAAAAAAAATAACAAGTAGGTAAGAGTAGGTTTAACCTGGATTTCCAGATCGGTTTATATTGACAATACGTTATCTCATTTCTAACTGGGTTCATGTAGTTCCTACATACTATTATAACTATTCTGTGTTTTTAATTCAAAATTGTTCAAACCTTTGCAATGGACTTGAATGCAATATATAAAGAAACTATATGACCTTAAATTGTAAATGTTATTCAACAGTAACTATCAATCATCCCATCCATACATAATTATTATTGCACGCAGAACCTAAACAACAGGAATAAACAAACAGAGTCAATACATGGAAGCAATAAATAGTCATACTTACTAATCCCAACCCTAAACAAGAATTCCTTTGACGCCGTGGTTGGACGCCTCCCTACATTTCTTTGTCAGCATAATATGTCACCAAATAATCAAAAACGAAGTGTCAAAATCCACCAATCACAAAATGCAAACTCATTGACAAACCTCCTCGGGCTAGACCTAAAAAGTTGATAGTCAGATTGAAGAATTCTTTTTTGTGATTCCTACGCTATGTTTTTGTTAGTTAACTTACCAGAACTAGGCCGATCGCTGTATCTCGTGCAGTACACCCAAGCAGGCCACAGCGACGGATTCCCCTGGCTGTTTGTGTCAGTGCTGCCACACGTAGAAACTGCCCCGCTCGACGCTGAAGACACCATGGAGTTTGCTGAATCTGGCCGCTTCTGCACCTCTCTTTGCACTTCTCTTGGATGCTCTCGTTCTCTTTCCTTCTCACCAATCTGTGATACCGTCTGTCTCAGACCTCCTAGAGGTGGCAAGGAGTTGAAATCCTCCTTAGATTTTATGTAGTCAAAGTTGTATCTGTGATCTTTCGATAAGTCGTATGGCTTGTATAGAATGCTGTGGTTCGGGCCGACGGACTTAGGTCCTTCGATCTTATTAGTTTTTCGTAGCGCGTTGGATCCAAATTCTGGGTGGAGAATGTTGCTGATGGAGAAAGCGATGGGTGCTGGTTGTTTCTCGAATCGTTGCTCGATTTGGGGTTTTACATCAGGCGTTTCAGGTCTGTAATAGCTGTGATACTCCTCGTTTTGAGGGCTGGGAGGCGGCGAGTTTGGTTGTACTTTGACGATCGTCATGTTTGGGGTTCTTTCGTACCTGGAGTCGATGGTAGTGCAGGTATACTGGCTGGGCTGATGGTACTGTTGAGTCATATCATGTGGCGCCGGCACCCTCCCAGAAACAGGTCCAGGACTGGTCGCTTGGCTCGGACTGCAGCGGTCTTCAAACGCCATCTCACTCACTGCTGATTGTTTGACACTTTAGTTTATTCTGCACTGAGTTTATTCGCGATCAGACACAGTTGTCACGATAAATATTCGATCGATTTCATTAGCATGATTTCTTAATGCCGCTCGTGTCAGATTGAAACGTCAGATTTGACAGGTGACGTGGGACTGCGCGCGGCGACGGCGGGCGAGTGACTGAGCCCTGATGGAGACACGGCCCCGCCTCTGAACAAACAAGATTTTTTCCCTTCCCTACTATAGGGGGCGTGACGGACCACACGCATCGTCGGTGGAAAAGACTCCGCCTCCCTCTCACTTACAACCATTTCATAAGTTTGAAAGAGAAGGAGATATGCAATTGATTTAGCCGGATTGTGTATTTAGTGGGCAGTGTAGAGATTTGTAACGCGGAGCTGTAAATTGCTATGGCTCTTTTGCGGTTCGTAATGTATCAATAATAGTTTGAACGTTTACAGAATTTCAATTTAGGTTTGACAGAATTATTATATTGATAGACGGGCCGCCATTTTGATGAATTATTGATTAAAACTACTTAGTTTTTATTGAAATTATAACATAATATCTCGTAATTAAGATATGTAATAGATTAAATCTTAGTGTTGAAAGTGTGCGGTTTTTGCTGTTATGATTATCAATTTATTAATATTCTTAAGCGTTCTTGCGTAACGTTATGGATCAATTTATTGGATATAATTAACTTTAGCACTTCCTTGTATTACGGGGATAAGACACTAAGTAATTAAAGTTATCCGGTAGAATTTTTTTGTTATCTATGAGGACACCTGCTTAGAAACCTACCTATCTACCTTCAAAGTTTGATCAGAAATATATTTTGGAGCTTTCAGCAAATAGACTAGGTATTACGAGTATAGTTTAGTACAATTAATATTTTGTTTTAAAAAGTTTTAGATTTATGCTAAAGCTTTAAGCTTCTGACTATCCCATTCCAATTTATTTTAACAGTAAAAAAAACTAAAATCTACTACCACCGCAGAAGGTAAGGTACCTACACTCAGCATAAATTAACAACTGACATTAAGTTGACATGACAGAAACAATGGTTAATAAGCATAAGTGCAAGTGTCAAAGTGTGACTACACCCACTTCACTGAAGTGACGCATATTGACACTTAACACTTTTTAACTTTGCCGGCGGATGACGGGGTCAAAATCATTTTAATATTTCGCTTTGGGCGCTTTTTCTTTTAAGTTGAGAGGTGTTTTTAGGACTTAGAATAACAATTTTTAAAAGGAATACTTGTTGCACATCCAACACATTGGTATTTAAATATATATTAAGCAGGTCTTGCGGTTCTTTATCTTTGAATTTCCCTACGTTTCTACCGGGGTCCCTGGATGACAGCTGGTCAATTCAGTCAGATGTTGTTCGTGTGTGTATCACTCATAATATTTTCAGTACTCATTGGTTCATTTTCATTTGTTGCCAATGAACGGCGACACTAATCCCCAAAGTATGGAACTTACAAGTAGCACAAAAAATGGTCCGGTGACATTTTTACCCTAAGCCATATTAGCGATAGATACCTACACTTACAAATGAGACATGTCACAAATGTCACATTGACCAACAGTACCTAAATTACCCTTGCTTAGTTAAATTTCAATATTTCAGAAGATATTGAAATTACTAGCGTAAGCGTTTAAAAATACTTGCTTACAAAAGTTTGGTAAGCTTTTGACCCGCACAGTAGAAATTAAGTAGGTACATACTTACGCACACACTTGACATTTTTATTTTATTTATTGACATAAGTACCAATTTATGAAACTTTTTATGTTTGAACTTGCTGGTAAACAAGGTATTTTCGCGCAGAGGTTTTACCACGCTTGGCAGGCTTGTTGGTGGTCACAGTAGAGGTGTTAAAAATACACTAAAGTAAACTGCTGCCCTGCTGCTGCTATGCTAACTGCTAGACCAAAAATAAAAAGCGTCGAATGCGCCGTCATCAACAATACAAAGACAATCAGGAATACCAACATGGCGTCTTTCCCGCCTAAACGGCTGTCAGCTGTCAGTCGACGGCGCCATTGTGTTGGTAATTTGTTTATTCTCATATTATTCGAGCGACAATTTGATTTTGGGTCAACTTTATTCTCTAACTAGCTGAACGAAAGACGAAAAAACGAAGCTAAATTTTAAGAATAGTCTCAAAATCAGGAAATAGACAACTGTTTTCGTCTAATAAAACCAACTATACCTAGGTAAATTATTAGCAAACTCCTGGCCTCCTATGATTTCTTTTAGTCAGGATGTTGACATTTAAACCATACGAGTTCTGCACTTATTAGACTACTTCAAAAAAAGGAGGTGGTTCTATGTTCGGAGGAGTATGTTGTTTTATGTATTGTCATCGTTCGTCGATTTCCGTATTGTCGTCGTTCCCGTTTCGGGATCATAGAAAATGATCCCGAAACGGTAGGTACCCTAAAATTTTTATTCCCGTGGGCTTTGTATCCCCGCAAAACTAAAAAAATCAATGTTAATCTGAGCGTCTGGTCTATGCGACGCGTGCCCCGAGAGCTGGTGAGTATCTGGCGCAGCGCATCAACATTGCCATACAGCGGGGCAATGCAGCCAGCGTAGCGGGGACGCGACGACTGGTATTGATATGGATCAGTTGAATTACCTCTAAATTGTTTGCAACAGTTCAATACCGTTTTTTATGTATGAATTTCGTTATGAATAAAGTTGTAGTGGTGGCCCGGGGCCGCCACAGTCTGAGAATTTTTGCTCACCTGGAAAATCTATTGGCCAGCCTTGCTCTAGATAATCTGATATTATAGTGAGCTTTTTTACAAAGGATATGTTTGACAATTGGTTTGAATTTATTTATTCTACAAACGGGCTGATTTTACAATCCAACGGCGACATAAAGAAAACTTCGACGGAAGTTACGCGTATCTGAGTCTGAATCGGAGCTTACGCAGCTTCGGTATTTACAAAGTGCCGATAAGGCGCGTCTACTGCTTTCGGATTTTGCATCGGCAATATATGCAGGTAAGTATATTAAGGCGAATAGTAGGGTGGATAGTGGCGCCACTACATATTTAATTTTATAATTACGTTATACAAAGGAATTATCAAAAAATCGGACCGCGCGTAGACGATATCTATCATAAGCTTTTTTTAGATGTACCTTTAATAGTTTTGTACTGTATTATTTAGACAGATACTTGTTTCAAGAGTTTAGTTCCTATTGATGGCCACCAAGCTCTCCAAACAAGGTTTTTGATTGAATAACACAAAACAAAACTATTACAATTAAAAGCTTGTGATAGGTATCGTCTACCAGCGGTCCGATTTTATGATAATTCCTTTGTATAACTTAATGATTAAATTAAATATGTAGTGGCGCCACTATCACCCCTACTATTCGCCTTAAAAGCGCTCCAGTTTGCCATCATAGATAGATAGATAGATAGATAGATAGATAATACTTTATTGTACCACACAAAGACAGATAACAATACAGAAATAAACGCTATGAGCGATCTCTTCCAGGCAACCTTGTGATGGCATCATCCGCAACAAAATGCTCCATCCTGCATTAACAATGTCATCGACAGATATACCGGTCTATACATCGGTATTGGCAGATATTCCGATCCAGTGTACCATAGAAATCAATCATCATCATCATCAGCCTTTGTTAGTCCACTGCTAAACATAGGCCTCCCATCGAATGAGCGCCATAGCGCCCTGTCTTCAGCTTGCTGCATCCAGCATCTGCCTACAGTCTTTCGCAGATCGTCCCACCTTGTCGGAGGCCGTCTTACACTGTGTTTACCGAGTCGTGGTCTCCAATAAAGAACACGTTTCCCCCAGCGGTTATCGGTTCTTCGCGATATATCAGTACAAAGCAACAAATCCTTTCCCTCTCTCCGCTACCGATCCGGTTGACTTAGTAAGTTCACTATATGGTGGGATCAGATTTCAAAACGGTAAACTAAATAAGTATAAGGTACAGATTTGTATTGATTTGCATTTTCAAACATGCAATGCTAATCACTAAACTCAGCAGGGAATTAAACTTAACTAACATATTTAATTTACAGTTAATAGTTATGTAGGATTATATTTCTTTACCGTATATAGTTCAGTAGGTTAACTAACTATAGGGGGCACCACTGATCTACGATCTACCCGTGAGCATTAGATAAAAATTAGATCTAAGTTTTTCCTGTGAATTCTGACAATAAACTGCTGGATAGCTGAAGAAACGATATTTATAAGTAGGTATATTATCAACTGTCACAGTTTTTTTTTTATAAGTAAGTATAAGGTGTTCCGAAACTCAACGTCAAGCCGAAAACGGAGGAGAGGTGGGTTCACAACGACCTAGTAAAACTACAAAATCATGGATCTATCTTCAATGGTCTCTGAGTTATAGGCTTTTTATTGAAAATCATAAATTCTCTTTTAATTTTCATAATGACGAGTCAAAGTTAACCAATTTAAAATCATTGATGCAAAAACACAACTAAACGATTTTTTTAATGTGGTCATTGTTTTTTAATTTTGCAGTTAAATAAATGAATGTGTAATTTGAATCTGTAATATAAAAATCACAAAATATGACATTTGTCGTCACAGCTTTTTTTGACGCCTGACAGAGAATTTTCGATTTTCAGTAAAAAGCCTAGAACTCGAAAACCATTGAAGATGGACCCGTAGTTCTGTCATTTTTCTGGGTTGTCCTAAACTCACTTGTCCTCCGTTTTCGGCTTGACGTTGAGTTTTAGAACACTCTGTATACTTACCTCAAAGAAAAAAATACTTTGTAAAATTTTATTTCATTTTTCAACTATCAATCGTGTAGGTACTACGACCAACTTTGCCTGCAATTTTGGTATTGAAAATCATACAATAACTTATCAACTACACAAAAATCGTAAAAAACATGAAACTAGATGCACATATCGCAAAAAAAAATTGTTAAATTGACAAAAGATTAGCAATTTTTTAAACTAACCCGTTCATGGCCCAAGACGCAGACGAGCCTCTCGACCCTCGTGTGGCGGGGCGGCGCGCGCGCCCCTGCGGGTCGCACCGCCGAGGCTGGGCAGTGAATGCGATACATTAAAAACTTTAATGTCCAATAGCTCGAAAATGGTTAATTTTGGGTGTTTCATAGTCAAATCATTCAGTAATTAATGATGGATACTACAACCCGCTCAAGGACATTGTAAAATAGACAAATGATAAGCATTTTTTTTTAAAACTTTAATGTCAAATATCTAGAAAACGGTTAATTTTGGTTGTTTCATAGTTAAATCATTCAGTAATTATGGACACTACAACCCGCTCAAGGGTCGAGTTCAGGTCGACTTAACTGGTAACCTTAACGGAAGGGCAATACAATACAAAAAAATACAATTCGAAAATGCTTTATTTTACACTAGAAAAAGAACATTAGGTACATAAGACAAGTACAATGAGCGGCCATGTCGCTTAGAAACGATCTCGTCCAGGTAACTTTTCGTTGGTACCTAGCTAAAATGGTTTAAATTATTTTTTAAAACTTATTGCAATTTTTGATATTCAAAATATGCAATAAAATTATTACCTTGCTAATGGATATTGTGTCGGAAATAAAATTTAATTTATTTAACACTAGCTGCTGCCCGCGGCTTCCGAGCTCTTTTCCGAGATAGAAAGTCTATGTCCGTCCCCGGAATACCATCTATCTCCATTCAAAATTTAACTAAAATCCGTTCAGCCGTTTAATCGTTAAAAAGTAACAAACAGACAGACTTGCTGATAAACCGACAGATAGAGTTAATTTCGAATTTATTATATTCGTATGGATTATTAAAAAAAACTTATTAACATTTTGTTCATTCATCAATATTTTGAAATTGCTCCATAAGTTCCTTTCCACTAAGACCGGAGTTCACCAACAGATGGTTAAATTTTAAACAGTGGTTTTAACGTTTTTGACACAATTTTTATATATTAATCGTCAATGTTAGCCGACGAAGCAGCCTTATTGTCCAATATCCACTGGTGAACACAGACGTACCTGAGTATAAGTATCATTAAGTATCATTAAAATTAAAAAAAATTAAAACCCGCCGACGTTTATTGGTTGAACAGATTTTCGTGAAACATGGCTAAGAACACTCGGGATAAAATTATCTATGAACAAAAAAAACTAAACGAATATCGGTTCATCCGTTTGGGAGCTACGATACCACAGACAGATACACAGATACACAGACAGACACGTCAAACTTATAACATCCCTCTCTTTTTGCGTCGGGGGTTAAAAATCAGCATTAACATAGGGTATTACTGAAAATCAGTGTTTTGCTTTTCGAGCAAAGCTTTTCGATGAGCTATTGCCTTTTTGACAGGCACACACACAATTTCTACAAAACTTTACCTACTTCTTATATTGTCTACTATTATTTATTGTTCACAAGTTTTGTACCATCAAAAAACGAATAAGTTTCTCTGTGTTATGTTAAGATGTGCCCTAATTATTGTGATCGTTTCGTATTATGTGCTGCAGTGTCGAATAAATCTTTTATCTATCTATCTATCATTATCTATAATCCCTATGTCTAGAAGTTGGAAGTAATCACTATGTCCAGCGTTACGTGTTACACGTTCGTACAGTCAGTACGAAGAAAGAAGGCGGTGCAACGAGCAACGAGACAGATTGTAGCACACGGTGTAACGTATCATGTTCGCTGCGAACGGTACTTACATCCCGCCCCATAAAGATCATTATCAATAATGTTCTATTTTGTTTTGTTTGAGTGGGCCCGTGTTGAGCGATAGTCGTAGAGAACTTACTACTTATTTTACTTTTTAAATAGTATTAGGTATTATTTATTTTTATTTCTGTTATTTTTGTGTCTGTAAGCCGTGTAGACACGCACGCACCAAAGGCCCTGCCAGAAAACCAGCGTTGCTCAAATTTATGTTGAGCAACATGATGCTGAGGCAGGACCTTTTTGGTTCCCATAGATTAATACTTTTTATATTTAAGGGTTTTTTATTCTTATTGTTTTTTTTTAATGTGTGAACATCGATCAAGTATGCGGCCGGATTTTTGCGGCGGAAATTTTTGATCGATGTGTGTGAACCAATAAAATGTTTTTCTTTCTTCTTTCTAAAGCTTGACGCACACTTGAATAGGACCTCTGCAGCACTCACAAAGATCATTATTCATAGGCAGAGATGTTGTTCTATTTGCTCACCATCGTGGCCAAAAAGAGCGACTTCGCATCTCTGCCTACACTATACAAGACAAAACTTTTACAGAGGCATTAAAAACAAGCTTATGATAGGTATCACAAGCTGCAAGTTTGATTTTACAAAATTCCTTTGTTTAACATCATCTATACTATAATATTATAAAGAGGAAAGATTTGATTGTTTGTTTGTTTGTATTGAATAGGCTCTGAAACTTCTGGACCGATTTGAAAAATTCTTTTACCATTAGAAGCCCACATTATTCCTGATGAACATAGGTTACTTTTTACCGCGGGAAAATGCTTCATTCCTACGGGAAAACGGGTAATAGGACAACGGGTAGTAAGAATACAGCTAGTGTAAGATAAAATAGGTGGTGGCGCTGATTTGGGTCGGGTATGTGCCATAAGTAACTCGTAACATATAGATGAATTTCATTTTGACGGCTTCAGATTACAGGCAGTTCGCGGATCACTCGTTTGAAGCGTGTGGGAAGCCATTTTGTTACTGTAAAATGTACTAAAGGCCGTTGCCCGTTCTACATTGGGTTTTCTGGCCTATCTTATCTCTCTGGTCCTGGGAGAAATAAATTTTAGATTCTAAATGCAACGCAAACGTAATAAAGTTAATTTCAGCTTGTATTTTTCCGACAGAGCGCTATTTGTCTAACAGAGGTCTGCGTTGAAATAGAGGGCATCTCTTTCTACACTATGAAAACTGAGGGAGACTTCAGACCCAGGAAGACATCACACGCACTTGAAGCGTAAAACTACTTTAATGTAATAATCATAGTAAACATATTTGAAAGCACATTTTTTTGCGTTCGCGGCGTTGGATTTATGTGCGCAGAGCTTTACAGTTAAACCTATAAGTAGAGTATTATTATAGTTAAACCTTTAGCTAGTAGCACACCTCCCCTTAACTCGTAAACCGGACCACACACGTCGGCACAGAAATAGGTCTATAACTATCACAGCTTACTGCGCTTGCGCACGTAACTTGTAGTTCTACCGAGACATCTGTGCACTGAGCCCTGGGTTTGGTTTCTCGATACGTCATCGAGACGATTCTTTTATGTTTGTGATTTGTAGTTTCATGACTGAATGGATTTTGTGAAAGAGAACATGGTTAACACTTTGACTGCCCCCGACACACACAGGCACGTAGGAAAGCTCGTTGCACAGCGACGCACCCCTCCCGGTCGCATCACTGAAGCTTGGCAGTGAACGCGTTAAGAAAAGTGTAGATAGAGAATGATAGAGGAGAGTGGAAGAAATACATCTGCGGACTACAGCTAGCGCGGGATACGAACTGGAAGATGATGATGATGATACTTATGTGTAGTTTCATGTCTGAACGCTAGAGGCGTTGTATTGATTCTTATAATAATCAAAATCAATATCAAAAACTCTTTATTTCCATAAATACAATAAATGTACACTTAGAAAAGGTAAAATTATAAAACTAAACACTGACACGGAAATAAAGTGATATTTTTGATTTCTGTCGCTTGGATATGTAGACTACAGTAAAGAAGCGACGAAGAAACCTTTAGCCTGTTATTTGTTACTTTTCAAGTTGGAGCAAAACCCGTCCCAAACTTTTTTATCCTCTAGATAATCTTATATTTTATAGTAAGCCCTTTTGCACAGCAAGGTTTTGACAATTTGCTTGAATTTATTTACTGATAATTTTTGCAACTCAGTAGGAGTTTTGTTGTAGAGCGTATACATTGCCCTTTAAAAGATACATCTTTCTTAAAAGATACATGAGATACATCTTTCTTAATTTTGTGTCTGTCTTAAATGTGTGTAGCCTAAATGTGGGCACAGCGAGAAATAGAGGATCGTCTCATTGACGTCTCAATCAAACTTAGGGCTTTGAAGAGAGTAAAGTGGACTTGGAACAAGCAAAATATTTTAGTAGGACTTGAGAAACAGAACAGAAATTTATAACAAATCAACAAATTTTTAAAAATGGTGTTTGTTTCTAATTTAAATGATTTGTTTTAAATTTATGTTCTGTTTATTTCTTGCAAGTTGCCTTAGTAACCTTTATTTGAGTAGGTAAGTATAGTAACACAGAGAAAAAAGGCTGCACAATTCACAGTATAGCATTATCTAGCCCCAAGCTAAGCAGAGCTTGTATTATGGGTACTAGATGACAGATATACTTAATTATTAAGGACTCTAAAGATGCACCTCTACGGGGCGTTGGTGCTGGCTGGGGGAAGAGAAGAGACGTGATCTATTCCTGTCATCTTGGAGGGGCTTCCAGGAATTCTGCGTTAGCTGGTGCCGTCTGGGAGTAGGATTTGAGGTAGGGTCTCTGATTGTAATTCCAATCGATGCATTTTCGATTTCGATGGGACTTGAACCCATGCCCTTTCCCGTCAAATCCGATTTATTTGGATATTAATTGATTTCTTAGAAATTACCCCTAGTATGAGGGTTTACGCAGTATAGTTAAAAAAAACATTATTCCTACTAATATTAAAAAGCTGAAAGTTTGTGAAATCTGAGTTTTTGTTACCTAGGATCTCCAAAACTAATAATAATAAATAAATAATGCTGGACAATCGACACAGCATCATCTAGCCCCAAGCTAAGCAGAGTTTGTGTTATGTGTACTAGATAACTGATAAACAGATCAAGACGAAATTTGGTGTAAGTTTAGAGCAAAGCCTAGCTTAGATAATAGGCTACTTATTATACCGAAAATACGCGAGCGAAGCCGCGGGCAGGAGTTAGTTTCTAATATGTATTAAGTCCCGAGTTCACCAACAGATGGTTAAATTTTAAACAGCTGTTTTAACTTTTATGACACAAGTTTTCTTACATTAAACGTCAAAGTAAACCGACGTAGCTGCCTAAATGTCCGATTATCTTTTGGTAAACACCAGCCTAAGTTGTAACGAAGAATAAGACAGTGATGTTTCTGTTTGACGTGTAAATTTAGGTTTAAATTTTTATTTATAGCCATCCTTCCTATCCTACTATACTATAACAATACTATACTATAATATCCTACGAATATTATAAAGCCGAAAGTTTGTGAAATCTGAATTTTTGTTACCTAGGATCTCCAAATCTACTGAACAGATCAAGATGGAATTTGGCGTACGTTTAGAGGAAAGTCTAACTTAGATAATAGGCTACTTATTATACCAAAAATACGAAGCCGCGGGCAGAAGCTAGATTACCAATAAAATCTTGAATCTTGCTGACATCATAGAATTGTGAGGCTTAGAAAATACTGCCCAGAAGTTACTTTAATCGTGACGTAGGTACTTAGGTTTACATTAATGTAATGTTCTTACATATTTTATTAGTAATCTCTTTTATTCCACACGTCATTGTCGTTTGAGCTGTTGTTTACTAATGTTGTTAGTAAAATTGTCACTATAGTACGTGAAAATCTTTATTTGGTTCAGTGATGTTATTACGTAAATTGATAACTGATGTACTTTATACAATACACTACATAGTAGATCGATATTTTATTATTATAAGTACATAGAAAACATCCAGAACACCCTGGACAAATATCTGCAGACCGTACAAACATTTGTCCCGAGGCGGGAATCGAACCCGCAACCTCCTGCGTCGCAGGCAGACCTTCACCCGCTGCGCCAAAGAGGTCGTCATTCAAGGACATTCATGGAAAAACATTATAATTAACATAGACTTAAATAATAAAGATTCCCCCTAAAGTAGTTTCAAACATACAGTGTTGCCAGCACAGAAATATTTACCTTCCTATTCATTATAATCATCATAGAAAATAATTACAAAATAGGTCCCTGTCTTCTTGAAACACTGTCATTCCTTATGCACTTTCACACACACAAACGGCATCCATGATTGAAAGTAATAAGCGCGGGAAATCTGACAGCTGTCACGATGACAGACAAAATGGCGGATCGCAACAACGAGGTCGATTATAGGGACAGATAATAGGATGTTGTGATTAGTGCTACGCTAGGCTATTAGCTTTAGGTCTTGTGTTATTAGGTGAATTAAAATCAATTTGTTTGTAAACTCTATCGTTTGAGTTAAATGCAATAAACTGCAGGTAATTTGCTATACCTATGTAATTATATATATTATCAGGTAAGTTTTCGTTTGGCATGATTACCTAATTAATTATTATTTATCGAATACCTTTTCTTATGATATCCGTTTCTACAGCGATCGTGGTCACGAGGCGACTAGATGTACTCGGAGTTACCGCCGAGAATTGACGGCAGTATCCACGACTACCCTCAATTCGTTTGCGTGCACACTTGTGCACTATAATTAAGAA
Organism: Eupithecia subfuscata; assembly: GCA_963564075.1. Taxonomy (NCBI): domain Eukaryota; kingdom Metazoa; phylum Arthropoda; class Insecta; order Lepidoptera; family Geometridae; genus Eupithecia; species Eupithecia subfuscata. The sequence goes on along the minus strand of OY751124.1, from coordinate 8,718,411 downwards.
TATGGTTGGTTAAACGTAACTTGAACATTAATTTTTAACCCTCGACGCAAAAAGAGAGGGGTGTTATAGTTTAACGTGTCTGTCTGTGTATCTGTCTGTAGTCTGTGGTATCGTAGCTCCCAAATGGATGAACCGATTTTCGTTTAGTTATTTTTTTGTGTCATAGATAATTTAATCCCGAGTGTTCTTATCCATTTTTTTATGAAAATCTGTTCAGCCAATAAACGTTGGCGGGTTCTTAATTTTTTTTATTTTGTCTTGTTTAAATCAAAACGGGACATCGAATCGGTTTATTTACGTCCGCTAGCCGGATATCAATGAAAAACAAAAGCCACATTTTTATTCTGCGACGTGATCTGCCCAATAAAATATCTCCATTTCTTTGGTAAGAAAGCAAGTCCACTGTTCCAGATATTCACGGCTTGTTTTATAAAATTCTCTAGCCGTACATTTCGCAAACTCTTCATTAATATCAGTGCTTATCTTTCAATTTCATAATTTTTTTTTTGAATAAATAATCCACACAGCATCATCTAGCCCCAAGCTAAGCAGAGCTTGTGTTATGGGTACTAGATGACTGATATACATAATATAATACATTACATAGATAGATATTTTTTATTATACGTAGAAACGACCAGAACACCCGGAACAAATATTTTTAGATCGTACAAACGCTTGTCCCCAGGAGGGAACCGAACCCGCAACCTCCTGCACCGCAGGCGGACCTTCGCCCGCCGCGCCACCGAGGTCGTCGATCATAAAACTACGAACTGTACATGGAAGATACTGGTTGGTCTGTTTCTGAGCCAAATTGTCTTTTAGTACCTACGTAGGTTTTTTCTTTGCAGTTGAATTGCCGATAAAGTCTGACCTTCAACTTTCAATACAGCTTCGTGAAACTTGCTGACTGAACGTGCAAAAACTCAAATAAAAAAATCAAGCCGCAATTCTGATGTGGGATCTTCTTAATATTAGGTTTCTTTTTAGGGTTCTGTACCTCAAAAGGAAAAAAGGAACCCTTATAGGATCACTTTGTTGTCCGTCTGTCTGTCTGTCTATCTGTCCGTCTGTCAACCGTCTTTTCTCAGGAACGCGTGGACGTATCGATTTGAAATTAACGTCAAATACTCAAATCCGCTACCTATAGATTGTTTGCAACAGTTTGCAGTTATTATTATTATTATTATTATTATTATTATGCAGTTACTAATGTAATTTTCTTTGTGGGTAAAGGTTTATAGTGCCTAAATAAGTAGGCTAGTTTTCCCTCAATACTGTGACCAAGTGCATTTTATCATACTTGTACAGTTATTCTGTGATTTTACCTACAAGAAATAGGGAAACCCATTTCAAACTCCCTAATGGTACCCCATTAAAAACAATAGACTCCTTATAATTTGCTGAGCTATTTACGATAAAACAAATCAGTGAGCCCCAGCCAAGCCCAAAGCATACATTCGACCGCACCCCCAAAACAGATTAAGAAAAATGTTCAACGAATCATAAAATATGATTCCGCCATTTTGGGGTGCGCAGGGTGACCATGAAATTCGCAATAACGTGAACTTCTTTGTTCAAAATTATCGATTTTATTTTTATTATAATACCTAAGTAAAGTTCCTACCTACCAGATTTTGCCTACGCGTATTACAGAGTAAAAAAATGCATGTTCTTGTACCTAATCCTAAAATTTAGGATTAGGAACAAGTAAGTGCATTTTATAGTTACCTACATAATTCTAATTTAATTTGAATAGAGTATGTACAGTCGGCTGCAAAAATATGTATACACTCCCAAGTTTTCAATTTGACTAAATAGTAAGTGTATAGTAATTGTGATAATTTATGTACCGCATTCTGGCGAAGTATGATGATTACTTTGTACGAAAAACGTTTGCATGTCCTTTTATTTAAAAAGTTCCGAGTAATATAAAAGTTAAACCTTGGAAGTGTATACATGTCTGTGCAGCTGACTGTACCTACACACTAGCCAAACTACATGAAGACTGTTTATAAACAAACCGTCCCTACTTAACCTGAAATTCACTCTGTTGTCGCGTCTTTTTATACGCAATTTATATTACATGTTGATTGAGATCCATCCTTCAATAAATATTGCTTACAATTTAATTTTATCTGAATCTCGACGCCAAGCAAGTGAATTTTAGGTTTAGTTTAAACAACAACTAACAAGCTAAACTAAAGTTTCTTCGTCGCTTCTTTACTTTATTACACCGATCAGGCTTGCTCCATCCATCAGCTAGGCTCCTTCAAATCCAAACAGAAGTCCCATTTCGTTTACATCAGTCTAGTTTCTCTACAGCAGTCTGAACTCATATCATTATCTACTTCTTCTGTAACTTTAGATTTTATTGCAACTTAATTGGATAATAGCTTTTATAATAATTGTTTTCTTCGGACCTACTGTATTCGTTTATTATTATTATTTTTCTTCTTTTCTTTCTATGTTAGTAGATAGAATTAGTAATTTTGTATTGTAAATATGTATGTATTAGGTATATAAGTTCTGTTATTTACCATCTGTGCAGTATCCAACCTTTTTTCTTTTCTTATATATTTTTCTCCATCCCAAGGTTGCCTGGGAGAAATCGCTCTCAGCGATAAGGCTGCCTTTTGTACCATGTTTATTTCTCATTTAGATATAAGACTTGTATTTATGTTAATTACTAGTACCTACATTAAAGTGTTCATTCATTCATTCGAAGCGACAGAAATAAAAAATATCACCTTATTTCCATGTCTGTTTATTTTTAAGTATTTGACCTTTTCTAAGTACACATATATTGTATTTAAGAAAACAAAGATTTTTTTTTTCTATAATGATAATAATAATGCAGGACAATTCACACAGCATTATCTAGCCCCAAGGTAATATATATAGTATACTGTTTGCAACAGTCGGCAGTTTGCTCAATTGTTTCAATTGTAAATACTAGTATAATTTTCTTTGTGAATAAATTTATTTCTATTTAGTAACAATACTAAAGAATTTTTGATTTGATTTGATTTCAAAAATAACCCGTTACTTTCCCAATCCATGGCCACCCTACCTACCCTGAGAGAAGCCAGGTGCTCCCCACAATGCCTGTCCCGCCCTGTGCCCTGCGTGCCCCGCGTGCCCTTTGTGCCTAATGCACGCGTTTATTAACTAACCTCCTTGTTTGCACAAAGATGGTGGTAACATTGAAGAGGGAGGCTCTACCAAGAATCGGAGGAACATTTTATACACAGCGGGCCTGACGAACTGAGAAATATTTCTAATTTCTAAGAAATCGAATATTATCGCAAAAATTTTCGACTTCGACGTGACTTGAACCCGCGTCCTCCCCTCAGTACGGGAATGTGATAACCAACTACACCACGAAGTCAAGTGACGTGGGAGTCGAAAATCTTTGCGACTTTCTACGGACTCAAGCGCCGTTAGCTCCACCTACAGGGAAACATTGAAGTTTATCCAATCCTGTTCAAAGACTAAAGTTACATTTAGTTCGTTTGACGAGAGGTGTCACGTTGCTCTAAATCTAAGGTTTTAGAAATTATCCTGAGTGCGAGGCTTACGCAGTATAGTAACAAAACCTTGAGAAATATTTACCATGATTTGAGATATTCGTTGATCTCAAAACTCAAATCATGGTAAATATCTCGTTGTAAATGACTTTAGTGTTATTAACCATATATACGAGTATAAAGTTTGTATAATTAGAGTTATCTATCTGTAAAACTTAGATATTAGCACGCAGGGGGTTGCCCAGTTAAAACATGTGTTTTGGTCGGCAGGTAGAAAATGCTTCGGCATTAAGCCCACCCTTTGTACCTCAGTGCAATAAAGGTTTAAATAAATAAATAAACCATGTTGGATTTATAAGTTTTATTCAAAGTCACTCTTTCGTTTCTAAATTATTGTATGATTGCATAGCGTATTTGATATTCACACTGTCATTTAGCCGTGAAGGCTAGTCATTAGCTTTTTTCTGCTAGATACTTGTAACTTATTTGATAGGTAATTATATAATCTGTAGGCCTTATAAATAAATAAATAAAAAATTTAAATGTCGGTCCATAATTCACGAGGAATTCGACGAATACGTCGAATTCTCCGTGAATTAAAGTATATTACTTCCATAAAAAAACATACATACAGGCGAAATAATAACCTCCGCCTTTTTTCAAAGTCGGTTATATCCAGCATCAAGCTGTAATAAATTATACAATTGTTATTTCACAGAACAAAATAAGCTAGAAAAACTAGATACTTCACTTTTTTAGCAGAAAATTCACCGTTGTCGTTCTATTCTAGTAGGTTCTCTAGTACCCGCCTGCATAGTTTGGGGCTAGATGATTCTGTGTGGATTATTCAGCAATATTTTATTAACAAGTCTTCTTCCCGCGGCTTCGCACGCATTTTTTCTATGGAAACGTTTTCTATCCCATTGGAACTGATTTATGGGATTTTTAGTAGCCTATGTTTGATTATAGAATTAGAATGACCTGTACGCGAAATTTCAGCCTGATCCGTTCAGTAGTTTTGGCGTGAAGAGGTAACAAACATCCATCCATCCAAACTTTAACATTTATGGTAATACTAGCTGCGCCCCGCGGCTTCGCACGCGTTGTTTCTATGGAAACGTTTTGAGGTTATTTCTATCCCATGAGAACTGAATTATGGGATAAAAAATTGCCTATGTTCCAGGGTTAGACTTACCTGTCTGCAAAATTTCAGCCTGATCCGTTCAGTAGTTTTGGCGTGAAGAGGTAACAAACATCCATCCATCTATACATCCATCCATCCAAACTTTCACATTTATAATATTAGTGTGATCGTGTAATGTAACTATTTACTTAGGTACTTCAGTTAGGTATTTCCAAACAAATTCCACTCAAAAACTAATAACTCCACGGCCTTAAAACAATCAGCATCACCCAAATATATTTATTTACACACATTTTCACAAGCGCTCTAATCTCTGACATATTTATTACAATAGATTAAAACCAAAGCAGAAGCCGAAAGACGATAAAATCGCCATCTTCTAAAATTGAACCGAAAAGTATAAAACCTTTTTTTAGAACGCATTAAGTATGTGCCGACCTGCTTCGGCCAAAACACTGATAATTAAAAAAAATCGAGCATCATGGCGGCTTCCAGTTTCGGGGTCGATTATAAAAAGTAAAAAAGCGATTAGGTGCATGAGACCTCATTTGAAAGTATCCCTGAGGGTCCCGTATGCCGGGGTATATTCACATCACAATAGCACCAAATTATTATGAAAGTTTGGATGTTCGTTAGTCGTTGACGCCAAAATTACTGAACGGATCAAAATGGAACTTCGAAGACTGGAATGATATAGGTACCTGTACCTACATACATAGATACAAATACTAAAATCAATACTTCTTAACCGACTTAAAAAATGACGAGGAAGTTCTCTGCTCGGTTCTATGTGTGTTTTTTTAGGATGTTTATCGATTACTGTGAATCGATTTGGATGATTCTTTTTCTATTATATAGAAAATGAAGATCCCGAGATGATCAAATAAAAATTTTATTCTACGATGCATTGGTATTTGTTCCACAAAACTATAACTATGTAAATATTAAGAAATTTGAAATCGGTTTAATTTTTTTACAAAACAATTAAATTAGGTAAATAATGTGAAGCCGTGTGCTAAAACTACTTTTCTGTTTTTTTTTTGTTATTTAATGATTTTTTATTAATTTTTTTATTAATTTATGTCAACATCTTGAGAAAAACAACGAAGTGTATCAAACACGCAAATATAAAAATCCAGTACTTCAACATATAGGCTACAATTGAAATGTAAAATTTGTTTCTTTGATCTTAGCTATTATCTTAGGTATGCTTGATAAGTTTTCTAATAAAAGCTTTCAGAAATCAAACCAGAACCCTAAACCCGATTCCAAATTCAAATCCTTCTCAGCTTGAGATGAAAAAGCGGCACTAATTTCATGCGTTCACACGGATACAAAATGACCCTTGTTAGAGAGAGATAGACTACACAACACTAACGTGTTAGAAAGAGAAAGAAATATAATTAATGTATTAATCGGGTCATAATTTTCGAACATGTTTATACCTTGATTTTATGTTCTAAGAAGAATTTGTTCGAAAAATGTATTTAGGTTTTAGGTACCTACAGGTATTTTTACGAAGGTATCTACACCATTTTTCGTAGAATTATGAAGATTTGACTTACTGCCTTCTGTTTTCGGCTAAGCAGACATTTTTCCTGTATAATAAGTTGATAAATAAAAACATCTTTATTCACAAAGAAAATTATAAGTACTAGTATTTACAATTGAAACAATTGAGCTAACTGCTGACTGTTGCAAACAGTCTACAGGTAGCTCAACTGATCCATATCCATAAGTTGATTGTTTTCAATAACTAAAAACCGACTTGAATTTTTTTAGTAGTACTTAGGTACACTGTTTTTTTATTTCTCAGGATAAATATCTATCCCTCAGGAATAAAATCCTCGGAATAATTCTACATTCAATCGCGAAATAATTTTCTAAATCGGTCTTTAATTGACGGAGAAATCGAAAAGAATAAAAATTAATTTAGCACACAGGTAAAACACTTTATTATTTTAAAGCACTTTGTTTTATGTGTTTTATCATGTTTGTTTGTTTTAGGCAATCTTTATTGTTGTGTTTAGTGTAACTTTTTTTTTGTTTTTAGTTCCCTCATTGTTTTTAGTTTGTAATAAACTATTCATTTCTAACTATTTCCATAGAGTAAAAAACTCGCTGCTGTCTCAGCAGAGGGATAGGGTAATTCAACAATTTGACAATTTGTGTAACCAAAAACCGATCGTGTTTTGACAGCACGTATTTACGTCTAATGACTCTATGACGTCTTTGACTCTAGTCTGATGAAAAAAATTGGTCTTTTCGTGCGTGGCTAAACAGGTCCAGCCTCAGCATAATCAATGGACATAATATACTTATATACATTTACAAAAAAAATATACATACTGTCATACATAGAACCTAAAAAGTACCAGGACCTTTCCTACCTATAACTCAGCAGGGTCTATTAGTGATCTTAAATTAGCTAGATCATAAAACACCTCTGTAATATTATAGAATGCAATACATGATTGACTATTAATAAAGCAATATAGTATTATTAATGTAGGGTTCGCTTCGAGAAAAGGTTTCATTCTTAATTATCGAACCTATTTTCTTGTTTTATGACATTATTTTAAAGGCTAGTAGTCTTTTTCAAAGATGACAGCTAATGGAATGGAAGGAAAGGGATTCAGTTTGGAAAGTCAGTGAGAGAAAAGTTATTATTTTTCAACAAAGTTTTATCTTTTTCAGGAAAGAATATAAGAAAAAAAATATTTATTTATTTATTTAGTATAATGCAGCCAGTGTCTTGGGGACGCTTCCGACTGGTATTGATATGGATCAGTTGAGCTACATGTAGATTGTTTGCAACTGTCTGCAGTTAGCTCAATCGTTTCAATTGTAAATAGTAGTATAATTTTCCTTTTTGACTATTGAACCTTGATTTTCGAGAATATCGACGGCTTTTCTTTCTAAAAGACGCGATGAAACGTGCTCAAACCTGATTTGTGTTTGAGTAGGTATATAGGGAAGATTTACTGTTACATTTAGAGACATTGATTATATAATGTTTTCAACTTTGACACTTTTGACACGCGTTCCTCCATCGGTAGTTTTTTTCATCAAATGTATTTAATGCCAAAATGCGTCATTCTGATACGATAGGTAGATACCGGTGTTATTTATTTTTTATTTAAGTACTCATTATTTCAGATAGGTAGTACCATCTATAGATACAACATATAAAAATTCACAATAAAAACAAATTACATAAAATCTTAGCTTAAATAATAATAATGATTAAATTAGATATACAAACAATAATTATTTTATACATTACAATTACATAATAAATAACATAACATAATTAGGTACTTACTTAATAACTTAAATTAAATTTTAAATGGAGTTATTCCTCATCATTATCCTCATCGACATATTTTGGATGGGTTTGGTTATTTGGTTATGGTGAAGCGATTAATTTAGTGGAATTAGGGCCCTATTCAATTATTTGCTTGCTATGGGAACATTGAAACATTTGATAACGTTTTTTTAACTACCTACCCCCTACATAATAATGATTTTTCATAGCAACCTCTAGATTGTTTGTAACCGTCTGCAGATAGCTCAACTGTTTCAATTGTATATACCTACCAGTTCTTATTTGTATTTGTTCTTTAACTAGCTTTTGCCCGCGGCTGCACACGCGTTTTTCTGGAATTATAAGTAGTACGCTTCCTCTGTTATTCAAGGTTCAGAATTTGATGTCTGCAAAATTTCAGCCCGATACATTCAATTGGCGTTGTCTTCGCATGAACATCTTCACAAAGGCACTAACTTTCGCCATTTGATTTTCAGTAACATCGTAATTTTCTTTTTTATAGAATATTAAATTATTACCTACCTTAATTAACTTCGTACACCAACAGCTGTCCCTTAACTTTTCAATTCAAAATATAAAAAAAACAATCTCTACCATCACCTAACCCAAATCTTCCCTCGTTCCCGCCCAATAATTATAACCTACAAAAACTATGCGACGGCCATTTTGTATCCCGCGTAAAAACTTAATTTTCGACGGTCGTTAGTGAGTATTGAAGACACGTAAAAAAGTGAAATGTGGTTTGAGTTACGTTGCTCATCATCATCAGCCTATATTAGTCCACGGCTGGACATATGCCTCCCCTAATGATCGCCATAGCGCCCTGTCTTCAGCTTGCCGCATCCAGCATCTGCCTGCAGTCTTTCGCAGATCGTCATCCCACCTGGCCGGAGGGCGTCCACTACGTTTGCCGAGTCGCGGTCTCCACTCAAAAACAAGTTTACCCCAGCGGTTGTCGGTTCTTTGCGAGATATGGCCGCCCTACTGCCACTTCAGCTTGCTAATTCTTTGAGCTATGTCGATAACTTTGGTTCTCTGTCTATTTATTCTAATATTAAATATAAATAATCTATGTTAATGTATCAATTAATTTTTGTGGTGTCATCTTATTTTTTTTATTTTTGTATTATGTATGATTTAAGTGATTATTATTATTATTTTGTTGTTAATATTCCGACACAAATGTATTTGTTTGCAAATAAATAACATAACATCTACCTTTAGATTGCTTGCAACAGTATGCAGTTAGCTCAATTGTAAATACTAGTCCTAATTTATTTCTATTATTTGATCGTAATTTTCTTTGTGAATAAAGTTATTTATAAATTTTTTATTAAATGACAATAGCCTTAATTCACCAAGAAAATTTTACTAGTATCTACAATTGAAACAATTGAGCTAATTGCAGACTGTTGCAAATCTACAGGTAGCTCAACTGATCCATATCAATACCAGTCGGAAGCGTCCCCAAGACGCTGGCTGCATTGCCACGCTGTATGGCAATGCTGATACGCTGTGCCAGATACTCACCAGCTCTGAGATAATTTTTTAAAAACCCGAAGAGCCTCGGTACCCCACGAACCTAGGGTCTTGACTCCAAGGGGAGCAAACCTTTATTTTCAAACCGTCACTATACAAAAAACTGATATTTTTTGTTATGAGCGCCATCTGACGCATTACATCGAACTATATACAATGCAAAGACACCCATGGTCAATTTCCAATCACGTTCGCTAGAGGGTGCTAGTGTCACTTTGTCTTTTGGAGGGGCGCACTCATGTTGTACACGGCAAACCGTCATTATTGGTCCCGACGGAGAGAATTTTACAACTTTCGATGTGAATCTGTGCTGCATAGTGACATTTTTTGGATAAAAACGTTTTTCCGCAAGTTTAATTGTAATTATTCTGATATTTTTACTGTAATAATGTAGTATTTTCTTTAATGACGATTTGAAGAAAAATTTTATGGCTAATAATTATGTTTGATAAAAGTTATTAGTGTCATTTTTTATTCAGATAATTTTATGTGCGAATCGTTTTGTAATTCATAAATATGGTAATGATAATTAAGAATAAGTGATGAAGAAAATAAAAGTCTGTTCCTAACCAATGAAAATAAAAGTCTGATTACATTAAAAATGTTTTATTCATAACTTGGTTATTTTTGTGTCATTATTGGATAATTACCAGCTGTACTTTATCGTATAAAACAAGATAATCAATAGTGGCATTAAGTAAATAATGACATTGTTGCCGAAAAAGTGCTATGTAGAAATGCAATTAACGTTACTGGAAAAGCGACACTAAAACAAACTTTTTTTTAAATCTCATAAATAAATATCTTTGAAGCATAATTATAAATAAATTTGAATACCAATAGTTAGTCTAAAAACCAAATAAAATTAACACTTTAAACAAATACCAATCTCAGGTGTCTGGGTACATTAGATAAGAATTTGAAATTTTCAAAACTTAAAACGTTAATACCCATAAAACCGGTTTTTTGTTTAGGGACGGTTTGAAAATAAAGGTGCGAAATGTGTAGGCTCTGTCGAGACCTGCATATTTGCGCCTCTTGAGATCCCTGGCTAAAACTGCCGCCGCACCACGTTTTTTTATTTTTAAAGCTACAACGTACGTTTTTACCACGTTTGTATTGTAAATATTGGTAACGCAAAAATCAGGAAATCAAAATCTTAGAAGAAAACACTATTAACGTCAAAAGAATCGTAGACGTGCTACGCCGTAGCTGCGTAGCACCTCTACGAACGTCTACGAAAGCTAGTTCTATGAGAATATTACAATTTTGAATTATATTTTATCTTCCTTTGTTTGGACTTTTTTGTTTAATTAAAAAGATGAAATTCTACTTCTTTTGTTTGTGATTTGTTTTTTATTCTCTTACTTTCTAAGCGTTCCTTTCACATCAACTTCTACTGAAATAGTTTCGTCCCGTTAAGATGTTGCACTGATTTATTTTTCTCAGTAGGTTTGTTCCTTTGGTTGTTTTCTAAAGCAGCGTTTACACGAAAATTTTGTACCTACCGCAAAAATTCTTAAAACAAATCTCTCTCTGTAAATTGATTCTTTTTAATTAATTCTATTCCCAAACGACGCCAAAAAAGCCGTTCCATTCTACGTAGTAAAGATTTCAACGAACACCATTAAATCAATTTGAATTCATAATAATTCGCGAACACGTACAACGTACCCCAAAACGTGTGCAATCACAACCAGGCTCCGATTAAAAAAACACAACTCTATGGCCATGCATAAATTAATAATGTCATCTCAGAATAAAACTCATTACACGAAACCAAATTATCTAGAGCTTTGATACCTCTAGTTTTAATATTACAGGTTAGGGGTCAGAGAGGCTTTTTTAAAGTGGCCGTTCGAATGGCGAAAGCGAGATGGGAATCTACATTTCGAATGCTAGAGCGAGAAAGATATCGTTTGGGTTGTTTCGCGTGTGGTTGCTCGCTCGCTCGTGATTGGCTGGTTTTTCCCGCGCCGAAGGCGGCGACCGACGCGCCAATAAATTGAGTTGTTGACACATTAATAACTTGAAGTTATGTTATAATTTTTGTTTTTTAACGAGCGCGCGAAATTATAAGCCCTGAATATAATCATTATGGATTCGAGCTATAATGAGCAACGTGTGTGGTCCTGCTTGGTTTTATAATTAAACTGTTTTCAAGCGGCCATATTTTTATTCTCGCGGCGCTCGGTGGATACGGTTGCGTTTTATTTACGTGCGGTACGGTTTTTTATCGTGCGGTTATTTAACGCGTGGTTTTGTTTATTTGAGACAAAGCTGTGGGTAACCTGGACGTAATGGTTTTATAATGGGTTTTCGGAGATAATCTTACTTAAATCCGCATTACTCCTGAGATTTTCTCTCACTATTATCAATTTATCATTATTTCTTGATAATACGGTTAATTTTAAGTTGCGGGTTCAATTCCCACCTCGGGTCCAATATTTGTACGTTCTGCAGGTATTTTTTACGGGTGTTTTCTATATACCTACCTATAATAACAAGATATCTGTGTAAAGCATTATGTACTTACATATAACAGTTATGTAGTACCCATAACACAAGTTTTGCTTACTCTGGGGCTAGAAGATGTTGTCTGGATAGTCCAGCATTAATTTATGTATTCCTAAAAAAACGCACAGTTGTAAAAACCGCTCGCCGTTTCCACAAGCGCGCTATAAACTGCGTGCACTTTTAATTGCTTTTCCCGATTACTTTTATTATTTGTTATTTCATTACTTTTATTATTTGTTATTTCAGTTCTACTTATTATTTCTGTTGAATAGATTTATTGCGTAGCTTTGAATAATGTTTATGCAACAAATGGCTTTATTTTTCTTTGAGAAATGGTTTCGCCTCTGTGTTTGCATTTTCAATTTGTTTTCTTGCGAGCTCTACTTTCTTGCTAAGTCTTATTATAATTTAATTTAGTATTACAGGCCTAGAAATATGTTTTGTTTGGGCTATAATAGTTGCTATGAGATTCAGAAGCGAGCGATTGCTTTCAATCCTGCCAAGTTAAAATATCACATTAATTTAATATTTTATATGCGAAAATTTGGATGTTTAGATGTTGGGATGAATGTTTGTTATCTCTTCACGCCTAGACTACTGAACGGTTTGGGCTGAAATTGCATACAGGGAGTTCTAAGCCTAGAATTAAACATAGGCTTATACTTTTTATGGCATACTTTTTATTCCATAAATCAGTTCCTATGAGATAGAAATTACCATTAAACGTTTTCACAGAGGCAACGCGTACGAAGCGGCGGCGGGTCTACAATAAAATTCGAAAATGAAATCATCGTTCTACTAAAATTCAACCTTTGGGGGTCTTGAAGCATGTTTAATATGTACCTACGCATATTTTTTGGCACCTTATACTGTATAAGGTGCACCGTGTAACCTTCAAATTAAATACATACCTAAATAAATATAATATAAATATCCTACTCATATTATAAAGCCGAAAGTTTGTGAATTCTGTTTTTTTTGTTACCGATCCCCAAAGTTTATGATATCTGAATGTTTGTTACCTAGGATCTCCAAAACTACTGAACAGATCAGGATGTTTGGCGCACGTTTAGAGCAAAGCCTAACTTAGTTAATAGGCTATTATACCGAAAATACGCGTACGAAGCCGCGGGCAGAAACTAGTCTTAAATAAATTTATAATGGGTAGGCCACGTACATAAAAGGTGGCGGTAAGATCTGGTAGCTTTTGACCCTGAGTGGTGGGAGTCTGCAAAAGACCGAGAAGTTTGGAAGGGTGCGGGGGAGGCCTTTGCCCAGCAATGGGACGAAATAGGCTAATTAAAATAATAATAATGTTGGGCACATCGCGCAGCATCATCTAGCCCTAGCCAGCTGCATTTCCTAATAATCTTTAAAAATCCTGGTTTGTTTAATATTTATTTCAACAATCGGTTTACTTAGGAAGATAGAGACTTTAATAGGCAATATCCTTCGACAAATGTTTGTACGATCTACAAATATTTGTTTCGGGTGTTCTGGTCGTTTCTATGTGTAATAAAAAATATCTATGTATGTAATGTATTATATTATGTATATCAGTCATCTAGTACCCATAACACAAGCTCTGCTTAGCTTGGGGCTAGATGATTCTGTGTGGATTGTCCAGCATTATTTATTTATTTATTTACTATCGTGCCGGCTTAGAATTTGCACCACCCGAACTCTTCCCGCGGGTGTCGTAAGAGGAGACTAAGGGATATCCACCGAGGGGGCAGTGTTAAAGTAGAAACAGGTAGGTATAAAGTTTATGCTTAAATTGAATGCAATTCCATGATTTTGAAATCTGAAATTGAATTTTTATATTTATTCAAATGTCTAATATTATTTTTAAAGCGCTGTGTATTTTATTGCAAATTGAAATCTTTATGACTTGATAAAAATTTATATAGGCACTGAAACATAATTTTCTTTCACACCTATTAAATATTTGTTTTGAAATATGATATTATGTACCTACTCATTGGTACTTTCGATTTTAGATATAGGAAAGAACACCCTGTTACTGCTTACTGTCTGTAGATAGGTCCGTCGGTAGTCATAATAATGTAGGGAGTCCAATTTTTCAAAGAATTAATTTTTCGGTTTAGCCAATTTAAATAGGTACTTAGGTCGTCCTTTCTTACATTATCCGCGCGCTGTTCCCACTGTTGGGAAAAACCTCCCTTTTCTAGGTTATGTAACCTCAACAGCCTATATTGGTCCACTGCTGGACGCAGGCCTCCCCCTGATAAGAGCCTTATTGTTTTTATCTCATGGGGTAATGCCTATAATCCCCACGCTGGACATGCGGCTTGGGGATCCCAGTTCGGTGGTAGAATTATTCTGCAGGAGGCGCTGTTGCCTGCCCCCGGTGGATATCCCTTAGTCGCCTCTTACGACACCCGCGGGAAGAGTTGGGGTGGTGCTAATTCTAAGTCGGTACCAACGGGTTATTCTTTGGTACGTATACCTACTTATAAAGTAGGTAAGGAAGCATTATCTAGTCCCAAGCTAAGCAGAGCTTGTGTTATGGGTACTAGATAACTGATATACTTAATACAATACACTACATAGATAGACATTTTTATTATACACTAGCTTCTGCCCACGGCTTCGCCCGCGTTGGACAAAATTGTGAATCTAAACCATTCCCAGATCCCCTTGAACACACACAAAAAAATTCATCAAAATCGGTCCAGTCGTTTGAGAGAAGTTCAGTGACATACACACTCACAGAAGAATTATATATATAAAGATAGAAAACGACCAGAACATGAATATATACGATTACTTAGCTAAAATATTAAGACGTTGCCTGAACCGTAGGTCCAACTCGCAAAATTGATTTTGAAGATGAACAGAATGGTTTGAGATACATCTCAGATAATTTAACATTTCAATCAGACGATGTTTTACAGGTACAGTAAGTACTTTATTACTGTCCCACAGGACTTCAACACAATGATAGCACGCGTAACACCTAAAAACGGTAGTTGCATTATGCACAATACAACAAAACAAAACAAAAAGAACAAAGCCAGATTCACCTGAGAAAAGGTTTTACAAAAGAGGTCTTACAATCCACAAAATGGCACTAATTCGCGCCGGTGTAAACAAACGAAACAAACCATTGTCTATGGCAGGTGACGTGCGGTGACACTTCGCAGACCTGTCAAAACGAACGTCAATATTTTGGCGCGATTCGTGACGCAGTGGGTGTAGGCTAGTGATGGGACACTGGATATATTCCGTAGAAAAATATCGCTACTTACGTACCAACCTACATATTTTACCAAGTACGTACGGTTTTTACAAAAAGGTGCGATTGGGAAAATTTGTTCACTTAATCTCTCTAAGATTGAGTGATGTAAAAATGTTCCGAGGGAGTGCGTCGAGGGCCATGAAAATGTTAGAATATTATGCGTATATTATTTCATTTCGTTTATGATAGGTATATACTTAATGTTCTATAATACCTATAAGTTCAGTGCCTGTTTTAACTAAACTTGGATTCTTTTATTACCAAATCTTTTTTTATTGTGAATAGACGTTTGACCGCAATCTCACCTGTCGGTAAGTGACGATGTGGTCGACGATATAATATGAAGATCGAAGAAGACACCTATTACTCTTCTTCAGTGTTCTTGATTCACTTTTAGAACGCGATATGATCAACGGTCCTACATAAATTTTATTTCGGTATTCTCTAGAATTTTAGAGTCACTTTTTAGTCACGTTAGAATAAGAATAATTTTCTTGATTTATGAAAATTATAACTCATTTTTTTGCTGTGAAGTAAGGTAGTTACTTATTGGTTAATACGAGTAAAAACTTTCGAAAATCGTATCAAACTCCAGCACAGCACTAGTTCGCCACCAAATCACCTCACAATAATTACACCTCAACCAAAATAGACCTTACCTGCACCAACTAAAGCAGTTTCAAACAAATTCTGAACCTCCTTGCAGAATTCGATACACAATTCGTCACAGAGGCCCAATATTCTACGCTAACCTTAATGAATTGGTTAAAAGCATAACAACTGTGGTTTGCTACAAAGCCCTTTTTATGTCAAAATAAATTAACAATAGTAAATTAAAGAAACTTGGCCAGTTTGTTGTACTTTTGCAGAAAATTGATTAACCGGTGAATTTCTTTTTTGCGGAGTTGTTCAGGTTGGGGCGATAAGAATTTTGACGACTTGGGAATAGCTATGGAGATCGTACCTAATTAATGCACAAATCCCCTGGAAAATATTCTTCTTATTTTTTCCTCCCTTATATTAAATTTCAACCTATTATGAACTTATTATTAGCAACTAAAAACATGGTCTTAGCTTGGGCCTACAAGTAAGAAAACGTAGTTTGTGTCATTATATTTAGTAGTAATTAACCTAGGTAAGGTTACTTAATTTACTTCAATGCCAAGATTTATATTAAATAGGAATTTTAAGAAACAATCCCAGAACGCCTAAACAATATCTCGCCAGCTTTAAGCTATAAAAATGTTTTTATTGGTTACATAAGTACCTAGGTACCTACTTCCTTATTGAAAGCACATTTATTTAATGTCACCTAGAGCGGTACGGGAGTATCATGGCAGATTGAAACAAGTACTTACCTACCTATCTAAAAAAATATCATTGTAAAGATATGATATTAGCCACCCTCAGAGATAATTAGGTTTTACGTTTATAAGCTGGGCGATAAGCATTAGCGAATAACTACAACAATATGTTCCAAGTTCTACAAAAACAAAGCATAGAAATGTTCACACACATTACAAAAATAAAACAGCTTTGCATAAAATGAAAGTTTCACTCTGCATCAAGGATTATTTGAGCGAATAAAATTATAAGGAACTAAAATGATTGAAGTGTGAATAAAATATTGATGATGATGAATGTTCCATCACTAACTTCTAACCCCAACCTCACGCCATGACGCCTTCCATTTTGAAATCCGCCATTGTGTTACCTGTCAAAATATTTTATTTTTTGTTTCTCTAAACACCGAAATCTAAACATTCTGCCGGCAGAATGAAATAAAAATGTGTTTTTTTTAATATAATTTTATACAAATTGTACAGTTATGTTTGTTGATAAATGGAGAAGTATCTTTTGTTTGTTTGATCTGAAAGGTGATGCTTTGTTGAAAACTGAAAACGATAGAATGAATAGAATACCTATAGGTACTTTATAGCATAAAAGTTGTACATAGGCGAGCATAATGCTAGATAGCATTCTCTACCTGCTAACCTTGGGTAGTGTGGACAACAATTCAGTAGTTAGTGCTAGATTATTTTTTTTAGAGATAAACAAGTAAAAAAAAATTTTATAATATGTACAATTAATAATTCGTGTCATTAACATAAATAAATACACATACAAACATAATCACACTAACATTATAAATGCGAAAGTTTAGATGGATAGATGGATGTTTGTTACCTCTTCACGCAAAAACTACTGAACGGATCAGGCTGAAATTTTACATACAGGTAATTCTAATTCTGGAATCAAACATAGGCTACTTATTATCCCATAAGTCAGTTCCCATGGGATAGAAATTACCATTAAGCGTTTCCATAGAAACAACGCGTGCGAAGCCGCGGGCATAAACTAGTAAAATATAAACATTAGTCATATTGGGTTAGGGTACATCAGGTCCGAATCTCAAACTCATCCGCAGACGAGATGTCCACTTCACTTTTGAGTAGGGGTACATCTCGTCCGAATCTAAAATCTCTTGGTTCTAAATTCATACTTACTTAGTAGATAGGTACATACACAATAACGATGGTTTTACGAAACCTCTGGATAATGTGTTTTCCGTCTTCATCGCCAGACCTACCTACGTATGTACACTGCTACAAAAGCCTCCCCCAAACAAGAGGGGTATGACCATAAAACTCGGCTGACATTATTTCAACGCCAGTAACACACATCACAAAAATATGCATCGAAATACGAGCATAAACACGATCTTCAGATACATTTTACATTGGCTTCTAGTATAATAAAGTAGCCTATTGTTTAAGTTAGGCTTTCTAAGTGTATGCTAAATTTCATCTTGATCTGTACGGTAGTTTTGGAGATTATAGGTAACAAAATATTCACATTTCACAATCTTTCGCATTTATAATACTAGCTTCTGCCCGCGGCTTCGCACATGTTTTTTCGATTATAATAGATATGTAGCCTATTATCTAAGTTAGGCTTTGTTCTAAACGAACGTCAAATTTCAACTTGATCTGTTCGGTAGTTTTGGATCCTAGATAACAAAAATTCAGATTTCACTAACTTTCGGCTTTATGATATAAGTAAGAAGTAGGATAGGATTAGTAGGAAGTAGGATAGACAAAATGGCTTCCCATCAGCTTCAAACGAGTGGCCCGCGAGCTGTCTGTCATCTGATACCGTCAATATGAAATGCATCAAAATGTTACGAATTAAATATCAAATTTGAATGCACGTTTTTGTGGTGTACGGTGCATCTCTAATCTGCGACAACCTCGATCAACACGCTTGGCAGACGACTTGGTGATCGCTGTGAAGAGGTTGAATAATACGGCTAGATGATGCTGCTGTGTGAATAGTCCAGCATTAATATGACGACCTATGTGGCGCGGTGGGCGAAGGTCCGCCTACGACGCAGGAGGTTGCGGGTGCGATTCCCGCCCTGGGACAAGTGATTGTACGATCTGCCAATATTTGTTGCGGATGTTCTGGGTATTTCTATGTACTTAAAATAAAAAATGACTATATATGTAATGTACCTATTCTATTAAGTATATCAGTAGTCTAGTACTATAACACAAGCTCTGCTTAGCATATAACTAATACACTAGAAAGAAGCACCTCCAATGAAGTGGGTTTTGCCGTACCTAATCACCACGCTTGTTAGGCGAATTGGTGACCGCAGTGGAGGTGTTACAAATACACCTGTGGCCGCTGCTGCCCTTCCTCCGGTAGGTTCCCTTAAGCGTCTCTCTAGACATGCACGGGGTGAGTTAGAGGGGTCGATTCTTACGCAGCGGCCACCACGGCCATTTAACCCTGTAACTATAAAACTAATTAATTAATCTTTCAAAAGCAGATACCTCATTTGCGCAAATTACCTGCGCGAGCGCACGTCACGTTTAATAGGATGATTACAGTGTTGCCCGCTCGTAAGTGTAATTATTCAGGGCTGCCATTAACTTTATATCCCTTTAATTTTATAAACGGATTTTTCAAATAACTGTCGTAAAATCTTTTAGTAAGGGTTTTAAATGCGCTTTGAAGGCATAAAAGTGAAAGCGGCCGCTAATCTTCTTATTCATTTACTTATTAATTATCTAGCTACCTACTGTTTTATTATAAACTAGCTTTTGCCTACAGCTTCTGAGCTTCCACGTTTTAAGCTTCGCAAGGGATAAAAAGTAGCCTAAAAGTTATTAACAAAGATAATTTCAATCATAGAATACAAGCAAATTAGAACTAGTATTTAGAAATGAAACAGTTAAGTCAACTGCAATCTGTTGCAAACTATCTAGCTAGAGGTAGAATAGGATAGAAAAAACATTTATTTGGACACAGAGTAGAAAAAAAGTAAAAAATAAACAAGCGGAAAACAAACACAGTGTAGTGGAGGTAGGTGACACAAAGGGGTAGTAGCTCAACTGATCCATATCAATACCAGTCGTCGCGTCCCCGCTACGCTGGCTGCATTGCCCCGCTGTATGGCAATGCTGATGCGCTGCACCAGATACTCACCAGCTCTCGGGTCACGCGCTAAATGTAATTCCAGGTCCAAAACTACATATTTCTTTAAAAATTGCGTGCGAAGCCGCAGGCGGAAGCTAGTATTAAATAAATAAACTAGCTTCGCCTTTACAGTTAAACTTACCTACTCACCGTTATAAAAAAAACCGGTAATAAAAATTGCAGTAAGCAAATAAACGTATAACTGAACGACTAAATAGGTTTTATACAAACATCAATCAAAATAAAAACAATATTTAGAATGTTGCCAGCTAATCTACCTTGAATCATTATTATCTTTTTGCTGTTTTCCCGGCATTGCTCATTTATACCCTCTACGCCAATTTATAGGTTAATTGTGGTCATTATCGACTTACAGGTAAGTATTTTTAAGTTAGGCTGCGCCTGCGACTTTTCTTTCAAACCCAACGATATTTAACTATAAAAACTATCGTAGTTTGACCTGAAGATGTCCCTCGTTATTGTGATGAAGCGATGGTGTTCTTCCAAAACAAATAATGTTCATAGTTAACCCGCTTACATCCGTTATGAATCCGACGATATTTGTCAAATAATTATGATGTAAGCGAGACGATGTGACATTTTTCAATCATTATCTTTATCTACGCAACTTAGGTTTGCTTACCTACATTATAATTATACCTACTATTATAGTCCATAGTCTTATATTAAAAGTATTTATTTAAAAAACCATCAAGAGCACACAGATCACCTAATACTATCCAATGATCCTATCCATCCACGGTTGTCTGGTAGAGATCGCTCATCTGATAAGACCGCCACTTGTCACTTAGTTTTTAAGCTGTTTTGCTGTATTGTTTCTATCTATAAGTGTGCGATAAAGAATTTTCTATCTCTCTATCTATTTGTCTAAGTATATACTTTTTTCTCGGATAATAAATTATCTAGCTAAAATTTCCACTTGGCGATTGTTTACTAGCCAAAGTTTTTTATTTCTAATAATCTTGAAATACAATAATTGTTATACATAATTATTATGTATAACCATGCAAAACAAAACAAATCAATGTATTGAGGCTTTCCATGCAATCATTGATATCGTTTTACAATTTATTTCAATCAAAAAGTTTAAGCCCATTGGTAGGTAAATCCCCAAAATAAAGTAGGTAGGTAAATGATTCTTTTAAATTCGTTTAAACTTTTTGTAATTTTCTTTCTAGTTTTTACGATATAGTCTAGGATACTTTTCACCTTTTAACAGTCAGACTGTATGTAACATTATTTATAGTTGTTATAGAGTTTTATATAAACGCCGTCGCATAGGTTAATAATGATTGATTTATTAGTTCTAGTGAGAAAATACCTCATTACCAACAGCCATTTAAACATTCTTTCATATTTTCCCACTTTACCTTAAATAAAGAAATAAATACCTAACAGTTCTTGGTGCGTCTTTTATTGTTAATAGTTATTCGTTGCAACACTTAGTTTTCAGAGTACTTTAGGTAGGTATTATACAAATACCTACTTAAGTACAAAAATTTGTTATCAAAAAGATCATCGGCGAGTTTTTATAAGTAACTGTACGTTTTTCTTTCTTTATAATATAAATAATAAATGTTTTTCTTTGGTTATAACTAAAAAAACTAGGTTAACCTCTCACGTGGCAAGAGGCCATAATATGGCTTCTCAAATAAAACCGTTGTGTGGCAAGCGACCATATTATGGCCGATTTTCCGATTTTTTTTTTGTTGTTTTTTGTTTCGTCGAATTTATGTACTTAGAGTCAACTTTTCAGCCATGTCAATGTCTTAAAAGTTGACTGACAGTGTCAAGCTGACGTTAAAACCATAAACTAACCAAGTTTAGAAGAAATTTTAAAAAAAAATCGTAAATTTAAAATTGAAATCTGACACCCGCGCCATTTTTTTATCGTTTTTTCTGAATAAAAATTAATTTAAAATAAATGGCTTGGAAATGTGTTCTTTTTTGTGTTTAGTGTAATAATATGATGGTAAATCTCTAAAATAATACTCAAACTGGACATAAAAACGGTAAAGTTTTTTTTTATGATTTTTTTAAAAATTATAAATTTAAAGAATAATACTTAACGGAAAATGAACCTAATAATGTCTCTACTTTGTAAGAGTACATTTATTCACAAAGAAAATTATACTAGTATTTACAATTGAAACAATTGAGCTAACTGCCGACTGTTGCAAACAGTCTACAGATAGCTCAACTGATCCATATCAACACCAGTCGGAAGCGTCCCCAAGACGCTGGCTGCATTGCCACGCTGTATGGCAATGCTGATACGCTGTGCCAGATATTCACCAGCTCTCGGGTCACGCGTCGCTTCGACCAGACGCTCAGATAGTTTTTTGAAAACCCGAAGAGCCTCGGTACCCCACGGACCTAGGGTCTCGACTCCAAGGGGAGCAAATGTGTAGGCTCTGTCGAGACCTGCATATTTGCGCCTCTTGAGATCTTCGGCCAAATCTGCCGCCGCACCCGCCCTCACGGATGTCCTCGGAAGATGGGAAGGCGCAAGTGTGTCGACGCATGTAGCGTCCCACACAATGGGCCTCCCCAACTCCCATGGGACTAGTGTCATACCGTCGGGCCTCTTACCATCGTCACGCAACAGACCATTCGGTTCGAGAATAGCTGGTACGTTAACGGTGACAAAGGCCCGCCGGATGACGTCGTTAAGGCTAGCGTGGCGAGATATCCGACCAGCGGCCCTAGTGCACGATAATCCGTGATGACCAAGCTGTTCGACAGCAGTACCGCACTGGCATTGATGAGGCGCGCAACACCTTGCACCCAACCGGAGACATGTTGCGATACGGAAAGTTACGGGATCCAATAAAGTACCAGTGTTATATGAAGGAAATGCTTGCAACCAATGTCCTGACTCCCATTTAGAAACGGCCAGGAGGCGGGCACGATCTGCAGAGCTGGAGCACGTTTGTAACAAACAGTTCCGTGTCTACTTTGTTATTTTATTTTAATCATACCTTATATTATTATTATACTAATTTACGATATAATTACGATATAATTACTAATTTATATATGTAATTAAGTACAGATAATTAGGTAGATACAACATTTTACTAAGAACGCTGCAATTAAATAAAAAAACAAAGTAAAATAAATAAACGGAAGATGGTTGGTATTCCATAAGTCTCTTCTAGGAAACCATTGCATCCTATATTAAGTCATACAGTGTTGCCAACTAAAATATTTACCAGTAAGAACTATCTTGTTGTTATGAACATAGTTACAATTACAAGCTCAAATAAGATACTTACTTTTTGTTGGAAGTTATTTGTTTGTAAGTATGTTTGTCACTTTGGATAAGTCATCTTGAGATAATAACTCTAAGTTAGTTGTGAGATGGTTACTTATTTACTGACATTAGAGTTTGAACATAAAAAAACTTTACTTTGTCAATTTCACAATTTCGATTTTGCTTATACCTAATTTACTCCACTCCGTTTGAAAGATTTATCTAGATCTAACCAAGACACTTTTTTAAATATTCTCAGATTCAAATAAAAAGAATATAAACCTATAGACATAGTCAAACTAAAAAACAATTCGACATAAAATCAATTTTAATAACAAGCAGCATTAGAAAATCAACGCAAAATCAAACCATCCACCCTTCATACTTTCAGCTCCAATTAAGCATCGAAAAACATTTTCAATTTTTAATGCATACCACAACCGTGGAAATTCTCGAAACATGACACATTCTAACTTGAAACCTGTTTGAAGAATCCTAAAGTTCTTAATCCTCTGACCACGTAAACTCGGACCACACACGTCGAAGCGCGGCAAACGTTTTAAAAAAAGAACGACCGCGCGTTCGTTACCTCATCATCGAGCTTTTTTCTTTTTTTTTGGCTAAGGCTAGCTTCATATACAGCCAGGGTTATGTAGAAAAAAAAATCTTATAATGTTGTATTCTGTTATTGGTTTCGGATTCTTGAGGCATAAATTAGGCTGTTTTATTATAAGGCAGCGCTTCTGAGAGGGCCGACGTCAGCGAGGTTTTTATTGTTTTTTAAATATCCTTTGGTGAAGTAAGATTAGTTTGTTATCTGGTGGTCATAAAGAAGGTAGGTATAGCTATATTTTGGAGAGGGCTTCTTTTTATTGGGTAGTTTAGATTGGGGATTGAGTTTGGAACGCCCGACTTTGTCCCGAGGTATTAATTGAATTTACGGAAGAAATCGAAGGAGGTGATGACCTGTTTCTTGAAACACTTTCAACGGTGATTTTTATCAATTTTCTTTGAGTTTTTTAATAAAGAATTGAACTAAATTTTAGTATTATCGTACCAAATATTAGTTTAAGGTAGGCAATGCTCTTATTTGACCACACTGTACGACTCAGTCAGAGTTATTTTTACATTACACCGTAAAAAGCAAGTATCTATCGTCAGTCATCACATTACGGAAAATGGTAAATTATAAAATTGTTTGTTCGTTTCTTACGCAATTCCGCTATTTTCTCTATCCTTTATTCCATTTTCAGTTTATTGTAATTTCCGGCGAAAGCCCACACCCTTATCACGCGGTTTCCTTTTTCAAACGGCTGTACAAACCGAGCTAGAAGGATTGGAACGAAATTGATTTCCGTTTTGTTGTGGCATTGACATTTAAGATGGCGGGAGTATTTGGCGGCATTCTGTCTGTGGCTGTGAAGATCAAAGAAGAAGAAAGCGTTTGTACTTTGTAACCTCCTTGTTGACTCATGACATGAATATTGATCACTTCACAATCTCGCTGATCCAAAAATACCTAATCCTTCCGTAAAGTGCCATCAGGTATTTTTCCGGTAAGTAAAATTAGCTTTTAAAAAGTTTTATAAAATACTTAGGCTAACGTACCTACGCATTCAAGCGTCACAACCTCGATAGATCTAGATAATTCTATCTATCTACTTCTTTTTTTCCAAAGTCACAATACCTATTTCTGATCAAAATTGCAATTCTCAAAATAATCGTTGAATCTACTGTATGAAATTTCCTTTTTGCTGCTGTAAAACACGTAAGTACTTACAGTCTCTCTTTTTTGGTAATTTTTTCGTGTACTTAATTGTTTTTTTCTCGTAATATAAGTTAACTATGTAGGTAATATGCTTTATGTAGGTATATTTTGTACTGTGTAGGTAAGTAGCAAATAAATGATTGTCTATGTCTATGTCTACATTTACGTGATCGAATCAACTAGGTAGTTTATTTCTGACACAATATAATGAATGTTTTTTTACAATATAATACTGAGTCTGCAGGATCCCGAACCAAGATAGTTCTTAATAATTACCTAACAAAATTGTGTCTTTAGTAGGCTATTTAAAATGTATGTAAAAATTAATAATGAAATATAGAATTATTGAATGACCTTAAACACATAATTTTGTATTGAGTTTGTTTTATTTTAGAACATTGCATGAGAATCCATCGGCAAACATCTTAATAAGTAGGTAGGTACTCAAGTCATGTCCCGCAATATAAATTCAAAGAATAATGTTTTTATCCAATTGTAAGTTAATAACAGTAAATCAACGTAGCCCAAAGCCCCACAGCTGGGCAATGATACAATTAGCCGGCAGTTTCACAAATTACCCACATCTCGGGGTATTGAGGGCGGAGGGGGCGGAGTGGGAGCGGGGAGGGTAGCGTAGCGGAGAGCGGAGCGATTGTAGATATTAGTGAGAACGTAAGAAATATCATAGATAAAGTGCTTGTCATCTATCATAGTTATTGACAGACAGCAGAGAGCGACGCATGTTATTGAAAAAGTTTTATTGATTGATCTGACCATTTTTTCTCTAGCTAGAGTTGAGAGCGGCGGTGGATTTCGACAGTTTCGAAAATTCGCAATCACGCCCAGCGGCGAAATAAAAGCGGAATCCGCTGCGGATTCCCCTTCCGCACCAAAACCAAAAAACCAGCCTTGATAGAGAATCCATAGATAGAGTGATGATTTGACTATGATTGTTTTAAAAGAACAAATCAATTGCCTCTGACCTTCCATAATGGAACAAAACATCAGGATTGTAATAATTTTGACTACGTCGTAGTCATTTGCTACAGCGTAGTTTCCTTGCTACGGAGCGTCGTCTCTTCTTCGAAGTGTGTCTTGGCCTCCGATAAGAGAAGTCGCCATCTTGGTATTTCTACTAATAATTCACACAAAAAATATGAATACTAAAGTACGTATGATGATTTCGCCACGTAGTCATCTTTCTACACTCAAGACACCTTGCTACGCTTGAACCTTGTCACACACCTGGAAACCACTGCAGCAGCGCAGCACAAAAATGTAGGTACATTTAAATATGAATTTTAAACCGTAACAGTCAGATGAATTTTATATTGACGGCATCAGATGACAGACAGCTTGTTTGCACTAGTCGAAGGACTAGGACCACCGTTTGAAGCTTGTGAGAAGCCATTTTGTGACTGAAAAATGTGTCTAAAAATAATGAGTTTAAGCCTATATTTGAATGTGTGATATCGGTATTTGATTATTGAGCATAGCTTTACACCCGAATACTCAAACGTAACTCAGATTTAACATGTTTCAAGTGAGGATTTTTTGACTGATTTTTATTGAAAACTGTTAAAAATTCGTAGGTGTAAAACTATGCTAAGTCATCTAGCTACGACTGCCACCTTCAACCACTTTTTTAGCTATAAAACCTCTTCGCAGTGCCCGCTATGCGCTCACAGACGCACCCCACCCCATTCCCTCAAGGGACTGCGAGGGAGCTACAAACAACCGATTATTGAATCAGGGCGCGATATTGGGGCGAGGCTTTTACAGTGTTAACAAGACCTTACTTATAATCATAATATTGTAAGTAACTTGCGTTTTTTCGCGAATTTTACTGGATAATAATTATACTAACTTCAAAGTTCGATCAGAACACATTATAATAAATATTCACGGGTGTTTATCGCGTTTATTTACATATTTTTCCCGACGTTTCAACAGGTTTACACTCTATCGTTGTCACGGGATGACTATTGATGACGTCATACCCGTTTATTTATTTATTTATATTTATAACAAACTAGCTTCTGCCCGCGGCTTCGCACGCGTGTTTTCGGTATAATAAGTAGCCTATTATCTAAGTTGCGCTATGTTCTATATGTACGCCAAATTTCATCTTGATCTGTTCCGTAGTTTTACAGATGGTAACAAAAAATTAACATTTCACAAACTTTCACATTTATAATATTATAGCAGGATAGACTTGTTTCTGTCCGCAGCTTCTCTCGCGCTTTTTTCGGGATAAAAAGTATCCCATGTTCGTCCCCGGAATATATAAGTACCTAATATTATAAAGAGGAAAGATGTGATTGTTTGTTTATATTGAATAGGCTCCGAAACTCCTGGACCGATTTGAAAAGTTCTTTCACCGTTAGAAAGCTTACTTTTCAGGGAGTGACATAGGTTATATTTTATCCCGGAATTCCCACGGGAACGGGAACTACGCGGGTGAAACCGCGAGGCGATCGTCTAGTACTCTATATGTCCAATTTCACTGAGATCCGTCTAGGCATGAAACGTAACGACAGACAGACAGACAGACAGTTACTTTCGAATTAATAATATTAGTATGAATGTTTGAACAAAAACTTAAAACATCATGTTCTTGAAAATTTACGCGAAGGTCCGCCTGCGACGCAATGTTGCGGTTTCGATGCCCGGGCCAAATGTTTGTACGATCTGCAGATATTTGTTTCGGGGGTTCAAGGTGTTTTCCTTGTAGGTGTAGAAATTAAACGCCAAGTGCAAGTCGGACTCGTGCACTAAGGGTTCCGTATAATTGTAAGACCTTGTGTCTTGCCAAATATCATGATTCTAGGTCAACGGGAACTACCCTATAGGTTTTGCTCCATGGCGAGAATAAAAAAAACTTTTTTTTTTTAATTAACAAAGTACAAATTTAAGGTTTTTGGATTTTTCCATGTATTTGTGTTGTACGAGTATAAGTCCTTGCTTCTTGCAAATTTTATGATTCTAGGTCATCGGAAAGTAGCCCTATAGGTTTTGTGTGCATGTGAATCCCTTGGAAATTTCAAAATATTCGGACATAAACGGCTGTACTTTTGATTGCAATGACATAGAAGTTTTATTTAAATTAATTTTGTTTCTTTTGTTTCTTTATTTATATTGAGGCTCCAAGAAGATACGGACTTGAGTATTTGATGTAAATTTCAACACGATACCCTCCACGCGTTCTTGAGAAAAGGGGGTTGACAGACGGAAAGACAGACAGACAGACAGACGAACAACAAAGTGATCCTATAAGGGTTCCTTTTATGGTACGGAACCCTAAAAATAGCTATCATTGTAATTTAATGTTTTATAATACGCAAGCTCTGCTTAGACTGGGGCTAGATGATGACGATCTGAATAATTTCATTAAAAGTCCAAAAACTAACATTTTATACCCAATTTTGATTCACCTTGTAAAAGGTCCGTTCCCGTCGCCCCTATTAACATATAAATAGGTGGTGTCCCAGCCGCCCCGATAGGGCACGCAGCGAAGATTGCCTGGAATACATTACAGGTGGCGGTAACCGCGAAATATGTACCTAATAGACTTGTTTGAAGAATGTTTTAATGAAGGGAGATACCTACATATTCTTCGTACCTTCTGAAACTGTATTGTTTTAAGACTTTATTGCACTAAAGTACCTACAAATTGCAATTTTTATTCAGTGAAATTGCTTAAATTTGCTCCCTTTGGAGTCGAGACCCTAGGTCCGTGGGGTACCGAGGCTCTTCGGGTTTTTAAGAAATTATCTGAGCGTCTGGTCAAAGCGACGCGTGACCCCGAGAGCTGGTGAATATCTGGCACAGCGCATCAGCATTGCCATACAGCGGGGCAATGCAGCCAGCGTAGCGGGGACGCGACGACAGGTATTGATATGGATCAGTTGAGCTACCTGTAGATTATTTGCAACAGTCTGCAGTTAGCTTAATTGTTTCAATTGTAAGTACTAGTTCTCATTTATTTCTATTATTTGATAATGATCTTCTTTGTCTATAAATAAACTTCAGTCTATAAATGAAATATAGCTATGTTTTATGTAGGTACTTACTTTATACCTTTGTAGAAAACACCCAGAACCAATATCTGTAAATCGTACAAGCACTTGTCTCTAGGCGGGAATCGAACCCGCAACCTCCTGCGTCGCAGCATCAAACACGCAACTTTCCGAGTCCGCTTACAAAAAGCTTTTTGAACTCTTGTGAGAAAGCTATGCAAATATCGGACTCTCCTATGATCATATTACTAAAGGATATGAGACATTACGACGTAGATTCTAAAATACCCTCTTGAAATAGTTATTGGATAGATTTGAGTTTTGAGGGTTTCGGTGTCAAATTACAAAGCCTATTCTACTAATATTAATAAATGAATAAATATTGCTGGACAATTCACACAGCATTATCTAGCCCCAAGCTAAGCAGAGCTTGTGTTATGGGTACTACTTAATACAATACACTACCTAGATAGACATTTTTATTATACCTACATAGAAAACATCCAGAGCATCCTAAACAAATATCTGCAGGTCGTACATTTGTCCCGAGGCGGGAATCGAACCCGCAACCTCCTGCGTCGTAGGCGGACCTTCGCCACAGAGGTCGTCATAAAGTAGCTTATATTTTATTCCGGAATTCCCACGGGAACGGGAACTGTGAAACCGCGAGGCGATCGTCTAGTGTATAATAATAAATATCTATCTAAGTATGTAGAGTATTGCGGACATGCCAGTTTGCAACAGTCTGCAGTTAGCTCAATTGTTTCAATTGTAAATACTAGTAGGTATAATTTTAATAAAGGCTGTACTGTATTGTATTAAGTATATCAGTTATCTAGTACCCATAACACAAGCTCTGCTTAGCTTGGGGCTAGATAATGCTGTGTGAATTGTCCAGCATTATTTATTTATTATTTATATTTATTTTTTCCCGGAAAAGCGCTTGCGAAGGGCAGAAGCTAGTCAAAAACAAAACTCTTTTTCCTAGTACTACCTGAATAAGTAGGTAGGTACGACTTACTAAAGCAACTCATTAGGTTTAGTTCGTTGATTGCATGCTAACACGTCGTTATGGTAAACAAAATAAATATTTGTACATTTTGTACATAATAATAGTTATTTAGCACGCAGTAATGATATAATTACCTATTTATTGACATTTCATCGCGATAGGTGCAACTGACCTCATCAACGCATTCTTCTGGTAAATACTTATAATTACTAGCTATTATGAACGAATAACAAAGCAACATCTATTTTACAAATAATAGATATGCTATTACAGTATAAAGTCTAGATATTTACCTAATGAATGACCTAGTCTTTATAAACTTTCGCGATTTGTTAACATAATTAAGTACATATATTTATCGGGTATTTATCGCGTACCTTTTGTTATTATTTCCCCTACGTTTCTACCACGTTACAGCGATCAGCGACCTTTGATCACGGGGCGACAAAAGGTACGCGATAAATACCCGATAAAATCATTAATAATGATCTAGTCTAACTTCTAAGAAATCAAATAATATCGCCAATATTTTCGACTTCAACGAGACTTGAACCCGCATCCTTCCCTCAGTACGGGTCTAACCAACTACACCACGAGGTCAAGTGACGTAGAAGTCGAAAATCTTAGCGACTTTCTACGGACTAAAGCGCCGTTAGCTCCACCTACAGGGGAAACATTGAAGTTTATCTAATCCTGTTCAAAGACTAAAGATAAATTTACTTCGTTTGACGTAATAATGTC
This sequence comes from Eupithecia subfuscata, assembly GCA_963564075.1. NCBI lineage: Eukaryota > Metazoa > Arthropoda > Insecta > Lepidoptera > Geometridae > Eupithecia > Eupithecia subfuscata. The sequence goes on along the minus strand of OY751124.1, from coordinate 8,687,789 downwards.
GCGTTGCTCAAAATCTAAGGTTTTTGTTATTATAGTGTGCAAGCACTCTGGCTTATTTCTAAGAAATCAAATAATATCGCAAAAATTTGCCAGAGTGCGATGTTTAGGTACGCACTATCATAACAAAAACCGAATGATCTAGTCATCGATGTCAAGCGACCTACACTCGCATTTGGCTTTATAAAGTGTGTTCTGACAAAACTCTATCAAATATCAGTGCTTTATTTCCTTTAGACCTTACAGGACTCTTGGACACGTCGCAAAATTCAAATGACATAAGTAAAACTAGGAAATAAAGTGATCACTTTGATTTTTGTTCACTTCAATCTTTTTAAGGTAAGGTAAAGAAGCGAACAAGAAACCTTTAACTTGTTAGGGTGTTAGTTTTCTAGCTGGAGGAAAACTCGTCCCATGCTTTATATCCTCTCGATAATCTGATATGTTGTAATAAGCCGCGTGCAAAGCCGCGGGCAGAAACTAGTTGTACTTATAAAAACGAAAATTTGGATTTACTATGGATCTTTGTTTGTTACTGCTTCACGCCAAAACTACTGAAAAATTTTACATACAGATAGTTCTAGGCCTGGAATAAATAATAGGCTACTTTTTCCCGTGAAATAGAAATAACCTTTACAAGATTCAACGACGCGTGTGAAACCCCGGGCAAAAAGTATAGTCTTATTTTTTAGCGATAATTGGTCGAATTATAACGTCACACAAAAGTTGTTTCTTTTTACGCAGAAAACCAAATTCGGTTTAAAGATCTTTATGTTTTTTTTCAAACAAATCAGTTTTTTTTTAATCTTTTATTATTTTTATACAGGGTTTTAAACAATTATGTCACCCTTATGAATTAAGTCTTACATTACTAATCCGATTGTTATCTTTCTTTAAGAACTGCACCATATGTACATAATATATTTCCACTTAGAATGAGTAGGTACATTGATATCTAAAAATAAGTAAGTAGGTACCTAACTACCTACTTAGTACATTATGGAAAGTTATGGTAGATCAACGGCGTTTGGACTCACTTATATAGTTACCTAGGTATTCGATAAGCAAATAAATCCAAATAAATATTTTCAGCCGCTGTGCTTGTGTGCGTTGTTGCATAATTGTTAAGTATTATATTTCTTTCAATAAAAATATTTAGTAAGTTAGGTAGACAGATCCAAATATCTTGTGTGAAGCAAGCATGTGTTAACTACCATAGAAACACAACCATAAAAACACATACAGACCATAGACAATAATAACAGATGTGTGTAATGTTGCCGCGCTTCCTCAGCCAATAGAAATGGGCGTTGTTTTTTTTTCATAACAGAATGTAGGCAACAGCTGTTCGGGCTATTCTACCAATAGTTTTTGTGGTTGCATCCCCTATTTTCTACAAAGGGGATGATTTAATGATAGAAGATGATGTTGTAGATAAAATATCGAATTTTGAACAGTAAATGAGTTTGATTATGATCTCTTGAAATAGTTTTTGGTTGTTATTAAGATTATTATTGCTTGGAATGAGTTTTTAATACATGATAAGATGATTTACGAAATGTTTTGCAGTCTTCAATTGAAATAATAAATTCTGATTAATAATAAAATAAAATGAGAAATGCTAATCAGTCGTTGTGTTAAAATGCTTTTTGTTTTAAAAGTTAGTGTAAAATAAATAAGTTCCTAGAAAAACCCTAGTAATAAAAGTAAAAATATTTAAACTAGTAGGTAAAATTACCTAATTAAAATTTTTAACTATCATATATAGGGACTTTCATTTAACGTTTATAGACATGGCATTAATAGTAAAAAAACAACAACAGTCGTACGTGATACCGAATTAACGGAAATGAAGAAAATAAAACCTTAAATTAATGACTTAACGATTTTTCATTCCACCAATCAGACGAAGGTACATAAATGACATTCCATGTTCAAAAATAAATGAACTGAGACTGGGAATGGTTGTGTGTGTTCCCTTAATTTTATGTTTTTACTAAAATACTGTTTCTCACTGGCTTTTCAACTTCTTTCTGTCCGCAATAAAAAGTAGCCTATACCTATGTTCATTTATTTACGTTAAACTGGTTAAATGTTATTCCTAATCAACAGACATCTATTTCTTAAATTATTGCCTTTTAAAATCGTTTCAAAGTAATTTATATCCAATGGGAACTGATTGATGTGATGAAAAGTAACCTTTGTGTCACCTACTACAGGTCGAGACATACATCTCTGCAAAATTTCAGCCCGATCTGTTCAGTAGTTTTAGCGTGAAGATATAACAAACATCCATCTATCCAAATTTTAGCAATTACTAGCTTCTGCCCGCGGCTTCGCACGCGTTGTTTCTATGGACACGTTTTGAGGTTATTTCTATCCCATAATCCCATAGGAACTGATTTATGGGATAAAAAGTCGCCTGTGTTTGATTTCAGAGTTAGATTACCTGTATGCAAAATTTCAGCCTGATCGGTTCAGTAGTTTTGGTGTGAAGAGGTAACAAACATCCATCCATCCAAACTTTCGCGTTTATAATATCAGTGTGATAATAGGCAGGTATCTAAGCTCTCTGGGGCATCACATATGCGATGTTTTTTACGGGCCCAAAGCAGCGGGATAAAACTAGTCATAAATCTTTCATAGGAACGAAAATCTCAGCTGAATTTCAGCTGACAGCTGACACTAAAACTAATAAGGACTTTCATAACCAAAACTTAGTCAGCGCCGGAATCCAATAACGTCTCATGCCATCTGTCAAAACTTATAGAAAAACCGCGGGAAAAGCTCTTCAAAACATGTGACGCCGAGATGGCTGCCTTTATTGTCTTTTTGCAAATGGCGGTTTTCAGGTTATGTGTGTAATAACGGCGATATTCTTTTATTTTATGAGTTGTGGAAACGTAAATGTGTTACGAATGTTTTGTTTGCTATTCTGGGAAATAAAGCTGGAAAACGGATTTTTTATGTTTTAAAATAAACAAGGCTTTAAAACTTGTAACAAACCGAAGCTGATGTCGAAATCAAAACCATAAGTAGGTAACTGTATGACGTACTTGTGTCAAATATTAGGTACAATTCTTTTGTTTTTAATAAAAGGTAGGGTATCCTCCTATTTTACCTAGAAAATAAAATACGACCGAATAAAATACGACGTCACAAATCCTCAGTACGGAAAACAAAAGGAGATATTGATCTCCATCAATTTATTTTACGTACATAATTTTTCAAAGTTATGCAACCCAAAGGGCAAAAACTACCTAAAAACTTAGGTAAGTACCTACTTACCTAAAAATTTAATTTGGACCTGGTTAAAAATTGTTTCTATTTAATTTAAAACAAACCGTTTGAATTGTTGATTAAAATGACGAAAACAAACGTAATAAGAATAAACCACCAGATTATTGACACAGTTTTTGTAAATTACCGAGTAAGAACCTTCTTAGCTTGGGGGGCTAGATGATGCTGTGTACGTTGTCCAGCAATATTTATTTCTTACCTTTTTACTAAAATCCACTTAGAAGTTAGGAGATTATAATAAATTGCATTAACTCTTGCGCAAGTTAAACCACTGATGCATCAAACCACTTCAAAACCAATCCAATTTCAAAATGAACAAATTTTCTATCCAATTAGATGACAATTCAAAATCTTCTTTTACAGGTAACAAAGCATTACCTACCGCAATGTTTGGGTACAAAGTCAAAAGCCGTTAAAAAAAAACAAAAAAATGTTTATGGTTGCAAAAAAATTTATAAAGGCCATTCAGTTTCGGCGCACACTTTGACACAAGGCGGCGGAGCGTAAACATCTTGTTAGTACACACCAAATACGTAAAATGTATAAATATAAATAAGGGAACGCAATACCTTGTAGGGCTGGGAGCAGTCTTGGTCTTAGAGCTTTGAGCAAGGACTGCAGTCTTGCGAGAGTTTACGAGCAATGAGTCTTAAATTGATATAAAAAAATCATTGCATTATTTTGGTAGTGTAAAGTAGAATCTATCTTTTCATGACACGACGGGGAAAGGTCTGAAAAGGACTGGAAAAAGTCATGCGTAAGACATTGGGAATAAGAAATTTAGATTTTTAGGTTTAAACTGGCTTCTGGCCGCGGCTTTGCTCACAGTTTTTCAGGGATTTAATCTTAGGTAACCAAGGGAGGCCTAAGTAGGTATAGGTAAGTAATAAACTACTTTTTTTATAATCGGGCTCTCTCACAGTAGGTACCTACTTATAACTATCTACTTTCAGAGTTAACCTTACAAACAACCATCAAAATGACTTTTAAAACCTTAGGTTTCTTACACCTTTGAAGCTTTTTCAAGACTCTACATCCAAAAACCAAGACCAGTCTCAAACTCTAAAAGCCGTGCAACACGCCAAAGCACACCCCTAAAAGATATAATACTTTACAATACAATGGGCTAACAAATGTTTCGCTCCGTAACTTGTCACTTTTTCTATGTAAATTGCGGCGGTAATTTGTGATTTCGCCATTGTAACCATTTTATACCGTGGTGTCGCCATTTTGTTTGCGGCGGATGAAAGCGCGGACATTTTGACAGTGCGTGAAAAAAGAAAGGCTGTCCATGGTTTGTTAAGTTTTTGAAATTCGAAATTGGATTAGAACCTTTGACAATAAAAACTTTTTAGATGGTCTAAGATAAGTTAAAGAACCGAGTCGTCATAGAAGTTTGAAAGATTTTTTATCTATTAACTAGCTAACTAACTAACTGGCTAGCAGTGTGGTGCCGGCTTAGAATTTACACCACCCCAACTCTTCCCGCGGGTGTCGTAAGAGGCGACTAAGGGATATCCACCGGGGGCGGGCAGCAATGTATGGGAATGCCTATTTTATTTTCTCTACCTTTGAAGATTAATATACACCTACCTAAGTATATTAGCTACACATACTCAGAACGCTTTTTTTTTGACCCGTTCAGTTGACTTTACAAAAATTTGGTTAAAAAATGTGAAATCCTATATAATAAAAATTAATGTAAAAATTCGGAGTAACAAGAGAAAATATATATTACCTACCTTTCATTTTATACCTTGATATCTATGGTACCTACCTAAAAACCATTGAAATTGGTAAATACCTACGCCCTTAATTTAAATACATAGATAAAAATTACATGTAGGTAGGTACTTATTCTGAGGGCTATTTATAAAGTTTCCACTGGTAGCAATTATTGATAGCAGTATTCATTCTGATTCTACTATACCTACCGACACCACAAATTTTATCAAAAAGGGGCCATACCTAATCAAACAAGTAGCTCTACCAATCCCTCATCTAATTCTCTAATCTCATGGAGTATTTTTACGCCACAAATTAAATAAAAGGGGACAACACGCTGTTTAAATCACTGTTCACAAGCTTAAACAACAATCCCTAAATAAATCCCCACAACAGTGGGTAAATCCCCACGGGGGATGCAATGGGGATGTTCATCCCACGCAATGGTGTTATGATCTTGGGTAATAAATATATAGGTTGGAAACACGGTGTTTTGATCGGACCGACCTAGGTATAAGTATAATATTATGATAAAACAAAATGAATCCATTATTTTTTTTATTATAATTATTATTATTTTTTAGTATAAGTAAGTATAAGTACTCCAAAATTTAGTATTATCAAGTGACGAATCTATCAAAATAAACCTACTCGTATAATTTTTACGGGTAGGTAGGTTTATTTAGATAGATTTTTGATAAATAATATTAATACAGTAAATAAGTAGGTCCGGTAGACTTGGAAAAAGCAAATGCTTCCTACAGTGACTTTGATAAATTAGCTAAAGTAAGAGAGTGAGAAGCAAAAATGACGTGAAGAAGAAATTACCAAGAAACCTTTACCTTGTTAGTTGTTCTGGTAACATTAGTTTTGGTAAATACCCACTTATTACGGCTATAAGGACGGTTATGTGAATAATGCAATATCAAAAGTAGTTCATTGGTTTAGTGTCAATAATCTTTTGCTAAACGAAACCAAAACAAAATGTATTAGATTTATTCTACCTAATATTAAACAAGTGAAGGCTGATGTAAACGTTAAAGGAGAAACTTTAGAAATAGTAGAAAGTACCGTATTCTTAGGAATCACCTTAGATAATAAACTTCAATGGGGCCCACACATAGATAAGCTATCGAAGAGACTCAGTTCTGCAGCGTATGCAGTCAAAAAAATCCGTCATCTTACAGACGTGGATACATCTAGACTTGTTTATTTCAGCTACTTCCATAGTATTATGTCTTATGGTATACTGCTGTGGGGGAACGCTGCAGATATTAACACCGTATTTGTGCTGCAGAAGAGGGCTGTTCGGGCTATCTATAACATGGGTCCTAGAGAATCTCTACGTGATAAATTCAAAGAAATAAAGATAATGACAGTACCATGTCAATATATCTATAAAAACTTATTGTACACTCATAAAAATATAAATCAGTTCCCTAAAAATAGCGATAAACATAATTTTAATACCAGAAATAAACATAAACTCGCTGTGCCCACAACTAGGCTACACAAAATAAATGTATCTTTTAAAGGGCAATGTATACGCTTCTACAACAAAACTCCTAGTGAGTTGCAAAAATTATCAGTAAATAAATTCAAACAAATTGTCAAAACCTTGCTGTGCAAAAAGGCTTACTATAAAATATTAGATTATCTAGAGGACAAAAAAGCTTGGGACGGGTTTTGCTCCAACTCGAAAAATAACAACTAACAGGCTAAAGGTTTCTTCGTCGCTTCTTTACTTTAGTCTACATACCGAAGCGACAGAAATCAAAAAATATCACTTTATTTCCGTGTCAGTGATTAGTTTTATATTTTGACCTTTTCTAAGTGTACATTTATTGTATTTATGGAAATAAAGAGTTTTTGATTTTGATTTTTGTTACTGAGACCTATGATGGCCGTACCTATCTACACTAATATTATAAACAGGAAAGATTACTATTTTTGTATGTTTGTATCGAATAAACTTCAAAACTACTGGACCGATTTCATAAATTCTTTCACCATTAGAATGTTATATTATCCTTGAGTAACATAGGCTATATTTAAAAATAAATGTCCACCCGTACGAAGCCGGGACGGCCGTCCCAGCTTCGCACAGGTGGACATTTATTTAAGGCTTGTATAGGATGTTGTATGGGTAGGGTCCACCAGTTCAAAGTCGCTCAGCGAGCTATGGAAAGAGCTATGCTCGGAGTCTATCTGAAGGATAAAATTCGTAACGAATACATCCGACAGAGAACCAAAGCTATCGACATAGCTCAAAGTATTAGCAAGCTGAAGTGGCAGTGGGCCGGCCATATCTCGCGAAGAACCAACAACCGCTGGGGTAAACGTGTTCTTGAGTGGAGACCACGACTCGGCAAACGTAGAGTAGGACGCCCTCCGGCCAGGTGGGATGACGATCTGCGAAAGACTGCAGGCAGATGCTGGATGCGGCAAGCTGAAGACAGGGCGCTATGGCGCGAGTTAGGGGAGGCCTATGTCCAGCAGTGGACTAATATAGACTGATGATGATGATGATAGGATGTTTACCCTAGTATAGGATAAACCTACACAGGCAGACAGCGTTCGCCAGGGAACAACGTCCGTTGGAACTCTTTGGGAAAGGAAACATAAAAACTAAAATAAGCACAAGTATCCAACCATGTATCCGAACGATATTCCGACAACCCCCTAATATTAAAACAATTATCGTGGTAGCACATACCAACATCCGATGATCTTCACACCCTCAACAAGGGCAAACAATGACCAACAAGGGCTGCTGATGCTGCTATTCAATCTAATTATTATTAGTATTATTTAACTATTGCGTTTCTTTACCAACATGGGTATCAAATTAAAAGGTATTGGTTTGTATTGTACATTTCAAACTAGGCTACACAAAATTAAAATATCTTTTAAAGGGCAATGTATACGCTTCTACAACAAAACTCCTAGTGAGTTGCAAAAATTATCAGTAGGTAAATAAATTCAAACAAATTGTTAAAACCTTGCTGTGCAAAAAGGCTTACCTACTATAAAATATCAGATTATCTAGAGGATAAAAAAGCTCGGGACGGGTTTTGCTCCAACTCGAAAAGTAACAACTAACAGGCTAAAGGTTTCTTCGTCGCTTCTTTACTTTAGACTACATACCGAAGCGACAGAAATAAAAAAATATCACTTTATTTCCGTGTCAGTGTTTACTTTTATATTTTGACCTTTTCTAAGTGTACATTTATTGTATTTATGGAAATAAAGAGTTTTTGATTTTGATTGATTTTTGAAAACCGTTTTTGAAATTTCTGTAAATATTACAGACTTTTTGAAATATTTTGAATAAAGTCCATAAATTGACTTAATCTCCGAAGTACTAAGAATACAGAGCGATCCATCAAAAATATATTTTGGTACCTACTATTTTTAGGTAGGTATGTATTCATCAAATAGCGATGTCTCTAACCGGTACCTTTAGTAGGTTAATTAGGTTATTCCAGTTTTCCCCTTGACAAATCCCCTTTAAGGGGGAAAAGTCGAAATCATTTTTTTGGAGTCCAGTTTTCCCCCTCAACGATTTGTCGCGTTCCAGTTGTCCCCCTTGAGAGAAGGAAACCGAAGAGAAGCAATAAAAACTACAGTACTCAACAGTAAAATTAATTTTTATTTTGTATCTTGTCAGTGAGGGTTTCGAACGTTGTCAATGTTGACAACGTCGAAACCCTCGGCGCGCGAGTTACACTCGTACTTGACTTTTACTTTTAAATAGGTATCTGTTAAATAATAGTTACTAATAATACTGTGATCTTCAGATCTTCAGATCGCGTAAGTTTGAAAATATTTATTCAATCAAATTCTGATAACTCTGATAAGGTATGATAGTTTGCTTTATTTCGTTTTACTTACACCAGACAATAATAACTATTGTGCTATGTGATTCTGTTCGTTTATATTCACTCGCCAATTGCAATCCACCAACCTAACATTTTTTAAATTTAAGTAAATGACAAATATCTAGTTTTTTTTAAATTTAATATTTCAACTACTCATTATTAAATCTATAAATAGGTAAATAAATGTATAATAATTAAATAATATTGTATCCTGATTTTGCACGCCGCAACGGTAGAAATACATTGTGTCATATTTAAACATATACCACCTATGTAGGTACCTTATTTACATGTATTTGATGCAATAAATTTTACTTTTACTTTACTAACCTATCTTCCATCACTGTGCATTAACTGCGTAGGATCGACATAGCCAAAGCTAGGCATATATTTCGCCTAGGCTCTCTGCTCTAGTACATTAATATAACCTTAACTCTAAGGCCCATATTAAGAAAGCTTGCTCAGTGTACCTACATAGAGAAGCTTTTCTACGTCGTAAACTTTACTCGAGCATAGTTCTATCACTGAGCAAGATTTTATAAAACAGACCTTAAGGCATGTTTAAATAAACATAGAGACATTTATTCACAAAGAAAATTATACTAGTATTTACAATTGAAACAATTGAGATAACTGCCGACTGTTGCAAACAGTCTACAGATAGCTCAACTGATCCATATCAACACCAGTCGTTTATATTGAGTTAGAGTTTTGAGGTCTTTAATATTTTTAGGTAGGCTATTAGGTATATAAACGCGCTCCTTCAAACATTATATTTTTCATGCCATAGTTAGTCCTAACTGTCGTAGGTATATTATAATGCATTTCTTCGGTTTCGTTTGTGAATAAATAAATAAATAATGCTGGACGATTCATACAGCATTATCTAGCCCCAAGCTAAGCAGAGCTTGTGTTATGGGTACTAGATAACTGATATACATAATACGATACACTACATAGATAGATATTTTTATTTTAAATAGAAAGACATCCAAAACCCCTGAACAAATATCTGCAGATCGTACAAACATTTGTCCCGAGGCGGGAATCGAACCCGCAACCTCCTGCGTCGCAGGCGGACCTTCGCCCGCTGCGCCACAGAGGTCGTGAATGTGTTCATTTTTTGTAAATACTACTTCTGAGTGAATGTCTTTGTTTAATATCTTTCTTATAAGTATGCATGTCTTGCAGTGATAGTTTTGAGATAGGTATTTGATCGAGATGAGATTAAATCTCCAAGATCCGTTCAGCTGGTCCATTTATCAAATTTTGATAGATGGACCAGCTGAACGGATCTTGGACGCATTCACTGCCCAACCACAGCCACTGCTGGGGTGTGTGTGCGTCTTGGGCTGTGTAAGTATTAGTTTATCAAATTGTTTAGCCAGTGTCTTGGGGACGCTTCCGACTGGTATTGATATGGATCAGTTGAGCTACCTGTAGATTGTTTGCAACAGTCCGCAGTTAACTCAATTGTTTCAATTGTAAATAGGTACTAGTTCTAATTTATTTTTATTATTTGATTGTAATTTTCTTTATGAAAAAAGTACATTGGTATTTTCTTTGTATATCAAAATGGCTTTTTATGCAGTTGATAAAATACGTGCAAAACTAGCGGTGGTTTTGTTTTCTCGTTGACTAGTTTTTTCAATTAACTATGTGCTGGCGGCAACAACTAGTAAATCGAAATAACTCGCAAAATTTAAATAGCAAGTTACAAAATCTAAAACACACAAAACCTCAAAATACCATGAAATAGAAACCAGAGACAAGATAGACGAAAGTTCCCCTCCTATAGTTATTCAAAACACGTGTTAACGTCTGCCAGACGCGGGTGATATTAACAATCACAGTGTCGACGTCTGGGAGACGTAAGGGGAGAGCTTAAAGCGTTTTCGATGTTGCGAATTTTACTTAGCAACAGTATATGGTTAGACATTTTTATTTAACCGTTTAATGCCTAGCCTCTGCGATATGCCGCGGGTACAAGGCGCTCTACATGCACATATGTGTGGCATGGGCAATGAAAGTGTTATATTTATGTATAAGTACCCACTTGCGACCTATAAAATAATATTTGTACAAGATAGACGAAAGTTCCTCTTATAGTTATTCAAAACACGTGTTAACGTCTGCCAGACGCGGGTGAAACACAATCAAAGTGACGACGCGACGTCTGGGAGACGTAAGAGAAGATCATAACGCGTTTTTAATGAGACATTTCCTTAAATGCCAAAATTAGTTCCAACAAACTGAAAAGGGGGCGCTTTTTAATTGGGGCTGTCAAATTAAACTGGCATAGACCGTGTTTATTTGAGCATGACATACCGTCGACAATCTAGGTCCTTTTCGTTAAATCCACGCCATTAGTTCCAAGGTAAATAGGTTTTTTTTGTTTTTGGAAATCGCCTCCTTGTTCCTAAGATTACATTCCTAAAGAGTGCCAGAGGAACCCTAAGTCTGTCTGTCTGTCCGTCTGTCACAAGGCTGTTTATTTCGAACATGTTCTAATTACATAAATAAATAAATAGGTAGGTATCTACTTAGATAAACATTTTACAAACCACGCTATACGTTTCTCCCTTACACTAAACACTTAAGAAAATCCATTATACAGGGTGCGGCCCGGGATCCGCAAACAGCTTATTGTTAACACCCTGTAGATATAAATAGGGTGTGATTCTACTTCCCATTATTAATTTTCATTTCCTTTCGAACTTAAGAACAATTTATTTTTTATTGTTACGCAAAGAAACAATATAATGTTCCATAAACAAATAAAACACACCTTACAAAATTAGGAAGCCTTACCACTGAAGGCCATTTATCCCAGGCTTATTGCTAAAGTGATATCTCCCAGGCAACCCTAAGATACCAAATCAAATCAAAATCTCCTTATTGTCATAAATACAATAAAGACATTTATTCACAAAGAAAATTATACTAGTATTTACAATTGAAACAATTGAGCTAACTGCCGACTGTTGCAAACAGTCTACAGATAGCTCAACTGATCCATATCAACACCAGTCGGAAGCGTCCCCAAGACGCTAGCTGCATTGCCACGCTGTATGGCAATAAATGTACATGTAGAAAAGTATTATAAAATTATAGGCAGACACGGAAAAGTGCGAAATAAAACGTGTAGGGTTCCGTATAATTCTAAGACCTTTTTTCTTGCCAAATATCATGATTCTAGGTCAACGGGAAGTAGGCACCCTCTATATTTTGGTCCAGGGAAAGAATCAAAAAATCAGACAAGTGATCCTGTAAAGGTTCCTTTTTTTCCTTTTGAGGTACGGAAGCCTAATAAGCGACAATAGAAACCTTTAGCCTGTTAGTTCTTATACCCTCAAGAGACCCTTTAAAACTAGTTATTTATATATTCATGGCGCCTTCTTAACAGTAAAGACAAGCAAAGAAACCAGTAGCTTATTGATAATTTATTCAAAAGACAAACAGCTCAACAATACGCCTTTGTTTGTATACACATTGTAAATGTAAAGGGAGAGAACAGTGCCACAAGGATATCTGTGAGTCAAGCTTGACTACCATGTGAGTCACGGCGTGAGTCAATTCAATTTCGAAAATTCTTTAGGAAAACCTTATATAACAGTAGTTTGGTACAATAACTAGTGTAAATTTAATCCTAGAATGCACAAAATCTCAAATAAAAAAGTTTTAATTTTAGTAGCTAGGGCGGGCGCTTATCAAAACTTACGTAAGTATTTTAAACTTCGCGTTACGAAACATAATTACTTAGTCTTATGTAGATGTAGTTTTAAAATAAATAAATAAAGATGTAGAAACGTTCCTACAAAATATAACGCGGCATAAGTAGTAAGTACCGACCCTGCAACTCAGCTGAATGTCGTAAGAGTCGACTAAGGGAACCTAAGTCAAATGTCAATCCTAAAAAGGAAGCGGAAGTGTCCACTGGCAAGTAACTTCCGAAATTTCTCGCAAAGTTAATTGACGACTGTATAAACTGATTCTGATTTTTCAACAACCGTTTACCACACGTGGGACTTGCAGAAAGTTTGGCAAGTCACTAAAACTTACAGAAGTCCACTTGCGCGAGCGTTTACACGTTGGAAGTCACTTACTTAATTAAATAATAGTATCTTCGTATTTGATGAAGTATATTCAAGTAAGAAAGGAATCTCGAAATACTTATAGGGAATGGGTACTTAAAGTGCCGCAAATTTAACCTTTTAATTGAGGAAATCGCATGTAAGTATTTCAGAAGACATAGACCCATGACGCCCATGCTTGCATGACGTTTATACCGTAGAAAATCGCCACTGAAGCATAAATCGATGACTGAACAAGCTTTCATAGTACGAGCTTTAGAATCAACGAAATCAGCGGGACTATTTTTTATAGCGTGCTTAGTGGCTTTGTCTCTGACATGTACATTTCAAGCCAAAATTGCCAGTCCCATGCCAGTCGCCAGTCATCTCAGGGCGCGCCAGAAAAAATAAAATAAAATTTTGGCAGAAATAATGTCGCCGTAGCCGAAAACGGCAAGGAGGGTATCATCATCATCATTATAGACCGCCATTTGAAAAAAATAAGTTCAATTTGTGGCACTGTACAGGTAAACGCACGCGACAAAAGTAAACCAGTAAAACAAGACCCGTGAAATCTCTCAAAATCTTACAAACACAGCTCTTAGTTAATTGGTTAACAGTTGTCCATTTATGAATTTCGTACCTGAAATATCTATTTATTCTGTGGTAATGTCTTTGTATTACCCCCAACGTTTGTAGACCTCTAATTTCATACACCGAAAAGCTTTTCAAAGCTCTGTACCACTGGTTTTCTTTTAGACAGTAAAAAGGTTTTATTCTGTTATTGCGTTTGGTCAGTGCGGTTGACAGCTGATGTCCGAAAAAATCGCGCCAAAACCTTTGACGTTCCGACGAAATGACAGATGGTTTTTTTTTAAAGTGGTCAGCCATATCCTGTAAGGAGTTCAGGCTATTTGTTTGTAGGTTGTATTTGTTTGTTCCTATTGTTGTAGTATTTGAACACGTGTTTCAGGGTAAATATAAAAGCCAGGTGGTATGGCGTGTGGTCATTTTGTGCAAGAGTACGTAGCTGTTCTTTTTTTAAACCAGAGACATTTTCTTATTTCTGTTTATCTGTTATCAAGAATGCTTCCTAGGCCTTCGTGCCACATCAACACCTTCCATCAGGTGAGATTGTGGTCAAACAAAGGTCTTTTAATTATTTCAAAATAAATTGTCTGTAGTCTACGGCTCAACGGGACTCTTTGTTTGATCTCTCCTCCCCTTGAGAAAATCCCTACGCACCTACTTTCATAAAACTCTTTCGTCAAAACCTATCACAAATTTGAGTTTACCACCCGACATTTTGAATCCCTTTAAAAACAAAATTTATCTGTCATACATCAGTTCAGAAACTAGCTAGGTAGGTAGGTGCCTTGTTAAACCACCCAGTTCCCTCCAAAACATCACGCCCCTCAATTACGAAAGCCCATTACGTTAAAATGTTGCCAAAACAAAAAAAAATCGCTCAAAACGCGCTCAAAAACCCAAAATCCACTTTTACGGTTCGGCATCTCGCAAAGTAGAGCCCCCGGCGTGGCGCGTTCTTATTTTGAAAATATTTTGACGTTAATAGCCGTCTTTGTTAGCGGCCAGTGACGTCGAGTGACATATTGTCTGTGGTGCGTTTTTTTTTAATGCGGCATTTGCAAAGTGAGCGTTGAAGCGTTGTTGTGTCGAGTAAAAATATTGTTACCTGCGGAAAGCGTGATGGTGGTCTAGGAAATAAATCAGATTACGTTTGATATTGATCGCTCGATGGCCCTTTTATTGCAGAAAGCTGTGTCGCTGAAAAAAAGCTTTATTGAGCTGTATTGAAGTAGGCATAACCTTTTTGTTCTTCTTGTAAGTAAATAGGTTTACAAAGAGAGAACCGGGTGTCTAATATTGTATGGGCGATCACATTTTTCGCGAGTTTTCCAGTAATGTGTTCAATACTCAATAATTTATTGAATTCTAAGGAGCGGGAGGTTTAGGTTTCTTCACGGGTTTTATAAAGTTCTTTAAGTTTTCTAACGAATTTACACATTTTAAATACATTTAATATGCAGGGCAGGGTTAGTATCTTAAAATTTTGGAAGTACCTAAGGCTGTTAGGAAGTTCCTAAATGATACAATTAATTGTGATTTTTGGTTCCTTTATGTTTTGACTTAGACGTGGAGGTTGTTCAATGACTTAAAATACAACCACAAAAAGCAAACCGTGACCCCGTAGGTCATGGAATATTCACTTCTAGATAAAACATCAATTATGGATCAACTTCGTCCAGTGCTGGAAGAGTTGTAGACCTTGTCCGATAAAAACCGCATAATAGACTCATTTAAAAAATACATCAATTTAAATAATTCATGCACATTTAGATACGCTATCACACAAACAAACATACGTTGAAATACATAATCGCTTTATAAAAAATACAATTGTCTATGACCAAAAAGGTCCTACTGAACCGAAACAATTTTGTGAAACAAAACCGGATGCAATAAAGCATTATAGGCCGATTATACGAAAAAAAACGTACTTCCGCCACGAAAACTGTGTGACACGAATTCAAATGGTAGTATTATGTTACGATAACTTTTTATTTCAACCCTAATCGCGAATAACGGGTGCCATAAAAAGAATACAGATTTAAAAATAAACCCTTTATCTATGGTTGCAGGAAAGCGCGCGAACTCTAATGTCAGCGTGACATTTGGACAAAATGGCGTAGGTAGGTTAATTAATTGGCTTTTTCAGAAAATAGGGTTGTAAGTGGATTTTTTATTATTCTGTCACAATACGGAATTGGGTAATTATTACTTTTATTAAAGAGAGATATCATTTCTTTGTTCGTTTTGTATTTTTGTAAGTTTAAATAAATATATTTCTATTTAGATTTTTGTATATTTCTTAATTGTATAAATCTCCGAAACAAAGCATTGGTTTCGTCGGATGCTGAAAATTCTTACACTGATAGTAAGTACTGTTAGTTAGTAGATGAGATATCATGTAGTGAAGCTAATAAATTATAAGGGGTTTTTTCATTTTAACATCAAGCGACTAAGTAAGTACCTACTTACTTTATGAAAATAAATTCCATATTCCACTCAATATAAACTTCACAAAAGTGTTATAAAGAATCCCTAACTACTTGGGTTTTCCAAATTAACATTTCTTGAACCTCACTTCACATTACACTTTAGTCTGAGTGAATTTTAAATCTGAATTTATATTGCCTTATTTCAGTTCAATTGAAATGGATACTTCTTCGACGAAGTCAGGATTAACTTGTAATAAGAAATGCAGTAGGTATAAGGATTTTTATTTTAAGTTACGTACTACTGTGATTTCAGTTGCCGTAGAATTTTTATAATTGTATATTGGCTGTACCTATATGTAAAACTTTTAATAGGTTGGTAAGAACATGAAAGATCGATAGAGAATGGTTTTAGTGGTGGAGATTTTGGGCATTTTTTTACCGACTTCTTTATAAGTAAAGTTTTGTGAGCATAATGTCTTATCCTATATCACACTCAAAAAAGTGGAAAACTGAATTAATAAAACTTGCCACCTTCTTCCTCTGAACCCAGCGCTGATCTGTTCGTGCCAGATCGTAGATTGCGCGCATTTGCGTCGTGTGCGGTCCAAATTCAAATACGTTCTTATTTCGAATTGATTCATGAGCTTTTTGACGGTTGTGTTCCGAACGTTTTATTTTATATTCTTTTTTTGTTTTGCTAAGCGCCGATTTTGTAGTGTGATTAATTCATTTGTGGCTTACTTAGGTGACATAAGAATGTAATCGGATGATTGATGAATAAGTTGCCTACAAAACGGCGGTGGCGGTCGAGGCGTAAGAATCGACCCCTCCATCTCGGTTCGTAGCTGTTGTAACTTGTAATGGTAACTGTAAGAGCCAACTAAGGGAACCTACCAGAGGAAGCGCAGTAGGTTCCTTCTGTGTATTATTGACATCTCCACTGCGATGACAGATGCGCCTCCAAAGCGTGGTGATTACGTCAAAACCCTCCTTTGTTGGGGGGGGGGGGGGGATTCAACAGTAGACTTTATTTTACTTTATTTTAGAATTTTAGCGAAACTAACAGCTAGGTAGCTATAAGTACAGAATAGGTGGGTAACTAACGACTAA
Organism: Eupithecia subfuscata; assembly: GCA_963564075.1. Classification (NCBI taxonomy): domain Eukaryota; kingdom Metazoa; phylum Arthropoda; class Insecta; order Lepidoptera; family Geometridae; genus Eupithecia; species Eupithecia subfuscata. The sequence continues at coordinate 8,670,680 of OY751124.1, read as the reverse complement.
TTAAAAGTTTCCACAAAAAATAACTAAATTATTTAATTTAATTATTTTTTACATTTGTTGGTGTCGAAATAAATAAAGTGTAGTTCATTATAAAAAAAAATAAAACTAAGTACTTATGTTAAGCACTGCGTGTAATAATAGGGACAATGAAGTAGATAATAATATAGATTTCTTTAATACCTCAACCAAGTCTTGAACGCTTGTTGAGGAATTTATATTTTGACTAGCTGCGCCCCGCGGCTACGCCCGCGTGGAAATTTAAAATTATCACTTATAGGGGTATGAAAAATAGATGTTGGCCGATTCTCAGACCTACTCAATATGCTCACAAAATTTCATGAGAATCGGTCAAGCCGTTTCGGAGGAGTATGGCAACGAAAACTGTGACACGAGAATTTTATATATTAGATCTACTTCATTGTCCCTAATATTACACGCAGTGTTTAACATTAAATTATTAAAGAATTTCCATGCCAATAAGACGAACGAGTTCTGCCTAATTTGCGCTTATTCGCTAAATAGGTAAATAAAAAACCGTGTGCTGCCCGCTTAGAATTTACACCACCCCAACTCTTCCCGCGGGTGTGGTAAGAGGCGACTAAGGGATATCCACCGCGGGCGGGCAACAGCGCCTCTGCAGAATAATTCTACCACCGAACTGCGATCTCCAACCCGCATGTCCAGCGTGGGGATTAGGCATTACCCCCCATGAGATAAAAGTCAATAAGGCGCTTATCAAGGGGGAGGCCTGCATCCAGCAGTGGACTGTATAGGCTGTTGAGATGAGATGAGATAAATAAAAAAATGCTGGATATTTGACAGTTTAGCTTACCACCTACCTTGCTCATGAGCATATTTTAATTTTTTATAAATAAGTGCATGTAAAATGATAACATAGATAAGTACCTACATCATAACAATTTTAATTTTTAGTGTCCATTTTAAATTAAATTTCTAGCGGCTATTTTAAATTCTATTCTAATTAGATGGCAAGCCGAATTAAATAAATAAATAAATAATGCTGGACAATTCACACAGCATTATCTAGCCCCAAGCTAAACAGAGCTTGTGTTATGGGTACTAGATAACTGATATACATAAATACAATACACTACATATATAGATATTTTTTATTATACATAGAAAAACATCCAGAACCCCTGAACTAATATCAGCACATCGTACAAACATTTATCCCGAGGCGGGAATCGAACCCGCAACCTAAATAACATTTGGCTTTGTCGTCCACGCCCATTTAGGGGGTAGTACCTCTAGAATTTAGATAATAATTTAGATAGATAAAGTCGACGCTGGACTGATTTTACAATTGTTACTTACTAGTTATTGTGGGTAGTTGCGATAGATACTCTGACTCTTTCATTGAGCTGTAAATAAAAATTGCTTACAAAAAAAAAATTGTTGTTACCAACAGCCTTGGTAATTCCCCCAAATAAAAAGACTTGACTATAAACTTCGTAATCAAAAATTCTTAAACTGAACGATTTCAAATTCAAACGCGTTCTAAATTCAAACGCTGAGCCGCAAAAATCGTCACCAAACGCGCGCCACCGGAACGATCTGACTGCTGCATTCTTGGACAACAATTGATGGCCAGAGATTCTCAAACTGGGCTCTTCACAGATTTGGACAGGAAAGTACATTATACAGTAGAGGTTACATCACATCACATCAAAATAAGACTGACTAGGGAAATCATGTTTACAAATAATAAATAATTAAACGTTTATTTGTCTCCCACCAAGGTTTTAACTAAAAGTGAACAGTAAGTTAGGCATTGATTACAGTAATTGGTTATGTACCTAGTTAACCTGTCAAATCTTTTTCTTTTGTATTTTTGTCTTTTATTTTAGCTTAAATAATAGAAATAAATTAGAACTAGTATTTATAATTTGAAGCAATTGAGTTGTCATAGGCCTCCCCTAACTGTGTATCCTTTGCTGACTTTGTAGTAAGAAAAAAGAAGAAGTAATAATTGGTCAAATAATATTTTGAGAAATCCTCACCACACACCACGAAAGTGTAAAAAAGTGCTCAAAGTTTGACAACCTCCGTTCTAGATTCGAATCTACGGTCACCTAATGTCCCTAATAGCCCATTGTTCTAAAAAGGAATTCTTTCTTCCCTTTAATTACAAACATTTTTACGGATGTCAAAGGCTTTTAAAAATAGAATTAAAAGATTTTAAAATCTACTTTTAAACTTTGATTAACGAAATGATTTCGATATAGATTTTGACAGCGATGTCTTTGTCTAAAGAGTTTCTATGTCGAACATAGACTTGTAGATAATTTTATTCAAACTAATATAAACCTTCTTCTTTACATAATCAAAGAGAGGTCATATTCTTAGGCGACGTTTTACCATTTAACATCAGGAGGGCTATTTTGATTCATCAATTACTAAAAAAAAACGATTTATTTGACTCTTATTGTACCTATAGAAGCTCAAATATAAAATTAATACCATGTATTTTAAAAGTTAATAAGCATTACCACCAGGCGTTTTACCCTTTACGATTTGATTTTAAACCATTATTTACAATGTTTATGTGACATGGAGGAAATATCCTCTGAAGAAGATTTAAAAAAATGTATTGATTACCATAATTATGGAGTAGATCATTTAGTTTGTTTGCTTGTTTGTGACATAAGTACTTACAAGTTGGTCTCAATTTATTGTCGTTTATTTGCGTGTTCTTATAGAGTTTTCTATTTATTTTACCAAATCTATCTATTTACGTTTAAGAAAATTAAAACAGCAGGCTATTGAAATGATATATCCATGCAAGCAAAGCCACAGGATTAGCCTTGTTGAAAATTAAAAGTGTCCGCCATATTGGAACGGAATAAAATCGTTATCAAGAAAAAGAAAAAATCAATTAGTAAGAAATGCCGCGTAAATATTGAACCAGTTCCAGAGAGAATTAAAGAAACGTTCTTTTTTTAAAAGGACCAATGAAAAATCGAGCCTGATACGCTCGGTGCTCTACTGAATTTTGAAATTGGAGATGGAAGAAAATGTGTAGAGTCGTTTTGAGCTAGAAAATTTCACAGTACTTTTACATGTTGGATTTTTTCTCCTAAACAAACTCTTTTGAATTACGTTAACTAAACCTTGAATTGTCAAATTTATTAAATTGGTTAAACTAGTATTTACAATTGAAACAATTGAGCTAACTGCCGACTGTTGCAAACAGTCTACAGATAGCTCAACTGATCCATATCAACACCAGTCGGAAGCGTCCCCAAGATGCTGGCTGCATTGCCACGCTGTATGGCAATGCTGATACGCTGTGCCAGATATTCACCAGCACTCGGGTCACGCGTTGCTTCGACCAGACGCTCAGATAGTTTTTTGAAAACCCGAAGAGCCTCGGTACCCCACGGACCTAGGGTCTCATTACATACATAACATGACATAGGGTTTAATTTTCTTTGTGAATAAATGCTTGTAAAAAAAAAAATTAAATTGGTTTAAGTTAAATGAAACAACAAATGAAATATAGGAGAGATTTTAATTTTTTGAAATTTTAATAAACAGATCAACTTGATCATAACATATACAAGAAAGTGGGGAATCAAACCTACAAATTAATCTTTAGTGAATTTGACCTACTTGAAATAGTTAGCAAGGTAAACAAAATATTAAAATCGACTCTACATATTTTCAATCGCACAAACTTTTAAAATAAGGATTTAAATCGTTGAGGTAATAAATTCGTGTTCTTTTTTCAATAATTTAAGGCGCTTATTTTAGTGATAAAAAGCCTGCCGACTTATTTACAGTTTTTTATAAAAATTATTAAGAGACAAGGGTTTACCAAGTTTTATTTTCATCTGCTTTAAATATTTTATGCATTTTTAAGCAAATCTACCCAAATTTAATAGGTATTTAGGCAGATACCTAAAGTCCTATATCTTTTCCACATGAAGATTGAATGAAATAGAATAATTTAATAGAATATCATTTATTGTCCAACTAGCTTCTGCCCGCGGCTTCGCACGCGTTGTTTCTATGAAAACGTTTAAAGGTGATTTCTATCCCACGGGAACTGATTTATGGGATAAAATTAGCCTATGTTTAATTCCAGGCCTAGAATTATCTGTATGCAAAATTTCAGCCTGACCCGTTCAGTAGTTTTGGCGTGAAGAGGTAACAAACATCCATCCATTTATACATCCATTCAAACTTTCGCGTTTATAATATTAGTGTGATGTAAAGAGCTACAAAAAAATTGTCCTTATAAAACCTAGTGCGCGGCACAATACAATGGAGTCGTCAGATAAGTTAACACAAGTAAACAATTCTTAAATATTATTAGTACTTAGAAAAAAGTAATGTCATTCTTTTAAAACACCTAAACAAACTTTATTCAATGTTGATAACCAAAAGTCAAACGAAACAAAATTAACTACAATTTATAATGTGGCCGTCAATAACTTACTTTTTTACTTAAGTATTTTTTTTTAAGTTTATGGCAAAAGCCTTTATTCACAAAGAAAATTACACTAGTATTATACAATTGAAACAATTGATCTAAGTGCAGACTGTTGTAAACAATTTACAGGTAGCTCAATTAAATACTAAACATTTTATAAATATAAATTAAATACCTACCTACTAAATTAAAAAAATATTGTAAAGTAGAAATATTTACATTAGGTACCTACGTGTTTTCTGGTCCTTCATTATACTGATTATACTAATAGGTATCTAATAGGTAGCTGATGATGTACTCAGGTGTAGGTAGCTACACCTGAGAACATCATCAGCTACCTACCAAGTGAAATGTAATGAAACTAAGGTCTATTTTTATTAGAATACTTTTATTTTAAAACTGATATTTGGGATTAAAAGTATGTCTATGTTTGATTCCAGTCTTAGAATAACCTACCGTTTTCCGAGATAAATATATTGTGGAAGAACAACCTTAAAAACGAAAAAACAAACCTCAAGTCTATCCGCCATAACTTTCTTATTTACCTTCACACATAAACCCAAAAATAAAAAGCTAAATACAAAAAAAAGATATCCAATCAACATCTCACTCGTAAGTCATTCCGGAATATAAAAAAAAAGAATATAATGACACTATGGTAATAACCAGATCTCTCGAAAAACCAATTATCTATGGTACATAAAAAAGCGTTCGTCTATTTTACTCTCACGGTGGGTTTTGGTGGTTTCGAAAGAAAATTGGGTTTTTGGGTTCCGTGAGTTTATGAAATAAGTTACTATAGGTTAGAAAAATAATACGACCCAATACTTTGATCTAGTTAGAGTCACTTATTACAAAAATTACAAATAGATAGATGGATAGATAGATAGAAAATACTTTATTATAAGTACCACACAAAGACAGGAAACAATACAGAGAAAAAGCTTAGAATACAGGAAGTATTAAGGGCGGCTTTATCGCTGTGAGCGATCTCTTCCTGGCAACCTTGGGATGGACTGGACATGAAAAGAACAATATAGACGGTGGCACTGAATAATTCTATTTAGATCGCAGAGTAGAGAATTCCAATTCTGTGATTTAGATACATAAAGAAACCTACATACTATAATACCTACATAGCCTACAAACAAATGTTAAAATATTAACAAATGTTAATATTTTAACTACTTGTCAAATAACCAACAACACAAGCTCTGCTTAGCTTGGGTCTAGATGATGCTGATGATGATGATGTAAATAGGATTCTAATCAACATTTTGAAAAAAGGTTACCTACTTTATTTCCTTAAGACCTTGCACTATATTAACACTTTGGGTGCCCACGACCAACGGACGAACATGCCAACGTCGTTCAACCAACAAACCAGATTGTCGGTTAAGAATAAAATATAATATATCAACCGACAAACCAGGTTGTCGGTTAAGAAAAATAATTACTAACCATCCAACTAGGTGGACAGCGTGGTTGGTCGGTTGGTAAATGACGGAGCCCCTTTTGGGGCAGGCGGCCTGCCGAACCTGGACAGTGAATTCCTTCTTCACTTCACTTCAACAGCCTATATTAGTCCACCGCTGGACGCAGGCGGGAGGCTTGCGTCCAGCAGTAGATAAGCACCTTATTGGCTTTTATCTCATGGGGAGTAATTCCCATAACCACGCTGGGCTTGCGGGCTGGGGATCGCAGTTCTGTGGTAGAATTGTTCTGCAGGAGGCGCTGCTGCCCGCCCCCGGTCGATATCCCTTAGTCGCCTCTTATGACACCCGCGGGAAGAGTTGCGCAGGTGCAAATCATAAACCGGCACCACACGGTATGTGAATGCCATAAAACACAACAAATACATATCTATCTATATATCTAATTTTAATAAACTAAACTTCATCTAACAAAGGGTAAGAACCAAAAAAAAATTCTACCTCTTAACGCTAATACCGTTGACGGATGAAGCTGAAATTTTTCATAAATGGATTTAGAATACTTATCTGCAGAATAAAAAGACAAAAATATAGGCTACACTTAGAAATCAATCAAAAATGCTTTATTTCTGTACCTAAATACAATAGATGTGCGTAATACACATGGAAATTGTCAAATTCGTTAAAATGGAATACCTATGAAATGAGCCCACGGGCAGTAGCTAGTAAGTAATAAAACCTAATTTTGATTACCCCACTCGCGCCGCAGAACTCTAATAATCTCTCCGAGGCAATAAATAAAAACATTACTTTGTGTGTGTGAGCAGAATTATCACATTTGTTAGAGCCGATATACAGGGTGATTCCCATGATCACTTCTATCTTTAGATGAATATTTAGTAGATATTTATTAGTATTTTTATTAGTATGTGTATTGGTTGTATATATACCTAGATATAACATCGCATTAGGGCTTAATAAAAAACCTGTATTCTGTCAATAAATAAATAAATAAAAATAAAAAAAATCATAATCGCAGAACAATCATTCGTATTCTTTAATATAAAAAAATAGTAGTACCTACCTAGCCAGATAGATGTATTTAAAACTGATTTTAAAATGTTGGGAAACCAGTGGATGGGAAAAAGAGGATGCTTGGTTGTTCCATCTTCCAGATATCTAAATCATAAAGCTTGGGACAAGTTTTGCTCCAGCTCGAAAACTAACACCCTAACAAGGTAAAGATTTCTTGTTCGCTTCTTTACTTTACCCCAAAAAGATTGAAGTGAAAAAAAAATCAAAGTGATCACTTTATTTCCTAGTTTTACTTATGTCATTTGAATTTTTGTGACGTGTATAAGAGTCCTGTGAAGTCTAAAGGAAATAAATCACTTCACTACATGAACAGAATTTACAAAAGAGTTTGCTTTTTTTTTTAATTTTGACGCACTAAACATAAAATAATCACAGAATATACAAATCTTGGCGTCTTGGGGACGCTTCCGACTGGTGTTGATATGGATCAGTTGAGCTATCTGTAGACTGTTTGCAACAGTCGGCAGTTAGCTCAATTGTTTCAACTGTAAATACTAGTACAAATCTTAAATAATACGGACTTAGAACTTGATCATTTCACAAATTATGTGCATACAGAGAATCATACGAGCAAAACATGTAGAGCAAAAAGTTCACAATATTTAAAAAATAAAAATATTAAACAGAATAAAGGAATACCTTAGGCTCATCATAAGTAACTTACTAAGTTAAGTGTTTAACCCAACTACCAACAATTACACCATTATATGCTTAGAATCAGGAGTTTAATTTAAATGATATAAAGGTCGGGTAAATTGGCTCAATTCGGGAACAAAAATGTCAAGTACAATGTTATCCCGTTTTGGCAAGACTACTCTTTTTTTAAATCTATTTAATAATAATAATAATAAAAAAGCTTTATTGCAGGAAAGATTAGTCTAAGGTTCTTCTAGAATAAGTTCTTATAGACTAACTATCATATCCTGCAATTGGCGGTCTTATCCCTTGCAGAGATTTCTTCCAGACGACCATAATTGAAGGAACCCTGTATCTTAGGCTACATAGGAGCTAGCTAGTTGTAGCTAACTGTATGTAGTAGTTGGATTAGGCCACTGTCAGTGAGTCGGACAGCTCTGGTTGCTCACTGATTTCCACCTGACTCACGGTGTATTTGACAAGGCCTGTCTTTTGGGAACTAGTTAGACTATATAATAACATAATTCTGGAAGCTATCGTGTGCGTGATTATTTTGTAAATGGTTTTATTTTCATTCACTAAAAATAAAGCTACAAAGCTTTTAGTAACTTTGCGATACTCTTACCGTCTGGTTGTCTATTAAAGTTACAATTTAAACACCCTGTACAAATAATAATGATCCAAAACAAACGCCGCCCATACGGTTCAATACAAAAATACGAGTTTTGTCTCTTTCTATCTCGTTTATAATGACTACAGCCGTCTCGTTCACTCACCCCGAAGTATATCAATTATTAACTATGAAAAACCATTTTGCTTTGAGCTCTTTAAGCTTACTAGGAAAGTTTTTTTATTCTATTGAATTAGGAATATGGGCTAGATTATTAGATAGTTCCTTTTTGGCCCAGTCTTTTTCCATAATTTATCAATTTATTGCAATGCAGCCAGCGTCTTGAGGACGCTTCCGACTGGTGTTGATATGGATCTGTTGAGCTACCTGTAGATTGTTTGCAACAGTCTGCAGTTAGATCAATTGTTTCAATTGTAAATACTAGTTGTAATTTATTTATATCAGTTGATTGTAGTTTTCTTTGTGAATAAAATCTTTTCTGGTAAAAATACATAACATGTATACTGCATTATATTTATTTAGTCCGCTTGCATCCGCTTTGCAGGCGTTTTTCTAGTAAAAAACTAATTTTATGTTAATTTAGGTCTAAAACTAAATCCATGCAAAATTTCAGCCTAATCCGTTCAGCAGTTTAACCGTGAAGCTGTTACAAATAATATCTTTCGAATTTATGATGTGTAATGCATTTTTTTTTAATATCTACCTGATTGTACAGATGAATAAAGATTAAAAAAAAATACAAAATCAAAACGAGTAGGTAAGGTACCTTCCAAATTTTACGAGACATTTCGTTTCAATTGACAAACAAAAGCAATATTAATTATAAAATAATTCTGGGCAATCCACACTGCATCATCTAGCCCCAAGCTAAGCAGAGTTTGTGTTATGTGTACTAGATGACTGATATACTTGTTTACATTACATTACATAGAAAGAATATTAGATAGATTTTTTAGTAAACATGGAAAACCTTCGATACAAATATCTGCAATTCGGAAGAGGTAAGCAAGTAAGTAAAGTAAAAAGTATTTAGTACAGCAAAAGACATTGGTAGGTAATTATATTAGTTACGTATAAAAGAAAATAGGTATTATCTAGGAAGAGTCATAATTAACACAAGAAAAAATTAAGAGAAGAGTAATTAATTATGACATTTGCAGACAGCTATTAATACCTTGTATTGTATTTTATTGTACTTAGGGTACTTAGGTATTCAATGTGATATAACTTTATTAATTAATTGTTATTATGGTATTATATATTAATTTAATTGTTATTATGGTAGTACCTACATACGTAGGCACTAACCTATGCATAAAGTGACGTATAGTTCTAGAACATATGAAATAAATGATTATTGATTATTGATTATTGTCTGTTGATTCCTTCACTAGACTAAGCCTGTATTGAAGAAATATTGAATACGAAAATTTAGATTCGATTAATTCGTTACGGATAGTTTACTGTGAAAATAACAAAAATAGACAAATAAGGAAAATTCAGGCAAATAATGTTAAATTAATTTTAGAGTAAGTAGGAACTTACATTAATATTAAATAGAAACGGTATTTAGGGTGTTAGTACCTAGCTCTTAAAAATCAGGCTTAGAGTTTGGAAATTCCTTAGTTAAAACCCGATTTTGAAATTACTTGGAGGTAATCTAATATATAAAATTCTCGTGTCACAGTTTTCGTTGCCATACTCCTCCGAAACGGCTTGACCGATTATCATGAAATTTTGTGAGCATATTGAGTAGGTCTGAGAATCGGCCAACATCTATTTTTCTTACCCCTAAGTGATAATTTTAAATTTCCACGCGGGCGTAGCCGCGGGGCGCAGCTAGTTTAGATATAAGATAAGAAGTTTACCGCACATTGTAACCCATTTGCTATGAACACACACTAAAACAATCTATGAATCAATTGTAGTTTGGAACTCTATTGGCATTAGGAGATTTTTACTAAAAAAACAATAACTCTATAGACTCCAAAACTACAATTCATTAAAAGTTTATTTTTTCTTTATTTATTTATATTTATTATATTTATGCCGGTCTCGACAGAGCCTATACATTTGCTCCCCTAAGAGTCGAGACCCTAGGTCCGTGGGGTACAGAGGCTCTTCGGGTTTAAAAAAAATTATCTGAGCGTCTGGTCGAAGCGACGCGTGACCCGAGAGCTGGTGAGTATCTGGCACAGCGTATCAGCATTGCCATACAGCGTGGCAATGCAGCCAGCGTCTTGGGGACGCTTCCGACTGGTGTTGATATGGATCAGTTGAGCTACCTGTAGACTGTTTGCAACAGTCAGCAGTTAGCTCAATTGTTTCAATTGTAAATACTAGTATAATTTTCTTTGTGACTACAGACCTATTTTATTTATTATTATTCATTTATTTCAGCTAATATACGCATCCATAGCACATTATAACTAAATTATTTAGAACTTAAAATTACACATTATACTTACATATAAATAATACAAGAAAGGTCAAAAATAGAAAAATTATAATCAGTTCACACAATTAAGATTATAAAGATTTAATATTAAATTAAGCTTTATTGATATGCAAAACAGAAAACAATCATAACATTAATTTTGAAAATAATTATATCTAAGGTTCTTATACTAGATTGTGATCCAAAACATGCAAACACAACATAATTAGATTATAGAGCAGCAAACGCATACAATTTAAAAACTATAAAATAAGGTTAAAAGGCAAATATATTTATGTGGTCTGAAGTAATTTTCAATAATAAAATAGGTACCTACTTAAAAACAAATCTCAATAAATGAAGATTACATGCATGGGTGAGTTATAAATAAATACTGAAATTTGAAATCAGATAAAAAAAGAGAGACAAAAAAAAGCCAAAATAACAAACCTAATTTAATTTAATTAACTTTTCTTTTGACAAAGATTCATAGCAAATGTCCGCGAAACTTCTCATCTGCTATTTAAATTACTTGCAGAACCTATACACGTTTTTTTTCGAGCGGCTAACCATCAATAGTAAGTAATTAAGTAGAAATATGAAGAAGATTATCAATATGTAATGAGATTCTATGATTCTAGGGTAAGATTGACCCTTGATATGTTAAAATTATTTCCAAGTGCGTGTCTAGTTTGTTCGGTCGTGTCTATTGCCCAACTTCAGACCGTGGGGTATAATTTACCCCGGTTGGAAAACAATAATTAACTTGGGTTTGTTTCGGATGGTATGGCAGCCATCGGTTTGGAGAGTTTAGGATTGGATAAAATTGTAATTATTAGGCATGGCTATGGCATTGGCTTTTACAATTATTAGGTTTTACCTGTTTGTACCTAAATTTACTACCAGCGTTCATGTCCGTCTACAGCACTAGTTCTTTCGTTTTTTTTCAAGCCATATTATTTGGACCTGCGAAAGCTCTTTCGAGACCTGCATATTTGCGCCTCTTGAGATCTTCGGCCAAATCTGCCGCCGCACCCGCCCTCACGGATGTCCTCGGAAGATGCATGTAGCGTCCCACACAATGGGCCTCCCCAACTCCCAAGTGACTAGTGTCATTTCGTCGGACCTAGTTAAGCATAACAATAAATAGTTAAACACCTTCACTTTCGTGTCTCATTGTTATCTTCATCAAGCTACATTCGTTCTTAGTCAACTGCTGGCCTCCCTAAATCCCCTAACGTCTTCAGCTTGCCGCATCCAGCATCTGCCTAAGTATCTAAATACCTCCTAAATCTTCATGTCTAAGTATTCTAAATACCACAAAATCTGAGGTCACCCTAGCACCCGCCATTTTTTCCCCATAATTATGGCGGCGCGGGATGACTTTATAATCTATGGCCCACGATGACTCTATATTATCTATGCTTTTTATATACCTTTTTATGGCCACAAATCATATTTCGGGGCGGCATATGCCGCTTTTGATGTGGGATTATAATGTTCTTTTTAATACTTATCTAAGATGGCCGACTGGTAGGTGATAGAAAATATAAATAAGTACCTACCAGCTGACATAGAGAAACGGCGGTGTTTTTATACCGCACTCGTCAGCAATTTTGACATGAATGCACTTTTACAATAAGTAGGTACCTATTTAAAATCAATACAAAAATACGCTTTCATAAAAAAGTAAAGACTGTACCTACACTGCTACAGTGAGCGGGCCACCTAAGCAATATCTTACAGGCTTACAACTTTTGGGTTAACTTAACTTAAGGAAAAGCACTGATTTTTCGTAGTGTTACCCCCAATACTCAAACGCAACTTCTCAAATAGTGATTTTTTGACAGTTTTCTATGAAAATCAGTCAAAAATTCGTCTTTTGAGACGTGACTGGCTACGAGATGGGACTAAAGGATTAATTAATATGAGTTGCGTTTGAGTATTCCGGGGTTAGACATGCATGCCACGCACGGCTGGCTAAGCAGAATATATCATAATTTAAACTTACTTTATATTATTTGTAACCAAATTTATCTAATCTTATTTATTAATTTATTGACTGTGTAAGTATGAACTTTATTTAATTTTGTGTGAGTGTAATAAGGATTATTTAATTATCTGAAATAAATGAAATACAATACAATACAATTATAACATCCTATAATTATTTTGGTATATGTACCTACTAGTACTACTTACCTATACTAGTTCTAATTCATTACAACTACGTCGATGGCATTTTGACATGCCCAAAGTGCGCTCGTACATTTAGCCATAAACTTGGGTATGCAAGCCACCAAAGAGCGCACCAAAGGGTAGACAATCAACACCCTGTACATAGTCCGAGTTAAAAATGCTCGCCCAGTAACACAGTCACCGTAGCCGAAATGCTCGCCCAGTAACACAGTCACCGTAGCCGAAATGCTCGCCCAGTAACACAGTCACCGTAGCCGAAATCGGTTGGGATACATCATCATCATCAGTTCTAATTTACCTACTTCTATTATGTGATTGTAATGTTCTTTGTGAATAAAGTATTAATTTATGGGATAAGTTGGCCGTAGGAAATTATTAAGAAAAATTTAGTTGCTCTTTATTATTTCAATAAAAAATAGATTATTATTACCTACCTTATGGTGTTTCCTATAAAGAAAAACCTATAGATGTAATTATTAAAATAGTACATAAATATAGAATGTAACGACATCAAGTGTAACATAAGTGTACCTACGATGGAATAAATAAATAAATAAAAAATAAATAAATATTAATTATTGATTCTAAATATATTGATTAAAAATTATACACTTACATAGGTACCTATTTATTATATTGTAGTTTTTCCCCGCAGCTTCGCACGCGTTGTTTCTATGAAAACATTATTTTATATCTGAGAAATTATTTATGTGTGTTATTCCTTCTAGACTTTGGTACATTTATAAAATTTCATCCGGATCCGTTCAGTAGTTTTGAGGAAAGAAGTTTATTTTGTAAAGTTTATAATCACACTAATATAATAAATGCGAAAGTTTGGATGGATGTATAGATGGATGGATGTTTGTTACCTCTTCACGCCAAAACTACTGAACGGATCGGGCTGAAATTTTGTATACAGATAATAAAACATTACATTAACAAAATAAAACAATAATAATACAGATACTTATAATCCTGGAATCAAACATAGGCTACTTTTGTTCCCATAAAACAGTTCGCATGGGATAGAAATCACCTTTTAACGTTTCCATAGAAACAACGCGTGCGAAGCCGCGGGCGGCAGCTAGTCTATCATAAATGTTTTACATGCGTAGATTATAAACACTATTTAGAACCTAACTAAGTACAAGACTCAACAGGCTAAAATAAAATGACTACCCATTTATAAAAACTAACACTTACCTATTATATCATATACAGCAGGCAATACAATGCAGCCAGCGTCTTGGGGACGCTTTCGACTGGTATTGATATGGATCAGGTGCCTGTAGATTATTTGCAACAGTCTGCAGTTAGCTCAATTGTTTCAATTTTAAATACTGTTCTGCATTGTTGCTATTCTTTCAATGAAATTTTCCTTGTTGTTAAAGATTTCTAAGTTATATTTTTGGTATTAATAGTTTCCATCCATCTTTCGACAGATTATTATAAGGAGTTTTATTTCCAGGACATAGGAAAGACTTTCATCAGCTCGGTAGAGCCCACAGTTGGACAAAAGCATACCTCCTTCCATAGGTATTTACTACATTCCGGTTTAGGACGCAGACATAAAAATAGGATAAAAATTAAAAAATAGACACAAAACCACAACCTAAAAAAGCACAAAACGCTATTTTCATTTATCTCACCAAATATCTGTCACAACACAACAACAAATCGACAAAACATATTAATTTATCAAAAAAATCTATCCATACAAAAACCCTCCGAGTTTTGTCACAGGCGCTAGGCGGTAAGACCACCCAGGACTAAAGCACTATACCGACACTTGATTTATCGAAACAGGTACAGCCGAAAAACTACAAAGTCGCCGCAAACTATAAATTTGGTATTGTTAAGAAGACTTGTTTAGATGCAGGAAAGTATCAACAGAGGTTTTTTTACCATGTGAAATGTTTTTTGTGAAAGTTTGTGCAATTTACCTGTAGATTGTTTGTAATAGATTGTTTTTTTCTTTGATAATTGAGTAGGTAAAGACAATTTTGAAGCTTTTTTCTAAAGTAAGCATAGACGCATACTCTATTACCGAGATAAAAATGAAATCTATGCGTTTATTACAGATTATTTACCCATAGCTTCTAACGGCTTTTCACGTGTTTTTCCTGGTTAGGAAATTATATAAGGTCTAGAAATAGAGAACCGGTGTATAGTGTGGTCGAAGGGACGCTTGACCCGAGAGCTGGTGAGTATCTGGCGCCGCGCATCAGCATTGCCATACAGCGGGGCAATGCAGCCAGCGTAGCGGGGACGCGACGACTGGTATTGATATGGATCAGTTGAGCTACCTCTAGATTGTTCGCAACTGCCTTAAGTTAGCAAAGAAAATTACAATCAAATAATAGAAACTAATTAGAGCTTGTTTTTACAATTGAAACAATTGAGCTAACTGCAGACTGTTGAAAAGGATCTACAGGTAGCTTAACTCAAATCCATCTCAATACCAGTCGGAAGCGTCCCCAAGACACCTCGATCTCAAGTTAGCTCAACTGTTTTAATCGAAAATATTAGTTGTGAGTACGAATTAGTTTTGCCGTGACGAAATACAAGATAAGAATAGTGAAACTTCCAAATCTACCTACCCTGGATACCTTGGTCTATGATAATCGGGAACTTCGACCACCATTCATCCCTTGACCACGATCGCTGTAACGCGGTTGAAATGTCGGAAAACTTTAACAAAAATTAGTGCCTACGTGATAAATACCCAATCTATGTAGTTAAATCTAAAGGTTACATATTTTCTTTCCTAGGTTTGTGTACACGCGATTTTTATAAGTCTTTATCTCTTAAAAGGTTTGCTGAAAGAGAATTCTGATCAGGGTTTAGAGTTTAGCTCACCTTTGCCATACTTTTTCTTATATTTCTATTTGTAGGTAGGTCCTACAATATATTTTGTGTTTTTGTATAATTATTATTTTAATAATAAAGTACTTAATTAAAAAATTAAATAGCTCTTTATTTCCGTAGATCTACGGAATTAAAGAAATGACAGATGGGATTTGATTCAACAAAGACTCTACCATCTGTTACATTGACCAACAAAATTATACAAGAAATGACTGAGAAAAATTAGGATAATTTGATGTTTTTGTCAAAATGTCGTTTTGGTCAAACTTGCGGTTCGGACAGCGTATGTCGAGATAATAATATGGAAGCTAATATTTGGACATCCGGTCGGAATAACTAAAGAAAATTAACATAAATAACCAATGCAAACAATTTCTTTGTTCAGGTACCTACATACGTAACACTAATGGCGTTATGCTCAGATCTCAACATAATCATCAGTAAACTATATTAGTCCACTGCTGGACATAGGCCACCCCTAATGAGCGCTATGGCGCCTTCAGTTTGCCGCATCCTGTATCTACCTAGATCAACTTAGATCTAGAATCACTTTAAACTACATATTATATACCTGGTCGAAGAGACACGTGACCCGAGAGCTGGCTAGTGTCTGGCGCAGCGCATCAGCATTGCCGTACAGCGGGGCAATGCAGCCAGCGTAGCGGGGACGCGACGACTGGTATTGATATGGATCAATTGAGCCACCTTTAGATTGTTTGCAACATTCTGCAGTTGGCTCAATTGTTTCAATTGTAAATACTAGTTCTAATTTATTTCTATTATTTGATTGTTATTCTCTTTGTGAATAAAGATGATATTTATTTCTGACTGGACGATCGCCTCGTAGTTCCCGTTCCCGTGGGAATTCCGGGATAAAATATAGCCTATGTCACTCCCTGAAAAGTAAGCTTCCTAACGGTGAAAGAATTTTTCAAATCGGTCCTGTAGTTTCGGAGCCTATTCAATACAAACAAACAATCAAATCTTTCCTCTTTATAATATACTTAAGTATAGATAAAATGAGACAAAATTTTGTTTCTAAAGAGAGCTCGGACAAAAAAATTCGAACTCCACTCCTGTACTTAACCATTCCAACCACCACACCAATAAGCTTTATTAAAAAGTTCCAAGACATTTAACAGAACAAACACAAGGAAGTCAAAACCTCAAAAACGAAAACTCGGACTTTGCAGGACAATGAGGACGGAAGTTAAAAAATTACAAGTTCGGGACTCGAACCAGCGATTGCGGTCGGCTACCGACTTCCTACCGAAATTGGCCATTTTGCCGACATATTGGTAATACCTACTTATTTGGTCGTTTAAGTGTTCTTAAGTAGTCTTGAAACCGCTAAAATTTAAGTCTGTTATTGTGGAAGTAATGCAGACTTGTTCGTTGAGACGATATCTTATGTGGAGACAGCGACTCGGTAAAGTATGACGCCTTGTAGCCAGAGGGCCTGCTAGTAAAGGAAAATCGACATTTCGTTTTCGTTGTTGTGCAAAACCAACTGTTACGTCGCTTGCATAAGATTAGCGTTTGCACGAAATTCAGAAACTTTGTTTTCGTTTTTAAGAGTACGGGCCCAGTTTCGTTTTCGTTGGATGTGATATAAAGATATAAGTGATGCTTGCACAAGAATCCTAAAGGATTTCCTTTAATTCTTGTGCAACCATCACTTATATCTTTCGTGAAATGAAGCTTATATTTATGTATTTGTATTCATTTATTCCATCGTAGTACACTTGATGTCGTTACATTCTTTAAGTACTATTATAACAATAACACACATAGGTACTTCGTTATAGGAAACACAATAAGGTACAAAGGTAAAAAAAATAGACAGACATGACTGAAAGATTAACTAAAAACTATTAGTCTAATCTCAATATATATATATCACGTGTCACGTTGTTTGTCCGCGATGGACTCCTAAACTACTTAACCGATTTTGAATCAAATTTGCACACCGTGTGCAGTTTGATCCAACTTGAAAGATAGGATAGCTTATTCAGGGAAGGTTTAAAAGGTGAGTGCGGTACGAAGTTCGCCGAGTCAGCTAGTAAATTATATAATAAAATCTTAAAATCTTAAAGTCTTAATCTTAAAGATATAAATATATTTGAGTCTTTGAATCTTTGAAGACAAAAGGAATTAAAATTCATTTATTTTTTAATTGTTAATTAATCAATTAAATAATAAAAAGGTACCAGGTACTTACGCTGCTTTTTAAGAGCATTGTCAAACTATACCTAATTTAAAACGTGACAAAATAAGTACATTTTTTTATTTAATACCAGCTCAAAAAGTATCATAAATACTCGGCAATCAAATAATCGGTAAAAAAACCAACTCTTCTTGCATAAGATTAACGTTTGCACGAAAACGAAACCAAAACTTCGATTTCGTTTTTAAGAGCACGGGCCCAGGTCGGCCGAGGATCTGCCGGAGACTCCTGGCGGATGCTGGATGTAGCTGAATTCAGGACCGTCAGGAGAGAGGATCGCCTTTTCTTGTTCTTTTCATTCACGCGCGGCCGGCTACAAAACGCAACGTGTAGGTAACTGAGTTTACTAACTCTCGTTTACTTTCCGACTGGCCGTTTTCGTTCAGTAATTTTACTAGAAATCCTATAACTTAGACATAAATCCTAGCAATACCCTATCCTACTAATATTATAAAGCCGAAAGTTTGTGAAATCTGAATTTTTGTTACCTAGGATCTCCAATACAGGATCTCCAATACATATTTTGTTACCTAGGATCAGATCAAGTTGAATTATGGCGTGCGTTAAGAGCAAAGCCTAACTTAGATAATAGGCTACTTTATATACCGAAAATACGCGTGCGAAGTCGCGGGCAAAAGCTAGTACATTAATAAGGAAATCTGACAGAGAATGAATAGCAGCTACCTTCTATTAATGATTCTACCGCGATTGTGATTATTATACATAATAATCTGCCCTACCGACCGAAGAATCAAAAGGATCAAAAACGTGTTAGGTAGGTACCTACTGAAAAAGTAGCTCTGATGCTAAAGTGTGAATTGCGATGTTTGCGCTGAAATATTGATTTTGAAAGATCTACTACCGATCCCACGCAAAGATTATTTTCACTTCTTCTCCTGGACAAAAAATTTAGTGAATAGAAAATTAATGATAATAAAAAAAATTATTAGACTTATTTTTAAGCCTTGATTTCTAGTTTGAACGAAACACGAAATTCTGTACTGGGCGCCATGGCGTGTGCTCGAGTTAGATCACCGTCCAGCTATGGGCTAGTATCGGCTGATGAACTTTAAGAATACTGTATAATATTTCTTCGTAAAATACTTTCTTGTTTCTAAATAGTCGATAAGCAATCGATTGCACAGAAAGATTTTGATGATTATAATATACTTCGGTGCTAGGTACTACTTACTACCTTTAATACTATATAGATCTAGGTAGCACCAAAGCCAAAGTAAGCAAAGCTTACCTACTACCCAAAGTATTAAAATATCAATGAAAAGCTCGGTTTAATTTTAATTTGACTACGGATAAATTATTATTTTAAACACTACTACTGCCATCTAGCGCCGAGTAGCTGAACCATAGAGCAGATACAAGCTGAACTGTATCAAAAACGCCATCATCCAATCATAGTGGAATATGATAATGAATAATTATTTACTAAAAATCAAATTTTGCAGGTGGCTGAATGAACGGAATTTTTGTGATAAAGATGACTTTTTTAATGCTAGATCATAAGTACCTACCTACCTAATTAGTTATCATTATTGCATGCTAAAATATAGTGAGACATGAGTGCATTATTTTTAATTACCGCCTTTAAACCATGTTTCACGCAACAAATAACTTTGAATCTTGAAACAAAAAACTTGAATCGTTTTTCAATCAAAGCAGTATTAGACCTTGTTTTGGAGGAACAAGCAAAAAGCTGCTAGTAGTACTTTATCTCATTCATAGGTGGCGCTTTTATTGTAAGTATATTTTATTTTGGAAGGACACGTCACAAAGCTCGGTTATTACCTAGTACTGCATCACACTAATAGATGCCACTTCTTTTTGAACATTTTCAAATTATATAGGTTTAAACGGAATGGAAGGTAGGTCAAACTTAGTTTTCTTGTTTCTGGAGGAATTAAATAAAAAAATTGGTTGTCTGTAAAGTCGGTTTACTGACGATAGTTGAACGTGACAACGTCTTAAGAAAATACTGATGGAATGGTAGCATTTGATACTCGATCAAAACATGTAAATGTACTAGGTATAGTATAGCAGCTGTCCACGCAGACGCATCGCTCACTCAAGTAGGAGAGAGACGGATGTCGAGCGCTCTCGCTTGCACTTCAAGCCTTACATGGAACGCCTCAGAGCGAGGTAACGCCGCATGACGTCATAGCGAGGTAACGCCGCATGACGTCATGTTTTTTCGTGCGTGCAGCCGGCTCTATCGAATTATAAGACATTGTCACGTCAAACATGAAAATAACTATGAGAATAGTCAAGATAGGTAGAACTATCTATTTTGAGGAATCAATCAAAACACCACTTACCTGAAAGAAGTAGGCAACACGACAGAAAAAAACCACAGAATACTACTCCTGGACGGAACTATCGGGCGATTGTGCACTACAAGGAATTTTACTGTCCGAACATCCCATTTTTTTACGGTCCGAAGTGGCATGAAAAAAGCGGATGATTGGCTTGTGCACTTGTCCGTCTTTACTCGGATGATACGCCTCAGTTTAGCTCCGCCTTTTCAGTCTTTTTTGAGTTCTCCGTAAGTTAAACTACACGCCACGCATGCGAAATTACTTTGAACGATGAGTTTCTTGGAACGTCGGCAGAAAAAAACAAAAACAAAAACCGTTCCGGAATGGGGAAAAGTAAAATATCGGACGGTAAAATTACGCACAAACTAGTATATAAATTATATGGCGTGCCATATCGGACCGTAAAAAATCGGACTGCCGGACAATAAAATTCCTTGTAGTGCACAATCGCCCTTAGTCTCCTGGACCTAGCTGAAATTAGTGCACAGCAGCAGCACACTCACAGCATAGATATCATATAGATATAGTACCTATATCTCTTTCTACGACTCACAGGCACTAATTTCAACTTCTTTCTTAATGACACCGCTTGCTTTTGCTACGACTCTGCCCTAAATTCTATTTCCGTGACTCTGCCAGTGTTTGTGTACTGTGGGATTACAGGCACTAGCTGAACATAGATCTTCACCTAACTTCCGTTAGGACATATTGTTCTGTGACCTAACTTGACAACTTAACACCTCACTTAGCACCTCAGAAGAACTATCGTTCTTCTGAGCTTAACACGGATAATACAGAGGTAGGATCGTTCTTAGATTCTGATGGTGCCAAAATGAATTTGACACTGCTCTACTACTAAAATGTTGCCATCATTCACATAACGATCGAAATAAAAAGGTGAAAATTAGTAAGTTTAGCATGTCTTGAAAACATACAATTATTTTAATATACTCTGAAGTTTAGTTTTGGCAAAAGCTGAGTTGACACCTCGGAATAGAGAAGAATTGATTCCGTGGTTGACATCATATGCTCGATGTTGATACCATTGTTTAATATTATAATTTGACCTTTTCTAAGTGTACATTTATTGTAATAATGGAAATAAAGAGTTTTTGATTTGATTTGAATAGAATGTCTCCGCTCATCAATTTATTTCTATTATTTGATTGTAATTTTCTTGGTTAGTAAAAAGTTGTAGAAATAACTGAATTTTGATCCAAAATAAGAAATTCCCAAGAAATAAAAGAATATAATAATAAGTTTGGCCATGATTTAATCACACATCGGAACATTTGACAATTAATATTGACAATCCACACACATCGCGCTGATTAAACAAAATCACTTAATTAACTTAAAAATAAAACTTAAAATATAAGTAGGTACCTTACACTCAGAAAGATTTCGAAACTTACATAAAAACTGTGAAAAAAAAATTGTACGATTTTTTTCTGACAATGGATTTAAGATACTCTACAATAAGAATATCTTTTGATAAAAATGAAACAGTTATGTCTAGTTCTTTATGCACCAAGAAAAATCTGCAGACATAAAATCATTATTCTGTACCACTTAAAAGATTAAAAATACAACCAAAATGCAGCAAAAAATAACTAAAAGCTTACATAAGTAATTTAGTTAAGTAAGTACAAATAGGAACAAAGTTAAGAAGGCATGTTCAGGACATATAATATTGTTCGAAAAATGTGTCAAAATACGCTAAACACTGATAATTCGAGAATATACAAGATACTGTTTCTATATGTTTTATAGAAAAAATTGATTTAGAAAATCTACGTATTTCACACACCAAAACCACAAAAGGATTTAACTATTTATTTAAAAAAAAGTTTTATTGTGAAAATATTAATTGATGGATGTACACTGGGTTTCTTTGATTTTAGTATAAATGGAAAGCAATACCAATTAGTTACATAAATACATTTTTAATTCATTTATCTGCAAGAAAAATTAAGTAATTATATGTATAGTAGGTATGTATGTACCTATGTACACTCTTTTTGTAGTTTCAGTGTGCTTTAAAGCATTTACAGTAGAAAATAAGATGTACTATTTTATGTATTTACACAAATCCTACAGCAAAACTACAAAAATTTCATACAATTGAATGATATATCAATTTACCACAATTTTGATTATTTATTCGAGATATAAGTTACTGTTTTCCACGTTTTCCTACTAGGCGAGTGCGATGAACGATCGCATAACCGATGCGATTTTGTAACGCAATATCAAAGGCAACCTTAGATCATTTTAAATTCTTTCAAAATGTTTATTCGAATCGTTTTTGTTACATTGCGTTACGTGATCGCATCGCTCATCCATGAGATCGTTTACAAAATTGCCTTCTAGATAATTTTATCACATTTATATTGAAATACTTTCTAAAGTTACAATAATGCAAGATATTTGAGAATCACGAAACCTATACAAATTCAGCGGGTGGTATAACTAAACTTAGATTTTAGATACCTACGATTAAGTCCTGATTTCACCAAGATCTTATAACTATCAGAGCTCTTAAACCCAGTATAAGGCGGTTGTATGCAGCACACTAGCGCCGCCACCTATTTTTACGTTAAACCCAAGAATTTTCAAATATCCATTGTACAGTTTTTGATCCATATCCTAAGCTTTTTTCTAATCCCTCTGAAATAGTTTAGTTTTGTATATTTTAGACAAGCGAAAACAGAGTTCGGTGGCCACAAAGAGCAACTTCGCTATTCTGCATAAAGAAAATAAACGAAAACTATTTTATGGGCATTAAAAAGCTTATGATAGGTATCATGAACTTTACAATAAAGTTAATTATAAGAAAGAAAAGTGGCGCTAATTTGATGAGTCGGCTGCACTGCGATGGTAGGTCGGCGAATAGGTTGGCTGGTTGTTTCAGAAGTCACAAACTTATTTTTCTACGCTTACTAAATAAGCACTAAGACAAGTCAAATTTGAAACTAAAAATTATTATCAATTAGGCAATGCATCAGCATTGCCATACAGCGGGGCAATGCAGCCAGCGTCTTGGGGACGCGACGACTGGTTCATGTGGATCAGTAGATTGTTTGCAACAGTCTGCAGTGAGCAATTGTTTATACTCGTTCTAATTTGTTTCTTTTATTTGATTATTATTTTCTTTTTTATCGCCTAAGAAATGTGTCATAGATTTTCTCTTTACATAAATTTTAAGATTATTTTCGTAGATATGGACCGCAAGACAGCCGTCATATTTGGATAAACTTTAGTTTTAATTGAAGCTTGCGGTGAGCAATTTTGTCACTGCAAAATGCATTTAAGAATGACGAGTTTAAATCCATATTTGAATGCTTGTTGCTGTGCCGTACGATAGCTGGATTTAAGTCTCTAGGATTCTTGTGCAAGCATCACTTATCTTTCGTGAAATCAAGCTTTAAAAGTCGTGACAAAATAAGTACAATTTTTACTTAAAAGTACTTACTATTTTAGGTACAATGAATACCAGCTGAAACAATATCATAAATACTCGGCAAGTAATAATCATCGGTCGAATATTTATTCATTGAATACTTAAATAATAATATTCAAGATTTCCGGAATTATTGTACAATAAAATCGGTTATTTATACTTATTTACACTTTTTGAATTTTTATGCCGTTGAAGACCGGATTTTCTTGATTCTTTTCTAAATAGTGAAAATAAGTATCTGAACCGATTTGGATTCTACTGTGAAGTACCGCTTACAATAAGATTATTAACAGTTTATGTTTAACCTAATAATTTTAAGAGTACCTAAATTCCTTCCCTTATATTTAGATATCCAGTAATATTCATTAGATCAGTGTTGTTTAAGTACTTGATACTTAAGAGCGTTTACGCCTCCATTCTAAAAAACAGTAATTTTCAAACCCGTTAATATCATGAACTACTTACATTACACAAATGTTAATTACTAATAATTATAGGAAATTTCGTTGTCCAAATAGTGGGCTGAGAAAATATTTCGATTAATATAGTATGTACGCATTCTATCAAGATAATTTGGTAGAGGTTTTCTTAATTTCCCTTTCAGCATCACTTTCGAAGCTCAAAATATTATGAAAATACTGACATATCTTATAAACAAAAAATAAGAACCAATCAATAAGATCCTTAAAAATTTAATTAATTGAAAAAATGTTTGGTTTTGGTATCTTACTATGAGAAATAAAAAATTCAAAAAGTGTGAAATTAGAACGAATTTTAAATGATTTTTCAGCGATATACCTTATTTAATTTAATGTAATAATAGCTTACGAATAAAGTAGAGCATCGTCTTTAAATTCATACATTTAAAATTTTAATTATTTCGTTGATATTATTTTTCTGTGAATATTTTAAAACTCCTATAAAACGCTGCGCGCAAATCAATTCAAATCAGTCCGCCGCGAGGCTTTCTAGAGTGTGGACACGTCGCTCGGCGCTCTGACTGACCTCAGTTGACCTTTGTCGTGCGTATAGGGCGAGCGGACATTTATAGCGTCATCGAAAAGTTTTGGTACTTTGGTAAGTAAAATATTTTATGATTATTTTTGATGACAAACATATTTTTAGAATGTATTTATACTGTAACAAATCATATTTCAGACATAATGGGAAATAAAACAAAGTTATTTTTAGCGAGGAAACGAAAGCGCAAAAATTTAGCAAACATGGAAAAAGCTAGAGCTAAAAGGTTGGTAGATACACGTTTTCCTATCCTTATACATGTATCATACTGATATGTTTATTTTTTTTATGATAAAAAAAGCCGGACTGACTGACTGACTCATTGACACAAGTGTTCTCATTGATTGTGTTGTGGTGGAGGGGCAGGTATGTGTTTTTGCGGAATCGTATAGAGCGGGTCCGGGTGACCTAGGAAAAATTCCGACTTCTTGAGATTTGCCACCCCAGAGCCCTCCCCCTCCCCCTTCTTCCACAGAGCAATTTTGATTTAAAAAAAAATTAAAGGGTTCGTATAGACGGGCACACATGATTTTTAAAACAAAAAAAATTCTCCCTCCCCTTGCCCCCCAGAACCCCCCCTTTTGAGTGCTACCGAATGCCGTCGAAAGTTATGTAATAGAAAGTTTCTTCTCGAATTGGAAGAATAAAAATTCACCTACCCTCCCGCCCCCCTTTTTACCCCCCCTTTTGATATCTCCCAAACAATGTACGATAGAATAAAAAAATTTTCACAGACATGTAGGGCAAAACAAATAATTATGAATGCAAAACAATTGACCCTCCTGCCCCTCTAGACCCCCATTTTTATTAAAAAACCGAAATTTGGCCATTTTCAGCCTATATTTTGACCTCTTTTTTAGGGCGACTACGGGGAACAGCACGGCGAGCGAAGCGACCCGTGCTGTGACCCCCGCGTGCCCCCCAGAACCCCTTCCCCCTGAACCGGCGGGAGCCGCAATGCGGCAACGGGGGAACAGCACGGCGAGCAAAGCGAGCCGAGCTGTGACTGCCCACGCCCCCAGCCCCTCTGAACCCCCTTCCCCATCAATAAATTTGATATGGGTATCGTTTTCGACTAACATGGGGGTGAGGATTACGAATTTGATGACGACATGCGTGTGTCGTATTGCGGTGAGCGAAGCAAACAGCAATGCAACTATAGGGGACCCCCACGCCCAGGCCCCCCTGAACCCCCTCCCCATCCTGATCCATATAATGCAGTTTTTCTTGTAAAAACTGCTATTCTTGGGTCTATGTGGGCTGATGAGCAAATGTGCCAAATTTCATAATATGTATTTATGTATGTTTATCCGCGCATTTCTCTGAAACTATAAGGTAGATATTTAATAATTCTGGGCTGGCTCCGACTTTAAAAAGGATCCAATATTTTTTTTGCTTTTGAGTGGTCTGTTTAATTTTTTTATTTACTTTTATAATAATATTTCCTGCGTATGTTTCATTAACATTATTTTCTTTTTTTAATTACTGCATAATGCCTGCTTTCAAATAACATGGTGTCATGGTGTGACTTCGTGGTGTAGTTGGTTATCACATCCCCGTACTGAGGGGAGGACGCGGGTTCAAGTCCCGTCGAAGTCGAAAATTTTTGCGATATTATTTGTTTTCTTAGAAATTACCCTTGGTGTGGGGTTACGCACTATAATAAGTATAATAACAAAAAACCTTAGAATTAAATATAAGTACACATAAATGTGGCCTGTTCATTGATGAACACTTCTTTTTTCTGGGAGCTTCACCTGATGGCATTTTTGATGAAGGAATTGTTGAAATAAAATGTCCGATTTCAGCGTTCGGGATGAATGCAGATGATGCTATTTTATTAAAGAAAATAAAGTTTTGAATTCTAACGGGTCTGTCAACCGTCGTCACGAGTGGTTTTATCAAATTCAAGGACAGTTACATATCACGAAGAAGAATGTATGTTTGTTGGCCATCTGGACAGGTAACGAGTTTCCCTTGAAAATTGAAAAAATAATAATAATAATAATGCTAAAAAATAATAAATAAAAAAATAATAATAAATCACTCAAGACGATGAGTTTTGGCGTAACCAAATGGAAACCAGACTTATAAATTATTATAATGAATGTCTGCTCCCCGAAATTGTAGAACCACGAAAATCTAGGTCGATGCCGCTGAGAACCACGACATATTAATTTTATTTAATAAAACATTTAAAAATTATGTAAAATAAACTCGACTTTATCTGTACCAAGTGTTTTATTTGTACCTACTCGTAACTTAGTCAGCTCTTTAAGTTCAAATTTAAATTAAATAATTGTTATAACAATTTCACTCGAATGGATCAAAGTGGGTAAATTTGACTATAGCATAATAGAACGCGCCAGCAGCGCTCACACTGACACGCTCGCTTCTGTGTGGGTTTGAATTACCTAAACTTGACATCGGGCGCCGGGCGTAAACGCTCTTAAATTAAGTAAATGTAAGTTTTCAATTTTAGTTTCACTAAAAGTTTTGTAGTTTCACGGTTTTTTAATCATCACAATTTCTCGCACAAAAATAGCACTAGTCATTTTCTGGTACTTTGGATATTGAACTTAAAAATTATCATACATAAGTATTTTAGGCCAGTATAAACCTTGAATATCTCAATTTATCGTTTTAGATGCAACTTGAAACTTCGGAACCCACGTTTTATCATTTTAGTTTGTCAGAAACTTCAAATTTCTCACTTTTTCGTCGTCAGTTGGTTCAATCTTGAAATTTCTCAATTATTGATTGGATTTACGTAGTATATAACATCTTCATCTCGCTAGGTCTGTTTATTAACTTCCAACTGAAACTAATTTTTTTTTCAGTTTATCATACTTATCATAAAGTCCATTCAAAAAAGTCTTGATCAATTCGCAAAGTCTTCTGTATCGTATAAATTGTCAAATTATGATCACTCATGATTTTATAATTTCCTTGAATCTCTGTTCATCAAAGTCGAATCTTTATTTAGCTGTATCGTTCTCCAATTTTCTCGGTTAATCAGCTTATACTATCAAAAGTTTGGTCACATTTTTTTCTCTTATTTTATATCTTCTTATGTTTTCAATCATGTCTTGTCTTCCCGTTATAGCGAGTCGTCTCCGAAGAGCGTCTTCAGATCATGCTCGTACAAGGCAATGAGCAGCATTATTCCGATCCCCGTGGCGAGGCCTCCGAGCTGCAGCGCGCATTGACAGAGCGTGCCTTCATTACTGTGGGATGTGCTTAGTTCTGGCATCTGAAATGTGGAAAAAAAATGTTTTCAAGAGGTAGAGTAGGAACTGAAAGTGGTAAAGCTCTGGCATCTGAAATACATAGTTAAAAGGAGGAAGTAGGTACTATCTATTTATTACTAGCTTCTGCCCGCCGCTTCGCACGCGTTGTTTCTATGGAAAAGTTTTGAGGTTATTTATATCCTATTCTATTTTTGAGGTTATGTCAAGTCACACTTGAATGCTATCGAACGGAATAAATAGTATCCTATATCCGTCTCCTGGCTCTAAGCTACCTCCTCGCCAATTTTCAGCCATATCGGTAAAGCCGTTCTTCAGTTATAAATAGTGTAACTAACACGACTTTCTTTTATATATATAGATGTATCTATGTAGCATACTTTTGTTACTTATATGCCTTGATGTATATGTATACGATTAGTATGTATGTATATAGTTGGGGTATTTATTTAAGTTGTTATTTTTAGGTATTTATAATATTGTTAATAATTATTGTCAATAAGATTGCATATAATTAGTACACCCTGCCTTTCTTAAATTCACATAATTCTTTCCATCTAAAGGTTGTCTGGAAGAGATCGCTTCTAAGCGATAAGGCCGCCCATTGTACTTGTGTCTTATGTTATGTCTCTTGTATTGTATTTTTGTTGGTGTACAATAAAGTATTTTTTTTTTGTATTGTAAGTTCTAAGCTTTTAGGACAACCATGAAAAAGCTCATAAAATAAAGCAGCCATTCTCAAAGTGTGCTCCATGCCGAAAATAATTAAAAAAAAATGGCAACGAACTTATTTTAGGGCTCCGTCTATTCGATGTCCGGGTTCCGTCGCTAAAAATGTTTGAGAACTGCAGCTGATATAAAGGATTATATGTCGGTTGTCTTCACGCCAAAACTACTCAACGGATGGTGCTGAAATTTTGCATACATGTAGTCTAAACCTGTGATAAAACATAGGCTACTATTTATCCCATAAATCAGTTGCCATGGTACAGAAATTACCATTAAACGTTTCCTTAAAAACAACGCGGACATAAACTAGTCGATACTTATAATATTATAAAGAGGAAAGATTTGATTCTTTGTTTGTTTGTATTGAATAGGCTCCGAAATTACAGGACTAATTTGAAAAATTCTTTCACCGTTTGGAAGCTTACTTTTCAGGGAGTGACATAGGCTATATTTCATTCCGGAATTCCCACGGGAACGGGAACTACGCGGGTGAAACCGCGAGACGATCGTCTAGTCTATATATATAAAATATATAAAAATGAAACCTGTTTTCCTTGGTCACGGCATCACGCGTGAACGGCTGGACCGATTGCGCTAATTCTTTCTTTGTTGTGTTTGTTATTGTCAGGAGAAGGTTCTTATGAAAAAAAAAATTAAGAAAGTTGGAAACATAAATTTCCACGGGGGCGAAGCCGCGGGGCGCAGCTAGTCTATTATAAAATCTTACCATATCAACGAGCGCTATGTACAGAAACATTCCAGCGGCTACCGCGAACAGCCAGCGCGTGGCGTCGGGCGCGTGCCCGGCCAGCACGCCGCACAGCATGCCCAGCAGGCACAGCCCCGAGGACAGGATGTTGTAGCAGACGGCGCGCCGCACGGACATGCCCGCTTTGAGGAGGACCGCGAAGTCACCTGGGGACAGGAATTGATATGTCAATGAGGATCCGTAACGTTTTTAGTTGAGAATGCAGATTAATAGAGCTAAGATATCCATCATCATCATCAGCCTATATTAGTCCACTGCTGGACATAGGCCTCCCCTAATGAGCGCCATAGCGCCCTGTCTAGATATCCATAACACAGTGCAAAAATTTGAAGAAATTATGACTAAATTACTAGCGAAGTTCACTGAGTGACCGCCGCCATTTTCCACCCCTGTAGGTACTGTGTAGTTTAGTACCATGTTAATAATTTATGATGTGTGCTTTTGTTCTAAGTGATAGTGTACCAAAAAAGAAGCATTTATAGAATAAATTCATAATTATAGGTATGTTTATTTAACATAATTATAGGTATGGTTGAACGTTACGTTACGTTTAAGTAAGTTTAAAAACGTACCCAATTCGTGCGGCAGCTCGTGACACAAAACCGCGATGGCGGTCGAAAATCCACCCGCGATGTTGGAAGCGAATGCAGCACCTGAGGACAACAGCGAATTAGACATGGGTTCAATGTTGCTCACACCACGTGATTAATGAACGACTCCTAAGGTACGTGGATGTATTCCTGGTGTTCCTTACCGATAGCCATGCCGTCAGTGAAGTTGTGCAGGCCGTCCCCCATGATGACCATCCACGCGACGGAGGCGATGGAGGAGGGCGGCGCGTGCACGTGCCCGTGCGCGTGCGAGTGCCCGTGGTGGGCGCGCGAGTGCTCCCTGGAAACAATCAACAACTACCCTCAGTTGTGTAAAAAATAGTACATTTTACACCAAGGCAAGAAAGTGATCAATTCCTATCGAGTGTGTCGTTTTGAGAAACACACGAGGTAGGAATCGCACTTTCTGCCGAGTGATAAATAGTGCTTTATACTACACCTTCGAGGAAAATAAAAAGCAGAATTAATTATTAATTGAAATCGCGCCCAATGATGTTGGTAAAACCTCATTGACCGCGCCAGCCTTTGGGTTCTTTTTTCAAAATATTGTTCGGAAATCGGAGGAGGCCTAATGGACTTGGAGTAAAAACTTTTTGTCTCGTTTGACCGAACGAAAATAACCATAGCTACCGGCCGATCTTTTAGGAAATTAAAAAAAAATAACACGTTAGAAATGGATTTCCATACACTTTTTCCTCCCGCTAAAACACGTGAGAAATGAAATTCCATAGAGTTTTTCCTCCCGGTTTCCTATAGGCCTGCAAAGACATACTTTCTATTCTATAAATGGAAAAGGAATAGGCAACTTTCCGAGCAGGTGTAGTATAAAATTGGTTGTCTGTAAAGTCGGTTTACTGACGATAGTTGAACGTGACAACGTCTTAAGAAAATACTGATGGAATGGTAGCATTTGATACTCGATCAAAACATGTAAATGTACTATAGTATAGCAGCTGTCCACGCAGACGCATCGCTCACTCAAGTAGGAGAGAGACGGATGTCGAGCGCTCTCGCTTGCACTTCAAGCCTTACATGGAACGCCTCAGAGCGAGGTAACGCCGCATGACGTCATAGCGAGGTAACGCCGCATGACGTCATGTTTTTTCGTGCGTGCAGCCGGCTCTATCAAAATCGAATTATAAGACGTTGTCACGTCAAAAACTTAACCTATAGCCACTAGGCAAACTCGACATAGAATGTTTGTATACAAAAATAAAATAAAATTTATTCAAAGAAACTCGTAAATAGACAATACTTATGTGCACTAAACAAATAAATACAGTTAAGTATAACGAATTAGCCTGATAAATAATAGATTCAGGCGTTACTTTGCTGAAATCCATTGTACAATATTATGATAAAACAATATTTAGTAACAATTCCGCGCAAAACCTTATCTGATAAGATCCTACAAAATGTAATCCGTGTGTACCGCCCGCCCTCCCACAAATTGACACTTACATACACTTACATTTTGTAGGATCTTATCAGATAAGGTTTTGCGCGGAATTGTTACTAAATATTGTTTTATCATAATATTGAATTAGCCTGAACTAGGTAATCCTGTGTTTCAGGCGACAAGAGTGCTCATCTATATATATATAAAAGAAAGTCTTGTGAGTTTCACTATTTATAACTCAAGAACGGCTTTACCGATATGGCTGGAAATTGGTGAGGAGGTAGCTTAGAGCCAGGAGACGGACATAGGATACTATTTATTCCGTGCGGTAGCATTCAAGTGTGACTTGACATAAACTCAAAAATAGAATAGGATAGAAATAACCTCAAAACGTTTCCATAGAAACAACGCGTGCGAAGCCGCGGGTAGAAGCTAGTTATTAGATAAAACAATCGCTTATTATTATTACAAAAAAGGCATTTAGTTTAATGTTGTTTAATTTAGTTGTATAATGTTACCTATTTGAGCCGTTTGGGGTGGAAACCCTTGGGGTCCTGGGGCACACGCAATATATGAAGACCTTACAAAACTTCTTATAGAGTCCACAGGTGATCGGAATGCTGGCTTCCATAGAGTAAAAACTCGCTGCTGTCTCAGCAGAGGGATAGTGTCATTCAACAATTTGACAATTTGTGTAACCAAAAACCGATCCATGTGTGTTTTGACAGCTCGTAAATACAGTGCCCTCACTCACACATTCGTATGATTGAATGTTGCAAGTGAATAGCATTTTCCCTAAAAAATTGGGTAACTGAAGCAAAGTTCCCATTAAGAAAATACTTCATTGTTTTTATCACCTACCTTTTTATGTTTGATATTACATTATTTCAATTTACTGAAGGTGTCAATAGTTTATTGTCAAATAGAAAAATCTAAAAAAAATCTATGAAAATCCATTTCCAACGTCTTGTTTTTTTTAATTTTACGAAATATCAGCCGGTACCTATGGTTACTATCATTCTACCTAGGTCAAACGACAAAAAGATTTTACTCCAAGTCTGCAAAATAAGATCGGCTCCGATAATTTTTGGAACAATAATTTAAAATAGACGGTCAAGTGCGTGTTCGGCCACGTGCAGTGTAAGTAGTTGCACGGTTCATGGCCTATCTAAACCAACTTATTTACCTGTTTTACACATACCTACCAAAGTACATTTTTTAAGTTGATTAGGATGACTATTAGGTACTCAACTAGTAAAGCATACTATAGCTTTGTAGTTTTCCTTTTAAAATCACTCCACCTACTACTAGCATTTTTTTCACAAATAATAATGCCCAACTTAGACAAATTACAGCATTCTAGTACTAATAGTCTCTCTGGACTAAGCTGCGGACGGATCGACGAACGTGGTGAACTATAAGGGTTCCTTGTTGACTACGGAACCCTAGAAAAGAACACGTGCACGTGCAAGTATTGCTACAGTTATGGTGATGGGATGGATTGCAATTTTAAATTTGAGTTTATTGCATTTGCGGTATCGAGGTTTTCCAGAATTTTAAAAATATCTGAGCGTCTGGTCAAAGCGGCAGCGCGGGACGCGAGAGCTGGTGAGTATTTGGCGCAGCGCACCAGCATTGCCATACAGCGGAGCAATGCAACCAGCGTAACGGGGACGCGACGACTGATATTGATATCGATAAGTTGAGATGCCTCTAGATTGTTTGCTACAGGCTACAGTTAGCTCAATTGTTTCAATTGTAAATACTAGTTCTAATCGTTTCCATTCATTGATTGTAATTTTCTTTGTAAAATAGTAATTTGAGTTTACATCTTGAATCTACTCAGAATATCGTCGAGTGACTGAAAATTCCAAAACTGTGATATTCCGCGTGTTATTCCCTCATGTTAGGACTTAGAAATCAAACTGATTCCCAAGTCCTAACATGAGGGAATTCCACTCTCTCCTCTACTATTTTTATACAGGGTGGAATTTTGTAATGCCACCTGGAGGGAAAGTACTCTTAATACTGTAGATAGAAAATTTTACTCAAAGAAAACATTCCTTTAATTTTGAAAAGAAAGAAAACTGCATTCAAAGATTTTCGAAAATTCGCTTGCCACACCCGGGAATCGAACCGACTATAATCTGTAAAAATTACACCCTGTGTTTTTATTGCATAGATCGGTCGGGTCAATTATAAGGATGAAATCTCTCTAACAAACTTAATAAATTAAATGAAAGAAAAACCATGAAATCTTAAATTATTTTAATTATTTACAGTAAAAAGTCAACTAACTACTAATAATTGGTTGCTCAAAAGGGGCTACATTTTCTTGGATACACAAATTTATTCTTCTAATGAATTCATTTCTAGTAACTTTTAATAACGTGTTGTTCAGAATTGAGAGTTGAAGTTCAGAATACGATTTATAATATGGTGAATATTATAAATCGTATTCTGAACTTCAACTCTCATTAGATTTTTTACATATCCTTACAAAAACAAAATCTAAAGGGGTGAGATCTGGTGATCTCGCAGGCCATCTGATTGTTCCGTTGGTACCAATCCAGGTATTAAAATGGTTATTAATGAAGGCAGTAGTGATTCTGCTGTTATGGGCTGAAGCACCATCTTGCTGTAGAATTATTTGGTTTCGCTCTGCCTCGGGGAAACCATTTAACTAATTTCTTAAGAGATCCAGTATTTTAAGATAGAAGAGTCTGCATTAGGTACAAACACGTGCAAATTTCAATCGTCTTATCTAAATATTAATCCGTCGTTTTAATGGATAAATGACGTCAATGATAATTATTAATTACTGACACAAGTACACTTTAAGTTAAAGTGCTTAACGTGACCCATTCAATTTATAATTTAAGATTTCATGGTTTTCCTTTCATTTAATTTATTAAGTTTGTTAGAGAGATTTCATCCTTATTATTGACCCTAACGATCTATGCAATAAAAGTACAGGGTGTAATTTTTACAGATTTTAGTCGGTTCGATTCCCGGGTGTGGCAAGCGAATTTTCGAAAATCTTTGAATGCAGTTTACTTTGTTTTAAAAAATAAAGGAATGTTTTCTTTTAGTACAATTTTCTAATTACAGTATTAAGAGTACTTTCCCTCCAGTACAAAATTCCACCCTGTATACCTAAGTACCTACTAAGTAACAAAACCTGGGTATTTTTTTCCCAATGCATAGCAACATTTTCACGAAAATGGTGGACGAAATTTTTAAATTTATTTATGAGTTTTGATGACTGTTTTAGGCAAAATTACAAACGGAATATTAGTACTTACCGGTGGAATGAGATATTTGCGGTATTATTTTTCCGGTTACTGGTGTTTAAACATCCATGCACCGCACAACACATCATTTTTATATTTTTATGTGAGAGCTGCTTTCCGTCTCATTTGAAGTATTGTACTAACGGCTCAAAATGAAAATTGCGACGATCCGTCGCAATTTTTTAGACTTACCTCGTTTGTGTCAACTATCATTCCAAGTCTTCTTCTTCTAAGCTGGCTTCTATTTCGGTCAACGAATTAGCATTGCCTTTCAACGTGGCAATGCTGCCAGCATTCTGGGCACTCTGTCTTCTGGTCACGGCTTAGATTTTTATTAAATAGATATACTCGTTAGTGTAAATACTAGTTGTAATTGTTTTGTTCTATTACTAGTTTCTACTCACGACTTCGCACACGTTGTTTTTGTGAAAATGTTTAAAGGTTTTTTCTATCCTATGGGAACTGATTTGTGGGATAGAAAGTAGCCTATGTTTGATTCCAGGACTAAAGCTACATCTATGCAAAATTTCAGCCCGATTGGTTCAGTGGTTTTGGCGTAGAGGTAACAAACATCCATCCATACATCTAAACATCCAAACTTTTGCATTTATAATATTAGTGTGATTCTAATTTTCTATGTGCTAAATAAATGTAAGATTACGTGGCTTCTATTTAATATCATACATGCGAAAGTTTGGATGGATGTATAGATGGATGTTTGTTACCTCTTCACGCCAAAAGTACTGAACGGATCGGGCTGAAATTTTGCATACATGTAATTATTTAATTAAAAATGTGCTGTGGTTACAATTGCAGTTGTATTATTTAATTGTTTTAATTGGACCTGGGAACTTTACTATGGTGCCGTGGTCCAACTGCAAAGATAGTTGCACCACGGCCCCTAGTAAAGGCCCGTAGTCCAGCTAATTGGACAGAGCAGTTGTACCACTGCCCCGAAACGGTAAATTTAATCGAATTTCTGGAATTAAACATACTTTTTACCCCATAAATCAGTTCCCATGAGATAGAAATAACCTTTAAACGTTTCCATAGAAACAACGCGTGCGAAGCCGCAAGCAGCAGCTAGTATTTTTAAATAAATTGAGAATGTTCTACCATCTCATTATCCTAAATCACACTGCAATTTATTAAAACTCACCTTAAAATAACCGTATAACTATCCCCATCCTTTAAATCCTTGATTTCATCCTTATGCTTGATATTGTTCATTTCAACTACCGCTGGATTCTCTCCCTTCAGCAGCCAATCTCTGGCCGTTGGCTCCTCCTTCGCCTCAGGGTTCAACGCATTCGAAGACACCACACTCACAGTGTTGTTATGGTTGGCTTTTGGACTCGGCGGTATCTGACCATCTCTCATATGATGGTCATCATGGGTATCCGTGTCAATTTCATCATAGCAGTACGGGTATTCTGAATACTTATGCTTGCATGTTTTCGTTGTCGGGTCACTTTTCTCATCTTTCTTGAAGATTTTCATTATTGATGTCGTGTTATTTGTTATTGGTGCTTTGGAACCTCCGGAACAGCCACCTCCCGTCTCGTCTTTCAAAACCCTTACTCTAGACGGAAGCTTATCATCATCCAGCTTCTGTTTTCTTTTCCTCCATTCAACAACGACCGTCAGTCCCTTCTCTGTAAAGTAGAAGAAGACAACACCTAGCATGGCTGCTAGTCCTTTCCACATGCCATCATCATGGGAAACCTCAACATCACCATGGCTATGGCTATGGGGTGCCATTGCATGGGGCATCAAATGCAACAGAGCATCACCACAAAGAGTTCCAACTGCCAATGCAACCAGGAATTGCAATAGATGGTTGTAATATGTTTTATGCATGATAGGTATAACGGCTACCCCGAGCAACCCACATGCACTGATCGCTAGAATACTTAGAGATGAATATAACCATACAGCGAACATATTTTTGTTGTAAGCGTTCTGAGTTTCTAAGTCTGTCTGTTCTGTGCTTCTGGCGCTTCTCTGTATATTTGATTCTTTGACACATCCTGTTCTTTCTATGCTTGTGTTTGCTAATTTCTGGTAGAGGAGGATGGGGCAGATTGTTTGAAGGGTGTCTTCTGATATAAGTGTGTGTGGGTCTTCGTTGTGTGTGTGGTCGGCGTGACCGTGGTCGTGGTCGGTTGGTTTTAATCTTGTGTTGACGGTTGTGATTAGTTCTTGGCTTGAGACGCACTGGAAAAGAAATGGTTAGGTTAGTTATTGGGTTTTATTTTTTAGGCTGCCGTACTCGAAGGGTGAAAACGGATTTTTTATAGTAAACATGTGATTCTGGAAATTTCAGATATCATCTAGTCTCACACTAGTTCATAGTTCTTTATTAATAACTTAAACATGTTACAGGTCACTTATTACTGAGTTATGTAAAGAATACACACTACACACTGATATATTGTGTAAGAACTACTGATTAATCTGATTACTCACGGAAAAAAATTAAAACTTTTGCTTATTTTGTCTATAGACCAACAGTTATAAATATTGTAATATAAAGAAAATATATATTTGTAAAACGTTATGAAACGTTTACGAATAAACTGTTATCCCGGGTACAGACCAAGCGAGCGATAGCAAGCGAAGGCTAACGAACGAACGCGACAGAATCAGTGTGCACGTCATCGCGAAAGATAGCGAGCTCAAACGAGGGCCTTCGTTCGCCTTCGGCCGTGCTCCGGCAGCTGTCGCTACATAAAAAAAAATAGAACGAACGTACCGATCGTGGAATCCCACTCGTTTGCATTCGCTCGCTAGCGCTCGCTTGGGTTGTATCCACCATTACACTTTATCATCCCTTGCAGGTCTTTCGAAATATGGTAATTATGTAATTATGTTCACACTAAATATATTACTCAAAGAAACATAGCTAGTGCAACAGAAATCCTTATGATAATAATTAACTATACAGGGCATTACAGGGTGCCAAGGAAAGAATGTAACTAAGCCGAAAGAGGGTGATCTGGAATCCGAGTGCATCAACATGTGAATAAAGATATTTAGATTTTTTTTTGTTTGAAAATATTTTGGAATTATTGCAAAATATTTCACAAACTTTTTGTTTGTTTTTTCAGCAAAACTATTGTTTTGTCATGAAATTATACAAAAAATTATGTAAATCCTTAGAAATTTCAAAACAATAATAATTATGTAAGAATACACGTAAAAGAACACGAATATGAAGAGAAAACGTCTTAATTTATTTTCAAAATAAATTCAAAATATCGTAGAACTAAACGTTGACCCCCTTGATATAAATTATTACTCATCAAGTGGCGAAATAAAGAGATGAAGTTAGAAATTAATACCAAATCGACTTGAATTTTTTTATCAAATGAGCGAATTCCTGGTTATTTGACATTACAATAATGTAATAGGAACATAATGGCTATGGAGCTCATCCTCAACCTCAACAGCCTGAATTGGTCCACAACTGGACACAGGCCTCCCCCTGATAAGCGCCTTATTGGCTTTTATCACATGGGGGTAATGCCCATAATCCCCACGCTGGGCATGTGGGTTGGCGCTCATCAAATAGTTTAAATCCCATAATTTAGTCATTCGCTAACACGTTCAGTGCCGAACCTGCGTTTGGTTACATTCGTAAGCATTATGTGAAATTAGAATTGAAATTAGGATTAAAATTAGAACTGTGTTAAGACTCAATTCTAGACTCCCCGAGGTATTTTTCAAAGGGGTTACAAAAGCAAAGAAATATTAGTGGAAATTATTTAAAAACTGGTTTGATCGGAGCAAATAACAATGGTTCGAAAATAGTTTTTAGTTTTGACAGATTGCATACATGACAAGAATAATAATCGCCAAACTTTTTGTCCTCTAGCGTACCACGTGATAAAGATGCGCAGATAGATAGATAGATAGAAAACACTTTATTATACCACACAAATACAGAAAACAATACAGAGAAAAGCTTAGAAAAAAAAAGGAAGTATAAAGGGCGGCCCTATCGCTGAAAGCGATCTCTTCCAGGCAACCTTGGGATGGACTGGAAATTAAAGAACAAAAAAGACGGTGGCACTGAATAAATATAATAGATACCTATTTAAGGAAAACGAAACAAATACTTACACTACATACCTACAAAGATTAATAATAAACTTACATAAACATAAAATAAGGTTCTCTAACTCTTTACAAGTACTCTTCGCAGAACGCAATTCTCATGCCAAATTGGTAGGCGGTTACTTTCTGGACAGTCGCCTCGATTATTCACTGTGATGCGAGTTTTTGTTACAAACAATGAGCGAGATAGAGCTGTACGAAGCTGTACCTATCTCTTTCGCCTGCTGCGTTGTCGGCGGCATATGAATTACAAGCTTCTACCCGCGGCTTCGCACGCGTATTTTCGGTATAATAAGTAGCCTATTGTTTAAGTTAGGCTACGTTCTAAGTGTATGCCAAGTTTTGGAGACATTTGACAAACTTTCGGCTTTATAACATTACTAGTTTCTGCCCGCGGCTTCGCACGCGTATTTTCGGTATAATAAGAAGCCTATTAGGTATCTAAGTTAGGCTTTGCTCTAAATGTACGTCAAATTTCAGTAGTTTTGATCTGTTTAGTAGTTTTGGAGATCCTAGGCAACAAAAATTCAGATTTCACACCATTCGGCTTCTTAAGGCGGTACCCTACCTCGTTATTGTGTGAAGAGGATAGGCATAGGATTTCGCGTTCACAGGAGCGGGACTAGACGTGTGCGCCGCGCCGACCCGCCGCCGCCGCCGGCAAATTTTCCACGCCGCCGCCGCCGATCGGCCAATCGGCGTGAAATCGGCGTGGAACGTATTCTTTTAGACGCTTTGAAAACTCCCTTATTTTATTGATTATTACATTGTCCAACACCTGCTACCTACAACCAAGTTGTAGTCAAAGAAGAAACTGTGCCGCGCCATGATGTCAAAGGGTGCCGCGATGTCAAAGGGCACCGCGAACCGAACGGTATCAAAAGTCGCCGCTGATTCAGACAGATACACAGGTGCCGATATAGAGTTGGAGGGGACACCGTAGGAAAATAAACTTTATCAAATATCAAGACAATTCCACTAGAAAGATTCAGACTAAATTTATATTGCATTAATTGCATTTAATTATTTTCAAAAACTTACGAAGTTACCACAAAGGCACAAACACTGTAAGGGGTACGAAACGTCAGAGTTTTAAATATTTTTAAATTTCGAAACTGGCTTTCTAAATCCGGAAGGTCAATTTCGAAAGTTCGAAGTAAAGACAGAAAATTTAACTTTTACTCTCCTGCCCCTTTACACATAAAGTTAGAATCGGAAAAGTGATTTACCTAATCCAAAACATACGAAAATAATTTGATGACGTACCACATTAAGTGTCACCGACGCGCTTGCACTGCACGTATGCAACGAGCGCCCGTCCGAGTCGTATCGCTGAAGCCTGGCAGAGAACTGTTTAACCTACTTCTATAATTTTACGTTGTTGTAATTATCACAGATCATGATAATTACAATTGAAACAAATGAGCTAACTACAGACTGTTGCAAACAATCTACAGCAGGGCACGGGGATTGTTGTCTAGGATAGAATAGAGAAAAATTACGTCACTTTGTCAACGAATGCGTAAATTGTTTGAAAGTCAATCCTTTTACGTCTATAATGTACGCAATGTATGACGATGCGATGTCGATAATGTCTAACAACCCTAGATAATAATATCCATGCTTGGCCTAGAGGTAGCTCAAATGATCCATATCAATACCAGTCGGAAGCGTCCCCAAGAGGCTGGCTGCATTGCCCCGCTGTATGCCTATGCTGATGCGCTGCGCCAGATACTCACCAGCTCTCGGGTCACGTTTCGCTTCGACTCAACGCTCAGATAATTTTTAAGAAACCCGATGAACTAGAGGTCTCGACTCCAAGGGGAGCAAATGTGTAGGCTCTGTCGAGACCTGCATGTTTGCGCCTCTTTTGATCTTCAGCCAAAACTTCCCCGCACCTGCCCTCACGGATGTTCTCGGAACATGGGAAGGCGCTAGTGTGTCGACGTATGTAGCATACCGTCGAACCGCAACAGACCATTCAGTTTTAGAATAGCTGGTACGTTAGCGATGACAAAGAGTCTTTGTCATCGCTAACGTACCAGCCGGCTGGTATGGCGAGATATTCCACCGGCGGCCCTAGTACACGATAATCCGTGATGATCAAGCTGTTCGACAGCAATACCGCACTGGCATTGGCATTGATGAGGCGCGCAACATCTTGCACCCAACCAAAGACTTGTTCGATACGGAAAGTTAAAGTACCAGTGTTATATGAATCAAATGCTTGCAACCAATGTTCTGACTGCCATTTACTTAATTAAATGTTTACATTTACGTAAGTTGATAATAAACCCCTAAAAAAGTTAGGGCATCTAGCGTTTTGCCGCTGAGAGAGCTCCTCAGGCGGTTACCAATGTAGCCAGCCGCTGAGAAAGCTCTCTCAGCTTCAACACTGGTCGCATTTCACTCTTTCATAGCACGCGTGCGTTCCGCGACTGCGTAAGGTGCCTTATTTGCGTGGGTAAATGATCGAAACAAAAAAAATTAGAAAGTTTGAATTTGTGGCCACCAAATACGAACTTAAAAAATGGCCAAAAAAGGCTATGAACTTCGAATTTACGAAACTTCGAAGTTTCGAAATGCACCTCCTAATGTACTCGTACGAGTATATTATAATGTATATCAGTTATCTAGTATAGTACCCATAACATAACACAAGCTCTGCTTAGCTTGGGGCTAGATAATGCTGTGTGTATTGTCCAGCATTATTTATTTATTACTTATACCTACGCGCCGATTTCACGCCGAAATCACGCCGCCGCCGCCGATTTCAGGCCGGCGCCCGCCGCCGATCATTTTAACGTCGGCGCACACGTCTAAGCGGGACAGAGCAAAGCGGCGTAAGCCCAAAAATCAAGTTTTTAGTAGTTATTTGCTCCCCACAAACATTAGAATAGTTAATTGAAAAAAAGGCAACATATAAAATGTTCTTTATACTTAGT
Organism: Eupithecia subfuscata; assembly: GCA_963564075.1. NCBI lineage: Eukaryota > Metazoa > Arthropoda > Insecta > Lepidoptera > Geometridae > Eupithecia > Eupithecia subfuscata. The sequence goes on along the minus strand of OY751124.1, from coordinate 8,628,769 downwards.
TCAATTACTATGCTTAATTAGATCGTATCATTTGTGTTTATTGAGAAATTAGGGTTTTAGTAAAAAATTAGAGGTAACTTTGCGATTTTTTTCTATCGAGAAAATTTTATGGAATCGTGTTTTCGAAACATATGATCGATAGAATAAGTCCTGAACTTTACCATATATAAATTTCAAAGTTAAATATTCAGTAGTTTGGAAGATATGGAGGTCCGACGGAGTTGAAAATAAGCAATTTGAGGTTGTATACGCCCTTAATATAAGTAGGATATGCATGAATGCGCTTGCGCAAACTTCTCACTTTCGCCGCCTATCACCGGAGATGTTTGGCGGCTACTATACAAGTCTATGCAACATAATCGCAACATTATAACGCAGTTGCAGATCCTCTAAACAAATTATGTCATAAAAACAACAAAGTATCATAGGATACGTCATGCCCTATATTAAAACCATTGCCTTGGTTGTATAATTCATCCATTGATATCGGTGCAAGGGCACTAATATATTGCATACATTATTGTTGACTAGTTTTTGTTCGCGGCTTCGCACGCGTTCTTTCAGGGATAAAAAGTAGCTTATAGATACTTTACGCTGAGTCAACGAAGATAATTGTTTCAGGTTATTTAGGTTATTGTTTCATGGAAACGTTTTAAGGTTCTCTTTTTTAATGGATCATAGACCTTCGTTTGACCGCAATCTCCCCTGATGAAAAGCGAAGATGTGGCTGAAGGTTCAGAAGACACCTATTCACTCTTTATCTTGAAGAGAGCGAGAAACAGAAGCAAACAGCGAGTTCCATGGGTTATGGGATGAAGGGGGTCTAGATCTACATCTGTGCAAAATTTCAGCTCGATCCGTTAAGTAGTTTTGGCGTGAAGAAGTAACAAACATCGATCCATCCATCCAAACATTCGCTTTATAACATTAATGTAAAACACGTGGCTAAACATGTGACATTATGTATAATTGATTATTCATGATTATTCATTTATTTGGACTATGAGAAGATTTAAATTAGCAGTAATTTATGTCGGAACATTAAGGATAAGATGCGGCGGGAACCGAACGTCCGTCGGCCGTCGTGAAGGTCTAGTCCTGCCAATATCCTGTTGAACCCAATTAGGTTCATAGCCAAGTGTTATTTAGTTACTTACATTGACAACATCGTCCTTCTGCCCATACAAATAAGGTCGACTCTCGGTCTTCTGTCCTCCCTCGATAAGATCGTGAAGGTCTAGTCCTGCCAACATCCTGTTGAACCCAGTTAGGTTCATAGCCAAGTGTTATTTAGGTACTTACATTGACAACATCGTCCTTCTGCCCATACAAATAAGGTCGACTCTCGGTCTTCTGTCCTCCCTCGATAAGATCGTGAAGGTCTAGTCCTGCCAACATCCTGTTGAACCCAGTTAGGTTCATAGCCAAGTGTTATTTAGGTACTTACATTGACAACATCGTCCTTCTGCCCATACAAATAAGGTCGACTCTCGGTCTTCTGTCCTCCCTCCCTCGATAAGATCGTGAAGGTCTAGTCCTGCCAATATCCTGTTGAACCCAGTTAGGTTCATAGCCAAGTGTTATTTAGTTACTTACATTGACAACAACGTCCTTCTGCCCATACAAATAAGGTCGACTCTCGGTCTTCTGTCCTCCCTCGATAAGGTCGTTAAGGTCTAGGCCTGCCAACATCCTGTTGAACCCAGTTAGGTTCATAGTCAAGTGCTATTTAGTTACTAACATTGACAACATCGTCCTTCTGCCCATACAAACAAGGTCGACTCTCGGTCTTCTGTCCTCCCTCGATAAGGTCGTGAAGGTCTAGTCCTGCCAACATCCTGTTGAACCCAGTTAGGTTCATAGTCAAGTGCTATTTAGTTACTAACATTGACAACATCGTCCTTCTGCCCATACAAATAAGGTCGACTCTCGGTCTTCTGTCCTCCCTCGATAAGGTCGTGAAGGTCTAGTCCTGCCAACATCCTGTTGAACCTAGTTAGGTTCATAGCCAAGTGTTATTTAGGTACTTACATTGACAACATCGTCCTTCTGCCCATACAAATAAGGTCGACTCTCGGTCTTCTGTCCTCCCTCGATAAGGTCGTGAAGGTCTAGTCCTGCCAACATCCTGTTGAACCCGGTTAGGTTCATTGTCATGGTGTGGGCATCGCCGTATAAAGTGAATATTTGCGCGATGTAGGTATTCGGGTTTACTTCTGTGTCCCGTTTCGTTCTACCTCTGATTTTTTGTAGTTTCTGAAAGGAGAAATATAATTGGTTAATATAAGAAGCAAGAAGAGGATCTCTGGTGGATCAAAGCAGCCGTCGAATGATGGTCAAGAGATTATGTGGTCTAGAGGGTCACCTGTTCGATGGTCGAACGACATTGTGAGGGCGGTAGAGTCAGTGGATTAGTTAGGCACACTACAACCCACTGCTGGGAAGACTAAATCATCATCATCATCATCATCAGCTCATGTATAATATACGATGTGGACGACATATTATGTCGTCCACTGCTGAACATAGGCCTCCCCGAAACGACGCCACGTCTTCCCACACTCCGTGTCGCACTGCATCGTGGTCGCCACTCGAGAACCTTTAGTCCCCAACGGTTATAATATAAGAGTATATATCTCTACTTTTTCACGCCACTCACGACAAAGAACACAAATCACGTGTGGGTCTTGTGACAGCCGGATCCACTGACTTTATACTGCCCTGACTCACAGTACAAGATAATACAAAATAATTACTGCTCAATCATATCTTGGTCTCTGTCAAAAATTACTCTTTCGTAAGAAGGCTCTCTAGCCAACAATTACTCTCAACAGTCACTCTCGGAGTCTTCAATTCTAGAGTGAATGAGTTCCTTCTGGGGAAGCGTGCTCCATCTTACGCCACTACTTCACTGTGAGATGGTGGTTGACGCTTTACCGTCACCAATAAAAAAATCTACAGAAATGAAGCGCAAACTTCTGAGACCTGTTAACCAGACTTTTTAAGCGGTAAGGGCGAATGTGCACTACAAGGAATTTTACTGTCCGGCAGTCCGATTTTTTACGGTCCGAAGTGGCATGAGAAAAACGGATGATTGGCTTGTGCACTTGTCCGTCTTTACTCGGATGATACGCCTCAGTTTAGCTCCGTCTTTTCAGTCTCTTTTCAGTCGATGTTACGATCGTACTCGCCAAAATCTTGCAAAAAGTCGTACATATACGATTTAAATTGTACAAATGGCAGCCCTGGGGAAGGGCCAACAAAACGCACAGCGTCCTCCTTCCCCGCGCCCGCACCGCCCGCTCATGAAAACGGACGTAGTGCACAAGCATAAACACGTTTTCATTGCTGTCATTTCGGACCGGAAAAAACCGTTCCGGAATGGGGAAAAGTAAAATATCGGACGGTAAAATTACGTATAGTGCACAAACTAGTATATACATTATATGACGTGCCATATCGGACCGTAAAAAATCGGACTGCCGGACAGTAAAATTCCTTGTAGTGCACAATCGCCCTAAGCATCGATGTAAGTAAATTTCGGGAGCTCTCTATTATTCATTATCTTCTCGAAAGTGAAACGCTCAAATTAGGTCCAATCAACAGGCCATTTGTTGAGTTAGCGCTGGCTGGGAGAACGTACTATATCTATAATTTTACTTATTAGTATGGCGGTAAGGCAAAGTTACTACATACCTGATGATACCGCTCCCTAGATTCCAGTTTCCTCCGATCCACCACCGGATGATGCTCCGGCTGTACAGCATCGTACGTGCGTACCTCGTGCGCGTCCACGTGCGAGCCGCACGTGTGCGCGGCACACAGCAGACAGAACATGCATACTGTCACTATGTGGTGAGACATTTTAGCTTACTCTATTTTAGCTTATAGTTAGTTTGGCATAGCCTGATCTGTGGACAAAGAGAAGGGTAGGTTTAGTTTTAAGTTATACTTAATATAACATAACTCACAAGAACAAAATAAAAAATTTAAACCCCCCCAACAGATTTTCATTAAACATGGCTAAGAACACTCGGGATAAAATTATCCTCCTTACGTTTGTCAAAAAACGATCAAGTACATTAAATCTAATAATTTCATCGCTGTCTTTAACCCATAATTTTACATTGGTTTTTAATTTTACGGCACGAAAACGAGCCCCCGGGAATAAAATTTTATTTGTTTGTTTATTGTTTGTTTATTTGCTTAGTAACTAACACGATTTTTAAAAACCAATTACACTAGTTACATAGAGTGAAAAAGCATCATTTATCTAGTCTAAATTAAAATTATTATAAAACTTGTAAAACATTTTAAAAATAAATCCATATATATTTATGGGACTACCTTGAGAGCGGTCTCTTTACAATAGCAAAAAAAAATCAAAATCGTTCCATAATTAACAGAAATCGACAAACACACATACATAGAACCTCCTTTTTCGAAGTCAGTTAAAAACATACACGTCGACTCGATAATTTTTAATCGGTTGAAAACTGTATTCTAAGGTCAAGTCAAAGTCATTCCATTCATTGTTAGGTACGGGAGGTAAAGTCAATGATTGTTAGGTACGGGACCCATGCAAATCCATTGTCCTCTGAAATGAATTCATCAACGGCGCGGCATTGTCTTGTCACCGTAATCTCCGTGACAGGCAGCTGCGCAAACGCATACAACATGTACATTACTATGTATAATAATCGTCAATCTTCTTGTCCTTTAACGAACCACGTGAAAAAGATGCGCAGAACGAAAATCTTCGGTCAAAATGGTGTGATTTTACGGTCATATAAAACTAAAGAGAATAAATGAAAACTTTGAAGGATTAATGATTTTTTCCAACGCACGTTTTTCCCTTGCACTTGGTTTGGACCAAGTTCAAGGGAAAAACGTGCCGACGCACGCGCTATTACTCTCCGGAAAAGCCATGAAACTTTTAGTTTTCAGTGTAAAACGTAACCAAACACTCCCTTGCACTTGGTCCAAATAGCGCTATCACTCTCCGGAAAAGCCATGAAACTTTTAGTTTTCAGTGTAAAAAAACCAAACACTCCCTTGCACTTGGTCCAAATAGCGCTATCACTCTCCGGAAAAGCCATGAAACTTTAAGTTTTCAGTGTAAAACGTAACCAAACACTCCCTTGCACTTGGTCCAAATAGCGCTATCACTCTCCGGAAAAGCCATGAAACTTTTAGTTTTCAGTGCAAAACGTAACCAAACACTCCCTTGCACTTGGTCCAAATAGCGCTATCACTCTCCGGAAAAGCCATGAAACTTTTAGTTTTCAGTGCAAAACGTAACCAAACACTCCCTTGCACTTGGTCCAAATAGCGCTATCACTCTCCGGAAAAGCCATGAAACTTTTAGTTTTCAGTGCAAAACGTAACCAAACACTCCCTTGCACTTGGTCCAAATAGCGCTATCACTCTCCGGAAAAGCCATGAAACTTTTAGTTTTCAGTGTAAAACGTAACCAAACACTCCCTTGCACTTGGTCCAAATAGCGCTATCACTCTCTGGAAAAGCCATGAAACTTTTAGTTTTCAGTGTAAAACGTAACCAAACACTCCCTTGCACTTGGTCCAAATAGCGCTATCACTCTATGGAAAAGCCATGAAACTTTTAGTTTTCTGTGTAAAACGTAACCAAACACTCCCTTGCACTTGGTCCAAATAGCGCTATCATTCTCCGGAAAAGCCATGAAACTTTAAGTTTTCAGTGTAAAACGTAACCAAACACTCCCTTGCACTTGGTCCAAATAGCGCTATCACTCTCCGGAAAAGCCATGAAACTTTTAGTTTTCAGTGTTAAACGTAACCAAACACTCCCTTGCACTTGGTCCAAATAGCGCTATCACTCTCCGGAAAAGCCATGAAACTTTTAGTTTTCAGTGTAAAACGTAACCAAACACTCCCTTGCACTTGGTCCAAATAGCGCTATCACTCTATGGAAAAGCCATGAAACTTTTAGTTTTCAGTGTAAAACGTAACCAAACACTCCCTTGCACTTGGTCCAAATAGCGCTATCACTCTCCGGAAAAGCCATGAAACTTTTAGTTTTCAGTGTTAAACGTAACTAAAACAACCATTACCGTAAAACTGTCAGTTAGTCTGTCAATGACAACGTTTAGGAGTCAACTGACCGTATAATTCGACACAGTACAATCTCAAGGCAGTAGGACAACCTTCCTATTGAGCTAGGTATAGGTCACCTTGCTTTTTCCTGATAGTTTTTCTGTTTTCCTAGTGTGGGTCATTTTGAGGTTCTATCTTCGGCTGTATGTATATTTTTTTATGTATGTGAATTATGGACCGATTTTGAAAATTCTTTCGCTATTGTATAGAAAATGGTCCCAAAGTGGTCCCATAAAAATATATTAGAAAAGCGCATACGAAGCCGCGGGCAGACGCTTATTATTTTATAAATGCACTGGCATTGTCAAATAGCGACACTAATAAGTAATTATTTACAGCGCATGAAATATAATTCACCATGATAACATAATTATTATTTACTAATTACATAACCTTACTCTAACCTCAAGACGATACATAAAATAAAGTAAATTATGTTAATTGATACGTCAAATTAAAAAATAACATGGCCTTAAAATTTACCCGGGTTTTTAAAAATTGTTTAAAAATAAACTACTAATAAGCTTATGCCCGAAACATTGCAGGACCACACTGGATGCCACTGGCTCAAGAGAGGAATAAATGGCATACTTTGAAAGAGGCCTTCATCTTAACAGGGGTTCTCGAAAAAGAAACCTAGGATAATGTTTACCTAGATAGAATGAAGTATAATGATTAATTATGATATCTATCAGAATAATAAGGATAACAATTTAGTTTTTTTTTCTATGTGTAACCGATTTTTTCGCAATAAAGAACGTGAAACGTGCACACTGAGTAATCACCCTAAGACTTTGACTTCTATTAATTAAGAAATGGATAATTTAATTTGATGAATTAATTAACTTGATTGTAATTGTATATTTATGGTATTATTATTAATATTATTAAAGGATATTCTGTACCTACATTGTATCCTTTAATTTGTATTTTCACATGCAATCCATAATAATTTAAATTCTATTATATCGGGCAGGTTTTGGTAATCCGAAAATCAGTAATTTATAATTTCTTCACTAAAAAAATTACTTTTAATGCTCGCCATGGACCAAAACCTACAGGGCACTTCCCGTTCACCTAGAATCATAAAATTTGGTAAGAAGCAAGGCATAGCACAAATAACGAGAAAAATCTCAAAACCGTATATTTGTCGTTTATTAACAAAAAATCATAATTTTTGATTCTCTCCCTCGACCAAAATATACAGGGTACCTACTTCATGTTGACCTAGATACATGTTTTTTGGCAAGAAAGAAGGTCTTACAATTAAACGGAACCCTTGTTGCGCGAGTCCGACTCTCACTTAACGTTTTATTATCATTTGTGATGTGTAATATTCTCATTAATAAATGAGTATGAGTATGGACTGTACCAACTGTTTGTGTACACACTGTGAGACATGGAAAGTGCTCTGGTCTACATAACGTCGCTAACAAGGCTGGAATCAGTGCAAGTAGACTGAAATAACGGACGATACGCCAAGTGGTCACCACTCACTAACTGGTCACTATTAATTTTTGCTACGTAAACAACTTAGGAAATTTTTAGATTTTGACGACCTCTGTGGCGCAGCGGGCGAAGGTCTGCCTGCGACGCAGGAGGTTGCGGGTTCGATTCCCGCCTCGGGACAAATGTTTGTACGATCTGCAGATATTTGTTTAGGGGGTCTGGATGTTTATCTATGTATAATAAAAAATATCTATCTATGTAGTCTATTGTATTATGTATAACAGTTATCTAGTACCCATAACACAAGCTCTGCTTAGCTTGGGGCTAGATAATGCTGTGTGAATTGTCCAGCATTATTTATTTATTTATTTAATTAGTGTGATAGAATGCATAAACTACCCGAATTCTACAAACGTTATCACGTTAACGTTAACGACGTGAACAGCGGCGGCCTTGCCCTTCAAGGTTCGAGTACAACCGTACACGAATTGTACTAATAAAGTTATTTAGATGTGAAATTGGACTTCAACAGTTTTAGACTTCCGCAAAGTAACATTAAGTTCTCATAATGTTACGTATGTATCAATCAATTGCTCTCCTTAGAGTCGAGACCCTAGGTCCGTGGGGTACCGAGGCTCTTCCGGTTTTTAAAAAAATATCTGAGCGTCTGGTCGAAGCGACGCGTGACCCGAGAGCTGGTGAGTATCTGCGCAGCGCATCAGCATTGCCGTACAGCGTGGCAATGCAGCGTAGCGGGGACGCGACGACTGGTATTGATATGGATTATGGATCAGTTGAGCTACCTGTAGATTGTTTGCAACTTTTTTGTAGTACCGCTGATAGTATTTTATGTTTATTAATAATCATTATCTATTAAAGCAAACATCATCTCAAATTATTATGGCAAACTGTAAAACAGATGATAATGCCAAAGATGCAATAATCGATGGAATCTAATTTTCGCGCAGTTGACTGAATAAAGATTGAAGGTTTTGGGATGTGGTATTGGAGAAACGGTTGCGCATGCCACGGACAGCAAAATATTGTATTAGAATTGCATTCTCAGTGGACATCGGAGGAGGAATTAAAGCTTGCAACGGGTGAACTCAAAAATCCACTACCGCGTGGCTTTCATTGAACGTGAGCTACTACATTAGCGTGTTTTTCTGGATCAAAAGATCCTGTAAATCTAGTTACAGTTCTATGCGCCAGTTATTAACTACGACAGAGATATCTCCACCAGTGTATTTTCAAGAGTTTGCGAAAGTTATTTTATAGTTTTTGGCTGCAGGTTGCCGAAATCTGCTATATTTGGCTACGTTTGCCCCACATAACAAGGTTGAAGTGGCTATTTTAGCAAATGAAAACTAACTAAGGTCTTATTTCACCGTTGCAATTGAATTCGCGTTCAATAGATAAACTCAGTTTAGCGCTTTTAACAAGTTCGGCACATTTTTCGACATAAAGTTGATCCGGTTCCAACGTTAAACCTAGTTCAAAAGCTGTCACGTCACACAATAGGCATTGCGAATTTAAACTCGATCAAGCAAGAAATTGATTGCAACCATCAGCTAGGCAATCGCCAACTGAACTACGGTTTCTGCTAAGTTTTTCGTAAATCAAGCATGTTATCACACTAATATTATAAATACGAAAGTTTGGATGGATGGATGTTTGTTACCTCTTCACGCAAAAACTACTGAACGGATCGGACTGAAGTTTTGCATACTTACAGGTAATTCTAATCCTGGAATCAAACTTAAGACTACTTTTTATCCCATAAATCAGTTCCCATGGAATAGAAATCACCTTTAAACGTTTCCATAGAAACAACGTGTGCGAAGCCGCGGGCACAAAATAGTTTACTATGAGTTGATAACAAAAAACAAGACAAACACCGAGTGATAAAAATTGCCAAACTTGGTACATTACATGTGATATCGTGAACTAGTTAAAATATATAATCTAGTTTACACCGTATCGCACGAAACTTCGTTCTTTCGTTATCAATTACATACTTGTACAGGGTGTTTCATTTACAATTTTCAACTTTTATTTTAACAGACTTTGAAAAAAGGAGTTTCTATGTTCGTCGATTTCTGTGACAATTATAGACCAATTTTGAAAATTTTGAAAGTCGATGTTTAGGGTCCCCATTTTCTGTTTGTCTGTGGATAAAATCCGCCCACAGATAATAACATTGTCAAGGAGTAAAACTTATCTTTAAAAACTGGTTGTGAACAAGAATAAAAAAGTTTGATTTTATGTTCGTTTCGTTGGTTTCGTTTTATCATAGAACGACCTTAATAACATAGTGAGATAACTTCATTGTCTATGATAATCTGTTAAATCAATAAACACATAGGAAATAGAAAACCGAGGCAAGGTGAGAAGTGTTTTTGATTACGATAAAATATTGTATGCACCATCAATGAGTCTTTATAATTTTATCAATAACTACTTTTTGCTAGCGGTTTCACTCATTCACGTAGTAGGTAGGTACTTTGTTGTGTACTTTCGATAGAGAACAAAAAAAATTAAGTGAAGAGAAAATCAATAAAACTTATTTTTTATTTTTAATATTATAAAATTATCATGTATAATTTGTGCTTATTTTGTAAGCCTAAGGAAATAATGTTACTGAAATCTAAATCTGAAATCTTGGATTAAACCTAGTTAAGGCGAATAGTAGGGTGGATAGTGGCGCCACTACATATTTAATTTTATAATTACGTTGTACAAAGGAATTATCAAAAAATCGGACTGCGCGTAGACGATATCTATCATAAGCTTTTTTTAAATGTATCTTTAATAGTTTTGTACTGTATTATTTAGGTAGACACTTGTTTCAAGAGCTTAGTTCCTATTGGTGGCCACCAAGCTCTCCAAACAAGGTTTTTGATTGAATAACACAAAACAAAATTATTACAGATACATTTAAAAAAAGCTTATGATAGATATCGTCTACGCGCGGTCCGATTTTTTGATAATTCCTTTGTATAACGTAATTATAAAATTAAATATCCAGTGGCGCCACTATCCACCCTACTATTCGCCTTAAATTATATGAGTATTTGTATGTACGAAGCAACTACCTTCCAATATTAAACTTTATTTAATCGAGAAATAGCGAAATAGCGAGTTTAAATAAGCCTAACTTAAACTGATCAGCAAAAAGTATTTGTTAGATTATATTTATAGTAAAAATCTATCTTTATTACATTTATTTTAAGCGAGAAATACTCGTAGCTAATAAAGTTTCAAAAAAAATTGGTTGTCTGTAAAGTCGGTTTACTGACGATAGTTGAACGTGACAACGCAGACGCATCGCTCACTCAAGTAGCAGAGAGACGGATGTCGAGCGCTCTCGCTTGCACTTTAAGCCTTACATGGAACGCCTCAGAGCGAGGTAACGCCGCATGACGAGGTAACGCCGCATGACGTCATGTTTTTTCGTGCGTGCAGCCGGCTCTATCGAATTATAAGACGTTGTCACGTCAAAAACCTAACTAAAACTGACCATCAAAATCTTAGATCTTATGAAAATGACAATAACTTACTTAAAATAAATAAAACACACTTAAGACACTTACAAAAAGTAGAACCACTTAACACAATCACGTATCATCGAATAAATACGCTCTGCATTTATACTAGATCTTATCGTTACTGATAACGGCGATAACGGCGTTTAACGGCGTTACTTGACAGGATAGTCAATACTTGAGAAATGGACAAGATACGAGTTGTTTTTCTAGAACGTTTATTATCAGCGACTCTTTTGGCATGGTGGAAGTGCAAGTAAGAATTGCAAGAACAACATGTGCGTCATTTAGACGACATCCGTAGCGCAGCGGGCGAAGGTCTGCCTGCGACGCGGGTTCGATTCCCGCCTCGGAACAAAAGTTTGTACGATACGGGTGCTTCCTATTTATTATAACGAAAATCTATTTATGTAGTATAATGTACATTATATATCAGTTATCTAGTACCACAAGCTCTGCTTAGCTTGGGGCTGTGTGAATGTGTGAATTGTGCAGCATTATTTATTTATTTAGTATGGACTTCCAAAATGTTATTATAAAGAACAATAAAACAATATTATACAAGGTGTTTTTTCTTAGAGAATCTAACGATAAGGAGGGTGTTCGAGGGTTGTAAATATTATATTCTAATCTTCATTGAATAGACCCACTCCCATGTCATTGTGTTCCCGGATTTTATAACCCCCAGCATAGAAATAAAAATAGGTTTGTTTAAAGGAAAAGCTCTTAGTGCGGATGCACAAAAACACATCGACCAAAAACACGACCAAACCCGCGAGCAAAATCTAGTCTTCAATTGCGAACAGTTCAAACCAACTTATCATTGCAAAATAATCTACTTCATAAAATTCATCTCCTGAATAAATCCATGCCAAATTACGCCATTGACCATCTCTTTCGCACCTGTTATAATTATAATAACAGTTATATTCCGTCTCTCTCATACACTATACGTCATATTGTCTGAGTCACTCGCTAAAAATATAGTCACGAAAGTTAAATTAACTCGAGAGAGTTTCAAGCGAATTTCAGACTTATTGTTGTTGAGTAAAGTGGAAACTTCAATGCAGGAAACTTAGGTTATTTTTGAGTTGAATTTGGAGTAACTTTGGTAACATGGTTAACTTATTAACGGTACAGGAAAAACTCCAGGAAATAATTGCGTTGTAAGTAAAAATTGTTGGAGATCTACAAGAAAGGTATTCGCGAAAAATCTTAATGAAGCCTGGACGTAAAAGTTTAGCAACTTAGACGAATTTTTTCAGAGGTATGAGAATTTTTGTAGAAAGTTTTAATACCATGAAAAATGTATGTTGGAAAAAAAACATGAAAGATTTTGAGAAAAACTAGGTACCTTAACCTTGCCTGTAACCAAAACTTCTGGAAAATAACTATTTAGTAAAATAATAAAATGCCACGTACCTGAACAAAACACCTTTGTGACTCACACACAATGACTAACTGTTAGGTAAATAATAACCATCAAACATAACTGGGTAAAATTGTATATCAGCCTGGCAACACAGTGGGTGACGCACGATTAGCCAGGGCAACTCTCGGCTACCGGACTCATTCTATCGCCGACAGCCGTCCTGAACAGACTTGGTATTTTTGACCTACAACTGAATAGTTGTTGCCCAGCCTTTGCTTGCAAAACGAGTCTGTACCAGTTTGGGACCGAACGGAGGTGGAGTCGGTTGAGGCATGCTGTTTTTGTATATACCGCCCAACAACTTCAGAAGAGGGATTCCGATAGCAAGGTACGTAAAGTGAAGATTTCTTATAATTATTCGTAATTACTGCTCTTTATCTTGTTATCACCCTGCCCACAAGGTGTTGAGGGTTGACTTGTTAACACGTAATCGGGGTACATAACTCCGATAGTGTTAACAGATTGATTTAGAAGTGCGGGTTTGTGCAGGCATTCGGCCAGGGCATGCCGTCCCTGGTAATGTCGTCACGTACTTAGTGATTTTACTAGATACCTACCTGCATTTTTGGTTAGTTTGAAAGCCTGTTTGTTAGCACGTGGTCAGGGTATCTACTCCCTGACAGTGTTGGCGGAATGATTTGCAAGTGATCGGTATTTGTGTAGGCATTTGGCCAGGGTACTCCCTGGTAACGCCGGTACGTGCCTGGTTAATTCTGATTAATATACTAATGACAATATGTTAAAGTACACTAAATAGCGATTGCTCGATAACATGTAGCGGGTTCACCGTTAAGTAAGTAGGTAGGTACCTACCGAATCTGTGATCGTGGCCGCGTTTGGCCAAGATACATAGGTACCCGCCTAGTCGCCTACTCTATGATAGCTTGAACGCGGGCTCAGCAATTTAACTGGCTGGATTTCCTTTTCAACGTGTTTTTTGTAACCCCAAGAGAAATTTATAAACTTTTGTTTGGATTCTGGTTATCAGTGATCCATGATCGCATTAACTTGTCAGATGAAATGGAAATATGCCTTGAAGAACATTGATGCTTGATAATTTTTAACAGCGAATGATGGAAGCAGTTAGCGTGACCACCACCGTAGCAGAGAACACCGTCGCCATAAGGCGCCAAAGCGCCGTAGCAATCGACGGAGCCGCGACGAACACAGCCAGCCAGGTACCATAGATGCTGACGTAATGTGATCGTGATGGCTGTGCTGAGAAGCGTCCAGCGAACGATGGACGATGCAACGAGAAGCGAGGTAAGTCGTGTAATTCTACTCGAAATCCTTCACACAACCGTTGATATAGTAGGAAGAATCGAAGCGCCAAAGCAGGCGTACCTAGAACAGCACGTCGCAGCGAGAGGCTAGTTGCGCCTCACATTCGAAGCCGTTGTCGTAATCGGCACTATAGTGAACTTCGTGAATCGAATCGGAATGTATTTGAAGGTGTACTTTATTAGTACCTAGATATAGATATTATGTACCTATGTCAAAATCCGTTGATAGGCTTTGATCCATGCCATGCCTCACTTCTTCAATGGACTACAAAATATTTAGATTTTACCCTAACCAAATCTGGTGGGCCTCACCGAATCGTGATACCAAAGAATACCAACCCATTTATTAAATTTTGATTAGCTCCGTTATGTACTAACCGATGTAGATAGGTGTACGATGATGAAGATTTCATGGCTTTATGTAGGTATGGGATAGAATAAAGACCTCGATATTTACTGCTAGTGACCTGACCACCTTATAAATTACCCAACCTTCGGAACGAATACATTCTACAAGTACCTACGCAATATCTACGCTCAGAATAACTACAGTAGGTACCTAGCATAATAAGGAATAGGGACAAATTTGATATATCTACGTAGGCACTAATTCTAAGTTAAGCATGAAATGAAATCATGGAGCTGTAATATTTTTTTTTAGTTTTACGATCCGTTTCCGAGTCGTAGTACCACAGAAACATATCTAGATATATTTCTGTGCGTAGTACCTATGTTGCATAGGTATGCATCAGAGTGCACTTGAACCGATCAAGATAGCGACGAGTTTCAGGTTGAGTTGTCGGTGAAAACGCTAATCACAAACAAAGCAGTTTACTTAAAATATTTGCTACTTCACTTGATAATAACGAACGTTTGGCTACTTACGCTAAGAACTTTGTAGTCTAACGGATAGGTGCCATGCCAACGTCATATTATATCCATGCTCAGTTTGCAAACCCATGAACACAACTAGCTACCTATCTCTCTCTAGACCTACCTACCTACATACCAATGCACGAATGCACCTTTGATTGCAGCGTATTCATGAAATATTTGCTAGAGAAAATATAATATTTAAATAAACTCGATCATAGTCTTGAAACAATGCTCACCTACCTAATTATAGATTTGTAGATGACCAAAACCTCGATAAGTAGTTCCAAGATTTATAGGTATTTTTGGTGGCAAAAGATCATTCACTTTCTATTTTTCTGTTAATAAAACCATGACACGAAGCCGTGCTCGCGGTGGTTTCCAAAATAGGACTTTTGTGAGAACATGCGGGTTCGATTCCCGCGGCGCGGCAGGTATTTGTTCGATTTCCGGATGGTTGTTCGGGGCCTGAGGCATGACAAGCATTAAGTACTTTAATTTATATGTAAAATAATAATGAGCCTTTGTAGGAATTCCGATTTAAACTACGTAGAAAGCGTAGGAAGGTACCTACCTATAAAAACAAAACACAAATTCTAGTGTTTTTTTTTTATGGTTTAAGTCATTTCTTTGATCATCCAAACTATTATTTATTGCAATGGACGACTGGAAGGCAAAACCTAAGATAAGTCTTCGCAATCTACTAATTTTTTTTGAACAAGGAATAAAAACTAAGAATTGAAACAAAAACAATTTATGGCAGCTCCTTAATCTAACACTTTTGATGCCCGCGACTCACATGCAACCTTAACCAAACATTTTGTCATTCAGGTGGCAAACTTCTTACGTGTAAATAATGCATATAAATGAAGCAATAAAATATCGAATAGAAATCATTGAGGGTAGCGAAAAGAAATGTGAAGTAAACATGTAGGATTAGAGGAGTAGAGAGTATGAACAGGATGTAAGAGTACGAACGCTAAGCAAGTATGAACGGGAGAACCACACTTTTCATAAAAGTCAACAGTGTGTGAATGTGTAAATATATAATGTAGTGTAGATGATATAAAATGAACAATAAATAATATACTTAAATCAAACGCTTAAACTAAATATTGTGGGAAGATTCCCACGTAGGTCTTTAAACTAACATTTTCATGACCCGAGACGCAGACGAGCCTCTCGACTCGACCCTCGTGTAGTGGCGGCGGCGGGGCGCGCCCCTGCGGGTCGCACCGCCGAAGCTGGGCAGCGAATGCGTTAATACGCAGAGTATCAATTACATACATATTTATGCCTGATTATGCTTTGAGTACGAGTAGGTTTTCGGTAGGTAAATTATTTAGTACGATATTATTATACTGTTACACCCTACGTGTTAATTAGAGTTTAAACGGTGAAAACGATATAAGTACTCGTAAGTTGTTTAGGTCCATAATAAACAAAATAGAATAAAATAGAATGGAATCGAATGGAATCGAACATAATCGAATAAAATCGAGTAGGATCGAATAGGATAATAGAAAAGGTATTTATATTTACTAACAGACGCAATTGAAACACGGGTCGTCAGTGACCGTGATCAGAGAATTAGTTACTGCTGGCATAATAAAATAAATTGAGTTTCCAAAGTAAACTACTTACGACTTTTCAAATGAATTTAGGACTGTAGTAGGTTCAATTAAAAATAAACAGAGTTAATACCATACTCAAATAAATAAAATTAAAGGTAAAATACACACCTAGGTTTACAACACCTATAAAATGTAATATACTAGAAGACGATTTTTCTAATTTACTAGTGACGACGACTTTTCTCATTTACTTGTGTAAAGGTTCTCCTACCTGCAGCCAAATCGCGCTTTTTGGATAGTCGTGTTGGTTTAAGGAATCTTGACCAGTGTTTGAGCGGGAAGGGAAATTGAAGGCAAACTAGGCTATCCTCGATTGGTTGATATGTCGTTATGGAGCGGCGGTGAATAATTATGCTTTTATACTAAAGTATCTTCAAATAGGTCGAACGGGACTTTCTAGTCCTTTTTTTTAGATAACTTGAAGTCGTGCAATGTCTTACAAAAATAATTTTAGTAACAATTTACTAGACTTAGGCCTATCAAATTCTATTTTTGGGTCTATTTGAACTCCCTAATCCAATATAGGGTAGTTAATGTAAATTTAAACAATGATGTTGAAAGTTGTAGCTGTAGGTACATTGACAATGAAAATCATTATTATTGCTGCACTGATCATGATATTCTATTGGATATTATACGTAAACGTTTTGCTAATAGTTTAGCAGAAGATAACAATGACATCTTATTGACACACAATTTAATAGTCAGGTATGCAATGCATTTCATGATAATAAACTTAATAATGCTGTCCACGTTTAATTCGAACTTAGTCCGCTGGTTGTTAACTGTGGACATGCGGGGCACAATGATGCGCCGCCCAAAGAGTCTCAGTTAACAGTCAGAGTGAAAAAAAACGATAAGTTATTTTTAAGTCAGGTGAAATTAATATAATTGACTAACAGCTTGTTAACTGTGGGCATGCACAACGATGTGCCGCCCAACGAGAAGCAGTTAATAGACTCAGTGAAAAAGGGAACAATTTGGTTATTTTACGCGTGAAATAATTTTAACGTAGGGTAACCAAATGATATTACATGATGGGTTGTTAATTGTGGGCATGCCAGGCACAATGATGTGCCGCCCAATGAAAAGCAATTAACAGTCTGGGTATTATAAATAATAAAAAGCAATTGGGTTATGTTGCGCGTGAGTTATTTCTAGCGTAAGATTAACCAAATGGCATGACAGATTGTTAATTGTGGGCATGCCGCCCAGCGAGAAGCAGTTAACAGCCTGAGTGATGATCTACTTATTGTGGGCATGTTTCGCTCAGTGAAAAGCAATAAGTTGATGAAAATAGTAATTCTCACTAATAGTTTTACTATAAGCAAATGAAGTGATAAGCTTTGCAACCAAAGCTAAGAAATGAGAAGGAATGCAGTGACGAACTTAACAACCAAAGCCTAACGTGGGAGCTACACATCGACAGACTCTGCGAGAGAGTGGGAAGGGCTTGCTTCGCTTTATGGCGTTTATCGGCTACTCTTGAAGAAGGGATGACCAGAAGCTGTTACTTTGCATCCGTTCACTCGCTCCTTCAATATGGCGTGGAGCTGTGGGGCAGAGCTGCTGACTGGGAGCGAGCGTTTAGGATGCAGAAGAGAGCTGTTCGAGCGATCGTGAGACAATTAAATCCAAGACTTATTTTTGTTATTATTATATATTGTTATTATTTGACGGGCTCATTAGAGAGAGATATTATTAGAAATATTTCGAATCTAATAAATAAATAAATGGTTGCCGTACCTAAATGTGAACAAAAGGGATTCTAAGCTTTGTTAGCTGGATCGTGCTCTTTGATTTAAATCTCTTTGGCATACGTTTGTAAGAATATGGTCTTTTATTCGTTACCTTTTGTTTTTTTTTGATGAAATATATTTTGTCCGCAAGGATAGATAAAGTTCAAATTGAAAAATCAATGATTGTTTGGAAAATAAATTAATGTTTACTTATATGTTAATATTTATAAGCAACGAAGGCACTCGTTGACGGTCGGACGGCCGAGCTGTTAGGTAAATAATAACCATCAAACATAACTGGGTAAAATTGTATATCAGCCTGGCAACACAGTGGGTGACGCACGATTAGCCAGGGCAACTCTCGGCTACCGGACTCATTCTATCGCCGACAGCCGTCCTGAACAGACTTGGTATTTTTGACCTACAACTGAATAGTTGTTGCCCAGCCTTTGCTTGCAAAACGAGTCTGTACCAGTTTGGGACCGAACGGAGGTGGAGTCGGTTGAGGCATGCTGTTTTTGTATATACCGCCCAACATAACAGGTATTAGTACTTCCTCTACAACGGCTCTAACGATTCTGTCGTTATTCGTTACAGCGGCCGCTAATTATTCGTTAACGACGGGAAGTTGGGTTTTTGTCGTTAGGTACAGTCAACGCTATAATTAGACTTGCCTGAATAAGGAAATTCACGGTTTAATACGTTGAACGCATTCTAAATATCATTCAAATTTCAACTTTATTTTATCACTAGTTTCTGCCAGCCGGTTTCGCAAGCATTTTTGATAAAAATAGCATAATATGTTCACCGAGATACCACCACATTTTATTAAGATCAGTTTAGACGTGAAAAGACAACAGACATACAGAGTCACATTCCTATTTAAATAGAAATATTAGTAAATTCAAATTCAAAATTTTTATTGCGACCATATTGTACAAAAGTTGTTAAAATTAGTCAGTCTCAAATATGGACCCGGCTAGGGCACAGCAAGATAAGTAAGTACTAGGTACTAAGTAATAATAACGCTCTATGAATAAAGTTTGGCTTTGTAAGCCAACTATTAAATCTTAAAGATTATTTTAACAATCATATAATTTAAGTATAGACGCATGCTTTATTCTCGTCTAGTGTAGAAGTATATTCGAAGAAACGAATGTAATGTTGCAATATTTTGAAAAGAGGGGGGGGGGGGGGGGGGGTGATCGTAGCCTAAAAATCTAATCTGTACAGGGCTATTCCGAAACTCGGTTTCCGAGTCTTAGAAACGGAATCTGCCACAGATTCGCGAGAAATTCAAATATTTTAGTGGTTCTTTTCGTTCTATAAGGAATATAAAAAGCGGAAGTATAAAAACTATCATAGTTTGACGAATTAATTACGGATATACGCGGGTTAACTACGAACCTTATTTGTGTTGGAAGAACACAAATAAGGTTCTAAGAAGTAATAAGGTAAGAAGGAGTAGTGCTCGGAGAGATGCGAAACGCACGCGTCTAGAACCGCACTCACCCTGAAGTAGTCCCTCGTTAAGGGATGAAACGTTGGTGTTCTTCCAAGGTTCGTACTTTTCCCGTAAATCGTGAAACATTTTCATGGCCATGTTTTAACGAATTTCGATTTAGTGCTACTTTTGGAGCAATTAATAATACAAGAGATTTGTTACTAAGAAAGAATCAAGATATTACCAAAAACTCCACATCTTACTTTAATGTCCTCCTAGCCGAAGTTCGACCACGGCGGACAGTAATAAAACACAGAAATAAATTCAAACAAATTGTCAAAACCTTGCTGTGCAAAAAGGCTTACTATAAAATATCAGATTATCTAGAGGATAAAAAAGCTTGAGACGGGTTTTGCTCCAACTCGAAAAATAACAAATAACAGGCTAAAGGTTTTTTCGTCGCTTCTTTACTTTAGTCTATATACCGAAGCGACAAAAATCAAAAATATCACTTTATTTCCGTGTCAGTGTTTAGTTTTATATTTTGACCTTTTCTAAGTGTACATTTATTGTATTTATGGAAATAAAGAGTTCTTGATTTTGAGTTTCATCAGAGACTAGCCAAATACGCAGGACAACAAGTGAACAAATGTGCGCGCAAACAAAGGTAAACTCTCATCATACTTTATTATAACATAGGTTCATAGATGCTCAATGATTTGTCTTGTGGAAAACTATTTTTCTGGTAATTTAATTCCATGCAGAATGCAGATAACATTAAAACCGCTAATATATTTTGAATTTCGCGCGAATCTGAGTCACATTTCGTGTCGAAGACTTTGAAGCAGAGTTTCTGAATAGTCCTGCTTGTGGGAGCAGTGTCTGGTGATTCGAGTCTCCCCCTTTTCTACTTAGTACACTACAAACAAATTGCACTATTTATAATACCCACTGTTTCGCAATCTGACGTCTCATGGTAATAAAAGCTATAATGTTATAAAAATATACAATACCTAGACATGAGGCTGACTGTACAATCGTACGTTGTTCTTTTTTACCTGTAGTAAAAACCCATTGCAATAACGAGAACGTGTTTGAACATGCTCAAAGAACATACCTAGTAGCTCAGTACTTAGTACCTGGCGTTCTTTGACTTTACTTTAATCAAGGTTAGGTAGGGCTACGGCAAGAACAAACCAAAAGTAGCTATAAAAACTGTAGTTACGTAGAGTTTTTGTGAGATATTTACTTAAAATTGCTGAAATGGAAAACTAATAATATAGTTTGGATATTATCAAATCAAATCAAAACGTTTATTTGCAGCTAAGACATAAATTAAAAACCGTTACATAACTAATAAAAAATACAAAATGACAATATAATATACTTAATACTATTAAACTTAGTTTTAGCTACAAAATGGTCCCAACTCAGCTTATGCAGGCGTTAAAAACCTGCGCTGGTTTTCTGCTGGGGCCTATGGGACCGAGGAATTACAAATTAATTAATATTTCTAAAAAAGCGGAAGTGTTGCAGCTACTTACAAAACAAAATAAATAAAATTAAGGAAATATGAATTTTACCCATCTAAAACTAAAATCATCACTTATAGACTAAAACTGTGAGAAAAATTAAGACATAATAATAGACAGATATAAAATACATAATAAACAGATTCTTTAGGTACACGTATATTAAATATTATCCATACCGCCTAATGGAACCCACCAAAAGAAGGGCAGTAAGTAGCCTCCTTCTGTGCATTTTGAACACCTTCACTGCGATCAGCAGGTGGATACCTGCCAAATGCGGTGATTGTGCCAAAACCCCCTTCGATTGAGAGGCAGTGAAAGTGTATGTGCCGATGAGGAATCAAGGTTAGGTAGGTATAGGTGGTAATCAAAGATTTAAGTCATCAGATACGCCCTGACACCAAAAACTGTGGCTTTGTCTTTGAATGCGTGAATTAACAAGCCGACGCACGCACACTATGAGTTGTTAAAATAGTGTTCTTGCCAATGAGTAACCATATTTCACGAACTTTTGTGAAAAACACACAATACACTGATTCCAAATGAGCGAGTTATCTCATTTTGGCAACAACGCGGTCTCACTACGGAAAGGGCCTATCAAACGATTTAAATCTTTAGTGGTACCTAATCATATGCTTAAAAATTCTACATTAACACTCAAATTGCTTCCATCCATTAGATGCATTCGAGAACCTAGGTGAAACCTCCACTTCCTCTTCTAGCATCTGGCAACAGCCCAAGCCGAGGTTCGCACCTAAGTATCATATGCTTAACAATTTTACATTAAAACTTAAATTTTTTCAATCCATTAGATGCATTCGAGAACCTAGGTGAAACCTCCACTTCCTCTTCTAGCATCTGGCAACAGCCCAAGCCGAGGTTCGCACCTAAGTGGTGGGCCTTGTGCGTGTTGCCCCAACCTACTGGCAGTCTGCGCCCGCCAAAGGTACGGTAACGCTTCCATGGTCATCTGCGGTGTTATAGTCCTTTTGAAGGAACAAAAAAGGAAGAAGAAATCCATACTGATAAATTATTATGTGCGTAAGTAACTCTGTCTGTTAACTGATCTTAATTAAAATTTGCAGGAGATAGAATCGTGGGGAATCACATAGAGCATAGGCTAGATTTTACCCAATTAAAATACATACTAAGTGGTAGGCAGAAGCCAGTTTTGTTTAATTTTAACAATGAATAATATCAAGGCTCCTCAATTAGGCAACAAGTTGTTTGGTCGCAGAAGATCCTTATTTGGTCTTGAATTTAACGAGAAAGGTAATGCCGCTTGTACCACCTGTTTTTGCAATAAAATACATATTTTTTTGGATGTGCTCGTAATAAGCAGTGCTATATTACATTATTTTATGTTTTGTATCAATAACCGATAATATTGTCAGTTTTTATCGTTTGAAATCTTCTACAAAGCCAAGTGAAATAAGCCAAATGGGGGTGATTCCTAATTCCGTAGCCCAAATGGTATTTGATATTCCGTTCGTACTACTAGCCTCATCCCACTAGTGGGACGAATGGGATAATAATGAGTTGAATAAAATTTTATCCCGTCGTACCAATAAGTGACGTTTTGGGGGAACAGATACGTAGTTTTAAGGCTTTCTCATCAGAACACATCCATCCACTGCTGAACATGCATTCCCCAAACAAGGGGGATGTTGTCATAATCACCACCACCACCACATCCACTTGGCAGGCGGATTGATGATCACAGTGGAGGTGTTTAAAATACCTGCAGAAGGTGCTGCTCTTCCTCTGGTAGGTTCCCTTAGTCGGCTGTCTAGACTCTAGACATCCACTATGACTGACTTGGAGGGCAGATTCTCACGGCACGCAGTGGATCGAACGTATGGAGCAGGCCGGACATAGGAATTTTAATATTCGAAATCGTTATTTTATAAACTTGAATATACCATTCGATAGCTTTTTTTAATCTAAGCAACAAATATTCTATTGCACTTTAGGCCTGGAGTTATAGTTCAGGAGTAAATGGCATAAAACTGATTGTATGGGATGGGAAGCAACATACAATCTAGATATATCTATCTATCTATGTAGTGTATTGTATTAAGTATAAGTATTATCTAGTACCCATAACACAAGCTCTGCTTACCTTGGGGCTAGATAATGCTGTGTGAATTGTCCAGCATTATTTATTTATACAAACAGAAATAGTGGGCGTTTTTCGTCCCTTTTCGTTCTGGGGTTTATAGCATGTTCTTGGCACTGTCCCGCAACTTTTCTTCAAAGACATATCTTGCGATTTTTTGCGTTATTTGAGTTACATCGAAAAAAAGTACAAATTTCTATGTCCGGCCTGCACCATATTCGATCCACTGTGCTCCGCATCCGTCAAGTCACTGAGCTAAAGCATTAGATCCTACTCCCTACTAAACCTACTTAAGCCAAAAGCTTGTGAAATGTGAATTGTTCCCTAAGATCTCCAAAACTACTGACCAGGTCATGTTGAAATTTGGCGTACATTTAGAACATAGCTTAACTTAGATAATAGGCTACTTATTATATCATACCGATAATACGCGTGCGAAGCCGCGGGCAGAAGCTAGTATTCCAATAAAATAAACATTATGTAGACAAGACAGACACGTGCCAAAAGAATAAGAACCTTCGAATACCAAATATGGCTGACCGATTCCCCGTATCGAATACTGCCCGCCTTTCTCGGAACACGTTTAATGTTTTTATATCAATGTCAGAACATCTTACTGTAACTTGACTTAACTTATTCAATCTCTTTATTGGCTATACGATACCGAGGCTCGTCTTTTAGTGCTTTGCAGAAAATTCGACTAAAACAATTCGTCTAAAACACAATTCGACTAAAAACAATTCGACCAAAACACAATTCGACTAAAAACATTTCAACTAGCAACAATTCGACTAACGACTAAAACAATTCGTTTCAACAACGAAAAATTTTGTGTCAACATATGGCTCTGGGTGCAATTATACATATACACACCCTTTCAGTCACAGAGTCGGCACTGTTTTATTCGAATTGTATTAGACGAATTGTTTTAGTCGAATTTTCCGTAGACGCTTTTAGTAGGTACCTGTAAAGCCGGGTACTGATCGGTGTTGCGAGGCGTAATGTAACGTAATTAATAGATTGAGGCGTTACTTTGCAGAAATCTATAGCAAAATATTAGGATAATTTATTTTTTTGTAACCGTTCCGCGTACTTAAAATCTTTTCTGCTTAAAACAAAATGCAATTCGCGTGCATGTGAATTCTGTTTTTTACCTTCTCTTTGCAAGGCATGTCAATTTGTGAGACAAATTGACGGAGGCAGGATTGTCATAAGTATAAAATTGTATTCCAATTCTCTGATAAGTAGTTTTTTTTTATAATATGTACTAGGTGCAACATGAAATTTACGACACAATCTAAATAGTTTGAGAAAATAAATGAAATTGTCGGGAGGGCACTGCACGCGAATTGCATTAGATTTCATCAGGGAAGGTTTACTCGGAATTGTTCTTAAATATTATATTTTGGATCCTAACATTTTGTAATGTAACGTGTCACACAGCGAGCGTTCGTGCAGTCAGTCAAAAATCAAAATCAAATGAAAATCAAAAACTCTTTATTTCCATAAATACAATAAATGTACACTTAGAAAAGGTCAAAATATAAAACTAAACACTGACACGGAAATAAAGTGATATTTTTTTTTATTTCTGTTGCTTCGGTATGTAGATTATAGTAAAGAAGCGACGAAGAAACGTTTAGCCTGTTAGTTGTTATTTTTCGAGTCAGAGCAAAACCCGTCCCAAGCTTTTTTATCCTCTAGATAATCTGATATTTTATAGTAAGCCTTTTTGCACAGCAAGGTTTTAACAATTTGTTTGTTTGTTTGAGTGCGGGAAAAATCTATCTATCTAACGTTTCATGCTCGCTGCAAATAGTACATTACGTACCGTATCATGGGTTATATAGGGTTTATTGAGAAGGGCAATGATGGCCAAGTCCGAAACCACGCGAGTTAAAGAAAAGTCGTGAAAAGAGTCATGCCCTCGATTTATAAGAAAACAAGAAATGCATATTTAGATTTTTTTTAATCTTTTACTTTTGAAGAAATGAAATGAAATGAAATGAAATTTATTGCATAGAAATACGGACAAAACAATTCCGAGAACAATCAATTTTCTAAATATAACGAATAGTTAGGTACTTTAAATCTATGATTGCGTTGATTGTATTGGCTGACCTTAGATATCTACGCTAGGCTATAAAGCCTGTGTTATAGATATCTATGCCATCCCTCATTACAATGACACTGGTTTTATTAAAAAAGTTAAAGCTTAGAAAATTTCGTTACTGACAGTTTGTTATTATTAAATTAATTTGAAATTACCATTAAAATCATTAAGTACATTTTATTACAAATTATATTTTCTCTTTTTCAAGATAATTATTAATTTATACAGAACAATTTTGATTAACATGCAAAAAGAAGAGAAAGATAAGATAACTTTTGAAGGAAATCGAGATAAGTAGGTATTAAAAATAATTTGTAAAAATTGGCTTTTTCCTTTTATTTTTAGTAATACATTACTTTGCAAAGATTGATCCTTTTCAGCAACAAAATTCATTGGTTAAATAATACAATATTCTTAGATTGATATTTAATATTATGGCATGTTTTATGTATGAAATATCATGTATGGGCAAGGTTTATGTATGAGTCATGCATGGGCGGTCAGTACAATACATGAGAGAAATATGACATATTTAAAATTCGTTACAACTAATATATTGTATCCTTCTCAGCATACATTATGTCCACCGCTGTTCGTGCTCCCCCCTCCCCCCAAAAAGGGGGGGGGGAAGCACGAACAGCGGTGGGTTTTATTGTATTAAATAATATTTCTAATTGTTCGTTAATTCTTGCATAGACGAAAAACTTAAGGAGTCCGATGAAAACCTTACGAGTAGTAAAGGCAGTCTGAAGTCTGAACCAAGAAAATCTAGTAACGCAGATAGACACAAGAGTTTGGACTCTGTACTGAGTACCTACAGGCCTCCAAACTTTGCAATCCCATACCCAGCAGTAGACAATTTCAGGTTATAAAATAATGAAGAAGGGCAGGAGTTTCCTTTTCTAAATTTCTAATCTTTTTGTAAAATCTTTTGATTACCAAGCGTGGTGTGGTGACAATGGCAAAACCCCCCCTTGTTTTGGGGAAGCTTGTCCAGCAGCATGTATGTATGCTGATCAAAGACATAATATGTGTTGATGAGTGAAGTAAATTGAAAACACGTGCTAAGGTCAAGACTCCACCAAAGCGGAGATGTGCGGAGATGTCCGAAGCTGAGACGAGTAGACGTTTTTCAGAAGGCCTAGCACGGGGGTTGTTGTCTAGGGTATAATAGAGAAAAATTACGTCACATCGTCATCGAATGCGTAATATGAAACTTATTCCTTCAACTTCAATAATTTACGCAATGTATGACATTGCGATGTCATTCTTCTCTATTCTACCCTAGACAACTATCCCCATGCTAGGCGTCCAGCTAGGGTATCGCCAACGAAGCTGTGCAGAGATGCGTACTGACTAGACTGGAGCGGAGATGTGTGCTGGGTAGAGCGGAACTGAGCTGCGTGAGGCGAGCGTTGGATGTTTGTTAAGATAAACGCACTAACGGCGCCGCTCACATCTCTTCTCGTCTCCGCTGCGTGACGTCGCAGGCTTGCGAGGCACAGCTCACATCTCCGCTTAGATCGCGCCATACAAATATCCCAATAGCCACACATCTTCGCTCGCTGGTCTCCACTGTAGCTGAGATGAGATGTGTAAATAACGACGTTCTATTGGTTGTTTAAAACACATCTCTGCTCCTCTTGTCTCGTCTCCGCTTTGGTGGAATCCGGGCCTAAAAACTGCCAAGTATGGACAGTTGAAGTTAGCAATAATTCAAAACAAACAACACACAGTTCTCGGAATGATAAATCATGATTTATCAGTTATTTGACGATTACATTAATTTACAAAGACGCGTTGTAAGATGCTGATAAAGATTTATTTATTGCGAAGCGACTGGTATTATGAAATAACTAGGTTTTGCCGTCGGCTTAGCACGCGTTGTTTCTATGGAAGCAATTAAAGATTATTTCTATACCATGGTAACTGATTTATGAAATAGGTTAAGCACGCGCTTTCTTAGCCTATGTCAGCCCTCGGGATAACATTTAACTCCCTGGTAAATTTCATAGAAAGTTTAGCCGTTTAGACGTGCAAAGATATCGTCAAAATCAGTTCAGACTCCAGTATAAAGTAATACATTACTTGAGACTGGAGTGTTTCCGTGATAATGGCGGATGAAACTGTGCCGAAATATTGGAACGCTCAAAAATATCCCGTTGCAAATGACTTTGATACATTACTTTAATGATAATTGATAATCTGTTTACCGGAAATTGCCTTCCATCATGCACCTGTGTTTTATATTAAAATTGAGTTGATTTCAATAAAATATTAAAATAATTCCCAATCCTCTTTAAAATCATCTCGCGAGGGATGGCTCTCTCCATTTGTAAGCTCTTCGACGGTGACATTTTGAAAGCTCACATATAATTCAAAGCTATTTTGAACCGACGAAAAACGGAGGAGGTTATAAAGTCGACGCGTATATTTTTTTTAGTGTATGACCACGCATAACTTTTTACAGAGTAGTCCGATTTCGAGAAAAAAAAATATTGGAAAGGGTATACCCCGAAGTTGGTCCCATATAAATTTTAGCTAGATCAATTTGAAGTTCCGTTCATAGTTTTCTAAAGCACGCCAAATTATTCAGGAAATAATTTACATTTATTCGACTCCACAAGAAGAGTTTTATACTTTCTAAAGATGCTAACAAGACTGACATGGCAGGTAGTCTATGTCATATTCTAGACTTAGAACTCCTCAACCTCAACAGCCTATATCCACTGCTGGACGCAGGTCTCCCCCTGATAAGTGATAAGCGCCTTATTGGCTTTTATCTCATTAAGCTAGTACATGTATCCAAAATTTCAGCCCGATAAATTCATTAGTTTTGACGTGAAGAGGTAACATCCAAACGTTCCCATTCAGCTAAGTAAAATATTCTTGATAAAGACCTGTTGTAAGATGTTGATTGAACTTTATTAATTGCGAATCGACTGGTATTTAAAAACAATGTGCCTTTTATTCAAGTTTTTTATTTGTTTTTGCGTCTGGTTTGACACAATCGTTTGTTTTATTTTTGGCAGAATTGAATGGAGGTACATAACATGTCCCTCACATATTGTGGCAACAGACTTTTGCACGCGTTTGAGGCATAAAAAATCATAGTAGAGTTTACAACGGGATATTTACCATGATTTGAGTTTTGAGCTTTCCTATAGTGTGTTTTTTTAACATATTATAGTGTGTTTTTTTAACATAATAGTGTGACTTTTAGAGTTAATAACCATGATAGATTTAAAAGATTTAATATTTTAAATGGGAAAGCTTAAATAAATAAATAAATAAAATAATAAATAATGCTGGACAATTCACACAGCATTATCTAGCCCCAAGGTAAGCAGAGCTTGTGTTATGGGTACTAGATAACTGATATACATAATAATATACGAGTACATAGATAGATATTTTTTATTATATATAGAAAACGACCAGAACACCCTGAACAAATATCTGCAGATCGTACAAATATTTGTCCCGAGGCGGGAATCGAACCCGCAACCTCCTGCGTCGCAGGCGGACCTTCGCCCACCGCGCCACAGAGGTCGTCGAGCTTGGATGGATAGATACTCGTAGATGGATAGATAGATGGATGGAGGATGGATAAATGGATGGATGGATGGATGTATATTTGTAACTTCTTCACGCCAAAACTACTAAACGGATCGTGCTGAAATTTTGAGTGTAGGTCTAGACATTTTTTATCCCGTAAATCAGCTTGCTATGAGATATAAATAACCTTTGAACGTTTCCATAGAAACAAAGCGTACGAAGCCGCGGGCAGAAACCAATCCACACTAATATTATACATTCGGAAGTAACTCTTGTCTGTCTGTTACCTTTTCACGCTAAACAGATCTCAATAAAATTCTGCAGGGAGGTAAAAGGTATCCCGGGGACAGACATAAGCTACTCAAAAAGTGCGAGCGAAGCCGCGGGCAACACTAGTTTATGATTTACTAGCGACCCGCCCCGGCTTCGCACGGTTGCAATAAAATACTACTATTATTATAATTATACTTAAGTACATATAAACCTTCCTCTTCAATAACTATCTATTAAAAATCTAATTAAAAACCGCATCAAAATCTGTTGCGTAGTTTTAAAGATTTAAGCATACATAGGGACAGAGAAAGCGACTTTGTTTTATACTATGTAGTGATTCAGTATTTTATTTATTGCTTTCATACAATCAGGTCTAACGCCCGGATACTCAAACGCAACTTACATTTGAACACGTTTCAAGTCGCGATTTTTTGACAGTTATCTATCATAGATGAAAATTTGTCAAAAATTGGTCACTTCAGATGTGCATAACCCTTCCATCTTGGGACCAAAATGTCAGAAATGAATGACAGGCCGTGCGACTTAGACACAATGGCGTCGAAAATCTCAATTCGACTGCCAAAAAAAATTAACGTCCACAGATAATAAAATATTTTTCGTTCAGTATGTAGAAAATATATCAAAGAACCTAACTCATTAAACTTCTTTATAGAAAAGTAGCCTCTAAACATGTAAAATAAGGTCCGTAATCAAATGCAGGAGAGCGGTAGCCGGCTACCGCTTGGGGTTTGAGTGAACGGTGCAGTGACGTAAGGCGCGGTGGCCGGCTACCGCTTGGGGCCTGAGGGGTAAAATCTGAGTTTCGTTTGAGTATTCGGGGGTTAGTGATTGTGTAGTTAAGTTCACAGTATGTACCCATTTAGGGTGTTGCAATGGAAAACTGGCAGGTTTCGTGCCTTTCCACTACAGATGAACTATATAGATAGATAGATAGATAAATGTTTTATTTGGATCACAAATGGACAGCACAAAATACAATAAAACATAAACAAGTAGGTAGGTATATAAAAACTAGTTTAAAACTTATGAGTAGGTACAAGTCATAGTTTATATATTCTTATAGCTAAGCTTACATTCTAAAAAGTTATACCCACTAACTTATCCTACTCGTGACATGTAGGTGTGTCAGTGCTGCCGAAGTCAGCCAAAACGGATCAATCTCAGCTTTATGCTGTTTTGCAACGGGGTACAAAACAGCGCTGGTTTTCAGACTGACCCGGTAAGGTATATAAGGTACCTTTACTAATTTATAATTTAATTTGCTGATGAAATTATAATCGGCAGTTCCACCAATCTCATTTAGACCTTTAAAACAGGAATTCAATCGAAAGATGTCGTCAAGCAAAGCTAATAAAATGCATAAATTCGTCAAACTCCACTCAAGAATGCGAAACAAATTCGTTTAAAAACACTCACCTTGCGTCACTGCAATGCCGCACAAAACAATGTATTGCGAGTTGCGTGTTACGATTACGACCGTTATCGACTGCTATCGACCGATAACGCGCCCGTTACGGCACTGTAACGAATGATGCAAAGAGTAATGTGCAGATGGTGCAGTTTGAAGTGTTATGTAGCGTGGATAAAAATATTGTATAACTTTAATAATCTATATCTATAAAACAAAGCTAAATCGGGGAGGCTTCCGTCGTTTGCGACCGCTAGGTGTAGGGACCGCGGTCCCATTCGCCGGATTGATACATTTTTATTATTTTTGGCAAGGCCCTAAAAAAAGTAGCCTATTGTTTAAGTTAGGCTACATTCTAAGTGTATGCCGTATTTTATTATGATCTGTTCAGTAGTTTTGGAGATCCTAGGTCACAAAAATTTAACATTTCACGAACTTTCGCATTTATAATTTTAGTAGGAAGTTGTTATAAAAAGGCCTTAACTCAGCATAATGCGTTGCTAGATGACGTTATGCTCCTACCTACCACAATAGTTTCCAGCTAAATATAAAACAGTTACAAAGTTGAGGCCATCCTATCGTCAGAATAGTGACTCCAGTCTATTCCTGTCACTCCCCGAAAATAGCCGCCATCTCTCGCGGTACGTCACTGCGTCTGTTGCAACGTTCTCGTGCAGTTATGCCAAAATTATGGCAGCTATGCTATGTAAGTAAAATTCAGGAGATTGGGTACTAGATTCTCGAAAGTGGAACGCTCAAATTTCAACATTAACTACTTACTCCTAACGCGAACGAAGGACCGAGCCGAGGAGTAATTCCTCGGGCATGAGCCACTCAAATCATTGATAAAAGCCTTCGATAAGCGGTGCACCAACCAAATCCTAGCGCTAAGCAGAAGCAACCTTCGCATCATGACAAGAGCCCTAACTGGACACTGTCGCCATGTTCAAACTGGGGTTAAGCGACACACAATCCTGCAGGTTCTGCGAGGAGGCGGAGGAAACGCCTCTCCATCTTCTAGGAGAGTGCGGAGCACTGATTCAAAAACGTAGCATCCATCTGGGCGAGCACCTGCTTAGTCCAGACGAGCTAAAAGACTCCACCCCGAAGAAAATCCTACAGTTCCTAGCAGCTGCAAGGGTTAGCGGCGAACTGTGAACGCCGCTGCTTCGAGGCGAACACACAAAGTGGCGATCAAAATAGGCCTACATAACATGGCCGCAGTGATACGAAAGCCACCAAAAGAAAATAAAAAAAAAATAAACGCGAACGAAGCCCACCCAAAGGGAGGACAACGGGAAGGAAATTTTTGACTTTCCGTTGTCCCCAAAGTGGGGACAGCGTCAATGGGGACAACGGGAATACATCGTTGTAGTTAGCAGTTTTGTTCCCTTGTTACTAATACATTACCGAGTTATATTACCAGCAATGTACAAGGAAAAAATATTATACGTTTGACGACCTCTGTGGCGCAGCGGGCGAAGGTCCGCCTGCTACACACGAGGGTCGATTCCCGCCTCGGGACAAATGTTTGTACGATCTGCAGATATTACTTAAGGTGTTCTGGATGTTTTTCTACGTATAATAAAAAATATATATCTACGTAGTGTATTGTATTATGTATATCAGTTATCTAGTACCCATAACCCAAGCTCTGCTTAGCTTGGGGCTAGATAATGCTGCGTGAATTGGCCAGCAAAAAAATGTACTAATTTGTTCATGTAAAACTATGGGCAGAAGTTATCTATCTATGTTAATCTCTAGGTTGTCAGTCAGTGAATCAGTAAACCAACCTTAGTTTTATGTGAAGTCTGAACTCGATAAGGTTCGTCGACCCCGTTTATTATAACTAGAACCCACTTATAGAGCTAGTACTAATATGGTACTCGAGTTATGCAATAGTCTAGGTTCTGGTTTCGCTTGGCGTGGGTGCGTGTTCTTGAAAGGAGTTCCGATATCTATTTCAATACCTACTTAGGGCTTGATATTCCAGCAGAGGACACACTTTTGTGATTTTTAAAATCATTTGAGACAGAAAATAGGGTTTAAAATTCTGAAAAAAGATATATCGTCGGTTGCAGGTTCAATTGGCGTAACCGACAATCTACGTCAAAAAAGTATACAGTTAAGTATACAGAGTATACAGTTTTTTAAAGTTTTTTCTGCTCTTTCGAATGGTATATTTAAAAAAATTATATTTTTAAAAAAATGTCAGCTACACCATTTTAGCTGTGAATTTTGCAGATTTCCTTTGAAATTATAGTAACTGCAATATTTTAAGAAATCTTGACTGCAAAATGGTGTAAATGCCATAAGCATAAAAAATTCGGTGTAACTGCCTAAAAATAAGGCTACTAGGGACACACTTCATATTTTGCTAGAAAATGAATGAATGAAGCTTTTCTGTCAAAACAGATCCAAAAAAGGTCACATGCGAATGAAGTTGTGCTGAATTTATTATGAAAAAATATTTTGAATGCTTCTACTGAAAAGTCGTTTTTTGGCGGTTACGCCAATTGAACCTGGAATGCAACCGACGATATATTATTTAAGGATCTAGTCTAGTCAAAGTCGCATTCAGTTACAAGATCTAATGAACTTCGCTCGATAGAAAAAATCCCAAAGTTACCCCTTTTTGGAATGATTTTTTCAATATTATGACTGAACTTCTGATATTTTACATGTTTTTGTACCTAACTAAAGACACTAAATATTTCTAAACAAATTCGTACAGTATCGTACAGAATGACCCATTTTGACATAATATCGTTTGATAAAGGAAACTACAGATGGAGGGACTCGTTTCAAAAGTGCCAAGGTTACATCTCTCCGTGCAAATAGCAGCACGCACTATCTAGATTATCATTCATCTATGGACGATTCTCGAACCTTGTCTTAGTAAGGGATGAATTATATTAGACCGGGCCGTGCCGTGTACGTGGCCCGGACGGGGCACGGATTTGAAACGTTACATACATTTTGTATGAAGCAGGTAGACGAGCCCGGACGGGACACGGATCGTGCACTGTTTAATTTAAACTGCTTCATACAAAATATGTGTAGCGTTTCAAATCCGTGCCCCGTCCGGGCCACGTACACTGTACGCCCTGGTCTAATATAATTTAAAAGTTTAACGTGTCTGTCCTCCTAAACGGATGAACCGATTTTCGTTTGGTTTTTTTGTGGCATAGATTATTTTATCCCGAGTGTTCTTTTCTTAGCCATTTTTCATGAAAATCTGTCAGGGGATTTTTAAATTTTTAAATTTTGTTCTTGTTATTTGGCACTTAGTATAACATTCTCTTCGGCTCCACTCCGGCCCGCCCCGGCCCGGAAACGGACCGGTCTAATATAAATCATCCCCAAGTCTGAAGACGAAACTAAATTGCCAATTAATAGCTATCATACAACACCCTTTATACATTGATCAGTATCGTTAATATCGTCGTCGTAGCGACTCTTTATTTCTATACGAACTAGGTTCAAATTCGCAAGTTGAGAGATCAATTTACGTGCCGATTTTGAATATGAAACTGATGTTTGAATTGAGTATAATTTATGGGTATTGCTCTCAATTATGTGGAATTGGATGCTGTGGTTATCTATATGATGATGATGGGCATTGTATAACATTTAGTGATGTCTGTGATGAGCGATTGATGCACAATTTGTTTTTAGCTTTTAGCGGAAACTATCTTGTTCTAACTATACCTACAGGGTGGTGTTTTGAGAAGGGCGGTGATGGCCAAGTGCGAAACCACGCGAGTTAAAGAAAAGTCGTGAAGGGAGTCATGCCCTCGATTTATAAGAAAACAATAAGTGCATATTTAGTTTTTAAAACCTTTGATATCTGCCTACGGTTAACGGGCGGCGACCGAGCGAGTGACGTCACACGTACCCGCGGCGGTTACGCAGTGAACTTCGCTAGTAATTTGGTCATAACTTCGTAAATTTTTGTCGTAGAACAAAATTTTTTGCACTGTGTGTTATGGATTTCTTAGTTCTATAAATCTGTATTCTCAACTAAAAAAGTTACGGTTCCTCATTGATGTTAATCCAATTAAATTTTTTTAAGACTTTCCGTTATAAGTAGGTTTACATGAAGGTGTATAATTGGCCTAAATTTATAATGAACCATTAGTAGGTTATTTGGAGTTAATGTTGATGGCATTAAATTACCGATAAGAAATTACGGTACTAATGGGTGTCGAATACACGGTCATGTAACGTTTTTTTTACACCATGGATTGATTAATCATGAATGTAATCGGGTTAAATACGAATCTAGTTTGTGTTGGAAGAACTCCAACATTTCATCCCTTGACGAGGGACATCATAAAGCCTCCACCACACAGCCTGAGATCTCGACCAATTTAGGTGCAAAACAGCGCACTTTCATTATTTTTTTATCGTAATTTATTTAGTTATCTATTTATTTATATATTTATTGCATTCATGTCCATTATAAGGTGTTAACATTTTTAGGTAGAATCTACATGAACCCTGTAAGGGCGTTGCAACATTCTAAGTTAGAGTTCTTGTAAGTACAAATAAATGGTCTACAATTTTACATTATTAATTTAGTCCTCAAGCATATGTTAGTTAAGATTCGGAAAAGGATACACAATTCATCACCTATAAGTAGGTTTATCATAATTATTATGTCAGAAATATTAAAAATTTAATTAAAATGTATGTCGAAATAAAAATAAAATAAGATAAAAATTTTAAACATAATAATATGTCCATTTTAAGCAGATTATAAATGTCAAAATTCTTTTTAAACAATGATATAATACACCCACTTATTTCATACAATGCATTATTAAAATCTAAGCTCTAATTAGACAATTGTCATATTATTTGTCATGTTATTTCGCAATCGTGTTTTCAATTTTGTTGTAATGTTGAATATAATACAATTCGAGTTATTTAATACGGGTATCCCGTGAGTACTGAGATCTAGGCCTAGTTTGAGAACCAAGCTAGGTTCGCCCCTTAAAAATGGGGTTTTTTGAACTTTCTAGCTTCTACAACGAAAGCAGTAAGATGGTATTGCGTTGCGAGTTGGAATGATATGTTATGGATATGTTATCCTTTTGCTATAAATCTATGCCAAAACAAACTTCAAATCTAAGAAATCAAATCTATATATATTAAAATGAAACCCGTTTTCCTTGGTCACGGCATCACGCGTGAATGGCTGGACCGATTTCGCTAATTTTTTTTTTGTTGTGTTTGTTATTGTCAGGAGAAGGTTCTTATGAAATAAAAAAATAATAAAGTTGGAAACATAAATTTCCAGGGGGGCGAAGCCGCGGGGCGCAGCTAGTAGCATATAATATCCCAAAAAAGCGTCAAGTGCGAGTCGGACTCGCGCACTAAGGGTTCCGTTTACTTGTAAGACCTTGTTTCTTGCCAAATATTATGATTCTAGGTCTACGGGAAGTACCCTATAGGTTTTGTGTGCATGTGATTTCCTTGGAAATTTCAAAATATTCGGACTTAAACAGCTATAACTTATGAATGCGTTGACTTAGAAGTTTTATTTATATCGCGGCTTCAAGAGGTTACGGACTTGAGTATTTGACGTTAATTTCAACTCGATACGTTCACGCGTTCCTGAGAAAAGAGGGTTGACAGACGGACAGACAGACAGACGGACGGACAACAAAGTGATCCTATAAGGGTTCCTTTTTCCTTTTGAGGTACGGAACCCTAAAAAAGATCGACCTCGACGGCAATTGAACCCGCAACTTTCCCCTCAGTACGGGAATGCGCTAACTAACATCGAAAACGATTTATTTTTAGTTATATTATTTGATTTCTTAGAAATTACCCCGAGAGTGAGGACTTACGCGCTATACCTAATAACAAAAACCCCAACGGTCGTTTTAGAATCGATCGGCATTATGTTGATTTTAATAATCTCTTTTATAAATCTACTATTATTAGATGAGTATCTGGTGCAGCGCATCAGCATTGCCATACAGCGGGGCAATGCAGCCAGCGTAGCGGGGACTCTTCCGATTGGTATTGTGAGCTACCTGTAGATTATTTGCAGCAATCTGCAGTTAGCTCAACTGTAAATACTAGTTGTAATTTGTTTCTGTTCTTTAATTTTCTTTGTTAAAAATTATGTAATAAACTTTTCGTAATTGTGACTTACCCAAAGTAAGCAATCCAAACAAACACAACACAACACCAAGGGACGGACACCCCAAAACTGACCAAGATTTCGCACTAACCTACATTTTATACAAGAAAACCGCGGGAAAAACTGACCAATGCGGAAACAGGAAAAATGCGTTTTTGCAAATCGCTTTTCGAACGGTCCATTAGACAAATTGTCTCTTTTGTAATAAAGGCTCTATAGATTTTTTCTGTGTGATTGTTTAGTAAAAACTTTGTCATGTAGCGGTTGTTAAGTTTTTACAAGACTAGCTTAGGATCCTTTTAGTAAACTATTAGCGGTGCCCGCGGAAAGTCACATCAAAATCTGTCCAGTCGTTTCGGAGATTAGCCAGAACAGACAGACAGGCAACATTCAGAAATTATTAGCTTTTATTTTTGTTAGGCTGACAAAATAAACCCAGTCAATAACCAGTCCAATTTTGAACAAAAATTATTAAATAACAAGTGTCAAATGATTTTCTATTCACTTTAATATTTTGTACACTAGTGAAATCATTAATCACAAAAAAATTCGTAGAAATCATACAAATTTTAGAAATGTATTGCCTGTTATTGTTTTGTAAAATAAAATATACCTAATTCATTATTAACTTCATAGTTTATTTACCTATACCGAGTTTTTAGTGAATCGAACCAAGGAATAATAATTTTCCATAGAAACTTTACCACCCTTTGAAACCCCCCCCCCCCCCCAAAATTTAATTTTTGAAAATTTGTTTATCCTTATGTTATTCTAGAACCTAAACTATCTACATGCTAAATTTCATCTAAACTAGTTCAGTAGTTACGGAGATACGTGGTAACAAATAATAAATAAATAATGCTGGACAATTCACACAGCATTATCTAGCCCCAAGCTAAGCAGAGCTTGTGTTATGGGTACTAGATAACTGATATACATAATACAATACACTACATAGATAGATATTTTTTATTATACATAGAAAAACACCCAGAACCCCTGAACAAATATCTGCAGATCGTACAAACATTTGTCCCGAGGCGGGAATCGAACCCGCAACCTCCTGCGTCGCAGGCGGACCTTCGCCCGCTGCGCCACAGAGGTCGTCAAATTCTTCAATATTCTCACAAACTTTCGCATTTATAATATTATTAGGATGGTTCAAGTTCTTTATTCGTAACAATAATCAGGTACACATTAAATGTAATTTTTTTTATCAATAATTTATATTTTACTCATAAAATACAATTTTTAAATAAATTAGATAAAATAATATAAGAAAAATAAACAACATAAAATTCACTTAACCAAATAAAAATAATTTTCAATTTAAAATTGAAAATTTAAATGTCTCAAATGGAAATAATTGAGTATGAAAGTGAAACAAGTCAAATCAATCAATATATATAAAAATCAATGCCACGTTTCGTTGTAATTTTATAACTCAAGAACGAGCTCACCTATCCAAATCAAATGTTTAGGCTATGTTCGGACTATTTAGTAGATGGCTTATGTGAAGTTTGCACAAAATCTGTCGAGCGGTTCTTCATTTATCACATTTTTTGTAACAAATGAATTCAATAAATGGCGGATCATTTTAGAGGAAGGGCAATTGTGCACTACAAGGAATTTTACTGTCCGGCAGTCCGATTTTTTACGGTCCGATATGGCACGCCATATAATGTATATACTAGTTTGTGCACTATACGTAATTTTACCGTCCGATATTTTACTTTTCCCCATTCCGGAACGTAATGTAATTTCGCGTGCGTGGCGTGTAGTTTAACTAACGGAGAACTGAAAAGAGACTGAAAAGACGGAGCTAAACTGAGGCGTATCATCCGAGTAAAGACGGACAAGTGCACAAGCCAATCATCCGTTTTTTTCATGCCACTTCGGACCGTAAAAAAATCGGATGTTCCGACAGTAAAATTCCTTGTAGTGCACAATCGCTCGAAAGGTTTAAAAGGTGAGAGCGGTACGAAGTTCGCCAGGTCAGTTAGTTATATAAATAACTAAATTATACAATGTGTCCGGTCACCGGTGTCGGAGACTTTGGGGGGGGGGTGAAATACGGTAAATTTTATCGACAAATCACTATCCCTATTTTTTTTCTCTCTCTCCTGAGAAAAAAAAATAGGGATAGTGATTTGTCGATAAAATTTACCGTACTTCACCCCCCCAAAGTCTCCGACACCGGTGACCGGACACATTGTATAATTTTACGCACGTTTACGTACCAAGAATTCATCCGACGTAAAAAAAATATCATTATAGATTCAATACGATTACAATTTACAATTATATTGGATTCATCTCATTACAATTTACAAATACCTACCTATATCACGTTCTGACAACATAATCATATGAATCATGGCGTATCGCGGAGCCAAGACTTCATTTCTAATCAAGTCATCGTTTATTTCTATACATATATGTACGTACGTGATGATTGTTTAAAAAAAAACTACAAACCGTCTGCCCTATATCCAGACAGACATCTGTCGTCCTACTAAATTGTTGTCTACACTACCCAACCCAAAGGTTAGCAGGTAGAGAATGCTATCTAGCGTTATGCTCGTACGTTAACTTTCGTTAACTTTTGGCGCAGGAGGTTGCCGGTTCGATTCCTGCCTTGGGACAAATGTTTCTACGATCTACAAATATTTGTTCCGGGTGTTCTGGTCGTTTCTAGTACCAACATATAATAAAAAAAAATATCTATCTATGTAATCTATACTTAATATTACAAAGAGGAAAGATTTGATTGTTTGTTTGTTTGTATTGAATAGGCTCCGAAACTACTGGACCGATTTGAAAAATTCTTTCACAGTTAGGAAGCTTATTTTTTAGGGAGTGACATAGGCTATATTTTATCCCGGAATTCCCACGGAAACGGGAACTGCGCGGGTGAAACCGCGAGGCGATCGTCTATTGTATTATATTATGTATATCAGTCATCTAGTACCCATAACAAAAGCTCTGCTTAACTTGGGGTTAGATGATGCTGTATGGATTGTCCAGCATTATTTATTTATTTTATTTATTTGTATTCGTATCTTAGTAGGTAGATCTTACAATTATGTACCGATCAGGGTGCAGCAACTCGAGAAGATGGGTACTAAAGTTATTATAGTTATCTTTGTATGGTTTTCCATAGTAATGCGTCTCCTCCGCACCGCACGAAGCGGAAACATCGGACTCTTGGCAATGCGGGCGATCCGTATAGTGCGAATGACGTCATAATTCGTTTGAAAAGCGTCGCCAATCCGGTTGCTGTGGTTATAGTAGACGCACACCCGGTATTACGTTCAAAAAATCCGTAAGATTCGATTACCGCGGACCGTCCGATGCCGACCTGTAGACGCTAGCCTTAAGGCGAATAGTAGGGTGGATAGTGGCGCCACTACATATTTAATTTTATAATTACGTTATACAAAGGAATTATCAAAAAATCGGACCGCGCGTAGACGATATCTATCATAAGCTTTTTTTAAATGTATCTTTAATAGTTTTGTACTGTATTATTTAGGCAGATGCTTGTTTCAAGAGTTTAGTTCCTATTGGTGGCCACCAAGCTCTCCAAACAAGGTTTTTGATTGAATAACACAAAACAAAACTATTACAGATACATTTAAAAAAAGCTTATGATAGATATCGTCTACGCGCGGTCCGATTTCTTGATAATTCCTTTGTATAACGTAATTATAAAATTAAATATGTAGTGGCGCCACTATCCACCCTACTATTCGCCTTAACAACGGTTCACCGGGTGTTAAGCAATACATGCGTATGAAACCTGGGTGACTACTTGCCTCTCAGAGCACGTCCTAGGACAGCGGAGCCCTACGTGCAACTACCTTACGTTGGCCCTGAGTGGTATAGGTTACGTTTTAACTGTACTCAAGCCGTTTTTTTAAATAAAAGCGTTTATAAAACCGTTTATTTTTCTCTCACAATAGGTGCTTATATAACTAAATAGGAAAACTAAAGTACCTATTACCTTATGACCTGTTTTGTGAGAGAACTGGTGCCTGTGATAGGTTTTAGAAAAACCTGTGGTAAATATCTATCAATGTATGATGATGTCCTCTTTGCCGAATTTCGACCACGGCGGCCAGTCTCATTAGACTAGCCAGATGCGCAGGACATATTATAGTGCAAATGTGTGCGCAAACACAAGTGCACTCTCATAATCCGATGGGACGGCAGACCTACACAACCGGGGAGAAGTCAAGCGAAGGACCAAAGGCTTAATGTGATTTCCGAGGCACGGGGGTGTAATACCTCCAACTGCCTGGCTCCGGGCTGCTACTGTGAATTTTTCTTCCTAGAAAAATCCAATAACAACTATTGGCCTGACCCGGGATTTGAACCCAAGACCTCATAATCAGCGGTTGAACAAGCTGACCGCTAGACCAGCAAGGCAGTCATCTATGTACAATGTTTTGTACATAGATGACTGCCTTGTTCTATTTGTACTTGTGTTTAAATTGTAAATTATCTTTGTTAATTGTATGTGTGTCTGTAGTACCAATTTTTTTTTTTATCTATCTATCTTTTGTAAAGGCGCTACCCGACTCACATAGCGTGCGACTATTCTTCTTATTATAAGGTTAAATAAAATAAAAAATAAAAAATCCAGTGGCCAGTTTATGATATTTATAAGCGAAAACCTACCTGCCTAAACTATACAAAACGATTACAGAGGCATTAAAAAGCTTATGATAGGTATCACAAACTGGCCAATGGATTTTTGAAAATTCTAATGATTAAAGTAATAATAAGAGAGCATAGGTGGCGGCGTCGGTGAGTCGAGATGCCTGTAACAATCGAAAATCAATTACTAATAGTTGATACTTTGATTTAGTTGTTAAGGCTCTACCTCCTCGAACACTAGCGCCGCCACATATTTAATCTTATTATTACGTCGAAGAAAGGAAATTCCAAAAATTACGGTGGGCAATTTGTGATACCTATCATAAGCATTTTTTAACGCCTCTGTAACTGTTCTTCGACGTAATAATAAGATAAAATATGTGGCGGCGCTAGTGTTCGGGGAGGTAGAGCCTAAGGGTCCGGCGGAGGATGAATTTCCCATACAAACGTAGTACCAAAATGATTTGTAATTTGAGAATATTTTCACCATGGTTTGCTATTATTTGTATTAGATTAGTATTTATTTAGGTTCCTGCCACAATCTTCTTTCAAAATACTTATCTAGAAAAATACTAAGGAAACATTCATTCCTTGATGTAAAAATGCTATTCGGTTTAATTTCATTTCAGAAAGGTATTTAAAAAAAAATGTGTCAGGAACCTAGATAAATACTAATTTAATACAAATAATAGCAGACCATGGTGAAAATGTTCTCAAATTACAAATCATTTTGGTACTACGTTTGTATGGGAAATTCCGGACTCTTAAGATCCCAGTTGTACGACGCTATCTTCACATTGACAAATGAGAATAGTTATGATGGTCGCAGTTGGTAGGCCAGCAGAGGCCGAACTTTAGTGATTTTAAAAATCATCTGATAATCCAAACATCTTCACAACAACGGGACAAACTTTCGCGTTTATAATATTAGTAGGACGATGATAAATAAAGCTGATGTTGCAAGGGCTCGACAATTCCTGATAATGACTATCTGCATTTCATTGCAATCGCTGACGTAGATTTCATAATAAACGTTCAGAACAGATCAGATAACGAATACGTTATATAAATATCTCGCAACGAGAGGTAGTAGAGTTTATATTAAACAAATGTATTGTTGTATAAACTGCATTCTGCGGGTTCCCACGCGCTTTTCCGGGATAACTATCCAAGTACGAGTCGACTCGCTCACGGAGGGTTCCGTACCATCGTACAAACTATCTTACTAATCACACTAATATTATAAATGCGAAAGTTTGGGTGGATAGATGGATGGATGTTACCTCTTCACGCCAAAACTACTGAACGGATCAGGCTGAAATTTTGCATACAGGTAAGTCTAACCCTGGAATCAAACATAGGCGACATTTTATCCCATAAATCAGTTCCCATTTAGTCATTTATTTATTTATTAATGAGAACGGCGATTGCCAATTACAATAACTAATTACAATTTATATTTTAACACAAAACTAAGATAAAATTAAATTAAAAATTATAATGTTTAAATAAAATGTCAGAATAAAATATATATATAAAATTATACACGATTAATAATCATATTATTATAAATAAATCGATCATTCATACTTCTCACAATAGAGCAGACAAACTGACATTAGGTCCATCCATTCGTCCGCAAATATGTCAGTCTGGAAATGAGGGATCGCCTCTCCTATAACTCTAAGGCGGCGTCCTAATTGGGAGCGATCGTACGATGGCGCGATGCGTTTTTCATCGCACGATCAAAGTTTCATAATACATTTCATGTGCTCGCACGATTACTGGCGAGGTTCAAATAGGACACTCTGATGAAATCTGTATGTTTGAACTCATCGCACGACGAGAACGCATCGTGTCATCGTGCGATCTTCGCCAATTAGGACAACGCCTAAGGTTTGCTGGAAGAAAACTCTTTTCCAGGGTTAAGCTCGCCTATGTACATATCCTATTAAATAAGTTCATCGTTTGTATAAATTGTGTGTACAATAAAGAATTAAAGAATAAAAGATAGAATGGGATAGAAATAACCTCAAAACGTTTCCATAGATACAAAGCGTGCCAAGCCGCGGGCAGAAGCTAGTAAATACATAAACTAAATAACGATTTCGGCGGCCGGCATTGGGCGAGACCTTGACCGAGCGAGGCCGTCCGATACGAACTTATCTTCAACTGAATATTTTATTAACTTATCGATTTAACGATTCGATTGGTAACTAGCTGTAACCCGCGGCTTTGTATGCGATTATCCGGGAGGCCTATGTCCAGCAGTGGACTAATATAGGTTGATGATGATGATGAGTATTTTTCTGCTAATACCAAGAATCCTACGTTCCATAGTGAAAAGTTAACTGAACTATTAAACTGGCAGAATTCTGTCAAACCAGTGGCAGACCCATTTTCCACGAAGTTAAAGTTTTACATTTGAAAACAAGAAAAGTCGCGTGCTAAAACTAGCACACCATAAATAAAGCCAAATCAACAGCACATCAATCTTG
The DNA here is from genome assembly GCA_963564075.1 of Eupithecia subfuscata. NCBI lineage: Eukaryota > Metazoa > Arthropoda > Insecta > Lepidoptera > Geometridae > Eupithecia > Eupithecia subfuscata. The sequence goes on along the minus strand of OY751124.1, from coordinate 8,584,895 downwards.
CATTCTAAAAACGCGGAGAAATATTTCGTCGCTGAGTCCACTACACTTTTACGCTACTCTATTTTCGTAACGACGTCACGACATAGAGATAACGACAGTAGGTCAAATGAACTGTTTCAAGTTTCATTGAGATTATACGCGGTTTAACATTGCCAGGGCTTTGATTCTACAGGGTTATTAGTTGTTTCACTGACACTGCGTAAACTGCAGGTTCTGCCCATAATTACGAACATGTTAGTGAAGACGCCAGGTTCTAATTCTTATTTTTTTGTAAATCGTCTCGCATACAAAATAATGTACAAAACCTAATGAATTACGAAATACCGATCTCCCACTCCTATTTAAATCCACATCATCATCATTGGCTTATTTTACATCTGCGCAAGATCATTTAAGTTGCGTTAGCCTGGCTGGGAGACAGTCGAACACACACACACCCACTGATAATTCAGGGCAGAGCTGTTTTTAGGTTTAGTTTCAAAGAAAACCCCTATAATGAACGATTTTTGAATGGAGGGGGGTACATACTAATATGATTCCCTTTCCACCAATTTTAAGAATTGAGACCTGGCGTCTTCACGGACGTGTTCATGATGGTGGGCAGAACCTGCAGTAATATAGTGTCAGTGAATTACCTATATTTGACGACCTCCGTGGCGCGGCGGGCGAAGGTCCGCCTGCGGCGCAGGAGGTTGCGGGTTCGATTCCCGCCTGGGGACAAATGTTTGTACGATCTGCAGACATTTGTCCAGAGCGTTCTAGATGTTCCTATGTATAATAAAAAATATCGATCTATGTAGTGTATTGTATTATGTATATCAGTTATCTTAGTACCCATAACACAAGCTCTGCTTAGCTTGGGGCTAGATAACACTGTGTGAATTGTCCAGCATTATTTATTATTATTATTTTTATACGAATTTCTACATAAAGATGGTTGATATCACACGTGCAAAAAAATCGGGATTTTACTATTTTCTAGGTTCTACAAGTAATTTAGATAGCAGATAAGAAGATTTGCGCATATTGTAAGTCAGCTATGAGCCCACGGTAAAACAAACAACGAATCAATTGTCGAATTGGACTCTATTGGAGTAAAGAGATTTATACTACACCTGCTCGGAAAGTTGCCTATTCCTTTTCCATTTATATAATAGAAAGTATGTCTTTGCAGGCCTATAGGAAACCGGGAGGAAAAACTCTATGGAATTTCATTTCTCACGTGTTTTAGCGGGAGGAAAAAGTGTATGGAAATCCATTTCTAACGTGTTATTTTTTTTTAATTTCCTAAAAGATCGGCCGGTAGCTATGGTTATTTTCGTTCGGTCAAACGACAAAAAGTTTTTACTCCAAGTCCATTAGGCCTCCTCCGATTTCCGAACAATATTTTGAAAAAAGAACCCAAAGGCTGGCGCGGTCAATGAGGTTTTACCAACATCATTGGGCGCGATTTCAATTAATAATTAATTCTGCTTTTTATTTTCCTCGAAGGTGTAGTATAAAGCACTATTTATCACTCGGCAGAAAGTGCGATTCCTACCTCGTGTGTTTTAAGGCAAAACGACACACTCGGTAGGAATTGATCACTTTCTCGCCTTGGTGTAAAATGCACTATTATTATTCAAATAAACATTGTGACGATGGTTTCCAAAACTACATTTGATTCAATGTTTTTCATAGCAAATTGCTGCAATAGATAAGAAGTTTTGCGTACTCTGTAAGCAGTTCGCGCAAAACTACATAACTATCTATGTTACTTGTAGAAATATTAATTATTAGTAAGATATAGTAGTATACCTATTAGTACAAGTATGTAGAAACGACTTGTGGAAATAGTAAAAACCTGATTTGTTTTTCACGCGTGACCAACTTTCTTTGGGCTCCACCTACACGGGCACTAAGTATCACCGACGATAGTTTTGTTGGTTGTTGGCGGTCGTGCCTTTTAAGGCTAGGCGCAAACGGACCACCGGCCACAGCCACCGGTGGCGAGTGACAAGCTGTTTACATGCTGTTTCATACTTTTTGTAACTCGCCGCACACGGTGGCGGCCACTCGTCACTTTAAATTTCTCGATTCTATGATATTTCTTTCAAGTCTAAACATCAATCTAAAACCGTTAAAATAAAATTAATGTTATAGTTTTGTAGCTAAATGTACAAATTAATTGCGTCGAAACAGGGGGAATAGAAGCGAAGCATTTACCTTTTTTAAAAGTCGAAACAGAGGGAAGTCGACACGCAGGGAATCGATACCGGGGTAACGAATCCTAGAGCAGTGTCCGCGACTCGCCACTTGACGCAGCTGCGCGCAAGACGCCGACTCTCGCCACTGACACTCACCCACTCAGTTAACCGCTAGGCGTCCAACATATCGCACCTCAACAGCCACTATAACTGGACGCAGGCCTCCCCCTGATAGACGCCTTATTGGCTTTTATCACATGGGGGGTAATACCCATAATCCCCACGCTGGGCATGCGTGTTGGGGATCTCAGTTCGGTAGTAGAATTGTTCTATAGGGGGCGCTGCTGCCCGCCCTCGGTGGATATCCCTTAGTCGCCTCTTACTACACCCGCGGGAAGAGTTGGAGTGGTGCAAATTCTATGCCGAAACCACACTGCTACACTCCACACAACGTATCACGTATCGCACGTGTCAATGTAATGTGGTCACTTCCGAACACCCCGGTGGCTGGCACGCGACAGCCACCGGTGGCTGTGGTCGGTGGTCCGTTTGCGCCTAGCCTAAGGCTCAATTCACAACAGCGCCTGCGGCAGCGGCAAGGCGAGTACTTTCAGTGTCAAACTGGTGTCAAACTATTTTTAACTTGATCTAAGTACATAAGACCAGTATCACTTAAAAGCGTGACAAGTCGGCCTTTTCGTGCTTAGAGCGTTACCGCTCTTATACTTACAGACAAAGTTTAAAATTAATACCAGTTTGACACTGCAAATACTCACCGCGTCGCACGCAGAGGGAGCCTCTATCTCTATCTCTCCATATAGCGATTATTTGACAATGCGTCCGAAGGTGTATCACAAAGGTCTAGAAAACTCACTCTTTATCTTGAAAGACCCAGGTGGTAGTTTGCCGGAAACAGAAGCTAACGAGTTCCAAACCATAGCGGTAAGAATTATAAAGAGAGGAGAAACTATTAGAATGTAAGGAATATCTACAGGATAAAGGTGGTAATGTTCAGTAGTTTTGCGGTTTTCTTCAGCCAAGCATCTTCACAACAGCACAATCTTTTGCCGTTTATAATATTAGTAGGTTGTCTGACTGAATAAACAAACTTTTCTCTTGTTATTTTATTATGTTATTTGGTCGAGTCTGGTGTTATACACAACATGTATATAAAGTAGCTAGTTTTTTTTTTTTTTTTAAGGTTTCTTTCTTCATCTAGTTTCTATAACAACTGTGTAAACTGTCCAGCATTATTAATACAAAGCCTTGACATATTCAATACTGACCTACCTATGAACGACTTGGGTAGTGATACTGACCTACCTATGAAGGACTTGGGTAGTGATACTGACCTACCTATGAAGGACTTGGGTAGTGATACTGACCTACCTATGACGGACTTGGGTAGTGATACTGACCTACCTATGAAGGACTTGGGTAGTGATACTGACCTACCTATGAAGGACTTGGGTAGTGATACTGACCTACCTATGACGGACTTGGGTAGTGATACTGACCTACCTATGAAGGACTTGGGTAGTGATACTGACCTACCTATGACGGACTTGGGTAGTGATACTGACCTACCTATGAACGACTTGGGTAGTGATACTAACCTACCTATGACGGACTTGGGTAGTGATACTGACCTACCTATGAAGGACTTGGGTAGTGAATTGAATGGGTATTATTCATAGAGGGCTTTGCTGTGAGAATACTAATGTATCAGTGAAAGTGATGTGGTATATTGATGGAGTTCATATAAATACATTTACCTAATTAAATGTTGAATTTTTACTTGGTAATAAGGGGCTTGCCTATAAAACCTTGAATATAATCTAAAATTAATATTCCTTATCTTTTTCCTTTAAAATTAGTCTTATTAAAAGTTGAGCTACCTGTAGATTGTTTGCAACAGTCTGCAGTTAGCTCAATTGTTTCAATTGTAAATACTAGTCCTAATTTATTTGTATTAATTGATTGTAATTTTCTTTGTCATAATAAAATGTATTTTTATAAATAAATGTAATAGTAGTGCACATACAAAGTTTTATCATATCACTTCAGAAGTTTTGGTATAAACAAAACAATTTGCAATTTAATACATATGAGAACCGTTTTTCTCAAGAGATCTGCCTTATTGTAGATAATTCGCTACAGGTATCGGTAAAATCGGTTTCTAACGTCGATTATAATGTTTGTTTACTCCTATACGCTAAAGATTCGCTATTTCATCTCCAGTTATCTAGTGAGACCGCAAAATCATTGCAGCAAGTGTAATAACTAGGAACTTGCACGTAGTTTTAGTAAGTGAGCGGTGGGATACACAAACAAGAATACTTGCATTGCATTGCATGCCATTCTCACGCGTGTGGTAGAATGCTTCATAAAAACTGCATATTTAACAACTTCTCGCCGTGCGATTCATCACAGTCAGCTACCGTGTCGTATTTATAATATTCGTGAGCGTATTATGCTACATGATACACTACTGGAGATCCGGCGCGGTCCAAATAAAGACAACAAAATAACACAACGACCATCTGAAACCACTGACCTGTATCCAGCTTTCACCACGTCGCCGGCTAGCAAAATCCTTTCTGAGGTCACGGGAACATTGCACAACACGTGTATTTCAATAAAAATTGTTTATTTTACACAATTCAATGAGTTTTTTTACTAATTCTCTCGAATGACACTCGCGTCGCGCGGCATACGCTCGTGCGGCTGCAAAGCGGAACTCGTTTTTTCGTTGTGAAATGTCAAATTTTAGAGATCCCAACTCTCAAAAAAATCAAAATACAATTTTTTCTTACCATTTCATGCTACAAATATCCACAACCACAACACATTTGTGGTTCATGGAACAAAACGAAAAAGTCATCGTATCTTGTCATGTCATTGTCAAAAAGTGAAGGGTGAGGGTCTGTCTCTCTGTCAGTCTTTCAGCTCAGCAGGAGGCTGAGGCTGTCAAAAAAAAAAAGCAAATATATCGATTTACTGCCGAATTCTCCGCAATTTTTTGCTTTTTTGGTTTTCTCTTGAAACTGAGCAAGAAATGAGTTCTACATAAATAACATACATACTGTTTAGATTAGTCCTAGTGATAATTCAACATGATCAAAGCTATTTTAGTGTTCAATAACCATGGAAAACCGCGGCTATCGAAGTTCTATCAGTACTTCGTGAGTAAAATATTTTTTTGGTACCGTAACTACTGCTAAAACGAGTCTACAAACCTAGTTCCATCATCACATCACTAAAAGCATACTTATCTCCGCCCACTGCTGGGCATCTTTGTTAGTGCTTGTCCTGTCTGTTCCAAGTCCCATAAAAAATAAAATAAAAGTCCTCAGTCTTATGAGTACCTACAGCTGTCTTCCACGCATCGCACGGGTGTGAGTGAGAGATGTACTCCTGTACCCTTCTTTCGTCAAAGAATAGTGAACCTACATCAATACCCTAATTTTTATTCCTAAAGTAAGGAATAAGTTAAACTACTCAACAGGTTAGTCTGATAGGCCTTGTATTGAAAAAATAAGAGCACCTTCTAAATTGCTTTCAGAATGAGGATATGCAGCAGCAGATCATCAAGGAGACGTTCCAGCTCGTGTCCAAGAGAGATGATAATGTCTGCAACTTTCTTGAAGGTGGCAGGTAAGGCTATAGTGGAAGATTTATTTATATGGTTAGAATTAGATGTTTAACTCTTAATTAATTAAGAATCACAACACAAAATAATATGAAGAAAGATTGATGTGAACCCCAGGAGTAGAAGTGGTAGTTTTTTATTATTGATGGTTCACCAATCCATATTTATTACTTTATCGCATTTTACTACTCTAACACTCTGAGTTTGTAGATTATAATTACTGTTTATGTTTCCCGTCAGGGAGCAGCAAATGAGAGAATCTGTCTTAGGTTCTAAAGATAGTTATGATATAAATTATAATCATAAAGTATTTACTTTTACTGTTATATGTTGGGCCTTCCTTGTCTAGTCTTTCACTAATTAAGAAGTGAATTGCATAGAGAATCATAGGGTGGCCTTTGTCCAACAGTGACAAAATTTGCACGAATAGCACCAAACTTTTTGACGTGACGACGTCTTATAAATTGGTTTGCCTGGTGACACTTCAAGAAACTGCGTTACGCGTTACGCTCCGCTCACGTTATGCGCTCACAAAGTCGTTGTCACGTAAAACTTTCGCCCGTATACCGACTTTACAGGCAACCAATTTTTTTTTTTCAGGGTTCTTCCCTTTGAGTTGTTAAATTATTATTATTATTATTGGATTATAGACGAGCAGCTGAGAGCTGATATGTCTATATCACAGTGCTTTTAAAGTTTTTCACTACACTAGTTTGTCTCTTGTTGTGGTCAGATTGTGCGTTCGTAACCAGTGGTCGAGTCTGTTTTTGAAGCTGTTCACAGAGGGGGCTGTTACAACTTCTTCAGGAAGCTGGTTCCAATTGTGCACCACTCGGTTACTCAGGAAGTGATGAGCAATGTTAGAGTTAGATGGTGAGCGGGTTACTCTGAGACTATGGCCTCTAGCTGTTTTGAATGGCACCTTGGGGGTATATATTTTGTGTATGTCGGGCAGGTTGTAGGTGTGGGATAGAATTTTGAATGTTTCTATTAGATCACCACGGAGGCGTCTATCCTCTAGGGTAGTGAGGCGTAGGGCGGCTAGTCTCTCTGGGTAGGACATCCGGCGAAGGCTTTTGGGAATTTTTGTGGCTTTCCTTTGTACACTCTCCAGTAGGTTTATGTCTTTTTGTAAGTAGGGGCTCCAAATTTGAAAGCCATATTCTAACAGAATTACATGAATCCTCTTTTTATTCCAGCCTTATTGGAGGATCAGATTACAAGTTGATCTACAGACACTACGCGACACTCTACTTTGTGTTCTGCGTTGATTCCTCGGAGAGCGAGCTCGGCATACTTGATTTAATACAGGTAAGTTTAAGGGGTGAAGCATCATCAGCCCGAAACATTTTTATACCGTCAGGGATTACACGGCCCGCTCCGGGCCTGATGCCTCAGGTCAAATGATAAGAGTCACAATGGCTTGAAGTCTATAAAGACTTCAAGCCATATTTAATTTGATTTGGAATATACAATTACGTAGTTTTAATGTATATTAGAATTATTATTTTAATATATATTAGAATATTTAATATATATTATATATATATTAGATTCAACTAAATGCAATTCGCATGCACCGCCCGCCCTCCCACAAATTGCAAGGCATACCGCCTTGCAATCAGAGAAGGTAAAAAACAGTCTTATGCAACTGACAGATTTTCGCAGAGTTGTTACTTAATATTGTTATAAATAACCTAATATGCATACTGGCAAATATGCAGGTCTCGACAGAGCCTACACATTTGCTCCCCTTGGAGTCGAGACCCTAGGTCCGTGGGGTACCGAGGCTCTTCGGGTTTTCAAAAAACTATCTGAACGTCTGGTCGAAGCGACGTGTGACCGGAGAGCTGGTGAATATCTGGCACAGCGTATCAGCATTGCCATACAGCGTGGCAATGCAGCCAGCGTCTTGGGGACGCTTCCGACTGGTGTTGATATGGATCAGTTGAGCTATCTGTAGACTGTTTGCAACAGTCGGCAGTTAGCTCAATTGTTTCAATTGTAAATACTAGTATAATTTTCTTTGTGATTATGATGATACCTAATATTATGTAGTGGATTTCCACAAAGTAACGCCTGAATCCATTTTTTTTACTGGTAAGTTTTGTAGTAAAACTTGCCTGTATGCAGCTCATACAATATTTTCTGGATAAAAACTGGGCTTTGACAAAGTTCGTTAAGATTCAGCTATTTATCTGTGGTGAAAGTTTAACAGGCAGTAAAATAATAATGACTAAATTTTGCGAAATACTATTTGCTGCAAAAATACGGAATTAAAAATAGCTACTACCTAATCATAATCTTAAAGGGGTTAGGATGGGTAGACATAAATTCAAAATGGCCACCACTCAAACCCAAAGGGTTTTTGGCTCCTACCCATAATAATAATAATAAGTATTTATTCATAAAAAAGGTTAACAAGTAGGTATTTAAAACTATTTTACAGTCAAAATATTCTAAAGTACTAGTACTTAAACATAACCTTTCAAAGTCAAGGTGATTCCTCGCTCTAAGTTTACACTTGTGTTTAGACGGGAGGGCTCATACCTGCGGCCTCTTGAGGGATACTGGGATACTAAGTACAAGCACAGATTAGATAACGTACAAGTTTTATTGATGTGTCTAGTTTAACTACATGACACAGGTGGAACATTTAAAGAATAAACCTATTTAGCTATTTACTAATAATTAATAACCTAAGTACACGTATACCCATCATAGTTGTATGAAGATACACCTCAACCTATATTGGTCCAATGCTGGACACAGGCGTACCCCTGATAAGCGCCTTATTGGTTTTATCTCATGGGGGGTTATGACTATAATCCCCACGCGCTTGGGGCTTGGGGGGTCGCATTTCGGTGGTAGAATTGTTCTGCACCTTACACACAATTTATTACAGCTTTTGCCCTCGGGTTCATACGCGATTTTAAGCTATACATAAATAAAAAGTACTTAGATCCTGTTGAATTTTAATTTGTTACGTTTTATCATTTATTTAATTACAACATGCCAAGACAAAATTTATACAAATATGTATAATGAAAAAGCGTAACAAATTATGATTAGGAACTGCTAGGAAACTAGGATCTATATGATCTCAGCTCTTTTATCGGTGAAGCCATCTGAACAAAATTCGACGAGTTTTCACATTTATGTTTTTGGTTCGATTCTTATACCTATATTCTTTGTTCTTATATTTTCACATAAATAAAAACACATAATGCCCTTTACCCACAGGTTTTCGTAGAAACCCTAGACAAGTGCTTCGAGAACGTGTGCGAACTGGATCTGATCTTCCACCTGGACTGCGCACACGCCGTGCTGGACGAGCTGGTGATGGGAGGAATGGTGCTGCAGACCAATATGGCGGATATCCTGGCGAGGCTGCATGACCAGAATAAGATGCAGAAAGCAGAGGTAAGTACTAATTCTCAGTGGGGCAACTACAGCCTACACTGATATTTCGCTCTCACTCATGTGATGTGTAGGTAGGTATTAAAATAATACACACACACACATTAACAATTGAATATACACACCAAGGAAATTTTTTGGTTAAAATTTTCATACCCTACTTAGAAGTTGTGCAGTATAATGTGCAATCATGTCCCTTCGTGGGACATGATTGCACATTATTAATACATTAACCTCCAGCGTCCAAAACCTAACATGAGTTATGACTTTTATTTACTTACTAGACTCCCGACGCCGCCGCATACGGCCCGCGGGTTGCCGACCAAAACTAAACTCAAAGTACCTACTTTATTTCCTTCGGCATTACACATCGGCCTTACGCGTCTCCTGGATGCGTCAGTTACGTTATTTCAAATTATCTAAGTAAAACTAGGAAATAAAGTGGCGTGAAAAAAAAACCTATGCACTAGTGTTATTTTTTTGAACTAACGTTTAACATCCTTTACATCATTCCCCCTCTAAAAAGCTTATTTTATTCACTGAAAACAGTGAATAAAGAGCACTTTCTATCACTATTTTGGTGTTAGAATTTAGAACACACTAATATATTCGACGTCCATCTTAATGTTATATGTGCCTACAATACAACCTCCTTGCGCAAATAAATACTGCATACAAACTCCTTGTGCAAAGAATACTCGACATACAAACTCCTTGTGCAAATAACTTCTCGAGATTTGATTGGTTCTTTTTCTTGTAGTCATGATAATAAAGAGTATTTAGCAACTCTTAAATAAAACGAATTTAATGAATCACTCGCTACTACGCTCGTGATTTATCTATGGCACTCGATTTAAATCCGTCCTTTATTGCATAATATACTATTTTCTACTGCTCCCTGACCTCTTACACCCTCTCTCCCGTTTAAGCCATCCTCAATCCAGTTTACACCACATATTACCCAACCAAGGTGTTTCTAATGTCCATTGTTAACTTGCAGGCGGGTATCGGCGGCGGCGGCGCGCGCGCAGTTTCCGCAGTGAAGAGTATGAACCTGCCGCAGCAACTGAGGGATATGCGCCTGCCCACGCTACCACAGGCCATCAAGGTATGTGCAACATGACTTACCTAGTTATTAAACTAGATGATGCTGTGTGGATGGCCCAGCAATATTTGTTTAGGTATTTCCACGAGTACATTTGGTTTAACCCACTCCCTTGTTTCCCTTTGTAAAATACTAGCTGCATTCTTACTACCCGTTGTCCTATTACCCTTTTTCCCGTAGGAATCAAGCATTTTCCCCTATGTTCATCAGGAATCATGTGGGCTTCTAATGGTAAAATAATTTTTTTCAAATCGGTCCAGTAGTTTCGGAGCCTATTCAATACAAACAAACAAACAGCAGTATAGTATAGATAGATATGTACCTATGTATGTGTTAGTTGGTTTATGTATTTAGGCATTTTTGTAATTTTATTCGGTTTTTGTACCTATGGTTGATTAATATTAGGTACCTACATAACAATAATAATGCACACAGATCCCCTTGTTCAATCCAACGATTCTATCCATCCACGGTTATCTGGTAGAGATCGCTCTTGAGCGATAAGACCGCCAATTGTCACATATTTTGTAATTTTAATTTTATTTGTAAATTAAGTATGCAATAAATAATTTTCTATATCTAACCAAAAGGTTTGCATTTCTTTCAAAGTTCATACCTTTTGGAACCTCCTTGGTTAACACATTCATCGCCCAAGACGCAGATACTAGTCTCGGTCCCCGTGTAGCGGTGGCTGGGCAGTGAATGCGTTAAGCTAAAATGTCACCACGCTTAATTTTATAGATACCTACAAAATTATTTTACTGCGGTTCGTTATACAATTATGATGCTTTAGCCTCGTGCCTTTAAATCACTCCAGAGATCCTATTTACATCGCACTAATATTATAAATGCGGAAGTTTGTGTGGGTGGATGGATAGATGGATGTTTGTTACTTCATCACGCAAATACTACTGAACGGATCGGGTTAAAATTTAAAGTTGTATAGAAGTAGGACTTGGAATAACACTTATGCTACTTTATATGTCATACCTACATCAGTTCCCATAAGATAAAAATAACCAATCCGGACCATTAAGTTGGATTCCCATTAAGTTAGATTCCCATTAAGTTGGATTCCTATTAAGTTGGATTCCCCGAAAGTTGAATTGCCATATAACCACAACATTTCCATAGAAACAACGTGTGCGAAGGCAGAAACTAGTTTAAAACAATCTAGTTGCAAATAGCTCCACGGATATGGCCATTGGCAATATTATGACAATGTTAGAGCCACAAGCAAAACTGCTTTGCTTACTCGGAATTAAATATTACATTACCTACTAAGTTACTTATTGGATAAATATCTGTTATCATATTCATGAAACAATTTCTTTCCAGGACCTGAAATTCTGACGCACGCCCCCGGGCGCGTTCCCCGCCGCCCTTACGTCTCTCCTCTCCCTCTACCCGTCCACCCCCACCAGCCCCGACCACTACACCAACCTACAAACCGACCAACAAGACAATGTAGACCAACAAAGCTTCACCAACAAATTCTTCGGGCAAAACGAAACGACCAACAAGTTCTTCGGGCAAAGTCAAGAACTGAGCAATAAATTCTTCGGCTCAGAGACTCTGAGTGCGAAATTTTCGGAGAGTTTTACGGATAATTATCAGCAGACGGAAGGGGTTAACTTTCCCGAGTATGAGGGGAAGAGTGTGAGTGGGTATCAGGATCTGAGCGGGGTGGAGTATGAGTATAGTGAGAGGAAGAAGAGAGGGAAAAAGAAGAAGAAGCATTAGTGAAATTGTATGTTCTTATTTGGATATATCTATTGTACATTACATACTCGTTATCTCTTTTCACTGCGAGCGAAAAGGACTTGACTCCAGAGCATTTTTTTACAGGAATCTAAAAGACACAAGATTGTATGAAATTAGAATACATAAATTTATACACAGACAGGTTAACAGGACATTTATAAAAGTCTGAAATATATCTATGTATAATAAAATAATATAAATAAAATCGTGTAATGATTCTTTTCACTTCAATCTTTATTAGATAGAGAAAATGTATCGACGGTCGTACCTTGCGCTCGTAGTGAAAAACCTACGTAAGGTTATAATTATTGGTGTTCCTTCTCTAGATTTTGCACTACTGTTATCGTAAGCTATAAAAAATTATATTTGCACTAAATATTTTAAAAATACCTGTAACTGTACAATTTTAAACTTAGGTATCAAAATCAAAAGGGTATATAATCAGAATTTGTACCATGTTTAACTAAAAGGTATCTCTAAAAATATACATTCCTTTAAAATTGTTAGTACTTTTTGTTTTTCCGATGAGAAAGGGCGGCTTAATGCAATGTTCTCTGTGTATTTAGATATAAGAAATATATTTTATGTTATGCATAATGTATTGAATCGTTTTATTATTTTGGATTCCAAAAAAGTACTTTTTCTGCATCAACTTTAAGACGAAAACACCCATGGCTTTGAGTAGCGCCCATTTTGAATTCTAATAAAAAAATTATATCGTCGAAAACCATGATCCATGATTTTGAGTAGCGGCCATTCTGAATTTAAAAACTATAGCGTCGGACATACCCATGACTACTAATAAAAATGCGTTATCAATACTTACATTGCAACCTATACAATATTTTATAAAAACGTACATATTCACTAAAAACATAAGTTATTGAATTATATTTTCCTGCTCAAACCCAACCTGAGATTCTTATAGAAACCCGGTCCACCTCCACTCTCAGTACCTATTGCCACGCCCTGCTAGGGTACCATTGTGTCTCTTATACATTACCTAGATACTAAGACCTAAAAATGTACACAGTGATTGCAATAAATAAATATGAAATATGAAATATGACTTTGAGTAGCGTCCAGTTTGATTTTAAGAATACGCCACCGTAAAAGCTACCTTTCATCCCGGAGTTATTCCGGGAAGCCGCGGCCAGAATCTAGATTATGTTATAAAAACTAATGCTTAAACCACTAATCGTTCCTTTGGTAGGCCTAACAATAGTGTTTTGGATAAATAAATTATTGAAACAAGTTGAGTACCATAGTTTAGTTTATATCTTTACACTGAGATACCTTTACTGGTATAACTGGAAGGGATAAAGAGATCTCATAACATCATGTTCTCCATACGAACAAGAGCTAGACGTAGCCATGACCACATCATTATTAATATCCTCTTCATCTTCTGAAACGTCATCACCGCTCACACTTGGCGTCTCCGCATCACTGCCAGAGTCATCATCATCAACTCTCACGGTAAATTTTTCTGTCAACATATCTACAATGTAATCGCTTCTTCTATATTCCTCTTCTATTTCTTTAACTTTCTGGCACATTTGGTTCCATTCCCCAGGACCTATCAAGTCTGATTTCTCTTTGATCAAATCCATTGCAGCTTCGAAACCCCAAGGTTTACATTTACTGCCTATGTGATTTCTTATCGCAGTCCATGCCATCTCGATTGGATTAAGATCTGGGTGATAGGGTGGCAGCCTTAGGACTTCGTGGTTACTTTCTGCTAGAAACTTATCGATGCTGTATATTTTGTCTTGTTTTTTATGAGTTTTGATAAGGTTGTATAATTGAGGTTTTAACATGTCGTTTGTGTGGTAAATACGTCGTTCTGTTAACCAGGCAAGCATATCGGATTTTCTGGCGTTGGATGTAGGTTCTGGGTCATATTGCTTATTGTGATACGAGGCGTTGTCGATGACTATTACTGCATTTCTCGGAAGATTTGGGATTACCTGTGTGCGAAGCCACTTTTTGTAACATTCATAAGTCAATTTGTTGTGATGATTGCCATTTTTAGTCTCTGATTGGAACATTATTAGCGCGTTGGGTACAAAACCTGCATCCGATCCTGCATGTATTATATTGATTCTTTGTCCTTTGTCTTTGTTTATGATTTGTTTCTTAGGTCCGTTATTAAATTTATTTGAAATTGGTTTAGGAGTGGCATGAGCGGAATCTACATAAGATTCTCCCGTGTAAATAATAGGTCTCCCTTCCTGTCTATAGTTTCTTAATTTCTGTAAATACTCTATTCTTTTAAAACGTATATCTGATTTTTCTACTAATAGTTTCTTATTGTTTTCTGTTCTTCTCCATTGGAAACCTAACCGCGTGACTATTCGACTTAAACTTCTATCTGATCCTTGGTATTTGATATCATTTGCCAATTTCGCTCGCAGTTTTATTATAGAAGGTAACCCATTTTCTGTTATATGAAAATTGTGGATACATCGTTTGATGACTCCTTGGTCAAAGCTGTCCACATCTGTCATAGGTTTTGCTCTTGGCCTTTTCTTTCCTGGGGTTTTGAATTCAGATAGAAGATCTCCATTTCCTTTTTCCATAATATCAATGCCTTCTTTAACTATTCTCTTTACAGTCATGACGGAAGTGTCGGTCGCTTCCGCAGTTCGTTTCTGAACCTGCTTTATGTTGCTTACACCTTGTTCAGCCTCTTTTTTCATGAAACAACCGACTTTGTAGACAATCATTTTGGCTTGTGTATTTAAATCCAGGTGTTTTTTTGCCTTTTTACACCTGAAAATTATACAAAATACCACATTCATTTTGTTTCTTTCTTTCTCTTTCTTTCTTCTATCTTTACCTATATCTTTTATCCAGAAAAAAACGCGCGCGAAGCGGCGGGCAGAAGCTTGTATGTATTAAGGAACTAAGATGAGCTCTTAATTGCAATAAAAATTATCTTCGAAAAACCATAATAAAATAAATATATTAAGATGTGAAAATCGTAGTTAGCTTGCAAACTTACTCTCTGAATGGCAGCCATTTTATTTGAAAAACTTTGATTATGGGCCATTTTGATATTTGTTTGTAAAAGACAAACAAATATCAAAATGGCCTTTCAGAAATATTGATTACTAGTTTATGCCTACGGCTTCGCACGCGTTGTTTCTGAGGAAACGTTTAACGGTTATTTCTATCCCATGGGAACTGATTTATGGGATAAAAAGTATGTTTGACTATGTTTGACTCAAGGCCTAGAACTACATAATTATGCATACTTCAGCCCGATCCGTTTGATAGTTCTGGCGTGACGAGGTAACAAACATTCATCCATCTACCCTACACACATCTAAACATCCAAAATTATAAGTGTCATCATAATGATAATAATGATTAACACAAGCTCTGCATACATTGGGGTAGATGATGTTGTGTGGATTGTCCAGCATCATTTTATTTTTTTCAGGCTCGATTCCATCACTGGACCGGTATAGGTTGTAATTATGATGAATATATATATTTTTACTAGTTTATGCCCGCGGCTTCGCACGCGTTGTAGCTATGGAAAGTTTTAAAGGTGATTTCTATTCCGTATGGGAACTGATTTATGGGGTAAAAAGTAGCCTATGTTTGATTCCAGGATTAGAATTACCTGGCTGTAAAATTTCAGCCCGATCTGGTCAGTAGTTTTGGCGTGAAGATGTAACAAACATCCATCCATCCATCCAAACTTTCGCATTTATAATATTAGTGTGATAATGATATGCCACAAAAATTAAATACCTTTTCTCTTTACTCTGTTGTTCAGTGGCACTTTTCCCCGAATCAATTTGTCTGATCATGCCTAAAGGATCCACTTCCACGGTTATTTCTTCTGACATACTCAACTTCTTATGAGAACTATTTATTGACAATGTTGGTACTGCATCCGGTTTCAATTGTCTTAATTTATTTGGTGTATCATTTTGTAGAATGTCTTTTAGTGATTGGATGTAGTCAGATTGTGCAAAATGGTTGGAACAGATTCTTCCTAAAAAAGACATGGTAAGTTAGCAGGTAAGTTCTTCAATCAATTAAATTACTATTACTAAGTAAAACAGGGCTCATATAAACTGACGCCAAGGCAACTGCAAGCCGTGTGGTGCCGGCTTAGAATTAGCAACTCTTCCCGTGGGTGTTGTAAGAGGCGACTAAGGTATATCCACCGGGGGCAGCAGCGCCCCCTGCAGAACAGTTCTACCAATGAACAGGGATTCCCAACCCGCATGCCCAGCGTGGAGATAACGGGCATTAACCCCCAAGAGATAACAGCTAATAAGGCGCTTCTCAGGGGGAGGCCTGCGTTCAGCAGTGGAGCAATACAGGCTGTTGAGGTGAGGTGAGGAGGAAGGCAACTGCACTTGACTTGCCGCAAGTTACATTTGAGTATTCGGCCGCATAAGGTTGAAAGGTAAAGAAAAAACAATTTTTAATACGTAAAAGAAAGCCAAGATGGCAAAAAAAGTCTTGTATAGGAAACCAAATTCCACTTTGGCTCACTGAGCCACAAAAGCAAGTAAGTGATTCAATTCAAGTAAGCTAATTTAGATTAATGGTGTAAATTCAGATGTCACTAAATTAATGTTGCTGCCCCTTTCATAACAATCGAAATAAAAAGGATGGCATGGTCAGTTTATCGTTTTTTAAAACACGCTAAATTATAGTACCTACTGTTTAATTAGTTTGGTTTTAAGGTGTTTTGGTAATTTTAGTGTGTGAGCCCTCACACTCCGGGATCTGTGTAGTTGCTTACCATTTCTGACTCTGGTTTTAGGACCACAATAGCTTAGCCATTTATTGGCTATTCCTTCGTTAGTAGGAAAAGTATAGAATCCAACTGAACCGTTTTTTACACTCTTACTTTTGCAGTTCAGAACGGAGCACCTCACCATTTCACATTGATCATTGAGCTATCGATTTTCTCAGCTGTTTGAATAGATTTAACTTTTACTGGCTAACTTTGTGTCAGTAGAAATGTTGTAGAAATACTCTGAGTAGGTAGTGAGCTAAGCACAAACGTTCTTGTTGTTTTCTTTTACTTAGAAACAACAAGTTTTTATCAGCAGTCAGCACAGCAGAAGCACAACAAGCAAGTCAAGTCAACAAACAAAACAAAACAAAACCCAACAAGAACAATCTCGAGAAGGCTTTCTTTCTTCTTCTTCAACTTCTTTTATAATGGCGCTGCTAGCTTAGCTTTTCGCCACGACTCTGCCTTTGTATTCCGGAGGCAGGATCCGGAATACGGAAATCCGTAGAAAAACCAAAGTAACCGGCATAGCTCTCAAAGTTAGCAGGCAGAAGTGGCGATGGGTAGGCTATATTGCTCTCAGAACCGATAACCGTTGGGGAGTAAAGGTTCTCGAGTGGCGACCGCGATGCAACGCGAAACGTAGTGTGGGAAGACCTCCCACTCGGTGGACCGAGGACATTGTAGCGGTCGCAGGGAGTCGATGGATGGAGGCGGCTCAGAACTGGTATTTGTCACAAATTCTGGTCCTGAGCCGCCTCCTCTTTTGGCGAGCCCTATGTCCAGCCGTGGACGTAGACGGCCTATTGATGATGGTTAGGTAAGTACCTACCTATTAGGTAGGTATGAGATTGCAGAGACTCATTTCTCAATGATTGCCATCGCTTGCATTAATCATATTTAATGCAAGCGATAGAAATATATAGGTAATGCACACTACTAGAAGATAAAGTAACACGAAAATTGTTTATCGCTAATCTAGATACCTACCTAGATCTTTATCTTATTAATTGGATTGTCAGCTGCTGGACGGCTGTCTCCCCTAACGTCATAGCACTTTATCTCCAGCCGCATCCAGCATCTGCCAGCGTCGTCGTCTTTCTACTGCTAAATAGAGTGAGATAAATTTATCGTACCTACTAGATAATATTTCTGAAAAAATGAATTTATCATAATAATAGAATCTATATATATAGGTACTAATATTATAAAGAGGAAAAATTTGTATTTTTGGGTTTTTGTATGTTTGTAACGAATAAATTCAAAAACTACTGCACCGATTTCGTATTCTGTTTCGTCGTGTTCGTAGACTGTTTCAATACCTGTAGATTACTTTTTGAATTATTCAAATCGGACATTCCATTCAAAAGTTAATACGAATTTAAAAATGTCAATCTAAACAATACAGAAAACGAGCTTTCCGAGGCACGGGGCCGTGCCTCGGAAAGCTCGTTGAGCTCATTAAGCCGTCTAACACCGCCAACTTCCTAACTCCGGGCTGATACTGTGAATATTTCTTGCTTGAAAAGACCCAAAATCTTCGCCCGACCCGGGATTTGAACCCGGGCAGTGGCGGATTTGCCGTAAGGCCCAGTAGGCCCGGGCCTAGGGTGGCCAGATAATTAGGGTCAGTTCACACCGAGACGCGACGCGGCGCGACGCTGCGCGCACATTTTTCATAGAGCGACTCAGAATATACTTTATTCACTACACGAAAAGATACACATTACATTGTGAGAATTCAGATTACGTTAAACCACGCAGCACTGCGCCTCGAGGTGCCTCGCGGCGTAGCGCGACGTATCGTGACGCAGCGGTGCATCGCCGGTACGCGCGGCGTGCAAGAGCGGTGCTGCGTCTCACGGTGCCGCGCGACGCCGCGAGGCGCAGCCTGAGGCCGCTGTGGCGACTTCTCTACTATTTCCGTTCAGACTTCGTTTAGAATTGATGCAGTTCGGTCGAGTGCTCGATTGAAAATATAATGATAGACTGGGATCTTGTTATAATCGGACTTCTTGCAGAAGATGAAGAGGAAGAAGTTTACAAAAATACGGGGCCGCGCGGCGCCCGCGGCTAGTAGATACGTTCCGCTGCGCCTCGCGGCATCTCGCTGCGCAGCGAGGCGTCGTCCTGCTACGATTTTAAGATGCGCCTCGCGACGTTGCGATGCGTCTCGCGACGACGCGCGGCGTAGCGCGAAATCATTGGCCTCTTTGAGTATCGTCGCGTCGCGTCGCGTCTCGGTGTGAATTGACCCTTAAGGGCGGCAAATCGTGCCAAAAAGAAGGAAGATTTATAAAAAAATATTTTGAAAAATTATTTTCTACCACAATCAAAATCAAATTCAAAAACTCTTTATTTCCATAAATACAATAAATGTACACTTAGAAAAGGTCAAAATATAAAACTAAACACTGACACAGAAATAAAGTGATATTTTTTTATTTCTGTCGCTTCGGTATGTAGACTAAAGTAAAGAAGCGACGAAGTAACCTTTAGCCTGTTAGTTGTTATTTTTCGAGTTGGAGCAAAACCCGTCCCAAGCTTTTTTGTCCTCTAGATAATCTGATATTTTATAGTAAGCCTTTTTGCACAACAAGGTTTTGACAATTTGTTTGAATTTATTTACTGGTAATTTTTGCAACTCACTAGGAGTTTTGTTGTAGAAGCGTATACATTGCCCTTTAAAAGATACATTAATTTTGTGTAGCCTAGTTGTGGGCACAGCGAGTTTATGTTTATTTCTGGTATTAAAATTATGTTTATCGCTATTTTTAGGGAACCGATTTATATTTTTATGAGTGTACAATAAGTTTTCATAAATATATTGATATGGTACTGTCATTATGTTTATTTCTTTGAATTTATCACGTAGAGATTCTCTAGGACCCATGTTATAGATAGCCCGAACAGCCCTCTTCTGCAGCACAAATACGGTGTTAATATCTGCAGCGTTCCCCAACAGCAGTATACCATAAGACATAATACGATGGAAGTAGCTGAAATAAACAAGTCTAGATGTATCCACGCCTGTAAGATGACGAATTTTTTTGACTGCATATGAACTGAGTCTCTTTGATAGCTTATCTATGTGTGGGCCCCATTGAAGTTAATTATCTAAGGTGATTCCTAAGAATACGGTACTTTCTACTATTTCTAAAGTTTCTCCTTTATCGTTTACATCAGCCTTCACTTGTTTAACATTAGGTAGAATAAATCTAATACATTTTGTTTTGGTTTCATTTAGCAAAAGATTATGGACAGTAAACCAATGAACTACTTTTGAGATTGCATTATTCACATCGTCGAAATTTGTGTTTTGTCGCATCATTTTAAAAATTAATGAAGTATCATCAGCAAACAATACAATCTCGTGATTATTCTTGACAAGATGAGGCAAGTCGTTAATATAAACTAAGAATAGGAAAGGACCAAGGATAGAACCCTGCCGTACACCCATTGTAACTACAGACCCCGAAGACCGTTTCCCATTAATGTCAACTCTTTGTATCCTATCACTCAATTAAGATGTAAGAAGATCCAATGGCGATGGTTTTCTACCGAGAGGCAACCATAAGCGGCCGCCCGCATTCTACCAACCTTCTAGCCGTTAAAATAGCCAACCAACCTACGAAGGAGTTTCGAAAGTTGTGGCAAATTCAAAATTAAAACCGGAGCGCGCGATAGCCCGCGAAATCGGTTTTTCTCTGTAAGGCTTATTTTGTAAAAAGTTTGTATGGAAACGTGTTCTTTTTGGTTCTTTAGTGGAACGATAGGCTATCTAACTATAAAATAAAACGTACACTGGACATAAAAACTTTATGAATGAATTTTCATGATTCTTTTTAAAATGTTCGATTTTAAAAAATTTCACCTGAAAATTTGAATTTCTTAAAAGTTTTGATTTACATTATTACTTGTTTACGTTACGCACCTTCAGTATGTTTACATGCTATTTTGTTGGAAATTTTATGGAGAATCCAAATATCTATAGATGTTATGGGGTATTCCTAGATAATAATCAAGAAAATAGCGAAATAATGTGCCGCGTCCCATTTCCATAACGTTAATTCAAGAATTATGTAATTCTGATCTATAATGATGGGTGCTGAAAAAGGGGCGGCACATGGCCTGGGGCCTAGAGCAGCTAGGACTGCAAATCCGCCACTGAACCCGGGACCTCATTATCAGCGGTTGAAAACGCGACCGCCAGACCAACAAGGCAGTAGGATAAAAGTCATATAAAAGTGTAAAATGTCCTGCATAAAGAAGAAGACTAACTCTACGTTTATCCAAAAATGTTTAGAAATAAATGTCCACCCGTGCGAAGCCGGGACGGGCCGCTAGTATAAATAGATAGATGATTAATAAACGATAATTTAATTTAAATAATAATTTATAGGCCTCTTGATTTCATATTTAAAAAAAATTCGAACTTTTCAAAGTTGGATAGTGCTCCTATACCACAACCGCTAAACCCAAACCTCTAAACCCACTGAGTCGATAGCATACACTCCATGAGCGCAGAGTCCCGAGTCTGGGAGGAATAAACCAGTCTTACTTTTACCACTAATCTGTGCTTTTACCTACCATTTTGAAGTACCTAAATCATAATAAATAAAAGACTTACATTGATAATTAAGGGTTATTTTATTTCTTGCATTCTTAGCTATTTACATCGGCAATGACCATAGACAAATAGTGGATCGACATATGGAATGCGACTCCTAGCCAAACTCGATGTAAAATGTTTGTAAACAACCCCCCGTACTAGAATGCACTTTATTGCCGCGTCTTTTTATTCGCAATTTACATTACTTGTCTTATCGTTGATCCTTCCTTCAGTAAATATTTGCTTAGGTACCATTATTCTGAAACTCGCCAACCAAGCAAGGAGTTTTACTTAGGTATTTGTGTCATAGTTGGTTTACAAACATTCTACATTTAGTTTGGCAACCCACGCCACACTTACTTACAACAGCTAAAAATGTTTCAGGTATTTTCGAAAAACGATTATGAAGGTAGTAACTATGTAGTCATCATCATCATCATCAGCCTATATTAGTCCACTGCTGGACATAGGCCTCCCCTAATGAGCACCATAGCTATGTAGTACTACTAGGTAATTACTATGTAGGTAGTAATTAAGTAAGTAGTAGTATGGTTAAGTAGCCATAATATTATGTTCCTAGGTACCTACATATTATTTCGAAAATACCTACACACATAGACATACATATTGGAAGTTATGTTATAGACAGTCAGAAAGCTTAACAATAAACATTAGCAGGATAGATACCTAACTAAAAGTTACTGAAAGAAAAATTAATGTTGAAGACTTAAATCTAATTAGACTGATGGACTAGATACATACATAGCCAAGCAACTTCTACTTAATATAATACTGGCAATACTTTAATAAGATTTTAATATCTTTGAATTTTCACACAATCAACAATGCTAAACTGAAACATTATATAGATCTTACAAAACTTCTCATCAAGCCCACAGGTGATCTTGGCGGCTTCTATTTCGGACAACGAATTAGCATTGCCAATGGCAATGCTACCCAGAATACTGGCGGCAATGCCGCCAGCATTCTGGGTACCTACTCTGCCTTCTGGTAACAGCTTAGATTTTATTAAATAGTAAAATAAGTTTTTAAACTAGTTATGACTGTTTTATTCTATTATTCTTATTTTGTATCAGCTAAACTAAGTTTATGCTGCTGGTAAGACCATCTAAGAACTTTGATCTAGATTCTAGGTTATGCTGAATTAGATGTTATCATTTTATTTTAAGTTTCAAGATTTGATTACATGACCTAAATGCGTTTGTTTGTATTAGGTTTTTTTTCCTTATTATTTACCTCTTAACTATTTAGGTATTACTTAAGAATAGTGTATTACACAAAAATAGATTTAGGCGATACTTTGCGGAGATCCATTGGTAAATATTAGGATAAGAAATATTGAGTAACAATTCCGCACAAAACCATCCCTGATGAGATTCAACAAATTTTAGTGCAACACCCCCACAAATTGACGTGCCATGCAATCAGAGAAGGTGAAAAAACAGACTTGCGCAAAATTAATTTGCTAAGTCTTCTCTCCAACTTCAAGCACACACACAATTTAATAAAAAACCACACCAACTACAAAATGGAAAAATCCATCAAAGTAAGTTGCAACTAGTTTCGTTTCTCCACGAGACATCATGTACACCACAATACACCACTTTGACACCGAGACCGCCAAGCAACAACAAGAATTTTGACAGTGATGTTGCCTCTCTGAGCTCCTTGCGTAACTTTAGAAACACTTTTGCGTGGAATTGTTACGAATTTTTTTTATCCCAAAGTTTTGTATTACACTAAAATACTTATGAGTAGGTACAGATTAGTACCTATTCCCTACCATGCGGAAACACAAACTGGTCCAGAGGATTGGGGGAATATTTTTTATGGAAAGCCTAGAGTTTTTAAGCTGTGCCATTGTAGACATCATGATTGTGTTTAAAATAATTAGTTAATTTTGATTGTTTTTTTTAAGAGTTTTTAAGCTGTGCCATTGTAGACATCATGATTGTGTTTAAAATAATTAGTTAATTTTGATTGTTTTTTTTAATTATGTTATTAGAAGTCTTGTTGTGTTTTTGTTTTAATATATTTTTGATTTACATAAACCTTCAAATCAGAATTTCTTAATCGTACCTATTTTAGATTTTACCATTTTTCTACCTACAGATAGCAACACACACTAACAAACAGCTAAAAATGTTTCAGGTATATTCGAATAATATGTGGTAACCTAATGTTACTAGCTGGGTCTCCTTGTCAGAAATCTATGTAGTACGACTATAAGATGATAAAATGTGAACCATTCGAGATTATAGTGAGAGTGGGACCTGTTTGTACATCGGAAGAAATGTAGGGGCAAAAATTATTATACACTAAGATGACCAAACTGGATGTTTGTTAACAAACCACATCACAAAAAACAAAACTCACTTGCTTAGCGTTGAGTTTCAGGTATACATAATCGTAAGCAATATTTATTGAAGGATGGATCTCAAATCGACAATTGAATTTTATATGTATAAGTGGGTTTGTTTACAAACATTGTACATCCAATTTCACTGGAATATAGATGGGAACATCATCATCACTACTTTTCTTCCTCATCATCATCCCAATTACCAACTAGACTCTTGATTTTGTCTTACTGAATTACAGATTCTGTGCCGGGTACATTGTCCTTTGGGGCAGCTGTGGTGTTCTCCATAATTTCATCTTCAGAAATGGTTGATGACTTGTCCTGACTCACAGAATTGACTTCAGGGACAGATACACGACTTACTGTATTAACTACAGTGAGCCCACCTTCTTGGGAGTCATCCCAGTCATTTAATAGTGATGATATCAGTACTTTAGGATTTAAGGTTACACTTGGTTGTGATTCATTTTGGGAGAGTAGCTCTTGTGGCATAGCTTCATCATTTTTGTTGTTGGTATTGTCATTGGCATCTTGTGACTCTTCTGAAAGGTATAAAGACAGAGGATCCATTTCCTGAACCACTTCAGTTGCAATTACTTTCTTTTTCTTGCTCTCTGGTTCAGCACATGCTTCAATATGTACTTTATCATCAGCAGTTGTTTCAAATGCTTTGGCAATAGAGTGCTCATTCGATATCTGATATGTTTGTGTACCCTGTGATTGAACACTTTGTAGCCCAGCTTGATTAGAAGAGTTTACCATTTCTTGGGCGTTGAGCTTGGCCTTATCAAGAAGACGGGTTAACATAGGCATGTCCATCATTACAGAATATGCGCGCAGGTTGTCATGTATTACCATCGGCCATTTCAGTTCTCCGGTGTACATGTAGTTGATAATGGGGATGATTACATCTGCTTGGACATCATCCGGCATAATCAGGCAGCCATCGCACATCTGGCATGTTCTCTCTAGCTGCGCAAAGTAATCTGTGCTAGCATTGAGTACCAACCGATGAACCTTCAGCTGCTCATTGTTGTGGAATTGAAGTGTCAAGTCACAGTACAATGCATGGTTGTAGAAATACTCAAGCCTGCGGAGGACATGAATCCCCCAGTTCCCCAGTTGTAGTGAAATTACCCCAGGCATCGTGATCCTTATAATCTATCAATGCAGGTTAACTTCCAAACCTTTCTTCCTGAAATTAAAAAATCGATTAGTTGATATCCATTTGCATAATACAAGTCAAATTAATGCTAAGGCCCCACTACGAGACGAAGATTCGCGTTCACGCTGTCAAAATAAAACTTTGTGTTCGATATAAAGTAGGCAGGTACAACAAAGTGTTTGGCGACATTGGAAAACTAGGCAACGTCGCGATCGATAATTTCATATTCACGAAAATAATGGAAGAATCGGTTGCGCACGATTATGCAAATCGCTCAGCGGCGGCGTCTCGCTGTCAACAAACCGTGCGAAGTGTGTGTAGCAAGTTGCGGCGATTGAATGGCATGCATGCTTACATTTACGTGGGGCAAGAGACGCCATGCCAAAGAAGGCGACTTCACGAAGCACTATAAATAATTATTTTTGTTGTAAGACTCTTGAATTTTACGACACTACAAACGCTTTTTAGTTCTAGATACTTACGGGAAGAGTTCAAACTATGTTTAGTTTATAATTCATTATGTTAGACTATCTTCGTCCCAAATTGGGACGGTCCCAATCACTTCAACTTCAACTTCTTGTTTGATGGCACAAACTATATAGGGATACTACCTCAGATTAAATATAGGTAGATCTTCAGCGAGCATGCCACAGAGCAAGACAAAGTATACGAGGTGGTGGGGGGAAAGTGTTGCCATGCAATTTTCTTACCCCGATTTTAGGTTCCTTATTTCATGTCTTAGTTGGTAGATCGGATTTGCGATTTTCCAGTTAATAAATTTAAAAAATTAAATTATCTGAGCGTCTGGTCGAAGCGAAGCGTAACCCGAGAGCTGGTGAGTATCAGGCACAGCGCATCATTGCCATACAGCGTGGCAATGCAGCCAGCGTCTTGGGGACGCTTCCGACTGGTATTGATATTGATCAGTTGAGCTACCTGCAATAGTCTGAAGATAGCTCAATTGTTTCAATTGTAAATACTAGTATAATTTTCTATTTTGTGAATAAAGGCTATTGCTAGGTCATTATAATTATACAAGTAAGTATCACAATGTGAACCCTGTTTGGCGTTACAAGTGGAAGGCAGACCGAGGTTGTTTTTGGTAGGTAAATATAATTATGAAGGTACTAAGGTGAGTAGTACAGATAGAGAAACAAGTGTTTTTGTTTTAAAATAATCAATATTTATTACAATAATTAACGTTTATAAATTTTACAATTTTAATCAGTCTTCAAAAGTTCGTTTTATTATTACTTAATCATAAAATCACAGTTTAATTATAAATGTCTTAGTTATATTACCTATACAATAACATTTACATAAATTAATAACACTTTCAAAAGAAATGGTTAGTAACGAACGTAACATCGTATATTTGCTAAAAAATATTAATGTTGCTATCTAAAAAGTACAATAATATCTAAACTTTCACTGTACTTGCATATAGGTACTTATACCTAGTTAGTCACAGCATTTTTTTTTTATTAAAACATACACGCATTTACACAGAAGCATTTAAAATATCGCAGAATCATTATAAAAATCACAGAATCATTTTAAAATTAGCATACCAATTTCTACAAGAACCTACTTAAGATATTTTTTTTCTTATTTATAAAGGACAGTTAGATTAGATTTGGACAGTTGAATTAGATTAAGTACAAAAATCACAGAATCATTTAAAATATCACAGAATCATTACAAAAAAATTTATTACGAAGATTTTTTAGGTTCCCAATCTTTGCGACCCGTTGCTTTGATCCAATGCAAACGTAATTCTTTATCTTCGGGAAATCTGTAACAAATAAAAACACTAATATAATAAATGCGAAAGTGTGGATGAATGGATGGATGTTTGTTATAGTTGTTCTATCTCACGAAGTCCGATGGGCTATGTGTGTCATAGTGAATGAATGTACACATTGTTTTAGTGTGCGTAAGCTCAGAAGAGAAGCATAAAGTGTCGCCTGAGACGCGGTCCGGGTCACTAGTGCTCATTGTATTCACGTCAGATTTTGGTAGCGAGTACCGTCAGCATGACAACTAAGCGCAAAGTTGTTCGTAGTGAGGTAAGTTAACGGACTTCGTGAGATAGAACAACTTACATAATTATACCTCTTCACGCCAAAACTACTGAACGGATCGGGATGAAATTTTGAATACAGGTAAGTAATTCTAATCGATTTATATAAAAAGCCTATAGGCTTTTTATCCCACAAATCAGTTGCTATAGAATAGAAATGGCCTTTAAACGTTTCCATAGAAACAACGCGTGCGAAGCCGCGGGCATAAACTATTTTGCTATGCATAGCGAGCTACATTATCTATAAAATAGCTATGTAGGTACCTATTAAAAAATATTTCAATGCGCCATTCGGGGAATTTTATCATCGGGTGCGGGCAACCCTAAATTTTCACAATTACAAGTTAGATGAACTAAAAATAGCATAAAACATAATGTTTGAGCCTTGTGTGTATGTAAATCTATGAAACTGTAAATTTTGAACCTTTTTGTAGTCAAAAGAACTTGTACTTACGAGTGGAATGATATATTCGGCACTTTTTCTTCACTATCACTTCTACATGCAAAAACGCTGCACCGCACCATATTTGTATCTCTTTTTTATTGTTTTTAGCTGCGGGAATGTCCACATAAACACATTGATCACATTCAAACATAAAAAACAAAAGTTTAGAACTTTTAAAACTTTTTTCACCAGTCTCGTGTCGAGCTCCGTCGATGAAAAAGGAAATTTGTTTAGCACATGGAGGTGCTAAACAATGCAAAAACCGGCACGCTGGATGAGATAGAGAGCTAATCGTCCTATTTCATTTCTACTTAGGCTTTAGGCATAAGTCGTTCTCTCTTTAGTGTGAATGCGATGGCAATTGCGCGAGTTCTATAGGTTTCTCTTTCTACGGATACTACGTATTTTGATGGCTTCTGCATCAGGTTTGACACAATTTTGCCAATATCCGTCTCATCATCTCATGACAGCATCGCAAGCTTTGTGGAATTAACAATATAAACCTTTAGGTCTATTTCGAATTTCGATCACAAAAAACAGTAAACAAAACACAAATTGTCAAATTACTCCGCTTCAGGGCTGCCAGGTGATAAATAATATGCAGCGATCGTACCCATCTCAGATTAAATATAGGTAGATCTTCAGCGAGCATGCCGCAGAGCAAGACAAAGTATACGAGGTGGTGGGGGGAAAGTGTTGCCATGCAATTTTCTTACCCCGATTTTAGGTTCCTTATTTCATGTCTTAGTTGGTAGATCGGATTTGCGATTTTCCAGTTAATAAATTTAAAAAATTAAATTATCTGAGCGTCTGGTCGAAGCGAAGCGTGACCCGAGAGCTGGTGAGTATCAGGCACAGCGCATCAGCATTGCCATACAGCGTGGCAATGCAGCCAGCGTCTTGGGGACGCTTCCGACTGGTATTGATATTGATCAGTTGAGCTACCTGCAATAGTCTGAAGATAGCTCAATTGTTTCAATTGTAAATACTAGTATAATTTTCTATTTTGTGAATAAAGGCTATTGCTAGCTGCTCATTATAATTATACAAGTAAGTATCACAATGTGAACCCTATTTGGCGTTAGAAGTGGAAGGCAGACCGAGGTTGTTTTTGGTAGGTAAATATAATTATCAAGGTATTAAGGTGAGTAGTACAGATAGAGAAACAAGTGTTTTTGTTTTAAAATAATCAATATTTATTACAATAATTAACGTTTATAAGTTTTACAGTTTAAATCAGTCTTCAACATTTCGTTTTATTACTACTTCATCATAAAATCACAGTTTAATTATAAATGTCTTTGTTATATTACCTATACAATAACATTTACATAAATTAATAACACTTTCAAAAAAATGGTTACTTACGAACGTAACATCGTATATTTGCTAAAAATTAGTAATGTTGCTATCTAAAAAGTACTTAACTTTCATTGTACTTGCGTATACTTATACCTAGTTAGTCACAGCATTTTTTTTTAATTAAAAAATACACACGCATTTACACAGAAGCATTTAAAATATCGCAGAATCATTATAAAAATCACAGAATCATTTTAAAATTAGCATACCAATTTCTACAAGAACCTACTTAAGATATTTTTTTTCTCATTTATATGGGACAGTTAGATTAGATTTGGACAGTTGAATTAGATTATGTACAAAAATCACAGAATCATTTAAAATATCACAGAATCATTACAAATTTTTTTATTACGAAGATTTTTTAGGTTCCCAATCTTTGCGACCCGTTGCTTTGATCCAATGCAAACGTAATTCTTTACCTTCGGGAAATCTGTAACAAATAAAAACACTAATATTATAAATGCGAAAGTGTGGATGAATGGATGGATGTTTGTTATAGTTGTTCTATCTCACGAAGTCCGATGGGCTATGTGTGTCTTAGCAACAACTTACATAATACCACTTCACGCCAAAACTACTGAACGGATCGGGATGAAATTTTGTATACAGGTAAGTAATTCTAATCCTGGAATCTAACATCTATGTTAGATTCCTGGATTTATATAAAAAGCCTATAGGCCTTTTATCCCACATATTAGTTGCTATGGGATAGAAATGGCCTTTAAACGTTTCCATAGAAACAACGCGTGCGAAGCCGCGGGCATAAACTATTTTGCTATGCATAGCGAGCTACATTATCTATAAAATAGCTATGTAGGTACCTATTAAAAAATATTTCAATGCGCCATTCGGGGAATTTTATCATCAGGTGCAGGCAACCCTAAATTTTCACAATTACAAGTTAGATGAACTAAAAATAGCATAAAACATAATGTTTGAGCCTTGTGTGTATGTAAATCTATGAAACTGTAAATTTTGAACCTTTTTGAACTTTTAAGTTAAAAAGTTTAGAACTTTTAAAACTTTTTTCACCAGTCTCGTGTCGAGCTCCGTCGATGAAAAAGGAAATTTGTTTAGCACATGGAGGTGCTAAACAATGCAAAAACCGGCACGCTGGATGAGATAGAGAGCTAATCGTCCTATTTCATTTCTTCTTAGGCTTTAGGCATAAGTCGTTCTCTCTTTAGTGTGAATGCGATGGCAATTGCGCGAGTTCTATAGGTTTCTCTTTCTACGCTTGGAATTGTATATGACGATTTTTTAAATTTCTGTTGAAAATTTACAAAAGTCAGCATTGAAACTTAAATTAAAATAAAAATACTAGGTGCAGCCTCGAAATTTGTATTTTATTTGCATTTGTATTACTGTAGGTACAGTTCTATTATAATCAAAATTACTCACTAGCAATGTCTAATTTTTTTTAAATTAATTTAACTATAACTTTAGAGAAGGTGTAGCGTGGACTTGTTACAAAATGTTTATTATCCTAATATTTTGTGTTACACAATAATACTTATGAGTAGGTACAGATTAGTACCTATTCCCTACCTTATTAAACAATACAATACAAATACACTTTATTGCACACCAACAAAATATTATTATAGACTTTATTATTATATTTATTATAGACACTTATTATCTATTGTTCTACCTACAGGTAGCAACACACACTAACAACAGCTAAAAACGTTTTAGGTATATTCGAAATAATATGAAGCAACATAATTGTATGGTTAAGAAGTTACCCGTGTTACTGGATGAGTCTCCTTGTCAGAAATCTATGTAGTACTAGTTTATGCCCAAGGCTTCGCACGCGTTGTTTCTATGGAAACGCTTAAAGGTAATTTCTATCCCATGGGAACTGACATATGGGATAAAAAGTAGCCTATGTTTGATTCCAGAATTAGAATTACCTGTATGCAAAATTTTAGCCCGATCCGTTCAGTAGTTTTGGCGTAAAGAGGTAACAAACATCCATCCATCTATCCATCCAAACTTTCGCATTTATAATATTAGTGTGATGTGATGACTTAATGATGATATAATGCAACTCATTCAAAATTATAGAGAGTGGGACCTGTTTGACTATCATAAATAAGAATTGCAGCAGCATAAATTATTATACACTATGATCCAAACTCACTCAATGTTATACATTTGTAAACAAACCACAACACAAAACTAAAACTCACTTGCGTGGCGTCAAGTTTCCGGTATACATAATTGTAAGCAATATTTATTGAAGAATGGATCTCATAAGTGGGTCTGTTTACAAACATTGTACATCCAATTTCACTTGAATATGGATGGGAACATCATCATCACTCCTTTTCTTCCTCATCGTCATCCCAATTACCAACTAAACTCTTGATTTTGTCTTACTGAATTACAGATTCTGTGCCGGGTACATTGTCCTTTGGGGCAGCTGTGGTGTTCTCCATAATTTCATCTTCAGAAATGGTTGATGACTTGTCCTGACTCACAGAATTGACTTCAGGGACAGAAACACAACTTACTGTATTAACTACAGTGAGCCCACCTTCTTGGGAGTCATCCCAGTCATTTAATAGTGATGATATCAGTACTTTAGGATTTAAGGTTACACTTGGTTGTGATTCATTTTGGGAGAGTAGCTCTTGTGGCATAGCTTCATCATTTTTGTTGTTGGTATTGTCATTGGCATCTTGTGACTCTTCTGAGAGATATAAAGACGGAGGATCCATTTCATCAGAGTCAGGATCTCGCATATCGTCATCAATTGTTTCAAATTTTTTGGCATAAAAGTGCTCATTCGATGTATCAACAGGAGATGCTACCTCAAACGATATTTTTAATGACTCTGCTAGTGGAACATCCATTTGATATACCTGTGTATCCTTTGTTTGAATATTTTGTAGCCCAGCTTGTTTAGAAGAGTCTTCTATTTCTTGGGCCTTAAGCTTACCCTGATCAAGAAGACGGGTTAACATAGGCATGTCCATCATTACAGAATATGCGCGCAGGTTGTCATGTAGTACCGTCGGGACATTCAGTTGGCCGGTGTACATATAGTTGATAATGGGGATGATTACATCTGCTTGGACATCATCCGGCATAATCAGGCAGCCATCGCACATCTGGCACATTCTCTCTAGCTGTGCAAAGTAATCTGTGCAAGCATTGAGTACCAACCGATGGACCTTCAGCTGCTTATTGTTATGGAATTGAAGTGTCAAGTCACAGTATTCCTCATGGTTGTAGAAATTCTCCAGCCTGTGGTGGACATGAATTCCCCACCTCCCCAGTTTCGTTGTCAGTACTCCCTGCATTGTGATCCTGTCAATCTATCAATGCAGGTTAACTTCCAAACCTTTCTCCCTGAAAATTAAAAAAAATATTAATTAATTGATTTCTATTTGCATAGTAAGAGTTAAATTAATGCTACGGCCCCACTACGAGACGAACATTTGCGTTCGCGCTGTCGCAAAAAAAATTCCGTGATTGATATACTTACTTATTGTCACGATAAAACCCTTTGATGTGCGGCAATTTACCGACGGCTGGCATTCGTGTTCGCGATAGGACGAATTCCTTGGCCAGACTTGTCGCGACGACAGCGCAAATCTAAGCGTTATTAAGGTTTGGCCGTAGTAGCCCAACAATAAAAAGTTTGCGGCGATTGAAAGGTACATAAGTCTATACATACATTTACGTGGGGCAAAAGACGCCACGCCAAGGAAGGCCACTTCACGAAGCTTCATATTTTTTGTTGGACGGCTCTTGAATTTTACGCCACAACACGCTATTTAGTTCTAGATACTTACGGGAGGAGTTCAAACTATGTTTAGTTTTTATTTCGTTAGCTTCGTCCCAATCCCAATCGCACCACAACACAAACTACTCCAGCTTATTCTCTAGTTCGCCAGCACAGCAAGCAAAGACAGCAATCGTACGTATTGAAATTAATTGAAATTGACTGTAGTCCCCATTTATTTAGGTAGGTACATAAATAAATAGGTAGTTCTGTTCTTTTGATGATGTTCATGGGTTGGGTTCTCTTCTTCTTCTTGTCAAATGGCTTCAGCGTCTGGTTTGACACAATTTCGCCAATGTCTCTACAGTAAGTATTTACAAAAAAAAAATTGGTTGTCTGTAAAGTCGGTTTACTGACGATAGTTGAACGTGACAACGCAGACGCATCGCTCACTCAAGTAGGAGAGAGACGGATGTCGAGCGCTCTCGCTTGCACTTCAAGCCTTACATGGAACGCCTCAGAGCGAGGTAACGCCGCATGACGTCATGTTTTTTCGTGCGTGCAGCCGGCTCTATCGAATTATAAGACGTTGTCACGTCAAAAACTTCACAAAGTAGAGTAGAATAATCGTAGAAAGAGAACCTATACTTGAGAGTTTCTTGTGTTCAACTTCAACTTCTTGTCAAATGGCTGGCTTCTGCATCTGGTTTGACACAATTTTGCCAATGATGTTTTGTTCTGTTTTGTGTTCATGAGCGAGTTAAGCAAACAGTGTTGTGTTGTCAGCAGAGCGACAGTGTTACCGCTTATCTAGCATCAAAAGTCACCGATATACGAAAAATCAACGTCGTAGTTGTACCTATCTACCTAGCGTGTTAGGACCTTTACTCTTTAGGGTTCCGTACCTCAAAAGGAAAAAAGGAACCCTTATAGGATCACTTTGTTGTCCGTCTGTCTGTCTGTCTGTCTGTCCGTCTGTAAACCCTCTTTTCTCAGGAACGCGTGGACGTATCGAGTTGAAATTAACGTCAAATACTCAAGTCTGTAAGTCCTTGAAGCCGCGATATAAATAAAACTTCTAAGTCAACCCACTCAAAAGTTACAGCCGTTTATGTCCGAATATTTTCAAATTTTCAAGGGAATTACATGCACACAAAACCTATAGGGTACTTCCCGTAGACCTAGAATCATGAAACTTGGTGAGCAACAAGGTCTAGTAGCACAAGTAAAGGGAAAAATCCGAGAACCATTTTGTAATTAATTTACAAAAAAAATTACTATTAATGCTCGCCATGAACCAAAACCTACAGGGTACTTCCCGTAGACCTAAAATCATGAATCATGGTGAGCGGCAAGGTCTAATAGCACAAGTAAAGACAAAAATCCGAAATCCATAAATTTGTAATTAATTCACAAAAAATAACTTTTAATTCTTGCTATAGACCAAAACCTTAATAGGGTACTTCTAGAGGACTTCATATTGACAAAAAACTGAATTAGAAATCACACATTGAACATTTATGTAAAAAATTTAATAGTCTCATGTATATTTTATACAAATTATCCCATGTAGTTAGTTAGAAACTCTTCTCATAACGTATCATGGGTTGATTGCGTCAAATATTCGCTATGCCATAATGTTTTGGGGCAATTCAACCGACGTTGACAAAGTTTTCAAGTATCAGAAGCGTTGTATACGAGGTTAGTTTCGTCTTAAGGTAACAGATTCCTGTAAACCTTACTTTGCGCAACATAGTCAGTCAGTTAGAGTACTTATACAAAAAAAGGAAACCAAAAAAGATACTAAAACGAGAGGAGCGAACCGCCGATTTTTTTTTATTTTTCGGGTGGCCACAAAATACTTACGAGGAGTAAGAAAAGTAAATAACTGCGAGCGGAGCAAACCCTGAAAGTTGTGCCGGCTGAGAAAATTGTTTATAAACTAATACAAAATCATATCGGCGAAAGGAGTGAGCCGCACCCTTGTTGAAATTGGTGAAGCATGCTTAGTAAAATAAGGAAGCTAAGATGAGCTAAGAACAATAAATTTATAGGTTTTTTGTCGATTAACAATAAAATATAAGAACTGAAATGTTGTATGTTGGAGACGAAATAACACTACTGTAGTTGGTTCTGTACTGAATGTTTATTGATGAAAAACCACGCTTTTTATACAAGAAAATTACCTCTTATATGGATTTTTTAATTTCTTATCTTTGTAATTCGATATGCGTATTGTTTTAACATAAAATGATTAGGTATCTATTTTCTTATCTTAAGATTCTCAGTAAGTAATCTGATATGTTTCGATGCGCTCGCCGCAATGCTCCCCCCCGGGGAGGGGGTTCCGGGAGGGCACGCGGGAGTCACGCAATCCGACACAAGCCTGCTGTCATCAAATTCGTAATCCTTACCCCCGTTTTAGTCGAAAACGATACCCATCAGATTTTTTGATGAGGGAGAGGCTTCAGAGGGGCTGGTCACAGCACGGCTCGCTTAAAATTTTATTTGTTTTGGCCTCAGAAAACTGATATATCCCGCTCGCTCAGTCAATTGACACGTTGCTCGAGCGAGTGGAACCAGCGTTGCCGATGCGGACCTTTTTGGTCCGTTTCGGACTTTTTTCTGCCTCTGCGGATCTTTTGCGGACCATGACTCTTTGTCGAATCTTTTCGGACCAAAATGCCTATCCAAACGGCCTCAGTATATCCTAGAGCAAACCTTACCTACGAAAAAGGTCTATGACTCAATAGGCTATCTATAGCATGTCCAGTAGGACACATTCATTAAAAAATACCTAGAAACTTTGCTTTACGTCTATGATTACATTTTCACTTCTTCTCTCTTGTCTATTTCTTTAACTTTTCTTTCGCGGTGAATGTGAGTTGTGTTGTGACTATTGACATTGTGCAAATTCACTTTTCAAATATTTGAAATTTCAATTTAAAAGAGTATAGCTTTTAGCAAGGAACTGACTGAAAACGTACGAGCTTGAATCTCTGTGGCTTGAATGTACCAAATAATTGACGTATAATTGACACTTGTTTAACATCATTTTGCTCGGGTAGTTACCCGAAAAAGTAACAAATATTTCGGCGGTTCGCTCTGCTCGCCGTTACATTTTTTCCATGTCTTTTTTGTATTTAAAATTTTTGGTTGATGACCTTGCTCCGCTCGCCCCTATTTATATTCATAGCTTTATATCTACTACCGCAAGTCTCTAAGATTTTCGGGGCTTGCTACGCTCGCTATCATTTATTTTTTATAGATACCTATCAACAACGAAATAAATGATGCGGGCGAGAGTAAGCAAGTAGACCTACTCTTGCTTACTTTTGCCCAAACTTCAGAAAACATCTTAAAAATTTCGAGGCTCGCTTCGCTCGCTATAACTTATACCTACTATTGTTGGGAGTTGAGTTTAAATTTTCCGCGGCTCCCTCCGCTCGCCGATAAAGTTTAGTGGTTTTCAGTGGGGTCTGCAACCGCCTACAAGTACATTTGGTGCTACGGCCCGCACCAAGTGTGACCCCCCCCCAAAGTCTTGGGCTGCGACCGCGCCTGTCCATGATGTGAGTGTGGCATAGATGAAGGTCACGTGGATCACATTTTTCGCAGCTGCCCTATTGTTTCTCTCTCATTATACGACTCCCTTCCCCCTGAGGTTCTTCTTCCAACTTCTATGAAATGTATTTTGTCTCTCTGCTTTTCTCATAAAGTTTAATAAGCCATAAGTAAATTCATTATATATTATAATAATGATATAAAGTTGTAATTAGTAGAAGTAGTAGTAGGTTCTTTACATTGTATGTGTTTATAATATTATAAATTCAATAATCACGCAGTTTTGAGTTATTTTCCTTATGTTTTGTAGTTTTGTGGGTTTTTTTCTTTTTTTGTAAATACTGTACAATACCTAAAGGTTATTGTTCATTCCATAAAGCTTGCGATGCTGTCATGAGACGGATATTGGTAAAATTGTGTAAAACCAGATGCAGAAGCCATCAAACAAGAAGTTGAAGTTGAAGTTTCTGTTGTTGTTGTTATCTCATAAATTAGTTATTATTGTTTGTTGTTGAAAACCACGATAAGTAATACGATAAGTTACGAAAATTCGTGAAGTGAAGTGGAGAGATGGTATGTTTAGGTATGTTCTAAATTTATGTGTTAGGTAGAAATTGAATCCACTTATATACGCACTACCAAAGAGCTTTTCATTAGTTTATGCTACATTGAGATCAGCACAGATTGCAGCGAGAGTCTCGCTGCAATCTGTGCTGATCTCAATGCAGGCCATTTGTTGAGATAGCACTGGGAGAACGTACCGTGAGCCAGATTCGAGTCTCGCGAGACTCGAATCTGGCAATGTCCCAAACAATGTACCTACCTACTCCCAATGTTTTATTTTATTTCTTTAACAATAAGTTAAAGAAATCAACAGCCTTTTTGTGCCTACCAAGTAAAATTCTGTAGATACGGTACGTTCTCCCAGTGCTATCTCAACAAATGGCCTGTGTTGTGTTACCTACCTACAACTAAACACAAAGACACGCTATTTCCAATCTATTGCAATACCTACTTATTGAACAAGAATGATGGAGAGACTTAGCTAGACCGAAGTGCGATCGAGACAACAGTACACGCGAAACACGTACGCCGGCCGCGCCGGTCCGACTGTGACTGAGGTGGGTGGACCTAATTGGACTCAATTTGAACGTTCCACTTTCGAGAAGCCAGTGCCCAATCTCCCGAATTTTACTCACATCGGTGCGTCTAAACAGTTTTAACCTTAATAATCTAACTTACGGCCAATAAGTTTTTTTTTAATCTCTCTTTTTCTAGCTATCTGCCCACTTGGGCATTGGGCTAAGAGTTTCGTAAGCTTCTTGCTGCCAGTCATGTCATGTATGGTATATGCCCGTCGGCATATACATTTCTTTGGTGTTTTTATATTAGATCTTGAGGGGCTACCTACTTTGGGTTTGGATGTTGTGTCTTTCTTCATGAGGTCATTCATTAGCCAGCATATTTGGGCATGTTGGCCAATAAGAGATTTACATTTTATAGAAGTTGTAAGTATTGTTACCACTCTGTAAGTTAATTGCACAGAAAATGACTAGAAAGAAATTGTAATTTATTTATCAAAAAGGGCATCCCCTGTGGAAATTACTTAGGGGTCACTTACTTAATATACATTGCAGGATCTTATGAACATTTGTGCATGGGGCTGCATCCCCTAAATGTGGAAATACATTCAGGGGTTGCAGCAGCATGCACATTTATTTTCAAGTCGACTAAACAATATTGCAGGCCCATAAGACAAACCTTTCCTGATCTCTACATACCTAATTAAGTAGAACTAATTTATGTAATTTATACCTAATTTTACTTGACGAGAAACTGAAAACACAAGTTCTACATAGAGTTTACTATCGTTATTGTGTAGGTATTTCTTTTTCAATATAATATTTTTCAATTCATTTCATACAATCAAAATCAAAAATCAAAAACTCTTTATTTCCATAAATACAATTAATGTACACTTAGAAAAGGTCAAAATATAAAACTAAACACTGACACGAAAATAAAGTGATATATTTTAATTTCTGTCGCTTCGGTATGTAGACTAAAGTAAAGAAGCAACGAAGAAACCTTTAGCCTGTTACTTGTTATTTTTCGAGTTGGAGCAAAACCCGTCCCAAGCTTTTTTATCCTCTAGATAATCTGATATTTTATAGTAGGTAAGCCTTTTTGCACAGCAAGGTTTTAACAATTTGTTTGAATTTATTTACTGATAATTTTTGCAACTCACTAGGAGTTTTGTTGTAGAAGCGTATACATTGCCCTTTAAAAGACATTTTAATTTTGTGTAGCCTAGTTGTGGGCACAGCGAGCTTATGTTTGTTTCTGGTATTCAAATTATGTTTATCGCTATTTTTAGGGAACTGACTTAATTAACTAATATTATAAATGCGAAAATTTGGATGGATGAATGTTTGTTACCTCTTCATGCCAAAACTACTGAACGGATCGGGCTGAAATTTTGCATACGATTAATTTTAATCCTGGAATCAAACATAGGCTACTTTTTATCCCATAAATCAGTTCCCACGGGATATTAATCCTCTTTAAACGTTTTCATAGAAACAACGCGTGCGAAGCCGCGGGCATAAACGAAATTAATACTAAATAAAGCATCACATACTTTAAATGGCATGGCTTTAAAGTCTCAAACTCTAGACATGTAAAGAAACTTACATTTTAGATTATGCACTAGCCAAAACCAATGTGAAATGTTTGTAAACAAACCACGACACACAAAAACTAAAACTCACTTGCTTGGTGTGAGTCCATTGAGTTTCAGATATAATTCATTAATTTTATTTTTTGTTAATACAAGTAAGCAATATTTTTTGAAGGAAGGATTTAAAATCGACAAGTAATGTAAATTGCGTTTAAACAGACTGCAGCAGAGTGAATTTTAAGATAAGTGTGAGCAGTTTACAAACTCTGTACATCCAATTTGGCTGGAAAATGGATTAGAATTAGAAAGAATTTATTTGAATATTATCAGTTTTCAGGATCGCAATTTCAATGAATTTCTGTTGAAGAAATAACGTAGCATATTGGGAAATATACAAATGCAGTACCTTTAAGACCAATATGTCGGAGAAAATAACAGGGGATGTAGATCCACTGGCCTTCGGACACAGGAATACCAATTCAGTAAATAAATCTGCACCAGTTCAGCCAACACAAGCAACTAGAGGGAAAAGGTAAACTGTTAGGTGCTTTTTAAGGTTCCGTAGCCAAGGGAGAAAGCGGAGCCCTATTCCTTAGCCTTTGTCTGTCTGTCAGCGGGCCATATCATGTATCTCATGAACCGTAAGAGGTATACGGTCAAAATTTTCATCAACCCTTATACTAAGCACAACATTAACTACAAATCTACCTACTTCTTTCTTTTCAGGCGCATACCCAAGAACCCAAGAAAAAATGGCATCCTAAACCGGCAAGCCAGAATGATCATCTACAATGTTAATCGCTACCTGAAAAAAGAAGCAGAAGAAGGCATCAAACACATAAAGCAATTTCAAAAACGTACAGCCGAAGCAACTGACACTTCCGTTCACACTGTAAGACGTATTTTAAAAGAAGGAAGTAGTATTCTAACAAAGGCAACTTCGGACGTAATCTCTGAGCTTAATACGCCAGGAAAGAAGCGGCAAAGAGTTAATCCAATCACAGAAATTTCTTGCTATGACCAAGGAATCATCAAAAGATGCATCCATAATTTCCATATCACAGAAAAAGTTCTACCCTCTATGCTTAAACTGAGGGTCAAACTAGCAAATGATATTAAATTCCAAGGTTCCGAACGGAGTTTAAGGCGCATTATAAACCGCTTAGGTTTCAGATGGAAAAGAACAGAAAATAACAAAAAGCTACTAATAGAGAAATCAGATATTCGGTTTAAAAGGATAGAGTTTCTACAGAAATTAGCTATATATAGGCAAGACGGGAGATCTATAATATACACAGGGGAGACTTTTATAGACACATACAATAATCCTAAAATAGATGATCTGAAAGGATTTAAGAAGCAAATTCACAAAAGACAAAGAATAGTTGTAGTGCATGCTGCATCAGAAGTGGGATTCATCCCGGATGCACTTCTGATTTTCAACACTAATACTACTAATATTAAGACTGGTGAAGTTGAAATAATGAGCCATGAAAACTACAAAATATGGCTTCGCACACAATTACTGCCAAATCTACCAGACAACTCTGTGGTAGTCATCGGTAATTCATCCTACCATAACAAACAATATGACCCACCACCTACCAGCAACTCTAAAATCATTGACATGCAAACCTGGTTATCGGACCGATGTATCTACTACTCCGAAGACATGTTAAAACCTCAACTATACAACCTTATTAAGAGCCAACAAGAAGAGAAAATTTATGGAATAGATCAACTTCTAGCGGAAAGTAACCATGAGGTTTTAAGACTGCCTCCGTACCATCCAGATCTTAATCCAATCGAGATGGCATGGACAGATTTTAGGTGTCCCTGCAATCCAGGAACATGGTCCACTGAAGAGGTCACTCAACTCATAAAGGTGAAGGTTTCCACCTTTGGTCCTGGTAAATGGAGCCTTCTTTGTAATCAAGTGAAAGAAATAGAGGACCAGTACCGTAGAAGTGATTATGTGGTGGATATGTTGACTGAGAAATTCATCATCCAAGTCAATGATGATGATTCTGGCAGTGATGCGGAATCACCAAGTGCGAGTTGTGATGATGCGTCGGATGATGATGATGATGATGATGATGAAGTGATCATGCCTAATCGTCATGATTTGCCTTTCCCTTTGTATCCATTAGGTTAGATTTTTATAAGCTTAGGATTAAGTTCCCTGTAGTTGTGTCTGCCCCATTATTGAATTGTAACTTTACTATTTAGTAGTAGTTACAGTCCCCCTTTTAAACTATAATCGGTTCTAGAATCCGAGATATTTTATGTAAACAGACATTTATGTAGAAAAACTTAACTCAAACTGATAATATAACAGAGAACAAGAAGGTATCAGCAATGTAACCACTAAAAATTGCTATTAGAATCTAAAATGTATTTTCCAGGCCAAAAATGTGTATAAATCGCGTCATTCACATAATTGTGATCAAACTTCACTTGTTAAGTTCGTTTGATCATTAAGTATAACGGCCTTTAGTGTTCTACTCAATGTTCTGTATTTACCTACACCACGTAAAAATAAATATATTTGAAATTTATGTTATTATATTATAAATATATTTTTATTCTAAATATTTTCAAAATCGTGATTGCACCGCCCCTTTTTTCGGTATTAGTCTTGACACAACCTGTATAGTACCTTTCGATCTTAGAAAGTTTAAGTCAAAGGAATGTTATTAATTTAGCCATAAGAGTAGTTTATCATGTACTAGGTATGCATTATTTATTTTTTATCTGTAGATTATTTATATTTTGTTAAAATGCTATTCATATCCAAACTAATAGCACAGCCTACCTATATGCATACAGTCGTTTGACGAAGGCATTTTGACGTGGTTTTGACAGGGCAATCGTGCGGGGGGCAAGGGACGGGACGGGGGAGGGACGCACCCGAGTTACTAAGGCGGTGATGTATGCAACTCGGGAGCGGCCCTCCTCCCCCCGTCCCTTGCCCACCGCACGATTGCCCTGTCAACGGCTTCGTCGAAGGACTGAATGAATATAGGTAGGCTGTGCTAATATTATAAATTTGAAAGTAACTCTGTCTCTT
Organism: Eupithecia subfuscata; assembly: GCA_963564075.1. Lineage (NCBI taxonomy): Eukaryota > Metazoa > Arthropoda > Insecta > Lepidoptera > Geometridae > Eupithecia > Eupithecia subfuscata. Next base: position 8,542,894 of record OY751124.1, on the reverse strand, counting down.
AGGTACCCTTTCACGCTAAATCGGCTGAACGGATCTTAATGAAATTTGGCAGGGTAGATGGTATCCCGGAGATGGATATAGCTACTTAAAAAGTGCGTGCAAAGCCTCAGGCAGTAGCTAGTATGTCTGTAAATGACACAACTTGTGCAATACATAGATCTTTATTATTTAGGTTTGTTAGTTTAAAAAATTCCAATAAATTATATAAAATGGAGTTTTGTCTTGTTTTACTTAATTACGTCCTTATTTCGTCTCAAAATAATTATTATAATTTTAATTTCAAACAGCGTACAAAAGCCTATGAAGTTAGCAGCAGAAATATGCAGTCTCTAGTAGACCAAATGAGGAGATATTTTACCACTGTTGGCTAACTTCACATGGTGTCGATTCTGTCGTTGCATTTTACTAAACCATAATTTGATATGTACAAAAACTAAAAACAGACCTCAAATTTCTTTATATTTGCACTGTTTTAAATTTTTCTGGTAGAAATAGTAATAATTCCTCAGGAATAAAATTATTATAGCCACCTCGGCATAATTCTCTATACATAAATGAAAGCATAATCAAAATCGGCCAACAATTGTAGTGCAGTATCAAACAGTAACAAAATACAACAAAATAGAGACCACAGACTTTTATTCGCTATTCTAACTTATTAAACTTATAAGTTAGGTATCTAAGGAGTCAAACGTTTGGGGTCCCGGGGGAACATTGATGTTTTCCTGATGTTGTCGAGTCCTAGATACAGCATCACCACTCTTTCCATGCCGATACCGCCACCTGCAACCAACAGATTTATTAAATGACTAGCTGCATTCTTACTAAAGATACTAAGACGAATCTTCGGCGCTGTACTGGATGGTGACTGCTGGCGCATAAGATACAACCATGAGCTTTACAACATGTACCAAGAACCAAACGTCGTAAAGTTTATAAAAGTAGGCCGATGGGCTGGCCACGTAGAAAGAATGCAAGACGACAGAGCACCAAAGTGTCTTCTGCGTGGCAAACCTGATGGCCGAAGACCCCCTGGAAGACCGAAACTCAGATGGCTCGACGGAGTCCAACAAGACCTAAAGGCAATTGGAGTGACCAGCTGGCAGGAAAAGCCAAGAATAGGAGTGAATGGCGAAATTTACTAGACCAGACCAAGGCCCATCCGCGGCTGTAGAGTCAGGATGATGATGATGATGCATTCTTACTACCCGTTTTCCCATAGGAATGAAGCATTTTCCCGCGGTAAAAAGTAGCCCATGTTCATCAGGAATAATGTGGGCTTCTAATGGTGAAAGAATTTTTCATCATCATTTAGAATCGGTCCAGTAGTTTCGGAGCCTATTCAATACAAACAATCAAATCTTTCCTCTTCATAATATTAGTATAGAAGATACTGTTAGTTCCTTATGCAAAAATATGTATACACTCCCAAGTTTTCAATTTGACTAAATAGTAAGTGTATAGTAATTGTGATAATTTATGTACCGTATTCTGACGAAGTACAGTGACTACTTTGTACGAAAAACGTGTGCATGTCCTTTTATTTGAAAAGTTCCGAGTAAAATAAAAGTTAAAACTTTGGAAGTGTATACATGTCTGTGCAGCTGACTGTACACAGAGGATACCTACAATACCCGCCATGATGAGGTCTTCGCGAGAAGTTGGCTCTCCTACTCAACAGCAACGACAAGCACCGTGCTTTAGCCCGTAGTGCGCGCAAGGACGGATGAAGTCCCTCGTTAAGGGATGAAACGTTGGTGTTCTTCCAACACTAACTAGGCTCGTAGTTAACCCGCTTACATTCATAATGAGATTTACTAAAGCTTGCATATATTACACTAACATAGACGTGTGGTGCCGGCGTAGAATTTGCACCACCCGAACTCTTCCCGCGGGTGTCGTAAGAGGCGACTAAGGGATATCCACCGGGGGCGGGCAGCAGCGCCTCCTGCAGAACAATTCTACCAGCGAACTGCGATCCCTAACCCGCATACCCAGCGTGGGGATTATGGGCATTACCCTCCATTAGATAAAGTTAAGGCGCTACCCCGACCCAAATCAGCGCCACCACCTATTTTACCTTATTATTCTGTTAGTCGAAGGAATTTTAAAAATTCGATTGGCCAGTTTGTGCTTCCTATCATAAGCTTTTTTTTAATGCCCCTGTAAAAGTTTTATTTTGTATACTTTATGTAGAGATGCGAAGTTGCTCTTTTTGCCCACCATGGTGGGAAAAATGAGCAACTTCGCATCTCTTCCTACACTATACAAACAAAAACATTTATAGAGGTATTAAAAAAAAGCTTATGATAGGAAGCACAAACTGGCCAATCGGTTTTTTGAATTTCCTTCGTTTAAGGGAATAATTAGGTAAAATAGGTGGTGGCGCTGATTTGGGTCGGGGTAGCGCCTTAATAAGGTGCTTATCAGGGGGAGGCCTGCGTCCAGCAGTGGACCAATATAGGCTGTTGAGGTTGAACAAGCTGACCGTTGGACCAACTAAACAGTCATTAATTATTAATATCTTACCTGCGTGTGGGGGGCAGCCGAGCCGGAAGGATTCAATGTAGGCAGCTATCTTGCTGATGTCTGAAACAGTACAATATCTTTATTTAACACAGGTTTCCGTGCTAAATACAAGTTTTAGTGGATGTTACGATCGCTGCCGGATCGCAGAACCAGCCCTTGTTTCATTTTGTTTCGTTTGACTCTGGTTTGCAACATTGAATAGAACTTATTGGGAGTAAATTTATTGGTATTTATTTTAAATATTTGATCAGCTGGAAAAGTCAGCTTAAAAACTACTTGAGCAGCATTTTAAGTTTTGATCGGCTGTAAAATAAAAACCGCCAGCAACACTTGGTCGGCCACTAAATTATTTTTGGTCAGAAAATAAATAGCTGTTTGATCGGCGAAATTAATGTTTTGATCAGCAGAATTAATTAAATGATCTGCAAGATTATACAATTATTTTTGATCAGCCAAAAAGTGATTTTTTGAGCAGCAAAATTAATGTTTTGGTCAGCCGAATAAAAAATCGTTAAGTTGAAAAAAAAATAGGTATAAGCCATAATCAATGGGTATGCTTTTAGATGTATGGTCAACTAATTACTGCGATTTTATTGAAAAAGAGCATTAGTCGGTTAACACTTTCATAGCCCAAGACGCAGACGAGCCTCTCGACCCTCGTGTGGCGGCGGCGCGCCCATGCGGGTCGCACTGCCGAGGCTGGGCAGTGAATGCGATACAATACACTAACACTTTCATGGCCCAAGACGCAGACGAGCCTCTCGACCCTCGTGTAGCGGCGGGGCGCGCCCATGCGGGTCGCACTGCCGAGGCTGGGCAGTGAATGCGATACAATACACTAACACTTTCATGGCCCAAGACGCAGACGAGCCTCTCGACCCTCGTGTGGCGGCGGCGCGCCCCTGCGGGTTGCACCGCCGAGGCTGGGCAGTGAATGCGATACAATACATTAAAGAAGGTGAGGTTTTGATAGTCGAGTCGATACAGCAGAGACACGTAGGAGGTAGGTAGGTAAGGTACTTACCTATTTCTACCTTACCTAGCATTGTTGTTTTTGTAAGAAGGTATCAAGGTGCTGAGGACCCTTGTTCGTTGTTGGTCATGTCTGTCCCGTATTTGTAACACCGGCACGACAGGGACATACAAACGCACGCAGGAGATAGGTAGGTAGGTAGGTACCTACCTTACCTCGCGTTGTTGTTAGCAATTGAAGGAACCCTTGATTGTCATTGGTCATGTATGTCCGTGTGTGACACCGGTAGTGGCATAGGTACGTACAAACGAACGTATAAGATAGGTAATAGGTATGTAGGTAAGGTACCTTACCTTACCTACATACCTATTACCTACGTGCAAATCTATATAAATGAACTCTCGGAAGTACGCGCGTGGCTGCGCAGTGTAGGTACCTTATTTTAATGGGTCAAAGGGACGCGGAAGGGTGCGCAGGCGCAGGCGACGAGTACTCACACTTACTTTCGTTTGCCGTGAGTTAGTGTGAGTGCTCGTCGCCGCGCAGTGGTGTGGTCGTTCCTTCCTACACGAAATACCTACATACCTAATGAACAACAAAGATGGAAAGACGTAGCTAGACCAAAGTGCGACCGAGACAACAATATGCACGTGGAGTGGAACACGAACGCCGGCGGCGGTGGCGCGCCGGTCTATCTATGACTGAGGTGGATGGACCTAATTGGACCCAATTTCTTGAATTTTACTTACCTACACTTACATCTAGGCCCAATCTCTTGAATTTTACTTACACTTACCTATGACTGTATCTCATGAACTGTACTTACCTACAAAGTAGACAATAGCAATTTTCAGAGGATTTAACAGAGGATCCTTTGTTTCTTTGATTATCTATAGGTACTACCGAAAGTAGTGTTTGCAACTAACGTGGCAGAAAAAGAGATACCTAGGTACCTACTTAACACTTTTTTCTCGGTAGCCTTGTTGTCACAAATATATATACACTTTATAGAATTACCTGGACACATTTTCGATTATAGGCCTTTAATTTTGCACAAAAGTCAATTCAATTTGATTGCACAATAACTGAATATAATAACAATTAGATAGATTGATTACTATACTGTATTGCACCATCAGTACTTACCTACATAAAACAATTTGGCAAGCAATAACACTATTTTTCACCACTCATTGGGTAGGTAGGTAGTTTGCGGGTGTCGTCGGCATTTTGACTCACTCAATCAGACATTCTGGATTTCAGGGTACCTACCTACCTATTAGTACATTTGTTTTTCACAAAAGTTCGTACATATTTAAGTAAGTAAGTATATCAGTACCTACTTACTTACTCAATTAAGTAAGTAGGTACTTATATCAGTTATCTAGCCGTACCTACCGTACCTACCTACCTACCTATAATACAAGCTCTGCTCTGCTTTGCTTGGTGCTAGATAATGCTGTGTGAATTGTCCAGCATTAGGAAGGTACATAGAGGTAGATACCTACCTAACCCTAGGTAGGTAGGTTTTTATTTCTTTCCATTTCATTTCTATAACCAGTTTTTAACGAGTAAGTAAGTACCTACTCCCAAAGATTAAAATCGTTTAAGATACCTATGTCCTATTTATACCTAAGTACCATTTATCTAGTTATGTAGTGTATTGTATTAATACAATACACTACATACCTAGATAAATCGTACAAACATTTGTCTCTTGGTGGGAATCGAACCCACAACCTTCTCCTTCCTAACGATTCCGCGACGCGGCGGCGGCGGCGGCGCGGCGGGGCGGCGGCGGCGCGGCGAGGCGGCGGCGCGGCGAGGCGGCGGCGGCGCGGCGGGGCGGCGGCGTGGCGGCGGCCAGGGGACTGCAGAGGTAGCAGGGCGGTTTTGAGCGAGCCGCCTCTAGCAGCGAGCAGAGCCGTTAGGAACATTATCTATGACCTACGTTTTTCCGACAGATATTTCCCAGTCAAAAATCCTAGAACCCGGCCGGGTACAGCGCCACCTCCCAAATCAAATTGTAAATCTAGACCATCCAGTGACCCACTCAAACACACCATTAAATTAAATGTCATCAAAATCGGTCCAGCCGTTGAGGAGGAGCTCAGAGACATACACATGTAGATAGATAGCTACAGAAGATTAATAATAATAAAGGGTGTATTAAGATTAGCAAACCAAAATTAATTTGACAGCTTGCCAAAACATTATAAAATCCGAACCAGGATTTGCTGATCATTTTCATTCTTAAATTGCTGCAATATCATTTTAAAGGCATGCCAAAATTTCATTAAATCTGAATCACGATTTGCTGCTGCTTCAGTAATATATTGCTGCACAAATATTTAATTTACTGTGACATAAATTTTTAGGCTGCCCAATGTCACATTAGCTGCTGATCAATTCAGTCATTTTGGCTGACCACTAGCTGCGGCTCAAAATATATTTTCTGCTTGCAAAATCAATTTTTCGGCTGCCCAAAACCTCTATAATCTGCTGATCGTTTAAATGATACCCGAACTTATTTATGTCTTTTACAAGAATGGCATTACTTTTTTCTACTTATAATATTTATGAATTGTGTACTTATGTGTTAACTTATGTGTCATCTGACGACTCCATTGTATTGCGCCGCGCACTAGGTTTTATAAGGACAATTTTGCTGTAGCTCTTTACTTTGGACAATAAATGATATTCTATTCTTTTCTATATTTTAGTTTATTCATCATATTTGTAAAATCACAGTTTCATTACCAACTATGTAATTTGTATCTACCTTTTACCTTTTATGCAAAACTGTAACTACCTACAGACCGAACAACAACTTTAACTTTTATACCTAAATTGTTTACACTAAGCTAAATTACTATTCTCATGTAAGTGACTGTGTCTGACTGCGCCATTTTGTGAAAAGGATAGGCATAGGATTTCGCGTTCATAGGAGCGACGCTTTCAGAACGGCGTAAGCGTAAAAATCAAGTCTTTGCTTATTTACAAGAAAACCACGCAACTTATGAAGAAACTGCTTCAAGGAACCAAATAATCCTATTAATGTCTAAGAAATCAAATAATATCGCTAAATTTTCGACTTCGACGGGACTTGAACCCGCATCCTTCCCTCAGTACGGGAATGTGCTAACCAACTACACCTTTGATTTCTTAGAAATTAGCCAGAGTGCGAGGCTTACGCACTATAATAAAAAAAACCTTACATCCTACTAATATTATAAACGCGAAAGTTTGTAAGTATGGATGGATGGATGTTTGTTACTCTTTCACGTAAAAACTACTGAACGGATCGGGCTGAAATTTTGCATACAGGTAATTGTAATCCTGGAATCAAACACAGGCTACTTTTTATCCCATAAATCAGTTCCCATGGGAAATAAATCACCTTTGAACGTTTCCATAGAAACAACGCGTCCGAAGCCGCGGGGCGCAGCTAGTAAACTATAAAGTAAATAATGAATCCGGTATTTTTTTTTACAAAACCAGGGGGTGTGAAATACATAACTGAAATTTATATGATTTTCACGCAAGCGAAACCGCTGGGGGCTACGAATGTGGTATACAGAGAAGTATTGGAGCATCCAGGATAGGTAAATTGTTGTCAATTCAGAAGTCTTCCAAACTGAACTAAACTAATTTGACGTAATTATAATTACCTATTGCATGATGCTGCGCCCTCTCAGTGAGGTAATCCGGGTCGTGTATCCTCTGTGCACCGCTCAAGATCTCTTCCCCACGCATGAACATGTCGTAGGAGTTTGATGATTTCTGAAATAAAAAAATTGGTTGTCTGTAAAGTCGGTTTACTGACGATAGTTGAACGTGACAACGCAGACGCATCGCTCACTCAAGTAGGAGAGAGACGGATGTCGAGCGCTCTCGCTTGCACTTCAAGCCTTACATGGAACGCCTCAGAGCGAGGTAACGCCGCATGACGTCATAGCGAGGTAACGCCGCATGACGTCATGTTTTTTCGTGCGTGCAGCCGGCTCTATCGAATTAGAAGACGTTGTCACGTCAAAAATAATGCTGGACATCCGAGCCCCGAGCTAAGCAGAGCTTGTGTTATGGGTACAGCTGTTCTATCTCACGAAGTCCGTTGGGCTATGTATGTCATAGTGAATGCATGTACACATTGTTTTAGTGTGCGTAAGCTCAGAAGCAATCAGTCTCGCCCGAGACGCGGTCCGGGTCACTAGTGCTCATTGTATTCACGTCAGGTTTTGGTAGCGAGTACCGTCACATGACAACTAAGCGCAAAGTTGTTCGTAGTGAGGTAAGTTAACGGACTTCGTGAGATAGAACAACTAGATAACTGATACAATACATAGTATCCTATTAATATTATAAAGCCGAAAGTTTGTGAAATCTGAATTTTTGTGACCTATCTACAAAACTACTGAACAGATCAAGATGAAATAAATAAATAAATAATGCTGGACATCCACACAACATCATCTAGCCCCAAGCTAAGCAGAGCTTGTGTTATGGGTACTAGATGACTGATATACATAATATAATACATTACATAGATAGATATTTTTTATTATACATAGAAACGACCAGATCACCCGAAACAAATATTTGTAGACCTTACAAACATTTGTCCCAAGGCGGGAATCGAACCCGCAACCTCCAGCGTCGCAGGCGGACCTTCGCCCGCCGCGCCACATCGGTCGTCAATCGAAAGTAGTTAGTCGAAATTTGGCGTAGGCTTAGAGCAAAGCCTATCTTAGATAAAAGGCTACTTATTATACCGAGAATACGCGTGCGAAGCCGCAGGCAGATGCTAATATGATTTATATTATATTCTACCACCGAACTACGATCAACCCGCATGCCCAGCGTGGGGATTATGGGCATTACACCCCATGAGATAAAAGCTTATAAGGCACTTATCAGGGGGAGGCCTGCGTCCAGCAGTGGACCAATACAGGCTGTTGAGGTGAGGTTGAGGTTGTTTACAAAGATACTACATAGATAATTTCTAAGAAATCAAATAATATCGCAAAAAATTTCGACTTCGACGGGACTTGAACCCGCGTCCTCCCAAGTCCCGTCGAAGTAGAAAATTTTAAATTATACCCCTATAACACTTAAAATTATAAATTATCCAGAGTGCGAGGCTTACGCACTATAATAACAAAAATATTCTACATAGAGTTTTATAATGATCTACAATTTAATTTTTTTACCGTAGGTAGGTACATGTTAATACACTTGATGTAGTCAAATGTCATTTTTTTTAACATAAAACAATGAGGGCTTTGTCAAAGAAAGTGAGGTAAGTATTTAACCTATATTAAAATACAAATTGGTTAAACTGGTATAATGGGGTCTGTGGGGATGACACAGGGTCTGTAAGATGGTAGCGGGGTCTACAAGTAACTCACGGGGTCACACAGGATCTGTAAGATAATAACGGGGTCTACAAGCTACTCACGGGGTCTTTAGGGTCCGGCATGGTGTAGAAAGGCCTTACAGCCAGCGGGTACTTGTCCAGGATATAGAAATCCGTATCGTATTTAGCCTTCACCAGTCTTCCTAGGAGCTTCTCATCAGGGGTGGAGAGGTCATCTTCAGGTCCTACTGTCACTCCTGTGAAAGATAATCACACTTAATATTATAAATAGGGCGTTCTGGGTTTTCTATGTATAATAAAAAATATCTATCTATGTAGTGTATTGTATCAAGTATATCAGTTATCTAGTACCCATAACACAAGCTCTGCTTAGCTTGGGGCTAGATAATGCTGTGTGAATTGTCCAGCATTATTTATTATTAAAATGCGAAAGTTTGTAACCTAAAGAATGTCACACATCATCAAATCACAATCACACATACCATCGAACTGCGATGCCTAACCCTCATGCCCAGCGTGGGGATTATGGGCACTACCCCCATAGGATTAAATTAAATAAGGCGCTTATCATCCTGTTTTTGCCTGTAAGTGATATTCTTAAGTTAAGATAATTTTATTTAGGAGAGCTGTGGATTTTGTGTAAAGAATAAAATAAAATCAGGGGGAGGCCTGCGCCCAGCAGTGGACCAATATAGCCTGTTGAGGTGATAAATACCTGCTTCCTTCAGTAGTTGTATACCCTGCGAGAACTCCAGCCTGAGCGGGGGATCCAGGAACTTGAAAGGTTCTACGCGGTACTGCTGGCCCACTGTCGCTATTTCATTCGCGAATCTGTTAACAATAAATTGATTAATTTAGTTTCAGTTAACGCATTCACTGCCCAGCCTCTGCGGCGACCCGCAGGGGTGAACCGCAGCGAGTAAGTCTGTTTGAACTTGATGTGCGTCGTGCCGTGGGCATTGAAAGTGTTCATAATGATCATCTTTTACTATTTCACCTGTAATGATGGCTTGATGTTATTTATTGATAGCGTTTTAATTAACGTATCTATGCGCCTATAAACTAGGTATGAGTAGGTAATAACCTAGTAAGAACATTTAAGTTTACTTATCTAGTTTTTTCTAATTTTAAGCTACATTGCATGCATATATATTATAAGAACTTTGGAATAAAAATGTATACAACACCATTCTACAAAAAAAGTTATAAAATGACATAGAATAGGTAATTGTTTTATTTTCTTATTATTTTTAGTCTTCAAAACCTTCCTATGTTTAATACTATGTATATTGTACCAACTTACTATAGTTATATTTTAAAGAATAAATAAATGTTTATGTTTATTTATGTTTATGTTTATCAACCTACTAGCTGCGCACCGCAGCTTCGCCCCCGTGGAAATTTATGTTTCCAACTTTCTTAATTTTTTCTTTCATAATAATCTTCTCCTGGCAATAACAAACACAACAAAGAAAGAATTAGCGAAATCGGTCCAGCCGTTCACGCGTGATGCTGTGACCAAGGAAAACGGGTTTCATTTTTATATATAATAGCTGCGCCCCGCGGCTTCGCCCCCGTGGAAATTTATGTTTCCAACTTTCTTAATTTTTTCTTTCATAAGAACCTTCTCCTGACAATAACAAACACAACAAAGAAAGAATTAGCGAAATCGGTCCAGGCGTTGTTGAGTTATGCGCTTACCAACACATTTTGCGATTCATTTTTATATTATAGATAAATAAATAAATAAATAATGCTGGACAATTCACACAGCATTATCTAGCCCCAAGGTAAGCAGAGCTTGTGTTATGGGTACTAGATAACTGATATACATAATAATATACGAGTACATAGATAGATATTTTTTATTATATATAGAAAACGACCAGAACACCCTGAACAAATATCTGCAGCCGAGGCGGGAATCGAACCCGCAACCTCCTGCGTCGCAGCCGGACCTTCGCCCACCGTGCCACAGAGGTCGGCAGTGGAATAATATATAGATATTATTCCACTGCCGGACATTAGCCTCAGCTAGAGACGCCATGAGGCGAGTAACCGCGATTCAATCGAAACAACCGTGACGGCGTCACGGTGTTCTCTAGCGAGTCTTGTCTAGAAATGCCTTTCTAGGCTAAAATTGAGTAATATAACTCACTGGCAGATAGATAGATAAAAAAAATATTTGGTACTACAGACAGACACACATACAATTAATTAACAAAGATAAATAAATAATAATTTACAATTTTAAACACAAGGTTTAATTGATCAAACGAGCACTTTAAAAAGTAAGTTAGTAATTAGAATATATATCAGAATATTATGTAAGTTTGTGTGTGCTGCAGCACGACAAATAGGCGACTGGCTGGTCTATTTCACAAACGAAATTAAAGCTTCGAAGGCTTCGAGTAACAACTTGCCAACTTACTGGTTAAGTGAATGACATCAGAAATCATCGCCCCTAAGGGGCCGAATATTGGCCTTTGGGAAGCTATGTCGTCCCTTGGCAGCAATCGGCCTTTTTGTGGCCTTTATCCGCCATTAATAAAATAATAAAAATATCTCTGAAAATAAGGTCTTGGTAAATATTGATATTTCTGTCTAGCAACACTGGGTGTGATGTGCCTCACCAATCAGTCAAAAGTAAATAATCATGGCTGCATTCCGAGTTACGCTAATATCGATAATAGCGCGCTCACAAGCGTTCCAAATTACTGTGAGCGCGACAACGATGTCCCGTGTGACGTCATAGATGACGTCATGACATGCGCCATTTTGCGATAACACCGACCATCCTACAAACTGAAATCACTGTGAGCGCTCTGTCAAAACTGACGTTTACTCTGTCAAAGCTCACATTGTATTAAGTACATGTTGTTTTGTTTGTTTTCATCTATTTTCATCAAATTTACTGTTGTTTGCAAGTTTTGCAGAGTTTTTGTTTGTTTAGCGGAGTCATCGGAGTCATTTTCACTGGATTTTCACGTTGTTCTGCGAATAGGTACTGTTTGTTTGTTGTACAGTACAATGACATTTGACAAGTGACTCGTGCGTGGCCGTGAGCGCGTTCACAAAGTGTTCCGAATTGATGATGGCACTCAACTGTCAATATCGTGCTAACTAATTTGGAACAACAAATATCGTTGTAATCGATAACGGCGCTGTTTTTGTAATTCGGAAAGCACCCCGACCATCCCACAAACTGAAATCACTGTGAGCGCTCTGTCAAAACTGACGTTTACTCTGTCAAATCTCACACTATCATTCACAGAACAATGGTACTCTACGTACAATGACATTTGACATGTGACTCGTGCCCGTGAGCGCGTTTACCGCTCCGAATTGATGATGGCACTCAACTGTCAATATCGTGCTAACTAATTTGGAACGACAAAAATCGTTGTAATCGCTAACGGCGCTGTATCTGTAATTCGGAAAGCACCACATATGTGAGTCGTATGACTGTCTCATTCTATCTTGTACATTAGCACATTACCCTCTCACTAACATCGTGGCGTCCGGTGTAAGTTTTTACTTTATTGATTTATAATATCATTCGTTCACATTCAATCCACCAACCATGTAAGAAACTACATTGACGTAACGATTTGAGTGAGAGGGTAATGTCCCAATGTACGAGATAGAAAGGGATGTAGTGTATACTTATTGGTTTCTTTTTTCAAAATTTACATTGGCTAAACGAACTTCTCTACTGCCATGGTCAAGTTAAGAAAGCAATTTCCATTAGAAATGCTAGCGCCATCTCTTAATGTAATAGAAAAGAAACCGACAAAACAAAAAAAAAATTGCTCATTTCGGCCTTTCGTGCCAAATTTGGGCCTTTTTCAGCAAAGTTTTTCTGCTTGAGGTGCTGGCAGCACTGGTCTTGTCATTTGTGCCTTTGTTTGTTTGTTGTTGTGCTTGTGGTGTTTGTTTTTGTGTCTGGTGTTTGGAAAGGAAAGAGTGTGTCGTGGTGAATAATTTGTAGGACCGGAGTTAGTAAGCAGCTAATGTAGAAGAGCAAATATAAGCCATGATTACTAATAAGCACCGATGGTTTTGAAAGTATATACGACTCCGATATACTACCACAAACTCAAGAAAGTCAAGGTAAGTTTTATGATTATTAGTTTGTAAAAGAGATTCGCACTAGGGCACAAGATTTGATAGATTTTTGATAATTGTTGCAAGATTTTAATATTATGGTTTGTTACAGACTGCACTGATGTTCCGACAATGGAAGAATTCATGGAAATTCCACTGTTAGATGGGGACACAGCCAAGGTTGTAAAAAGTGAGGCTACTCAAAACCGTAAGTTTATTTAATATTACTCATCGTGTACCTATCTATTTATAACTAGCTGCGCCCCGCGGCTTCGCCCCCGTGGAAATTTATGTTTCCAACTTTCTTAATTTTTTCTTTCATAAGAATCTTCTCCTGACAATAACAAACACAACAAAGAAAGAATTAGCGAAATCGGTCCAGCTTTTCACGCGTGATGCCGTGACCAAGGAAAACGGGTTTCATTTTGATATATATAGATAACTTAAGGATTCATATGTGCCGACGGTGTTGCACAGTCAAAGTAAAATCATATTTATTCCCTTTTAATGCTTGCCTCTGAGAGACGCATGGCATAAACATGGAGAGGCCTTTGCCTAGCTGTGGATGGAGAAGGGCTGATAATGATCTGATGTTCCCTCTGAACTTGCTTGGTAATTAAGTAATACATAGTAGTAGTACCTAGGGGGTACCCAAGGGATGGGAAAAGAAAAAGAGGCAGACCACAGAGGAGGTGGGATGATGATATCAGACAAGTCGCAGTAACAACATGGGGTAGAGCGAGGCCAGAATGGAGAAGATTGCCTTTGCCACCTGGCAAACGGACAAATAAAAATGGAAGAAAAGAGATATTATAATTATGACCAACAAAGAAAAACTGTCTTGTCCGACTAAAGGCTTATTATTATACTGTCTTTTGTTACAGAAATTCTACTACTAGTAACAAATGAGTGTGAACCATTGCCGCCCACCACTAGTGCAGAAACAGATGTAGATATCGTGAACGGTATGTATATTATTTTTTTGGTAACTAGGGTGTTGTTATTACATCATTTCTGCCATAACTTGAATAATATCCAACATGTAAAGGCTTAAGGACTTAAGTTCTGCCCCTCACTGGTTGTACCAGCCCATTCTGATATTTACCAGATATTACCACATACTATTTCTTAACAAGCATTATGTGAACTTAACTATATCCTCCTAACAGGAGTGTATAAGTATGTAGAACGTGGGAGTTGTCTTTTCCATAACAATAAAAATATCTAAAATTTATCTACTACTAGCTGACCTGGCGAACTTCGTACAGCTCTCACCTTTTAAACCTTTCCTCTAAAATGATCCGCCATTTATTGAATTCATTTGTTACAAAAAATGTTCCTCCAATTAATTTCACTATTGTTTTCTTTACAGATAATGTTCCGAAAAAGACACTCTTTGATGAGCTGACTCAGGCTAAATTGGAATTAGTACAACTGCAAAAAGAATTCTTAGAAGCGGAAATTATTGAAAAGAAAAAGGTGTGGGAGTTTGAGGAAAATAAACGGAAGAAGGAGTCAGAGTTTAAAGAAAAGGAGCGCAAATGGAAGGAAGATGAATATAAATTAAAATTAGGAAAGAATTTTAAATGAATAATGTTTGTTTATCATTGGGGGGGTAATGCCCATAAGGCAGATGCAGGCAGATGCTGGATGCGGCAAGCTGAAGACAGGGCGCTATGGCGCTCATTAGGGGAGGCCTATGTCCAGCAGTGGACTAGACTTATATAGGCTGATGATGATGATGAGATGATGAATATTTTTTTTATTTATTGTCTATTATTATTAAGTAATGGTAAAAAATATTCTTGCACCAGTCTATTCCTTCGAACATTCCGACCAGGGCTCTGTGCTGCAATTTCTTCATGAGTCTGTGTATTAGTAAATGAGTCATAATTTTCCTCAAAGTTTCTTATTTTGCAATATTATTTACACATTCATTGCAATATTATGTAATACAAAGCAGGCAACTATTGCTTGTACACGAGCTAATTTTAATGTTACCTGTCGTCTTAAGGACAGGAAAACTATTTTTGCATACACCAAAACATCTTTCAACTGTATTTCTTGTTCGTATGTGTGACTCATTCATTATACAGGGTGGAATTTTGTAATGCCACCTGGAGGGAAAGTACTCGTAATACTGTAGATAGAAAATTTTACTCAAAGAAAACATTCCTTTAATTTTGAAAAGAAAGAAAACTGCATTCAAAGATTTTCGAAAATTCGCTTGCCACACCCGGGAATCGAACCGACTAAAATCTGTAAAAATTACACCCTGTATTTTTATTGCATAGATCGGTCGGGTCAATTATAAGGATGAAATCTCTTTAACAAACTTAATAAATTAAATGAAAGGAAAACCATGAAATCTTAAATTATTTTAATTATTTACAATAAAAGTCAACTAACTACTAATTAGTTGCTCAAAATGGGCTCCATTTTCTTGGATACACAAATTTATTCTTCTTATGTATTCATTTCTAGTAACTTTTAATAACGTGTTGTGGTGAATATTATAAATCGTATTCTGAACTTCAACTCTCAACTCGTTTACATTCGCATAAGATTTCATGTAAATTCGATTTTTTACATATCCCCACAAAAAAAAATCTAAAGGGGTGAGATCTGGTGATCTCGCAGGCCATCTGATTGTGCCGTTGGTACCAATCCAGGTATTAAAATGGTTATTAATGTAGGCAGTAGTGATTCTGCTGTTATGGGCTGGAGCACCATCTTGCTGTAGAATTATTTGGTTTCGCTCCGCCTCGGGGAAACCATTTAACTCATTTCTTAAGAGATCCAGTATTTCAAGATAGAAGAGTCTGCATTAAGTACCAACACGTGCAAATTTCAATAGTCATATTTAAATATCAATTCGTCATTTTAATGGATAAATGACGTCAATGATAATTATTAATTACTGACACAAGTAAACAGATGGATCTTTAAGTTAAAGTGCTTAACTTGACCCATTCAATTTATAATTTAAGATTTCATGGTTTTCCTTTCATTTAATTTATAGAGGTTAAAGAATCTTTATTTCTCATAAAAACTATTAAGTTTGTTAGAGAGATTTCATCCTTATTATTGACCCTAACGATCTATGCAATAAAAGTACAGGGTGTAATTTTTACAGATTTCATTCGGTTCGATTCCCGGGTGTGGCAAGCGAATTTTCGAAAATCTTTGAATGCAGTTTTCTTTCTTTTCAAAAATAAAGGAATGTTTTCTTTTAGTATAATTTTTTATCTACAGTATTAAGAGTACTTTCCCTCCAGGTAGCATTACAAAATTCCACCCTGTATAAGTTTTCTGCAGGGGATGATGGGTTCAGAAACGGTGTCAACAGATATTGCTTTAACTCATTTAACTCACTGACACACCTACATGTACTTAACGAGTAGGATAAGTTAGTGGGTATAACTTTTTAGAATGTAAGCTTAGCTATAAGAATATATAAACTATGACTTGTACCTACTCATAAGTTTTAAACTAGTTTTTATATACCTACCTACTTGTTTATGTTTTATTGTATTTTGTGCTGTCCATTTGTGATTCAAATAAAACATTTATCTATCTATCTATCTATCTATCATAGCCACTATCACCAAGAAGTAAGCTATCTCTAAAAAATCCACTTGCAAATCTTTGTTTTAAAAATGAATTATTAAAAATTGTGTGATCATGGACAGACCCTGGCCATCTTGCTACAATATCCAAGCATTTTAATTGGCTGTCACAAACCACCTGAACATTAACCCCTTACCGCATACGAAGCCATGTATGGCTTTCAAAGTTTCTTATTTTTTTACAGGTTATCTAAAGAACACATTATAAATACTCCCTTGAATCATAACAAGCAATTCTTCGTAAAACAGAACGTATTTTTTTTGTATCTGTGGTGTGTCCCTATGTATATAAGTAGTTTATGTAAGTATATGTAGGTATATTATATAATGTTATATATGTAGTATATTTTAAGCGTAGTATTATATTAAAAGTATTTATTTATTAAACCTTCAAGAGCACACAGAACCCCTTATACTATCCAATAATCCTATCCATCCACGGTTGTCTGGTAGAGATCGCTCTTGAGCGATAAGACCGCCACTTGTCACTTAGTTTTTAAGCTGTTTTGCTGTATTGTTTCTATCTATAAGTGTGCAATAAAGAATTTTCTATCTATCTATCTGTGTCACACCTGGCGATATTTTTGAGGCTATGTGCAACGCGTCCGGCCGGTCAATTGAAAATAAAATAGTAACACTTTCATCAGTACAAAACAAATGTAAAATGGTAAGTAAGATCTTTTAATAAAATTATTTTACAATCTTTGATTTATCCTTCTCGTAGGTTGCATCTTGTTTTTGCTTTTACTTTTGTTTTTGTTTGGTTTCTGACTAGTTTTTTGCAAACTCCATTTATGGCTTCGTATGCGTTTGCGTTCAATACACTGTCATCCGTATATGGCTTCGTATGCAATGATACTTCTTTCTGCTTCTTTCAGAGATGAACCCTTCACGCTTTTATGGTTCTTCCAAGCATGTAAATCCCGCAAATGGTGTAAGAGAATATTCTTCCATATGCTAGATTTATGCATAGTAAATGCTTGGTTGCTTTGGCGTAGGGTCAATGAAGAAAAGCACATGCCACTATTTATGTTCAAGCTCGCAGTTTCAGAACATTTGCGCAAAGCAGGCAAAGTAGTGACGATGCCGAGAAAGTGGTCGTCCGTCGAGCATTCTTGGAACACCGACGTCAAGCAGAGCTGGTACCCCAACAAGCCGAGTCGGCACTCCATCCAGCTGTCCGGATTCACCAGTGTCCTCAAAAAAACCCCGAAAAGCTCCAGCCAGGCATCAAGATCTGCCACTAAATTCAGTACGAACTGACAATACTGACCATTTCCCCACTTGGAAAAAAAATAATCGACAGCTATGTCAAAACTGCTCAAAGTTCCGTTCTTTCACAAAATGTGAAAAATGCCAGGTATATTTGTGCTATAATGAGAAACGAAACTGCTTTAGAGATTTTCATAAAGTGTAACTGCCTTTTCACCTAAACACATACGAAACCATATATGCCAACACATATTTTTTCTGGACTGCATACAAAGCCATACATGGCTTCGTGTAATAACTTCTTATATAATAATTGTGATATTTTTTTTCGGTTTCTTATTATTTGTGAGATATAAATAAATACATTTTTGCATAAAACAATTTTTTATTGAACCTACTTCATAATTCATGCAGTAAGGGGTTAATTGAGAAATTACCCTTTCTGTTTCTATAATTTTCTGCTGAATCACCTCCTGAAATAACAAGTATTATCTACATTTAAAATCTTGTACTAGGTAGGTACGTAATTAAATTATTATTAAGTTATTTCCATTGACATGACAACATTAAAAAATAAAACAGGTACCTACCGGGTGACTTTATTGTAACACTAGACGATCGACTCGCGGTTTCACCCGCGTAGTTCCCGTTCCCGTGGGAATTCCGGGATAAAATATAGCCTATGTAGCCCTGAAAAGTAAGCTTCCTAACGGTGAAAGAATTTTTCAAATCGGTCCAGTAGTTTCGGAGCCTATTCAATACAAACAAACAAACAATCAAATCTTTCCTCTTTATAATATTAGTATAGATAGATGCGTACAATCTAGAGCTTCTATTACCCTGGGGGATCTTGAGATTTCATAAAAATCATGTTGTAGTATACTTAAGTCATCAGGGAACGTTATTCTATTAGTCGTAGTTGAGCTATAGCCGCAGTAACTTTCTTCACAACACGGCTTGCTGTTGGTGGAATGATACGTCTGATACCACAAAAATCAGCCGCATTTCTCAAGTAGGATCCAGTTGCGAGATACCTAAGTGTTAATAGTAGACTTGTTTTTGTTGAAACTGCTTGATTTCTGAAATAAGAATCTTTTGTAGTAACTGGTGTAACATAAATTAACTTGAGGGTGTGGATTAAACGTGGGCAATGGTTAGGTACCTATTATTCAGAAATTCAGTAGATTTGATTAGTAAAATCACTTTATTAATGACAAATAACCACTCACCTTTGCGATTTAGGGATTATTTTATGTTTTATTAGCACTTGGTTTACTGCATACTTCGAAAGACGAAATCTAGCAAAAAAATCATTTCTATCTAGGTCCATAAAATAATCAACACGGAATTTAAATACACGAATCCTAGGTACTCGTTGTGTCGTAGAATGTTCTCATTCATCCAATTGATGATCAATCAAGTCAAATATGCATTTTTATCACAAAATGACAACGGACAAATTTAACTGCAAAGTAAACACGCTAATTAACACTGTGCGATATAGACACATCAGCCACAGGTTAATAATAAATAAATAAAGTCCTATAGTCTATGTATAAGTCCCTATAGTCCTCTAAACATCCCGGTAAAAGTCAGACGCGATTCAGCGTAACCGAACCGAGCGTGACGGCGTACTAGCCTAGACCACACAGGCATTGTCTAGGCTACAATAGAGTTAAATTCTACTCACTGGTCCCTCAATCCCCTGAACATCTCAGTGAAAGTCCCAGCAATGGTGTCCAGCACCTCGTGGTAGTGATGCTTGAACGCCATCTCCAGATCGAGCCCCACAAACTCTGTCAGATGTCGGTGCGTGTTTGAATCTTCTGCACGGAAGACTGCTCCTACTGTGAACACCTGGAAAATAGTAGACAATAGGATAAATGCATGTGACTTCATAAAAGCTAATTATTTTTTTACGTATTCACTATTCAAGAAATCTAAAAATACCAAAATAAATATACAGATATATGTCTATATTCTATATTATCGTATTTTTTGATGTTATTACTGTGAAATTTCATCATTGAAAAGTAGATGTGTTAGTTCACAATCGCGAAATTTCTAAATGCAACGACATTTGCAAAAGCGAACGTGACGTCACATTTTGTATTGTCATGCTTTGGCGGGTTTTTTATTTATTTATTTACTTATTTTTGCTTAGGTTTTTTGTTATTATAGTGCGTAACCCCACACTAAGGGTAATTTCTAAGAAATCAAATAACATCGCAAAAATTTTCGACTTCGACGGGACTTGAACCCGCGTCCTCCCCTCAGTACGGGGATGTGATAACCAACTACACCACGAAGTCAAGTGACGTGGGAGTCGAAAATCTCTGCGACATCCTACGGTCTCTCGCGCCGTTAGCTCCACCTACAGGGGAAACATTGAAGTTTATCCAATCCTGTTCAAAGACTAAAGTTACATTTAGTTCGTTTGACGAGAGGTGTCGCGTAGCTTAATTCTAAGGTTTTTCTAAGGGTAATTTCTAAGAAATCAAATAACATCGCAAAAATTTTCGACTTCGACGGGACTTGAACCCGCGTCCTCCCCTCAGTACGGGGATGTGATAACCAACTACACCATTATTTTTGCTTGCATGTACATTCATTCTTAGGTCTAAGTGAATGATTAGTTATAGGCTTGTCACTAGCTAGGTACATGCACCCTGGAAGGCACTGCAAAACTGAGTTCGTCCTACTTTATTTACACCATGTCAAATTGAGTTAAAAATACTTATTCATATTCATATTTATTTATTGCAATCACTGTGTACATTTTTAGGTCTTAGTATCTAAGTAATGTATAAGAGACACAATGGTACCCTAGCAGGGCGTGGCAATAGGTACTGAGAGTAGAGGTGGACCGGGTTTCTATAAGAATGTCTGGTTAGGTTTTAGCAGGAAAATATAATTCAGTAGGTAACTTATGTTTATAGTGAATATGTACGTTTTTATAAAATATTGTATAGGCTGCAATGTACAACTTACTTAATTAAAACAATAACATTAATGTCACGACCTGACCTGTTATCTTTTTGTAATATTTCGCGGTTGTTTGGTGTTTTCTGTAAACTAAAAGTTTGTTATCATTTATTTGTATCTAATTTTATTTTGATTGAAAAATCAACGAAGAATCAGAGGCACTTTGAGTTTAAAATGTGAAGTGTGACGTCACAGAACACGAGTCCGTCAATTTTTATCACCCAAAACTGAGTGCCGTTTTAATTTTTGTTTTTTACCTAACTAATCAAAAAAATTGTAGGTGTTATACTTTTTTTGGTAATGTATTGACTCAAATTATCGATAGAAAAATTCTATGCATATACCCTAATAAATGAATAATGCTGGACTATTCACACAGCATCATCTAGCCCCAACTACCCCAACCACCCCACACCGGGGACACTTTGTCCATACAAAAGTCGTGCAGAGTTGAATTGTGTGTGTGACGTCAAGGGTAATTTCATGAATATATTGTGCGAGATGCAACACAAAACGGTGGTGATGAATCATCGTATCGTTTAGCTACTTGGTGGTTGAACTTCTTCTGTTGACTGCCTCGTTGGTCTAGCGGTGAGCTTGTTCAACCGCTGATTATGAGGTCCTGCGTTTGAATCCCGGGTCGCGCCAATAGTTGTTTAGGGGTTTTTCTAACAAGGAAAATGCACAGTAGCAGCCCGGAGTCGTCGGTGTTACACCGCCGTGCCTCGGAAAGCACGTAAGCCGTTGGTCCTGCGCCTGACCTCTCCCCGGTCGTGTCGAGCTGTCGTCCCATCGGATTATGAGAGTGAGGGAATAGAGAGTGCACCTGTGTTTGCGCACACACTTCTGCACTATTATATGTCCTGCGCATCTGGCTAGTCTCCGATGAGACTAGCCGCCGTAGTCGAAATTCGGCTAGGAGGACATGATTATAATTACCTTGTCGAAGTCAGCGGCTATGGCCATCTGCTTGTAGAGTTGCGGCGACTGGGCGAGGTAGGCTGCAGATTTGAAGTAGGACACTGTGAATACGTTCGCGCCGCCTTCCGACGCTGCTGATATTATCTTGGGGGTGTGGATCTCGACGAAACCTGGAAAAGGATAGTCCATATTGTATATTGATTGACGATTTTTTTTTTTATTAGGTATGACATTATGTAATTTGAAGTTATTAATTGAAGAATTTTATATTTTAGCGTTGGACGTCCAGTGGCAAGATGGGCAGATGATATCTCTAACACCGCAGGGCGAACCTGGATGAGATTGGCGCAGGACCGTGTGGAGTGGCACAACACAAGTTTGGAGGCCCAGCAGTGGGTGAAGTCGGGTTGCGGATGATGATGAATGATATTTTACTGTGTAATTTTAATTTTTAGTTCATGTTTATATTATCTAGGTCTGACAAATACTATTTATGCTATTTGTAGTGTATGGTATTAAGTATATCAGTTACCCATAACACAAGCTCTGCTCAGCTTGGGGCTAGATAATACTGTGTGAATTGTCCTGCATTATTTATTTCTGATTGTTTTTATTGTTTTTTATTTTACACTATTATATCAGGTGCCCCTGTAAAAATAGTGCAAGTACTTTTTATAAATAAATAAATAAATATTAGAACCTGCGTAGTTTAAGAATGAGATTGAGAATGGCGATCTCTCATACTGTCCCGCTAAGATCGAATTCGAACTGAGCAGGATAGCAGATACGAAATCGTTTTTAATTCCATTCTCTGCATACCTACACCTACTTATGTAGGCTGGTTATACTTTACTCAACACCAGACGGATGTAAATCGTTAAGTTTGGCCCTATATTTGAATAAACGCTTTATTTGTCGTCATTGAGATTATTTGAGATGACGACAAATGGGATAATTTACTGCTGTGTAGGTATACTTATGTACCTTTCCTATTCACAAACTATAATAGTTGGTTTGATTTGAATAAACGCTTTATTTGTCGTCATTGAGATTATTTGAGATGACGATATATGGGATAATTTACTGCTGTGTAGGTATACTTATGTACCTTTCCTATTCACAAACTATAATAGTTGGTTTGATTTGAATGAACGCTTTATTTGTCGTCATTGAGATTATTTGAGATGACGACAAATGGGATAATTTACTGCTGTATCGGTATACTAAGTACTTTTCCCAGGCACAAACTACAATCGTTGGTTTAGAATTACAGATGTAAACCGACCGATTTTGGGAATCTTCCAGCCAGATCCAGTCACCTCTATCAGAGTTCTAGGAAGTGGGAAACTATTCCAAAATGTCGAGCTTCAAATTCAACGTGCACCGGACATATACAAATTCTCATCCCATTTAATTCACATTACAAAAAGTTCCATTGGATAGGTTACCCGCTCTTCGCCTTTCCAAAATCTATCCTAGTAATATTATAAAGCCGAAAGTTTGTGAAATCTGAATTTTTCGAACGAACTTCTTTATCGCGCGCTGTGAAAGGGGGGCTAGACGGAAAAAAATCATACGAAAAGTTGTAACGACACTTTTTGACGAAGAGAACCGAGGAGAACCGAAGCGACGACCGCAGCCGAGTTGAGCCGAGTTGCGCTTCGATTCGAACAATCCTGTGTTCCGCTCGCTCGCGCAACGTGTCATTGGAGCGAGCGGGATATATCAGTTTTCTGCGGCCTCACTGAAGATGACGCAAGGACGCGAGATTTATCGAAAGGAAATTCGTTCCATCCGGGTGTCCCTTGACACCTCTCAAGTTTTTTGTTACCTAGGATCTCCAATACTACTGAACAGATCAAGATGAAATTTGGCGTACGTTTAGAGCAAAACCTAACTATGATAATAGGCTACTTTTTATACGCGATGCGCGATGCGGGCAAAAGCTAGTAGACCAAATAAACTACAACAAGAAGAGAAGTGACTTACCTTTAGCAGTAAGTATATCGCGGAACAGTCTGCAGACCCCAGCCTCTATCCGGAAGATGGCCTGGTTGGCCGGCGTGCGTAGATCCAACACGCGGTTGTCGAGCCGCGTATCTTGGTTCACGCGGATACGGAGTGCTTCCGGGTCCTAGGGTCAATGTAGAAGCAACGTGAGGTCAAGTTAGAACTTAAGAGGCAGATGATGTCACTTTAGAAGCGGGGTGAGGTCACTACAGAGGCGAAGATCCGAAGGGACGCACCGGGTGACTTCATTGACTTATCACTGGCTATGACCCGAAGGGGCGCGTCGCTGTCGTATGTGCCTCATGTCAAAAGATTTTTAAGTACCACATTACTGAGTCTCTAAAGTCATAGGTTAAAGCATCTTTTGAGTCAATTACCGTGTAGTGTCACTAGTAGGATAGCAGTAAAAACAGAACAGAAGAACTGCCTGCAGACCCCGGCTTCCGGAAGATGGCCTAGTTGGCCGGCGTGCGTAGATGGATCTCGTGTTGGAACACGTGGTTGTCGAGCCGCGTGTTTTGGTTCACGCGAATATAAGGCGTTTACGAGTCCTAGGGTCAATGTAGAAGCAGCATGAGGTCAATTTAAAACTTAAGAGGCAAGATGAGGTCACTTTAGAAGGTGAGATCACATCGGCGCAAAGTCAGGGTCAAAGTGTCTGAAGGGATAAGCAATACTTTTCGAGCCGATACTCGATGGCCACGCTAGGTAAGTAAATGTCCAGTCAAGGTCCTTCCCTCGATTAGTCAGACTGGGCATTTCCAAAGTGAGTTTAGTCAGGGTCTAAGTAAGTTTAGCCAAGGTCAAAGCGAGTTTAGTCAGGGTCAAACGCACGTGTTGTGCTCCGACCTGGCCGCGTCGTCCACTGAGCTGAAAGCAAGGTGAGTGTAGTCAGGGTCAAAGGGAGTTCAGTCCAGACAAGATGAGTGACGACAAGGTCAAAGTAAGTCAGGTAAAGGTCAAAGTGAGTTTAATCAGGGCCAAAGTGAGTTCAGTCAAGGCGAGTGTAGTCGGTCAAAGTGAGTTTAGCCAGTTGTGTCGTAAGGTTCAAACCTACAGTGTTGTGCTCCGGCCTGGCCGCGTCGTCCACTTGCAGGGGCAGCTGCGCGCGCGCCGGCGACACGAGCCACACGCCGCGCCCCGAGAGCTCCACGGAGCTTATTGAACAGGATTCCACTGGAGAGGAAGTGGCTACCACAACGCCGTGGACGTCGATGATTGACTCTTTTGTTATGCTGGAAAGAACAAGAGAGCCAGGATATAACAACCAATTACTAGTAGTAATAATAGTATTATATTATATCGTATATTGTTATTTTGTATTCTCTTTTGATTAAGTAACGGTTAATTTAATTTTAGCTGTGTGGTGCCGGCTTAGAATTTGCACCACCCCAACTCTTCCCGCGGGTGTCGTAAGAGGCGACTAACTTATCAGGGGGAGGCCTGCGTCCAGCAGTGGACCAACACAGGCTGTTGAGGTTGAGGTATTTAATTTATGTTTTAGTTGCAAATAAACGTTTCTATTTGATTACTGTGAACATCATCAACAACAGCGTATATTAGTCCACAGCTGGACATAGGGCTTTCCTTCCCTAATGAGCACCATAGCGCCCTGTCTTCAGCTTGCCGCATCCAGCATCTGCCTGCAGTCTTTCGCATGACGTCTTCCGTACATATGCCGATTTGCGGTCACCTATCAAGAACTCGTTTATCCCAGCGCTTGTCGGTTCTTCAAGCAATTACTGTAGATACGGGTATTGCCCACCGCAACTAAAAAGCACTGCTTGCCTTTGTAAACCACCCACTGCTGGGCCTAGACCTCTCACTCTTTGCCAGTTAGATACTAAACTGCTATACTAAGACTGCTGAAGGCGACTGAAGCCGAGCGACCAGCATTAACTCGACTCTGGTCAGTGATGCAGTCAGCGTAACCGACCAGAGCGTGACGATTCAGCGTAAGCGACACGAGCGTGAAGGTTCAGTTACGTTCACCACTTTGGTAATGCGCTTTCAAAATTTGACCATCCATTTGGCAGCTATGACACTCACTTGCCAGTAAACTTGACCATCTGCTTGCTGACTCGCTTCTGCTCGTCCACGCTCACCAGCAGCTGCACCGTGCTGGAGGCCTGCCGGAGCACCGCGAAGCACTGCTTGCCTTTCGCGCGGGAGGTTTGTAGGCGCGCTGGAAGAAGAGTAACCAATTTTAAATAGTATAGGGTAAAGTTATTGGGCCCTAGCGGTAGCTTAGGCTGAAGAAATCGACTAAAAGAGCCGACTCAGGAACCTACCAGAGGAAGAGAAGCAGCTACCTTCTGTATTTTTAGTACCTTCACTGTGATCACCAATCCGCCAACTGATAAATGTAACAAGGATTTCAAATAAGTTCAATATGGATTTTTTTGTATAGTCGTCCATTACCACTGAGATAATGTTAAACTAAAATGAGTTTTGCTACCAGTGGAAACTTCATAAATAAGCCCTCATATGTAATTTTCATGTATTTGTATGAATATTTCATATTTTGTAATTTTCTTGCTGTAAGTTTTCCTAAAAATCGAAAATTAAATTAAATAAAATCAAAAAATGGCCCAACTGAAGGTTACTAAGTAGTTGGAGATATATGTACATACCACAACTGAATACTGGTCAAAGAGAAAGGCATAGTTTTGTCTAGTGTAAAAAGAAAAAAAAATCTAGTATGTCAAACAGTTTATTACTTACTGAGGACCTAATAATCACGCCCTTAGATCACTCTGGTATCTCTTTGTTTTTTTTTTTTTATAAAATCAGAAAGGTCTAAGACACTAAACATTACGGACATTGGCAGAATTGTGTCGACCAGACGCAGAGCTGTTAACCAAGAATTGAATTGAATTGTAACATAGATCCTCAGTGGATTAGTTCGCTACTAACCTCTAACCCAAACCTCCTTCCCCGCCAGCTTCACTCCCAGATCACTGACATCTGTATACACCCGGTCTCTATGCTCTCCCGTAGACTGGATCAGCTTGAGGGTGCCGTACAGGCCATCCGAGAAGTCTGTCTCCGCTTCAGCTTGGGGCTGGGCTGCTGATCCCTGCAAAGGTTTTAGAAAAAGTCATTTTATTCCATTGCGTTCTTCATTTACAACTGCAAAATAACTGGAGGCAATTCTATGAAGAAGTTGTAACTGATCTCTGGTGAATAGCTTTGACCACTGATTACAAAAACACAGTTACAAATACTCAAAATCAAAAAATCAATATCAAAAACTCTTTATTTCCATATATACAATAAATGTACACTTAGAAAAGGTCAAAATATAACACGGAAACACTGACACGGAAATAAAGTGATATTTTTGATTTCTGTCGCTTCAATATAGACTTAAGTAAAGAAGCGACGAAGAAACCTTTAGCCTGTTACTATAAGAGACAAGCAAGTGTAGCGAAGACATTCAACACTGTAAGTAAAACTGTGACGACTGACGACCTCTGTGGCGCAGCGGGTGAAGGTCCGCCTGCGTTGCATGAGGTCGCGGGTTGACCACCAGTCAAATCAGGCAGTTCATCTATGTATCAGTTATCTAGTACACATAACACAGCTCGGCTTAGCTTGGGGCTAGGTGATATTGTGATTTGTCCAGCATTATTTATTTATTAAAATAGACTCTGTAACTAAGCAAACAAAAGAACAAAATTAAAAATTTTAAAACCGCCTGATAGATTTTCATGAAACATGGCTAAGAACACTCGGGATAAAATTATCTATGACATTAAAAGAACTAAACGAAAATCGGTTCATCCGTTGAGCTATGATACCACAGTATCTGTGTATCTACAGATACTCAGACAGACACGTTAAACT
The DNA here is from genome assembly GCA_963564075.1 of Eupithecia subfuscata. NCBI lineage: Eukaryota > Metazoa > Arthropoda > Insecta > Lepidoptera > Geometridae > Eupithecia > Eupithecia subfuscata. Next base: position 8,515,302 of record OY751124.1, on the reverse strand, counting down.
TATAACACCCCTCTCTTTTTGCGTCGGGGGGTTAATAATAATATACAATAGACAATATGAGTTGCAACCTGTCTATCTATTCAGCCTGTGAGCTACCATACCACTGGGTACAGACCTCTCCTCTCTTTATACTTTTCATCCCATCTAATCGAAAAGAGGCGAAGGGTTCCTCGATAAGTGCGAACAAAATGGGTCATTCCTTAATAACAGTGATGAAATTGCTTTTGAACTTGCAACGCAATTTGAATTTGCACTTTTGAATTGCTTGATTAAAATGTTTAAAGCAATTCGCTTCGATAAAGCCCTGACCGGTAATAAAAAAAGCGCGCCAGCTGACGCGGCATTATTATTTTAATTTGGTTGTGACAACAAAATTAAAAAAAAATATGCGGGAAATATTAGTTTTTTCTTACTTTTTATCAGAACTTTATACAGACATTTTTCATTTGATTCATACAAATTGAATAAGAGACGAGTTTTAGCAGTGAAAGTGAAATATTAGCAATATTCATCACTACTAAAAGCATCATGACATTTGTATTTCTATCGTTGTACTATAATTATTTAATTATTTGTGATGTAATGACTACAACTCTATTGTATTAGGTTTAACCTGTAATGATAGATGTTATGTTTTGAATAAATACAAATACAAAATACAAATCACTTATTTTTCTCATGGGAGTGTGCCACACGGTACCAACATGATTTAACTTCGAGCATCATACTTTTTGGCTTTTGCCCAGCAGTGGGACAGTAATGGCTGAAAAAAAAAAAAAAAAAAAAAAAAATCATACTTTGAATCCCTCACTATGCAAGATTCTACTCTAGAATCCTTCGTTTCACTCTGGATTCAAAATATGTATGACTCTAGCCCTAAATATATTATTTTGGTCCCTTGTGACACAATCTACTATACTCTCTTTTACTAACTTTTATTTTACAGCATGTTTTTGTGTGAGTTGCAAATAAAATAGGCTAGGTTGCCATGCAGAGGACTGTTGTCTAAGATAATTTAATAGAGAACTGAAACAGAAGATTTCTTAATAAAGAATTCCTATAGTTTAATTGATGAGTACCTAATGATTTAGAAACAATAGGTAGTGTTCTGGATAAAAAAAAAATTATTCTATTTAGTCCGTTAGTTAGATTATCCGAAGGTAATGGACACATATTTTTTCTTTTGTCAGTCAAACATAAATTTCAAAAATAAAGGGTGTCAAAGTTTGGGAGTGGTGGCTAGTGACGTCACACCTTGCTAAAAAGTATCGCAAGGTGTGACGTCATGCGGAACTTTGACTGGCTATATCTTCATTATTATTTGTTTAACAACAAAAGAAAAAATGTCCAATATCTTCTGATAATCTAACTGACAGACTTATTCAACTTTTAGAACACTAGCCTATTCCATAATAATTATCAAGTTACCTTATGCTCAGCTTTCTTCTGCTGCTTCTCAGCTGCCTTGGCCGCTTTCTTTGCTGCCTTCTTGCTGGTAGCATCACCCTCCGCTTGTACAGGCTCATCAGTAACAACCATTTTGGGTCTGGAAAATTTAATTATTATTATTTTTGGCATGCATTGTCCTATTATTGCTAGGTTTCCTTCCCTTATTTATGGAAAAATGTAGGAGAGGAAAATTAAATAAGTGTCTAGCCTGACCTACAAAAGAACATCAGTGATGACGATGTCCTACGAGGACATCTTTATCATTCAGCTAAGTTTCGGTCATGGCGGCCCGTCTCAACAGAGTCAAGCCATGTCAGGATATTTTAGTACACTAGAGTTTGAGCAGACATAGGTGCACTCTCTATTCCTTCACTCTCATAATTTGATGGGATGGCAGACCAACACAGGAGAGGAGGGCACAGTCATAAATGATATGTATAAGAAAGAAAGAAAAGAAAGAAAATCCCAAACATACACACACACAAATATTAAATGTAATAAAAATTACACAAGGGGCCAAAAAGATCCCTGTCTCAGCATTATGACGCTACAAGCCACAGCGAGTGGCGGCGCTGATTTTCAGACAGGGCCTCGTGTCTTATCACACCAATATTATAAATGTGAAAATTTGGATGGATGGATGTTTGTTACCTCTTCACGCCAAAACTACTGGACTGATTGGGCTGAAATTTTGCATACAAGTAAACCTAATCCTGGAATCAAACATAGGTTACTTTTTATCTCTAAAATCAGGTCCCATGGGGTAGAAATCACCTTTAAACGTTTCCATAGAAAAACACGCGCGAAGCCGCGGGCATGAACTAGTAGGAAATAATTTATACTATGAGAATAAGCCGTGCCGGCGTAATCTACGTCTAGCTCTCCCAAAAATGCAGCACTATGGCTCTAACTGCAAGGTTATGGGTATGAACGCACCGACGAATAGTGCTAAGTACATAGTAACTACAGGTAGTTTCAAATGTGACCAATTTAATTTATATTAGTTATATCATGCAATGAATAACGAGGTAAGGAAACGTCTGATAACTGCAGGCAAGTTTCGCGACATTGAAATACGTTGCATCATAAAACTTTATTAAGCTGTAAATATGTGAAAGAATTAGTCAGGGTTAACTTACGTGGACAGCTATGCAGGTCACTGATAGTCAAGTCACTTCGGAGTAGCGATAAGGAATGCTTTTGAGGGCGATAATAAACAAAATAAACAAATTATTTTATATTATTTTCAACGCGACCGGAGGACCGGACGACCGACAACTTCAACTTCAACTTCTTGTTTGATGGCTTCTGCGTCAGGTTTGACACAATTTTGCCAATATCCGTCTCATCATCTCATGACAGCATCGCAAGCTTTATGGAATGAACAATATAACCTTTATGTATTGTACAGTATTTACAAAAAAAAAGAAAAAACCCCACAAAACTACAAAACATAAGGAAAATAACTCAAAACTGCGCGATTATTGAATTCACAAAAAATAAACACATATAATGAAAAGAACCTACTACTACTACTAAGTACTAATTACAACTTTATATCATTATTATATATGAATTTACACAAGGCATAGTTAACTTTAGGAGAAAAGCAGAGAGATAAAATACATTTCATAGAAGTTGGAAGAGGAACCTCAGGGGGAAGGGAGTCGTATAATGAGAGAGAAACAATAGGGCAGCTGAAAAAAATGTGATCCACGTGACCTTCATCTAAGCCACACTCACATATGGAATGGTCCCTGATCCGAAGTCTCGCAAGGAAGACAGGAGTGCAAGAGTGACCCAGCCTTAGCCTACAGACGGTCGAAGACGTAGTTTTATTGAACTTTCGAAACTTAAAAAACCACGGAGATCGAGGTATGTCCGGCTGGACATCGGCATAATGTTTGCCTTTAACAAGTTTTGAGGCATTCCAGAGATCAGTCCAAGATTTCTGGAGATAACTTTTAGGAAGGAGGCATAAGTCGTGGCAGAAAGAATGAAAATGCTCAAGTGAACCTAATAGAGCCGCTGCTTTTGCACAAGAATCAGCAGTTTCATTACCTGGAATCCCAGAATGGCCTGGGACCCAAGCAAGAACTACGTCAATGCAGAGATTATTGCACTCATAAAGGGCCTGACGAATTTGAAGAATCAGAGGGAATCGCGATATGTCTCTGAAAGGATTAGAAATAATTGATTGGAGGCAGCTTCTAGAATCAGAAAAAACAATAGATTTGTTTAACTTATGAGACTTAATAAAGAGGATAGCTTCTAATATAGCAACAGCCTCACCAGTAAAAACCGATGTGGTAGAAGGGCATTTAAAACTTAGAGTAATATTTGTAAAAGGCATCCAAACCGCTGCCCCAACCACACTATCTGTTGATAATTTAGACGCATCTGTGAAAATGGAGTGCCACCCACTAAATTTTGTATCTACTTCCGAATTAAATATTCCTCTCGCATCCACAGAATTTTTAAATATACCAAAACGCAATAAAACCTGTGGGCGGAAAACTAGGGCATCATATGGAGTGGTATATAAAGGATGAGATGGAAACTGCATAACGGGATTTGGAAATTCTGAAAATTTTTTGAAGCTACGGAGTAGACAGGGGATTTTATCAGTATATCGGAATAAACTAAGGAGATGGTTTAATTTTGGGAGAAGAGGATGATTAGAGTTTTGGGCCAATTTGAATAAAAATCTATCAGAAAGAAATTGCCGGCGTATAAATAATGGAGGTTCGCCACATTCAACCTGCATAGCATTTATGGGCGAAGACTTCATGGCACCAATAATAATACGTAAACATTTATACTGGATTTTATCAATTTTATCAAAACCTGCTTTGTTGCACATGCTAAGAAGGAAAGAGCCATAATCGAAATGGCTCCTTACTATCGCATTATACAACAATTTCTGGGTGTATGGGTGAGAGCCCCACCATACACCGGATAGAGACCGGAGGATATTAGTATTCTTCTCAGATTTTTGGGAAATTGAAATAAAATGCTGGCAGCCCGTCATTTTGGAGTCCAACGTTATGCCTAAAAATTTTGCATGACTGGATGTAGGAACAGTGTCACTGTCAATAAAAATACTTACAGGAGGAACTACTCGTTTTTTAGTGAAAATGACGGCAGAACTCTTTGACGCAGACAGAGACAGACCATGATCTGTAAGCCAGTCACTGAGGTATGATAGAGCTGAATTTAGTCTGGTGCTTGCCTCATCAAGGGAAGAGGATGATATGTATAGAGTTAGGTCATCAGCATACTGTAATACATTACAAAAAGAATTAACAGTTTGGTCAAGATCATATGTGTAAAGGCTATAAAGAAGAGGACTTAAGACAGAACCCTGAGGTAAGCCCTTCCAGACTAGCCTAGGGGGAAGGAGTCCATGGCAAGATTTAATGACCACTGATCTTTCCATTAGAAGGTTACCAATAAATCGAACTAGCTTCTCAGGAACACCAAGTTGAAGAAGCTTCCTCATAAGAATTGGAAGTTGGACGCTATCATACGCAGCGGCAATATCGAGGAATACAGCTAAAAGGTATTTTTTTTCTTTGAAAGCTATATGTATATCTGAAATTAATAAACTAAGGTTATCTAGAGTTCCCATGCCTTTTCTAAAACCAAACTGAGTTTTAGATAAGATAGACCCATTCTCAGACCACCATTGTAGGCGCCGATTGACCATCTGTTCCGCCACTTTGGCCATAACTGACGACAACGCTATGGGCCTACGACTGGATGGATCCGAGGGATCTTTGCCAGGCTTGAGGATAGGCACAATAATTTGGGACTTCCATTGATCCGGAACTACACCAATATCAAATAACTTATTAACAAGAGACAAGTATACCTGTTTAGAGTCGTTGGAGGCTTTAACAAGAAAGGAATAAGGGATTCTATCTATGCCAGGAGAAGAGTCAGTCAGTCCGTCAAGAGCAAGAGTCAGTTCACTGAAAGAAAAAGGGGCGTCTAAGCCGCTAGAGGAAGGAAGGAAAGAAGGGGGGGTTGGAATAGAATTAAAAGAAGGGGCAGAAGGGGGAGCAAGTTTATCTGAAAAGGCCTCTAGCCAAGAAGAAGGATCATTAGCTGTCAGATTATCAATAGCACAAGATCCTCTAAAGCGCCTTATTTGTCTCCATACAAGTGATGGAGGAGATCTAGGAGACAAGCTTTCACAAAAGCCTATCCAGCCTTGCTTTTTCTTTTTAAAAGACAGCTTTCTAAACTTTGCCGCTGATTTTTGATAATTCAAATAATTTTCAGTGGTCATAGAACGACAATAAGCAGTCTCAGCCGCCTTACGCTCAGCAACCGCCGCTGTGCATTCTGAATCCCACCATGGGGTGGAAACCTTAAAATCACGTGAGGGCTTTTTTATAGGGACATGTCGGTCTGCACATGCAATAATACAGTCGATAAATTCACTGTAGGAAGAAGCAGGGGAATCTTCAGATATAGAAAAAAATTCCAAACTAGAATCCAGTGAAGATGAATAAGAAGACCAGTCAGCATGAGTGGGGATGTATTTTGAAGATGGAGCTGGGTTAAGAAGAGGAGTGACGCTATTAGAGTTATTAATGGAAAGAACTATAGGGAAGTGATCGCTACCAAATGTGTGAGATAAGACTTGCCACAAAATATCGGGAACAAGTAAAGAAGAGCAGAGGGAAAGATCAACAGCACTTTTGGGGTTTTGATTAGGAAGAACCCTGCGGGTAGGAGACCCATCATTAAGAATGCAGAGGTTAGCCTCATCAATAATTTCTAGAAGGGAAAGACCAAACAAATCAGAGTGACTGTGACCCCAGACAGAGTTATGCCCATTAAAATCTCCCATGATAACCTTATTAGAAGGAATCGAAGAGAAGAGGAGAAGGATGTCCGCAATCATAGTGGAGTTGGGATGAGGGATATATACAGATATAAAAGATATACCAAAAGACTTGACACCAACAGCGTTGATGTCAACGGGGAGGGATGGCAGGGTGATTTGAGAGAAGGAAAGGGAACGCCGTACTAATAGAGCGCTCCCGGCATGCCCGTCAGCTCTGTCCGCTCGGAGACAAGAGAAACCCGAGATCCGGAAATGGGAACCAGGCCTCAACCATGTCTCCGAGACGGCAATGACTGACGGGCTATACCTATTAATTAAGTGATTGAGTTCATGACGTTTGGCTCGTATGCTTTGACAGTTCCATTGCAGAACAGTCAGAGGATTCATACTGGGAGGTTAGTGAAATTAATTGTGACAATTTTGAAGCAACGTTGTTCGGTAAAGGAAGTGAATTTGAAAGAATAATGTTTATGATCAAATTTAAAAGAGTTTCTAACATGTTATTATTTTGGGAAGGTTGATTGAGTGCACAACCATTAGGCACCAAAGAGATTGGCGTAGAAACAATATCTCTATGGGCGACCTTATCGTAGGTCCTAACTTGTGAGGATGAAGGTTTTGGGGAGGCGTAAACAGTTTTAACGTATGATCGCGTAGATTGAGGGACAGGTCTTCGAGAGGGTTGGGAAGGAGATTGGGAGAAAAGGTCTTGAGAGGCTAATTCTTGTGCAACTTCAGTATACGAGCGCGAAGCTCTTGGGAATTGGGTAGAAGCCTCCTCATACGAAATACAATTTTGTGCCATAACAGCCTTGATGGACCGTTGCCGCACTTGCTCCGGACAACCTTTGCTGGTAGCAAAATGCCGCCCCGAACAGTGCAAACAGGAAGCTTCCACCTCAGGAATATCGCAGCTGTCTCCAGGGTGTTCTTTAGAACACCTGAAACATCGTGGGCGCGATCTGCATTGCATTTTTGTGTGACCATACCTGCAGCACGAATGGCACTGGATTGTGGGATAGGTGTATAATTCAACTGGCAAGGAGTTATAATATAGGAATACTCTAGATGGAAGGGATTGACCTTTAAATGTTATTACAACTGTTTGAGTTGGGACCCATGAAGCTTTACCGTCGTCACCTAAAACTTTTCTACTTAAGCGCCGGGCTTTGAGGATTATTCCGCACCCGGCAGGAACAACCACGTCCTCTACAAACTCCTGCATTGGTAAGTCAGTAGGGACCTGGCGAACCAGTCCCATGCGTGTGATGTTATACGTCGGGATCGATGCGATCATCTTCGACGTAGGGAGAATTGTAGAATCGATAAAGCTATTAGCGGCCTCAAATGATTTAAACTGTACAGAAATTTTATTTCGGCCTACCTGTTTTACGCCTTCTGTGCATATACCCTCAACTTTATTATTAGCAAGGAACTTACCGAATTTGATAGCTTTAAAGATAGTGCCCGCAGCAGGATCTGACTCCTCGCGGGAAACAGTAACAACAAATGGGCCTTTATCCGTTTTGCAATAGGAGAGATTATTAGCACCCACCACAACAGATGGATGAGTGTATACTGTCTGTAAAGACGGTACCGTAAGGTTTGTAGTAAATTTTTTCGGTGGGACAGCGGCCTCGCTGTCAGTCACCGTCTTGCTGGAGTCAGTCTCAATCCGTCTCTTGGTCCCTTTTGAATCCCTAGGATCAGGGGGTTCCGGGGGGATGGGAGGGACGGGACTACCCCCGTCCAGTTCCATGACGGACAGGACACGAGCAGTCACGGGATAAAATATATACTTATATTTATACTATACTAAAATAGATAAATTTTTGAAAAATAAATAAGCTAATTCTAACTAAACCAAATGAATTTTCTTTGTAAATAACTGAAAATTGAAAAATTAACGCAAATTTTTCTGTTCACTTGTTCCGCTGTCAATCGACCAACATTTCATTCACTTCACTTTGTCGGACGACCGACAAAAGTGAGGTTAGAAAAAGTGACAGTAATATGTACTGACAACATAAAAAAAAGACAGTGACAGAAATGCGAAATCAGCTGACTAAAAGTACTGAAAATTGGGGGAAATTGTCATGTGGGGCAAACAAATGCTCTGCGCTAAAGCTAGGTTCACATTGCTGTGTCGGGGTGTGTCGTGGCGCGCCAGAGCGCAATCGGTTACGTTCATTATCTATGACTAGATATAATATATTTATTCACAAAGAAAATTATACTAGTATTTACAATTGAAACAATTGAGCTAACTGCCGACTGTTGCAAACAGTCTACAGATAGCTCAACTGATCCATATCAACACCAGTCGGAAGCGTCCCCAAGACGCTGGCTGCATTGCCACGCTGTATGGCAATGCTGATACGCTGTGCCAGATATTCACCAGCTCTCGGGTCACGCGTCGCTTCGACCAGACGCTCAGATAGTTTTTTTGAAAATGACTAGATTTACATTAAACATTACACATTCACATTACTAATGTGAATCTATATCTATAGTTGAATAGCTGTTACACGTATAAATCTACTGCACTACTGCTAGCTGCCAAAGCTGCTGCGAGCGTGGGAAATAATGGGAGCGCAAAAAAAAATCTTATTTTATTCACTCGGGACAGAAATTGCTTGGTGCTGCATTTGTCGTAATTTCTTTACCAACCACCCAATAATTCCCAAAGTTTTCTTCGGCTCTCTTCTCTCGCAACCAGTGTCTATTTTTGTGGTTTTCTGGCATAAAAACTTTCCTTCTTTTCAAGAACTATACCAATCTGGTCAATTCTGACAATCACTGCAATAATGCTAATCAAAGTATGAAAATAATATTTTTTCTTGCTGTGCTTTGGATTTCTTTTGCTACTAATTTTCTAAATTTTTCACACCTTGGCAACTGATACGGTTAGACAAGCCTTTATGTATCCATTATGATTTTAATTGCACACAGGCGCTACATGGGGTAGAGACTCAGGTAGAGACGCTCCAGTATGCATGCCCATGCGTGCACATCTCAGATTAAATATAGGTAGATAGATTTTTAGCGAGCGTGCCAAAGAGTAAGACAAAGTATACGAGGTGGTGGGGGGAAAGTGTTGCCATGCAATTTTCTTACCCCGATTTTAGGCTCCTTATTTCATGTCTTGGTTGATTGGATTTGCGATTTTCCAGTTCATAAATTTAAAAAATTAAATTATCTTAACGTCTGGTCGAAGCGAAGCGTGACCCGAGAGCTGGTGAGTATCAGGCACAGCGCATCAGCATTGCCATACAGCGTGGCAATGCAGCCAGCGCGTCTTGGGGACGCTTCCGACTGGTATTGATATTGATCAGTTGAGCTACCTGCAATAGTCTGAAGATAGCTCAATTGTTTCAATTGTAAATACTAGTATAATTTTCTATTTTGTGAATAAAGGCTATTGCTAGGTCATTATAATTATACAAGTAAGTATCACAATGTGAACCCTGTTTGGCGTTAGAAGTGGAAGGCAGACCGAGGTTGTTTTTGGTAGGTAAATATAATTATGAAGGTATTAAGGTGAGTAGTACAGATAGAGAAACAAGTGTTTTTGTTTTAAAATAATCAATATTTATTACAATAATTAACGTTTATAAATTTTACAGTTTAAATCAGTCTTCAACATTTCGTTTCATTACTACTTAATCATAAAATCACAGTTTAATAATAAATGTCTTTGATTACCTATACAATAACATTTACATAAATTAATAACACTTTCAAAAAAATGGTTACTTACGAACGTAACATCGTATATTTGCTAAAAATTAGTAATGTTGCTATCTAAAAAGTACTTAACTTTTATTGTACTTGCGTATAGGTACTTATACCTAGTAAGTCACAGCATTTTTTTTTAATTAAAAAATACACACGCATTAACACAGAAGCATTTAAAATATCGCAGAATCATTATAAAAATCACAGAATCATTTTAAAATTCGCATACCAATTTCTACAAGAAACTACTTAAGATATTTTTTTTTCTTATTTATATGGGACAGTTAGATTAGATTTGGACAGTTGAATTAGATTAAGTACAAAAATCACAGAATCATTTAAAATATCACAGAAACATTACAAAAAATTTTATTACGAAGATTTTTTAGGTTCCCAATCTTTGCGACCCGTTGCTTTGATCCAATGCAAACGTAATTCTTTATCTTCGGGAAATCTGTAACAAATAAAAACACTAATATTATAAATGCGTAAGTGTGGATGAATGGATGGATGTTTGTTATAGTTGTTCTATCTCACGAAGTCCGATGGGCTATGTGTGTCATAGTGAATGAATGTACACATTGTTTTAGTGTGCGTAAGCTCAGAAGAGAAGCATAAAGTGTCGCCTGAGACGCGGTCCGGGTCACTAGTGCTCATTGTATTCACGTCAGATTTTGGTAGCGAGTACCGTCAGCATGACAACTAAGCGCAAAGTTGTTCGTAGTGAGGTAAGTTAACGGACTTCGTGAGATAGAACAACTTACATAATTATACCTCTTCACGCCAAAACTACTGAACGGATCGGGATGAAATTTTGTATACAGGTAAGTAATTCTAATCCTGGAATCTAACATCTATGTTAGATTCCAGGATGATTCCTGGAATCTAACATCTATGTTAGATTCCAGGATTTATATAAAAAGCCTATAGGTTTTTTATCCCACAAATCAGTTGCTATGGGATAGAAATGGCCTTTAAACGTTTCCATAGAAACAACGCGTGCGAAGCCGCGGGCATAAACTATTTTGCTATGCATAGCGAGCTACATTATCTATAAAATAGCTATGTAGGTACCTATTAAAAAATATTTCAATGCGCCATTCGGGGAATTTTATCATCGGGTGCAGGCAACCCAGCGTTGCCATTTGGCAACTTTGGTTGCCATTTTGGCAACATTTGACCCTTCGTGGCAACCAAATGGCAACCAAGCTCAAATGGCAACTTTTTGGCAACTTTTCGACTTGTCGCGCGATCATCAGTAAGAAAATATCAAATATCTTTCGCAGATAAACTGAACGCATCGAATTGAACAAAATCTAAATCTTGAACGCATTTTTATTCCCAAAAATGAAAACAATACATAATTAGTAGACAAACAAATTGTACCCGTATTTCCTCACTCAAAAGGTCTATTTTGGTGAAGCTAGAAATAAAAGTAATTTTATGTAAACTCTAAAATAAAAATGGATGTGTGTGTCTGTGTGCAGTGTGCACTGTGTGCAGTGCAAAGGAAGTTTTTTCGTGATTTTTAATGTTACGGCCACACTATCGCGATAACGCGAAGTTTTGCGCTGTCGCGACCAGTCCGGCCAAGAAGTTCGTCCTGTCGCGAAGCATCATCGCGACAACAAATGCCCTTCGCGACGCTCTCGGTAAACTGCCGGACATGAAATCAAAGGGTTTTGTCGCGACCATAGAAATCTAAATACTTGTTATTTAGATTTCTATGGTCGCGACGAAAGTTCGTGCGGTTGGCTACACTTCGCGCGTGCTTTGTTGACAGCGAGACGCCGCCGAGCGGTGTGCGCGTAGAATACCTGGGCATTTTCACTAAAAAGTGCACCAATAGTTGCTGATTTGTGTTATTATTATTATTAACCTATGGAGTGGACAAATGATCGAATTTTGTAATTTATCAAAAATTACGAAGCTGAGCCTGTTTTGTGGAATCCTAAAGAACCTAATCACAAAAAACATGAATTATGACGCCATGAGCGCAACCGCCGCATCCATTTTTTCCGTAAAATGAATTATCGTGACATTTTAGATTATCGCGACGTTGCGAAGTTTTTTTCCAATGTGGCCAAACACTTCGTCGTAGAACGAACACGAAGTTTTGTCGCGACAACGCGAAGACGAATCTTCGCCTTGTAATGTGGCCATAGTACCTATAGTAGGTACTTTTGTTTTTAAATCTACTGGAAAGTTCTCCTTTTATTGTTTTAATCGAAGAAACTGCTTAGAGATCTATTTGATAGATCAATTTTACTGATTGAATCATTCATTATTCCTTATCAGCCCTTCCCAGCCTTTTGGGTACCTCCCTAGGATAGGAATAAGACGTTGACGTTGCTCATACATAATTACATAATGCATGCATGAAATCGACGAAAGGTACCTACCTAAGTAGGTAATTTTGGCTGCAAAGAGTGTTTTTGTTTTGTCTTCGAGTTTCAGATTTTGTCTCAAACAATGTAAATTTCAGCCTATGTTTTTTTTTTTAATACAACTACTTACTAAAATAATGTTAATGAAATTCAGTAACATTTCTGAATATTACTTTGTATTCAGAATTTATTCGTCGACACTAAAACTCCTGTCAGTTTTGCCGCGCATTTCGCGCGCGGCGCGAATGTCAAGCAAGACTCAACAAGCGCGATCTGTGTTCACTGTGACTGTGTGAACACAGAGGTGTAGGTTCGAGAACAGTTCCATTTCAGTTTTACTCCTTATATATTTTGAAAAACAATAAACTCTAATAAAACATAAAACTAGGCAAATGGTAGGTACCTACCTGTATAGTTGCATTCAGTTGCATCAAACAAATTGGTTGGTCTGTCCATCCTTTGTCAATGTCAAACAAATGAAAGAAGGAAAGTGTTGCCATTTTATTATTTTTAGATAGATGTTCATTTCATCCAATTTAGGATATGCAAAGGTTATTATTGCTGCTTATTTTTCAGATTATATTTTTCATTGAGTTGGAATTCACCAATCCAATGTGTGTGTGTGTGTCTCGAAAAACCTAGGTGTGTTATATTTCAGTTTTTTTAACCACTCACACGTCCGAGCCACAAATGTTGCTAGAAATTTTTTCCGGTTGAACGCCCCAGCCACATTTGTGGCTTATTTCTCCGGCCGGAGTAAAACTCGTTTTGTGGCTATCTTAACCCTATTAGCTTGAGTCTATGGTCATGAATTGACGGTGTAATACCTGCTTCATTGGTAGAATGGCTAAAAGGCAAGGAGCCAATACAAAAAATTTCAAAGACGAATTTTTAAAAAATAAAAATCAGTACTGTGCGTTTTTCAAAAACATCAGTGTGTTTATTCGTGGATATCTTTTCTAAAATGTAAGTATTTTAGTGTTTTAATATTAGTGTCGTATATCAAATTAATCCTTAGGAATAATGCTTTCTGATTATACCCGAATATCATGGAAACTTAGTTCGATGCGACGACCAATTGACCTCAAAGTTGATCGTAATTTTGCGGCCAACAATTTTTATTTTGTGAATTTCAACCTACTTGCATTTATTTGAGAGCACTTCATTCTTTGTAATACTTGGTCTATATCTTTATAGATTCCGTATAGTTTTCGCTTTTTATGGTATATTTTTTTAGGGCATAGGTGTAGCAGATAGCGAGATATAACGATTTATATTAATAATGGGGACGCGCTCGCAGCGCCGTGATTTTTGTCTGCGAAGCTCGGACGTTTGGGGCTATGGTAGTCGATTTGGCCGGGCGTTTGAGTGGTTAACGCAGTTTTTTTTACTATTTTTTTCTAATGGCAACCTTTGGTTTCAAATGGCAACCTGGGCTGGGTAGGCTCTGGCAACACTGAGGCAACCCTAAATTTTCACAATTACAAGTTAGATGAACTAAAAATAGCATAAAACATAATGTTTGAGCCTTGTGTGTATGTAAATCTATGAAACTGTAAAGAACAATGGCAACTTTCCCTTATGGTTTGTCCCAAAAATTTGAGGAAAGATAAGAAATATACCATTCGATTCATCTCAAAATTTTAAGGAACTCTGCATTTTTAGTTTTTCCGCGATTATTCCAGAAAAAATTAAATATATTTTTGAAAATTGGCAGAATAATTTCCTATCCTTGGTTCATCTCTTCATTGCAAATGGCGGCGGGGTGACAAAAAAGGTTTCAATTCTAGAGGTTAGTTTCAGGTTAGGGGCAGGATTAAAACCAACCTCCTTTTTTCAGTTGGTAGGTAGAATAGAGTAGGTTTATCGGCCATGGACGAAAATAGCTAGGTCTTAGGCCCTGCTACATTTTTGGATAGAGATTTCCTAACTTTTTATGTAGGTAGTACCCTTAGCCTATACCTACCTAGCCCAGCCTAACCTAAACCAGCTCAGGTGTATTGCCGCGGCTTTACAATGTGTTCCAAGAACGTGTCGCCTACCTGTTCAAATAAAATTGATAGGTGGTATGGCGATATACTGGGCGATATGGCGCTCATTAGGTATGAGCGCCATATCGCCCAGTCTTCTGCTTGCCGCATCCAGCATCTCCCTACCAATTGCATCCTACACTACGTTTGCCGAGTCGCAGTCTCCACTAAAGACAAGAACACGTTTGCTTTTCGATTCTTAACTTACCCATGGCACAACTATTATTTGTATTATAGGTAGGTACGTGGAGTATCGTACGTACCGTACCTTCCTGAAGTGAAGACATATAATTAACCGCTATCTCAATAAAAGTCATAGGTCTACCTACCTAGTCATCGCCAAAATTACTTACCTAGGTATAGCGGTGAACAGATGAAGATTCCAATCCAAAGCACAGAGCAGCTTCTGTTGTCTTGCAATAAGTGTAGTTTAGCGATTGCTCTTGACGGTTTTGGAGTCTTCAACTTAACGAGTTACGAGCACCTACCTACCTAGGTAGTACCTAATCAAAAATGTTTTTAGGTAGGTACCTATCTACCAAAATAGATAATTTTGTAATAATTCCTAATATCCCAGAAGGATCGAGTGGTTGGCCTTACTACCTACGGTACGTACCATTCTAGCTTTACCAATAGGTAATACTATCTATAAACTAGCCAAACTCGATGTGGAATGTTTATAAGCAAACCATTAAGAACACACACACACACACAACGCTTACACAAAAAACTAAAACTCACTTGCTCTGCTTGGCGTCGAGTTTCAGATAGGTACCTACGTATAATAAATTGCATTGATTGTTTGCAACAGTCTGCAGTTAGCCAAATCGTTGCCAAATTGTTTCAATAAGTAATACTAGTTCTAATTTCACTCTGTTGCTGCGTCTTTTTATACGCAATTTACATCCTTACTTACGTCTGCCGATTTGAAATCCTTCCTTCAATAAATATTGCTTATAATTTATTAATTTTAAATACTTTATTTACAAAGAAAATAAGTGCAATCAAATACCTACCTAATAATTTATATTATATAAAAAGACGCGGCAACAGAGTGAATTTTAGGTTAAGGCTGAGCGCAGACTTGAGTCACGACAGTTTTAAGACAGACTAAAGACAGACTATTGCTTTACAAAATGTATGAAGATGCAAGACAAAACAGTTTTGTTTCCGTTTTAAGGCAGACTTTCTATGTGAGGAAAGTCTGTCTTAAAACTGTCGTGACTCAAGTCTGCGCTCAGCCTTAGTATGGGCGGTTTGTTTACCAACATTCTAAATCGAGTTTGGCTAGTGTATATGCATAAGATAAGAAAACATACCAACTAGGTAACTGGTCAGTGGAATCGTATAATTTTATTAATATGCGCAGGCAAACTCATAGAAAAATATTTTTTATCTTGGTGCTAAATTATACATTTTCAAGAATGCTTAGGTAAGTACAGTATATCAATTCTTGGGGTTAGTTTCTTTCAATTCTTAGTAAGTTTTTCCATTATCTGTGAGGTAGCGCTACCGAGTAAGTATTGTTATTCGGTTTCCTCTCTATCGTCATTTAGATGGTACCTAAATACCTGAAAAATAAACACATCGATACTATAATATTATAAAGAGGAAAGATTTGATTGTTTGTTTGTTTGTATTGAATAGGCTCCGAAACTACTGGACCGATTTGAAAAATTCTTTCATTGCTATGAAGTTTACTTTTCAGGGAGTGACATAGGTTATATTTTATCCCGGAATTCCCACAGGAACGGGAACTACGCGGGTGAAACCGCGAGGCGATCGTCTAGTTATTTATAAAAGGAAAGGAATGTTCAATGTTTGTAAGACTTATTACTAAAATGTATGGGAGAATTTTAGTAACGATAGCTAGGTAGGTACAATACAAACACTGCACATAGGTATGTAGGTACTTACCATAGAAATCTAAATTGTTATTTAGATTTCTATGGTAGGTACTTACGGAGTATTAGGTAAGTACTACTAACTTTTACTAGGTATGCATAATTTTATGTAGACTAGGCACATACCGACAATCTTACGAAGTAGGTAGGTAGGTGAACAATGAAAACAAAATAAACTCTCGATGTACAATAACTTACAATGGCGAAGGGTAGGTACCTATGTAGTTCTTTAGCACCCAAGAAAGAAAATATATTCTTTGAAACAAGTTTCTTTGCTACTACAACTTTTTGTGAAATCACTCTCACAAACACTTGGGCACAGATATTATAATACTAGGTATATTGGGTAAGGATAGAAGGTTCACCCACAGTAGATAAATTATATTTATGTATTGTGGTTCACCTGTAGTATTATTTTGAAAATCATTTTGTCAACAAACACATTACAAAAGCGCGCGGATTGGACCACAGAATAATAATGACAGGCAGAGTTGGTAGTGCTGTCAATGTCAAAAACAAAATGGCGGATTCTACTAGTTTTTATCACCCTAGCTTCGCCCAAATTGCTATTCATCCACATTTTCAAAAATTAATTTAATTTTTCCTGCAATAATAATGGAAAAACTAAATATACAGTTTTATTCAGAATTTCCGGAGCTATCGATTGATACCCGTGGGATCTTTCCTCATGATAGCTCATAATTCTTGCCATTGTTCTTTTGAACCTTTTTGTAGTCAAAAGAACTTGTACTTACGAGTGGAATGATATATTCGGCACTTTTTCTTCACTATCACTTCTACATGCAAAAACGCTGCACCGCACCATATTTGTCTCTCTTTTTTATTGTTTTTAGCTGCAGAAATGTCCACATAAACACATTGATCACATTCAAACATAAAAAACAAAAGTTTAGAACTTTTAAAACTTATTTCACCAGTCTCGTGTCGAGCTCCGTCGATGAAAAAGGAAATTTGTTTAGCACATGGAGGTATTGAAAAGAGAACACCATTATCAAGTTAGACACAACAAGTTTATTGTGAGGAAGGAAAGTTAGGGGTTTACATTTTTGCTAAATTAATACATTATTCAAACCTAGACACCATTACAACCAACTGACGAAGAACGATTGAATGAGTGAACCTTACGATACCAAATACTCATTCATCCATTCATCATTCATACAGATAATAAACCTTTTATTCCAATACCCCGGCTCAAGTTCAAGTTACATTTAAAAAAAAACAACTTTGCAAAACAAACTTGGACTTGTACCTTACAATAATAACACCTTCTTTATCTTGTACTGATGGCAACCATAAATAATACGACGTTCCATCATGACAGTTCCATTTGATATTTGACATCCATCACGTAAACATAACCTTGAATTCTATCATAAAATAACAAAATTTTGCCTGAGAATTAACACAACATGATTAGGTAGTACCTAATAAAATAACTAACTAATACACAACATGAGATAAATCAACCGCATATTATCTAATAATAACATAGAACAGAACAACATTGTTATACACAAAAAAAGCTTTTCAATACAAACCTAAGAGTTTACATAAATAGTTGTGCCTGACCTTTGGCAATGGCTTTGTAAGTATATCAGCTCTGTTTTCATTTGAAGTTACATATTTTACTGTTAACAAACCTTTGTTTACAATATCTTTTATAAAATGTACTTTTATATCAATGTGTTTGGTTCTCTTACTATTTTCATAGCTTTCTATCATCTTTATAGTACTTTGATTATCTATTAGCATAACACTGCACAAGTCTTTATCAAATTGTAAGTCTTTTAACACTCCACTTATAAATACTGTCTCGCTTACAGTTAGTGCTGCCGCCACATACTCCGATTCAGCTGTTGAGAGTGCAACAGTCGATTGCTTCTTGGAACTCCAGCTTACTAGATTGCCACAGTGAAATATGGCAACTCCACTGATACTTTTGCGATCATCTCTTGTTCCTCCCCAATCAGCATCTGAAAAACTGAGTAAGTGTTTATTTTCTTGTTGCTTGTATACTAATCCCTTCTCTTTTGTTTGTTTCAGGTATCTTAGGATTCTCTTGGCAGCTTTCCATAGAGTTGATGTTGGACATTGCATGTATCTGCTGAGGAATCCTGTTGCGAATGCAATATCTGGCCTACTTATTGTGGCCAAATACATGAGCGATCCAACAAGTTCTCTGTATGGAATATTGGTCAATATTTCTTCTTTTTCATCTATGTTCATTCCAACTTCCATCGGTGTACTTATGCCAGTACATTCATGCATATTAAATTTTAATAAAACTTTCTCTATTATTTGTGTTTGTTTTATTTCTAATCCTTGATCCGATCTTGTAATTTCTAAACCTAGAAACTTTGCAATATTTCCAAGATCTTTTGCTAGAAATTCTTCTTGTAGCTTCTTCATGATAGTTTGTCCATTTCCAATTATTAAAATATCATCTACATTTATATTAGTATGTATACATCGCTTGTTAAGTATAGACAAAAATCACTATGTGATTGTGTAAATCCATTTTTTGTAAGAAAATCGTTTAATCTCTCGTTCCAACAACGTGGAGATTCTTTCAAGCCATATAAAGCTTTCCTCAACTTTAGTACCTTTCCTTTTTTCTTATCTAGTCCTTTTGGATATTTGATGTATATATCTGTCTTCAACTCTCCATTTAAAAATGCAGTTGGTATGTCCATTTGTTTGATACATAAATTTTCTTGAACTGCTTTATTTATAAATAATCTTACAGTAGTCATTCTGGCTACGGGTGCATAAACATTTTGAACTGTTTCTTCTTGAAACCCTTTGGCAACTAGTCTGGCTTTCTTCGTATCATCAGGTTTTGTTCGAAATACCCATTTAGTGTCAGTGTAGCCTTATGACCTTTTGGTAGTACACATTCTTCCCATGTTTTTAATTTTCTATGTGCTTCTAGCTCCTTCTCTATAGCTTCTGACCATTCTTCTTGCTCTACTGCTTGTTCATAGCTAGTAGGATCATCTGCATGTAACGCATACGCTATATTATTTGTCATATCATAATCATTAAACCTTTTCGGTAGCTTTATTTGTCTCTTATTTAGTTTTTCTTCTTCTCTCTCTTCTGGACTTTCATATTCATCACTTGTCAATTCTTGTTTTTCCTGTTGCTCTGAGCTTTCAACTTCTGGTTTCTCTTTTTGTACCAAGTTTTCTTCTCCATCTAATTGTATAAAAACATTTCTTTCTTCTTCATATCTGAAGTTTGACTCATCAAATCGCACATCCCTTGACTCGATTATCTCATTAGTTTTTGAGTCCCATAATCTGTACCCTGATCCACAATAACCAATCATTATCATAGGTTTTGCTCTTGGTTCTAATTTGTTTTGCTTCGGAAAGATCATACACCATGCTTTTGAACCAAAAACTCTCAGTTTCTCTAGTTGATTCTTTCCATACCATATATTAGCTGGTGTGTCTCCTTGAAGTGCTCTTGTGGGTGATCTATTTATGGTATAGGCTGCAACTCTTATTGCCTCTCCCCATAAATATTTGGGCAAGTTAGTTTCCAACAACATCGCTCTTACTCTATCACCTAGTGTACGGTTCATTCTTTCGCATACTGAGTTTTGTTGTGGTGTGTATCCACAAGTTGTTTCTTGTTTTATTCCATTCTCTTCATAGAACTCTTTCAACTCTTTGTTTACAAATTCTCCACCCCTATCTGTTCTTATTCTTGTCACATTTGTACCATAGTTTCTCATTTTATTTATATATCTCATAATATAAGTCTTTGCTTCGCCTTTTGTTTTAAGTAAGTGGACTTCTGTGAAATGTGAATAGTCATCTATTATTGTTAGATAATATCTTTCATCATCTTTAGTTATTGGTGAAATGGGTCCACCAATATCGCAGTATATTAATTCTCCTATTTTCCTTGTTCTTGGTTTTGGTGTGGGTGTAAATGGACAGCGGGTTCCTTTAGCTTCCATACATATTGAACAACGCTCGTTAGATAATGGTAAACCAAGTATCTTCATACCTCCATAATTTAGATGACCCATCCTTCTGTGCCATAAATTTGTGTCATCTTTGTTTGTGAATAAAGCATCTTCTTGGCATAAATTCAGTTTTAATGTGAATAGTTTTACATTGTTTTCTCCTTCAATTTGCAACTTTTTGTTACCTATTTTTGGCACTTTATTTTCAAATTTAACTGTTATACCTTTTTCGTTTAGCTTCATTACTGATATTAGATTGTATGACAACTTTTCTAATATAAGACATTCGTTTATCTCAATTTTTATCCCTTTGCTTGTCCTTCCACTCATATTGCCTTTCTTGTAGGCTGAGATAAAATTTCCACTTGCTATTTGAACTTTAATTTCAGGTATTTCGCATATGTTTGTCATAAACTTTTCATATTGAATGCTGACCATGTGGTGTGATGCTCCAGAATCAATCACGAATTCAATTTCATTTTCATTATGTGCATTTGTTGCCGAGTGTGCTTTTGCTGCATAAAACGATAGTGTGTCATCTACAACATTAGCACTTGGTCTTGTTCCTCTGTTATTACCTCTGTAATGACCTCTGTGACTACTTCTACCTCTCTGATTTCCTCTGAAATTTCCTCTACCTCTTTGGTTGTAGCTGTAACTTGTTTGCATGTTACGAGGACAATTTCGGGTAAAGTGATTGGACTCACCGCAGGTGTAGCACTTTAGGGTACTACTTTGAAATACATACTCTTTATTGGTCGTGGGCCTCTGTTTGTCATTCTTTTCTTTTAATTCTGCATCCAGTAATTTACACTTCACAAATTCTATTGTGAGTTCTGTGTTCGTAGTTTCTAGTGCTGTTACTGTTGTTTTATATGCTTCTTCGACGCTCATTAGCAGCTGACAGACCTTATCTTTTTCTTCCATCTTAGAACCGTTGCTGTCTATGTCTCTAATTATTTTGTCAAAATTATTGAAGTGTGTCTCCAAGCTATCTGACCTTTTGCATTTCAAGCTAATAAGCTGCCTACGTAAATAAAATACATGTTCGAAAGTGTACTTTTTCTCTCGAAAATTCTTCTTAAATTTTCTATCATTTCAAATGCCGTCTTAGCCGTTCTGATATATTCCAAATGTTTATCAGGCAACGCTTGTACGATCAGGTTACGTGCCTTCGCGTCTTTTATTTTTATTTCAGCTTCTTTTAAATCTATTTTTCTTTGTATTACCTCTCTACACCCTTTTTCATCCATCGCCATCTCGATGCGGAACAACCAGTTTGTGAAATTTCCCGTCTCCAACTGTGGAACTCTAAGCATATTTTCTGCCATCTCTTATATTTTTAATGATTTTGATAATAATCTAGTATATTTCCAAAAAGAAAATTCCCTGCCTTGCTAATGGCGGCTCCCTACAACTTCCTACGCTAATCTTTGTCGATCTGACTGATCGTGGTCTCTGGGCCCATAACCTATTGAAAAGAGAACACCATTATCAAGTTAGACACAACAAGTTTATTGTGAGGAAGGAAAGTTAGGGGTTTACATTTTTGCTAAATTAATACATTATTCAAACCTAGACACCATTACAACCAACTGACGAAGAACGATTGAATGAGTGAACCTTACGATACCAAATACTCATTCATCCATTCATCATTCATACAGATAATAAACCTTTTATTCCAATAGGAGGTGCTAAACAATGCAAAAACCGGCACGCTGGATGAGATAGAGAGCTAATCGTCCTATTTCATTTCTTCTTAGGCTTTAGGCATAAGTCGTTCTCTCTTTAGTGTGAATGCGATGGCAATTGCGCGAGTTCTATAGGTTTCTCTTTCTACGGTGCACATACATTTTTTGCGCAGATTTGGAATCAATTTTTGGTAAAAATCAATTTGAGATGGCAGCCCACAAGGAATTACGAAATGTCAAAGTGATGTGTTCTTTTGTCTTGTTGTTATTATGTCAAAAATAAACCCTGGCCAAGGACGAGTAATTATAATTCTCTAAAGTTCCACCTACATATTTAACTTGTTTTTTTGATGGCATAGCCTTTATTCACAAAGAAAATTACACTACATAGTATTTACAATTGAAACAATTGAGCTAACTGCAGACTGTTGCAACTTCTTTATATGAATAATTGTAATATTGTGATTCTGGAATAGGCGAAAATGCCAAATTCGACCGAGAGTACATTCGCTTTATTTTGATCAAAATCGTTAGTAATATTATGATAAAATGATTTTAATACATGAAATAATCAACTGACCAACCGCAAATAATGGACCTCCCCTTCCGTGCCTGCTTCATAGTTTTATGATTCATCGTTCGTAGGTATTCAACGGAACCCTAAACCTCACTCGAGCGGCGCGCGACGTGAGGACCTCGTATTTTTTCCGTATTTTTTAGTTTTTTCTCCGCGACCGAACCGCGAGCGTGTCGCAATGAAAATCTAACCCACCACATAAAGTGTTCAAATAGAAATCAGTGCAGTGCAGTGACAATGGCTCGTCTTACCGAGGAAATGGTCATCGCTCGATCTAAGCAATCGGATCTTTCGGCTGTAAAGAAATTAAACTGCTGGTGAGTAAAAACTTTGTAACATAATGACGAATGATAGCGTAAATAATAGGCTCTAAACGTGAGATACAAACTTATTTCCTGTCTTGATAGTTTCTCTTGGTCTAAAAAATCTAAGATACCTACTTAGCCTCGTCTGTTATCTTTATTTGATGACTGGATTATGGTACCTATTCCTACCAACTTTTTTGGAATTATCATCCCCCATTTGTTATTCATAAAAAACGAGCATTAACTGAAAGAATATAACACAAGGAACGGGAAAATAAAGGTTGCTGACCTTCCCATTGAGCCAACCAAAGAGGTAGCCTGGATAAAAGTTGCAACAATCAAGGTTATTTTTTTTTGGTGCTGATTAGTTATTTTTATTCATGTGATTTAATGTCTATTGTTTTAATTATGTTTAATTATGCTTAGAATTTGAATTTGTATTTTAATATGGCTTTAGTAAAGAAATTTTGTGTATTGTATTGTATATTAGTCATCTAGTACCCATAACACAAGCACTGCTTAGCTTGGGGCTAGATGATGCCTTGTGAATACTCCAGCATTATTTATTTCTTTAATAACACTCTGAAGTCATCATCTACGCTTAAAGATGTAAAATTTTTGAGTTTCTTTGTGTTGGTTATCTTTGGAAATACTGAACCAATTCTAAAATTCTTTATCTGTTACTGGCAGCTGCATTATCCCTGAGTGCTTTACTCACATGGTAGGTGCAATGTGACAGAAGCTCCAAAAAAATTTTTTTTTCTTATATCAATTGACCTTTGTTTGTCCACAATCTCACCTGATGGTAAGTGTCAATGTGGCTGACCATGTATCATAATGGTCTAGAAGACCTAGAATACACCCCTGCAGACTGTTGCAAACATTCTACAGGTAGCTCAACTGATCCAAATCAATACCAGTCATCGTGTCCCCGCTACGCTGGCTGCATTGCCCCGCTGTATGGCAATGCTGATCGTCATCCCACCTGGCCAGAGGGCGTCCTACACTACGTTTGCCGAGTCGTGGTCTCCACTCAAGAACTCGTTTACCCCAGCGGTTGTCGGTTCTTCGCGAGATATGGCCGGCCCACTGCCACTTCAGCTTGCTAATTCTTTGAGCTATGTCGATAACTTTGGTTCTCTGTTGGATGTATTCGTTACGAATTCTATCCTTCAAAGAGACTCCGAGCATAGCTCTTTCCATAGCTCAAAAAAAAAGCGAAAAAGCTCAAAAATGCGAAAGACTGCAGGCAGATGCTGGATGCGGCAAGCTGAAGACAGGGCGCTATGGCGCTCATTACGGGAGGCCTAGGTATGTCCAGCAGTGGACTAATATAGGCTGATGATGATGATGATGATGATGATGGCAATGCTGATGCACCAGATACTCAACAGCTCTCGGGTCAAGCGTCACTTCGATCAGACGCTCAGATAATTTTTTTAAGACCCGAGGAACCTAGGTTCGCCACGGACCTAGGGTCTCGACTCCAAGATCTTAAGATCCTCGGCCAAATCTGCCGCCGCATCATGGTTCTGATGAAGATGGGAAAGATGCAAGCATACCATATCAATAAAAGTAAATTATTCACAAGCCTTCATCAGTTGTTATTCTGCACTGCATTTATTATCATAACAAAGAAAATTGGTGTATTAATGTTGCAATTTGCACAATTTGAGCAGATTATAAAGTACTATTAGATACTGCATCAACTTTTAACTGGTCATTATAAATTTCACAATCTCTTTGTACATTCTATTGTGAAAAATTTAAGGTGTCTGATGTTTATTAAAGACTAGCTTCTGCCGGCGGCTTCGCGTGCACTTTATCGCGATAAAATAGCCTATGTCTATGGTGCATGAACGCAGAGGAGACGGCCGCGCATGTGCTTGTAGAGTGCGATAGCGTTGCTTCTCAACGATTACAACACCTAGGGACACCGAAGCCGCCTAGGGAGGCATGCACCGGCATTAGCGAGCTGCTGGCTTTCCTGGAGGACATTAGATTAACACCCCCCCCCCCCCCCCCCCCCCCCCCCGACAAAAAGGGCCCACCTGTGGCCTCGTTGCGGAAACCAGTCCAGAAACAAGTAACAAGTAATAGCCTATGTCCGTTCCTGTGACTGACTGAATGACTGTCTACTTCCCTGCCAAATTTCATTAAGATCAATTTAAGGTCATATCAGTGTCGAAAACACTTCAATTTAAGGTCATATCAGTGTCGTAAAAAAATCCGCAAATGAAATTTTAAATTTTAAATAAAAAATTTCTTTACTATTGTAAGGCCTTTGTTTACATAAATTTAGGTACATTATGGAGTCATCAACCGACTTAGAGTGTGATTGTATAGTAGGGGTAATGTAGTGACGAAACTTGTGAATCATTGCCACGATTGAGTAAAGATTTCGACCTTGATTGTTGCCAATATAGGCAACTGTTCTGTAAATGTGTGGGTTCTTTCAAATGAACCATAATCAACAGCTTTATGACTAACTAGCTGCATTCTCACTACCCGTTTTCCCGTAGGAATGAAGCATTTTCCCGCGGTAAAAAGTAGCCTATGTTC
This sequence comes from Eupithecia subfuscata, assembly GCA_963564075.1. Classification (NCBI taxonomy): domain Eukaryota; kingdom Metazoa; phylum Arthropoda; class Insecta; order Lepidoptera; family Geometridae; genus Eupithecia; species Eupithecia subfuscata. The sequence goes on along the minus strand of OY751124.1, from coordinate 8,489,795 downwards.
ATCAGGAATAATATGGGCTTCTAATGGTAAAATAATATTTCAAATCGGTCCAGTAGTTTCGGAGCCTTTTCAATACAAACAAAAAAACAATCAAATCTTTCCCTTTATAATATTAGTAAGTACTATAGATTAACAGGTAATTGGCCGAAGATCTCAAGAGGTGCAAATATGCAGGTCTTGACAGAGCCTATACATTTGCTCCCCTTGGATTCGAGACCCTAGGTCCGTGGGGTACCGAGGCTCATCGGGTTTTTAAAAAATATCTGAGCGTCTGGTCGAAGCGACGCGTGACCCGAGAGCTGGTGAGTATCTGGCACAGCGCATCAGCATTGCCATACAGCGTGGCAATGCAGCCAGCGTCTTGGGAAGCTTCCGACTGGTATTGATAATATGAATCAGTTCAGTTACCTGTAGATTGTTTGCAACAGTCTGCAGTTAGCTCAATTGCTTCAATTGTAAATACTAGTTCTAAGTTATTTCTATCTATTATTTCATTGTAATTGTCTGTGTGAATAAAGATTTTTCTATTAACAGGCAACCTTTATAGCTTCATCATCATAATCTCATAGCACAAACATCCACCCTGTAATCTCCAGACACTCCAGACGTGTTCTAACAATCAAATAATCTCATAAAATGTAGTTTAATAATTAATATTAAACTAGTTTCCGCCTGTTTCTTGGCTGTGTGGTGCCGGCTTAGAATTTGCACCACCCCAACTCTTCCCGCGGGTGTCGTATCGTAAGAGGCGACTAAGGGATATCCACCGGGGGCGGGCAGCAGCACCCCTGCAGAACAATTCTACCACCGAACTGCGATCCCCAACCCGCATGCCCAGCGTGGGGATTATGGGCATTACCCCCCATGTGATAAAACCCAACAAGGCGCTTATCAGAGGGAGGCCTGCGTCCAGTAGTGGACCACTACAGGCTGTTGAGGTTGAGGTAGTTTCTGCCCGCGGCCTCGCACGCGTTGTTTCTAAGTTTAAAAGCTATTTATATCCCATGGGAGCTGATTTATGGAATAAAACTTATTTCTAGGCCTCGAATAATACATGGCTTTATTTTATCACGTTGCATTACCTGTATTAGAATTACCTGTATGCAAAATTTCAGCCCGATCCGTTCAGTAGTTTTGGCGTGAAGAGGTAAGAAACATCCAACAAAACTTTCGCATGTATAATTATTAATTACTGTGATTTATTTTAACTAGCTGGTTTTCTAATACAATAATAAAATACAAACACTTGACTACATGAATATGCAAAACTTCCATAACAAAGTAAACATCATTAATACCTACATTAGGATGACTAGACAAATATTGTGTAACCATAATTTTGCTAATATAATATGTACACTCACTTTTACTTTCTAACATAATATTATGTTAAGTTATTCAATACTAGCTTCTGCCCGCGGCTTCGCACGCGTATTTTTGGTATAATAAGTAGCCTATTATCTAAGTTAGACTATGTTCTAAATGTACATCCGTTTGGGTACATCCGTCATCCGTTTGGGAGCTACGATACCACAGACAGATACACAGACAGACACGTTAAACTTATAATAAACTTATAACACCTCTCTCTTTTTGCGTCGGGGGTTAAAAATAATCTTAAGGGTGTAGGTAAATAGGAGATGGACATTTATCTCAAAAAAGCAATGCAAAATTTCAGCCCGATCCGTTGGGTTAGGGTAAAAATGTCACCAGGTAAAATTGTCATCGTAAAAATCTAGTGTAACTTTGTCATCGCTTAAATTATTTTAATATTTTTAGGGTAAGTTTGTCACTCCCAACTTTTAAACCGCTACAGTACAGTTAGCGAGATAGTGATAGACATTTTAAATTTAAACTAACATACACAGTTAGGTATTTAACTTGTATTATTAAAACTAGACTTCTCGCTCTAGTAGCTTTGACGTGTAGAGGTAACAAACATGCATCCATACATCCAAACTTTCCCAAAATATTAGTGTGATGTTTACTATAGGAGATGGACATTTATCTCGGAAAAGCACTTACAAAGCTGATTGCAAAAAGATGTAACTACATTCGATATCGTACCAGTATCAAAAACAATTTACTTACATTAACTATACAAACCATTATATCCTTATTTAAGTCGGCGGTATCAAGGGCAGGTCCATGCCAAGGCAATTCGAACTTTAAAAGGCTCGTGTCTGGTAACTGGTGGGTGGTTGTACCCTACTTGGAATTCATGGTCTGAGCTGAGAAGTGGTTTGTGCAAGCTTTTAGTTCTTTTCATACGTATGTTTATGTGAAAACTTGCTACTCTTGCAAGCTAGGAACCACTTAGTTAAGTTCTTATTAGGCCTATTACTATTACTAACCACCGAATACTCAAACGCAACTCAGACTTAAGAACGTCTCGAATGATGCATTTTTGACAATTTTTCATGGAAAACTGTAAAAAAATCGAGATTTGCTTAAATCTCAGTTAAGTTTGAGTATTCGGGGATAAACGATTTAAAAAAAAAAGGTAGCACTCCGGGAGTGCCGGCAGAAGTGAAAACTTCATGCTCAGCGCCGCTAAAGAAGTTTTCACTTCAATTCGCGCAAGCGCCCTGTGCCGCCTAAACAGAGCAGCACACTCAGGCACGGTAGAAAGAGTGGGAGATACTAGTTCCTCTCCCTTCCCCTCGATCTTACGCTTTTTCGATCAGCATCACGTGACCCTGACGCGAGTTTGAAAGTTTTTACCCATACAAAAAAAATGCTCAGCGCCGCTAAAGAAGTTTTCACTTCAAAAATTTGGTACTTACACTCCGTCGATTGGTTTATTTTACTTTTTACACATGCCCTACGCCTTGACAGAAAAGTGAATGAAGACATGGCAATGAAAGTGTTAAGTACAATAAATAAGTTGAATATTTTAATAAACCCTTTTAAAAATAAGTTTTTAATGCATTGTCATCCAAACTAAAAGTGTATACAAAATTTCAGCTCAATCGGTTGAAGATATCTGCTTCAAAATTGAGTTGGATGATTCCACTCGAACAAACATAGTTACATACTTACATACATTGCAAGCTAAATAAAAGCTTGTAAAATAGTAAATTCGGTATTTATCCTGTTAGATAGATAGATAGATAAAAATTTATTTGGTACTACAGACACACATACAATTAACAAAGATAATTTACAATTTAAACACAAGTACAATAGAAAAATACAATAATAATAATTAATTAAGCAAAAGAGCACTTTAAAAAGTAAGTGGGTTTTGGTACTTAGTTTGTGTGAGCTGCAGCACGACAAATAGGCCATGGCTCAGTGAAAATTTTTTGCTTAAAAGCAAAACACTGATTTTCAGCCAAAACCTGATCGAGAGCGAGCAGAACGAGTACAAACTGTTTTATTTGTGTTGTTTTCTGTCCAGCGGCTTTACGCATTATTTGAGTCATAAATGTCATTATTGATTCCGATACTGTGATTAAATGTAGGCTGCCACGCCTCAACTACCAAAGTACACAATTACATATTTTAACATAGCGGGTTTGGTTGTCAAACTTGATGTATTCCCGTTGTCCCCATTGAAACTGTCCCCATTATGGGGGCTACGGGAAGTCATAAAAATTTCTTCCTGTTGTCCCCATTGACCCTTTTCGCTATGGGGACAACGGGAACTTATAAAATATCCTTCCTCTTGTCCCCATTGACGTATGTAATCTATTACATACATACAAATATAACAAATGGTAAACGTTTAATAGGGTTTAATCAATTGTGAAAAAACTTACACTTAATAACACAGCCAGGCCTAGATCTCGGTACTCGCGGGATCCCCGTAGTAAAAAACTCAAATGATATAAAATTCAACCTTTTTCTTTAATTCCTTGAATGTTTTGAAAAATACGATAAAAAAACTTGAGAGGTGTCAAGGGACACCCGGATGGAACGAAGTTCATAAGAGAGAGAGAGGGACAGACAGAGAAACATGCGCACGCCGCACGGCTTACAATAGCTTACTATAGCAAAAAGTGTCGTTACAACTTTTCGTATGAATTTTTTTCGTCTAGCCCCCTTTGACAACGCGTGATAAGGAACTTCGTTCCAAAATCATGAAAATTAAATTTTTGCGCTTACGCCGTTCTAAAATCGTTTGCTCTGTCCAATGATGTCATGTCCCGCTCCAATGAACGCGAAATCCTATGTCTAAGCTTTTCTCAAAATGGCGTGCATCACGCCTCCTTAAACTTCAATTTCTTTCACCTTTCTAAAGCATTATTTAGGCCATTATTGATTCCGGTACTGTAATTAATATGTAGGCCGCCACGCCTCAAGTACTAAAGTAAACAATCGACACCTTCTAACAATTGCCCCAAAATGCCGGAATGGGGGCATCAGGCATCACTCTAATCAGGGTAATGGGTCGCCTCAAGGACGCCCAATGTTACCTGTTCTTTTCAATATACAAAAGAAATAAATAAGGAAATTGAAATCAAACTAATCACATCACACTAATCTTATAAATGCGACAGTTTGGATGGTGGATGTTTGTTACCTCTTCACGCTAAAAAGACAGAACGGATCGGGCTGAAATGTTGCATATAGGTAATTCTAATCCTGGAATCAAACATAGGCTATTTTTTATTCCATAAATCAGTTCCCATGGGATAGAAATCACCTTCAAACGTTTCCATGGAAACAACGCGTGCGAAGCCGCGGGCATAGACTAGTAATTTATAAATGAAAGTTTGGAAGGATGGATGTATCTTTGTTACGCCTTCACGCCAAAATACTGATCGGATCGAGCTGAAATTTTGCATAAAATGTAGTTTTACACATAGATAGGTTACTTTTCATCCCGGAAATACGCGCGCGAACCCCCGGGTAGAAGCTAGTCTTATGTAAGGCAAAGTATACGCTTCTACAACGAAATCCCAAGTACAAATTAGAAAAAAATTAAAGGACCATCTTTGGATCATTCTCTATACAATAGTGAAAGAATCAGCAAAATCGGTTAACCATCGGCGGAGATATCAAGTACCCCAACTCTTTCCACGGGTGTCGTAAGAGGCGAATAAGGGGTTTCACCGGGGGCGAGCAGCAGCGTTTCCTGCAGAACAATTCCATCACCGAATCAGCAAAATCGGTTAACCATCTCATCGGCGGAGATATCAAGTACCCCAACTCTTTCCGCGGGTGTCGTAAGAGGCGACTAAGGGATTTCTACCGGGGGCTGGCAGCAGCGCCTCCTGCAGAACAATTCTACCACCGAACTGCGATTCCCAACCCGCATGTCCAGCGTGGGCATCATGCGCATTACTCCGCGCTTATCAGGAGGAGGCCTGCGTCTAGCAGTGGACCAATATAGGTGGTAGAGGTTGAGGTGTCTAGGCCAACCATCGGCGTCTGACATTGATGGTGATCTTAACTAATCCTTATCTGTGTGTACCAGCTTGGCAGTACACATGTTATATTGACCCAACCGATAAGGTCACTAAGCAAACCGATGTGAATTCACACTCACACCGCAATGTAAGAACAATGCATGCCTAAAGGTAGAAGTAGAACAACACTATTGTGATGTGGTGTGTTGAGGCCGTCATTCGGTGTATCACTTGGGATCTCGTAGAAGCGTATACTTTGCAGTATGTATGTATATATGACTAGATTCTGCCCGCGGGTTCGCACGCGTGTTTTTGTGATAAAAAGTAACCTATATGTTATTTCGGTTTGGTTTTTGTAACTACTGAACGGATCGGGCTGAAATTTTGCATACAGGTAATTCTAATCCGGGAATCAAACATAGGCTTTTTATCTTATAAATCCCATGGTATAAAACGTTTATAGACACAACGCGTGCGAAGCCGCGGGCATAAACTAGTTAACTTATAAAATAAATAAATAATGCTGGACAATCTACACAGCATCATCTAGCCCCAAGCTAAGCAGAGCTTGTTTTATGGGTGCTAGATCACTGATATACTAATACAATACATTACATAGATAGATACTTATTTATATTATATATAGAAAATACACAGAACACCTGAAACATATTTACAATGTGTATCTAATAAATAGTATAATATCGTGGCGACTCTGTGACTGAAAGGGTGTGTATATGTATAATTGCACCCAGAGCCATAATAATTATGATGACACAAAATTTTTCTGAATTGTTTTAGTCGTTAGTCGAATTGTTACTAGTTGAAATGTTTTTAGTCGAATTGTTTTAGTGGAATTGTTTTAGTCGAATTGTTTTAGACGAACTTTCCGCAAAGCCACCGAGACAGCCTACTATGGATGACGTTAAGGGTTATCTTTCGGATCACGATTTTTGGAATAACATAACTTGAGTTAGCAATACCTTTTCTTGATTCTACATAGAAATAAAACGGCAAGCGCGAGTCGGACACGCGCACTAAGGGTTCCGTATAATTGTAAGACCTTGTGTCTTGCCAAATTTTATGATTCCACGTCAACGGGAAGTACCCTATAGGTTTTGGTCCATGGCGAGAAGCAACCTTATTTTTTAGTGAATAGACCACAAAATTAAAGAAACTGAAACCAATTTGATTCTAATGAATGCTTAAAGAACCATTGTTCAGTTGAATACCCTTGACCATGACGTAGCCGTACCCACACTGATTGGTATGAGCCGACAGACCGTTGGTCCAATTCTGGTCAATTTACAATGAGGTCACTGCCTCCTGGCCTTGAGCCGTGAGTCAGGATTGAGGGAATCTTAAGGTACCTACTGACAGGCGTTCCAGGGCATAACGTAACGTGACCCCTGGTCTATGGTGAAATAATACAAGGTATGGCACTCCGAGAAACAACGGTCACGTGGGTTTTCCTAAGTCTACGTCATATGCGCTACGGTGGTTCGCAAACTTTTTAGTTTGGGGAAATTCGAGATCTTAGGTCTAGGTTTTCCATGAAATTCTTCAAACTATCTTCCATAAGACACACGCCGATGTAATGGAGAGACGGAAGAGACTTAGAGACAGGCTCTATGTCCCGGAACACAGAGTAAAACTGGTTACAAAGAATGCTTATCACCAGGCAATAAAAATCTACAACAAATTGCCCAATGAATTTAAAGCTATGCCATTGAATTTATTCAAAATTAAATTAAAAGTGTGGTTATTGGAGAAATGTTTTTATGACAAAGGAATATTTTGACCATAAAACTTTTTTTTGACGTATGTACCTAACGAACAAAAATTTTTTGACACCCATTTTGAATTATATAATGCTTGCTTTAGTTAATTGAATTAATCTTTGACATATTACTTTAATAAAGCCTAAAATTTTAATTTTGCACGCCTCGACGAGGCAGAATGTATTGGAGTTACCACTATTATTAAGAGCTTTTGTACCTACATTCCTGCGAATAAATGATTTGATTTGATAATTTGAGCGACGCTAATGAGCTCTGCACATGGATAAATCAATTTTTCCCTTGAAATGAAATCTATCCAATCGCAGGAACATTCTTAGCCACAGATTCTTTTTTCGGGAATGAAAAGAACCTTATTTTACCTCCTTTCACACTTACATTATGGCCAAACGCTTTACCTGGATGGTAAAGCGTTTGACCACCATCGATTACTAATATTATAAATTCGAAAGTAAGTCTTTCTGTTACCTATTCACGCCTAAATGGCTGAACGGATTTTAATTAAATTTGGCAGGGAGGTATAACGCCGTTATAATAACGGTATCCCGGGGGGTGGGCATCATCACAGGACACTGAACTGAACCATCATCTGCTCAAGACTGGAGCCACAGACAGTAGCCTATGTCGCGGCTGCTTCCAGGAAGAAGAGACTGTGGAACATGTAGTGGTTCACTGCACGGCCACAGAGGAGGCCAGACGGGTAACGGGATTGAAGACTCTCATAGAGGGATCTAACCCGTCCACGCCTACAGAAAAGCTGAAACGAAGCTGTCAATCGCCAAAAGTCCTGCTCCGGTACTTCAAGGAGCTGGGCTGGTTAGGGCCTGGTTAGGCAGGGGGACAATGCACAATACACTCCTAAGCGAGATGTCAGTGCAGATCCCAGTTCCCCCACTTAGAATTAGAATTAGGTATCCCGGGGACCTGCATAGGCTACTTGAAAAGCGCGTGCGAAGCCTCGGGCAGAAGCCAGTATCCAATAAATATACAAGACAAAATTAAAAAATTAAAAAACCCGCCGACGTGTTATTGGCTGAACAGATTTTCATGAAACATGGCTAAGAACACTCGGGATAAAATTATCTATGACACAAAAAAACTAAACGAAAATCGGTTCATCCGTTTGGGAGCTACGATACCACAGACAGATACACAGATACACAGACAGACACGTCAAACTTATAACACCCCTCTTTTTGCGTCGGGGGTTAAAAATACGCTCCTCCACTCCGCGTCTGAAAGTTTAAAGTCATCAAGAAGTCATGAAGTCACCAAGTTTCGTCAAAAATGTTGAAGTTAGAAGTCAACTTCAAAATTCTGAAGTTTGAAGTCATGTGACACCATACCAAACGTTATCTAATCTTTTTAAACTTTCGCGATTTGTTAACATAGTTAATGATTATAATATTAAAGGTACGCGATATATACCCGATCTAATCAAATCATTAACTATGTTATCTAATCTGTGACCATACTATTGATTATTCTTGACACCATACCTTCGAAAAGCTTCACCTCACATCACACTAATATTATAAATGCGAAAGTTTGGATGGATGGATGGATGGATGGATGTTTGTTACCTCTTCACGCCAAAACTACTGAACGGATCAGGCTGAAATTTTGCATACAGGTAAGTCTAACCCTGGAATCAAACATAGGCGACTTTTTACCCATAAATCAGTTCCCATGGGTTAGAAATAACCTCAAAACGTTTCTATAGAAACAACGCGTGCGAAGCCGCGGGCAGAAGCTAGTATTTCCATAAACAAACCCACCCATTTCCAAGTATTGTTACCACCTCGCGTGCTAAGCTAATGCAATAGATGTGTTCCGCATATCTGCATTGGGATCGATTCGTGCAGAGCGCGTCGTGTTTACTGTGTTGCACGATTGTGGCAGCGTGCTTGAGCTTACTGATTAACTCCCCTATGTTGGACACGACACGAGGTAGCTTTCATCAAAATTGAATGTTTATTTAGGGTGCCGTTCCTGACAAGGAGAAAAGGAACCCTTATAGGATCACTTTGTTATCTGTCTGTCTGTTTGTCTGTTCCTCTGTTCCCTTTCCTCAGAAATGCGTGAAGGTATCGAGTTGAAATTAACATCAATTACTCAAGTCTATAATCTCTTGGAGCATCGATATAAATTTGTTTTTTATTCCTTAAAAACAATTACTTTTGATTCTCGCCATGGACCAAAACCTGTAGGGTACTTCCCGTTGGCCTAAAATTATTAAATTTGGCAAGAAACAGGGTCTTCCTTAGTTTACTTTTTACGGAACCCTTAGTGCGCGATTCCGACTCTCACTTGACGTTTTATCTTCCTTTGATGTAGCGACAGCCGCCGGAGCACGGCCGAAGGCGAACGAAGGCTCTCCTTTGTGCTCGCTTGCTTTTGCGATGACGTCCACACTGGTTCTTTCGCGTTCGTTCGTTAGCCTTCGCTTGCTTTCGCTCGCTTGGTCTGTACCTGGCATTAAGGCGAATAGTAGGGGTGATAGTGGCGCCACTACATATTTAATTTAATCATTAAGTTATACAAAGGAATTATCAAAAAATCTGACCGCTGGTAGACGATACCTATCACAAGCTTTTATTTATTGTATCTGTAATAGTTTTGTTTTGTGTTATTCAATCAAAAACCTTGTTTGGAGAGCTTGATGGCCACCAATAGGAACTAAACTCTTGAAACAAGTATCTGCCTAAATAATACAGTAGGTATACATTTAAAAAAAGCTTATGATAGATATCGTCTAGGCGCGGTCCGATTCTTTGATAATTCCTTTGTATAACGTAATTATAAAATTAAATATGTAGTGGCGCCACTATCACCTCTACTAATCGCCTTAAAGCCAACTTAAATAACTGTCACTATTACACCTGACTTAATAATTTCTTGGCAGTATTGTTATCTAGGTCAGAACGAAGGCCAAAGAAGTTCAGTGGCTCTTTCTTCGCTGTTAGAACTCAATTTGGCTTGCGGCCAAATAGTAGCTCCCTGTATCTAGAAGAATCTGTACTAAGTAGTTGGGTACACGGTTGGAATCGCCGACCATTCCACTGCAACTCATAATACCTTGGGCTTACTCTTGTAAACTGGCTGGACTAATCTCGACAAAATGTTTGGTCGGTGGTTTCCATTAATAAATAGATAATGTTATTTGTAACTCACAGATATGTACAAACAATAATAAGGAAAGAGCTACAGGCCGAATACTAGCTTGAGTCAAAAAGTGGTCCCTGCTTCAGTATTAAACCCTATACAAACCAAAGACGCCGCCGGCTCGGCGGCGGCGGCTTTACCTGGCGGGCTAGCCACGAAGAATTTATCACAAAATAAGCCCGGCGCAGCCTAACCTGCCGGGCAAAGTCGCCGCGGACTTGTGGCGTTGGTGTATAGAGGGCTTAGGTTGGTACGCAGGTTATATTCAGTTCATCATTTCAGACGGAAGAAACATCACAATTGCTTAAAATACATGTACATTTAGTACACAGTTGTTATGTCGCATGTCATCTCAATAACCAATGTATTTCTTCTGGCGCGGCGTGGTGTGCAATTTCTGGTTCACAAAATGTCAGATGTTTTCATGTTCTATTCTATACTTTAGCTGGACAGTTCTACTACACCATGTATTCAGATACAGTGTATAAACACCAGTACAGTGCCTACTCTACTGGTGTTTTTGAGCCGTCTAAGTAGACGCAATGCAGAGTTTACATATGGCTCAAGGACTTTTAGCAGATTTTACTTTGTGAATGTCCTTCTGGCCCTGTGTGGTGCCGGCTTAGAATGTGCACCACCCCAACTCTTCCCGCGGGTGTAAGAGGCGACTAAGGGATATCCACCGGGGGCGGGCAGCAGCGCCTCAGAACAATTCTACCACCGAACTGCGATCGCCAACCCGCATGCCCAGCATGAGGATTATGTGCATTACCCCCATGAGATAAAAGCTTATCAGGGGGAGGCTTGCGTCCAGTAGTGGACCAATACAGGCTGTTGAAGTTGAGGAATGTCCTTCTAAAGTTTTTTTGTGTTTATAGTGCTAATCCCTCACACTTGTCCTTCTGAAGTCTGCTAATGTTATTTACTGCCACAATTTTTTAGAACTTGCCTTAAATAATTTGACGTGTTTTAAGAAACTATAAACTTCAAATTCTTCAAGTGGCGACATCTAGTTAAAATTCGTTTAATTTAGTTTGATGACACATCGAGGTATATCCAATAAAAAGGTATTATCAAAATCGGAACACTTTGTAAAAAATTATGCGGTCAAACATTATAACCAGTGATCAATCAGGCATCCCCTGTTTTCCTACCCTTAGGGTTGGATTTTCTTTTTCAAATTTAAATGGGACCACATTCGGGATAAACCCTTTCCAATAAAAAAAGAAATTTATGCGGTCAAACATTATAATCAGTGATCAATCAGTCATCCCCTGTTTTCCTACCCTTAGGGTTTGATTTTCTTTTTCAAATTTAAATAGGACCACCTTCGGGGTATACCCTTTCCAATAAAAAAAGAATTATCGAAATCGTACTACTCTGTCAAAAGTTATGCGTGGTCATTAATAAAAAAATATACGCGTCTAATTGAGAACCTCCTCCGTTTTTTGTCGGTTGAAAAGTCAAAACAACTGTTTAAAATTTAACTATCTGTTGGTGAACTCAGGTCTAGTGTATTTATCGTTTACTGATCTTGACATGGCCTAAGTCACCTTTATCATAAATTCATCGTATACCTGTGCCATAACTATCGATTTTCATGGAAAATAGCCCAGTTATTTATTCAAGACTTTGGAAACTTCAAAGACCGTATGACGTCAAAATTCAACCCTGAAATGTCTTGAATGTCTTGAATTATGATGTTGGTATTTGAATGATTGGACCTGGTCGTTTCCAATTTAATACTAGCTGCATTCTTACTACCCGTTGTCCTGTTACCCGTTTTCGCGTAGGAATGAAGCATTTTCCCGCGGTAAAAGTAGCCTATGTTCATCAGTAATAATGTGAGCTTCTAATGGTAAAAGATTTTTTTAAATCGGTCCACTAGTTTCGGAGCCTATTCAATACAAACAAACAAACAATCAAATATTTCCTCTTTGTAATATTAAAAATAAAATAAAAATAAAATAATTTATTCAAAAATTTCTTATAAGACTGCTTAACATAAGAATATCTAATAATAACTTAAATTCTATAGATTACGTGTGCCTGAACTAGGTAAAACCTGTATCTCAGGCAAAATTGCTTACAATGAATACATAGGTATAAATAATTACATAAATAAAGTAACACAAAGCGTCAGTGCAGATTTTCAAAATAACTTAAGCTAACAACACTAAACCAGGCTACATAATTAGAGATACCTACCTATAATACGAGTAAATACGGATGCTAAAAAACAAAAATGTTGTATAAAGAAATACCTATTACCTATTATGTTTACTGTATCGGCACTTTTAGGCGCCTCCATAGTCTATCGAGTTTAAATACCTATTTTCTGCGATTGTTTTTGCCGGACACTCAGCAGAACCTGTAATGTGCTTACTGGGCTTCTTGAAATGTAGGCAAGTAGCACATTTGGGTTCTTCCGTCTTTTTAACACATTCCTTAATTGAGTGACCTTGACCTCCACAGTGGCTGCAGATGTGGGTCGTCTCTCGGCAGAACTTGGCAGCGTGTCCATATTGCTGGCACTTGAAGCACCGCGTTACCAAAGTGAAATCCCTCACAGGACACGAGGACCAATTTACAAAAACCCTCTCCTTTGTTATTAGGGCCCTACGAATAGCTGCTGGTACTTCGATCACAAAGTTGCAGGTCTCAGCGTCCTTCTTGCCAGACTTATGGCTCAATCGTATTGAGGAAAGGAATTTTTCCAGCGTGGAATCCAGCAGTAGTTCGGCTACATTTTGTTTGTAGAGGCAAGTAAATACCGATAGGGTACTTCCCGTAGACCTAGAATTATAAAATTTGGCAAGAAGCAAGGTCTTACAGCACAAGTAAAGGAAAAAATCCTAAAACCTTAAATTTGTAGTTTATTCACCAAAAAAAATACTTTTAATTCTTGCATAGACCAAAACCTATAGGGTATTTCTCGTTTACCTAGGATCATAAAATTTGGTAAGAAGCCAGGTCATATAGCACAAGTAACGACAAAAATCTGAAAACCGTAAATTTGTAGTTTTAACTAAAATAATAAGGTTTGATTCTCTCCCTCGACCAAAATATACAGAGTACCTACTTCATGTTGACCTAGAATCATAATATTTGGCAAGAAACAAGGTCTTACAATTAAACGGAACCCTTAGTGCGCGAGTCCGACTCGCACTTGACGTTTTATTTACCCATGTATCTGTAATAAAAATTGTTAGTATGTATGTTTTATTTTTGCATTCACATTTTTCTTCTTTATATTCTTGTGTTTTAAATAATTTCCATTATTTATTTGGAAGAGAAAGGTTTCTATAACAACATGTAAAAATATCCGATTTTTCACTTTTACATTCATTTGACTTTGTAAGCTACGTAAGGAATATGCAACAACATTTCTATGGAAATTGCTCCACCTTAAGGCGGTACCCTACCTCGTTATTGTGTGAAGAGTATAGGCATAGGATTTCGCGTTCACAGGAGCGGGACAGAGCAAAGCGGCGTAAGCCCAAAAATCAAGTTTTTAGTAGTTATTTGCTCCCCACAAACATGAGAATAGTTAATTGAAAAAAGGCAACATATAAAATGTTCTTTATACTTAGCTCAATTACTATGCTTAATCTCAAGATCGTATCATCTGTATTTATTGAGAAATTAAGGTTTTAGTAAAATATTAGAGGTAACTTTGCGATTTTTTTCTATCGAGAAAATTTTATGGAATCGTGTTTTCGAAACATATGATCGATAGAATAAGTCCTGAACTTTACCATATATAAATTTCAAAGTTAAATATTCAGTAGTTTGGAAGATATGGAGGTCCGACGGAGTTGAAAATAAGCAATTTGAGGGTAGGTACCCCCTTAATGCACGAAAGTATGGCCGCACCCCATAGATTTATGTAAAGTTCTGTAGATATGGTACGTTCCCCCAGCGCTAACTCAACAAATGGCCTGTTTTGTGTTACAACTACACTTGCGAGCTTTAAACTGGAATCGCTTCAAGGGTTGTTCAAGACTAATTTTTACAATTTCTTTGCAGTAAACTATGAGTTAAGTTATGTTTTCCCTTACGATTTATTGGCGACGATAAATTTTGATTTAATGCACGATAATGTCCGCTGCCACACCGCAGCAGTGACTAGACAGTACCGACAGACGTCTTCCATGTCGGCATTCCCACACTAGACTGGCCAGCCCTTATTCCTGACTTGAACCCAATCTGGCATATGTGGGACGAGCTAAAACAGCGGATACGAGGGAGAAATCCAGCTCATCCAGCTCCGGCGCCGATAGAAGCCGATAGATGCAACTTCGACCTATTGCAATAATTCCCAAAATTTAGGTAGCCAATTTAATTAATTTTAAATCTTCTTGATATCACTTGAAAGGTAACAAAATTACCTTTCAAATGATATACCACAATCTATAGTTCATTGTACATAAATTGTAAAAAAATTGTTTTGATCAACTCGCGATGAAAGCGATTCCATTTTAAAGCTCGTAAGTGTAAATGCAAAGACACGTTATTTCCAATCTTTTGTAACATACTTACCTAAATAACAAAGATGGAAAGCCGTACCCAGACCGAAGTGCGACCGAGACAACAATACGCACGCAAAACAAGAACGGCGGCGCCGCCCCGGTCCGAATATGACCGAGATGGGTGGGTGGACCTAATTTGAGCGTTCCACTTTCAAGGAACTGGTACCATATCTCCCGAATTTTACTTAAATCCATGCCGCACCCTCTCCTCTATACTTAATCAAAGTGATGTGCGTGACTGCGTACTCGTTCAAAACCGCGCCTCCACGAGTTCTGTTGATTCGTTTTGAGGAAACTATCATTTCAGGTTTATATATATACACTAGCGACCCGCCCCGGCTTCGCACGGGTGCAATAAAATACTACTATTACTATTATTAACTGTATATTGTACCAAGACCAAACCATAGACATGTTTATACTTAATTGACATGTTTACTTTGCAACGCCGTTACAATTTTTTTAGCAATTTATTCATTTTCATATTGAAACTATTCGATAATCCGAATTTTCCGCCTATAAGTTGTCGACTCGGATCGACTAATTTTTTACGCTCTTCAATTTGATGTGCATTTCGTTCGAGTCTACCGTAGACCGGTCCGAAATTATTAATATAGATATATTTTTTATTTGCTTTTGGTGGCTTTCGTATCACTGCGGCCATGATAGGTCTATTGTGATCGCCACTTTGTGTGTTCCGCCTCGAAGCAGCGGCGTTCACAGTTCGCCGCTAACCCTTGCAGCTGCTAGGAACTGCAGGATTTTCATCGGGGTGGAGTCTTTTAGCTCGTCTGGACTTAGCAGGTGCTTGCCCAGATGGATGCTAGGCTTATAAAAAAGTTTCTTGTTTTTGTTGATGGCATTTATTTTGTAACTGAGTACGTACTATGGCTAAGCATAGAAATAAGTAAAATCAGTAGATATGGTATGGTACGTTCTTCCAGCGCTAACTCAACAAATGGCCTGTGTTGTGTTAGATACAACTAGACACGCTATTTCCAAACTTTTACAATATACTTTCCTAATGAATAACAAAGACGGAAAGCCGTACCTAGACCGAAGTGCGACCGAGAACAATACGCACGCGAAACAATTATTTTTGACAAATAAAGCTCCCGCACACATCCCAGTGCTCCTCATGCGCAAATCTCAAAGTATAAGATCTATAATTATGTTTTTTTTTTAACGCATGTAGCGTCCCACACAATAGGCCTCCCCAACTCCCATGGGACTAGTGTCATACCGTCGGGCCTCTTACCATCGTCACGCAACAGACCATTCGGTTCGAGAATAGCTGGTAGCTGTAATTGTTTATTTATTTATTTTATTTAAAGACCAACAGTTATAATATAATGTGTTTACAAATATTATCTTACGTTTAAACAGCCCTTACAGGTCTTTCAAAATATGGTAGTTACGCAATATGCTCCTATCAAAATACTCGAAGAAATAGATAGATAAAAGCTTAGTGCAACAAAAATCCTCTACATAATATATTTGAGAATCCAGTTGAGAATCCTCAAGAGAAATAAGCTATTAAAGTACCTATACTCTAAGGGGCGCGGTTGTGCAAACAGTCACGCACATCAATGATTAATTATACAGGGAGCGGCAATACTTTCGTGCCTTAAGTTGGTTTGATTTCCATACAAATTGGTTCTTCATATTCTGTAGCTAAGTATATAATATATTGTGAAGCTAAAATTTAGAGTGCCATATCTCGCCAAGAACCGACAACCACTGGGGTAAACGTGTTCTTGAGTGGAGACCGCGACTCAGCAAACATATTGTAGGGCGCCCTCTGACCAGGTGGGATGATGACCTGCGAAAGACTGCAGGATGATGCTGGATGCGGCAAGCTGAAGACAGGGCGCTCTGGCGCGCAGTGGGGGAGGCCTATGTCCAGCAGTGTACTTATATAGTCTGATGATGGTGATGAATAAAAAGGAATAAATTGAGATCAGCTTAGACACCTGCGGCCGTGTGGTGCCGGTTTAGAATTAGCACCACCCCAACTCTTCCCGCGGGTGTCGTAAGAGGCGACTATGGGATAACCACCGGGGGCGGGCAGCAGCGCCCCCTGCAGAACACCTCTCCCCGCATGCCCAGCGTGGATATTATGGGCACTCCCTCCATCCCTCCATATGATGAAAGCCGATAAGGCTCTTATCGGCAGGAGACCTGCGTTAATCAGTGGACTGGTTTAGACTGTAGTGTAGACACCTGCGGGAAGAACGAAGACAAACTTATAAGACCAGACTCCAAACATAGACTTCTCTCTTCGAGCCCCTATGTAATGACTATTAAAATATTAGTTCTACGAACAGACCTCGCGAGCACTAACTTTTTTCAACAATTAATTTACTCAAAGAAATACCTTGAATGCGGAAATAAGAGAAGGGATAAACCTTTCTAAAAATGCACGCCGAGTGTAGGTACCTATGACGTTTTGTGGAGGGGGCGTGCATTCATTACGGATGTAAGCGGGTTAACTACGAACCCTATTTGTGTTGGAAGAACACCAACGTTTCATCCTTTACATCCGTAATGAATTCCTCAAACTATGATAGTTTCTAAAGTAAAAGGGGCGTGCATTTTTAGAATGGTTTATCTCTACCTACTTCTACCATAGGTACCATACCAACCGTTAAACGGTTCCATAGAAACAACGCGTGCGAAGCTGCAGGCAGAAGCTAGTTTTAAAATATGCTGTATACAGGGTGTTTACCGGTGATGTTACGAATCGACACACCCTTTCCCTACTAGGTAGTAGGTAGTAGTAATTCTGTGGCCGGGTTGACGACCCTCATGTTTACTGCGACTTGTTATACGTTTATGAGAACCTAGTACATTCGTTTCACACGCTAGCTTTGGTTTTATGATTTGAGGATGGTCTTGCTCTGAACATAGAATTCTACTTTATGATAATGGCTCTGTTTTCAACCGACGAAAACGGAGGAGGTTTTCAAGTCGACGCGTATATTTTTTTTATGTATGATCAGATCACGCATAACTTTTTACAGAGTAGTCCGATTTCGATAATTCTTTTTTATTGGAAAGGTGTTTATTAGTATTATACCCCGAAGGTGGTCCCATTTAAATTTGATTAAAAAAATCCAACCCTAAGAGGAGGAAAACAGGGGCTGATTGATTGTTCACTTACTGATTGTAATGTTTGACCACGCATAACTTTTTACAGAGTAGTCCGTTTTTGATGATGCTTCTTTTATTGGATACTAGCTTCTGCCCGCTTCTTCGCACGCTTTTTTTCTACGGAAACGTTCAAAGGTAATTTCTATCCCATGGGAACTGATTTATGGGATAAAAAGTATATGTTTCATTCCAGGCATAGAGCTACACCGGTGCAAAATTTCAGCTCAATCTGTTCAGTAGTTTTGGCGTGAAGATGTAACAAACATCCATCTATACATCCATCCATCCAAACTTTCGCATTTATAATATTAGTGTGATGGTATACCTCAATGTTTCATCAAACTAAATTAGTCTCGAATTTTAACTAGATGTCGCCACTAGAATAATCTGAAGTCGGTGTATCGTTTTTTAAAACACGACAAATTATGTTTGATCAGGTCCTGCTAGTGTCAGTTTCAAATTTTTTTTATTTTATTTTATTATAGCTTCTTGGAACTTTTCCCTTGACTTATATCATCTTGACCTCGGCTTTTATGTCATCTTGGACCAAAGGAAGATAAATTCATAAAATCATCGTACCGATCGGTTGTAAAACACGACCTGTAGAGGAGTACGTACATACTGTCAGAAACGCTAATTTTGCTAGACTTGATGCAGGGACGCTTCGCTCACTTCGTTCGCTCGGTCAAAAATCTAGGGAACATTTGTTTTTGGTTTTGTCACAGGAAACTAAAGACTCCCCAAAAACGGTGTCACAACACTAAAGTCATTAACAACGGGATATTTACCATGATATGAGTTTTGAGCTTTCCAATATTATAATATCCCGTTGTTAATGAATTTAGTGTTAATAACCATGATGGATTTAAAAGGTGTCACAACAGTCACAAATACCACATATTTACCTAACAGAAGTCACAAAAATAGAAAACAAGCTCCAATATTTACTAAACACAGAACGGAAACTGGTCCGGATTAGAAATCGAAAGTAAAGTAGGTATCTAATTGATTTGTATGAGGATTTGATTCGTGACGCAACATTGCGAGTTCTTAGGTCACTGATTATTTTATCTTGATGGGACTGTATTACATATTATACACTCAACTCAACTCAACAGCCTGTATTGGTCCACTACTGGACGCAGGCCTCCCCTGATAAGCACCTTATTGGCTTTTATCTCATGGGGAGTAATGTCCATAATCCCCACACTGGGCATGCAGGTTGGGGATCGCAGTTCGGTGGTAGAATTGTTCTGCAGGGGGCGCTGCTGCCCGCCCCCGGTGGATATCCCTTAGTCGCCTCTTACGACACCCGCGGGAAGAGTTGATGGATGGATGTTTGGATGACGGATGGCGTGAAGAGGTAACTTCACGCCAAAACTACTGAACGGATCGAGCTGAAATTTTCCATACAGGTCGTTCTAGGCCTGGAATAAAACATAGGATACCTTTTATCCCATAAATAACATCCCATGGGATAGAGATAATCATAAAACGTTTCCACGCGTGCGATGCCGCGGTTAGAAATTAGTTACTAAATAAGATTTATCATGAATGCGTTCGTGAAGACGGCACGTCTTAAATTTTTTTTTTTCAACAACTGATATAAAAAAAATACGTTTGTCCGGAACCCAATGAATAACTAAAGACCGATCTCTCACTTCCATACCCCACTGTTAATTCAGGGCAGAACCGTTTTCAAGTTTAGTTTCAAATAAAACTTCGCTAAAAACAACTATATGTAATGGAAAGGGGTATCTACTACCAATACCAAGTTTGACAATAAAAACCTGGCGTCAATAAAGACATGGGCAGAACCTGTAGTTTACGTAGTATCAGTGAATTACCAGTAACCCTGTATACTGTATAGCTACAACTGTATAGATACTGTACAGCCCTGTATACTGTGTATCTCAAAATAAAATTATTAGGTACTAGTTTATGCCCGCAGCTTCGCACGCGTTGTTTCTATAGAAACGTTTAAAGGTGATTTCTAACTGATTTATGGGATAAAAAGTCTATGTTTGCTTCCAGGATTAGAATTACTTGTATGCAAATTCTTAGCCCGATCCGTTCAGTAGTTTTGGCGTGAAGAGGTAACAAACATCCATCCAAACTTTCGCATTTATGATATTAGTGTGATTCCTGAAAAATCAGCGTTGGTTTTGTAATTCGCGTAGCCATTCTAAAAACAAGCTAATCCTACGATCCGGCGACGGCATCGATACTATCGCTAAAGCAAACTCAGAGCTCAGTACATAATATTCTATTTATATAAAATACATTGACATTTATAATTCCAAGCACGCAAGGCCACAGGTTTCTGAATGAACGTAAAATATATAGATGAATGGAACATAAAAATTAGCATATTTGAATGCTGTACGGTTTTTTATGATGTTGAGAAATTCTTTGTGACGCACAGGTTAAAGTTTACCAACCTTTTGGCCTTTGGCTTCGGGTTTCGAAGCTTTGAAGTTTTATGCTTGTAAATTATAGTTTTGTAGCTTTTACGGGCGATCTCTGAGGATAAAGAATTTTATCGTAGACGATAAAATTCTTGTAGACCTACAAGAATTTTATCGCCACGACTTCGGTTTTCAGGTACCTGTATAAAACGTAGCCAATGTCACTCAGAAATAGTGTACCTAACCATCAAAATACACATGAATGATAGTTTTATGTGGTGGCCGTGTGGTGCCGGCTTAGAATTTGCACCACCCAAACTCTTCTCGCGGGTGTCGTAAGAGGCGACTAAGGGATATCCACCGGGGTCGGGCAGCAGCGCCTCCAGCATATCAATTTTACCATCAAACTGCGATCCCCAACCCGCATGCTCAGCGTGGGGATTATGGGCACTATCCTCTATGTTACAAAATGCCAATAAGGCGTTTATCAGGGGGCGGCCTACGTCCAGCAGTGGACCGGTATAGTCTGTAGCGAGATAGTTCCATGAGTATGTATACATTGCTTTCTAAATAGTGTCCGATATAGGTCTTTATTTACAACTAGCTTCTGCCCGCGGCTTCGCACGCGTATTTTCTGTATACTAAGTAGTCTATTATCTTAGTTAGGTTATGTTATAAATGTACGCCAAATTTCATCTTGATCTATTCAGTAGTTTTGGAGATCCTAGGTAATAAAATTTTACATTTCACAAACTTTCGGCTTTATAATATTAGTAGGAAGATAATTACAATTAAAGTACGTTACTCATCTGACTTCTGTTACTCAAAGCTCTGCTTACTGTGGGCCAGATGACGCTGTGTAAATATCCAGCATTCAAAAGCGAGTTACTCGTACTTCATGAAGTAAAACTTCTGTTACTCAAAGCTCTGCTTACTTTGGGCCAGATGATGCTGTGTAAAATATCCAGCATTCAAAAGCGACTTACTCGTACTTCAGGAAGTAAAACTTCTGTTACTCAAAGCTCTGCTTACTTTGGGCCAGATTATGCTGTGTAAAATATCCAGCATTCAAAAGCGACTTACTCGTACTTCAGGAAGTAAAACTTCTGTTACTCAAAGCTCTGCTTACTTTGGGCCAGATGATGCTGTGTAAAATATCCAGCATTCAAAAGCGACTTACTCATACTTCAGGAAGTAAACAACCACGGGTCTACCTACACCTCTACACGGTCTGCGTTCATAGTATTGTGTTACAAAGCATTTGATCCGCTGCCACGGAATACTGAACAGTAGTCTGTTGTGATTGATTCTGATGTAACATACGTAATAGGTATGTGATAGTGTAGTGTTTACAGTAGGGCTACTTATATGATAAAGAAATTCCGATAGATTTTAGAAATTTCGCACAAATTTCATTCACAATTTTGTTACAATTTTTGAAAATAAGTTTCTGCTGGAAAGGGGAGAGAGTTAGTTAAATGAAATGAAATTTGTTTATTTCTCTTAAACCACAATAAAGCCAAACATTGAAAATTAAAAGCACATAATACTAAAAAAATACAAGATATTATCAGTGAAAAATGAAGTTAGAATAAGTTGCTTAAATATAAATACATGCATGAGTAACAATTTTATTGTGGCAGAGAAATGGCCCATAGCTCAGCTTAATGTTCAGTTAGAGAAGTAGTTAGTTAGAAAACCGTTTATTTGCGTCGTTAGTTAGAGAACCGTTTATATACCTTTACTTAGTTAGGGAACCGTTTATTTGCGTCGTTAACTTATTTTATAAAACGTCAAGTGCGACTCGCACACCGAGGGTTCCATATAATTGTAAGACCTTGTTTCTTGGCAGACATAATGATTCTAGGTCGACAGGAAGTAGTGGCCCTATCGGTTTTGGTCCATGGCGAGGACCGAAAGTATTTGTTTTTGTGAATGAACTACAAATTTATTGTTTTCGGTTACTCTTTACAAATCTATTGTTTGGTTTCGGATCACGGATCAACAAAGTAATCCTAAATGGATTCCTTTTTTCCTTTTGAGGTACGGAACTCTATAAGCAAAAAAGAAGCTGAAAGCTGTCTCTTACCGAGATCACAAGTCTCACTAGTCTAAGGCCTTAGTAAAGTAATATTTACAAAAAATTTGGATTCTTCCGAGTGCAAGTTTCACGAGTTGTCAAAAATCGTGAACGCTTTCAGAAAAGGGACAACTCGCCAAACAGGCCAATCTTTGATCTGCGATATCAGATCAAACTTATTTTTCCATTCAGATCTTAGTTTGATCCGTTAATAAGGGAACATCCTGTATCAGCTATGCATTCGGACTTCAGGTACGAAAAAAAAATTATACCAAAACCACCTATTACTATCTTGATCATCTGAAGCTACCCTACTGTATATCACGTACATCGTGTGCGGCGCACGCGCATCGAATGCCAATTATAGGCGGTATCGATCTATGTAATAAATAGCTGACTGTCATACGACCTTGCATTGTTTTATGATATGTTTTTGTTAAGGACATTATACATTAGGTTATCTGGCCTATCTATCTGCCTGGAAAAAATATATTTTCGATTCCATATGTAACGAAATAAAGTTCATTTAAGCTTGTACTTTTCTGTCAGCGCGCTAAATGTCTTACAGCGGTCTTTCTGCGCTGAAATAGAGGTCATCTTTTTCTCATCATCATCAACCTATATGTACTTATATTTTTTTTAGTTTTGTATGACAATGCCCTTATACAGCAGCATACTTTGACATACCCTTACTTAATTAATTAATTTATTTCATTTAATTTTCAGTCATGTCTGTCTTTTTTTTTTTAGCTTTGTACCTTATGGTGTTTCCTGTAACGAAATACCTATACATGTAATTATTAAAATCGTACATAAACATATAATGTAACGGCATCAAGTGTAACATCAAGTGTACCTACGATGGAATAAATACAAAATATACCAAATATATTAGTCCACTGCTGGACATAGGCTTCCCCTAATGAGCGTCATAGCGCCCTGTCTTCAGCTTGCCGCATCCAGCATCTGCCTGAAGTCTTTCATCTCTTTCTACGCTATGCAGACTAAGCGAGACTTCAATAACAAGGCAAAGACAGCAGGACGCACTTGTAGTGTAAAACCACTATTACTTTTGTTAGATTTGTCATGTTTGTTACGGTCGTATCAGATTAGATAATGACAAATTCCTAGACCAAATGTGATTATCAAATGATATTTTAAATGACGTGACTTTCCTAAAAATAAAAATCTCAGTTATTCCAAAATTTCTTATTATCAAGAAATAAGTATTTTAGCAAATATTTAGGTCGTTTCAGAAATACAGAAATACAATAATTGTATTTTATTGATAAAACCAATTTACATGCCGAATTTTTGCAGAGAACACACAATTGTATTGAAATTGCAAATTTATTAAATAAATCACATGGAATCTCTGTACCTATCTTCTATCTTTCTCTTCTACGTCGTTTCTGAGATATACTAGTTGTTTAAGTTTCTCCTCTTCGCTTTCGTGAATATCTACCTAACCGAGAATTTAAGAGGTTTATGACCAAAGCAGAGCCAGAGATTCTTTAGGTGGACATTGGCCGGTTTCGCAAAGTATTCTGCTAAAACGATGGCTTCACTGTAAATAATAAAATAGTACATTGTACATCTAGGTGAGAATGAGAGAGGTGTGTCATTTGAGGTCCTCGGCTGTGCCTTGGGCCTTCAAACACACGAGGTAGGAATAGCACTTTCTCCCGAGTGATACATAGTGCTTTATACTACACATTCGAGGAAAATCATTGTTTTACAATCTTCAAAATCACTCGGGAGTAAATTCAAATTGTAAACTCAAATGTAGCAATTAATACGCGCTCGTGCGATTTTCACATGGTTATTTTTTTAAATTATTGTTTCGAATACGGAAGAGGATATTATATGGTGATTCACAGTAAAAACTTTTGTCGTTGTCCTATTACGAAAATAACCATAGCTACCGGCTGATATTTCAGAAAAATTTAAAAAAATAGCACTTAGAAATGGATTTCCATACACGTTTCATTCCCGCTAAACGCGTTGCGCGTGTCTGAATGAAATGAAATTCCATAGAGTTTTCCGTCCCGCATTTTAGTACGCCTGCAATGACGTTCTTTATACCTTATGTTTGGAAAAGGAATAAGCAACATTCTGAGCAGGTGTAGCATAAAAATCTTTTATTTCGGACCACTATCAGCTTAACTATTAACGGTAGTTTTATTTCGGATGACTATGACAATGGGTATCGTCGCAGAATCGGCAACAAAATTTCCTCAGTTAGAATGTCCCTCCCTTTCCCTTTACGATGTAACTGTATAAGTTTGTATTGTAATGTAATAAGTATTATATTAGTAACGTTATGTTTATTTGTCCACAGGGGCGCGGAGCTTGGTGACGTCAGTCTGATACGGCAAATGCCTAATGTGGAGGTGCTGGCACTGAGGTAATTATTATTTTCTAACACATCTATGGCCCTAGACGCAGATCTCTTCTCCGCCACCGTGTAGCGGGCGC
Source organism: Eupithecia subfuscata (assembly GCA_963564075.1). Taxonomy (NCBI): domain Eukaryota; kingdom Metazoa; phylum Arthropoda; class Insecta; order Lepidoptera; family Geometridae; genus Eupithecia; species Eupithecia subfuscata. Next base: position 8,464,823 of record OY751124.1, on the reverse strand, counting down.
GGACCCTGCGGGTCGCACCGCCGCCGAGGCAGTGAATGCGATATACTGACACATATTATGATATGGCCCAAGACGCAAATTCCCTTCTCCGCCATCGTGGCTGGGCAGTGAATGCGTTAAAATCAACCTCCTTTAGGCTAAGGATGCGTTGGCATTGTGTTGTGACGACAGAGTCTTGCAGTTTAAAGCATCGTGGCTTGTATATTTAAATGGAGGTGCTCATTATTGGACGACATCTTTAACTGTCGTCCACGACTCACGATTGGTTGTGAATTACTAGATGCGATGGTCGTTCAACGATAATTTACGGCCATACAGTGGGAACACCCCCTAAGTTCACACCCACTCTAGCCGCGGGTGTCGTAAGAGGCGACTAAGTGATATCCACCGGGGGCGGGCAGCAGCGTTCCCTGCAGAACAGCTGGAGCTGCAGCTGCAGCAGCCACCCTGGGCATGCGGGTTGGGGATCGCAGTTCTGTGGTAGAATTGTTCTACAGGGAGCGCCGATGCCCGCCCCCGGATGGAAATCCCTTAATCGCCTCTCTAGACACCCGCGTGAAGGGTTGGGGTGGTGCAAATTCTAAGCCGGCAACCGGCTAAAATACACCACTTTGTGTCTAAGCTGTCACACAACTCACGTTTTGATAGACCTCACAGTCCAACAATGGCAGAATCAATGAACTTCCGACACTTGAGTGAATACCGCACGATGTGAAAGCAGAAACACGATTTCTCGGACAGACGGGCAGACAATACCCTTTTGAATTATCTTGTACACCCTTGATAGGGTTACCATTTCGAAGTCTTTTGAGAAACAAGCTAAAATATTAAAAGTTTTGGCATAGTTAAAAGCTTTTTTTAACTTGCCCTGTTAGTATGTGTGGGGCAAATCTTGCAGCTGAATTTTAGACCAGTTATCCTCAACCAATTGAGCTGAAATTTGGTATACATATGTAAGTTCGGTGACAATGCAATGTTATGGTATCATTGAGCTGGACTGATGATGGAGAATGAAGGTGGCCATAGGAACTCCTAAACGAAAGGACGTTACCCCGTCGAGTTTGAGCTCGTTGGATTTGTCTTCCCAAGCACTTAGGTCCTATATAATATAAAAATTTGTTTTTCAATAAGTTTTATGTTTAGGTACTTAAAGAGGAACTACTTTTGGTTTTTGGAACGAAGTTCCTTATCGCGCGTTGTGAAAGGAGGCTAGACGGAAAAAATTCATACAAAAAGTTGTAACGACACTTTTTGACGAAGAGAACCGAGGAGAACCGAAGCGACGACCGCAGCCGAGTTGAGCCGAGGTGCGCTTCGATTCGAACAATCGTGTGTTCCGCTCGCTCGCGCAACGTGTCATTGGAGTGAGCGGGATATATCAGTTTTCTGCGGCCTCACTGAAGATGCCGCGAGGACGCGAGATTAATCGAAAGGAACTTCGTTCCATCCGGGGGTCCCTTGACACCTCTCAAGTTTTTTTTGTATTATATTGTGTACCCACACTTAGGCAATCTTCAATGTTAATATTGGGTTCAGGTTCAAGTCCCGTCGAGGTCATAATTTTTTGGGGTATGATTTAAATTCTTATTTTTCACAATTAACTTTACGAAATAATCTACAAAAATCAGATTTTCTTTTCCCTGAGTCGAATACCTTAACCTTTTAACCTCGAAGCCTCCTGTTCTCGAAAACCGCTAAAAACATCGTTTTACGTGTAGCGATAGAATTCTTTTGATTAGGTTAATTCGGGTAACTTTTATGAAAGCTATTGAAACAAGCTATAAAACATGTATAAATGGTTTTGTATATAATTTATTTACGCAGGCCTGTCTTTCATAAAGCTCAAACCCAAAATATTTTGAAGTGGGATATACCTACATACATATAATGTCCCACTTCGATGTTTAAGAGTTTGTGCAGAACTTCTTTACTTACCTAACTTTAACTTGAACTCTATCTAGCGATAAACTCGACAAGGTTCCATTCCGCGTCGCGAGCAAGTTTCTAGTGGGCAATCTTTGGAACTGTTGGTTTTAAAAGCTTTCATCTTTATCTTCAGAGATATATTGCTTATTGATTTAAATTTGATCTGAATATTGAAATTCATTGCTATATCCAGAGAAATGCCCAAGGATGGTAACCCTGGCAATGTCGACCGTCGACCCGTCTAGTCGGTCGTTAGACGATAATGCGCTTTCCTTATCGCACGGGTGGGTAATTCTATTAACTGCCTGCATTTGCTATTCATTCAAAATACTATAAACTAGCGTCTGACAGCGGCTTTGCACGCGTTATTCCTGAATAAATATTGCCGATGTCCTTCCACGGGTTACCGTCGATCCCCTTTCCTGTCAGACGAACCAGTTCCCCAGACCCCTGACGCAAAAAGAGATAAGTTTGACGTGTCTGTCTGTGTATCTGTGTATCTGTCTGTGGTATCGTAGCTCCCAAACAGATGAACCGATTTTCGTTTTGTTTTTTTTTGTGTCATAGATAATTTTATCCCGAGTGTTCTTAACTATGTTTCATGAAAATCTGTTCAGCCAATAAACGTCGGCGGGTTTTTTAAAATTTTAATTTTGTCTTGTATGCTTGTACTAAAGCTTTCTTCTTCTTCTTCTTTCTATCTTTGGCTCTGCGTCATGGTTTGACACAATTCTCATTATTAACGAATAGGATTAGTGAGATTTGTTCGGTCAAATCGCTTTACTATGACAATAGTATCGTCAAAGAATGACGCATTAAGGCCTACAAAACCATGTAGAAATATTGATTTTTGTAGCGCGCGGTAGCTTCGCGCTAAAAACGCCAGCGGGTACTTGCCCGATGTGTCAAAAATTGCAAAATAGCGTCGTCTGCGGGGATATAATATGGCATATTAGCTGAAAGAGACGACAGATGGAGGGATGCGTGTCAAAAGTGTGATGCCATCCTATCAATATCTCTTTGCAAATAGCACCGCAAGCGCTCTCTAGAGTTTCCTTCATCTAAGGATTCTACGAGACGATTCTGCGATAATACTACTGTCATCGTACATAAAGCGGCCCCTGTAACATCGACGGTTACTCAAGCCATTAACGCATTCACTGCCCAGCCTTTACAGTAGGTTGAACACGGCCATATGCGGTGCGTCAAGGGCAATAAAAGTGTTAAAGCGAGCAAAACAAGATGCTTGGTCACATAAATAGTTTGCTAATACTTTTTTGTATCACACAAAGACATAACAATACAGAAATAAATACAAAGAGCAGAATGAAGTATAAAGACCTTATCGCTATTAGCGATCCCTTCCGGGCAACCTTGGAATGGACTGGACATGTAATAACAAAATAAACGGTGGCACTTGAAATCTACATACGCACATAACCTACAAACAATATTATAAACTTATATAAACATAAAAATAAGGTTGTCTAACTTTTACAAGAAATAAACACAATACTAGTCTCTTAGCAGGACTTCAAATAGAATCACTGAATTCCTCGCAGATTGTAGTAAACCAGTGAGCAATAAGTAATCACCGCAAGGTTCAGCCAATCAGAGCGTGTGCTTCCGCCCTTGCTTAACCGCCGCCGCCGTTCAGACTTTCTGCGTTTCGTTAATTACCTTTACGTTGTACTGACGGTGGTGAGCCCCAATTCTCTTTTAAATTGAACGGTTTAAAGGTGTATTCGAATTCCCGTAAAAAATACTATAGTTTTATGCTTTGTCTATGTACAGTAAATATAGTATAATATCGATGTACGTAAATAAAACTCGGGAGATAGGGTAGAGTAGCTTCTCGAAACTGGAACGCTCAAGTTAGGTCCACTTAGGTCCACCCACCTCAGTTATAGTCGGACCGGCGCCGCCGACGTTCGTATTTCGCGAGCGTATTGTTGTCTCGGTCGCATTTCGGTCGACGTACGTCTTTCCATCTTTGTTGTTCATTAGGTAGGTATATTGCAAAAGATTGGAAATAGCGTGTCTTTGCGTTTAGTTGTAACACAACACAGGCCATTTGTTGGGCTAGCGCTGGGAGAACGTATGGTACGTTCTACAGAATTTTACGTATATCTATGGTATCTATGCGAAAGTTTGGATGGATGTATAGATGGATGGATGTTTGTTACCTCTTCACGCCAAAACTACGAAACGAATCGGGCTGAAATTTTGCATACAGGTAATTCAAATCCTGGAATCAAACATAGGCTACTTTTTGACGTGACAACGTCTTATAATTCGATAGAGCCGGCTGCACGCACGAAAAAACATGACGTCATGCGGCGTTACCTCGCTCTGAGGCGTTCCATGTAAGGCTTGAAGTGCAAGCGAGAGCGCTCGACATCCGTCTCTCTCCTACTTGAGTGAGCGATGCGTCTGCGTGGACAGCTGCTATACTATAGTACATTTACATGTTTTGATCGAGTATCAAATGCTACCATTCCATCAGTATTTTCTTAAGACGTTGTCACGTTCAACTATCGTCAGTAAACCGACTTTACAGACAACCAATTTTTTATCCCATAAATTAGATCCCATGGGATAGAAATCACATTTAAACGGTACTATAGAAAAAACGCGTGTGAAGCCGCGGGCATAAACTAGTTAGACATATCATTCTTCACGAAGGCATTAATAACCCAGTTCCTCTCTGCTTTCCAAGAAAATTATAGCGGATTCGGAAAATAGATAGATAGATAATGTTTTATACATACATAGCCTTATAAAAAAATTGATAAAATTATTGGTCAAATAAAATCGGCTGACTTCAATTTTTCAACGGAACCCTTCACCGTGCGTAGTCGGGGCTCTAGGACTCGTACCGGTAAAATTTATTTTGAAGAGCCTCTTTAGAAGGCGTACCTTCTTGAACTGATAGTTCCAGTTGCTCTGGAATTATTCTATAAGATTAAGATGCAGGTACAATGGCAGCTAGACTCAAATGGAAGTGGGCGGGCCACATCCCGAAAACCAGCGACAACAGATGGAGCGAAAGAGTTCTGCATTGGTGGCCACGAGATGGAAAGAGAGACCCGGGCCCACCGGTGCGCCGTTGGAAGGACGATATAATATTGGTAGCAGAAAAAGAGTGGATTAGAGCGGCTCAAAATAGAGCAAACTGGCAAGAGATGGAGGAGGCCTTTATCCAGAAATGGATAAACCCTGCAAAAATTTAATGAATAACACTATATATTTAGCATTTATTATACCTATTCATTATTGGTAATTAAATATAATAATTTGTAAATTAATCTTAAGAATGAATTCATTGGTTTAAAAGTACAAAATTATTCATAAATTGTAATTGTAAATTGTATTTTAGGGAATAAAGGCTATTTTTATTTTATTTTATTTTTATTCTATAAGACTTTCCCACGAGAAGATTTGAACTACGCACCACTAGTGTCATGTATCAGGTTCCTTCGACCTTGAATACCGACTGCACGGGCTTTTGTGCATTCTTCTGGAACGCATGTTACGCACACATGCACGCGTTACACATACCAACGCATGTGTTAATGAGTATTTAATGTGTAGCTAGCGGCTCTTGCTAAGAAGACGAATTATGAAAATGTCGTTGCGGATGCAATTTCCGCCAGAAAATTAATAGAGACAATGATTACTAAAGGTTTTTGCAAAATTCATACGGACTGGGACCTTTGCTTTGCAGGCGAATGCCACGTAAACCAATAGAGTTCTATGCATTACGGAATTATTGTCTACTAGACGATCGCCTCGCGGTTTCACCCGCGTAGTTCCCGTTCCCGTGGGAATTCCGGGATAAAATATAGCCTATGTCACTCCCTGAAAAGTAAGCTTCCTAACGGTGAAAGAATTTTTCAAATCGGTCCAGTAGTTTCGGAGCCTATTCAATTCATACAAACAAACAAACAAAAAATCAAACCTTTCCTCTTTATAATATTAGTATAGATATTAGTATAGATGACATAAATAATAAGCTGATAACATATAACAGGCCATACTTTTTTCTGTTGTTTGTGGTCAGCCTCTCTCTACTCTTGAGTCGAACAACAACAGGAAAGTTTGTGAGTTTACTAAGTTTTTATATTAATCATCCAAATCCATCCAACATAAAACATTACATTAACCGCAAACTTGTACATTATTCATCTTGAAAAAATCTACTAGACTCTTGCAAAGCCACGGCAAAAAACGCTCGTATTCTATTTAAATTACAAAGTTAAAGATTATTGTATTGACATGTAATTTTAGCGTTAATTAATTGATAATATTGTATTAATAAAGCTGGAGCGCTAGCCATAAAGACGCAATTAACCTTAAGGTTCTACCTCCCCGAACACTAGCGCCGCCACATATTTTATCTTATTATTACGTCGAACAAAGGAAATTCCAAAAAATACGTTGGGCAATTTGTGATACCTATCATAAGCATTTTTTTAACGCCTCTCTTTTGTTTTATTTTGTATAGTTTAGGCAGAGATACGATGTTGCCCTTGGTGGCCACCAAACTCTATTTTCGCATCTCTGTTTAAACTATACAAAATAAAACTATTACAGAGGCGTTAAAAAAGCTTAGGATAGGATTCACAAATTGCCCAACGTAATTTTTGGAATTTCCTTTCTTCGACGTAATAATAAGATAAAATATGTGGCGGCGCTAGTGTTCGGGGAGGTAGAGCCTTAAGTAATCTCATCATAAGTAAACTGTTTAAGTTTTAATGAGAATAATTTCTTTAAACCGAAAGCCGGGGTGGGGCGGATTCTTTGAATCCGTCTCTCAGTGCTGAGACACATTTATAGGAAACAGTATCTTAAAAAAATGTCTCAGTATTTTAAATTAACTTATTGTGCCACACCACAGACGTTGATTGCACACGTATAAACACTACGTGGTTATCAGATCGGAATGGCGAGAGCCACCTTAATTACGTGACGCTTGTAGAAATGTATGCTTTTAATGTCGATGTGATTGACCAAAGGCTGTGGTGTCGTTGTCATCAGTATGTAACCGTAAACTTTTTATAAAACTACTAGCTTCTGCCCGCGCCTTTCACGCGTATTTTTTTTTTTCGGTATCATAACAAGCCTAGTATCTAAGTTAAGCTGTTCTATATGTACGCCAAATTTCGTCAAAACTGTTCAGTAGTTTTGGAGAGAGGTAACAAAAATTCACATTTCACAAACTTTCGGCTTTATAATACTAGTAGTTCTACGAACAGTAGACCTCGCGAACACTACATTTTTTCAACAATTATCTTAATTCAGTATCAATCTCGAAGTGTTACAAAGATGTTCTAATAGGTGGCGCTGTACTGTAAATGCTCTCTTGCATATTACTGCATTTTGCGGAGCTATTCTGCTCGTTATGCCGAAAATCCTCATCCGATCTTTACCAAATTTTTATAAGAACAGTTTAAAGTTAATACCTTTCAATTAAAATACAATCATCAAAATCAGATCTCTTAAAGCGGAGATATTCTAAAGCCGCCTTTTTGCCTTATTGTGGAAGAAGTACGCCTTTAATCAAAAAATCCCGACGACAATAAAATTCTATAAAATCATAGAATCTGTACACAAAGTTTCGTACCGATCGGTTGTAAAATACAACCTGTAGAGGAGTACATACTGACGGACATACTGACAGAAACGCTATTTTGGCCAGACCTGAAACGAAGACTTTCGTTCACTTCGTTCACGACGTCAATTAGTAGGATATTAGTAGGAAGAGCTGGTTCCCACTTGTCGGGTGTCGGATTATGTCGACGTCGGACTAGGCGGACTTTCCTAAAGCTTATTTTGTAAGCCTAAAGAAATAAAAGTTATTGATTTCTGATTTCAGTAAATACTCCAAATATAAAATATTTCTTTCCTCTTTCCAGCATAAACAAGATCAGAACCCTCGACGTCTTCACAAACTGCCGGCGCCTGCGAGAGCTCTACGTCCGGAAGAACGAGATCCGCTGCCTTTCGGAGATCAGGCACCTAAGGCACTTACCCGAGCTGACCAGCCTGTGGCTTGAAGAGAACCCTTGCACTGAGCATCCAGAGTAAGTTAAATATCATCATTATCACCAGCCCGTGTACCTCCCCTGCTGAACATCTGCCTCCCTCAAACACGACAAATAGCGGTCCTGAGCGGCCTCCATCAATTGACTCCCTGCTACTGCTACAAGCTGTCTGGCTGCAGTTGACAATTATTTCCAATTCCTCTTCCTATCAGCACTCACCCACAAGGGGGGCTTTGCCATTGTCACGCCTGGCAGGCGGATTGGTGATCATAGGTAGTAAAAATACACCTGTGGAAGATGCTGCCCTTCCTCTGGTAGATTCCATTAGTCGGCTCTCTAGACATCCACGAGCTGAGTATGTATTTGATTTCCACTTGAGACTAATTTCAAGATATCTCCTTCCAGGTACCGCATGACGGTCCTCCGCAATCTCCCCCGCCTGGAGAAACTAGACAACCAGCCCGTCAGCGCGGACGAGCTCGCCGAGGCCGAGCGCAGGGGGCACCACATACCGGACTCCGACGACGAGGGGTATCCACAGGTACACCACAGACACCTTGCAGGCTGCCTGTCCACTGGAACGGAAGGGAGAGGAGCGGTGCTGTGCCAATTTAAACCAATGGGAGTGCGTAAAATCTCCGCTCCGTTTCAGTGGTAGGGGATTTGCGAACTAGTTTTAAAATTCATATAAATTCGAGAAGCGGAGCGAGAAAGCGGAGTGGGGTAGGGGAGTGGATTTCATTAGCGAAGACCTCCGCATCTCACCCCACCTACCCAGGACCTAGTTATTTTATTACAGTCGGCGTAGTCGGTATTAATATAAAATCTCTAGAATTATTTATGTAATGTTATCATTAAAAGCATATCCTATTAATATTATAAAGCCGAAAGTTAGTGAAATCTGAATTTTTGTTACCTAAGATCTCCAAAACTACTCAAGATGAAATTTGACGTACGCTTAGAGCAAAGCCTAACTTAGATAATAGGCTACTTTTTGTACCGAAAATACGCGTGCGAAGCTGCGGGCAGAAGCTAGTATCTCCATAGAACAAAGTCGTGTTAGTTACACTTTTATGACTCAAGAACGGCTGTACCGATTTTAATGATCTTTGATCTCTGATTCTTAGGCGGAACGAAGTTTGCCGAGTCGCTACGCTAAACTATAATGAATACACTTTTCGAGCAAGAGAAATGAAAAAGATAAAATACAATACCGCTCTTAACCACTTAGATATTTAGAATATAATAGTATAGAATATTTTATTTGTAACTTAATCAACAAAAACAAACACGATTTAAAGATAAAATAAAAGATACAGCTTCTGTCGAATTAAGTCACAAAACGGTCTCTGTCTCAGCATAAGCTAGTTGTTACCGCGTAACAACCAACGCTGGACTTCCGACAGAGCCGTTTGGTGACGTCACGGAAGATAACACAAAACAATCGAAAATATAACAATTTAAAAAAAAACATAATCTACGGCAACGGTTGACAAACACGAGATATGTATAGGCGACCAAGAAATTGGTTTACCACTTTTGATGACATCTCCCAGTAACATAATTATTCGCTAAGGATTACTGTATTACATTAACGTATTTGGTTAACTGTGAGCCAATCACAGAGCAATGGTTAAAAGAGCATGCAACTTGAACTGTGATGTCAACGCAATAGAGAATATTTTATGTAATCACAAACCAACCTGTCTTGTTGTTCTGTCAAGTGTCAGTTATTGATCAACTCGAGTCACTTACTGTCAAGAAAATGTCGCGTAATTTAAACTTACAGGAAAGAGCCGAAATTATATCATTACATCGGTTAGGATACAACATAAGTGATATTTCTAGAGAACTGAACATATCGCGATATACGACACGTTTTTGGATAAGACGTGAAGAGGAAGAAGGTAATCTTCAAGATCATAGGCGAAGTGGTCGGCCGCCTGCACTGTCCAGCGAGCAAAGAGAAACAATGGGACGTCAGTACGACGTCACGCTAAAAAAGTTTGCAGGAGGTTAAATTGCAAGCCATCAGTTCTGAGTTTAAATAAACAGGAATGACAGATTCTGACGTAGCAGTTATTAATCTGTCAAGCGAAAATAGCCCTTGTTTTGTACGTGCAAATGATATTCAGCCATAAAGTGGTAAACCAATTTCTTGGTCGACTATACATATGTGTTGCCGTGTATAATTTCATGACATCTGTATTATATTATAATACAGATGGCATGAAATTATACACATTACATGAACTCCGGAGGAGACGCTGAACTAAACTTAAGTAACTAATTTCTGTACACACCGACATATTTACACAGGTAAACATAAAATATAGTGTAGGTATTTCATACCCTATCTCATTATTACATTACAAACAGCTCCTTACAGTTATAACTATAAGATATATTATCCCACAGCAGGAGTCCTACACCCAGTACAGAAGCGCTCGATCCATAGAATCAAGTCCTGAGAGGGAACCAGAATACATACCAACACACACACAGTCGAGGCATGGGGTAAGAAAGGCTGTACTTCCACGAGTACATCATTCTAAGTTTGTTTTGTTCTCGCAACAAAAGTCAGAATGAGGAAAGGAATGAATGGTGCTCGAGAAAGAAACAAAAAAAAAAATACTTCGACGGGATTTGAATTCTCAATCTTCCCTCAGTACGGGAATGTGCAAGCAATAATTGGTAGCACATTAATCTCTTAGTGTTTAGTTTAAGAAGTCAAAGTATCTCTAAAAGAAATTCAATAATATCGCAAAAATATTTTTTCGACTTCGACGTGACTTGAAAAAAACCTCAATGATTCCCCTAGAGTGGAGCCAACGGCGCTAGAGTCCGTATTAGAGCAATTAATTGCTCTACGAGGTCCTTTTCTAAGTGTACATTACATACATCTATTGTATTTATGGAAATAAAGAGTTTTTGATTTTGGTCAAGTGACCAGAGAGTTGAAAATCTTTGTCCTACGGACTCTAGCGCTGTTAGCTCCACCTACAGGGGAAACATTGAAGATTGTTTTTTAAATCCCTTCGAAGTCGAAAATACATTTTTGGGATATTATTATAATTTATTAAAAAGAACTTTGACTTTGACTTCTTGAACTAAAAACTAGGCTATGGTTGACCTAATTTTAATGACCCGGTATCGATTATTTGTCTCCAAGTGCATAATGGGTGCAAACCATAGTCCGGATTTGGAGATTTTGAGAGTTTTTTATTGCTTTGTATTTTTGGGAAAAAGCTTGTTTGTGTGCTTTTGTGTTTTATGTGTTCAATGTTCATTAATTTATTTCACTATCATTATGCTTTCTCAGATTAATTTATCATTTGATTAATTAAGTAATCTGAAAAAATAATTTATGCAATTTTTATTTTACCTATGTTTACCTACATTAATATTATATTTTTAATACACATACATATTTAATATATTTAAATGTATATAAATCATTATAATAACATTAACTCATGTGTGCGTGCATGTATAGGGCAGCGACTGTTCAGAGCCGGGAGTCGATCCGGCACCAGAGCCGAAAAACGACATACAACCGACACAGGTAACAACATCTAAGTTAGATGACATTTGTAGCATCAGTAACTTTGTAATAGAGTATATGCATGTGACTTCAAAAAAGCTAATAATTTTTTTACGTATTGATATAGAAACATATTATATGTATATTTATTGGAACGAAGTTCCTTATCGCGCGTTGTGAAAGGGGGCTAGACGGAAAAAAATCATACGAAAAGTTGTAACGACACTTTTTGCCTAAGAGAACCGAGGAGAACCGAAGCGACGACCGCAGCCGAGTTGAGCCGAGGTGCGCTTCGATTCGAACAATCGTGTGTGCCGCTCGCTCGCGCAACGTGTCATTGGAGTGAGCGGGATAGGTATATCAGTTTTCTGCGGCCTCACTGAAGATGACGCGAGGACGCGAGATTAATCGAAAGGAACTTCGTTCCATCCGGGGGTCCCTTGACACCTCTCAAGTTTTTTTTTGTATTTTATGATGTTTTTTTTGTGAAATTTTATAATTGAAAAGTAGATATTTTATATCTCAATCGCAAAATTTCTGAACGCAACTCTATTGACAAGAGCGAACAGTGACGTCACACTTCACATCTTGTATTGTCGTGAACCTTTGGCGGGATACCTTATTGTATTATTTCGCGGTGGTTTGGGGTTGCCTGTGTAGAAAATTTTAGTTTTTATCATTAATTTGTATCTAATTTTGTTTGGATTAATAAATCAACGAAGAAACAGAGGCTTTTTGAGTTGATAATATGAAGTGTGAAGTCACAGAACAAGGGCGTTTTCAACCGACGAAAAACGGAGGAGTAATAATAATTTGTCGTGTTTTAAAAAACGATAAACCAACTTCAAATTCTTCTAATGGCGACATCTACACTTGCGAGCTTTAAACTGGAATCGCTTCAAGGGTTGTTCAAGACTAATTTTTACAATTTCTTTGCAGTGAACTATGAGTTAAGTTATGTTTTCCCTTACGCAGGATTTATTGGCGACGATAAATTTTGATTTAATGCACGATAATGTCCGCTGCCACACCGCAGCAGTGACTAGACAGTACCGACAGACGTCTTCCATGTCGGCATTCCCACACTAGACTGGCCAGCCCTTATTCCTGACTTGAACCCAATCTGGCATATGTGGGACGAGCTAAAACAGCGGATACGAGGGAGAAATCCAGCTAATCCAGCTCCGGCGCCGATAGAAGCCGATAGATGCAACTTCGACCTATTGCAATAATTCCCAAATTTTAATTTTTCAATTCCCAATTTAATTAATTTATATCTTCTTGATATCACTTGAAAGGTAACAAAATTACCTTTCAAATGATATACCACAATCTATAGTTCATTGTACATAAATTGTAAAAAAATTGTTTTGATCAACTCGCGATGAAGCGATGCCATTTGAAAGCTCGCAAGTGTAGTTAAATTCGAGTCTAATTCAGTTTGATGACATATCGAGGTATACCCTAACCAATAAAAAAAGAATTATCAAAATCGGACTGCTCTGTTAAATGTTGTGCGTGGTCAATCATTACAATCAGTGAGTGACCAATCAATCATCCCCTGTTTTCCTACCCTTAGGGTAGGTTTTTTTTCATATTTAAATGAGACCACCTTCGGAGTATACCCTTTCCAATAAAAAAAGAATTATCAAAATCTCTACTCTGTAAAAAGTTATGCGTGGTCATACATAAAAAATATATGTATACTATATACATTCTTACTACCCCTTTTCCCGTAGGAATGAAGCATTTTCCCGTGGTAGATAGTACCCTATGTTCATCAGGAATAATGTCGGCTTCTAATGGTAAAAGAATTTTTCAAATCGGTCCAGTAGTTTCGGAACCTATTCAATACAAACAAACAAACAATCAAATCTTTCCTGTTTATAATATTAGTATAGATAGATAGTATAGACATACGCTTCGACTTGAGAACCTCCGTTTTTCGTCGGTTGATAAAATAGGTGGTGGCGCTGATTTGGATTGATGGTAGCTTGTGGTATGCTTTTGTGTCATAGGCTTTATTTTAATAAAATAAAATAAAAACGCTTTATATTCATGTCGTCGGGAAAATAAATAAATAATGCTGGACGATTCACAGAGTATCATCTAGATCTTATGTTGGTACTAGATAAATGTTAGTATTTAATAATTTATTTATTTTGAGCCTTGTTTATCTCACCGGTGGGCAAAGAATTACCTTCTCGCGATTTAACGCAGCAAAAGGACGCAATAAATAAATTATAATAAATAAATAAAGTTGTAGTGTATTAAGTACATATTATTATATCAGTCATCTGCAGACAGGACTCTATGGGAATGGATGGAGGTGACCTTCACCCGAAGATGGGTGCCCAAATTAGAAGACAAAGACAATGCATGATAATTGATAAGTGAAAGTGTTTATTTTTAAAAAACATTCCTTAACCTCAACCTCAAAAGCCTGCATTGGTCCACTGCTGGACGCAGGTCTCCTCCTGATCAGCGCCTTATTGGCTTTTATCTCATGGGGGGTAGTGCCCATAATCCCCACACTGGGCATGCGGGTTGGGGATTGCAGTTTGGTTATAGAATTGTTCTGCAGGGGGCGCTGCTGCCCGCCCCCGGTGGAAATCCCTTAGTCGCCTCTCTAGACACATGCGGGAAGAGTTGGTGTGGTGCAAATTCTAAGCCGGCACCACATAGCATAAAAAACCTTATCTACCTAAATTACAAACTATGCATGAACTTAAGACATGCTGCTTAGTACTATTTATTTTAACATTCACAAATTCAATGTAATAATATACTAATTTATTTTAAATTTTAATTTAATTCACAAATGTTTAGCAAGATTTGGAAATAAAAAGGCTTATTATTATACACTCATTTATTCTTTAATCTCGACTATAAAATACATTTTTTACTATAGAAAATGAAATATTATAAATCAGTACAGTAATAAATATATCGGCACGGTGAATCACCGGCCGCGAAGCTAGGCTCAAGCGGTCGGTGACGAGGGCTGCAGAGACACCGCCATTTGAATCTGGCCCTTATTATTATTATTATCAGTCATCTAGTACCCATAGCACAAGCTCTGCTTAGCTTGGGGCTAGATGATGCTGTGTGAATTATCCAGCATTATTTATTTATCTTATGGTGCTCCCACACTGCTGTTAGAAAATGTTAACTAATGTTAGTAAACATTTGTTTACAAATGTTATAAAATGTTTTCATGTTAGACAATGTTATTAAACATTTTATAACAAAATAAAACATTTGTTATCTTTTTTTTTAAACAAAAAATAAAAGCTATTCCAATGAGCAAATCTTCTTCCATTTTCATGTAGACACCTCAGAACGCAAAACCAAACTGCGAGCCAAAAATGTTATAAAATGTTAGTAAACATTTTCCGTCAGTGTAGGAGCACTTGTAACATCTAACATTTTCTAACAAAATGTAACAATTTATAACATTTGTTAGTAAATGTTATAGTGTTAGAAAATGTTTGTAAACATTTTCTAACAGCAGTGTGGGAGCACCATTACTTATTGTTTCTGTGTGAATTGTACAGCATTAATTATTAATTATTTGTCATCTACAGAGTCCAGGGGAAGGTCGAAGACCGTCCGGTGCCTCGCAAGACAGCGATGAGAGATTTGAACATCCTGCCATGACGAGATCTGTATACGAAGTGAGTATTAACTATAGTTCAAACGGAGACCGCGACTCGACAAACGTAGTGTGAGCCTTTTAGTAGAGGACCCGAATTACAGGCGACATTCAGTAGTCTGTTTATTGGATGAAAATTATTTAATATTAAGTTTTTTAAGTTAAGGCGCTACCCCGACCACGCTGCGGTATGCGGTATGCGATGTCGGACACTCAATCATATGAAAAACGTCGAGAATGTTCTCTTGTTCCGTCACAGTATGCGTCAGCGGCGAGGGGCAAACGCGGTGAAGTGGGGAGGTGTACTCCCGCACAGCGCGGCGTCATTCTCGTTTCAACGCTGCGGTGTTCGTCACGAGTTGACAATATGGATAGGTAGCTGCGGGAAAATCAACAGACCACCTCTCCGCAGGGACGGTAAATGCTGCGTTGTGACGCTGCGTTGGGGCGCATACCGCAGCGTTGTGCGTCATGATCACCAGACCAAAGCTTAAACGGTCACGGCGGTAACCAAGTGCCCGTATTGATGTCGCAATGGTTTTACAAGTTGAGAAACAAAAACACACTGATGGGATAGGTATATATATAAAGTTGTTAAGTATGTAAAGGCTAAAGTATGCAAAGATTCATAATAAATGGCTTAAAATGTGCGCGTAACTTTTTATCTGCTATTTAAATTACTTGTAGAATCTAGGTCCTAAATAGTGAAAACCCGATTTTTTTAAAGATAAAGATATTTATTTGCAAAAAACATGTGTATATATAAGATGTCAAAAAATATAGGTGAAACGACATGCTTGACCGGTTACGGTATGCAAACTAGGTAGAGAGATGGCATGCATTTAATCTAACCATGCAAAAATTTAACAAATAATCACATCACACTAATATTAAAAATGCGAAAGTTTGAATGGATGGATGTTTGTTACCTCTTCACGCCAAAACTACTGAACGGATCAGGCTGAAATTTTGCATACAGGTAAGTCTAACCCTGGAAACATAGGCAAATTTTTATCCCAGAAATCAGTTCCCATGGGATAGAAATAACCTCAAAACGTTTCCATAGAAACAACGCGTGCGATGCCGCGGGCAGAAGCTACTTAGATATAATTTATCATTTAAAAATTCGTCAAGACTATAATAACATTTATAATAATTAAATAATTGTCACGTGTAGGTAACACCACTTACGCAATTTAGAAGTATTATCATAGAACCATGCTTGATTGATTTCATTATTATTCAGATGTCTTCAAAACTAAACCAAACTAATTTGAAAGCACTAATAATGATGGCGTTGTAGGCGACCTCTAGGCGACAACGGCCGAACTACAAGGCTAACGTGTCAATAGAGGCGCTATCACCGATAAAACTGAAGGTAGTAAAAACCTAACTAAGCGCTTCAATGAGTGACCCCTAGATGGCGAATAGTAGGGTGGATAGTGGCGCCACTACATATTTAATTTTATAATTACGTTACACAAAGCAATTATCAAAAAATCAAACCGCGCGTAGACGATATCTATCATAAGCTTTTTTTAAATGTATCTTTAATAGTTTTGTACTGTATTATTTAGGCAGATACTTGTTTCAAGAGTTTAGTTCCTATTGGTGGCCACCAAGCTCTCCAAACAAGGTTCTTGATTGAATAACACAAAACAAAACTATTACAGATACATTTAAAAAAAGCTTATGATAGATATCATCTACGCGCGGTCCGATTTCTTGATAATTCCTTTGTATAACGTAATTATAAAATTAAATATGTAGTGGCGCCACTATCCACCTACTATTCGCCTTAAGAAAGATGCAAAAAGTGACCATTCCTAGATCGCGCAAAACGCTGGATTCAGTTACAACTGACCATATAGGAGTTTCCGACATCAACTGTCGGTCGAAAGACCACCGGGCTCAGTGGACCAGATGTGTCGGGCCCGGTTCAGAGGAGATCTCCCTCTGTTCCTATTTGGGGGAAATCCACCTTTACCCCCAAACCGTCCTTTTTATTTCGACCGTTACGAAAGGGACAGCAACATTTTAAGTGTTTTCATAGTAGTTTAGAATCGTGTCGAAGCGACGCGTGACACAGCTGGTGAGTATCTGGTGCAGCGCATCAGCATTGCCATACAGCGTGGCAATGCAGCCACGACTGGTGACGGTTATATATGTATCAGTTGAGTTTGCAACAGTCTGCACTTAGCTCAATTCAATTGTAAATACTAGTTCTAGTTTGTGTCTATTGTTTGATCGTAATTTTCTTTCTTTGGTTTAGTTTTACTGATATCTGAATTGACTCATTGACACCACAGAATCCAAATGCGATCAACCCTTAGTTTCTACAAAATCTCACTATAAACTCGCCAAACTCGATGTGGATTGTTTGTAAACAAACCACGACACAAAAACTGAAACTCACTTTCTTGGTTTAGAGTTTCAGATATGATTTAAAGCAATATTTATTGAAGGAAGGAAAACAAATCAACAAGTAACGAAAATTCCGTATAAAAATACGCGGCAACGGAGTAAATTTAAGGTGGTTTGTTTACAAACATTCTACTGCGAAGAAATCAAAATACTTAATATCAATAATTCTTCGACTTCGACGGGACTTGAACCCGCATCCTTCCCTCAGTACAGGAATGTGCTAACCAACTACACCACGAGGTCACGTGACGTAGGTGTCGAAAAAATTACCGTGAGTGTGAAGGCTTACGCACTATAATAACGACAATTCCACTTCGAGTTTGGCTAGTGTATAGCTATAAGTATGTGCAACCGCGCAGAACAGGAGGAAACTAAGGAAATTTGGCAATAATATCTGAAATTTGGCACTAATATCTGAAATTTGGCACTAATATCTGAAATTTGGCACTAATTATCTGAAATTTGGCACTAATATCTGAAACTTTTCAGCCTCGCGGTACTCGTTCGCCCGACGCCTCTCTTCGACACTCCTTCTCTGCACAGAGTGTTAAGGTGATTAATATACCCCTAATTCTACCCTTGAGTCTTCCTTACTTCTTCCCCTGATTCCACCCTTAAATCTACCGTATTGCTACAAAAGATTTAAATAGTAAGATAGGCCCTTTCCGTTGTGAGACCGCGCTGTTTCCAAGCAAAATGAGATAGCTCGAAGCGGAATCAGTGTTTTTTTGTGGTGTGTTATTTAACATAAGTTCGTGCAATATGATTGCACAATAAATGTGCAATCATATTGCACGAAGTAACAGTTAGGTTTATTGGAAAAACACTATTTTTAACTACCTATTCATAGTGCGCGTGCGTCGGGATTTTGTTAACGCACGCATTCAAAAACAATGACACAGTTTTTGGTGTCAGGACATATCTAACGATTTAAATCTTTGATACCTCTAGTTTTACCCCATTTCTACCCTTTATGGTATCTTAGAAGTACCTACCTTTTTATCCAAATGTGCTCCCATGTATTCGAGGTACGTAAATTATTTACAATCTGTGATTGTATTTACTCCATGGTAACCCCCATCCTATACCCCTAAAGATTATTTATTTTATATATATTATAATAATAATCTTTATCTATATATATATATAATTATATATATATATCGATAAAGATTATTTATTGTCGAAACAGTAAAACGATCTTGAAAAAATATGTTGGAATTTGTCCATTTTACAAACGTACAATATTCAACTTAAATAGTTAGGAAATTGATTAAATATTAAAATAATTCTTTGATTTCATAAAAACATGTCTCTATGAGCATACGGAGTTTTGTCTTTTATTTTTAATTTATTAAATTACAATTCTCTTATTAAGCCCGACGCAAAAAGAGAGGGCTGAAATAAGTTTAACGTGTCTGTCTGTGTATCTGTCTGTGGTATCGTAGCGTAGCTCCCAAACGGATGAACCGATTTTCGTTTAGTTTTTTTGTGTCATAGATAATTTTATCCCGAGTGTTCTTAGCCATGTTGAATGAAAATCTGTCGGGTTTTTCAAAAAATTTATTTTGTCTTGTATCTAGATATACTTAGCTATCCCTTCTCTGTACTTGCTCTATGTCCCTTCCCTACCGCATGAAATAAAATAAGCATGAAAGTAAGCATGAAAACAAAATGTTAAGCAAACAAAACATAAATTAAACCAAAGTCATTTACAACGGAATATTTACCATGATTTGAGTTTTGTGCTTTCCAATATTTCGATCTATCTGCCACTAAATACTCACTCGCGGTGACTTCAGTTATTCCGTGATCACGGCGCATGAAACTGTGCCGAAATATAAGAAAGCTCAAAACTCATATCATAGTAAATATTCCGTTGTAAATGACTTTAGTGTTAAGAACCATGATGGATTTAAATGTTTTATTTAAAAAACTCCACATTGCATGTAGTGCTATTCGCATAACACACACAGTATCTGTTGTTCAGCTCACAACACGATTCACTATGACCTCGTCAGCATAGATAGATCATATCAGCATTTCGTTCAGTTTGCTGTCGAACATGTTATTTTATACTACACCTGCTCGGAAAGTTGCCTATTCCTTTTCCATTTATAGAATAGAAAGTATGTCTTTGCAGGCCTATAGGAAACCGGTAGGAAAAACTCTATGGAATTTCATTTCTCACGTGTTTTAGCGGGAGGAAAAAGTGTATGGAAATCCATTTCTAACGTGTTATTTTTTTTAATTTCCTAAAAGATCGGCCGGTAGCTATGGTTATTTTCGTTCGGTCAAACGACAAAAAGTTTTTACTCCAAGTCCATTAGGCCTCCTCCGATTTCCGAACAATATTTTGAAAAAAGAACCCAAAGGCTGGCGCGGTCAATGAGGTTTTACCAACATCATTGGGCGCGGTAAGTTCTTCTAAATTAATATAAATTTCAATTAAGTACTAATGAATTCTGCTTTTTATTTTCCTCGAAGGTGTAGTATAAAGCACTATTTATCACTCGGCAGAAAGTGCGATTCCTACCTCGTGTGTTTTAAGTCCCTCGGCTGCGCCTGGGGCCCAAAACGACACACTCGGTAGGAATTAATCACGTTCTCGCCTTGGTGTAAAATGCACTATTTCAAAAGAGATTTTATGTTTTCTGGAATTTTATTGTACATTTTTACCGCCATCGCCATCTCTTATATTATTAATGCTCCAAAGTCGTTGAATTAATTGAAATATGTTAAAAAATGGACATGGGTTCATAGAAAATGTTTTATTATTTATGGAAAACTACTTTTCTGGTAGTTTAATTCCTTGCAGTACGCAGAAAATATTGAAAACCGCTAAACTATTTGAAAATGGCGCACATAGCGCCCTCTTTAAGTCCTTGATTCGTTATATTTCATTTCATTTATTCCACCGTAGGTACATATTTATATACACTTGATGTCGTTTCAATCTAATTTACTATTATTGCATAATTAAACAAAATATTCAATTATGACACACACCAGATTTTTGAGAGGGAAGGAAACACCATAAGGGATTCTACACAGAAGAAGAGCGAAGAAAAAAAAACAGACAGACAGTGATCTATCTAATATATAAAATTCTCGTGTCACAGTTTTCGTTGCCGTACTCACCGAAACGGCTTGACCGATACTCATGAAATTTTGTGAGCATATTGAGTAGGTCTGAGAATCGGCCAACATCTATTTTTCATACCCCTAAGTGATAATTTTAAATTTCCACGCGGGCGTAGCCGCGGGGCGCAGCTAGTATAAACACATAATTATAAAATAACAAATTTTATAATTATGTATTTTTAAAAACAAGGTTATTGCTCTACCTTACCTGACAGAGTACATGAATACTTACATAGAAAACACCGTAATATTTTTTTCATGCAATAAAAATAGTGAATACACAAGCTCCCACAAAATCGGTGTATTAAAGGTCGTAGCACAAGTATCAACTCGGAAAGGGATCGTGACCGTATCGCCTTTCGCGTCGCCGTCAAATTGTCGTCAACCTAACGTAATTAAAGCGGATCAGAAGCTCCGATACGTCGACTCAGCTACGGCTAGGCGACGCCGCGCTTACGGCTCGTCAAGTCGCTGGTTGACGGCTAGTTTCGGCAACGCAGACCGCGGGAGGCGTGAACGAAGAGACGTAAGCTAAGGTACGGAGAACCGTAAGCGCGGGAACGGCAAGTCGACCACGCACCGCACCGCGGTTCGTGAGCTTGTCCCGAGGCGAGGCGATTACGTTTCGATTCCGATTAGTGTGCGTTGCAGTAGGGAGTTGCATATAACTAATATTGAACGGCTCGAGTTGATACGGTGACGATCCCTTTCCGTGTTGATACGTGTGCTACGACCTTTAATCGAAAGGAAGGCATGTTGTTAAATAATATCTATGTGTGATTTACAGGATTACTCCTACTCTACAAACGGGGACTGTAGGTACTCAGGGGAAGGCAGGGGCGGCGGGGGGGTCACCTCGCCGCCCTACCACGACCCCTACTACGAGAAACCAGAGAGGTAATTAAGTTATTTTGTGTGGCGAGATCTACATATCTATCGCCGATTGAACTATAGAGACTGAATCGATAGAACTCTTCGAAGATAGATAGAAACTTAAATACAGTGTGAGTCTTTATAAAGTGCACATACTAAAATGGGTGAAAATATACTTAATTTTATCGACAGAGAACAAGGGTTTGTAGGACGTTTTATTTAGAAATTTGTTATTTCTTGTAAAAATGATCAAAAAATAGTAAGTTTTTCTTCCAACATCATTTATTTATTAATTTCTGGCGTGTATTTTTTGAAACATTTTTGGTTTATAAGCACGGCCTATCATTAGAGATCATAATTAATTTTGATTCATAGAGATACGACTCTTAGTTCAAAAGTAATAACAGTTTGTTTATATTGGGTAGACAGTGGTTATAAGCATTTATTCACAAAGAAAATTATACTAGTATTTACAATTGAAACAATTGAGCTAACTGCCGACTGTTGCAAACAGTCTACAGATAGCTTAACTGATCCATATCAACACCAGTCGGAAGCGTCCCCAAGACGCTGGCTGCATTGCCACGCTGTATGGCAATGCTGATACGCTGTGCCAGATATTCACCAGCTCTCGGGTCACGCGTCGCTTCGACCAGACGCTCAGATAGTTTTTTGAAAACCAAGTGAAAAAAAGTGGTTATCAAAAATATTAAAAAGGCCATAAAAAAATAATATATTTTTTAACTTGTTTTCTGTCGATAAAATTGAGTATATTTTCACCCATTTTAGTATGTGCACCTTATAAAGACTCACACTGTATAAACTTTACCTCTGTATTATCACATTAATAATATTATAAATGCGAAAGTTTGGATGCGTTTGGATGGATGGATGTTTGTTACCTCTTCACGTCAAAACTACTGAACCACTCGGGCTGAATTTTGCATACAGGTAATTCTAATTCTGGACTCAAACTAAACTACTATAACGCGACTACTTTTTATCCAATAAATCAGTTATCATGGAATGGAAAACCTTTCCATAGAAACCACGCGTGCGAAGGCGCAGAAACTAGTATTTGTATAAATAAGTGTAGTATATAGTTTATTATAGTATAGTAGTTTACCATTCTAATAAAGTTCTTGTCTTATTATTCTTATCTGTTGAGCTATTTAATTATTGGCAACAGTCTGCAGTTAGCTCAAAGGTTTGTGTAAATATCTACTAGTTATTTTTTTTCTAATAATTGATCGTATGTTTCTTGGTTGATAAAAATATTCATCATCATCATCAGCCTTAATTTTCCAATGAAGATATTAAAAATAAGATGATTAATAGATCAGTTGAGCTACCTGTAGACTGTTTGCAACAGTCTGCAGTTAGCTCAATTGTTA
The DNA here is from genome assembly GCA_963564075.1 of Eupithecia subfuscata. Classification (NCBI taxonomy): domain Eukaryota; kingdom Metazoa; phylum Arthropoda; class Insecta; order Lepidoptera; family Geometridae; genus Eupithecia; species Eupithecia subfuscata. The sequence continues at coordinate 8,441,816 of OY751124.1, read as the reverse complement.
CAATTGTAAATACTAGTATAATTTTCTTTGTGAATAAAGGCTTTAGCTATATTAAATAAATTGAAAACTGAAATAAGTGATTTTTGTTGATATTTCAGATCAGAATCCTACCAGCAAGTGCCCCAACGCTGCCCAGCCGAGTGGGAGCAGGACAGAGCTAGCGTGCGGGAGCGAGACAGAGAATATCCCTCCGCTGTGATGGCGGAACATAGAGGGTTCACCAGACGACCCGTGGCTAGGGTACGTATCTCTATTAGCACATAAGCACACAATGCATGTCCACCGCTGGACATGCGATCGCCTCGCGGTTTCACCCACGTAGTTCCCGTTCCCATGGGAATTCGAGTTAAACCGTTGGTCTTGCGCCTGACCTCTCTCCGGCCGTGTCGATCTGCCGTCCCATCGGATTATGAGAGTGAGGGAATAGAGGGTGCACCTGTGTTTGCGCACACACTTGCGCACACATATGTCCTGCGCATTTGGCTAGTCTCCAATGAGACTGGCCGCCGTGGTCGAAATTCGGAGGAATTTATTTATTTATTAACGGAAATAAATCACTTTTGATATTTGATTTCAAGTGAAAAACCCCCTTCGTTTAATTTTGTACTTACCTAATGATAATTTATTGAGTGTATTCTGGTTTTTATGTGACATGAATTATTTAAATCTCTTTTTATGGTAACTAACATAGTATATAGGTAGTTGTACTAACATTTATGGTGAACAACCGAAATAAATGATTTGATTTGATTTGATAAAAACGTGTCCTGTTCCAGAATTCGAACCTGCTATCCGCTGTTCTCTGCCTGGTGAAGGAGTTGGACTACCCGAGCTTAGAGGTCGCAGAGATGGCTGTCAGGTGTGTATTATTCATGTACTAGCTGCGCCCCGCGGCTACTTAAAATGATCACTTAGGGGTATGAAAAATAGATGTTGGCCGATTCTCAGACCTACTCAATATGCTCACAAAATTTCATGAGAATCGGCGAAGCCGTTTCGGAGGAGTATGGCAACGAAAACTGTGACACGAGAATTTTATATATTAGATTATTAACAACATATTAACAACTCTATAAACCTAATAGATATATATTTTGAAGTGGACGCGACCGCCCTCTATCGCACTGGAATAACGACTGACAAAACGTCACATAGGTAGTGTGCGACAGAGACAATGCTCTACGAAGCCGAACTTAGCCGATTGTCTCTTTCCAAAGGTCGAGGTGCAAAATTTATTGCCACTATGTGCGAAACAATGTCACAAAGTCTCATGATTTTTTTTATCTTCCCATAGCATGTGAAGGTGACCAAACGCTTTACCTATACCTATAAAAAATATTTCCATATCTTATTATTTAAAGTTGTCTGTCTGCAATAATTTTATTAAAATGAACCCATTATATGCCTAGCTTCTGCCCGCGGCTTCGCACGCGTTCTTTCTACGGAAACGTTCAAAAGTCATTTCTATCCCACGGGAACTGATTTATAGGATCAAAAGTAGCCTATGTTTGATTCCAGGCTTAGAATAACCTGTATACAAAATTTCTGCCCGATCCGTTCAGTAGTTTTGGCGTGAAGAATTAACAAACATCCATCCATCCATCCATCCAAACTTTCGCATTTATAATATTAGCGTGATGATAGTGTGATTAACAAATTAATTTTTGACGACCTCTGTGGCGCGGTGGGCGAAGGTCCGCCTGCGACGCAGGAGGTTGCGGGTTCGATTCCCACCTCGGGACAAATATTTGTACGATCTGCAGATATTTGTTCAGGGTGTTTTGGTCGTTCACTATATATAATAAAATATATCTATCTATGTAGTGTATTGTATTATGTCTATCAGTTATCCCATAACACAAGCTCTGCTTAGCTTGGGGCTAGATAATGCTGTGTGAATTGTCCAGCATTATTTATTTAGTTATTTATAATTGTAATACATAATTATTATTTATCTGTCCCCAGATGTAGAATGGACGAGCTAGCCAACAGCCAGTGACAGCGAACTGTGGATCTTGCGCCGACGCAGTAGAGTGCAGATTGCCTCGCCTGTGATATACTAACAAATAACGTTCACCTTAATAGACCGGTGTGAAGTTAGCTTCAGTAGGGACAACTAAGTGAGCATTGTCTTTCATCATCATCATCATCATCAGTCTATATTAGTCCACTGCTGGACGTAGGCCTCCCCTAATGAGCGCCATAGCGCCCTGTCTTCAGCTTGCCGCATCCAGCATCTGCCTGCAGTCTTTCGCAGATCGTCATCCCACATGGCCGGAGAACATTGTCTTTAGTTTCCTATAAATAGTATGTAGGTATCATTACCTGCGCCTGACCTCTCCCCGGTCGTGTCGGTCTGTCGTCCCATCGGATTATAAGAGTGAGGGAATAGAGAGTGCACCTGTGTTTGCACACACACTTGTGCACTATAATAATGTCCTGCACATTTGGCTAGTGTTCTTTATGACTGGCCGCCGTGGTCGAAATTCGGCTAGGATATCATCAGGTATCATTATTTATTTATTTGAACTACATACTTACTTTAGGCTTATTACACAAATTATAATTATAATATAACAATAACTGTTTGTTCTCCGAAAATAAATAAATATTACATTACTGAATACTTTATTAACAAAGAAAATTACAATCAATTAATAATATTTACAATTGAAAAAATTGAGTTAACTGCAGACTGTTGCAAACTATCTACAGGTAGGTCAACTGATCCATATCAATACCAGTCGTCGCGTCCCCGCTACGCTGGCTGCATTGCCCCGCTGTGTGGCAATGCTGATGCGCTGCGCAGATACTCACCAGCTCTCGGGTCACGCGTCGCTTCGACCAGACGCGAGAGATAATATACATTACTGATACCTAAACGTTATTCAGTCATCTAGTAGTTGGCATAACACAAGCTCTGCTTAGCTTGCGGCTAGATGATGCTGTGTGGATTACCCAGCATTATTTATTTATAATAATAATAATAATTCTTTATTGCAGACACAAGATCCATTTTTAAAAAAGCAAAATATTATAAAAATCATAAATTAAAAATTAATAATATAAAATTTAAGGTACTAGGTTCAGTACTCAGTGCGTCAGGTGGCAATATTCACCCACCGTCTGTAAGTGTCCGATAACAACAGACGGTCAGACAGGCTTACAATAATGTCGTTTTTACACGTGTCAACTCTTGACATGAATGACGCTATTCTCTTTCTTTGGATGGCATTGAAAGAGTCTACACGGGCTTCTGTGAACATTTCTGAAGCGCTACAGTAGCGCTTCAGGCCCATGAGATGCCTAAAGATGTTATTATAAGTTATTGGAACGAAGTTCCTTATCGCGCGTTGTGAAAGGGGGCTAGACGGAAAAAATTCATACGAAAAGTTGTAACGACACTTTTTGCTATAGTAAGCTATTGTAAGCCGTGCGGCGTGCGCATGTTTCTCTGTCTGTCTCTCTCTCTCTTATGAACTTCGTTCAACTTCAACTTCAACGTCTTGTTTGAGAACTTCGTTCCATCCGGGTGTCCCTTGACACCTCACAAGTTTTTTATTTTTTAATGATACTGAGGCAGTGAATGCGTTAAAAAGGGACTATATTCTTGTACTTAGCTAACTTCACACTGGTCTCCAATCGTTTGAACTGAGCCAGCGATGCTTGTGTTGCCAGCATGTTCTATCCATAGACAATATCTTATAACGACCCCTGTGGTTTAATGGGTGAAGGTTTCGCCCTTGATGCAGACGGTTTGAACCATTGTAATTTTTACTTATGTGAGCCATAAATCTTGTAAAAAGATACTTTTAATTTCAGTTTATTCTTTTATACGTTTTATTAGTGACGGAACTGTGGTCCCCTTACTCCTAACGAAGCCCGTCCAACCCCCGCGAAGCGGGGGGGGGGGGGGGGGGGTCGTGGCGACTCTGTGACTGAAAGGGTGTGTATATATATAATTGCACCCAGAGCCATATGTTGAACGGTCAAGTGTGTGTTTGGTGGGACCACGAAAAAGTTTTGTCCCACCAGTGGTTCCGGAGTGGTTTTATTTATTGTTTTACTCATATTCTCACTAGAGTCTGTGGAAAAAGAGAAGCGTCTTCGGAATGAGGATCCGTAACGTTATTTAAATTTCAATTTCAATAGAACTAGTATCCACGTTATTCTTTATGACATTAGAATGATATATCTTTTTAAATTATCCAAATCGGACTATTACGTACGAAGTTATGACCAAATTACTAGCGAGGTTCACTGAGTGACCGCCGCGGGCGAGTGTGACGTCACTTGCTCGGTCGCCGTCCGTTAACCGTAGGCAGATATCAGTTTTTAGTGATTTACTCCGAAACTATAAGTTTGGGAAGAAACCTTCTGGACGATTCTGCGACGATTTTATTGCCATAGTAAAGCAATGTAACCAATCGATACCTTAATTTGCAAAACGAATAACTCCACTTTTCTTCGAATATTACTTTTTTGTACCGGAAAAAACTAGATTTTTTTCTCTACAGTTTTCAATTCTAATATCTCCACGATTCCAAGCAGTTTTGCTTCAAATCGCTATTAGAAAATCAAATAACTCCAGTTGAAACGAAACTTGCTCAATTTTGACAAACAACTGCCATGGATCCGCCATTTTGTATGGCGTCACAGCAACAAGTGCATGCTCCCGAGTGCAATAATTTGAAAATAGAGATAATATTGTGTTTAGAGACCGTGTAAAGATTGAAGATTGGCGACAATTAACGTGGTAAGTGTTTTGGCAATTTATTTTAGCAAATAACTTTATTTTGACACAAAATGCGACTACTTACTACTACGACAAATGCGAATACCTACTACTTGACCTTTGATTATTTCAAGGAATTCAAACAAGTAGCATTTTATATTCGGCCAGGAAAGTTGAAAGGTGACCCAAAGGTAAACAAATAATTTTTGTCTACTGTCAGGTATCTATTCTGTTCAGGTCTAGATTAAATTAGGAACCTACCTACATAATCGAAAATAAATTTAATGCAAGTTTTTTTTTATTTACAGGTTACTGACATAAGAGCTATTCAATATAGACCTAATGGCGAAATATTTTACAAGTTGAGGTTTGGAAACGATTGGACACTACTAAATCAAAGAAAAACCCCTCTTGAACCTACTCCGGTGGAAAATTTAATAAACCTGTACAATGAGCGACTCAAAATCACAAAAAAAAGTACTCTGGTTTGCAACAATTAAAAACATCAATGCCCCTTGATTATCAGGGTTACTATGATGCTACCGCATGATTAGGTAATAATAATCTTTAAAAAAATACCTGGTTAAGCCTAATTTTTAAGCTACATTATTTGAAACATATTTTTAATAAAAACTAACAACTCCATTTTTTGTTTAATTTTTTGTCAAAATAAAATATATCAACTCCAAAAATCCTCATTAAATCTATACGCTTAACAAAAATTTAATTATTAATGGCTGTTTAATTATAGAAGATCCACAATTTCCAACGGGATTTTTGTTTCTTTTTTTGATCTCTCAGAATATTTTTAATAACGTTTTTAGTCTCCCTTGTAAAGTTTTCTGCAAAGGAGTTATTCGTTTTGCAAATTAAGGTATCGCAATGTATCACGAAATGACGATGTAGCCAATGTATCACGACATGAACGTCTAGAAGACATTTTCACTCCGGAAAAACAGACTGCTAAAACTGCGATCTCTTTTGTAATAATTGTGTCGATTTTTGAATTAACGAGTAGATATCTATGGCTTATAAAATTGTATAAAATAAAAATAATTATACGATTGTATAAAAAGAGTTCGTCACTATGGATAGAACATTGTTGAGCGTATATGTCGAAATGATTAAAATGTATGTATGTTAAGTTTTGTACAAAATGGTAGTGTAAACGCTGGTTATTTTATTGTTAATTATTATTATTGCACAATTACAATCAAATAACAGAAACAAATTAGAACTAGTAATTACAATTTAAAGAATTGAGCTAACTGCAGACGGTTACAAACAATCTACAGGTGAGCTAACTGTAGATTGTTTGAAACCGTCTGCAGGAGGCGCTGCTGCCCGCCCCCCGGTGGATATCCCTTAGTCGCCTCTCGATACTAGAAGGGTTGAGTTGGTGCAAATTCTAAGCCGGCACCACACGGCAAACGACAGAAATACTTTATAACACCCCTATATATTCTATCGGGGGTGTAAAATGTACCAAAATTATAGAAAAACATTTAAAACTGCACAATTGTAGATTCTGAAAACGATGGCATAGATCGTATCTATATTGAAAAGGGTCCGTGTTTGTAATTTTTTTGTTAGGCCGGGGCCTAGACAAAAAAAAAGCTGTTATATTTAATATTTATGTAATGTATTAAGTATATTGGTCATCAGTACCTACCCATAACACAAGCTCTGCTTGGCTTGGGGCTAGATGATGCTGTGTGAATTGTTCAGCATTATTTATGTTTATATTCATCTATTTGTGTTTTTATTAGCTTTCTGCTAGACAAAAAGAACCTTAAAGCAATGAACAAAATTATAAATTTTGAGCAGGCTCTGCCAAATGAATTTATTGATTTGTTTTTGTTAATGAATTTGATTATATCTGGCTGAGCCAATCAATGCCCTCCATAAATGAATTGTTTTTTTTATTAACTACATTAAATTAGAAAATAGGTAAACTGTAATGAATTGATTAATTATATTAACTTGCCGTAACTTTTAAGTTTTATTTACTTATTTAAGACCTACCCACCCATTAGGCATAGATTTATGGAAACTGGAATGGTATGATTTATTCGACAACTTGAGTATTCTTTGACTGTTAGGAAGCTTACTTTTCAAGGAGTGACATAGGCTATATTTTATCCCGGAATTACCAACGGAACGGGAACTACGCGGGTGAAACCGCGAGGTGATCGTCTAGTTTCTAATATTTTAACGGTTTTTTTATATTTTCTGCGTTCTGCAGGGATTTAAACTAGGTACCTATCTAAAAAGTAATTTTCCAAAAATCGTAGACCATTTTCTATAATACCTAAGTATAGTATTATAGTAATACAATAAAGTATGATGTACCTTTGGTAATATGTTGATTTTTAGTAATTATGTAAATAGCTATTTTTAACTGCTCCAAAAGTAGCACTGAATCAAAATTGTTAAAACATGGGTTCATAGAAAAAGTTTTAAGTATAATTTATGGAGAACTTACTTCTTTGGTAGTTTAATTCCTTGCAGAACGCAGAAAATTTTAAAAACCGCCAAAATTTCCATTTCGCGCAGACTTTTTAAGGTTTCGAAGATCGGTTTCGAAACCCTTATGGGTCTCGCTTTGTCTGTCCTTTTTTCTCGCTTTAATAACCATAAGGGTCATGTGAAGTATGAAATGAAAGGTATCAGTTTGTACATTTCAAAATAGTCTATGAAATTTCTGTAGGTTTCATACCTTTTGAACTATTTTGAAAAAAGTCAAAAAAATTACCTAATCTTCGAAGTACCTACATGCAGAGCTATCTGAAATGCAATATAAAATGTAGTTTGGTACCTACTATTCGGTATACTTTTAGGTATTCATCAAAGATCTCTTACCGGTACCTTTAGTACATATTTGTATAATTGACAAACGTTCGAAACCCTCGGCGCGCGAGTTACACTAGCACTTGACGGATCTTGTTTTCTTGTTGATTTCCCGCGAATCTGTGTTATATTCCGTGTCGATGACTCTGTAGAGGAGAGTCTAAATAGCCCGCAGATTAGCACAGAGATGCACAGAGATCGGGGCGACTGGCATAAACTTAGAACCCTAGCCATGCCATATCATATGGATGTAATTACAAATTTGCCACTGTCAGTTTAATATCATGTGGGCTGCAGTAATCTTGTGTGTGGTGGCTGTTGTTACTGGGTTAGTTTACTCTTTTCATGGTCCAAGACGAACATGGTCCTCTGCAGCTCCCCGTACGGTGGCGCCAGTATCCCTGTAATCTGTGCGGTGTGCCCTTCGGTCGCACTCACACTCACTAGATCATTGAGTAAAAACCACAGATAACAGAAACAAAGGTAAAAACTCATAGGTCACCTTGTCTATGCATAGACACTGAGTCGATAACAAAGATAGTAGATAGTAGGAAGGCCTACGTTTTAGGGCTGATGGTGATGAGCTAAAGTAGAGAATATGAACCTAGGTATATCCTAAAGGCTCGGATACTGGCATGTCCATAGAGTTATAGTATCCACTACCAGTTAGAAGGCCAATTCTGAGTATCACGAGATAAAATATCACAAATATGATTTTCGAGTCCCGCCAAAAACTGTATTCTCATGGCACTTATCCAGCAACTTATCATAGAAAAGCCCTCGATTAATGTCGAATTACGGTTCTTTACAAGCTTATACTCGATATTTTGACAGTTATGCCATTTTTATCGAGTAGAAATATTGCGAGATTTGCGCTCCAGACATGGCTGATATGATAACGATGAATGAAATGAAAGAGGTCTTATTTCACAATCCTCTAGCAACACCAAAGAGTCAACGACTATGACAGACGTCAACACAAAAATGGCCATATCGGCTTTAGCCTAATTTGTCCAAAGGGACAAATTAAAAGAAAAAAAAAAAAAAAAAAGAACCCGCGCTGCTCCGCTGGGTGAGTATTTTATGTTTTTACTCCTTCATTGTTTTATTTTTATTTACTTTTATATTTTACCAGTTGGGTATACTAACTGTTTTATGAACGTGTAAGAGCGCTGAAGTAAATAAAACCTATGGCAACAAGATGCCCATTGCATTAAGCAGCTATAGCGAGGTTTGTTGTTTTAACTACTTAGGTTACAATTAGGTACCTACCTAAATTGTTCGTCCATCATCCACGCGAATATAGGTTTATTAACATAAAAGCAGCAAGAAGCGCCTAAGATTCACGCGGTTAAACATAGGTCCCTGACTAGGTAGTACGTATAAAATATGCACTACCTACGCCCCGCGGCTTCGCCCTCGTGGAAATCATAAGAATTTCTCAAATTTATTGCGAAAAAACATGTGTGGTTCATTAGGTATTGACTTTATAGTTTACTTATACCGAGTTTTGAGTGAATCGAACCAAGGAATCATAACTGGGGCGCAGCTAGTTTATAATAGATATTAGTAGGAAATAGGATTACAGCAGCGTTCTGGATGAGACCGAGACTCGATAAACGTAGTGTGGGACGCGGGACGCCCTGTGGCCAGGTGGGATAACGATCTGCGAGACTGCTGGCTGATACTAGGTGTGGCAAGTTGAAACCTCACGCACACGTCGCACAATAAGGCTGCGTTTTCACCGTCGCGACGCGAGGATGCGTAGCGACGCGAGGATGCGTAGCGACGCGAGGATGCGTAGCGACGCGAGGATGCGTAGCGACGCGAGGATGCGTAGCGACGCGAGGATGCGTAGCGACGCGAGTATGCGTAGCGACGCGAGTATGCGTATTTTGTTAAGCATACATCCCTCCCAATCACATCCCTCGCACACTTTCTTCCCCTGTTTTGTATGTTTCTACTAAAACCTTGCTCCGCTGAGCCGTTTCCACAAGATTTGCGCTGAGCGTGGCGAGGTAAATGAAGTGATTCTATAGTGAAAAGGATAGGCATAGGATTTCGCGTTCATAGAATTGGGATAGGACAGAGCCTACGTTTTTGGAAAGTAAGCGGAAAAATCGAGTTGTTGTTTATTTACAAGAAAACTACGTAACTAATTGAGAAACTGGCTTAGAGGAACCAAATAATCAGTAAAAACCTAATATAAGTCATTTCAAAAGACCGCAGGGTTTCTGAGATCTCGACCAAATTATCGGTGAAACAGTGCACTTTCATAATTTTTTTCCCAAAGGGTTTTTTTACACTAAAGGAACCAAAGAAATAATGTTGAATTCGAGTTTTTTTTTACCACGGGAAGGTATCCTGTGAGTACTGAGATCTACTATACCTAGTTTGATAACCAAACCCGTTAGGTAGGCCCATTAACAAACACATCCCTCGCTACGCAACCTCGCACATCTCTGGTGTAAACGCACCCTAAGGGAGGTAGTGTAATCGGTACCCAGCAGGGGTATTTGAATTCATTCGATTCGTTTCCGAATCGAAAACGTCGGATTCTAATTCGATTCTGACGGATCTATAAAACGCTATTCTGATTTCGCCTTGGGTTGATGATAGAAATAAGGAGCTCTTCCTAATTGACATGGCCATTCATCAACAGGTTCGCTTCGGATTTATATTCGGATACTATCAAATTCGAATCCGACGTTTTCGATTCGGAAACGAATCGAATGAATTAGGCGGTTAACACACTGCCACGCACCACGCTGCATCTTGCGTGTCGACGCACCTACGCGTACTTGCGGGAGTGCAGATCTGCATCAACGTGCGTGTTTTTTACGTTCTCACGCGCGTAGTTGCGTTTTGCGGATTCACGGCGGCTCTGACTCATTTCATTCAAAGCAGTTCGCCGCCCTTCCAAAATCACGCACGGCACTGCGGGACTCGGTGTGTCATACCTTGCGTCTCGCCTCGCAACTACGCGCGTGGGTGCATGTTTCTCCGCGCGCGTGTGATCTGCACGAACGCGCGTGGATGCTTTTTCTGTGTTTTGGACTGTGCGTGTTTTCTATACAAACGGAGATACTTACAAGCAAAGTTAGAACACGCATTCACGGAACATGCAGCGTGGTGCGTGGCAGTGTGTCGATCGTCTTAAAGTACCTCTGTCATCTGCCATGCCTCACTCATCGTCTTAAAGTAGCAGCAGTGGGCTAGCATACTTAGTTTATGGTCTTGACGACGCGACGGCTTGAAAGTGTCATGGCAGGGCACCATTAACTTGGCTCAAACTTAATATTACGATAACCAAAATTATCGACATAGGTCTAAGTATTAGCCAGCTGAAGTGGCAGTGGGCCGGCCATATCTCGCGATGAACCGACAACCGCTGGGGTAAACGTGTCCTTGAGTGGAGACCACGACGACTCTCCGTACCTACCCTAATTTCGACAAAACGAAAGAAGCCGAAAATCGTCCAAATTTTGGTCGACTGCCACCGGAGAGGTCGATGATGAATTCTCTCATAATATGTAGGTAGGTTAGGTAGCTGTTGTGGCTAATCGGGCGAAAGGCTGGTTTTCTTTCAGGTATTTTAATCTATGCTTCAAGCGCTGCTTAGTTAAAACTAAGCAGCGCTTGAAGCATAGATTTCACTTCTTCCACTAGTGGACAAAATATTGCAGTGAAGATAATATCAATAACACCTTATTTCTTGTATGAATGACTTATAGTATACTAGCTTCTGCCCGTGGCTTCGCACGCGTATTTTCGATGATAATAAATAGGCTATAGTCTAAGTTAGACGTTGCTCTAAACGTACGCCAAATTTCATCTTGATCTTTTCAGTAGTTTTGGAAATGCTAGGTAACAAAAATTCAGATTTCACAAACCTTCGGCTTATAATATTAGTAAGATCATTTTGACTTGTCTAGGTGCTTATTTTGTAAGCCTAAAGAAATAAAGTTATTGAAATCTGTGTTAATTTTCCATTGTTTGGTAGGTAGTTCCTACTTAAATGTTAATATTTAGGTCTAGAATGAAAACCCTTTAGTTTTCCTTTAAAAAAACCTATTAGGTGGGTAGATACTTAACTAGGTACTAACCTACCTATTTGTGGGCTATAGAAAAAAAATACTTAGGTGGTATTTTTAGCCACGTGAACGCTAAAATTTAATTTTCTCGATTTAATTCGCGTGACACACTGCCGCAGAGTAGTGCGAGCACGCTGGCGAACATGGCGCCGAGCTCGTCCGGTTCCTGGGATGGCGCGGGCGCGGACATAATCGACCTCGACCGGTACATGCGCGGGAGTGTGCGCCCGTCGCGAGCGCTTAGCGAGGAGAGTCAGCACCGGTATGAATACAACTATTATGTCATATATCAACAGAAATACTGTCGATAAACATAGACGCAGAGTAGTGGGAGCACGCTGGCGAACATGGCGCCGAGCTCTTGGTGACTTGGGAGTTGGGACTGACACTCGATCCCAAGCTTGACTTCAGCACTCATCTTGCAACAGTCTGTACCTAAGCAAGCATTCAAAATTTGGGTTTATCATGCGAGTCACATGGGAATTCAGCAATATTCGAGCTGCCCTAGCTGTACAAAGTAAATATAAAGTAATTTACAACGGGATATTTACCATGATTTGAGTTTTGAGCTTTCGTCCACCGTGTAGAAACATTCTTTCAGCAGGAGTGGAGTAAGGACCTTGCCGATGTAGATCTCTATTATATTTTTCCTGTATCCTCAGCGAACAACTGGTGGTGGACTGTGGAAAACCAAATGTGGACATATCAACAACGCGGTACAAGCACTACTCGCACGATTCTGGCGTCTCGGATGGCAGCTATCGGCAGCGGCGGACGCGGAGGCCGCATCGGTAAGCAATTGAGCACTGAGTGAAAAAAACGGCAATTCATTTTTTTTTCAACAGTAACATGTATACAAAATTTATTTATATTCTAAACGTATTCTAAACTAGCTTCTGCCCGCGGCTTCGCACGCGTTGTTTCTATGGAAACGTTCAAAGGTAATTTCTATCCCATGGGAACTGATTTATGGGAATAAAAGCAGCCTATGTTTGATTCCAGGCATAGAGCTACACCGGTGCAAAATTTCAGTTCAAACTGTTCAGTAGTTTTGGCGTGAAGACGTAACAAACATCCATCCATTTATACATCCATCCAAACATTCACATTTGTATTATTAGTGTGACTATTCTAAATTCTAAACTATTTATATTCTAAATGTAATATTGCAAAGATTATAAATTCAATAAAATATACTATATTTAGAGAGGTAAATCCCATTCAAAATAAAACTTAAAAACAGCTCATTTCATGTGTTGGTGCTTTCAATGCTGAAATTTGCTGTTTTTTTAAATATATTCGTTCGTTTTTTAGAAATGAAGGCTACGCATACTTTTCACTGTGTTATCCGAATATACTTAAGTACAAAATTTTACCAGAATTAGTATCCACTGACATTCCAAAAATAAATACCCAAAATGTTGTATTGAGAAATCAGTTTTCTGATTAAATCGGTGACCGTGTGACAGACACAATTTGCTGGCTAGTGTTCGACTTATAATAGCGCGTGCTTTTAGACTTGCGTGTTTTATTATCATTTTGCAATCCAAATTTGCTGATAAAACAATGAAAATTTTAATCTTAGTCTACCAAATTTAAACCCTTGGCAAATTAATACTTTCTTCGGGGCTATTATAAAAGAAATATAAGTATGCCGTAAAGAGGTATACCCCATATCAAAATCTCTGCTTACTTTTGGGGCTAGATTTTGCTGTTTGGATGGTACTGCATTATTAATTTATCAATTCCCGTGCACCCAGGCGTCCAAGCCCCACCAGCCAGCCAACCACGTGCCGAGAGCCCACGGCCGTGCCGTCGGTCACCCCGCGCACCCCGCACCGTTCCTCCGACTCACTGCGACAGTTCAGGACGGCCTGTGAACAGGTGGGTCTTGTGTTTGTCCCACAAAACTTAAAAAACAGTGCAAATAATAACGCATTCACTGCCCAGTTTCGGCGGTCCGAACCGCAAGAGCGTGCCGCCGCCGCCGCCGCCCGCTACATGGAGGTGGACGTGACCATCTCCGTCTTGGGCCATGATAGTTTTAGTTTATGGAATTTGAAGTGAGGTTTATAGTCCTATTAAAACAATCATATTATTATTCTACAGGAAAACAATCATTCAAATGATCAGGCCATATGAAACGGGTCATTTTCATAACGGGTCATGATTGATATCGACCTTTGTGAATGATCGAACGACACATGCATATTATTTATGGTTAAAATAACTTACCTAATTGTATTTCTACCAAAATTACTCGAGATGTTATTGTTACATCCGAATAGATTTAAGTATACCAATAAGTAGAATTATTATACAGGTGCTGGTTGATCAGCAGAAGCAGATAGCGAGGGTCGCTGAGGTGTGCGAGCGGTTGGAGCGAGCGGAGAATGGCAGGACTACCGCAGGTACGAGACATTCTGACTTGGATTTATAGATTTACTAGCTTCTGCCCGCGGCTTCGCACGCGTTGATTCTACGGAAATGTTTTGAGATTATTTCTATCCCATGGGAACTGATTTATGGGATAAAAAGTCGCCTATGTTTGATTCCAGGGTTAAACTTACCTGTATGCTAAAGTTCAGCCTGATCCGTTCAGTAGTTTTGGCGTCAAGAGGTAACAAACATCCATCCATCCAAACTTTCGCATTTATAATATTAGTGTGATTTATGGAAGCGGTGCACGCGAATTGTATTTTCTTGGATCTTTTTAGAGAAGGTTTTCCTAATAGTCTTTTAGTCAATAAATCAAACCAAAGTACGTCGTGGATGAAAAAAATTATGATTGCTATAAGCATAATTTTTTAATCCCCCCATCTTGGAAAGAGTATTTTTCCTCTTCGATATCTGATTGCAAAAGCCCAAATTTTTAATCCGCTAGAGGATAAAGTAAATTTAATTTAGAACATCGTGTGCACTAAGCTTGTGAATTCAAAAAATCATTAAACCTATTGACTTCTCCTACTACTATTTTACTACTTACTATTTCTCTACCTTCATGTTGCCGAATTTATTTATTTACTTGTTTATTTTTGCTTGCATGTACATTCATTCTTAGGTCTAAGTGAATGATTAGTTATAGGCTTATCACTAGCTAGGTACATGCACCCTGGAAGGGCACTGCAAAACTGAGTTCGTCCTACTTTATTTACACCATGTCAAATCATACAACAATAACATACAATTTATCATACAACCTTTTTTAATTTGTTAAAAACTCAGACTCGGAACCTTCTTGGTGTACTTACTTTTTATCTGTCCAGCATTATTATTATTATTATTATCTAATTTTCTTTGCGCGCGCCATTTTCTGTTTTTGCATTTAGTCATTTCCTCGCTGGTGGGATGAGAAGTTACGTGTTGCACTCGAGTGCAAATATTTTTTACCTCGTGCTCTTTTGATTCCCTCGCTGCGCTCGTGATTCAATTTTAGAAAACTGAGCGAGAGCGAGGGTCATTAAAATTGAGCACGCAGTTAAAAAGCAACTTTGCACTCTTGTATAACAAATAACTATTAATGTTTGAAGGTCAAAGCTCAGCTCAAATTGAGCCGCCTAAGCTGAAAGAAGATCGCTCGGACAGGCGAACAGAAATAACTGAAAGACAATCTGTTAAAAGCAAGATACCATCAAAAGTGAAGAGTTCTGCCGAAAATAAGAAGATGGAGGTATCCGTTCGTAGTCACTCACCTTTCAGCACATTGACAAGTTTCTGTCTGCGGCTTCGCACACTTTGTTTCTATGGAAACGTTTAAAGGTTATTTCTATCCAATGGGAACTGTTTTATGGAATTAAAAGTATGTTTGATTCCAGGCAGAGATACATCTATGCAAAATTTCAGCCCAATCGGTTTAGTCGTTATGGCGTGAAGAGGTAACAAAGATCTATCCATATCACAACCAAACTTTCGCATTTATAATATTAGTGTGATAGTGTGATTTTACCATAAGAACACTTAATTTTTTAAGAAAAGAAAGAATATTTAAGTCAAAAACTCTGAATTAGACACGTATTCGCGCGAAATTCAAATATTTTAGCAGTCTTTAATATTTTCTGTTTCCACATGCTAGGAATAAATAGCGGAAGAGTAGTTGACACAAATGTTTGGAGACCTATACCACAGATTTGATAACGTTTTTTCCTATACCCAGCAGTGGGTGAAGTCGGGTTGCGGATGATGATGATGAAAGTATACTTTATTCACAAAGAAAATTAAAATCAATAGTAGAAATAAATTAGAGAATTGAAGGTTAAACAAACTTACCTTAAGTGAAGTTTGACCATAACATAATTACACGAGTCGCTGCATCCGAAAACATTTTTCAACCGAGGATGCAGCGACGTAGTGTAATTAGGTGTTTATTTAAGTTAACTTTCTGCCCAGGTGTTGGTCAGCAAACCTTCAGAGACCAGCGATTTGTCGAGCTCCACCAGCCAGTCTAGCGCCAGCGATAGAAACGTGCGGAAGACGGATAAGCACCGGACTAATTATGTATGTATAGCTCATAGAGCTAAGTAAAATCTGTAGATTATGGTACGTTCTCCCTGTAGTGTAGTTACATACCTAATGTACGACATCACTCAATGATCTACTGAGAGATAAGGAAAAATAGATTTATATTTTATTAACTAAATGTCAAACATATCGGATTACTTACGGAGAATCTTTAGATAAGAAAATAGACCGTCATTTTATGTAAAAACAATAAGCATATCGAATTACAAAGATAAGAAATTAATAAATCCAAATTAGAGGTAATTTTCTTGTATAAAAAACGTGGTTTTCCATCAATAAATATGCAGTACAGAACCAACTACAGTCGTGTTAATTACTCTTCCTACCAACAACATTTCATCCCAGTGTGTTCTTTACGCATGCCTCATTAATAAGAATTGCACTAAAGTAATTTACAACGGGTAAATATTACCATGATTTGAGTTTTGAGCCTTCCTATATTTCGGCACAGTTTCATGCGCCATGATCACGGAATTACTGAGGGCACTGCGAGTGAGTTTTTATCGGCAGACATACCGATATACCCTCATTTTTGTCTTTTGCTACGAACGTTACCGCACTGCTGTAAAAGACTAGTATTAATAACTATGATGGTTACACATCTACTCTTGTAAAGCCTAATCTGATGAGGCATTTCTCGTCGCCATTTTCCGCGCATGCCCGTGCGAGTAGGAGTTCTGTCAATTTATTCTCAGATGTCGGGGGTTAAAAGATTTAGAATGATTGCAGGCGGAAGAATGCAAAACCTACAAGATAATAATGCGCAAGTTGGACGAGCTGAACCACCGCTTCGGGCCGCAGCAGCGCGCGCGCCGCCCGCCCTCCTCGAGCTCCGTGTCAGTCTGCGACAAGCTGGTGGCCACGGATCCTACACCGGTGAACTATTACATTCCGGACCCATGACACCTCTGAAAGTTACCTCTGGTTGCATTTTCACAATACATAGCTGGTTATGTATTGCAAATGACTCGGCGCGGCGGGCGAAGGTCCGCCTGCCACGCAGAAGGTTGCGGGTTCGATTCCCGCCTCGGGACAAATTTTTGTATGATCTGCAAATATTTGTTCCGGGTGTCCTATTTTATTTATTTAAATCCTTTATTGCACACATTTATCTAAAAGTATACAAAAGGTGGGCTTAATGCCGATGGCATTATCTACCTGCCAACCACACATGGTAGTAACAAAAACAAAAGGCGTGCTATATAATTAAAGTAACCTAGATACAAGTCTAATTACCTACAGAGAAAAATTACAGTTATACATTAATAAACTAACACTATATAATATATAATACATATAATATTAATTTAAATATAAATAAAAATAATATGTACATTACAATAGGTAGGTACTTACAATGTTTTAATAAAGGAAGGTAGCAAAAATAAAAATCACAAATAGCTGAAAAGATGGTTAAGTTACTGAACTAGAAATCGGGTAGAGATTCTTTAAAAAATGCTCACGTGTCAGCTTTTTAAAACAGTCCTTTGATTCGACTTTTCTGATATCATATGGAAGAGAGTTCCAAAGTCTAACAGCCTCAATGGAAAATGATTTTTCACGGTAAGATGAGCTGTGTGCCGGTATCTCTAGGAGGAGGTTGCTTGATGATCTGAGTGGTCTGTCATGCGAGTCAGCCAGAAATGAAAGACGATTTTTGAGATAGCCAGGAGCAGAAGGATCTTTAAGAGCAGAAAAAAGAAGACAAAGCACCCTAACGTTCCTACGTTCGCGAATAGGGAGCCACTTGAGTTTAGCTCGATATTCACTTATATGGTCGTATTTGCGCAAACCAAAGATGAATCGAATGCCAGTATTTAGGAGACGGTCGAGTTTATTTAGTAAGTCTTGATTGAGATCAATGAAAGCTACGTCTGCATAGTCTATGATTGGCAAGAGAAGAGAATTTACTAGAGTGATTTTAGTAGGGGTTGGGAGAAAATTTTTCAGGCGGATGATAGCGTGAAGGGCAGCATAGAATTTTCGGGAGATTTCTTTAATATGGGGAACCCAGCTCAGCTTTGAATCTAAAATAATGCCAAGGTTCTTGACTGTGTGTGAGAATGAAATTCTGTGTCCATTATAAAAGAGTTGGGGAAGGGTGTCAAGACAAACAATTTTAGCAAGTTGTCGAGAACCACCAATGATGATAGCCTGACATTTGTCTGGGTTAACTTTAAGACCAAACAGGTTGGACCAGGATTGTAATCGAGAAAGATCATCATTTAAAGCTTGGATAGCGTTATTTAAATCATTGAAGGAAGCGGAGTTATATAACTGAAGATCGTCAGCGTACATGTGAAACTGGCAAAGGAGGTGTGGAGACAACATGTTAATAAACAAAGAAAATAAGAGAGGTGATAATATACCTCCTTGAGGTACTCCTGCCTCAATGTTCGCCCACTCTGAAAAATCTTCACCATATCTAGTTTTTTGACGCCTTCTACTTAGATAAGAAGTGAACCAGTTCACGGCCGATTCAGATAGGCCAAGTTTTGGAAGAGCTGCAATTAAAAGGTCATGATCTACTACGTTAAACGCATTACTGAAATCGATAAGGACTAGCACTGTTAATTCAGTTTTTTCCATGCTATTTCGCAGATCTTCAGTTATATTCAAAAGAGCAGAAGCAGTGCTATGCCCCTTCCTGAATCCGGATTGAAAAGGGTTGAAGAGCTGATTAGCTGATAGGAACTCTGTTAATTGAGCATGTGCTACCGATTCAATTATTTTTGAGAAAAAAGGTAGTATTGAAATTGGTCGGTAGTGCTTTAACATGGAGGGGACAGGTACTTTAGGTAAGGGGATAACGTACGCTTCACGCCATTGATCTGGGAACTGAGACTGGGTAAGAGAATAATTAACTATGTAAGTTATAGTGGGCAGAATAAATTTCATAATGGGGGAGATCATCAAACGGCCAATTTCATCGCTCCCTACGGCTTTGGTTTTGTGCGATAGAATCTGCTTCTGAATCATATCCTCACTGACTTGACTAAAGTAGAAAGGCTCAATGGCCGGTGGTGACATATTCGCGATTTCAGATAAAGCTGCCAATTTAGCAGCATGGTCCATCTTTTCACACGACGAGAAATGGTCGTTCAATGTATCTAAGTCAAAACAGGGCTTGGACTCATGTGTTTTGGATTTCCCTATGCCGAGCGATCGGAGGAATCTCCAGAGACCAGCTGGTGTAGAGAGCTGAATTTGCTCCGCAATATGTTGTTTTTTGGCATTTCGGACTAGAAGGTTACATCTGTTTCTACTCTTTTTATAAATGGCCCAGGTTTCATCACATCGGTGACGTTTAAACCTACGAAAGTCACGATCCCTTTTCGCCATAGCTTTACGAATACTATCTGATATCCAGGGACAGGGGAGGTGTTTCAACTTAACGGGGTGAATGGGGGCATAGCGATCAAATAAGCCAATTATATTAGAATTTAAAAAATCCACCATTCTCTCTATGGCGGCCATTGATTTGACATCGTTCCACATTATCTTCGAAGCATCCTCGGCCAGTTTTGAAATGTCTATCCGTGAAAAATTTCGCTGGTTAAGAGTTATTGGTTTCGATTTGGGAATTTTCATTTTGTAAGACAAGTAGATTAGGTCATGGTGGGAGAAAGCTGGTGCAGAGAGTTGACCATAGTTATCTACAAGTTCGCTATCAGAAACGATTATGAGATCCAGCACCGTGCTGCTAGTCGCAGTATGGTGTGTGGGCTCAGAGTTAATAATGTTGAGATTAACCGACTCGATTATGTTGGTAAGTATCTTGGCCTTCGGGTTACTTATAAGGCAGGTGTTAAGATCACCCATTATAATAGAATGGGGGTAGTCTGAAATAAGGTTTTCCAAGACTGATTCTAGTTTTTGAAGATAGTTTACAGAAGTAGTAATATTGGGTGGGCAATAAATTACTCCGAGGAGAAACTTCACACCAATGTCAACTTCTATAAACAAGTATTCAGGAGAAGCATTATACGGAGATGGAGATTGACTAACTAGTCTAAAAGGAAAATTACTTCTTAGATAAATCGCTACACCACCACCACCCTTGCCAACGCGATCATTGCGTATAAGCACAAAGCCCGGGATAGGGTAAAAAGGAGATGGAAGAGAAGGTTTAAGAAAGGTCCTATGTTTAATTAAAATATCTATCTATGTAATGTATTGTATTTAAGCATATCAGTAACCTATAATACAAGCTCTGCTTAGCTTGAGGCTAGATGATGCTGTGTGGATTGTCCAGCATAATGTATTTATTATTATTATTAATGAAATGTTTTCCACAGCGACAAGCGAAAACAATGCAAGCTCGCGATCCAGTCGCGAAGGAGCACCTCTCGCGGAGCCGCGCCGTACAGGACAGCGGCCTGCCGCCTGTCGAAGCGCAGAAGATGAATGGCATTAAGGAGAGGTTATTTATTTAAATTAATAAATCATCACCATCATCGTCAGCTTATATTACCACTACTAATTTTCAACTGAAAATTGAAAAAATTGAATCCACTACTGGACATAGGCCTCCCCTAATTAGCGCCATAGCGCTCTGTTTTCAGTTTGCCAGCTTGCCAGCATCCAGCATCTGCCTGCAGCCGCACACGTTTACCCGAGCGGTTCTCGGTTCTTAAATAAAATAAAAATCGTTTATTTCAGACCCGTTGTGGCCCATATAAAACACGCAAGTTATACACAGTTAATACTTAGCGAGATATGGCCGGCCCACTGCCACTTCAGCTTGCTAATTCTTTGAGCTATGTCGATAACTTTGTTTCTCTGTCGGATGTATTCCGAGAGACTCCGAGCATAACTCTTTCCATAGCTCGCTGAGCGACTTTGAACTGGTGGACCAGCTCTACCGTGAAATAAAAGAATAACGCTGGACAATTCACACAGCATCATCTATAGCCCCAAACTAAGCAGAACTTGTGTTATGGGCATTAAGCACGATATAGATAATATTTTTTTATTATAGATACATAGAAAATACCCAGAACACCCTGAGCCCATCTGCAGATCGTAGAAACATTTGTCCGAGGCGGGATTGAACCTGCAACCTCCTGCATCGCAGGCGAACCTTAACCCATCGCCACAGAATTCGTAAAATTCTTTTTTTTCTTTCGGGGGCTTTAGTGGTAGTGTGTGTTAATTGCCCTGCTACAAACCAAAGCCAAGCTGAAGACAGGGCACATTAAACATATTGCTAAATTATTTTTTATATCTGTCCTACAGAATCCTAACAACAAACAACTTTAGCGTCAAATACGAGTCAAGTAGCAGCCGGAGCAACGCAGGAGAAGATTTTCCGTCGCTTTCACCCTTTGATTTAAACGATCCTATGCGTGTAAGAGACAATATATTTTTTAATAGTCTACTTTAGTTGTGGACATGTGTGCAGGAGGTCTACTTTGAAAAACGAACGTAGTTGACGGTTCGACTTCGAACGAACAGCGGTCTTTCTGCGTTGAAATAGAGGGCGCCACTTTCTACACTATGCAAACTGAGCATGACTTTACCTAGTTAGTACACTAACGCGTATATTCTAGGCTATAATTTATATTTCATGCGTATATTCTTGGCTATAATATTCTAGGCTTAAATCTTCTAAAAATTATTTATTTCAGTTGTACGCCCAAGCGAAAAATCTGCAAGCAATGGCGGCGACAGCGACCACGCGGCGCACTCATAGCGTGGACGTGGACTCCCGCACGCCCGAACACAAAGCCGACGCCGATCGGCAGTTCTCCCGAACAATCCCGAGCGTGCGCTCGCGCTCCCGATCCGAACGCGACCGCTCGCCATCTTTATGTGCCGTGTGTCGCGCGTACCTTCGATCGCTCCGGCAATGTTTAATCGCCCCTTTGACTGATTTTAAAGACGCAAATACGTAGTTTTGTACAATAAAAATTATTTGAATCTCGTTAGTTATTGTAATTGATGTTTTATTTTTGTTTTATAGCTGACTGATTAGCTATGCCTGTCGCACAGTGGTCTGAACGTATGGAGCAGGCCGGGCATAGGAAATTAAATTTTGAATGTCGTTATTTTATAAATTTGAATAGGTAGTTATGCCATTCGATAGGTTTTTTTAAATCTAAGCAATAAATATTCTCAAACACAGCCTAGAATTATAGATAGTTTAGGAGTAAATGGCATGAAAAACAAGACCCGTCAAGTGCGAGTGTAACTCGCGCGCCGAGGGTTTCGAACGTTTGTGAACAAGTAGGTATGTACTAAAGGTACCGGTTAGAAACTCTGAAATTTAATGAAGACCTAAAACTAGTAGGTACCAACCTACATTTCAGATAGATCTCTCTGCATGCTTCGGTGATAGGGTGTAGCGGTAAATTTTTCGACTTTTTTCAACATATTTCAAAAAGTATGTAACCTACAGAAATTTAAAAAACGGTTTTCAAATGTACAAATCAATACCTTTCATATGACACCCCACTCAGTGGGGTAGCCCCCCCTTTTGAAAATTATCCCCCCCTTTTTTGACCATTTTTCAAAAAGTGTTAGTTTTTCAGACTTCTCTATATTTTTCCTGTAAAATATAAATTTATATCTACAAACGCTCCATACATTTTGAATGGATCGCTCTGCAAACTTCGGAGATAAGGGGGGGGGAATGGGTATTTTTTCGACTATTTTCAAAATATTTCAAAAAGTATGAAACCTACAGAAATTTTAAAAACTGTTTTGAAATGCACAAACCGATACCTTTCATATGATACCCCACTCGGTGGGGTAGCCTCCCCTTTTGAAAATTATTCCCCCCTTTTTTGACCATTTTTCAAAAAGTGTTCGTTTTTCAGACTTTTCTATATTTTTCCTGTAAAATATAGATCTATATCTACAAACGCTCCATACATTTTGAATGGATCGCTCTGCAAACTTCGGAGATAAGGGGGGAAGGAATGGGTATTTTTTTGACTATTTTGAAAATATTTCAAAAAGTATGAAACCTACCGAAATTTTAAAAACTGTTTTGAAGTGTACAAACCGATACCTTTCATATGATACCCAACTCGGTGGGGTAGCCTCCCCTTTTGAAAATAATTCCCCCCTTTTTTTACCATTTTTCAAAAAGTGTTAGTTTTTCAGACTTCTCTATATTTTTCCTGTAAAATATAGATCTATATCTACAAACGCTTCATACATTTTAAATGGATCGCTCTGCAAACTTCGGAGATAGGGGGGGGGGAGCGGGTATTTTTTCGACTATTTTCAAAATATTTCAAAAAGTATGAAACCAACAGAAATTTCAAAAACTGTTTTGAAATGTACAAACCGATACCTTTCATAATATGATGCCCAACTCATTGGGGTAACCCCCCTTTTTGAAAATTATCCCCCCTCTTTTTGACCATTTTTCAAAAACGGTTCATTTTACAGACTTCTCTATATTTTTCCTTTAAAATATAGATCTATATCTACAAACGCTTCATACATCTTATATATAAAAATGAAACCCGTTTCGCGTTGTCACGGCATCACGCGTGAACGGCTGGACCGATTTCGCTAATTCTTTCTTTGTTGTGTTTGTTATTGTCAGGAGAAGGTTCTTATGAAAGAAAAAATTAAGAAAGTTGGAAACATAAATTTCCACGGGGGCGAAGCCGCGGGGCGCAGCTAGTTTTGAATAAATCGCTCTGCAAACTTCGGAGATAGGGGGGAGGGAATGGGTATTTTTTCGACTATTTTCAAAATATTTCAAAAAGTATGAAACCTACAGAAATTTCAAAAACTATTTTGAAATGTACAAACTAATACCTTTCATTTGATACCCCACTTGACTCTGTAAATGTCTTTTAAAATTTTGACATCTCAATTTGTATGGAAAATGTTCATTTTCATTTTTCATTTTTTTTCATTTTTTTTTCTTAAAATCTGTACAGGCGCACGAAATGTATTATTATTTTAAATTTCAAGTTGATAGCTGCTGTAGTTGCTGAGTTCTTAAGGAGGGAAAAAAGGACAGACAAAGCGAGACCATAAGGGTTTCGAAACCGATCTTCGTAACCCTAAAAAGCTCATCTATCACAAACTGACCAACGTAATTTTTGAAATTTCCTTTGTTCAATGTACTAATAATAAGATTAAATAGGTGGCGGCGCTAGTGAGTCGAAGGAAAGCCTCCACCCCACAGCCGCAATTTTGAAGTGCGTCTTGTGTCGCGCGCGCGCGTTCTGTTGCGTTTTTGTAAGCGCGATTTCTAGACGCCCCGCGCGCCAAATGCGAAATCGCAGCAGTGTGTAGATCGTATGCGTCTTAGTAGGTACAACATGTAGGTACCTACTGCCAACAAATCGCGCAACAAAAGACACGCTTCAAAATCGCGGCTGTGGGGAGGCTTCAAGTAGCAGCGGTCCTTTCACAAGGTGTTGCATCGACCAAATAGCTCTTGCAAGTGTTGTCGAGTTATGGTTATAGCCTCTACCTACTGGTTTTTTTCTTTTATTTTAGCTATTTTTTCTTTATATAGAGTCGCGTGCGTGACGCAACGCAATGGCTTCGACGGAAGATCAGCGTTGTAGTAGCTATAACCTATAGCTATCACAACTTATGCTGAGTCGAACGCCATTTTGTAGCTTTAAGGTATTTTATATGCGAGTATTATCATATGTATATGTAGTTTAAATGGTGTTAGTAATTTAATTAGTTTTAGTACATATTAATGTTATATTTTACAGCTACAAATAAAGTTTATCTTAGCTTATCTTGTTCTGTCTCGCCTGAAAGGAGACTATTTGGCCTACCTTGTATATCTACTCCTGGACATATGAAATCTCCACACTCTCGACTTTTATTTTCCTCTCTGTGCTGTCGGTGTACGTACCTTTGTCTTGGTCATGTAATATTCATAGCTTAATTCTTGAAGCATGGACTCTAGCTCTGAGGCCGTTGAAGAAAAATGGACAATGTCGTCGGCAAATCTAAGATTGGTTGATCTCTTTTCGCCGACGACAATGCCCTTACCCGCCCTTTTAACCTACCGTCATAACTTTTCTCACCTCAACAGCCTGTAAGTGGTCCACTACTGGACGCAGGCCTCCCCTTGATAAGTGCCTTATTGGCTTTTATCACATGGGGGTAATGCCCAAAATCAACAGAACTAGAATTATTATAAATGGTAGATATACCTAATAATTTTAGTTAATTCCATATCCTTGATCTCCCAAAGAGACCTAGTTGATCGATGAGCGAACACCACTTTTTGGAAAAAGATCATAGCCAAAATATTAACGACCTCGTTTCCTCCTCCACTCTGACAGAAGTCAAAAAAACTCTGGCTGAAAACACATCTTTCAAAAAAACTGTCAGAAGAAGAACAAAAGAATTTTCGGACCATGACAAAATCAAAATTATGGTGATAAATAACCTAATACAAACCTAAAACAAACATCATGTAGCGAGCCTGGAGAAGAAGCCAATGAAATAGCAAATAGTGATAAATATGTTGTTATCCAATTACTCTTTCTGGACACTTATTTGTCTGCTTATTCAGGTAACTATGCTTACTTAGCTAGCTGGCTCGAGCCAGTCATCTTGGCCGATCTGAATAAAGTGGCCGACTCACTCGCAGCACCCCCTAGCGGCTGCATTATTCTTGAAACTCGGTCCTGCTTTTCAAAAACCGCGAAATTCTTGGTTGATTAATGATGTGAGTTGCACATAACGCAATAACACCTACCTACTGAGAGTGCAGGTACCTCTTAGGTTAATACAATGAGTACCTATCACACCACTATCACACTAATATTATAAATGCGAAAGTTTGGATGGATGGATGTTTGTTACGTCTTCACGCCAAAACTACTGAACAGATTGAGCTGAAATTTTGCACCGGTGTAACTTTAGGCCTGGAATCAAACATAGGCTACTTTTTATCCCATAAATCAGTTCCCATGGGATAGAAATTACCTTTGAACGTTTCTGAAAAATTAAAAAATTAAAATGAATAAGTACCTATGAACATTTTCTATACAAATTATGAGTTCGTTTCAAAATAGTTTTGAAATTTCTGTAGGTTTCATATTTTTTGAAATATTTCGAAAGAATACCCAAGATTGCAGAGCGATCCGTGTAAAATGTTTGCTTTTGATGATATGGCGAAGTTTGGTAAAAGAACACTTTTTGAAAAATGGTCAAAAACGGGGGGGAATAATTTTCAAAAGAGCGGGCTACCCCACTACCGGTGGGGTATCAAATGAAAGGTTTGTACGTTTCAAAACAGTTTTCAAAATTTCTCTGTTTCATACTTTTGAAATATTTTGAAAAAAGTCGAAATTTTACCCATTACAAATTTCTGTAGAGCACACACTTTTTGAAATATTTTAAAAAAAGTCAATAAATTGACATAGGGTCAGTTCACACCGAGACGCGACGCGGCGCGACGCTGCACGCACATTTTTCATAGAGCGACTCAGAATATACTTTATTCACTACACGAAAAGATACACATTACATTGTGAGAATTCAGATTACGTTGCACCACGCAGCACTGCGCCTCGAGGTGCCTCGCGGCGTAGCGCGACGTATCGTGACGCAGCGGTGCATCGCCGGTACGCGCGGCGTGCAAGAGCGGTGCTGCGTCTCACGGTGCCGCGCGACGCCGCGAGGCGCAGCCTGAGGCCGCTGTGGCGACTTCTCTACTATTTCCGTTCAGACTTCGTTTAGAATTGATGCAGTTCGGGTCAGTTCACACCGAGACGCGACGCGGCGCGACGCTGCGCGCACATTTTTCATAGAGCGACTCAGAATATACTTTATTCACTACACGAAAAGATACACATTACATTGTGAGAATTCAGATTACGTTGCACCACGCAGCACTGCGCCTCGAGGTGCCTCGCGGCGTAGCGCGACGTATCGTGACGCAGCGGTGCATCGCCGGTACGCGCGGCGTGCAAGAGCGGTGCTGCGTCTCACGGTGCCGCGCGACGCCGCGAGGCGCAGCCTGAGGCCGCTCTGGCGACTTCTCTACTATTTCCGTTCAGATTTCGTTTAGAATTGATGCAGTTCGGTCGAGTGCTCGATTGAAAATATAATGATAGACTGGGATCTTGTTATAATCGGACTTCTTGCAGAAGATGAAGAGGAAGAAGTTTACAAAAATAAAATTAAAAAGAAGACATCACACAGGAGTATTTGAGTGCATAATTTATGGCGCCCGCCGCGGCTAGTAGATACGTTCCGCTGCGCCTCGCGGCATCTCGCTGCGCAGCGAGGCGTCGTCCTGCTACGATTTTAAGATGCGCCTCGCGACGTTGCGATGCGTCTCGCGACGACGCGCGGCGTAGCGCGAAATCATTGGCCTCTTTGAGTATCGTCGCGTCGCGTCGCGTCTCGATGTGAATTGACCCTTAATCTCCGAAGTAGGTACCTATACAGAGCGATCCATCAAAAATAAAGTTTGGTACCTACTATTTTTAGGTAGGTATTCATCAAATAGCGATTTCTCTAACCGGTACCTTTAGTACCTACCTACATGTATAATCGACAAATGTTCGAAACCCTCAGCACGCGAGTTACACTCGCACTTGACGGATCTTGTTTCAGCTGCCTCCTTACTTTCAGATAGTCAGTGCTTTCGCTTGCAAGAAGAAGCCCTCTTGCCGTCCCCCCCGCTGCCCAGGCGGTTGCAAACCTAAATACTGGTGATATAGAGCGAACGAGAAATTGGATATTGGGCACTCGCTCATGCACCTGCCAGATCGAGAATGGTAAGTCAGGTATCTACAACCAAATATAGTACCAACTCTACAAATCAGCGAAACAGCAAACGAAGGAGGTTATGACCTATGGTATACAGGGTGGTACATTTAGATCGGTCAGTATGGGAAAGTCTTACACGGAAGTCGGACACTCAACAAGCACATGTTCAAATTGGGGCTTAGCGACACACAATCCTGCAGGTTCTGTGAGGAGGCGGAGGAAACGCCTCTCCATTTTCTAGGAGAGTGCGGAGCACTGATGCAAAAACGTAGCATCCATCGGGGCAAGCACATGCTTAGTCCAGACGAGCTAAAAGACTCCGCCCCGAAGAAAATCCTACAGTTCCTAGCAGCTGCAAGGGTTAGCGGCGAACTGTGAACGCCGCTGCTTCGAGGCGAACACACAAAGTGGTGATCACAATAGGCCTATCATGGCCGCAGTGTTACGAAAGCCACCAAAAGAAAAAAAAGGGAAAGTCTGAAACTATAAGACATAGGTAGGTGTGTATCTCTTCTTAGGAACCATGTCATCGATTTTAGTAACAAGAAAACTGCATTCATACATTTAAAAAAATTTATACCTACTCAGCTCGGGAATCAAACCCGGACGTTTTGAAAAATAAAACTAACATACACAATAGTTCTATATCACAATTATTATAAATGCGAAAGTTTGAATGGATGGATGGATGGATGTTTGTTACCTCTTCACGCCAAAACTACTGAACGGATCGGGCTGAAATTTTGCATACAGGTACGTCTAACCCTAACCTAAGTCTAACCCTGGAATCAAACATAGGCGACTTTTTATCCCATAAATCAGTTCCCATGGGATAGAAATAACCTCAAAACGTTTCCATAGAAACAACGCGTGCGAAGCCGCGGGCAGAAGCTAGTTATAAAT
Source organism: Eupithecia subfuscata (assembly GCA_963564075.1). Lineage (NCBI taxonomy): Eukaryota > Metazoa > Arthropoda > Insecta > Lepidoptera > Geometridae > Eupithecia > Eupithecia subfuscata. The sequence continues at coordinate 8,412,992 of OY751124.1, read as the reverse complement.
AATATTACGGTGATTGGTTGGTCCTGCGCCTGAGCTCGCCCCGGTCGTGTCGATCTGCTGTCCCATCTGATTATGAGAGTGAGGGCACAGAGAGTGCACCTGTGTTTGCGCACACACTTGTGTACTATAATATGTCCTGCGCATCTGGCTAGTCTCCGATGAGATTGGCCGCCGTGGTCGAAATTCGGCTAGGAGGACATCATCATTTTATTTATTGACTAGACGATCGCCTCGCGGTTTCACCCGCATAGTTCCAATTCCCGTGGGAATTCTGTGATAAAATATAGCCTATGTCACTCCCTGAAAAGTAAGCTTCTTAACGGTGAAAGAATTTTTCAAATCGGTCCAGTAGTTTTGGAGCCGATCCAATACAAACTAACAAATATTTGAATTGTTCTGCAGGGGGCGCTGCTGCCCGCCCCCGGTGGATATCCCTTAGTCGCCTCTTACGACACCCGCGGGAAGAGTTGCGGAGGTGCAAACTTTAAACCAGCACCATACCAAATTCTAAACTAGAACGCAGAAATTATTAGAAACCGCCAATGTAACATATTTGAATTTCGCGCGAATCTGTGTCAGATTTCATGTCGATGACTCGGTTGCGGAGAGTCTGCAAGGCTGGAAGGAAATAGATATATTAATTAAAAAAAGGTCTACCCTCCAAAAACACCTTCAATCCGTACCTATGTGCCAAAAAGAAGCTAGGACGGATAAAAATTAACTATTTTGATTGTGTTAATAAGAGATTGATTAAAGACTTAGACATAGGTAGAATATTAAGAAGGTAACAAAGAAGATAATGACTGACTTGAAAGTTCCTGCCTAAAAAAATAAAAAATATCAAACTAGGTGAAATTAGTATTTTAGGAGATAGCTTGTGATTTTAGACACGTTTTTAAAATAAACGATTAGGTACCTATGAATAAGTGTGTTCCATTTTAATCTTCGTACCTGTTAGTATTTCAAAAATTATTCAAGGTTTTTGCGACACTATTTACATGCCCGCTTTGCCCAAAGCACATGCCCGCTTTAGACCCACCCCAGGGGCAAAGCGGTCATTAGTGAGGGTTTCGTTTTAACTGTCCACACCACAGAAATCTTAATAACAAGGCACCTTTACCAAGGTGCCTTTTTATTCAGATTTCTGTGGTCCACACCATGACAATTCAAAAGTTTTGATTAATTTGACCATGCCAAATTAAAGTATATAAAATGCAGTCCACACTATGACATAATTTTAACGGAAAATCTTTTATTTGACCTATTTTATTTTCAATTTTAACTTGAGGTGTTCGCTTTAGGCCCCCCTCCCCTACTTCTATCACATGGTACCTTATCTATGGGATAAAAAGCGTTTGTTTGATTTCAGGCTTAGAGCTACATCTATGCAAAATTTCAGCTCAATCCGTCCAGTCAGTAGTTATACCGTAAGGGCCGATTCATACATATCCGTGTAGTCACAGTTCAGTATCGGAGAATCTCCAATTTGGTACAGAATATTCACGGATCGATGACAGACCGACAATATTCTGTACCGAATTTGAGATTCACTGATACCGAACTGTGACTTCACTGATAATGTGCGAATCGGGCTTAAAGAAGCAACAAACATACTTAGGTACATCCATCCAAATTTTCGCATTTCATTGGTTCCAGCTCCTGGACTACTTGGGACGGCTGTGGTGGTGCCTGTTGTGGCTGGCGCTCTGGGCGGCGGAGGCGGGCGCGTGCAAAAAGAAGACAATCTGTCGACCTCCGCCGGGCGGGAAGCCGGGCTGCGGCGGCAGGAGATGATCGTCTACTAACAGGTGACCGAGGTTTGCGGGATTGCGAATGTGGAATTTCCCCAAAGTAGTTAGTACTGAGGGCCGAACCGACCCAGCTGGCCCACTGCCGACAGTTCAACCCCCTTTGACTAACAGTTGATGTCGGATAGTTTTATAAAAGTTGTATTGTAATTGAAACATGCGTTTGCGCGATCTACACCTGCGAGCTTTAAAATGGAATCGCTTCATCGCGAGTTGATCAAAACAATTTTTTTACAATTTATGTACAATGAACTATAGATTGTGGTTTAAGGGCTGGCCAGTCTGGTGTGGGAATGCCGACATGGAAGACGTCTGTCGGTGCTGTCTAGTCACTGCTGCGGTGTGGCAGCGGACATTATCGTGCATTAAATCAAAATTTATCGTCGCCAATAAATCCTGCGTAAGGGAAAACATAACTTAACTCATAGTTCACTGCAAAGAAATTGTAAAAATTAGTCTTGAAGCTCGCAAGTTGTACTTCTTAGGTAGGTTCCCTAAAACGAAATAAGGCACCCAGATAATTAAAGTAACTTGGCTACCTACCATCTCTTTGTATCTACCATAGAAATCTAAATAAGTGACATTGTTATTTAGATTTCTATGGTATCTACCTACCTATGTACCTACATAATAATATCACACTAATCACATCACATCACACTAATATTATAAATGCGAAAGTTTGGATGTATAGGATGGATGTTTGTTACTCTTCACGCCAAAATTACTGAACGGATCAGGCTGAAATTTTGCATACAGGTAAGTCTAACCCTGGAATCAAACATAGGCGACTTTTTATCCCATAAATCAGTTCCCGTGGGATAAAAATCACCTTTAAACGTTTTCATAGAAACAACGCATGCGAAGCCGCGGGGCGCAGCTAGTTTGCAATAAATAATAATCAGAAAACCTTGTTTCAGATGAAATGAACTACAATAGACAACTTACAAGAACAACTTAGTGTTACTATGAAGAAGAGTGATTTCTACACATAATTATGTACAAAGTATAAATTAAAACAAACTTGAAAGGTTTTGTGATTTTTTTATTGTTTTCTTAGAAATAGAGCTCCTTATGACTAAAATCAGTAGTTCCTGAAACAAAGAAACAAAATATTATTATTTAAATTGTTTGGTACAACATATGTCTCAAATTCTACCTGGGGCCAAATTCCACTAAATTAACTGCTTCAACCTTCACCATACAAATCGCCTTAGAATACTCATTGGCATTTTTACTTTCGATTAAAGAAACTACAGATGGTTGAAACCAATCTATCCACCTCTCCGTGGGAATAGCACCCCACGCACTATCGAGGTTTTTCATCTATGGATGATTCAGCGACTATACCCTTGTCATAGCCAAGCGATTGGTTACCAGATTCGGCCCCTTGATCGATTATTAATTCATAATATTATAGATTCTTCCAACACAGATAAGGTTCGTAGATAACCCGCTTACATCCGTAATGAATATTTTAACTGCTGAATCTAAGTTGTCAAATTAATCGGATTATCGTGTACTAGGGCCGCCGCGCCGGTCGGATATCACGCCATGCCAGCCCTAACGACATCATCCGGCGGGCCTTTGTCACCGCTAACGTACCAGCTATTCTCGAACCGAATGGTCTGTTGCGTGACGATGGTAAGAGGCCCGAAGGTATGACACTAGTGCCATGGGAGTTGGGGAGGCCCATTATGTGGGACGCTACTTGCACACTTGCGAAATTATCTCTCGCGTCTGGTCGAAGCGACGTGTGACCCGAGAGCTGGTGAGTAACTGGCGCAGCGCATAAGCATTACAAAACAGCCAGCGCCTTAAGGACGCTTCCGACTGGTATTGATATGGATCAGTTGAGCTAACTATAGATTGTTTGCAACAGTCTTTCAATTGTAAATACTAGTTTTCATTTCTAAGAAATCAAATAATATCGCAAAAATTTTCGACTACGACGGGACTTGAACCCGCATCCTTCCTTCAGTACAGGAATGTGCTAACCATGTGAAGTCAAAGTCAAAAATGTTTGCGATATTATTTGATTTCTTAGAAATTACCCTGAGTGTTGGGTTACGCACTATAAAGTTTTGACTGTAATTTTCTTTGTTAATAAAGTTATTACATCGGTTTCAATAAATAAATAATGCACTCACACTGCTTTCCTAATCACAAAAAAAAAGAATTTAAGACACTTATCTAAAATCATATAAGTCCTTAGACACTTGATGGATAGAAAAAAAGAACAGGCTGGCTGTAGCCCCAAGAACTGGCTAAATCGGGGAAGCTGACGCATGTGATGGGCCCCACCGTCTACAATAGAATCCCAAGGGACATATTGGAAGCGCCGAGCCACTCTGCATTCAAGCACAGATTTAAAATGTGGCTTGTAAATCAAACGTTCTATGAGTTCGGCTGCCGAAAGACATCAAATTACATTAAGTAATTTTTTTTATAAATGTACCTATTTCTATTTCCTAATTGTGATTTTTAAATGATGAAATGTACGTATGCTGTTTATGCACAAATAAATGAGTTTGTGAGTTTAACATTTTTGTGAAAGAGAGATTGTCAGCCATGCAATCTAAACCAAATAAGTTGCTTTCCTTAGCTTTCAGTTCGCACGAGGTCTTTAACTGTCAACTTTTATATAATAAAGCTTTATATAATAAAGGTTCCTTCAATTATGGTCGTCTGGAAGAAATCTCTGCAAGGGATAAGACCACCAATTGCAGGATATGATAGTTAGTCTATAAGAACTTCTTGTACCTACCTTAGACTAATCTTTCCTGCAATAAAGCTTTTTTATTATTATTTATTATATTATTATATATATTTCGTATAAACTTCTTCAACTGTGCTTAGAGGCACAGTTCAAGAAGTTTATATGTGAACAGCTAGTTGGGAGTTGCCTGTTGCTACAATAGGTCTCTGTCTGCATAGCGCCTTGGTCCTAGTTACTGCATTTCAAACGTTTATCAATTTTTAAAAGAAGTAACACAGCAAAAGGTTTCAGCATAATTGTGAACTTATAGGTATTAACCATGATCGTCATCATCAGCCTATGTACTTAACCATGATTGAATGATTTTATCACTAAACACCAGATGAGCCATCAGCTTATTCCGTTAATTTTGAGAAATATTTGAAATGCACTGACAAGGACCAAGAGCCTTATTACAACACTGGTGATTTGCAAGCAATTTCAAAGCCAGGCGACGACGCCGCGGGCACGCAGCGAGCACGCCGCAACGACGACGCCGCGAGCTCTCCGTGCACTGGAAATTGCTCGCAAGTCGCCACTGTTAAGGCTTTAACCTTTCAGGGATTCTTACTTTTAATAGCTTTCATCCCTCAAGGATTAGGGGTGGTGCGCGCACCCCTTTTTGATGGTCAACGCATCATTTTTTTTCGTATTTACTAGAATTCCATGGATTGTACACACGTTTTTATTGCATAACTGGTGAGAAAATCATTAAAACTAAGTAATTGTATATTCCGAATCAAATGAATTATAGATTTCAAGCCATTGTGACCCTTATCATTTGATAATCAGGTTTATATTGGCCTGAGGGATAAGGATCTCATCATCCTTAACCAGTTAAGATAAACACACGTTTGCTCAAGAACTGCCTGTGTAATTCAAATAATTATTATGAGTCAAATAAGAGTACTCACTTAGTCAGTATCCCATCTTTCTTGGTAAGCCGTACAATGCAGTCATCTGACTCTCCCATACGCCTGATGGCTCCGCAGACAACATACATCTTGGATGCATCTGTGGCTCGGCCAGTTGCGGGGTCTACATCAGCGATGACCAGCTGGACAGAGGCATGGTCCTTGGCATGGATGAGACGGTTTGAGGCAGAGCTGCGAAAGAACATTAAATGATAAATAATAATGATGTCCTGATGGTGGGATGGTGGCTTATAATGCGAGGACATAGTGCTAAATTGTGTACACAAGCACAAGTGCACTCTTTATTCTCTCACTCTCATAACATAAACCAATGGTACGGTAGAACAACACAAACAATAAGAGGTCAGGTGCACGGCTCAAGCTAAAATATCAATAACGGTCTGTATATAGATGTAAGTTGTCCAAGGTTTGTATAAAGATGTTAATGTGTTTAGAAGTAGAATAATGAAGTATACTTGAATAGGTATTTGTTTGTTTACTTGTTAAAGATATTCTTTCGAGGTGTCTGCCAAACAATAGATGTGTAACATGGGCCATAAAGGGGAGAGAGGAAGTAGGTTTAACGTCGTAGGTTCACAAAAACATCCAACTTTGCATCAGACACAGTGATTTCTTTTGAGACAAACTAGGTAGGTATGTGTTTTACTAAATAATTTAATGTTTTTAGGTGGCAATAGTAGTAGTTTCCCTCACGGGAACTTGCTCCATCAGACGAAACACACGACTCAATGTGACCAAGAACATAACCTCAAAGTTTCGCTTACCATTTCCTCGGGCAGTACAGGTCAACGTATTCACCAGCGTCGTTCTGCATCTTGGTTATCTGAAACACGGAATTTCACGTAAAACTCACTGTTTTCAGAGAAATCACACGTAAAATCGACAAATAATTCGTGAATCTAACCTAAACGCACACAACACCACGGAATTGACAGAAGCGAAAGAAAGAAAAGTGTTGCCACTAGACATGTGTAAGTAATGCTTGTAATATCACAAATTAATATTACGCGACGAAGTAATGCAACATCACTCATCACTCGAGACGCCGCGCCGAAGCATTACGCATTACACACATCACGCGAAGCTCGGTTGGTGATTGGTTGTGGCTGCGAGCAACTCATCACGTTACTTACATTGCATTCGGCAAACATTACGCGGAGTTCGGTTTGGTTGGAGATTATAATGCGAACGAGTGATGCATTGCGCGGACTCGGCTTTGTTCGTGATGCTTCGTAGTTTGTATGGCACTGTGTTGAGTGCCAATAAGAAGCAGATAGATAGAAATGAGCGAGTAGCCGACATATTGAACGCCACAGTACAGTTTAGGAGAAAAATACAATAGGTAGGTACCTACCTACTTAATTCATTTTATTTTAAAGGTACCTATGTAGGTAGTACAATAATAATATTTACTACAATAAATCAAATAATGAATTACGAAGTAGAAATTATTGTTTGTTTGATTTTACAATTAATTTGTATTAATTATAATTTTCGGATTCAAGGAGTACCTACCTAACATCTAGTAGGTAGGTAAGTAATTCTTTCCATTCACAAAATGTAAAATACCTACGTTTTTAATGATGTTATTAATGAAAGCTATGGAAGTGAATTTTCATTAGATACTTATGATAGATTATTGTGATATCTTTTAGAGATAAAATCCCAGTATTAGATAAGTACTCCATACTCGAATGTAGGTATAAGTATCGTTTCTATGGGAAGGAGCTACATGTAGAAAGTAATAAATTAAGGAAGCATTGCTTTTGGTAATTGTAATATTACCTACCCTACTTATTTCAGCCATTCTAGCCGTGTCCGACATCACCGTGCACGGGTAATGTTTCGCGTAATGGTAATACAAAGTGATATCACCTTATCGTAATGCAATAGTAATATGGCATCACGTTCTACTGTACTGTTTTGCGCATGTCTAGTTGCCATCGAAGCTTTGGTTATAAAGTTAGATAATGTTATCATCATCATCATCTTCGAACAAACGGTTGCATGGACATCATAGATTGCAGATTAATTTTATTTCAATCACCCTCAAACCGTACGGGTAGGTAAATCAAAAATGATAACATTGTGAAACGAAGTCCAAAAGAATAAACTCGCTACAAACAGGAATTGTTTTGCATGAGTTCGGAAAATGTAATAGCATTTTGGCCTATCCTCTCTCAGAGGAGGCCAAACAGTTAATTATATAAATTAGTTAAATTACCTATAAGTAGAGCGTAGATAGAATGTAAGTCAAATTATTGTAAACTATGAGAGTGACATGATCACTCTGATCAAACCCTCCTTATTATAAAAATTTTTGTTTGATATCCGCATGTAGTTGATCAACAAGTTTTTATGGATATGTGACTGGTTTTTATTCTTTTACTAAAAATGTTACAGCAAGCAGCATTTTTCCGTCGATTAATAGCAAAATAGTTAACGAGATTTCATTAAAAAACAAGTTACTACTTCTAGCGCTACGGTGCTTTAGTTGGAAACAATCACAGGCTACGACGGACGACTGCAACGACGACGTTCAAGTTAAATAAATCATGATGGATGATGGTATGGCTATGAATCTTTTGAGCCTTTGGTAGGGCTTCCTTAATAAATAGGAGCAAAACCTGATAATCATATTTTATTTTCGCAGTTTATGATGACACTTCTTGAAACTGACACTGGCCGAGTCGTAGCTTTACAACTTTTTTTGTAGTGTGGTGTCGAGTGTGATGTATGTAGAATATTTTAGAATGGGGTTGAAGATGATAGCCAGCGTGACAGCATGCTATTGCTATCCGGCGTAGAACCACAGATTAGACCCCCCCCCCCCCCCTCCCCCGCGGGCCGCGAAGTCTGCGGCCTGCGCAAAACAAGTTAATTGGCTTGTGTGAACGCAGTCTATCCTGCGTCTGGCCGCAACGCGGACGTCAGTTACGTGATTTTGGCGTGCGAAAATTAAAACAAAAATGCCATGTTGTGTATTTCGAAAGTGCCATACCTATACTGGGACTGCTGTAAAAAGCATGCCGGATGTATCTTTTCATTTGTAAGTACTGTTATGTTTATTTAGAATGGAAAATCGTATCTTTTATTATACGAAACATCACTGCCGCCGCGGTGTTGCCGCTTTGCTATTTACACGAACGAGACAAGTAGTGCGTTACATTCATGGCTGACAGAGAGAACGAGATAATGGCGCGCGCTGTTGTCTGTTCGAACGAGACTAAGGGAGGTTGGGGTGATATGGGCTCCATATCCCCATGATATTCGAGTAATAATCAGCCCCATATTATGGGGCTGATTATTACTCGAATATCACACCGGCCTTCCTAGCTTGCTACAATATTATTTTTTACCACTGCTATTCAATATTTTTCCTAGTAGGTAAATATAAAGATTTTAACATTTGACTTTCAATATAATTTACTTCTATTTTGTTTTAGATTTCCTAAAGACGGATTAATTAAAGAGAAATGGGTACACGTCGTTAGAACCCAAAGACGAGACGATGAATGGATGCCATCGACATCCTCAACAATATGTTCTAAACACTTTGTGGAAAGTGATAAGTACCTCACGAAAAAAAATGTTCGCAAACTGATAAAGGAAGCAGTGCCGGTAATTAAGGTAAAAAAGAAAAAAAACTATTTTTATTATTCACCCCACTTTGAATTGACCTTGGGAAGTAAGAGCGCCGATATAACACGTACCTATCTCAACTTAATTGCCAGATTAAATATGCTTCTTCAAAAGTAAATACAGCCTGTGTTAAAGATTTCTGTTTAAATTAAAGACTCTTAATTTGCGTGGTACATTTTTTTAGCATAACGAAAATTTGGGAGAAGGAAAGGAATCTCACGATGACTCTTTAAAAGATGAAGTTAAATCAGACCATGACTCAATATTTGACTCTCCAGGGAAGGCTTACCTCAAGAAAAAAATTATAAAAATAAATGAAGAAAAAAAAAGGTTACAAGAAAAGAATTATAATTTGACGAAGCAAAATAAAAGACTCAGAGAAAAATGTGAAAATTTACAAAAACTCCTGTCAAAGCTCAAGAAGAAAATAATTGATTGATGATTACAAAAATGTATACCTAAAGTACTAGATACATAATTATAATTAGTAACTAAGTAAACATTTTATTTTGAAAATGTATTGTTTATTTTATTAGTGCCGCCCGTTACCCGTTTTACCAGTTCTCCTCAGCAGTTGGCCGACGACGACGCGACGACGTCATAGGCTGTCAGCCCGCGCTGGCCGCTCATGTGAACAGTATGTTCATCTCTTTCTGACAACGAGGTCATAAATATCTCTGTGATCTTGTATCCTACTCGGTGATACAAATAAAGTTCCATAGGACCTAATGTAGGTAGCTCAAAATACATAATATCGCCATGTTTTTATTTCTTTGTAATGAGTAGGTACGACTTGATTTTTCATAACTTTTTGATTTCGAATCTCGCTTCAAGAAAAATGTTTATATTTTCTGCATCTATTTGCTGGATGATTTCTATGCTTATAAAAATTTATTTACAGATAGGTAGGTACAGACAGTTTCTCAGATTTTCTCTTTCTACGGGCAGAATTGTTGCTATGTTAATAAATATCAAGCACAGCAAGCAAGCCATAAACAAAAGAAGAAGAAGATGACCTTGTTTTCTTTCTATCTAGTGATGTGCCGAGTCGCTGTTTTGGTGAATCGAGTCGACTCGAGTCGGTTTAAACGGTATTCGAATCCTGACTCGATTCCGGTATTCGAGCCAAGTACTCGAGTTCTATTTTTTGGTATTCGAATGTTGACTCAAATTTCTAGACTCGAGTCCAAGACTCGGGTCCTGGACTCGAGTCCACGGCCGTGCATCGCTTAGCATCCGCGTGGTAGTTTTTCATATGATACAATAAGAGATACAACTCGCACGCTTCCGCCTCCACCACGCCTCCGGCGTCCGTGTGTGGAACTGTGGAGGCCTTAAAAGTTGCAGGTTCAATTCAAACTTGTATCAAAAGGCGTTACTTCATGCATAAGTAACAAGAGATTGAGTATGAACGAGTCAACCTAACTTGAATACAAGACTCGAGTCAGTTGGACTCGCATAATACTCGTATGACTCGAGTACCGGAATCGAGTCCGGGGTACTTGAATCATAATAAATTGGTATTCGAGTAGGCGAGTCCTAAGCAGGAATCGAGTCTGACTCGAGTCAAGCCGTACTCGGCACATCACTATTTCTATCATGCATGGTTGGTTTTTGGTAGGTTTTGTTTGTTTTTGTAATCAATTGTAATGTATGAGAAAACAAAATATCAGAGACGTGATCCCGCCATGCCAGTCTGAATTACTTATCTAAATTTTGATAAAAATACTATAAACCTACCCGGGAACTGGAAAACCCAATCTCTTTCTCTGCCAGTCTGAATGTAATTAACTCATTGTAAACAAGTCACAATAACGTAGTACGCTGTGAGCGAGATTTGCAGACTGGATCCATCAATAAAAATTCAAGATAACGAGAACTTGTGTTCAATCCAAAACGGTAAGATTAAAAACTACTGGTTCAGTGCCCTTATACCTACTTACCACACCTTATCTCCTAAACTTGCAGGAGCCCACCGGCGGGCTCGATAGGTAGCAGCCTTTAGTGGTTCAATGCTAGACGTATGCCTCCCCCTGATAAGCGCCTGGCTTTTATCTCATGGGGTGGAATGCCCATAATTCCCACGCTGGGCATGCGTGTTAGGGATCGCCCCCGGTGGATTTCCCTTAGCCTCGTACGCCACCCGCGGGAAGATTTGGGGTGGTGCAAATTCTAAGCACCACACAGCTATCTACTTAATCAGCACTCTTACGGTCACTGCTGAACAGTCCCCCATAGAAGACATTGTTTCCCATACTCACAATGCCTGGCAAGCAGATTTGTGATCACAACTGCGGTTTTAAAAATATACAATTTTCAGTTACCACCAAATCATGACCAAAATTTGATTTTAGAACCAATATTTCCTTTAACATTCCATGATGTGCCTAGAAATCTTGTAATACAATTTAACTAAGAACCTCGGTAGGTAAGTTTGGTAGAAAAATACACCTTTTAGAGCTTAGCACTAAAGAGCCTAGCAACTCCAAGAGGTTATTGGTAATTCACTGACAGTGTGAACTGCAGGTTCTGTATTAAAGGTTATCTTATCACACTATATCACATCACACTAATATTATAAATGCGAAAGTTTGGATGGATGGATGTTTGTTACCTCTTCACGCCAAAACTACTGAACGGATCGGGCTGAAATTTTGCACACGGGTAATTCTAATCCTGGAATCAAACATAGGCTACTTTTTATCCCATAAATCAGTTCCCATGGGATAAAAGTCACCTTTAAAAATTTACAGAAACAATGCGTGCGAAGCTGCGGGCATAAACTAATATGTATATATATTTGGTATTATACAGTTCATCATCATGAACTGAAGAATACAAAATTCAATAAATATACCTATCATTAGGTACACTCTTGTAGGGTGGAGGTCCCTACACTTGTGATAAATGATAAGATGATACGGTGATAATAAGGATGGGAGCAAATAAGAACCACCCGAGTCCGTGTCGTAACGTGAACTGATTTATTAACTAATACTTATGCTAGGTACATGATGCGAGCGGTTCATGAGAACCGCTGCGTTAGCAAAATAATGTACTTGACTGTACAACTCTTCTATTTTGTACATTACAGATGGACAACCCTCTAGTAAGATGCCCCTACAACAAATCCCACTTTGTCCAGCGTTCCCGCATTCAAACACACTTGCTAAAGTGTGAGAAAAATTACCCTCCTCTAGAAATCTGTCCGTACAATTATTCTCACAGGTTCTCCAAAGAGGAGATTCAAGAGCATCTGTCCTCTTGCCCTTCCAAGCCCGTGGCATGGCACTCTAAGGATGAGAAAGCAACACAGGTTGTATTACGTAATCCAAAGCCGAACCCTGAACATGTGATCAAGCCAGGGGACCCAGACTATGAGAACTGGGATGATTTTTATCTAACCCCTCAGCAATAACTGTAATTTTAAACTTAAATAACCACCGTTTTTAGATGTTACCCCACAAAACTTATGTAGTCTACTAGTCTCTAGGTCATGTACTTATATATTATAAGAGTACATAGCACTACACACCCCAAGATCTATCCAGATATAGATCGAAAAGGGTTTGAAGATTTTTGTAAGGAGGGTGGCCCTAACATTTTTATTTACCTATATAGCACAATAAAAGTTAAGTATATATTTGGATAGAGACACCAAAACAAATAAAAAATGTCTAATAAAATAATGTCCTAAGTGTCAGGATATTCACAGATGAAAATAACTATATTTTCTTCTTATGTGAATATCTCAGAAATCTGGTCAAAAATGGTATAAAGAACATTTTTATTTGTTGTTGTGTCTTCTATTCAAATATATAACTTTTATTTTGCGCCGCGATTTAAAAAAAAATATTGAGGGATGTTATGCAAAAATCACAATAAAATTGATATATTTTTTTTACAAATAAAAATGTTCTATAACATAATGTACTAAAGCATCGGGTCTCTGAGATATTCAATATGAAGAAAAAACATAGATATTTTCATCTCAGTATATATCAGAAACCTGACGCTTTACTTACGACATTATTTAATGAGAGGTGTTTATTGGTGTCTTCTATCCAAATATACAATGTTTACTGAGCACAGTGATTTTGAAAAAAATCAAAATTGTGACTGATAGATAGATAATACTTTTATGTATTTATCACCTTATAAAACAAATTTTACGTAGTTAAATATATAGAGAACGCAATGGCCTTATCGCTGCTAAGCGATTTCTGCAAGGCAACCAAGTGAGAAAAATAAAGGATGGCGGTGATGTCCAAAATCTTCAAACCTCTTATACAGCTACACTTAATTAGTACTTCTTTATGACTTATGTACAGACAGTTTTTCATACAGTGTATTGTACGTAATGTAATTGATAATTATCATTACATTAGTATAGTAAATTATAATTAAAAATTCATTTAAATTTTATTGAGAAATCCAAAGTCAAATAATTTTCTGAGGTCTGATTAAAGAGGATATGAGTATGACCTACCTATGATATAATTAGAAAAAGTTCTGTTTAAAAAAGTTTAATTATGTTGTTTAATTTTAAATGTGTGCACAATTTGACTAAGCACCTAGGTCTTTTAGTAGTTAAGCATAGTAATTAGAATAAGTTATAGAAAGGTATTTCTAAATGTCAGAAATAAGGAACAATGTAAATAATATTTTATAATTTTTTAGTCTCAATGGCGTCAAATGTGTAATGGTCAATTCAGATATCGTCAAACTAAACTAAACTTTGTCAGCATTCCTTTTTATGTTCATGGTTATGAAAGAGATGGCAACATTTTTAGTGCTGTCAAATTAATTTAATTAGAGCATCATCAGAATCTGAAGAGTAGGTAGGTACGTAAAGTTACAATTAATTTGACAAGACTACTGTATTACTTTTGTTTCTCTTTTATAATTTGATTACTTATTGATTTCAAACTCATTATTTAACTAGCCTGTATGTATGGCAAGTATGTAGGCGTTTAGTTGATTTAAGTTTTAAGCATAAGTAGTTAGATAAGTAGCCAAAGTCAATCTCATAAAAGTGTATAATGAGGTTCTAATAAATGCTCTTGATACTTACTTCTAAAATGCTTTATTATTGGCACATCCCCGATTCACATTAGCTCCGTCACCAATTCATTCGTATAATTAAGTTATACAAAGGATTTTTTTTTAATTCACTGGGCAGTTTGTGGTGCCTGTCATTAGCTTGTTAACCCCCAACGCAAAAAGAGAGGGGTGTTATAATAAGTTTAACGTGTCTGTCTGTGTATCTGTCTGTGGTATCGTAGCTCCCAAACGGATGAACCGATTTTCGTTTAGTTTTTTTTTGTGTCATAGATAATTTTATCCCGAGTTTTCTTAGCCATGTTTCATGAAATACTGTTCAATCAATAAACGTCGGCGGTTTTTTTTTAATTCTGTCTTGTTTAATGCCTCTGATTTATTTTGTGTAATTTATGGTTGTTTTACACTTGTAGTGCGTCTATCTGGGGATGTCTCTCTCAGTTTGCATAGTGTAGAAAGAGATGCCCTCTATTTCAACGCAGAAAGACCCCTGTTAGACAAATAGCGCTCTCTCGGAGAAGTACAAGCTGAAAATTAACTCTGGCGTTGCAGTTAGAACCTAAAATCAACGATTTATATCTATGTCTAAAATGTATTTTTTCCAGGCCCAGATAGATATACCTATGCCAGAAAACGTTATGTAACTACCTTTAGCAGCCTTTAGCAGAGATGCGAAGTTGCTCGACCACCAAACTCTGTTTTCAAACTGATCAATGGATTTTTTTAAATCTTGTTCAATGGATTTTTTTAAATCTTGTTGTTAAATAAGTGCCGGCGGGGCGCGGCGCGGCGCTACTAGTACAAAATGTAGGTAGGTACCAGTACCACCCAATCAGTATAGTTGCCGCTATCGATCTAAGTAAAAAACGGGAGACGAGGTACTAGCTTCACGAAAGTGGAAGGCTCAAATTAGGTGCAATTAGGTCCATCCATCTCAGTCATACTTAGTCGGACCCGGGGGGTGTTATGCGTGCTTGCTATACACTTATGTTGATGTGATTTATTGACAAAGACTACAGCAATGCCCTTGTTCATTACCTATAATTATTGCAACAGATTGGAAGTGTGAGCTAGTGTTTAGGTACCTACCTACGTCTAAGGTTTTTGGTATTAAAGTGCGTAAGCCCTCACACTCTGGGTAATTTCTAAGAAATCAAATCATATCGCAATTTTTTTTTCCGATTTCGACGGGACTTGAACCCGCATCCTTCCCTCAGTACGGGAATGTGCTACCAACTACACCACGAGGTCACGTGACGTAGGAGTCGAAAAACTTTGCGACTTTTACGGACTCTAGCGCCGTTAGCTCCACCTACAGGGGAAACATTGAAGACGCATTGAAGTTTATCCAATCCTGTTCAAAGACTAAAGTTACGTTTAGTTCGTTTGACGAGAGGTGTCGCGTTGCTCAAATCTAAGGTTTTTGTATTGCATTGCGCCCTCTTAACATCCACTATCAAAAGGTCTAAATAGCAAAACCATATATTTATTTAGGAATTATTTATTTTAACCGTATAAGTACCTACAACGTAAGGGAAATGATAGCAAAGATATTATTAGATATTCCGAAAATGTCTGGTTCTTCAACGGCCGCACTGGATTGTGGTAGCTTGGATGGCACATGGTAGGTACGTAGATGGGGAACATACATGAAAATGTACGGGACCGGCCATACTGCAAGCGTCGAGCTTAGCTTAGCTCGCCGTTGACTGTTACACCCACAGTCCACCAAAGCGGAGATATGCGGAGATGTCCGAAGCGGAGACGAGAGGATACGTTTTTCAGCTAGGGCGTCTCCATCGAATCTGTGCGAAGATGCGTGCTGGCTAGACTAGAGTGGAGATGTGTGCTGGCTAGAGCGGAACTAGACCTGTGTCGATCGATCATTTTTCAAGACCTGTTCGATCACGATCTAACTTGCAGAAAGATCGAATCAAAAAGACTCGATCGTTTCGCGGGCCCATGACTTGCCACCGCCGTGCAGTCTATCGTTCGCTCGGTCGTTCGTATTTGTCGGGAAACAACTACCCTAACATTCACATCATAAGGTTCACATTTCTTTTACAAGCAAATTAGGCATGATTCAATCGAAAGACCCGATTGTTTTGAAGGTCGCGGGCCACGGGTATTTTTCGAGGGAAACTACCTAAATTGTCACAACACAAGGTTCACTTTTTTGACTGTCATGCAGTCTATCATTCCTTAACAGTCACATCATAAGGTTCACTTTTGTTTTACAAGCATCAACGCCAGAATGATCGAATCCTTGATTCGATCAGTCACGTACGGGTCGCGATCGAGTCTTTGTGATACGATCAATCACGATCGACACAGGTCTAAGTGGAACGAGCTGCGTGCGACGACCGTTGGGTCTTTGTTGAGAGCAGCGTCGTCGCTCAAATCTCTTCTTGTCTCCGCTGCGTGCCGTCGCCAGCTTGCAAGGCACAGCTCACATCTCCATTACGATCGTGCCATACAAATATGAAACATCTCCGCTCGGTGGTATTGAAGCTGAGCGAAGAAGAGACGTTCTATTGGTTGTTTAAAACACATCTCTCTTGCTCCTCGTTTGGTGGAGTCAGGCCTTTATCCTGTTTTCGAATTTTGAAGCGTACATAAGCTACCATCGACGTAAGCCACCCTACAGTGCGGCTGTGGCCCAAACCATCTTCAAAGGAGGTTAGTCCTTGTGTATAATCCAAGTCCCCATCTCGCTGCTGGAGCCAACTTTGCCATGCGTCGTCGATGCACTAGCGACGGCGGCTTTGCCTTCTGCAAGAAGAAAATGATTTTTTAGGGAATATGAATAGTTTATTTTCCTCTTCACAATAGGTTTATTTAAAATTTTGTTATTATAAGCTCGTAGAACTATATTAAACCTGTAGGTATTTTGAGAGCCTGGAGCATGCTGGTTTTAGAAAAACCTATAAGTCTCCAGGTAATCACAACATCATGTAGCCCCAACCTTTGATTTATTTAATAAAGATAACTCGTAGGTGAGCTATGCTCGGAGTTTCTGCGACAGAATCTGGAATACGGAAATCCGTAGAAGAACCAAAGTAACCGACAGCTCTCAGAGTTAGCAGGCTGAAGTGGCGATGGGCAGGCCATATAGCTCGCAGAACCGATAACCATTGGACAGTAAGGTTCTCGAGTGGCGACCGCGATGCAATGCGCAACGGAGTGTGGGAAGACCCCCCACTCGGTGGACCGACGACATCGTAGCGGTCGCAGGGAGTCGGTGGGTGAAGGCGATTCAGCAACTTTAGTGCTGTGCATCACAGTGCTGTATAAGACATTGTGTGTCACCCACGCCACCGCCGCCGTCGCCTCCGCCAAGCCGCCGCCGCCACGCCGTCGCCGCTATCCTGAAGAAGGTACGTGCATGTGTTCCTGCTCCATCTGCTGTGATTCTTTTCTTCCACTGCATTTATCACAGCAGATTCCTTCCCGAGAATATTTGCAAGGTACTTTCAACAACCGCCCTACAGTCCGCAGAATTAGATCTATCATCCGCCCCTTTTATGTGTGGTTAGCATTGAACCAGCTATAGAAATAATCCCATAAAATTTGGTTTCTCAAAACTCGAGGCGATCGTCTCGTAGGTAAATGAAGTTGTACTAATGTTACCTAGTTCGTCCACGACTACTGTCATCGAGGCCGCGTCTTGGCCGTCTGCGCCTGAGGCAGCTCGCGCTGCGCTCCCATAGCCGTCGGTGTCCCGAAGAGTTCGCTCTAGAGCCCTGTCTGCAAAAACATAGCATATACAGAGTTATTTACTACATAGCATAACATACACACAACAGATGGGAGATGGACGGAGCGCATCCTACACTGGTACCCGCGCGACGCCGATGCCCGGCGCGCGCGCGGCCGTCCCCGCCAGCGCTGGAGAGATGACGTAGAGGACGTGGCCGGCGTCACGTGGTCACGACACGCCTCAGACCGTACATTATGGAAATGGATGGAGGAGGCCTTCACCCGAAGATGGGTGTCCTAATCAGAATAATCTAAAATGAAAACCGTTTTCCTTGGTCACCGCATCACGCGTGAACGGCTGGACCGATTTCGCTAATTCTTTCTTTGTTGTGTTTGTTATTGTCAGGAGAAGGTTCTTATATATCTGCCCCAACCATAGGAAAAAAAAGTACTGGGCAACCAGAGATATCAGAACTCAAAAAATTTTATATTTAAAAAGAAAAAGCAATGTAAAAAAATAGCACTCCGGGAGTGCCGGCAGAAGTGAAAACTTACATCTTACGATCTTACGCTTTTTCGATCAGCATCACGTGACCCTGACGCGAGTTTGAAAGTTTTTACCCATACAAAAAAAGTGCTCAGCGCCACTAAAGAAGTTTTCACTTCAAAAAAATTAAGTAGGTAAGTTGTAAAGAAAACTAACTCAGTGTGACACCATCTTTTTATCTTAGGGGATCTTGAGTTCACCGGGGGATATGGATCCCCAGGGGATACAGCGGGATCCTGGTGGCCTCACTCGATTTATACTTAAGGCGGTACCCTACCTCATTATTGTGTGAAGAGGATAGGCATAGGATTTCGCGTTCACAGGAGCGGGACAGAGCAAAGCGGCGTAAGCCCAAAAATCAAGTTTTTAGTAGTTATTTGCTCCCCACAAACATTAGAATAGTTAATTGAAAAAAAGGCAACATATAAAATGTTCTTTATACTTAGTTCAATTACTATGCTTAATCTCAAGATCGTATCATTTGTGTTTATTGAGAAATTATGGTTTTAGTAAAAAATTAGAGGTAACTTTGCGATTTTTTTCTATCGAGAAAATTTTATGGAATCGTGTTTTCGAAACATATGATCGATAGAATAAGTCCTGAACTTTACCATATATAAATTTCAAAGTTAAATATTCAGTAGTTTGGAAGATATGGAGGTCCGACGGAGTTGAAAATAAGCAATTTGAGGGTAGGTACCCCCTTAAGTATAAGTAGTTTACTTACCGAACTTGACGCTAGCGCCGACAGCAACGGCGACAACGGCGAACAAAACGATCTGTAATTAATTAGTTTATTAATTTACAATGAAGTTGACTTGAAACACTTAACAATTAATTTTACAAAAGCGGTTATAAGGTAGGTACCTTCTTAGTAGCTGAAACTTGTGTTCGTACAGGCGGCCGCATCAATAGCAAAATATTTCTAATTATTAATATATATTTTAATAATATTTTATTCTGCTATTAAATTATGTTTTCAAAGGACATCATTTATGGACCTATTTTGAAAATTCTTTCGTTATTGTGTAGAGGATAGATAGATAGAATACCTATACTTTATTGCACAAAAGTTGTACATAGGCGAACATGCTAGATAGCATTCTCTACCTGCTAACCTTCGGGTAGTGTGAACAACAATTTTGTAGGTAGTGCTAGAAAATAGAACAAAGAAAAATACAATTCATAAAACGTAACATTAACATAAATACACACATAAATATAATAAAATATACTACTCAAATAAATACTTGATACATAAATAATCTTTATATATATAATTCTTCTGTGAGTGTGTATGTCACTGAACTTCTCTCAAACGACTGGACCGATTTTGATGAAATTTTTTGTGTGTGTTCAAGAGGATCTGGGAATGGTTTAGATTCACAATTTTGTCCGCTGGATAATGTTTTTTTAATTAATTTTTAATATTCTATAGAATAGCAATCTCCTTTAAACGTTTCCATAGAAACAACGCGTGCGAAGCCGCGGGCATAAACTAGTAAAATATATATCGTACCGAATTATTCCTGGGAAAGAAAGTGATTAAAGACTCTAAATCTGAAGACATAGAGCATGATCTCGGGTAGTCCCACTTTATTCCCGAGGGATTATTAGAATTTGTCACGCAAAACTTAAAATTAGGGGATTTGGAGTAGGTTTTTAGTTTATTCAAAACAATCAAATTATGCTTCACAAGCGGCACAAAACACGAAA
The DNA here is from genome assembly GCA_963564075.1 of Eupithecia subfuscata. NCBI lineage: Eukaryota > Metazoa > Arthropoda > Insecta > Lepidoptera > Geometridae > Eupithecia > Eupithecia subfuscata. The sequence continues at coordinate 8,392,826 of OY751124.1, read as the reverse complement.
TAACATTGGTAAATTAGGTATACCTAGCACTTCACATCGACTTTTTATATTGTTGCACTGCGAAATTGCATAAAGTATGACCACAGGCAGAAGCAGTATTTCGCGCTCTATTTATACATATACTTAGCATTAATAATAAGAAAAGCTCGTTTTCTATAGGAAGTATTTCGTTATTTAAATACTGCAGGTTCTGCCCATCATCAGGAACACGATCGTGAAGAAGCCATTTTGGTCATGCAGAGTTACTTTACTGGTAAACCTTGCCTTTTGGTGCGGACTTAGAATTTACACCACTCCAACTCTTCCCGCGGGTATCGTAGGAGGCGACTAAGCGATATCCACCGGAGGCAGGCAGCAGCGCCCCCTGCAGAACTTGCAGTTTTTATAGCAACTTTATGTACCTATACTCCCTAAGTGTGTTTATTTTGTACTTACCTACTGTTGTTATAAATAAATGTATTTCTTTCTTTCTTTCAGAACAATTCTAACACCGAACTCACCTACATAATAATAATAATAATAATAATAAAAAATTTATTTCTGTAACTGGCTTACAATTAGTGATTCTTTAATTGAGACCCTCATTTAAGTATAAAAAACTTGTGTTAGAGGATCTCGCTCTTCTGTAACAAACGTATAAAAATTTGCTATTTGACTGTCTGTTTTAAAATTATCATCTATAAAAATTATCATCTATAAAATGTAAATCCGTTATTGGTCGTAAGAAATACACATATTTTGAGTTTATGTGGAATAAGGACTGATTTTGTTAAATAAATAAAATAAAATAAACTGCGATCCCCAACCCGCATGCCCAGCTTGGGGATTATGGGCATTACCCCCATGAAATAAAAGCCAATAAGGTAGTGTTAGTAATAATGCATAGTTAAGTGTTAGTAATATTTAATCTAATAATGCATCTATAGTTTGAAAAGAGAAAACTCGGTGACTCATCAAGATATATTTGAAACTAGCTGCGCCCCGCGGCTTCGCCCCCGTGGAAATTTATGTTTCCAACTTTCTTAATTTTTTCTTTCATAAGAACCTTCTCCTGACAATAACAAACACAACAAAGAAAGAATTAGCGAAATCGGTCCAGGCGTTGTTGAGTTATGCGCTTACCAACACATTTTGCGATTCATTTTTATATTATAGACTACAAGAGCTACGAAGGCACCCGCTAAGAATTTTTGAAAATTCGTATTCTAAGGTAGTTAAATGGGGTCAAAGGTCATTTTTATAATAACTGGAGAACCGTAAACTGTTGGCCCGTCAAAATTTGTAGCGTAGAAAGATGACTTAAAATAAACAGACCCGTGATTCAGGGTTTTTTGAAATTCGCTCCCTAAAGGTCAACAGTGTGGAGTCAAAGTTAGGCCACTCAATGACTTATCAATAAATCTCAGGAACTAGAAAAGCTATGAGGCTGAAATTTTGCAAGAAAATTTTGTTTAGGACATAAGCACCTGACAACAGTTTTATAATAATTCACCTTCTACCTAAACTTCTATCTGCGGCTTCAAACGCGTATATATATATATATAAAATACCTACCCTTAATCTTACATTATATATTGCAATAAACATAAAGGCTTATATTATATTACTAGCTGCCGCCCGCGGCTTCCCACGCGTTGTTTCTATGGAAACGTTAAAAGGTGATTTCTATCTATCCCATGGGACAGTTCCCATGGGATAGAAATCACCTTAATAATATAAATCAATAAAATAAAAATATTAATTAGTTGTTATGGAATAAAAAGTAGCCTATGTTTGATTCCAGGATTATAATTATCTGTATACAAATTTTCAGCCCGATCTGTTCAGTAGTTTTGGCGTGAAGAGGTAACAAACATCCATCCATCTATACATCCATCCAAACTATCGCATTTATAATATTAGTGTGATGATTATATATTTACCAAGGCAGTCTTCATGGCGAGATGTTTTAGCGTATTTTCTTCAACTTCAGTGATGAATATTCGTGTGTAAAACTACAGCTGCCTTTTATACTATTCTATCGCCGTTTTCTTATCATTTTAATGAATTTTTATTTTAGAAACATCGTTTAACTATTATCTTAAGTTCCTTTTCTTAATAATTTATACAGCAACTGCCATACCTACTTATTCTACTCGTAATACTAGTTTGTACCCACAGCTTCGCACGCGTTGTTACCATGGGAATGTTTAATAATGTATTTAAGGAATTTCGAGTTGTAATTACCTAACTTGATACTACCTTCTGTCATAGGCTAAGAGAGTCCAAAGCGATTCACTGTAACCTCGCCACACAGGCTCATCAGAGACCTAGTGCGAGGGACAGAGCTCTGCTAAGGTACAGCTACATACTCTTACTAGAAAGCCGAAATATATTTATTTTTCGATTATGTTGAGTTTAGTTAAGTTGTTTGTACCTGACTTTATGATACCTATTTGATTTGTTGAATAAATTTCTTTTTTCTTTCTTTTCTATCACGAGATTAAAATTATTTTGTGGTTTTTATTTTTTCTGCCTTTAACAATGAATAAAACTATATAGCTGAAAAGTAATTTGCCGCAAATAAGGAGCCATTATCTATTAATTTTGACACGTGATCGTGACGACTCATTTTTGTATAAATAATGTCATTAATCAAAGAGTTTTGTTCTTTTACTTTCTATACCTACTTTTTCCTTCGACTGTACTTTATTAGCCTTGAACAATAGATTTTTTCGATCATTTCGAGAGCGGTACCATTTGCCGGAACAAAAATAATAAAATTAAATCAATCCGGCGAATGGGACCGCGGTCCCTTATCTAGCGGTCCCAAACGACGGAAGCCTCTTTGATTTGCATAGTTCCCTGTCCGCACGAGGCGCTGTACCAAATTCCAGAAACAGGAGATATCACGATCGCGTCTCGTATCGTCGACCGGACTCAGTGGTCTAGTCTAGACCTACATTTATGAAAAATTTCTGACCCATCCGTTCGGTAGTAAGGCGTGAAGAAGTATGGAATACAGGATTATTGATAATTTACTGACACTCACGACAACGTTGGTGAAGACGCCAGGGGCTCTGGAAAAGTAGCTAAGGTGTAAGTACTAAGCCGAAAGTATTATCAATACTTACGTTGCAACCTATACAATATTTTGTAAAAACTTATTCACTAAAAACATAAGTTATTGAATTATATTTTCCTGCTAAAACCTAACTAGAGATTCTTATAGAAAGCCGGTCCGCCTCCACTCTCAGTAAGTACCTATTGCCACGCCCTGCTAGGATACCATTGTCTCTTATACATTACTTAGATACTAAGACCTAAAAATATACACAATGATTGCAATAAATATATATGAATATGAAAAGGGGATGTTTCTGGACCCCAAGGGGAATCAGAATCAGAATCAGAATAGTACATTATGGTACTAGTGTGTAACATTGGTGATTACCGCCGAGGCGCCATTGAGACCCGAGCCGTAGGCGACGGTCTTAAGAGAGCCGAGGACGGTAATCATCAATACAACACGTGTATTATACGACGTTTTTCATCACACTTGTTAATAAAATAACAATAAAAACTCATTTCATTTAGTAGATAAAAATTAATCAGTTTTCCTATGCACGCGCATTGCGATCGGCCACAGACTAAAGGGATGAGGTTTTTTTTTATTTGCCGCGCATAGGGTTTGCGCCTATTCTGCCACGTACAAAATGGGGAATTTAAAGTTTCCTTTTATTACAGAGAAAAAAAAAGTTATATTTGAGTGAAAGTTTTATTTATTAAACACGTTCGAGTTAAAATTATCTATTTAAATAAGAAGTTACATGAAATGAGCAAGCAATAGGAACATTAATTTATTTGTTCTATTGAACACGATCTTTTTTTTGAATAATAACTTTTTTAAGAACAAAGCAACTCAACCAATAAAATTTAAAAAAAAATCTATAACTCACTAGTGAGTTATAGCAATGAAAAAGTCACAGTTTGATTATGGGTGTCATTCTGTGCCTAATTGCGGTGACCACTTAATGAGCAAGTGTGTTGAAAATATATTTATTGTTAACTGTTGTACAAAACAAATAAACGGAGGGATAAACTTTTGTTATAATTTTTTTTGAATTTCGAACATATTATATTAATTTTTTTAAATTAAGAAAAACTTATTCACAAAGAAAATTATATTAGTATTTACAATTGAAACAATTGAGCTAACTGCCGACTGTTGCAAACAGTCTACAGATAGCTCAACTGATCCATATCAACACCAGTCGGAAGCGTCCCCAAGACGCTGGCTGCATTGCCACGCTGTATGGCAATGCTGATAGGTACATTAAAATAATAATTAAATTAAGAGACTTTTGCTCAGATTAGTGTTCTTTTACGTGTAATTTTACATTTTTATTATTGTTTAGAAATTTTAAAGGATTTAGTTACCTTCATCATAATATTTCTTAAAACACTAGATTTTCTAAAAAAAAAATACTTGTGAAATATTTTATATCTAGCTTTGTATTTTCATGTTCATCTATTAGGTATGCCATCTATGCCTTAATTTTATCTAAAGTCCTTCATACGTGCAAATTTTCAGCCCAATCTATTCTGTAGTTTTTGCTGGCGTGTTTTACCGTAACAAAGCGAATACCAACAAACACATTTGCATACAAATTTAGACTTTTAGAAGACACTCCCATGAGAGATGTCCGTGCAAATCTCAGTTCCCCCATTTATAATTAGAATTAGAAAGGTCCTGTTTTGTATTTTGCAGAATCATACTAGAGACTCGGTTTGGTTACCTAGTTTACCCACGAAGAAATACCTATTGGTTGGACCATCCACCAAGCTGGGAAAACCTGTGCTAACCACCAATTGTTGAGAAGATATAAAAATAGACTCGTGGGAAAAGTGTTTTTTATTACAAACATAAAATAAATCACAAAAACATTAAATAACTTCAAAAACAGTTTAACAGACACAAAATAAAATTAAGAAAATACATAAAGAAATAAAAAAATTACGTACATACATAAGGTAATGTTATGGAGATATGACTCATGAATAGTATAATAATTTAATTAATTAATAATGTTGGACAACTCGCACACCATTATCTAGCCCCCCAACCTAAGCAGAGCTTGTGTTATGGGTACTAGATGACAGATATACTTAATAAAATACATTACATACGTAGATGTTTAATAATTTTTTTGTTTGATCAACAAAGGATAGTAAGCCGGCCCGTCATGGTATGGTAAATATCACATAGAATACCTCCATAACTACGTGTTATAAAAACAATTTAGTTTCAAACATTTCGTAAAATAATTTTTTTACAATAGGAAGGCAAGGTATTCGCCGCCCTGTAGGCCGCCCTGATCGAAAGTTCAATCACTTAAAATACATATGGCTGGGAAAAGGGCAATGAATACCACAGCATTTAGAACACCTCTTCATTTCTTCATTCCTATTCCTGAAGTTACCGCAACATGAAAAGCCCTCAGGCTTGGTACGTTTACCAAACGGCTGTACTCTAGCGCAGTCTTCGAGTTTTTGTCTCCAGCAGTCGTGATCTCCGCGAAACTTTCTGTAAGGCCTCTTGTCAGCAACGCCTAGCATGGTCTTAGCGCAGTAACCTCTGCAGTGCAGTTCTTCCGAAAGGATCTCGGCTCTGTGGTACGACGTTGGTGGTGTTTCTGGAGAGGGTTGACTCGTGCCGAAGGGGCAAGGAGAACATGGCTCATGATCGTCAGGCATCCTTCTAGAAGGTCTTCGCTGTGATAATTCAGGCGATGGAGGCGAAGGTCCTTCTTCGTACCCAGTAGCTTGATATTGATACGAAGCAGGTCTGTTTTCACTACGACAAGGACCAGCTTCAAGGGTGTGCTGGGATAGGGCCGTATGCTTTGGTGAGCCGAGACGGGCGTTTGAACTAGAAGGCGAGTTGAGTCTGTGTGGCATAACGCAGGATCCGGGCGTGGGGGTGTAAATCGGAGAGTTCATGGAGCATGGTGAAATGGGAGAGCGAGGGGAATAACTGTGGGAGAAACGGGAAGAAGTGGGGGAGCGAGGGCGAGAAATGGGGGAGTGACGGGAAGAAATGGGTGAGCAAGCGGAAAAAATGGGAGACAAAGGTGGATATTCCCGGGAGCAAGGGCTATAAGACTCTACAAACTGACTAGAAGCCGTATCCCAGTAATACTCTTTGACAATAAGACGTGGAACTACTTCTGCTTGATTTCCAGCCTCTTGTATAAGGTGGCCTTTTTTCTCACATAGTGGGGTCGCTGTTTGGCTGCCTGTATCTTTTTGCTGAGTTATTTTCGCCCTTCCTCTAATCTGTTCTAGATGTTGCACATCTTCTATGTTGAGTATGCCATAGTTACAGGGTAACTTACAACGTTCTTTGCATGATACGCTCTCGTTTAATGTCTCATCTAAAAATTCCGCATCGATACTTCTTCTCATATCGGCATTGACTCTTCTAATCTCCCTTGTCTTACCCAAGTTATCTACTAGTTTTTTAGCATATGTATTTTTTATATTTCCATCCAGCTGTTTAGGCATTTTATCCATCCATTGTAAAATAGCTTTTGTCAATATGTCGTCAAAGTCTGTATTATGTTCTAATTCATTTCGCTTTTCTATATAGCGTATTTTTTTGGCGAGTACAGCTGCCAATTTGTCAACTTTTAACTTTTCATCTCCTGCTATCCTTAAAGGTAGTTCTTTAATCCATTTGTTTATTTCTTCTCTGACTTTTGCTAATTCGACTTCTGGAATTAATGTCTCATCTTTAGGGATTGGGACAGCTTTAAGAGCCTGGTAAAGATTTTCGTTTAATTTTGCAGTATCAAGTGGCACATTTTCATGGTTTTGCAGGTAGTCGTCGCAAAATTTTGATAATTCCTTTTTAATATTTCTTTTATAATTTTGTTTCTGTTCTTTGTTATCGCCGACGTAGTGAAGATTAATAAAAGTATCTACTAGAATATCCTTGACAGCTTCAAAAGCGGCCTTTTCTTCAGCACTCAGTGTTTGAAATGGTACGTTCTTTGATATAGTATCACGAAGTTGATGTTTATAAGTTTGTCCTGCAATTTCTTCTTGGGTTTTCTGTCTAGCTTCCTTTACCTTCTTCAATAACTTCTTTTTGAGAGCAGGCATGTTTATCTTGTCGTCGCCGCTAAGCATATCTGCAAGCAAATTATCGAGTTCATCTTCAAACATTTGATTATAAAGAAATTCATCGTTAAACACTTCCGGGTTCATGTTAAGTTCGCCAATTTTATTTATTAGTTTACTAGCTATTTCCTTTTTTGTTATTTCTTGTCTTGATTGTGGATACGTTGATTTAAATGGTAGTTTTTCGCACCAATTTTCTATGTCATCAAATAAAATATCAGCAGCTTTTTTACTAACTTTACTTTTAAATTCAGATTCCTTAATGGGAACAATTAAAAGTTTTCTGAACAAATTTTCTACTATATCGTGCATTAACTTCTGATTCTTCTTCGTGGATTCTTCAATCGGAAAGTTTAGTAGATTCTTATGAATAAATTTTTTAATCTTTTCATCGTCGTTTGGGTCTTCTTTTCGCATTTTTTCGAGTTTGGACGCAAAGTCTTTTTTTAGTTTTTCAAACTCCATTTCTTCAAAAGATTTCAACCTTTTAATGGGTAAATTACCCATCCAATCATCTAAAACAGCCTGTAATGGATCAGTGAAAGTTTCCTGACGATCGGAAATATCCCGAAATAGTTGTAATTCGTTAAGGTTTTCCAACAAACCTGCAGCGGTGTTTCGAAGGAAAGTTTCATCAGATTTAAGTTCAGCTTCAATCGGGGATTTTTTCAATTGCTTCACTATTTCTTCTATAAAAAGTTTCTCTGCTTCTACAGCCGTCGGAGCATTTTCGATGATGTACGTAATCGCTGAGACTAGTCTTGGTATCATATTTTGTAGATCACGCTTGTCTTTACTATTTTTTCTTTGATACAGGGGTAAACTTTTCAGCCAATCTTGAACACCTCCTTTCAAATTTTCTTTTATAAACTCGTTACTATCTTGCACTGGTATGGAAGTCGATTGGTAGGCTTCATCAATATGACTTGGCATCTGCGATGTGGTATCTTTCTGTGCGGTCGTTCCAAGTTCTGGTTTCTTTAAATTCTCTATTTGTTCCATTAAGTCATCAACACTTTGAACAACCAATGACAAATCATTACCGCTTAGCGTTCGGTTTACCATTGTATACAATTTATGCCTTAAACGCGCGAGATCTTCTTCATTTGAGGTTTTTACTTCTGGATTAAGTTGAAAATACTTGTGTCTATTGATAATATCTGCAGCTACTTCTCTAGCCAATTTATTTTTAAACGTACTATCTAACTTTGGCATTAGCTCTTCCATCCACGCTTTTAAGATATCTAGTAGTTGATTCAGGTATTGAGATTGAGCGTTTTCAACTGAGTCCTCTTCATAATTTATTGATGAATTATGAAAGTTCTGCCCATGAGGTAAAAGTCCTCCTTTCTTGGGAGTTGAAGTTTGAAAGCCGATATTTAAAATACGATCTGCCAATAACTTAGTCAATTCAACCGTAGGTGTATTTGTTTTTAACCGTATATCGTTAAAAAAATCTAGTATATGGTCAAGTGCAGCTTTTTTTTTATCCTTGACCGTTGGATCAGATATGATTTCGCCTAAGATCCCTGCCAGTTTACTTAACTTTTCTTCAATTATTTTTCTAGTTTCAGGGCTATCGTCTTTTGTAAGATCATTTACAAACTCTGCGATTTCTTTTTCCGCTATCTCTACAAAATTTTCTCTTTGCATAGGTGTTAATTCTTTTGGGACTACGGTACTCCTCCTTTTTGTTAATACTACAGAATCCTGTGATCTTAGTGTTAAGTTTTTATTTATTAGTAACATTTCGGCCATATAGTTTGCGTCTGTGGGTGATAAACCAGCTTCTTGTAAAATTGTACTAAGATCGTGTTTGGTTTTTTCAGTAGACACAGTACCAGCGTCTAGATCAGTCAAACACTTTACTAAATCTGTTTTTAAATAAGGATGAATGTCAAATTCTTTTATAATATCATGTATGTTGCCTTGGTCAATGCTTCTTGAATATTGTGTTTGATCCGTGGAAGTTTTGGGGATACGCATGGTTTTTACTCTGTTGTTTATAACAGATGCAATGTTAGATGCATCTTCATCAGACATTTTGGCAGCTTTCATCAAAAGGTTTTTAATATCTTTCTCGGCATTGTTATTTTGATCGAGCAAGTTATTAAAATTCTCGGTCAAAATGTTAGCCATGTCTTTTTTTAACTCTGTTTGTTTACTTTCACTAATATTTAAAGTTAAATCTTTAGTCAAACCAGAGATTTCTTTAAGTATTGATTGGTGACGAAATGCACTTAAAATGTTTGAGGTCAGCTCATTTTCATATTGTTTGCCCAAACTGGATTTTCGGTCAGCTTTCGGATCATTCGAAAGGGTTTTAGTCGTTTGATTTCTTTTGACCACTGATTCTCCGTCTGTTGTTTCATCATCTGAAGTTCTGCTCGATCCTTGCATCTTTTTATTTAAGCTTTCGCCCTTTGAGTTTTTACTTTTTTTTTTTGCTCTGTCAACTTTTTCTTTTAAGAATTCTTGATCACGATTTTCATGCTGTTTTAAACTGGGTTTTCGATAAGTTGTTTTCTTATCTGTCGAACGGTTTTTAGAATATTTTTCTCCTATTGTTTCATCATCTGAAGTCCCACTGGATTTAACTTCTTGCTTCTTTTTATTTGAATACTTATTATCACCCTTAGATTTTCTTTTTTTTGACTTTGGTATGTCTCTATTCTGTTCACCCAAACTTAAAATATCTTTCATAAGTTTTTTAGCAAGATTATCTTTTTTGACGACTGTTTCACCTTCATTAGTTAAATAATTATAAAACTTCTGAATTTCTTCCGCTATTTCGTCATCACCAGCTTCAATTGATAAAAGTTCTTGCAGCTTTTTAGCCAAGTCTTTAACCGGGCCTTTGTACTTTTCTATGTGTTCTTCGGGTTTGTCAACAACCTCCGTTAGCCATTCCGAAGTACGATCTTCATACTGCTCTAGCAAGCTGGGTTTCTCATTAGATTCTTTAAGATCTTTCACAAGTTTTTTTGCCAGTTTGTCTTTGTTGTCGATTTTTTCTCCTTGTTCAGTAAAATAGTCGAGGAAATTTTGAATTTCTTCCGCAATTTCATCTTCACCAGCTCCTCTGGTCTGTAATTTTTGCAGTTTTTTAGCAAAGTCTTGTATCGGGCCTTTGTATTTTTCTATGTGTTCTTCGGGTATGTTAACAACGTCCGTTAGCCATTCTGAAGTACAAGCTTCATACTGCTCTAGCGAACTGGGTCTTTCACTAGTTTTTTTCAGATCTTTTTCTTCTGGAATTTCATCTTCTGTAGGTTCTTTGGACTGCAAATTTTTAGCAAAGTCTTTTACCGGACCTTTGTATTTTTCTATGTGTTCTTCGGGTATATCAACAGCCTCCTTTAGCCATTTTGAAGTACGATCTTCATATTGCTCTAACGAACTGGGTCTTTTACTAGTTTTTTTAAGATCTTTCACAAGTTTTCTTACCAGTTCATCTTTGTTGTCGATTGTTTCTCCTTGTTCAGTAAAATAGTCGAGGAAATTTTGAATTTCTTCTGCAATCTCATCTTCTTCAGCTCCTCTGAACTGTAATTTTTGCAGTTTCTTAGCAAAGTCTTGTACCGGGCCTTTGTATTTTTCTATGATCTCTTCGGGTAAGTCAACAACGTCCGTTAGCCATTCTGAAATACGAGCTTCATAATGCTCTAGTGGACTGGGTCTTTCATTAGTTTTCTTCAGATCTTTTTCTTCTGGAATTTCATCTGCTGCAGCTTCTCTTTTTTTAGCAAAGTCTTTTACCGGACCTTTGTATTTTTCTATGTGTTCTTCGGGTATATCAACAGCCTCCTTTAGCCATTTTGAAGTACGATCTTCATATTGCTCTAACGAACTGGGTCTTTTACTAGTTTTTTTAAGATCTTTCACAAGTTTTCTTACCAGTTTGTCTTTGTTGTCGATTGTTTCTCCTTGTTCAGTAAAATAGTCGAGGAAATTTTGAATTTCTTCTGCAATCTCATCTTCTTCAGCTCCTCTGAACTGTAATTTTTGCAGTTTTTTAGCAAAGTCTTGTATCGGGCCTTTGTATTTTTCTATGTGTTCTTCGGATAAGTCAACAACGTCCGTTAGCCATTCTGAAATACGGGCTTCATAATGCTCTAGTGGACTGGGTCTTTTATTAGTTTTTTTCAGATCTTTTTCTTCTGGAATTTCATCAGCTGCAGCTTCTCTTTTTTTAGCAAAGTCTTTTACCGGACCTTTGTATTTTTCTATGTGTTCTTCGGGTATATCAACAGCCTCCGTTAGCCATTTTGAAGTACGATCTTCATACTGCTCTAGCGAACTGGGTCTTTTATTAGTTTTCTTAAGATCGTTCACAAATTTTTTTGCTAGTTTGTCTTTGTTGTTGATTGTTTGTCCTTGTTCAGTAAAATAGTCGAGAAAATTCACTATTTCTTCTTCAATTTCATCTTCACCAGCTCCTCTGGACAGTAAATTTTGCAGTTTCTTAGAAAAGTCTTTTACCGGACTTTTATATTTTTTTATTTGTTCTTCAGGTATGTGAACAACGTCCGTTAGCCATTTTGAAGTACGATCTTCATATTGCTCTAACGAACTGAGTCTTTTATTAGTTTTTTTAAGATCTTTTTCTTCTGGAATTTCATCTGCTGCAGCTCCTCTGGACTGTAGTTTTTGCAGTTTTTTAGCAAAGTCTTTTACCGGAACTTTGTATTTTTCTATATGTTCTTCGGGTATATCAACAGCTTCCGTTAGCCATTCTGAAGTACGATTTTCATACTGCTCTAGCGAACTGGGTCTTTTATTAGTTTTCTTAAGATTGTTCACAAATTTTTTTGCTAGTTTGTCTTTGTTGTCGATTGTTTGTCCTTTTTCAGTAAAATAGTCGAGAAAATTCACGATTTCTGCTGCAATTTCATCTTCACCAGCTTCTCTGGACAGTAACTTTTGCAGTTTCTTAACAAAGTCTTTTACCGGACCTTTGTATTTTTTTATGTGTTCTTCGGGTATGTCAACAACGTCCGTTAGCCATTTTGAAGTACGATCTTCATATTGCTCTAACGAACTGGGTCTTTCACTAGTTTTTTTCAGATATTTTTCTTCTGGAATTTTATCTTCTGCAGCTTCTCTGGACTGTAATTTTTTAGCAAAGTCTTTTACCGGACCTTTGTATTTTTCTATGTGTTCTTCGGGTTTATTAACAGCCTCCGTTAGCCATTTTGAAGTACGATCTTCATACTGCTCTAGCAAACTGGGTCTTTCATTCGTTTTCTTAAGATCGTTCACAAATTTTTTTGCTAGTTTGTCTTTGTTGTCGATTGTTTGTCCTTGTTCAGTAAAATAGTCGAGAAAATTCACGATTTCTTCTTCAATTTCATCTTCACCAGCTCCTCTAGACAGTAACTTTTGCAATTTTTTAGCAAAGTCTTTTAACGGACCTTTGTATTTTTTTACGTGTTCTTCGGGTATGTTAACGACGTCCGTCAGCCATTCTGAAGTACGATCTTCATACTGCTCTAGCGAACTGGGTCTTTCATTAGTTTTCTTAAGATCTTCCAGAAGTTTTTTTGCCAGTTTGTCTTTGTTGACGATTGTTTGTCCTTGTTCAGCAAAATAGTCGAGGAAATTCATGATTTCTTCTGCTGTTTTGTCATCTCCACTTGATTGTAGTTCCTGCAGTTTTTTAGCCAAGTTGTTTACGGGATCTTCATATTTTTTTCTACTTTCTTCTGGAATGACAACATTATTTGCCAACCAATTCCAAATTAAATCTACGTAGTCTTCTTGATTTGCTAAAGAACGATCCCGTCTCTTAGGTTTAAATTTTTCTTGGGTTTTCAATTTTTTTACCAACTCATCAGCTAGGGTGGCCTTAGTTCGAGTACCCAATTTGTTCCCGTCACTTGTGATTTTCTCTATCCAATCATCTATGGCCTCTCGCACTACTTCTTGATAGTTATCATCATCCAGTTCGCGATTTAAAATTTGCCTTATTGTTTTTGCTAATTTATTAGAATCCATTATATTATTTTTACCATTTGATAATTCAGGTGTGTTATCCATCCATTTCTTGATTTCTTTTTGAAGAACTACATCTGCAGCGACACTTGCTAAATCATCTGCTAATTTACCGGACACCTTTTCAATAACTTTGGTTTTATTAAATATCGGTAAGTCTTGTAACATATCTTTTATTTCAGTCTCCATATCCTCCGGTCTATCAGCTAACGGCTTCAAACGCTTAACAATATTATTAACTACTTCACCCGTATCGATTTTATCCGTAAACTCCAATCCTTTTATTAATTTAGAAACAATATCTGACATTTTATCCACAATGTTGCTCAGATTCCCGACCAGTTCATCAGTAATTTGATTTTTAAATGTTTCCTGGTCCTTCTTACCTCCTGGGTACCATATCGGAAGTTGCTCTATGCATTCCTCTATTAGCTTTCTTGCATTAATTTCGAAATCTGGATCCCCTATCATCCGCTTTAGGTTATTAACTAGATCCATGATCATTTCTTCCCTTATGACTTTGTCTTCGCGTGCTTCGTCGGCGTAGACAGGTAAGTTTTTGACCCAGTTAAAAGTTTCTTCAGCTATTTTGGTTCCAAGTTTCATTTCTTCGGGGTCTTTTGAAGTGTAAGTGCAGATACAAGGCCATCGTTTCTTTTTACAAGAACAATTCACCGGAACGCGCCAGGAACTCTAAAATGAGATAAAAAAGTAATTAATATCGTTCATTGTACCTTATATTTTATGATGGATTGTCTTAGCCAAGTAATGACCGGTGATACACCATTCACAGCGAGCATGATAGCTACCTTACGCCTTGTGCTAAAATCCGCCTCGTTGCTCGTGACTTCTTTCCCCGTACCTACTGGCTGCACGAACGTTTGCCCCGTTACCTTACGCCTCATAACGCCGATTAGGCAGTTGTCCCACCGGCAACGATGAACGAGTAGCGAGCAAAGCTTGAATGTAGAAACGAGTCGTCGGCGTCGTGCCGCGGGGAGCGAGTGCGTAGTTCCGATAGTTGTGTAGCTCGGCTATAAGCGAGTGTGCGAGTAAGACGAGCGATTACTCGCATTACTCGCTCGCGGCGGTCAAACGACAGTGGAATAGGAGAACATACTAGGTACTAGAGAAATGACCGCTGGTTGCTGGTGTGAACAGTCAGCGATCAACTATTTGTATATGCATCTCTTTTGTTTACACGGAATGTATATCTATTTTACGTTTCTTGAGCGAGAAAATAGCTGATATTTAGTCGTTTTCTCGCTGGCGGTGGGACAACTACCTTAGTACCCATAGCCATCTTTCAGCAATCTCATGTAGAAAAATATTTAGGTTTGTGGATCGATGACAAGCTGACTTGGAAATACCATATTGAACACGTAAAAACAAAACTAAAATCCTTACTAGGAGCCCTATACAAAGTTTCAAAATGTATACCAAAAACAGTACGTAACATTATTTACAATTCTCTCGCTAAATCACATATAGAGTATTTGATAGAAATTTGGGGAACGTCTGCTACTGCAAATTTAACACCCCTTCAAAGAACCCAAAACAAAGTAATTAAAGTATTATACCATTATGACTATTTTACGCCGACTAAGGAATTATACAGTAAAACAAATATTTTCAATATAGAGAAACTTTACATTTATAATACATGCATTTTAATAAAAAAAATTACTTCAAACTCCATTCAATCAAACATTAAATTAAGCCTTAAAGAAAATAAATACCATTTCAGAAATAAAATAAAATTACAAGTAGCTAAAACACGAACTAATTATGGTAAAAAAACAATATTATCAGAGGGAGCTACATTATTTAACAATCTGCCAAACAACATAAAAGAATGTGTTAATCTAAATGCCTTTAAAAATAAACTTAAATTACATGTACATACTCTGTAACAAAACACGAATAAAAATACTTACCTATTTAATATTTAGAAACAAAAAAAAAAGACATACCTATTTCATAACTAAGTTCCTAGTTCCTACTAGTTGTTATAATGTTTAGTATTTATATAATATCACTACATAAAAATATTTCGATATACATTATTTTAGTTATAGAAAATATTTAGTTTTAACTTATTTTAGGTTCCAGAGGTTAGTTTAAATATTTTTAAACCTAGATTAATTTATTCTTATGTATCTCATTTTAAGTAAACCCTGTGTTTGTATGAGAATAAAGTTCTTTAAACCTATCTTTAGCTGTTGGTATTATTAGAGTAGGTTAAAGTGTCAATGGTGAACAATTATTACACATACATATTGTTTAATTTGTTTTAATTTGTTTTAATTTAATTTTATAGAATTTAAATTAAATTAAATGTAGTAGTTAGGCTATGGATTTTTGTATGGAGAACGAATGGTCGAGTCTAAAGGTCGTAGCACACGTATTAACTCAGAAAGGGATCGTCACCGTATCAACTCGAGCCGTTCAGTATTAGTTATATGAAACTCCCTACTGCAATGCACACTAATCAGAATCGTAACGTAATCGCCTCGCCTCGGGACAAGCTCACGAACCGCGGTGCGGTGCGTGCTCGACTTGCCGTTCCCGCGCTTACGGCTCTCCGTACCCTAGCTTACGGCTCTCCGTACCTTAGCTTACGTCTCTTTGTCCACGCCTCCCGCGGTCTGCGTTGCCGAACGTTCGGATTCAAAATGATTGTACTAGCCGTCAGCCAGCGGTTGGCGAGCCGTAAGCGCGGCGTCGCCTAGCCGTAGCCGAGTCCACGTATCGGAGGCTCGGAGCTTCTGATCCGCTTTGGTTTCGTGCTTACGTTAGGTTGACGATTATTTGACGGGGACGCGAAAGGCGATACGGTTAAGATCCCTTTCCGAGTTGATACGTGTGCTACGACCTTAAATGGCACATGTATGTGCCATTATGCACGCCGCGCGTATGTCGTTCGTACCTATCATTTGGACCGCAATAAAACGCCTCACGGCGGGTGAGGAAGCTAGCTGAGGCAAAGAGTATCCATTCTATATGTTAGTATTATTTATTATATATTCTCTGCCTTTACCCTGTTATGGTGGGTAGGTAAGGTAGTGTCCGGCATGTTGTTAAAAGTTACACCTATTCCTCAACAGGCACCCGATATTCATCGGATTGTCTTAGTTTTTATTGTTATTACTCTAAAAATAGGTAGCTTGAAAGATTCTACATAACCTAATTGCACGAAAACGAATCAGAAACAACTTTCGTTTTCGTTTCGTTTTCGTTACTGGTTCACTGCGTGAACTGAATGTTCTGCTCATTATCACGAACACGTTCGCGAAGACGCTGAGTCTTTATTCCTAAAATTTTATGTAAATCACCTCCCATAATCTATGCTATACCTACTACCTAATAATACCTCTTATTGAACCAGGTGAGAACTCTGTGTCTAGTTAAACCTAACATAGACTTTACGCGCGCCCCTGCGGGTCGCACCGCCGAGGTTGGGCAGTGAATGCGATACAATACACTAACACTTTCATGGCCCAAGACGCAGACGAGCCTCTCGACCCTCGTGTGGCGGCCCCTGCGGGTCGCACCGCCGAGGCTGGGCAGTGAATGCGTAAAGGCACTTCTAACCGAAATATTACCGTTTTGCACAAAAACAAAACGGATATTATGTGAGTGGAGAAACGGACAGCATGGTTTGAAGAATTGCAATTTGAAATATGGATGTATTTATGTGCTTTTATCGTCTTTTTGTAGTCATGCTGTGTGTTTTTCCGTCAAAGTCATAGCAGCAAGTCCCTGTCATTGTGACCTCTACAGTAACTGTCAATGTCAACTCATAGTGTCATCAACACCAGCAAGTACCTTGCTGATGCTGTCCGTTTCTCCACTCACATAATATCCGTTTTGTTTTTGTGCAAAACGGTAATATTATATGTGTTTCGAAACGGACAGCATGGTTTGAAGACCTGTTTGTTATCTGCTGGTGAAAGACGGACAAACGCTATGTGAAAATAAAATGTATGACATGTAACTAAGTAGGTACTTACATGTAATACATAAATAACAGTCAAACAAGTCAAAGATCTTAGGACTTATCTTCTAAGACTTTAAAGTTGTGTAAAACAAAATATTGAGTGTTTATCAAATCTAATTGATCAGAAATCAACGATACTTAGCATCACACAAAGTGCCCCTGAAGCACATATAGGTACACATGGATCTGGATAGTGGCAGCCGGCGACGCCGTTCTGCAGTTGTATTGTGCGCCGTCATGCAGGTCACTTCGTTGGGGCTTAGGTCTGGATAGTGGCAGCCGGTGACGCCGCAGTTCTGTCGCTGTACAGCAGATCGCTTCGTGGGGCCGGACAATGTTTAAAACTGTCATAAACTGGGTAAAAGGCAGTGATCTAAGTATGAAAATATTGTATGTATAGGTAATATAGGTATTTCATTATTTAAATGAGTAAAGTTCTGGTTTCTATTTGAAACTTTACTATGAACCATTTAGATTCATCAATTTATTAAATAGGATTATGGTATTCATAAAATCTTGCTGATCAGAAATTACTGCTCTAAAATGCAAGGTCTAATATTTCAATGAGTGGAGTTCTGCTTAGTAGAATATTTTCAGTTTGAATGTGATAGTTTTAATTTTATTTAATTCAGGATTTATTTGTTGATCACATGCTTGGTAATGTGCTCATTTTTAGAATTAATAAATTTAATTGATCTTGCTATTATGAGATCTGGGATTCACATGAACATAGGTACCTACTTCTTATGTATATCCTTAATTAACTGTCCATAATTGAATTTAGTTCAAATAGGACTTTTAACATTACAAATATAAAATAAAATATGTTATGGTATGGATAACTTATTTACAAGGGGTTATTTCGCTATAACCCTTGCTGTGTAATTATAGGTATTTGTATGTAATATAAAGATGGTAGTTAATGATATCTACATATAGCTTGTTAGTTCTCTGAACTGAACAACATAAGTACTTGAATCAGGTCCAGTTGCAGAAAACACCAAAACAGGTGTCTGCTTGGGTATGTTATTGTTTTCATGAAAAATACTTGGTTATGAATCCACTGACACCATAACTCCATGGTGTTCCCGCTAGACGATATATATTTAATTGCGGAGAACCCTGTCATATCCGACGGTAAAGGGTAATGGTACCTTGGTTGGTGATAATGATGGACAATCTGATACAGGACAGTGGGTGACGTGCCTAGTCTTACCACTCGTCTACTTCACCGTACCGTTTCTCCCCCCCCCCCCCCCCCCACTTTTTTACCAAAAGTTCCAGTGTCTCCATCTGAGGAGGGACTTCACTGGGGAGAGAACATTAAAGGAGCTCAGACAGAACCTCAATACAAGATTTAAAATGTATAAGCCAGAAGCATTATCATATTTATCATAGATTGTGTGCTATCTTCTCAGGCTCGAATATATTGGCAAAATGTCAGGCACTTTGTTGGGGCGTCCATCGCCTAGTATGTATGCCCCATCATCCGGATACAGTCTCCGAGGGCGACGTGTATATTCAGACAAAACTGATCACACTTCGACTGAAGGTGTTATAAAAGTCGACCTGACCTTGTTATAGCGAGGTATCGCTTTTAAGACCAAGTGCCAACAGGGCCTATAGCCAGCTGTGGACTAATATAGGCTGATGATGATCGAGCCATTCGAGCCATTGAAGGCGTAGCGAAAAATGCCATCCGTACCTCCTCAGTACTGGAGTTAACATTGTCATTTCCCCTCTGCTAGTTTGCCTCCGAGGCCAAAGGTATTAAGAGCCATTCGCGCCTTTGAAGGCTAAACGAAAAATCGCATCCGTATCTCCTCCGCACTGGAGTTAATATTGTTAGTATCCATCTGCTAGTTTAACCTATCAGGTTTAGCAACGGGGCACCAGAGTCGCCACCTCTGCGGGTCACACCGCAGAGTCTAGGCCATGGATGGGGTAACACTCATACTCATAAATTTATTCGCCATAGGAGCACAAGGCACACTTGGTTAATATGAGAAGAAATATAATAATGAGAAGTATTGTACTATTTTACTGTAATAGCCTTCATTTCATGTCTATAATGCCACGCCCCATGTTCCGGATACAGCTTCCGCAGCCGGGGGCAATAAGTACCGTTCCGATACTCTGTTCAGATTATTTGGCTGGCAGACGGCCATGCCGTTATACCTCCCCGAGAGGCATGCTGCCGTAGTAGTGTCCTGAATCGTCGTCAAGACAGCTCCAGTAACATCATCGCCTAGCCCAAGTAAGCATGCGATGGCCCCTAATTTAGGATATAGCCTCCGAGGCCAGGGGCAATAAGTACCATACCGGTATTATGTTGATTATTTGACTGTTAGTTGGCCAAACTATAACATAACTCTCTCATGAACATCACCATTATTAGTTCCAGTTACATTGTTTCTGACGACAGGATAAAGTTTCCCTTATATTATACATAAAATAATAAGTTTCGTTTACCGGTATGAAATGGTATAGTCCCACATATTGGCTTGAGTGTCAGATATTTGATAGGGTCACTGCCCACCTGACTGGAACCTCTCGTTCAAATGAGTGCATCCGATGCATCTCGTCAAAATGTGGATCACATCCGAGTGAAACCAACTGTGAAGGTTTGGTTATCTATGAGGTTTCAAAGTATTTATTGTAAACCAAATAATTATGTAATGATCCTCTGCTACTTAATTAACAAAGCTAAGAAAAAACTGAGCTCTTGTGACTTACACACTCTTGAATATTGTAATAAAAATTTAATATACCAGATTCTGATGGTGTGTTGGTGTGCACTAACCTTCACCTGAAGTGAGTTGCACTAACTCAAACAAAATAGCAGTAGGAAATTGTCTTGATCATTTTTAGTTTGTTGCAGAGAATTTAATTTTTATTATTTCAGACTTTGGGTCTAAATGATGTTCAGAATAATGCGGGGTCAATAAAAGAAATAATTTTAGGTACTTACTATTAAATAAAGTTGTTCTATAAAAGCCATAGGTAACAACTGTGGAAATAACCTATGATTCTGGGAATGTGAAACTAGGTTCAATATGACATGTGATGTTCATTCCAACTGGTGTCATCAGATCTTGGAAGTAAATCATGTTTTAGATAGGTACTTCAAAATGTCGGAGATCACCATGACAATGATCTAGAGCATATTCAGTTTCAATACAATGAAAGTAACATAATGAGAGACTACAAAGTATTTTTATGTTTGGCACCTTACTCCGAGTAAGTGTTAAACATACCTGCAGGTAATTTTATTTACAAGCTGTAATGTGAAAGGTCAATTTGCAGAACCTTTTAACTTATTAGTTATAAGGTTAGGTTAAGGTAGGTACTGTTCTTTAAATAATTTAAGCAAAAGAAAGCTATAATTATATACCTACTTAGGGCATTTTCTTATTATTATATTTAACTTCCAATACAATATAGATTAGTTAGTCAAAAATCAGCTCTTGTTCTGATATACTCTCTGTACTCTGTCTGCCAGTAACAATGAAATAAGTACCTAGCTAAATTCTGATTGTTCAAAATAAAGTGGTGATTCTGCCCCGAACAGTACAAACCGAACCTGGGAACTTATTATTATGATTATTATTATTGTGCTAAGGTTTAAATCTTTTCTGTGAAAAAACCGGTAAAAAACAAAGCACATGGGCCTAAGGCAAGTGCACTTCAGGTGCTAGGTCGTTCATTTTGCAGGATTTTTCTGACAATCCTACAAGTGTTTAGTATGACAGCTTTTTGCATTAATGTGTCAACTTTTTATTTACCAAACCAGGTAGGTAGGTACTACCAGGTAGCCTACGAAGATTTCGATCTGTTATTTATGTAGGCATTTGCCCTGCCCTGCCAAACTTTGGTGTCAATGATGTTTTTATTTCAAACAATTAGTTCATACCTATTACATGCACATAACTCTGTTTATAATAGTAGTTTACTAATTCATCATCTTTTCATCAAAAGTATGTTTGTAACACTCAATTAGAGATTGCAAAATGATTTAACATGATCTAGGGTGCTAAAAGGTGGCACCGCACCTTCCGTCTATAGGTTATGTACTTCAACCTGGGTTATTATCGCAATAACTTGATAAGACAAGCTGTACTAAAGGATCACACTCGTGTGTGTACCGCCGGCCTGATGGTACCGGCGACATAACTATACAAAGTATTACCATCCGATGGGAACTTTGTGCCAGGCTCGTTATTATGAGTTTTCCACGCTTACCTCATAGTCAGTGGTCGGGATTATAACTCGGAGAGATGGGCACGAATTTTGCACAAAGTAAATGCTTGTACTTCACCGTAAACATCGTTTTTTCACCAAAAAAAAACCATAAAAACACAAAATTTTCTGCATACACCGCTGAAAATTTCAAACGCTATAAGTTGACATTGACAGTTACTGTAGAGGTCACAATGACAGGGACTTGCTGCTATGACTTTGACGGAAAAACACACAGCATGACTACAAAAAGACGATAAAAGCACATAAATACATCCATATTTCAAATTGCAATTCTTCAAACCATGCTGTCCGTTTCGAAACACATATAATGTAATGTTGTTTTTTACCTGAAAAAATAATTCTATTCTATTCTCTTCTATGTAATATGTGTCACACGGCGAGCGTTAGCGCAATCAGTACGGTGAAATAAGGCGTTTACAACGAGCAACGAGACAGATTTTAGCGCACGGCGTAACATATCATGCTCGCTGCAATTGGTTCAGTACGCCGCGTAACAAATTCTGTAGATATAGATACGTAACGTACTCCCAGCGCTAACTCAACAAATTCTGTAGATATAGATACGTAACGTACTCCCAGCGCTAACTCAACAAATTCTGTAGATATAGATACGTAACGTACTCCCAGCGCTAACTCAACAAATTCTGTAGATATAGATACGTAACGTACTCCCAGCGCTAACTCAACAAATTCTGTAGATATAGATACGTAACGTACTCCCAGCGCTAACTCAACAAATTCTGTAGATATAGATACGTAACGTACTCCCAGCGCTAACTCAACAAATTCTGTAGATATAGATACGTAACGTACTCCCAGCGCTAACTCAACAAATTCTGTAGATATAGATACGTAACGTACTCCCAGCGCTAACTCAACAAATTCTGTAGATATAGATACGTAACGTACTCCCAGCGCTAGCCCAACAAATCGCCTGTGTTGTGTTACAATTTAACGCAATGACACGCTATTGCCAATCTTTTGCAATAAACCTACCTAATGAACCACAAAATTTAAGGGAAACTCATACCTAGACCGAAGTAAGAAAACAGCGCTGAGCGGCGATCGCTCAGCACATGCTGAGCCAAAGCCTATTTCGGCACAGGGTCATAGGGGCAAAGCTGGATTTGACGGTCAAAATTTGTTTTTTAATTTAGCTCCTTATTATTTGTTTGGTTTTGTTTGATTTATATTATGTGTGTGGAAATAAATGCTTTTCTATTCTATTCTATAAGTACGACCGAGACAACAATACGCACGCGAAACACGAACGCCAGCGGCGCCCCCGGTCTTATCATTACTTAGGTGGATGGACATTTTTCACCTACTTTGAGCGTTCCACTTTTGAGAATCTAGTACTCAATCTCCAGAATTTAACTTCCATCGATGGCTTAGATATTAGTTATGTGTGCTGTGCGAGCCAGTTGTTGAGAAGAAGTGATGTAATATGATTTAAAGCCGTCACACACAGAAGCCGGAGGCGGAGCGGAGGCGGACGGTAAGCCAGGCGAGGCGTTCCCGGTGCGGATGTCTTCGCTCGCAGGCGTGCGAGAGCCGTGGCGTCGCGGAGGCGTTTTCGAAGCTCGTGTGTGTAGGTCACGGCGTCGCATTGTAAACATGTCCTTTTTTAAATCATTTTTATAATCTTTTATACCGCAATCGTATAAACAACGATGTGATTGGAATAATAAAATCAATTTTTCGGTATAGTCCATTTTATTTAGTGCCTTATTCGGGTCATAAGCTTAACATTTTGTAATTAAGTACAACTCGTAACTTCGCTAGTAGCACGCCTCTGCACCGCGACGCGCCGCGTGCGCTCTGTGTGAAGACACTCCTTATACTTGCTGAAATACAATCCTCGCACGCCACGCCTCCGCCTCGCCACCGCGCCGCCGCCGCCACGGCTCCGCACCGCGTCGCGCACGCCGACTGTTTGTGTCATCGAGCCGGCCCGCCATGCGCCACGGCCGTGCACCGCTTCGCCACCGCTTGCGGTGTGTGTGTAGTCTTTCATATAAATTCATATGCTACAACTAACTGGAATCGCGCTTGATCAATCCTGCAAACCGTTTTTTAAGGATCTTGGTTTGTTGCCTCTACCATCGCTTTATGTTTATGAAATTTCAAACTTTGTAAGGAATCATAGATATTTGTTCCACCAAGCATGAGACAAAAATCCTAGACAATGTAGAGACCCGAATAGGCTTGTTCTAAAAGAAACCTCAAAATCAGCGAGACATCAAAAAAGCTGCTTGACTATGTGTGTAAAAATTTATAATAAAGTATCTAATGAATTTAAATTATTGAATGACAATTTATTTAAAAAGAAATAATTTAGATAGCTGAATGAACGCAATTTTTATGATATTAATGAATTTATTAATTTTAAGCCATAGACATAAGTTTATAATTTGCATGCTATAGAATAGTTAAACATGAGCTCATAATATAACTCATAACATGAACCACCTTTTATACCATGTTTTATGCAATAAAATATCATTTCATTTCATTTCAACTAGCACGCCTTCGCCTCCGATCCGGCCCCGGCTTCTGTGTGTGACGGCTTAGGTAAATAAAACAGACTCACCTGCGGAACGGGACCTTTGCAGGAAAGAGATACATTGCGTTGGGTCGGCAGCTCCGTCTCTGCACAGTGATTACTTCTCATTATCCAATTTTTCTTTGTTAAGTTTAAGCGATTAATTATAAATGGGGTTTTACGTATTTTCAAGGTGCTGGTGTCGTGTGGTGCTTAGAATTTGCACCACCCCAACTCTTCCCGTGGGTGTCGTAAGAGGCGACTAAGGGATACCCACGGGGGGCGGGCAGCAGCGCCTGCTCCAGTACAGTTCTACTACCAAGCCGCGATCCTCAACCCGCATGCCAGGCATGAGTATTATGGGCATTCCCCATGAGAAAAAAACCAATAAGGCGCTTATCAGGGGGAGACCTGCGTCAAGCAGTGGACCAATATAGGCTGTTGAGATAAGGTGAAATTTTCCAAACAGATAAGCGCACATGGTACCTAAGCCATTCAAAATATTTCCCTCCTGCCTCCCCCAAACTGGTTTCGCTAGTTACCCATTCTTGGCAGGCGGACTGGTGACCAGCTGTGGTGTTAAAATATATAGAAGGAAACCGCAGATAAGGAATATGATGATGATGATTTTCATTATTATTAGTTTATAGTTGTCTATATTCAAAACACGTAACCCTTTTGCCAAGAACTGTATTATTTTTCTATGCAAATTTCAATCTTAAAGAAGGAGTATACAAACTGACAATCAATGTATGGAGTCAAAATTATTTTTTTAAGGGTCAAGTGTACAAACTGCCGAAAACCCGAAGAAAAGTCTCAGAAGGTAGTTGGTGCCTGCAAGATGTGATTAAAATAATATTACCTTGACCTCTCTCAGTCTTCTGTGTGAGTTCTGCTTCCGTCCCGGAACCCTAAAAAATACAAACTATGTAGGGATATAACTATTAATATTTATTTAACTCCTAAATGATCAAAGTGTCCCATTATTATTTTATTATCATATATTAAAGAGCTTAGCTTTTGTCGGTGAAATCCTGTGAAATCATACAATTTCTTCCACTTTTCTCTTTCAGATGAGACCGCATTTATTTATTTATTTTGACAATAACAAAATCCACAGCTCTTAGACAAAAACTTAACAAAACTTATACTATCTAACCTACAGCCAATAAAGGATTTACATTTTATTAGTTTGTCACAAGTTGACTATGCCTAAGCCTGAAAGCAAAGTTAAACTAAATACACATAAATCTTTGACGTAAATAAATTTTCTAAAATTACATTTTTGTTTAAATTATAAAATGCTAAGCTTAAACGTTCACATGCAGTGTTCTATCTAACTCAGTACATTGGAAAGAGAAAAGTGGTACACTCAGACAAAGAGGCTTTAACTTATTTATATGACATGACAGCGAGATTCTCCCTGATCTCACTCATATAGTTAAAAATAATTCATAGAGGAAAGTGGAAGACCATTATTCGTCTTCCTGTTCCTTCTATGACGTTACTTATGAAGCTGTCATGTCCTATAGGATATCCAATCATTCTCCTTCTTCTTTTTGGGCGGGCTTCATTAGGAGCAAGTTAATGTTGACCCCCCCCCCCGCTTCGTGGGGGTGGGACGCCTACTGGTCGGCTTAACTCAAGGAACAAGTTTTAAGTTGTTCCTACTTGAGTTACAAGGACTCCTTTATATTCATGAAACGAAACGTAGAAGCTAAAATGTAATTTATGTTGGACAATTTTCATATTAAACAAAATTCGGTTTGGACAAAATTAGTGTTGGACATTAATCCTAGTTGGACATTTTGTATTTTGGACATTAGGTAATCGAGCAAAGCGGAAAAATTTGTCAGGCTGGTTTATTTAGGCCG
Source organism: Eupithecia subfuscata (assembly GCA_963564075.1). NCBI lineage: Eukaryota > Metazoa > Arthropoda > Insecta > Lepidoptera > Geometridae > Eupithecia > Eupithecia subfuscata. The sequence goes on along the minus strand of OY751124.1, from coordinate 8,366,986 downwards.
GAAAGTCAACTATCAATTAATATACAGGGTCGCTTTTAGAGATGGGAGTGGATGGCCAAATCAGAAACCATGAGAGTTAAAGAAAAATCGTAAAAGGAGTCATGACCTCGATTTATGAGAAATCGCAGAAAATAAACGAATAGGGTACCTATATAAAAAAACAATTTTGCAAACAAGATGTCGTTAGCGTCTTTGGATTCACCACTAGACTTTACTATTAGTCTTTATTCACAAAGAAAATTATACTAGTATTTACAATTAAAACAATTGAGCTAACTGCTGACTGTTGCAAACAGTCTACAGGTAGCTCAACTGATCCATATCAATACCAGTCGGAAGCGTCCCCAAGACGCTGGCTGCATTGCCACACTGTATGGCAATATTGGCAATGCTGATTTGGCGTACAGACTTATTATATTACATTAACCACTAGACTGATTTGCGCTTTAAATATGTACAAGTTTTTAATTTAATTCTAAACTAACGAACCTTTTCGTTGTCACCGTGGAACATTTTTCTATGCCGATTGTACCGATGGCTCACGTTCGGACAAATCTGGATAGTAAAAAAAATATATGTTGAAGGCGAAATCGCATTGAGTTTATACTATTCATTAAAACGTTTCCAAAGAAACAACGCATTTGAACGCATGCGAAACCGCGGGTTAGTAGAAACTAGTAGTTTTAAAAGTTCTTTATTTCTTATACACGTCATAAAACAGACAGGGTAAGCAAATACCTATGTAATTACTGAATGGAATGATTGCATAGCGTCGGTATTTTATTCCCACATTGTCATTTATCTACCCGTAAAACCCGTTTGCTACCTATAACTTTTTTGTTGCTAGTTTCTTCTAACTGGAAATATTTACTTTATTTATTTATTTTTAGGAAAAGCTACAGTACTATCCTGCAGATACTTTAAGTAAGTATAATATTAGGATAAAACAATATTTAGTAACAATTCCGCGCAAAACCGCCGTTTCACGCGGAATTGTTACTAAATATTGTTTTATCCTATTACTATACAATGGATTTCCGCAAAGTAACGCCTGAATCTATTATTTAAGTAAGTATTTATTTATGTTGGTAGCTATTTGCTAAATCTAATTAATAAATGTTCATTAGGCTTTAGATCGTATGCAATGCAATTAATGCAATATTTACGAGATTTTAACTAACACAAAGTCTTATAAAAACAGCTCAACGGTTATGTTCACAAGTTAATTTAGTTTTTATTTTTAGCTGGATTAAATCTACACTAGTCCTCTGTAATCAAGTCAATTAAGTCAATAATAATTGTAATGTATTACATTATGTATATCAGTCATCTAGTACCCATAACACAAGCTCTGCTTAACTTGGGGCTAGATGATGCTGTGTGGATTGCCCAGCATTATAAATAATAATGATAATAATAATAATATATTAGTGAATACTCAACAAGTATATATATAAACTGCTATATTGTGCATCCTTTTCTGACCTGTAACCTGGAGTTATCAATATCTTTTTTATTTGTATTTGTATAATTTTATATGTACTTATTTGTATAATTTTATATTATGTTAATAAAAATTTTAAAATTGAAACTGTACTCACAACCGGCGGAGGAATATCATCACAGTGCGGGTCTAAAGTATCCTGGATGACCTTCTTCACGTCGTCCAATACTCGACCTCGGCACTGCGCATGCGGCTTTGCTTCAGGTACCTACATAATAAATAAATACATGAATTATTAACACAGAACCATCAAACCCCAAAGAAGGTACAAAATAGACCTTGCGTTATATCTAGATAGTTTTTTAAGTAATCTTAAATTTATTTACATAGGTTTGGGACCCTCTTTTAAGTATAGAGATACCTGAAAATTATAGTAGTTTCAAGTAGTAGTAGTAAATTATAGTAGTCAATTGAAACAATTGAAACCACAATCCATAAGACTACTGCCACAGATATTATAATACTATACTACTGCCGAATATGGAGTTTCAGAGAAAGTTAAAAACGATTCTTTCAAATAAATGTTATTATGCTATAAATGAATTTTTAACTGACAAAGATTTTTCTGCTTCATGACATTCGTTTTTTTTTTTAATTTGCTTTCATCCAACATTAGTTTCTAGTTCAGTTTTAATTTATTTTACTGTTAAGCCACAGATATTATAATACTATAGATTAAGCTTAATAAGTTGTTATTATTTGTACACAGACATTGCACACCGTAAAACTGGTAGGAATACATTGACTCGCATAATCGACATAAAAACACCTGTACCCACATGTATATCATGCAATAAACGATACTTTACTTTACTCTAACTGCAGACTGTTGCAAACAATCTAGAGGTAGCTCAACTGATCCATATCGATACCAGTCGGAAGCGTCCCCAAGACTTAATTTATTTAGTGGTGTAAATAGCTATTATAGGACCTAACTAACTTTAACGCTACCTTCTAAATTTTGAAATAAAAACATTCTTATTCTTAATATTATGCAAAAAAATCACTTATCTTATCAGCCATGGAAAAACTTGTCAGGCTAGTCTATTTAGGCCGGAAAGTAAACTATCAATTAATATACAGGGTCGCTTTTTGAGATGGGAGTGAATGGCCAAATCAGAAACCATGAGAGTTAGAGATACATAAGTCGTGAAAAGAGTCATGACCTCGATTTATGAGAAAACGCAGAAAACAAACGAATATTAAAAAAAAACAATTTTGCAAATAAGATGTCGTTCGCTTAGATTCACCACTAGACTGATTTGCGCTTTATATACAAATTTTTAATTTATTTAAATTCTAAACTAAATTCTATACGGACCTTTTCGTTGTCACCGTGGAACATTTTTCTATGACGACTGTACCGATGGCTCACGTTCGGGCAAATCTGGAAAATAACAAATATAAATGAAGGCAAACTGTGCATTGAATTTATTCTATTCCCAGATACAAAACGATGGTAAAGAGATATTTTCTCAATATTAGAACCTCTCAATAATGATTTATTGAATGGCGGGTGTACCTACTAATGGTGCTCCCACACTGCTGTTAGAAAATGTTTACAAACATTTTCTAACACTATAACATTTACTAACAAATGTTATAAATTGTTACATTTTGTTAGAAAATGTTAGATGTTACAAGTGCTCCTACACTGACGGAAAATGTTTACTAACATTTTATACCATTTTTGGCTCGCAGTTTGGTTTTGCGTTCTGAGGTGTCTACATGAAAATGGAAGAAGATTTGCTTGATTTTGTTTAAAAAAAAAGATAAAAAAGATAACAAATGTTTTATTTTGTTATAAAAAGTTTACTAACATTGTCATAACATTTTATAATAACATTAGTTAACATTTTCTAACAGCAGTGTGGGAGCACCATAACTACAATTAAAGAATTAAGACCTTGTGTCTTCACGAACGTATTCTTGATGATGGGCAGAACTTGCACGCAGTGCCAGTGAATTACCATTAACCTTGTATACACTCACAGCGGGGGGTGTATCATCGTAGATCTGCCTGAGGGTATCCCGAATACACTTCCTCACGTCTTCCAGGTATCTCACTTCGACTCTTCGGCCGCTCTTCTCTAGACGGCCCTCACCGATCTGAAGGTAGTCGTAGACTGTGCTGTTTCTAGATCATAAAATTTCAGATTTCTTTCAGTAACTATACTTATGATATTGAAGTTAATCTAATTAATTGTACAAAATGTTTAATGTTAATCTCATATAAATCCTACTTTATTTTATTTTCAATATTATCCTAATTGTCTTATTTTTTTCAAGCGAATCACATGCTCACAAAGCCTATAGGGTACGTCCCGTAGATAATTTGGAAAGAAGCAAGGCAAGCACAAGTAAAGGGAAAAATCCGAAAACCGTAAATTTGTAGTTTATTCTTTAAAAAAATTACTTAAATTATTTAAGTAGTTTTTATTTTTTCTTATATCTTTCCTGCCATTAATCGGGCGGCATGCAGCAGCCTGAAATTACATAGGTCGGCGTTGCCTAAATACTAACTGTATTGACATAGACTCTTTAAAGAGGGACACACTCAGCGGGTGATCATCCACTGTTTCAGAGCAATTATTGAGTCATGTGAAAGTGAAAACACGTCGTCTGTTAGTTAATACATAACAAATATCATCAGCATTAAAGGACAACATCAATAAAATCGATAGCTTAAAAACAATGCAGGTACAACTCAAAATTACATCGTAATTTCGTAACGAAAATCAAAACCGATTTACGTTAGCCTCGCTTGGCTAGGTTTCGATTAACGTTAGACTATGCAAATATAAAAAAAAATTGGTTGTCTGTAAAGTCGGTTTACTGACGATAGTTGAACGTGACAATGACAACGTCTTAAGAAAATACTGATGGAATGGTAGCATTTGATACTCGATCAAAACATGTAAATGTACTATAGTATAGCAGCTATCCACGCAGACGCATCGCTCACTCAAGTAGGAGAGAGAGATGTCGAGCGCTCTCGCTTGCACTTCAAGCCTTACATGGAACGCCTCAGAGCGAGGTAACGCCGCATGACGTCATGTTTTTTCCTGCGTGCAGCCGGCTCTATCGAATTATAAGACGTTGTCACGTCAAAAAAATACCTGTTTTTGTAGGGCGTGATCGGGCCACGGGGCGAAATCGCCTCGGGTGAATTTACCCTTTTCGGCAACGTTGACCTCTTGGGCGAAGTTGACCTATTCGGCGACGTTGACCTATTCGGCGACGTTGACCTCTCAGTCGAATTTGTCCTCTTAGGCGAAGTCGATCTCTGGGGTGAAGTTGACCTCTTGGGCGAATTTGACCTCTTAGGCGAACTTGACCTACAGGGCGAAAGTACCCTCCAGGGCGAGGTTGACCTAATCACCGGCAAGTTCGCGCTCTTATCTCCTTTTTGAGACTTGTTCGACTGTGTTTTATTGGTAGTACTATTAGGTCCGGGATCTTTCGTAGGTTCAATCTTGTTCCTCGTGTATGTTTGAATGTTCTTGGTCGTCACATCTCTGGTAGGGCTCTCGTGGGGAGAGCGTGTTTTTTGCATGGACATTTTGGACACTGAAAAAATTACGAATTTTATTACACAATATGTGAACTAACTTCCGCGATCCTACATGACTTACCTACGCGTTCAGAGCACCGTATGACCTCTGTGACGCAGCGGGCGAAGGTACACCTGCCACGCAGGAGGTTTAGGGTTCGATTCCCGCCTCGGGATAGGTACATGTTTGTAGTACGATCTGCAGATATTTGTTGGTGGTGTTTTCTATGTTTGTAATGGCCAATCCATTCCACTCTTCCCAGAGCCGTTTGTCGGGTTACATTCTAATAATTCTTTTCATAACGATTATTGAATGGAGGGGCTACGAAAACCAAATTTTAGAATTAAGACCTATCGTTTTCACAAACATGTTTGCGATGATGGGCAGAACATGCAGTTTTCGCAGTGTCAGTGAATCACATTAATATTATAAATGCGAAAGTTTGGATGGATAGATGGATGGATGGATGGATAGATGGATGGATGTTCGCTACGTCTTCACAGCAAAACTACTAAACAGATTGAGCTAAAATTTAGCATCGGTGTAGCTCTAAGCCTGGAATCAAACATAGGCTACTTTTTATCCCACAAATCAGTTCCCATGGGATAGAAATTACCTTTGAACGTTTCCATAGAAAGAACACGTGCGAAGCCGCGGGCAGAAGCTACTTACGAATAACCCTGTTATGATAGGTAAAAAATAAAACTTGAGAGGTGTCAAAGGACACCCGGATGGAACGAAGTTCATAAGAGAGAGACAGACAGAGAAACATGCCCTCGCCGCACGGCTTACAATAGCTTACTATAGCAAAAACTGTCGTTACAACTTTTCGTAAGAATTTTATCCGTCTAGCCCCCTTTCACAACGCGCGATAAGGAACTTCGTTCCAATAAACAGAAGGTACGTAGGTACTTAATAAAAATGATACGAACAGTGTTTGTTCTGCGTGTATGTTAGTAATTTCTGCACTATCTCAGTGGAACCTTTTCGCTCAGGGGACGCCAATGGGTACCTGAGTAGAAATAATCACAAAATCAAATACATTTCCCAATAATCACACTGTTATAATGGGGGAAATGTGTTCTTGAGTGGAGACCACGACTCGGCAAACGTAGTGTAGGACGCCCTCCAGCAAGGTGCTTTAAACAAGAAGCTGTCAAGCCATTTTGTTCTTATTTATAGATAATTTTGGGTTTGTTCCATCTGTTTGTGCGGTGTACAAATGAGTGGGATGACGACCTGCGAAAGACTGCAGCCAGATGCTGGATGCGGCAAGCTGAAGACAGGGCGCTATGGCACTCATTAGGGGAGGCCTATGTCCAGCAGTGGGCTAACATAGGCTGATGATGATGGTGATGATGATAACACTGTTATAAATGCGAAAGTTCGTATGTTTAGATGTATGGATGGATGGATGCTTTTTACCTCTTCACGCCAAAAGTAGGTATTCAACTGAACGGGCTGAAATTTTGCATATACGTAGGTAGTTTTAGGCCTCGAATAAAACTATTGGATAGATAAATAGATTATAGCACCATCGAAATAAAAATCGCACGTTACACAACTTAAAAAATTACTTGTTTCTGCCCGCGGCTTCGCAAGTGTTGTTGTTTCCATAAAAACGTTTAAAATATCTACAAACGCTATATACATTTTACATGTATATTCTGCAATCTTCGAAAAAAAAAGGTGGGGGTGGGGGTATTTTGTCGACAAAAAGTATGAAACCTACAGAAATTTTATAAACTATTTGAAATGTACAAAATGATACCTTATTTGATACCCCACTTGATTGTGTAGGTCTTTTTAAACTTCGACATTGCAATTTGTGCGGAAAATTTTCATTTTCATTTTTTTTTCTTTATATCTGCACAGGCGCACGATATGTATGTATTATTATTTCAAATTTCAAGTTAGTAGGTGTGGTAGTTGCTGCGATATTAAATAGGGGAAAAAGGGACAGACAAAGCGAGACCACCGCTCTTGAAATCCTAAAACAAACATACAGGTACCTACAGTCAAACATAGAAAATCCTAATTTTTACGAAGTCGTTGCGAATACGTTATTTCAATATGAAAATCTAGTTTTGAAAGTTTATTACGGACCTCTTCTGGAATAAATCTACTGCCACAACAACTTCGTGTTTTCCTTCCAATAGATCCCATCGTGTGCTGTGTGGTGCCGGCTTAGAATTTGCACCACCTCAACTCTTCCCGCGGGTGTCGTAAGAGGCGACTAAGGGATATCCACCGGGGGCGGGCAGCAGCGCCCCCTGCAGAACAATTCTACCACCGAACTGCGATCCCCAACCCGCATGCCCAGCGTGGGGATTATGGATTACCCCCATGAGATATAAGTCAAGAAAGCGCTTATCAGGGGAGGTCTGCGCCCAGCAGTGGACCAATAATAGCTGTTGAGGAAGATCCCACCGAGAAAAGGATGATAGTGACATCAGCGCCGCTGACGTCAGTGGTTTTAAAAAGCGCACGGAGGGTCTTTCTCCGTCATATAAAAATATCTAAGATTTTAGAAACCGAGTTGGTATAAGTACAGGTTGTTATACTTATCGTAAGTATTCAAATTTACCTTCGTAGTGAATTTGCAAACTGATCAGAGTCCGCGGGGCCCGGTATCGGTGAGGACGCCCAAACGACCGGCGGCAGGCGACCCGACGGGGACAGGCGACCCGACGCGGCCAAGTGACCTGTTGGAGACTCGCGACCTGGTGAAAGTGAAATTGCTTTACCTTGTCACTGAAAAACATAATTCACTGATATGCCTAGAGCATACTGCGCGCAAAATTTCAGCCTAACTTTATTACTTCATTGTCTGGATCTGGAATTACATAGGCTAGTTTTTATCCGGAACAACGTAGGTATGCGAGGCCACCATAGAGAGCTGGCGGGTAAACGTTAGATCATCACCATTATCAACCTATATTAGTCCACTGCTGGACATAGGCCTCCCCTAATGAGCACCATAGCACCCTGTCTTCAGCTTGCCGCATCTAGCATCTGCCTGCAGTCTTTCGCAGGTCGTCAACCCACCTGGCTGGAGGGCGTCGTATACTATGTTTGCCGAGTCGCGGTCTCCACTCAAGAACACGTTTACCCCAACGGTTGTCGGTTCTTCGCGAGATATGGCCGCTTAATAAACGCTAGATAATATTTTTTATTTTCTATGTATAATCAAAATCACCGTCTATGTAATGTTTTGTATACCTAAAGTATTATCAGTCATCTAGTACCTACCCATAACACAAGGACTGCTTGCTTGGGGCTAGATGATGTGTGGATTGTCCAGCATTATTTATCATTATAATTTATTATACGCTTTATTTATTTTTAATCTCGTAATAAAATACAATAGAAAAAAAAAACTTGAGAGGTGTCAAGGGACACCCGGATGGAACGAAGTTCATAAGAGAGAGAGAGAGAGAGACAGAGAAACATGCGCACGCCGCACGGCTTACAATAGCTTACTATAGCAAAAAGTGTCGTTACAACTTTTCGTATGAATTTATTCCGTCTAGCCCCCTTTCACGCGCGATAAGGAACTTCGTTCCAAAAAATACAATAGAAAATAAAATATTACACCTAAAACTATTCTACAATAAAAAATATATCAAATCTTTATTGTTATTAATAATTTAAAACCCACCTGAGGGAGATATGCGGCTGTTAGGGGACAGACGGGCTGGTTGGACCTCGGCCGCGTGACATGGAATATCTTGGTTACGGGTCGGTGAGAGACGACCTGGTGCCACTGGAGACCCTGAAGAGTTTTTAATGAGTCAGCAATCGTCATTTCCTACTCTAGGTGGTCATAACATGTTTTTAGGATTCCGTACCCGTAAGTTGAAAACGGAACCCTATTAATAAAGATATAAATAAAGATAGTTTATTTGTTTGAACACAATGTAGGTTACACAGATGTTAATAATATTTCAGTTTTAATTATGTTCTACTAAGATTAGCATTCGAATGTTACGGTTCAAATTAATACTCGATATATTGTGATTTTAAATAAAGTCAAAAATTAAAAAGTAAGCCTCCGCTGTCCGTTCGTCCGTCTGTAAGAGGCCTCTATTTAATTAACCGTAAAAGTTAGACAGTTGAAATTTTCTGAGAATGTGTATTTCTTTGCCGCTATAACAGAAAATATTAAAAATAATATGAACATCCCAATTAAAGGGGGCTGCCATACAAAAATGGTGACTTTTCTTGATATTTTTGCCCTTCGTTTGTCAAGGCTGTATCTCTGGAACCACAATTGATAGACACATGAAACTTTTATGAATAAACTTAACTGTAATAACACTTCAACTGCAATAACAACAAATAGTAAAAATATAATAAAATTGAAATTTTAAAGGGGTCTTGACAAGTGAAAATTTGACGGTCTTTGAAAATCTTGGCTGATTTTTACGGTACGTAACCCTGCTTGTGCGAGTCGGCTCGCACTTGGCGGTTTGTTGTCTTCCGCCTCACTCACAACTTTCTTACCCTCTTCGGCAATGAAGCCCCAGCAGCTGGCAAAAGAAGTGGCATCCGGACCAAGCAAACAGGATTATTTCGGTACCGAAATAATTTACGCTACGGTACAACTGTATAAGTCAAATGAAGGTTTAACTTTATTTAACTTTCAAATCAAGGAATATACATACATGTATCTTACTATTTTTTAATGTTGTGCCAAGGATGCGGGCGATGCGGCAGCTCCACATTTTTAATCTTTTGCTGCCTCATCGTTAATTCTCATAAATAATAAGTACCATATTCTAAATAAATTATTTTCTTATTTATTTTTGTAGGTAAAACTATAGGGGGTATTAAAATGTGGTACCTTTTTATACCTTTAAATAAAAAAAAAAGGGCGAAACAATATTTTCCTTCGTACTTTAACATCAAAGCGATACCGTAATTTAAAGCCGGTTACGGTACGGAGAGACCGTGTACCGTAATTGTTTTTTAGCCCTGGTTCTTTTCTTCAGAATAACCAGGGCTTGAAGTTCTTCGGTTTGACCACATTCTTCTAAATAAGGTGGCTGATGAAATTATAGCTATGGCCATGTCTAAGGTTAATTGGTCAGTGCTTGTTTCGTCATTTTAAAAGTACTTAAATGAAATAAAATGATATTTTATTGCATAAAACATGGTATAAAAGGTGGTTCATGTTATGAGTTATGTTATGAGCTCATGTTTAACTATTCTATAGCATGCAAATTATAAACTTTTGTCTACGGCTTAAAATTAATAAATTCATTAATATCATAAAAAAGTACTAAGACCCGAGTCTTATAGCAGAATACATACTATCATTCAGCCAGCTGTATCCCGAAAGGGAAGATGGTTCATTGACAGAAAGGTTCCTAGCTCGTGAAGTCTCAGGGGCCATGGAGTACCCTCCAGTCCCGATTTGGAAGTTGCCCTGGTCTGAAACATAATTGTAAAAATCCTATAAATCTAATTAAAATTAGAGTTCTATCAGGATGCTGGGGCACTGATTTTCATATTGGGTACATTGACATTTTATAATTATTTACTATTTAAATATTTTTTATTTTTTATTTAGGTATTTAATTTAATTATATACTAATAGTTTGTTTTGTTTGTTCGTCCCATATTTTTTTTGTGGACTATTAAACAATTTTCAAATAAAATTATACTACTAATTTCAATTGAAACAATAGAGCTAACTGCAGACTGTTGCAAACAGTCTACAGGTAGCTCAACTGATCCATATCAATACCAATAGGAAGCGTCCCTGGCTGCATTGCCACATAATTATTTTTTTTCCATTATTATTAATTTTTTGACTTGAAAATATAATTTTACCAATAAAATGACTATCTGACAATTTACAAAAACCCAGGAAATTGGTGGTGCTTTCCGAGGCACGGAAAGCACGTTGGTCCTGCGCCTGACCTCTCCCCGGTCGTGTCGGTCTGCCGTCCCATTGGATTATGAGAGTGAGGGAATAGAAAGTGCACCTATGTTTGTGCACACACTTGTGCACCATAATGTGTTCTGCACACATTGTTAGTTTCCGTTGGGACTTGCCGCGTTGCAGTTGGTAGAAATTCGGCTGGAGGACACTCGAAACACCTAGGCCCAGAAGAAATATTTACAATGCACGTAAATATTTGTCGTGTATATTGTTGTCCAATTCAAAATTGTAAATTAGAAGCGGTTGAGGCTTTTAATATTTGAGCCATACTAATAAATATCGACTGTTTCAAATACAAAGGGCGTAACTCCAAATCACCTACTTGTGGCAATAAGCAAAAAACAAAATATTATATATCTGTTTTTACAAACTTTTTGGTTTTTTTATACTAATGTTATCTAAATTAATATTATTAAGCGGAAAGATTTGATTGTTTGTTTGTTTGTATTAAATAGGCTCCGAAACTACAGAACCGTATCAACCTCAACAGCCTGTTTTGGTTTTACTTTATATTTAATTTCGACTTCAATTTAATTCTTAAATTTATATAATACCTACCGAAATCTTACATTTGAATATTTCTTATGACAATTTAATTATGCTTGATTATTGTTTATTATTTGACATAAGTACTTACGTAACTATTTCTAGCTGTAGGTACCTACTTAATCTAACAACACTTATATTTAATTTTAAAACCTACTGTAATTAGCATAATTGGAAGCCGTTCTTATTACATTCGGTTGCCTAGACTCTTACGAGACTAGTGACCTCGGGAGAGACCACAAATCAACCATGGAATGGTACTACCTACCAACACATCGTCTTATACCATACTTGTTGTACCATATTCTAGTGTTTTCAGTCCCGCTGCGGCATTCGTACGGGCAGGTCGCTTTCGCTTCTCGCAGCGATGTCGGAATTATCCGACACTATGGATTTGGAGGATAATGAAGCCCAGTTAGCAGATAATTTGGAAGAGAACGAATTCATGCCGTTGCCGCAAACTCGCGAGGGGAGAAAACGTATCTTAAAACAGGGAGAAGAGGAGTTGAAAAATGTTGAAGAAGAATGGAAAACAGTCTATGGTAGGAAGCAAGTGAGAACTAGAAATCAACAGTACGAAGAGACAAGTAGGAATGAGGACAGCACAAACAGAGAAATTATAATAACATGTGAACAACAATTACCAAAACAATTTGCATTAGCGCGCACGCTCAAAGAACATCACATTACTGGTATCACATCAATAAGATATGTAAATCCATTCAAAATTAAAATTCTGTTCGAAAATGAAGCTGATGCTCTGGACCTAATTTCTAATGTGGACCTCGTGAACAAGGGCTGGCGAATTCACAAAAAATCAGAAGTTGGTTTCTCATACGGAGTGATAAAGGACGTTGACTTAGAACTATCGGAGGAAGAAATTAAAAACAACATAACGTGCACAGATACAGAACTGGTTTCGGTAAGGCGCCTCAACCGTCGAGCGAGAGATAAGGATGAATGGATTCCCTGCGAATCGGTTCGTCTCTGTTTTAAAGGATGTCATCTACCGTACATAATTCACGTACACGATGTGAAGGTGTATGTTGATCCGTACGTATTTCCGGTATCGCAATGCACCCTGTGTTGGCGTCTGGGTCATTCGGTCAAAACTTGTGTAACTAGAAAGGTAAGATGCCCCAAATGTGCTGGTGACCATGATAATTGCAATACGGAGGAATTTAAATGTGTTAATTGCTTTGGGAGACACATGGCTTTAGCAAAAACATGCCCCGCTTTCATCAAAGAAAAACGGATACGACAGATTATGGCAGAACACAATGTAACGTATGACAAAGCTATCCCGATGTACGTTGAAGTAGTCCCCAGCGTTCCTCGGCGAACCTCACCGCAACCTGCACCACGCTTCGCTTCTCCGTCGACTTCAAATCAAAACATTCTACCCTCCGATCAGAGACCTAGCTATGTTGATATAACGAAAAATTCAGCGACTACAAGACAAACACAACCCGATAAAAGCCCAATATTCCAACCCTCCAAATTACCTAAAAAAAAGGCAAACTCAGAACGCTTACTACAATGGGATTGCCCCTCTATGGACGAAGAATACCCCCTTGATCAGACCCCAAACCGAACACATTGCGAAAATGACCCATTAACATTTAGCGAACTATTTACTAGGATAAAAGAAGTCGTGTTTATGCAAAAAATGAGTATTCAATCGAAACTGAAAAGTGTGTTCGAATTATGCGCTGAGTGGATAAGTGTAGTGGCGGAGGGCCTCATAGCTGATTGGCCCATCTTGAAATTTGTTTTTGGTTCTTTTGTCAGTAACAGCTCTCAGCCGTAAATAGTCCATCTTTGGACTTAATAGGCTATTTATTGTCAATGGACACCGGAAACAAGTTATCAAGACTTAATATAATTCAGTGGAATGCACGAAGTATTATACCCAAATTGTTATCTTTTGAACAGTTACTCCTCCAAGAAAAGGCCCATATTGCAATCGTAAGCGAAACCTGGCTGATTTGTGACAGTGTGCTAAAAGTAAGTAATTATAATATTTACCGAAGGGACCGCAGCGATAATTACGGTGGCTTAGCAATTTTTATTCATAAATCCATAAAGTCGCAAATGGGCACCTTATCAGTAGGTAACTCGAAGATTGAAGTACTTGTAGTAAAAGTTTACAACTGCGATAACATAGATAATATTGTTGCTATATATTGCCCGCCAATGCCTGCGCGAACTAGTCAGGGAGATTGGGACAGTTTACTTACATCATTTAGCAGTAAAACAATAATGTTAGGTGATTTCAACGCCCATCATTCCGATTGGTCTAACAAAACAGACACGAGGGGTACTTATCTTTTTAATTCAATATTAGATAGTAATTTTGTATGTCTCAATGACGGAAGAGAAACACGTGTTAGCCTAGTAAACGGACTACTAAAGAAATCATCCCCAGATTTAGCTTTGATAACCTCAGACATTGCGGTACATTTCAATTGGAATGTCCTCAACGAGAACCTGGGTAGCGATCACTTGATAATTAAAATAAATTCACAAGACTATATACACTCCAAATTCATTATTAAAAGAAATTATAAGAAAGCAAATTGGGAAGGATATACAACGACTTTAGTGGATATTTTTGACGGCTTAAATCTATCAAATGATCTTCAAGAATCCTATAACTATTTTACTGACAGTTTGAACTTGGCGGCTGACTTACACATACCTTTTATAAAAAATTGCGTTAGCCCTTCCTCTAATTTTAAACCCAAGTCTTTCTGGACTCCGGAACTATCTAGGTGCGTGGCATTGCGTAGGTTGGCCTTATCTAAATTTAGACGAAATCCTACTCCAACTAACTTAGACCAGCTTAATGACAAAATAAGAGAGACTCAAAAAATGATCCGCCGGGCTAAAAGTGATGATTGGCAAAACTTTTGTTCGTCGGTAAATGCAAAAACAACTTGTTCCCAGATGTGGCAGCGTATGAAGTGGGTAAAAGGTTACAGATCTCAAAGACAACACATTAATAAAGAACAATCATATAATTTACTTCGTTCTCTCACTCCTGATTATGTAATCTCAAGTCAGCCTTTTTTCTCTGACTCATCCTCAGAAATAGATGTGGATATCTCAATGCAGGAGCTAGAAGCATGTATTAAAATTAAGGATACATCTCCTGGATGTGACGGTATTTCATACTCTATGATAAAATGCCTCCCTTGTAATGCTAAGACTGAATTACTTAGATTGTTTAATTTATTTTTGAAACACAGTTTCGTCCCGTCGCAGTGGCGAGATATCGGCATTGTTGCCATACCTAAACCTGGACGTGATGTAAATCTAACTTCGTCGTTGAGGCCCATATCCCTGCTTTCATGTATTTGTAAAATTTTTCACAGTATTATTAATAAACGTTTGGAATGGCACGTGGAAAAAAATAATATACTTTCAATTCATACAACGGGTTTCAGAAAAAGTAAATCTTGCTTAGACAATTTGAGTAGTCTAGTTTCGAGGGTACAGATAGGCTTAACGGATGGGTTGCAGACTGGTGGTTGTTTTATAGACATTGAAAATGCCTACAACAATGTAGATATCCCTACATTAATAGGTAAACTAATTGAAATTGGCGTTGGTAAAAGAATAGGCTCATACCTATGGAATTTCCTTAAAGAAAGACACCTTAAAATAAATATCGATGATACATATATATCTAGAATTACAGGGCTTGGTTTAGCCCAAGGTTGCCCACTCTCCCCTTTGCTTTTTAACATTATAACCAAAGATATTTGCCACTATTTAGAGAAAGACGTTTTTATTTCACAATATGCTGACGACTTCGTGATATACAATCAGTTTAACAACACGACTATAGGATCGTCACAACTTCAGAAATCAGTGAACGAACTGCATATAAAACTCTTTAATTTAGGCCTTACCATCTCACCTAGTAAAAGTAAAGTGTGTATTTTTAGAAGAGGATTTTCTAGAAGTACAATAAATATAAACATAAATAATACTCCATTGGAAGTAGTAGATTCCGTTAAATATTTAGGTCTTTGGTTGGATCGTAACTTAAGGTGGAAAAAACATGCAAACGAAACCAGACAAAAATGTCAAAGCTTTCTAAATACCTTTAAAATGTTGGCAGGCTCCAACTGGGGTGTTCACCCCTGCCATCTGAGACAATTGTATATTGCAATTACACGAAGCCGTCTTGATTTTGGTAGCTTCCTTTATGATAACTGTTGTCAAACCCATGTTTCTAAACTAGATAAGTTACAAAATCAATTTCTAAGAATTATTGGAGGTTTTATAAAAAGCACACCTATCCACGCGATGGAATCCGAGTTGCACATACCACCCCTTGCATTCCGTAGATATTACTTGGGAGGAAAATACTATCTAAAAAATAAATCTTTTAATGATAACACCATTGTTAAATTACTGAATGATCTGTCTGGACTAGTAAATAAACCTTACTGGAGATATAAGAAAAAACCGTTGCTCACTAAAGTACATAATGATTTGAAAGCAGAATCTCTTCACTGTAGTAACAAATTAGAAATGTTCACATTAAATACTTGGGTTAGTAATATTAACCTACGAGATGTTCTCGAACCACATTTAGAAATTGTAAATAAACCAAAACGGCATTATAACCCCTTAGATTTGAACATAAAATGTACTAACTACCTTATAGGTAAATATCGTAATTTTTACAAGTTGTTTTCCGATGCTTCGAAGTCTGTCTACGGAATAGGCGCAGCCTTTTTAGATGCAGAGACCGATAGCTACATAAAACTTTGCATACCTACCAACGTTATATCTATTATGAACGCTGAGCTAATAGCAATATCGGAGGCCTTATCTTATGTCGAATCAGCGTCAGCCGAACAATTTGTTATTTATACAGATTCAAAAAGTGCTATTCAACATTTATCACGCTGCTCAACTGGTTCAAGTTTTCGTGGCATTCCATTGTCTTATAGTATTTTAAGAAGTATTCTTAAAATTAAATCTCAAAATAAATGTATTAAGATTCAGTGGATCCCATCCCACATTGGTTTGATGGGAAATGAGTATGTAGATCGTCTCGCTCAAGAAGCGGTTCAGGATGGCCAAATATATGATTGTTTACCTAACTGGTCCGATGTAATACCTTTCTTGAAACGTCAGTATTATAAATTGTGGTCAGAGCATTTCGACGAAAGATCTCTAATGAAAGGTATTTGGTATAAAACAGTACAACCGGCGTTGCTACGATATCCATGGTTTGACCGATGTGGGATGAGTAGAAAAAGTGTAAAAGATATGCTAAGGCTTCGTTCTGGTCACGTACCACTTAACAAATTTGCGTATTTAATGAAAAAATCTCCTACTCCTAATTGTGAGTTGTGTAATAAAGTTGAGGATGTGTACCACATTCTCATGGAATGTGCCCGGAATGAAGGTCTACGCAAGCAGTTATTTGAAAATGATCCTTGTTTTTGGCAGGTAGGAGGCTGTAACAGCTTCTTAGCTAATCCTCTATCGGAGGAAGCTGGGAAACTGTGCAACCTGTATCAGCTGGCAATTAAAACACGTGATTAAGGTTTTGTGCCATTTTTCCCTTTTGTACCTTACTTATTCGTAGTTTAATTTGTTTCTCTAACTGTTTTTCTGGTGTCTTTTGTATTATTATAATTTGTGTACTTTTCAAGGGTGGCATGTTCAAATAATTGAACAAACCCTAAATAAATGATTTAAAAAAAAAAAAAAAATATTCTAGTGTTTGTTCCAACTTGATTTTTTGCACGAAAGAGGCTAGCTACCCACAACACAGGTTATCCTAGGGTGGGAGCTAGCGCTATTTACAAATTGAATTAGCAATCATAAAGTAAAGTTAAAAGGTAAATTGATTATGTAAATTGTAACTTTTATTTTTATTTTTTCGAATGGACTAAAATGCTGTTGACCGCAGATGGCCATGACAGCGTTACCGGACTTTTGGCGGGCGCAGAGGGCGCCACGCCGGTTAAAAGTTAGGTTGGGGCAACACGCACAAGGGCCACCACTTAGGTGCGAGCCTCGGCTTGGGCTGTTGCCAGATGCTACAAGAGGAAATGGAGGTTTCGCCGAGGTGCACAAGTGCACCTATGGGCGGAAGCGGGGAATTCTTCGACCCCGCATCCGGCGGGGTCGGTTTTTGGTCGGTTGTGTGGTGTGCGGAAGCGAATCGGTTGCCGTCACCTCCGGGTTAGCGGCGGTGATTGGGTCAACGGGGTCACCGAGAACATGTCTCGGTCTACGGAGGAGATGTAAATTGTAACCTAATTATAGGTACCTATATAAAGATAACCTATTTATAGAAACTAGCTTAGCTATTATGTTTGAGAAATGTTACTTTAGGATATTAGGATTGTAATAATAAATACTTTTATACTTTTTTATACTTTATACTTTTATACATCAATAAATAAATAAATGACCCAGCTGTGGAGCCCAATAGACTCGATAGATAAAGATTAGCTTACTAGGGCATGGTTCCGGCCTCTGTGGAGGGAATTCTGTCGCATAGTTTCGCGGCGACATTGGCCTTGCGTTACAATGGGCCACCTGTGACAAACAGACATACTGTCATGATAAACAATAATCGGTTCCAGAATTTAACTACACTCCCCCCTCTCGCTTGTGATATTTCGTGTTTTTTTCTGGAAAAAAGGGTCCCAAGGCCCTTTTGAGTCCCACGTGATTGATGAACAAGTCATGCTGACAATGATTCTTAAAAGCCAAGAAAATAATAACATTTTTCATCTATACTAATATTATAATGAGGAAAGATTTGATTGTTTGTTTGTATTGTGTAGGCTCCGAAACTACTGGACCGATTTGAAAAATTCTTTCACCGTTAGGAAGCTTACTTTTCAGCGAGTGACATAGGCTATATTTTATCCCGGAATTCCCACGGGAACGGGAACGGTGATCGTCTAGTATTAGATAAAATAAGATGCTCTTGGAAAAATGCTACTACGAACTAAATGACTTTTTTAAGTTTAAGGCTTTTTGGTGTAAATGAAATTTTTGCAATTAATTTTATTTGACCCTTGATGCCATATTATTAAATTAGTATTACAAAGTATTTGGCCGTCTCCCATTGCAGCACACTAAATGGGTACTTAATGTGTGTATTCCATAATATAGTCAGTAAGTGCTGACAAATTGTATGTAGGTACCCATAATATGACGCAATAAATAAATCAAATCCAATTATTTAACCTGGTAAGTGCTGGTGTAGTGTCCATCTGTGATTTGCGAAGTATTATTGCTGACTGGCCCCCGGTCTGGCATCTCAATGGCACGCGGGCTGGTGGAGAATCCAGCATTCGGGCTGCTGGATCTCAACGCTGGAAAAAACCTTTTTACTAAGCGTCACTTCTATGTATGTAAGTAATGGCGATCTTCATCGGGACCTGAAGATTGAATTCGTCGATAGAATAATACAAAAATACGCAGAGGCTCATGAATAGAGGCGTCATCATCATGTGAACGTCGAGGCTATCCAGCTCCTCGACAACACGGACATAGTGGGAAGGCTCAAAAGAACTAAACCTTTTGAGTTAGTGTAGTGATAGTTATATGTAGTTAAAGTGCATAAGTGCTAATTTTAAAGAACACACGAACCAAGTGTCTTCCCCTTAAATAGAGACAATATGAAAAGTGCCGATGGACACGTTCTTAGATATGTTTTATAAAATTACTAGCTGTCGGCCGCGGCTCCGCACGCGTTGTTTCTATGGAAACGTTAAAAGGTGATTTCTATCCCATGAGAACTGATTTATGGGATAAAAGTAGCCTATAATTGATTCCAGGATGATAATTATCTGTACACAAAATTTCAGCCCGATCCGTTCAGTAGTTTTGGCGTGAAGAGGTAACAAACATCCATCCATCCAAACTTTCGCATTTATAATAATAATGTGAAGTTAAAACTAAATTACCCATTAGTCAAACCTATGGGTAGATTGTAATGTTATTCTAGTATATTTAAATATGTATGCTATGCTAGATTAAAGTTAAAAAAAAAACTGAGCGTCACTTGTTTATTACCTAGTCATTTAATTAACGCATCGGGGCTAACAATCAATGACGTTTATTTCTGCAAAAAAAGGTTTAAGCGTATGCTTGGTATAAAGAAAAGATAGATACCCTTTTTTCGGCTGATTCCGGGATCTATTCATTACATAATATTCACTAGTGTGAACACCCTAAATAACACCCTATTTAAAGTGTTATGGTATGGTTACCATAACACTTTATTTAGGGTATTCTGGGAGTTTTCTATGTATAATAAAAAAGTATATATCTATTATATGTAATCTATAATATAAAAATGAATCGCAAAATGTGTTGGTAAGCGCATAACTCAACAACGCCTGAACCGATTTCGCTAATTCTTTCTTTGTTGTGTTTGTTATTGTCAGGAGAAGGTTCTTATGAAAGAAAAAATTAAGAAAGTTGGAAACATAAATTCCCACGGGGGCGAAGCCGCGGGGCGCAGCTAGTGTATAATATTAATATTATATTAAGTACCTATATCACTTATATCAGTCATCTAGTACCCATAACACAAGCTCTGCTTTAACTGGGCTAGATAAATAAATAAATAATGTTGCGTGAATTGTCCAGCATTATTATTTTATTTTATTATTATACAAATCTGATAAGGAGTAAAACACCTGGTATCCCAGAAACAAAAGAATGACACAAGATTGGAAAGATAAGATCACCACGCATGGGTTTTGACATAATCACGGGTTTGATCACGGTGGAGGTGTAAAAAATACACCTGTGGAACCTGCTGCCTCAGGTTCCATTAGTGGGCTCTTACGGCATTCATGGGCTGAGATGAAGGAGTCAATGCTTACTCCGCGACCAGCCTTTTTTTTTCTCGTCGAGGAAATTCATTCACGAATAAAGTGGTCTGGGGGGACCAGAATTATTTTTGACTCGACGCCCTGAAAAGGACGTAATACCCACTAAAACCTCTCCGATGTCCCTCTCTCGCCATTTTCGCTGAATCACGGGAACATTTAAACATCCGCGGCCCGACTGGCGTCCCCTCTTCCTCCTATGGCCGGCGAGCCCACCGATCCACACACTCGCCGACCCCATTCTTCCGTCACCTTTCCTCGCCTTTTTTAGGACACAGATAGGACAGACACAGTTGGAACCTTTTAAATCCATCATGGTTATTATAAAGTCATTAACAACGGGATATTTACCATGATTTGAAACCAGGAGTGTATAAGATTGACTGCAGCTGTGGAAGCTCCTATATAGGCCAAACGAAGTGCACTATTGCCTGCAGAGTCAAGGAGCACATACGAGCGGTAAAAAATCTGGCAACAGAGAAGTCTGCCATAGCGGAACATCTTCTCGAGGCTGGTTCAAACCACTGGATTGAGTTACACAATCCACAAGTAATCTCAACAGAGCGACATTACCTACATACCAAGATTGGTACAAGAAGCCATTGAGATTACCAAACACAGGAACTTCAACCGAGAAGGTTTCCAATTATTCGGAACCTGGAATCCTGTTGTGAGAATGTGCAAAAACCGAAGAAGTGATGTACCAACCGGGCCGCGTTCTGATACCGTTAGTGTTGTGTGTCGTGATCGAGTTGCGTTCGATAATGACGCCGGTGGTAGTAGTAACGTTCGTAGCAAAAGACAAAAAATGAGGGTAGATAGATATATCTGCCAATAACAACTCACTCGCAGTGCCGTCAGTTATTCCGTGATCATGGCGCATGAAACTGCCCATATATTGGAAAGCTCAAAACTCAAATCATGGTAAATATCCCGTTGTTAATGACTTTACAGTTGGAACCGCCTCTGTGCCCAGATGGACATTGTCGCCCCATACTACTACCAGGTGTGGGTCTCACATTTACACACACAAACACTCACTCCGCGACCACCCTGGCTTTTTATGTTGATGGCTACTCACAGTTGACGAGCTGTTGGTTTCTGACCAGTGTGACTGATAGCCCGCAGTCTTTGAGGCCCTGCACTATAGCGACCATCCCATCGCCTTCCATGGTCGTAGCTGTTATTGTCCTTAGTTATCCGGCAGGGGAATGTGCTGGAAAACGTATTTTAGTTTAGTTATTGTAAATTGTTTTTACACTAGCGTCTGCTATGCCTTTAAAACATGCACCTTTTCACATTTATGGGCCTAAGAATTGGTTTTTACTACTTGTACTTCTTTTACGTTGGCATAAATGAATTTTATTATTTACCAGTCTAATGCTGGGCATATTCCTCCCGTGATAAGCAGCTTATAAGCTCTTATTAATAGAGGTCAGTGCCATAATCCCGACGCTGGGCATGTGGGTTGGAGATCGCAGTTCGTTGACGGATATGTTCTGCAGGGGCGCTGCTGCCCGTGTCCCAGTGAATTTCTCATTCGCATCATACGACACCAAGTGTTGGAGTGGAGTAAATTCTAGGCCAGCATCACACGGCGGGTGTGATTATGCGGTATACTAACTGTCATTTTCAGAAGCCTTGACACGGAGTAACACAAGTCAGGTCTGGGAACAGCCTGCCAATCCTCGCTGTGCGGTGCTGGCCTGAAAGCGTCATTGTCATCAAAACCATAACGTCAACGTTGTCCAAATTATTATCAGTATCACAATAATCAGGGAAAGGTGGAGGGTAAAAGACCGAGGGGTAGATTGCCTATGAGATGGACCGATCAGATAAAATCTGCCGTAGGTGTCCCCCTGCATGAATGTTCCAGAATGACCACCAACAGGGAGAGGTGGCGATATATCGTGAGGCGAGCAATATCAGCCCATACAACAAAAGACTCGTCATGACGACCACGACCGTTCTGCCAAGAACGCTACGAACGAGAAGAAGATCACAATAATCAAACTTATTAGTGAACTGTGAAAGTTTGGATGGATAGATGAATGGGTGTTTTTTCGGTGCCGAACTAGATTGCCGAGCTAGTTTGGCTTTGAGCAATATCTTTTTAAGTAGTAACGCAACTTAGCTCGGCCACGAGGCAAAATTATTTAAGTAACACACGGATCAATGTTTGTTAATTTTTCACGCTAAAACTACTGAACGGATCGGGTTGAAATTTGCATAGATGCAGGTTTTTTTACGATATTATCTGACTTTTTTAGTAATACAACCTCAGTTGGTCTAATATAAGTTTTTGATCAGTAGGTATAGTTTGGTGCAGTTAAAATATTGCATTTAAAATTTAGATCGCAGTAAAAACGGGGATATGCAGAGATCGATAGCCAACGGGTAAAAAGGCGACTCTGTCCGTCTCCTGCGCAGTAGTGAGACGTCCAATTTCAAGGCCATAGACAATGCATCGAAAACATCGTGAAGTTAGCGGCGTGTTGACGAACTTATCTATGGTCTATCCTAAATGAAATGAAATTTATTGTGAAAACTGTGTACAAAAAAGATCTTAAAAGCTAGGTGGAACAACAGTTTATCTATTAATTATAGACGTACAATATTTAACTTATATTTATATAACTAGGTAATTTATTGATTATAAAATTCTTTAATTTCATAAAAACATTTTTCTAAGAGCCACCTACGGAGTTTTGTCTTAAATTAGTTGTCCTAGTGTAATACTATTAGTCTAATGGTAATTAATCGATTAGAAGAATATTTTTTTTTAAATATACGTATACGAACGTATGTAACGATTTACGTTACAATGGGGTTGATGCCTCAGTAAGACTCTTCAGCCCCGTCTTGTTTCTGGCCTCCACTGGCCGTGCAGTGTACCACAGAGTGTTCCACTCTCTTCTTCTTTGAAGCAATCACGACACAGGGTGCTGTCTGTGGTCGCAGAGCTACATCGCCGACGCTACGCCACCGGAGCAAAAGATTCAAAGCGATCCCGTTTTTTACAGTAAAGGTCAGTAGGTACTCACATACGGTATTACTCGATAGTTTTACTCGAAGTCGAGTAAAAATCAACGCGTGGACCGCAAAACTCACAGCTCGAAGGCTCGCACCGAGCCGGCTCGATGGAATTAAATGAAAGTAATTTCCTTCGAACCTACTCGAAGCGAGCCGTCAATGATGACTCGAACGTGTGGACATGACTGCGAGTGGCGCGAGGCGAGCGTCAGTCTGGTATTGTTTATCGTGATTGAAACAAGTGTTTTTAAGAGAAATGTTTAAAAAAAAAAACAAAAAAAATCCTTTTACGTTTTTTCTTTTCATTTTCTTTGATTTTCTTATCAAGCACTGTGAGACTTGCTAAATACAGCCACCGTCTCCTTTGTTGCACAGACATCCTTTGGCTCGAACGGTTCGGTGAATACTGAACGGCGCGCCTCACTCGATAGATCAATGCTCAATGTGTGGACGAAAGTCCATGCCATGGGTTTTACTCGACAGTTTAGCTCGATCGAGTAATACTGTATGTGAGTACTGAGCTTAACATTAGTATTTAATCTCAGACACAAAGAGGAGTTACGGTTGTAATTTATTTACTGAACCACCAACGAAAGTTATGCTGTAACGACAGGAAAAGTGCCTTCTCCCAGCAAATAATAAGAAATGTCCTCCTAGCCGTATTAGAACGTATTCGGCGTAATCCAGCGGGAAGACGGCAGCTGGAGACTTCGAAAAATGAATTCGAAATCTAATTTCCGAGTCGAACATGACAGGAGAAACGGAGAAACCAAATCCTGGAGATTCCGATGGCTCGGGCATGTAGTCCGAATGGAGGATCGGGCAGCCAGCAGAGCGTACATGGGTCGCTCAAGTGCGAGTGGAGCGATGAAGTTGAAAAAAACCTCTGAACTTCGTGCGGTCGGCAAGCGACCGGACAGCTGGTGATCTCTGGTGTCAGAGGCCACTTCGGGCCACTGCGCCACGCCAGTAAGTAAGACCGTATTCGGCCTGGGCAGCCGACCTCTATTGAGACTAGACATAACGTTGACTAGCGTAGCGTTGTAGCCAGAGTTGTAGCACATATGTAGGTGCGTTCTTTATTCTCTCACTCTCATACTCTAATAGGACAGATGGTGTAGGATGGGTAGAGCCCCAAGATTCCTTATGCTCCATTTGGATTTTGTTATAAAGTTTATAATTCGCTAAAGTACTTATCAGCTCGTTTATCTCACATGTTAAATTGAGGTCATACATTTTTATTGATATTACTACATTACCAGAATAATTAGCATATTTAAACACTTACATGATAAAACAAAATAATTTACAGAAAACTGCTAAAACTAGTTACAAATAGAAATGCTAGAATTTTATCGCATTTTATAAAATTCTGACAATATCACTTGAAAATAAATATCAAAATCTAAGTAAACTATAGACAAATTCTGCGGTCCGTTTTATATAAAATCGATTTGAGCGCTCAAAAAAGTTAGCGCGTCTACAGTTGATAGCGAAACGTCATAGATGACGTCATAACCGGCGCCATCTTTGCGCTCACAACGCTCACGCTACAGAGCATGGTCGCTGTGAACGATCTGTCAAATTGTCTTAAGATTATACAAATTGACATATGAAAGTTTCAAAATCACCATAAAACTTGAGGTTATTACGTGAGCGATGTGAGCGCGTCTATAGCCGTTCCGTAGAACATAGCGCGATATCTGACGTTATCGCGCTCAAAGAATTCGGAACGACTTTGAGCGCTGTTAGCGCTGATAGTCTTGTGAACTATTATCGGACCGCAGCAATTTTCATATGATTTTTTACCATATTTATGATTATTTATGAAACTCTATGATTTTTGGTCTTTAAGTAAGGGCTTCTAAACGGGCAATTTTTTTCTGCAATATGTGGCTGCAACAGTGGCCGACCATCATATTTCAGCTATGGCTGGGCCATGTGTTGCGATGTATCTGCAATAGTACGATCACTGATTCAGACGGGCTACACAATCGGGCGACAATGGCTGACGAAATCACACTTGTCGCAGTCACACACTTGTCTGTGGAGCGGCGGGCGAAGGTCCGCCTACGCTGCAGGATATTGCAGGTTCGATTCCAGTCTCTGGATAAATGTTTGTACCAATTGCTGATATTGTTCTGGGTGTTCTGCATGTTTATATGTATAATAAAAAATATCTATCTATGCTGTGTATTGTATTATGTAAATCAGTTATCTATTTAGTTTGGGGCTAGATAACGCTGAGTTGAGCATTATTTATTAATAATTTAAAAATTAGAAAGGAAAAAGAAGAGATAGTGGATTCGACCTTACATCAGGCGAGAAACTTTAGACAATATAAGTCAAGAAGTAAGCTTTAGCGTAGAAAGGGATAGATACACTATACCATAACAATAGAGAGAGACTGAAATAACAATAGAATTTGCTGGGCAATAAATAAATAAAATAAATAAATAATGTTGGACAATTCACACAGCATTATCTAGCCCCAAACTAAGCAGATCTTGTGTTATGGGTACTAGATAACTGATATACATAATACAATACACTACATAGATAGATATTTTTTATTATACATAGAAAACATCCAGAACGCCCTGGATAAATGTCTGCAGATCGTACAAACATTTGTCCCGAGGCGGGAATCGAACCCGCAACCTCCTGCGTCTCAGGCAGACCTTCGCCCGCTGCGCAATATTACAGTAATATCGATCGCTCAGCTATCGTCCGGCAACGGCGGCAACTTATCGAAGCAACATTGGCTATACTGGCTTTAATGGCCGGGCCAACATTACTACAGTATTGTTAGTCTGGCTGGCAGTCCATTGGTTTAGTGTCAATAATCTTTTGCTCAACAAAACCAAAACGTAAAGATTTATTCTACCTAATGTTGAACAAATTGATGTAAACGTAAAAGGAGAAATGTTAGAAATTGTAGAAAGTACCTATCGTATTCCGTACATCACTTCCTATTATTCCTACTAAATATTATAAGGCCGAAAGTTTGTGAAATGTCAATATTTGTTACCCGAGATCTCCAAACCTACTGAACAGATCACGATGAAATTTGGCTTACATTTAGAACATAGCTTAACTTAGAAAATAGGCTACTTATTATACCGAAAATACGCGTGCGAAGCCGCGGGCAGAAGCTAATTAGATAATAAACTTCAATAAGGCCCACACATAGGTAGATAAGCTATCGAAGAGACTTAGTTCTGCAGCGTATGCAGCTCCGGTAGGAGTATTATTATTCTTTGGTATGCAGTCAAACGAATCGGCTCGGTAGCCTGAATTCACCTGGAGTAAATCACCTAGGTGCATTATGGCGAATAGTAGGGTTGATAGTGGCGCCACTACATATTTAATTTAATCATTAAGTTATACAAAGGAATTATCAAAAAATCGGACCGCTGGTAGACGATACCTATCACAAGCTTTTATTTAATGTACTTATCTGTAATAGTTTTGTTTTGTGTTATTCAATCAAAAACCTTGTTTGGCGAGCTTGGGGCCAGGCCACCAATAGGAACTAAACTCTTGAAACAAGTATCTGCCTAAATAATACAGTACAAAACTATTAAAGATACATTAAAAAAAAACTTATGATAGATATCGTCTACGCGCGGTCCGATTTTTTGATAATTCCTTTGTATAACGTAATTATAAAATTAAATATGTAGTGGCGCCACTATCCACCCTGCTATTCGCTTTAAGTGCTACGCAGGGTAGACTTGGTGCACCTGGGTGAACTAAGCTAAGCTTTCAATAAAGCACCTTGTAGACTTAATTCACCTGGATTATATCACCTGGCTGTATTGGCTGTAGTGCTACGCACGGTAGACTTGGTGTATTGTCTTGTGCTGTAGTTCTGTGCACGAGCACCGAAAATATATTTTTGACATTTGCAATGACATTCAGCAAATGTCAAAATGACAGCAAATGTCATTAAATGTCAAAAGTAGCAGAAAATGACAAAATTGACCGCAAATGTCAGAAAATACCAGATGTCTAAAAGACAGTAAAATATGTCAAAGTGACAGAATTCTCAAAAATATAGAAAATGTCAAGAATGACAGGCAATGCCAAAAATTTCAGAAATATCTCAACTAATGATAGAAGAACATTTATTCACAAAGAAAATTACAATCAAATACTCAATAGAAACTAATTATAATTCTGGTCGAAGCGACGCGTGACCCGAGAGCTGGTGAGTATCTGGCGCAGCGCATTGCCATACAGCGGGGCAATGCAGCCAGCTTCTTGGGGACGCTTGCGACTGGTATTGATATGGATCAGTTGAGCTACCTGTAGACTGTTTGCAACAGTCTGCAGTAAGTTCAATTTTTTCAATTGTAAATACTAGTATAATTTTCTTTGTGAATAAAGGCTTAAAATTATACTTAATTAAAAAGTTATTTGCAATTAAACAATTTATCTACGCGCACTTTTCTTTATTTTTGGCAATTCTGTCACTTTTACATTTGCTGTCATTTTTGACATCTGGTATTTTCTGACATTTGCCGTCATTTTCTGATATTTGATGTCATTTTTTGACATTTGCTGTTTTGTTGTCATTTTCTGCTATTTTTGACATTTGCTGTATTTCATTGCCCAGTAATATATTTACGGTGCACGTGCATTGAACTACAGCACAGGACAACACAGCAAGTCTACCGTGCGTTGCACTTAATGCACCCAGGTGATTTACTTAGTAAGTGAATTAAGTCTACCGGGCCATACTACAGAAGACACAGTTGGGCCGTGGAACCAACATACTCAGCACCTTGTACCTTTGTGCTCAGCGCCAACGGTCCCTATTTTTTCACACTACCGAGCAAAGGTCGCAACAAACCTTTTTATGAACCTGTATCTTTACAATCACGCTCGCCTGCCAGAATCTTCTGATTATTTCTTTAAAACCACAGAATTTATAGAACTTTTTATTTGGACAAAAGACGATCACAAAAACAAGGACGATACATCAAAAACATCAATAACCAAATATAGTTTAAAACAAACCAACGTGTTTTTATATAACGCTGCACATGTAGGTATCAAGTCTCTTCAGTTATAATTTGATTATAAATACATTTAACCTACAGAATAGATTTATTGTATTTTAAATATCAACGAATACAAATCACAAACGAATAGCAAGCTTAGCAAACAATTTTTCTTCTTTGATACTTACAAAAGTAGACAGAACATTAACTATCTCCAAAATTTGCCGATTATAAATACATCGACAGCGGTATGTAATGATTGAAACTTAATGTTGTTTCGTATAAGACTAGATGGAGCTAACATTTTTTGTTTAGTTTAGTGTACAGAGGTTAGTAGGGCATTTGATTGGCCAATCATCATCTATAATAGCACGGTTCCCTCATCCTCATAAAACAGGGCATTTCCTCACAGGGTATATACCCCCTCATCTCACACATCGGTTTTCTCCTAGTGCACCGCCAAATTTTCTCCATACACCGGCAACCATAGTCTGTATCGCTGTCATTTTCTGTTTCGTCGAAACGGAGTTTCCGCCTCGCTGAATCTCTTCTTTCTTTTCTGCAATTTCTAGGAATTTGCGGGGTTTCGTTATACGGTGTCGAGTATGGAGTGTACGGATCAGGTGTGGGTGGTACAATGTTTTGGTATTGACTTTTGCTTGGTCTGTAGGATGGAGGCCCGGAAGACTGCCGCACCGATTTGTGGCAGACAGGCGTGGTTCCGCTGTCTAGTGTCCTTGGTATAGGGTTAGTTCCTTGGTCTAAAGTTCTGAGTTCTTGTGGTGTGCTGGAGGGTTGTGGTCTTGGCATGCCCAAAGACCCATTATCTATTGGTCTTAACGTGGCAGATGCGCTTTGTTCTTGTGATCTTGGAATAGCAGAAGCTCCATAACGTGGCGTAGCACAACAACCTGGCGGTAGTGATCTTGGTATAGGGGATGTTCCATACTGTGGTCTTGACGTATTATAAATTCCATTATCTTGTGGTCTTGGCATAGCAGATGCCCTATAATCTTGTGGTGTTGGCGCGGCACTCGTTCCAGACTGTTGAGGTTTTTGCATAGGGCATGTTCCAGAAGTTCTAAGGTCTTGTGGTGTGCTTGAGCTTCGTGGTCTTGACATACCGTATGCTCTATTGTCTTGAGGTGTAGGCATGCCACTTGTTTCAGACTCTTGTGGTCTCGGCATAGCGGATGTCCCATAATCTTGTGGTATTGGCATACCACGACAGTCTACACTTTGTTGTCTTGGCGTGGCGTGTCGTTCATTATCTTGTGGTGTTGGCGAGACAGATGTTCTATAATCTTGTGGTGTTGGCGTGACAGATGTTCTATGATCTTGTGGTGTTGGAAAACCAGAACAGTCTGGCATGGGGGATGTTCTATACTGTTGGGGCATAGCGGTCTTGTTTAAGTCGACTGGCGGTGGCTGCAGCCTGTTGGGGTCATAGCCTCCAGCTGGGGAACCATAGCCTGACTGATTTTGATTTCTGAAATTGCTTACTGGATCATCCACTATTTGAAGAGATCGAGAAGAAGTTTGACCATTTCTGGTACCGTTTCCAGAACTAGGACGCCTATCATTCATAGTTTGTTCAGTCCTAAAGGGCCCCTGATTAGGTGACTGAGACTGATTAGACGGTGGAACGCCTCCGTTTTGAGGGGTAAGAGGTGCTGACGACATTTGAGGCCCAGTTAATCCTTCAATAGTGAGATACTGTTCAGATGTTCCTGTTGGATTCCTTATCATTTGCCAGCCTTGCTCATTTGGAACTCTATCCCCTTCAGAGATAAAGTAAGAGCTTCCGTCGTATACGTCACGGGGGTCACGGGGTGGATTGCCCTCAAACGTAGAGGATACAGGCAGATTTCTGCTAAATGCATCGTAATCGTATGCCTCCAGAAAATTCCAATTAGGTTTCCTTTCAGTTTCGCCACCCACAACGACAACGTCACTGTTTACGTTATTTAAGCGATTGAGTAGCTCTTCGATCATGAAATTCATGTTTGGCTTCTCTTCTTCCCTTAGCGGTAATCTTTCCAAAAACCGTCTTATTTCTTGTTTTAGTAGATCAGTGCGCTTGGTTGGATTACAATGTGCATCAATGTCGTAAAGCTTCCTTGCCAATAGATCTTGGAAAACTTTCACCTCCAAAATCGTTCCTTCTTTTTTGCTTGGCAGTAATGGCAAATCCCTAAACCACTGTTCAACTTCTAATAAAATCAGAATTTCACCTGCTTCTTCATTTAAAGTTTCATCACTTGGTATTGGAACTTCATCCAATGCAGCCAATATTTCATCTTCATAAGTGTGATAATCAAGTTCTTTAAGTTCCTGCTTAGTGGTTGCTTTGATATTATCAATCATCTTTTCGATATGTTGCATTAGTTTCTTTTTAAAAGCCATCGCTTTCACTCTATCATCTATTTTGAATCTGTTGTAAAGAATATAATACTCGGCTAGCACATTTTTTTCCCATTCTTCGTATAGCCGATCAGCGTCTTTACCAGCTGTATTAATTTCTGTCTGCTTTGGTAAACTATTATTAACGTTGTCAACCAGTTGTTGCCTGTAAGAGGAGCTTCCTGCGACGTTCGCAACGCGTTCATTAAAAATCATTGTTTTTTCTATTAGTTCTGGTTTAAGGACATGTTTTTCGGTTTTGAATTCTCGGGTCTGTGGTAAACATTGCAACAATATTTCAAGTTCATCATCAAGCGCATCCTGGTAATGATAAGGATTGTCCAGTATTTCTGGGTTCATTTTCAATTTGGTTATAGCTTTCCAAACGCCGATATATAATCCCAGTCTGGCTTTTTCTGCTATTGCTTCGTCATTGGGCTTAGCGACGGCTATAGGTACGCGTTGAACCCAATCCTTCAAGTAGGCATCATATTCTTCGTTAAGTTGTTTGATTGAGTTATTTTGAGCGGCTGATGAGACAGTAGCAGACCGGAAGACCGCCGGTTTAATGCTTGATCGATTAGGCTGACCATCAGGTCTACTGCTCCTGCGTTGTTCGTTTGGTTCATTTACTGATGAGATAAAAGCAGACGGCGAGACCGCCGGATTAATGCTTGATCGATTAGGCTGACCATCAGGTCTACTGTTCCTGCGTTGTTCGTTTGGTTCATTTACTGATGAGATAAAAGCAGACGGCGAGACCGCCGGTTCAATGCTTGATCGATTAGGCTGACCATCAGGTCTACTGCTCCTGCGTTGTTCGTTTGGTACATTTACTGATGAGATAGAAGCAGACGGCGAGACCGCCGGTTCAATGCTTGATCGATTAGGCTGACCATCAGGTCTACTGCTCCTGCGTTGTTCGTTTGGTACATTTGCTGAAGAGACAGAAGCAGACGGCAAGACCGCCGGATTAATGCTTGATCGATTAGGCTGACCATCAGGTCTACTGTTCCTGCGTTGTTCGTTTGGTTCATTTACTGATGAGATAGAAGCAGACGGCGAGACCGCCGGTTTAATGCTTGATCGATTAGGCTGACCATCAGGTCTACTGTTCCTGCGTTGTTCATCATTTGGTACATTTACTGATGAGACAGAAGCAGTCGGCGAGACCGTCGGTTTAATGCTTAATCGATTAGGCTGACCATCAGGTCTACTGCTCCTGCGTTGTTCGTTTGGTACATTTGCTGATGAGAAAGAAGCAGACGGCGAGACCGCTGGTTTAATGCTTGATCGTTTAAGCTGACCATCAGGTCTACTGTTCCTGCGTTGTTCGTTTGGTACATTTACTGATGAGAAAGTAGCAGACGGCAAGACCGCCGGTTTAATGCTAAATCGATTAGGCTGACCATCAGGACTACTGCTCCTGCGCTGTTCATTTGGTACATTTACTGATGAGAAAGAAGCAGACGGCGAGACCGCCGGTTTAATGCTTACTCGATTAGGCTGACCATCAGGTCTACTGCTCCTGCGTTGTTCGTTTGGTACATTTGCTGATGAGAAAGAAGCAGACGGCGAGACCGCTGGTTTAATGCTTGATCGTTTAGGCTGACCATCAGGTCTACTGTTCCTGCGTTGTTCGTTTGGTACATTTACTGATGAGAAAGTAGCAGACGGCAAGACCGCCGGTTTAATGCTAGATCGATTAGGCTGACCATCAGGTCTACTGTTCCTGCGTTTTTCGTTTGGTACATTTAAGGAATGGTAAGTAGGATTTGGCGTGACTATTATCTCTTCTAGTGACCCAGTCTGCGTCACGCGTATGTTTTTGATCCTCTCCAAAAGATCGGGTGCTTTGGCAAGGGTATCCGTGTTGTTTTCCCCCAAAACTTTATTCACCCATTTAAATATCTGGTACTTAAGATGTTCTAAATCTTCATTTCCTGAGTTCGGAAGAGATGGGTTAATTTCCAAATACTTCCGTCTATCGACAATATCACCAGTTAGGTCATTGACTACAGCAAGTTT
Source organism: Eupithecia subfuscata (assembly GCA_963564075.1). Taxonomy (NCBI): domain Eukaryota; kingdom Metazoa; phylum Arthropoda; class Insecta; order Lepidoptera; family Geometridae; genus Eupithecia; species Eupithecia subfuscata. The sequence continues at coordinate 8,334,068 of OY751124.1, read as the reverse complement.
TGAGCTAGGGTTTATTTTTTCAATGTCCTTGATACTAGAAAGCCATTCATTGACCTGTGCAGCGATTTGTCCTGCGAAATCAGACCCAAAATCTGTATTCTCATGTTCTGTTTCGTTTTCTACAGAAGAGTCTGTGTTATTGTCATTTGTTTCTTGAATTTTTGAGTTATAGCAGAGGAAATCACATGAATGAGGCTCGTTGCAGTTAGATTGTTGAAATAAATTGTATACTAGATTATGTGCAAAATAAATAGATTGGAACTCTGAAATGGTTAAGAACTCAGAAGTGATTGTAAGTACCTCATCAATAACATCACGAATTTTACCACGTTTTATTGCTTCCATAGAATCAAGCAGAATAGCAGTCAATTCATTGATCATGTGCCCTACAGTATCGTGGCAAATTAATAAACTAAACTTGCGCTGCAAATCTATGACTTCGTTTTCTATAAACTGTTTGACTTCTTCGTCTGTTGGTTGAAGGTAATTGCAAAAATCTGGGAGCTTCTTCCATTGGTTCTTACTCGTAGACATTTTCACTTTGCTCGTTAGTTCCGTTACCAGTTTGTTTAAAAAGGATCTTCTTGGATGGCCGGTAACATCTATCGGCATATCCTCTAATATATCGATGATGTCTGCCTTTGTCGAAGCTTCGCTGTATTTTAGTTTATTTATCAGTATATTATGAACTTTGTCTGCAATTGTTTCAAGTATATTTTCCTTTACCACTGGCCTGCCTAAGTAATCAGTACGTTTGATTGGTATATTGTTTAGCCATTCTACCACAATTTCGAAAATAAAACACTGCTCATAGTTCGTCTTAAGCAAGTCAAAGTAATTAGATCTGTAAAGGTCAGTAGGTTGTATGATAATATTCTGACGCTTGATTTTAGATAGTAGATCATTGGACAGCTCTCTTGTGAATTCCTTTAAATTTATTTCAGATAATAATAACGGCTCGTTTTCACATTTGTCAATTTTGACTTTTGGTTCATGCTTATCGTGTTTTTGTTTCTTTGCTTTCTTCAGTTTACTTCGAAGATGTGCTGAAGGTTTAGTTAAATCTTGGATGAATTGAGCTATCTGCTCATCTAAATCATCATCAATTTTCAATTCAACTTGTGATTTGCTTCTTCTTTTGTGTCCGACTTTTTTGTTATTTCTTATGTTAACGGAGCTGAAGCATGTTTGAGCGGATTTTTTTTGTATGATTAGTACATCTGAGATCTGCGTCTGGATTGATATTGACTTTGAGTGCCGTATGATCTTGAGTCTGAGGTGCTGAGAGTCCGAGCTGAATGGACTTGATGATGCCGGGGAAACGAAGACTGCTACCTGGAAAAAGGCTTTGTTAGTTCCTTCCGAAGCCAGTTTTGCCGTAGTGGTCGTGGCGTAAGAAATGAAATCTGCAACTCAGCTTAAGATGTCTTATGAGACTTTTACGATCATCAAACCGCCTGCCAAGTGTGGTTATTATGGCATGGCAGAACCCTCCTTGTTTGAGCAAGGCATGTCCGGCAATGGACTAATGAGTGCTGGAGCGCGAAAACGATGTACCTAGGTAGCAAGTGTAACCGTTTGGGTCCGCGTGCGCGTTTAAAGGATGAATCACTACACTAATTATCACACCAACGTGATCGCGCTCCTGATAGGTACAGATTTGAGAAAGCCTTTGCCTTCCACCCATAATGAATATGTTATTAATTAAGTTTCTTATATTTTATGTATGTTAGTTTTAAGGTATATATTACTATGGACCGTAGAATAAGTTAAATAAGATCTATAACTTTTCTATAGTCTGAAATAAATGAATTATTATTATTGTTATAATGAAATTGAAAAGTTATCATATTCGTAAATACGATTAGGTTAGGCTGAATTTTGACATTTCTAGTGGAAAATTTGTTGAAATATTACTTTAAACAGTCGAAACGATGGATCGATATTTTATTTGTTTTTCAAATAAGTCATTTTTGAAGGGTCCGATACGCAGTAATGTATGTCGCTGCAAGCGGCAAAGTCGCGCAAAGTCTGCCTCAGTACTGTGACAAACTATCGCACAGACACGCCGCTATATTTTCTCCCTTTTGCACCCAACCTATATCAAACCACGATCTGCAATTTTATGAAAATAAATTACGTTTCTAAGTTCAGGCGGAGGTCTAGGGACGGTTTCCATTTCTCTGGAGACAGTAGGAACGGCCGCTGTAACAAATAATATTAAATAATAATTAAATAAATAATTGATTTTACGTCTTGGTAAACGTAGTAGGTAAACGAAGCTATCTACCAGGACACTTTTACTCAATGGTTTTCAACAATATAAATTTGATCGCCCATAATTTTGTTAGTTTTCTAGTTAGCTGGATGAAAAGGGCTTTTTATGGTGAAATGTAAATTTTTCTACGTTTAAATACTAAAATTGCCGTTTTACGCAACTACGCATCTCTGCCTAAACTAAACAAAATAAAACTATAACAGAGGCAATTTAAAAAAGCCTATGATAGGTATCACAATCTGGCCAATAGATTTTTGAGAATTCTAATGTTTAACGTAGTCGGGCCACCGCGACACGCGGATCGAGATACACGTCTGCATCTTGGGCCGTGAAAGTGCCAGGGACATGATTTACCTTGTGTTTCCATGTTCGCGAAATGATGTTTCTGTAAGAAAAAAAAAATTTAGAATTTGCACCCCAACTCATCCCTCGGGTATCGTAAGAGGCGACTAAGGGATATCCACCGGGGGCGGAGAGCAGCGCCCTTGCAGAACAGTTCTACCACCGAACTGCGATCCCCAACGCGCAGGCATGCGGGTTGGGGATCGCAGTTCGGTGGTATATTTTATTCTAGGTACCTACCCTACATCTATTGAAAGAGATTTTGGCCCTATCATCGGTCACCACTTACCATATTCCATATGAAGAATAAATAATAGTTATTTTCATCTGTGAATCTCAGAAACCTGGCGCCAAAGGACATTATTTTATAAGACATTTTTCATTTGTTTTAGTGCCCATTATTATTTAAGTTTTGCCGTGCGCGGCGATTTAAATAAAAAACAAATGTTAGGGCCACCCTCCGCACAAAAATCTCTTTCAACCCAATACGTTTAGTAGTTTTGGCGTGAAAAAGTAATCAAAATCAAAATCAAAAACTCTTTATTTCCATAAATACAATAAATGTACACTTAGAAAAGGTCAAAATATAAAACTAAACACTGACACGGAAATAAAGTGATATTTTTTTATTTCTGTCTTCTTTTATTTCTCTTCGGTATGTAGACTAAAGTAAAGAAGCGACGAAGAAACCTTTAGTCTGTTAGTTGTTATTTTTCGAGTTGGAGCAAAACCCGTCTCAAGCTTTTTTATCCTCTAGAATCTAAGATTTTATAGTAAGCCTTTTTGCACAGCTAGGTTTTGACAATTTGTTTGAATTTATTTAAGTACTGATAATTTTTGCAACTCACTAGGAGTTTTTTTGTAGAAGCGTAGGTATACATTGCCCTTTAAAAGATATATTAATTTTGTGTAGCCTAGTTGTGGGCACAGCGAGCTTATGTTTGTTTCTGGTATTCAAATTATGTTTATCGCTATTTTTAGGGAACTGACTTATATTTCTATGAGTGTACAACAAGTTTTCATAAATTGACATGGTACTGTCATTATGTTTATTTCTTTGAATTTATATCCATCCGTACAAACGTCCACTTTTTTTTTTTTTTATTTGCTTTTGGTGGCTTTCGTATCACTGCGGCCATGATAGGCCTATTGTGATCGCCACTTTGTGTGTTCAGCCTCGAAGCAGCGGCGTTCACAGTTCGGCGCTAACCCTTGCAGCTGCTAGGAACTGTAGGATTTTCTTCGGGGTGGAGTATTTTAGCTCGTCTGGACTAAGCAGGTGCTTGCCCAGATGGATGCTACGTTTTTGCATCAGTGCTCCGCACTCTCCTAGAAGATGGAGAGGCGTTTCCTCCGCCTCCTCACAGAACCTGCAGGATCGTGTGTCGCTTAGCCCTAATTTGAACGGAGGAGGAGCGCACTATCTGTCGAGGTACAGTGCTTAACTAGTTCGGCAGGTAGGGTAACCCTATTCAACCACAGTCGGTCCATAGCATAAAATAATATACTTCTATAATATCTTGTTTCTTCTGCCCTTTCTTCTAAGGTAAATCATTATTACCCTAATATATTGTATTAGTATAGATTTTAATTTTAGTTTTAAGTTAAATTGAGTTAGTTATTATGTAGACTTAAGTGGTTTGTCCTGTAAAGTTGTTTGAATAAATAACTTGAAATGGAATTGAAATTGAACATGTGCTTGTTGAGGCGACAGTGTCCAGTTAGGGCTCTTGTCATGATGCGAAGGTTGCTTCTGCTTAGCGCTAGGATTCGGTTGGTGCACCTATAAAACGTCCACTTATAAAAGATTAGTGTGATTTGATAGGAATACTCACATTTGCTGCTGGCATATTGTTACTAAATTTAGAAGGAATGTGGTTTAATCTTTCCATGATCGACGGGCAGAGATTGGCTGGCTGTGAAAAAAAAAAGAAATTTCACTGTTTATTCTATGAGATAAAATTGACGTGTGATAAACTTACATAAAAAGGACATTTCGGTAACAACGGGATATAAATTTTGTCAATTTTCAGTGTCATTAAATTTATAAACACTCTTTCATAAAACTTCCATTGACAAATTGTCCGCAATGCGCCAGGAGCACCCAATGGTATCAGGTACCCATTAAACAAGCTCAGTCCAAAAAAATTTACTATGACGGGACTTGAACCCGCTACCTGCATCCGCACACTCAATTTCCTTGCAGAGAAAATCTATAGACGTGTTGACTGCTCCTGAACGAGTTGGAAAAGGCTTTATTATTTACTAGCTTCTGCCCGCGGCTTCGCACGCGTATTTTCGGTATAATAGGTAGCCTATTATCTAAGTCAGGCTTTGCTCTAACCGTATGCCAAATTTCATCTTCATCTGTTCATTAGTTTTGGAGATTTTAGGTAACAAAAATTCAGATTTCACAAACTTTCGGCTTTAGTCAAACAATACTTTATTCACAAAGAAAATTATACTAGTATGTATTTACATTTGAAACAATTGAGCTGACTGTTGCAAACAGTCTACAGGTAGCTCAACTGATTCATATCAACACCAGTCGGAAGCGTCGTCCCCAAGACGCTGGCTGCATAACATTAGTAGGATTTTGTGTTTTTCATCATCATCATCAGCCTATATTAGTCCACTGCTGGACATAGGCCTCCCCTAATGAGCGCCATAGCGCCCTGTCTTCAGCTTTATGTTTTTATTGTTGTGTAACATAATCATGATTTCATTAATTGTTAATATATCTTATCATTATTTTCTTGGATGCTAGAATTCATTTTTATTATTTTCTGTACCTAAGGTACCTACGTTTTCCAACAACAAAGTCGTGTTAGTTACACAATTTATAACTCTAGAACGGCTGGACCGATTTCAAAGATCTTTGATTTTTTGTATTTGTCTCTATCCGGGATAGCAGAATAACCATCAAACAAGGGTTACACGCAAAAATTCAAATTCTAAACGAGAGACAACGCGGGCACAGCTAGTTGCGTATAAAAAACGAGGCAACAGAGTGAATTTTAGGTTACAAACTTAAATACCACATCGAGTTTGGCGTATAGGTACAAAGTGTCAACAAGCGAATACTAAAATGGACGGACTGTCACCAATTAAAATATTCTCGTTGCACATGTTTCCAAAAGACAGAAGAAACTACGACTGAACTATGGTGTTGCGTTCATTAACGCATTCAATTACTGAAAGCTTCAAACGTAAGTTGAATAAAAAGATGAAGACGAAAGTTGATGATGAAAATGCATAGTGTGGACATTGCTATTATGAAATAATACTTTTTAATTTTAACTGATTGTACTTGTTTTTTTTGTGAGCTGTACCAAGGGTGGACGTATAAAAAGTGGTCAAATCCAGAAATGGTCTCCATTAAAACTGGCGCATATAAAATGTGGTCGAATCCAGAATAGGTCATATCTAGATGAAGTCACACAAAGAAATGGTCACTGACCGCCTGAAGGGTCTATACTAATATTATAAAGAGGAAAGATTTGATTGTTTGTTTGTTTGTATTGATAGACTCCGAAACTACTGGACCGATTTAAAAAATTCTTATACCTAACGTTTTTGTTATTATAGTGCGTAAGTCGCAAAGATTTTCGACTCCCACGTCACTTGACTTCGTGGTGTAGTTGGTTATCACATCCCCGTACTGAGGGGAGGACGCGGGTTCAAGTCCCGTCGAAGTCGAAAATTTTTGCGATATTATTTGATTTCTTAGAAATTAGAAATTCTTATACCATTAGAAGCCCACATTATTCCTGATGAACATAGGCTACTTTTTACCGCGGGAAAATGCTTCATTCCTACGGGATAACGGGTAATAGGACAGCGGGTAGTAAGAATGCAGCTAGTGCTATATAACTTACAAATGAGTTTACAACCTTCTGAAAATCCTTGTACTTCTCATTAGTCATCGAACGCACATCACATCGACTGGGTAAGCTCTCCTTCTCTTCACCACACTGCCATCGATCTCTAGTGGGGGACTCATCGTAAATTTCAGCACGTGGTGATCGCCCGTGTCTGCTATCAATTTGTTGAAAGCACTCGGTCATTGGCGTAGAGCATTTTGAACACTGTGAGTGGTTTTTGGGCATTAGCAGTCTTTCTGGAGAGTTTTTATCTGTTGACGATAAAAATCGGTGAGAAAAGGTCTTACGTATTTGGAATAAGAAAAAAGTCATTTCAAATTTTATAAATTTCCTATAGATTTTATAAATAATAAATTTTATTAATAATAAATTTTATAAACAATACATATTATCCTACTATTCGACTAAGTAAAATTATAAATGCGAACATTTGTGAAATGTGACATTTTGTTACCTAGGATTTCCAACACTACTGAACAGATCAAAATAAAATTTGGCATACATTTAGAATGTAGCCTAACTTAAACAATAGGTTACTTTTTAAGAGCTTCACCCCCCGATTCAGAATTTGAAAGAAGGGTTTGATAATTTACACATCACGTCCAACGAGAAACCAAAACATAATAAAAAGTCCGTCTGTTTTTGTCAAATAGTGATGAATTTGTGATGTTGTCATATTTGCTTTGTAAAATATTAATAATGTTTTTCTCTAGCATAGAAACAAAATAATTAAATTAATTGCTAAAGGTACATTCTATTGATAATATAATATTTAAAGCTTCGTGTGTAAGAAATTTCGTTCACTGATGTGTCCTTTAGTAAGGTAGGTACCCTACCTACCACACTAACAAAGTTGCGGGTTACAGTTACAGCTACAGTTGTTCTATCTCACGAAGTCCGTTGGGCTATGTATGTAATAGTGAACGCATGTACACATTGTTTTAGTGTGCGTAAGCTCAGAAGCAATCACCAATCAGTCTCGCCCGAGACGCGGTCCGGGTCACTAGTGTTCACGTCAGATTTTGGAAGCGAGTACCGTCAGCATGAAAACTAAGCGCAAAGTTGTTCGTAGTGAGGTAAGTTGAGGTAAGACTTCGTGAGACTACAACTGTAGTAAATTATAAATTAAATAAATCATACTTAAATATTAAAATGAAGGTTCTTACTGTTCCTCATATTGGAGTAGTTGATCAGCCTCTCGACGACTTCAGCGGATCGCTCCGGCGACATCGACGGGTATCGACGCAGGGATTTAGCAAAGGCATCTGAACGGTGGGCGGAGCGAGGGCAGCTGAGGGCGCTGGCTTCTGAACAATAAAGCATAGTTGATGATGTCCTTCTAGACGTATTTCGGCTATGGCTGCCTATTTCAAATATGAACGGAATATTTACAAGAAATATATTAATACAAAAACTATTTATCACTTAAAATTCAGACACCAAAAGTAAAAATAAGTATATGTTTGTCACAAAAATATACATTATAGGTAATGAACTACCCAAAGATAAATGTATCTTTTAAAGGGTAAGTTTAAGCTTCTACAACAAAACTCCAAGTAAGTTGCAAAAATTATAAATAAATAAATTCAAACAAATTGTCAAACATATGTTTGTAAAAAGGCTACAAAATATCAGATTTTCTAGAGGATAAAAAAGCTTGGGACGATTTTTGCTCCGGGTCGAAAACTAACGCCCTAACAAGGTAAAGGTTTCTTGTTCGCTTCTTTACTTTACCTTAAAAAGATTGAAGTGAACAAAAAATCAAAGTGATCACTTTATTTCCCAGTTTTTAACCCCCGACGCAAAAAGAGAGGGGTGTTATAAGCAAACGTGTCTATCTGTGGTATCGTAGCTCCCAAACGGTGATCCGATTTTCGTTTAGTTTTTTTGTGTCATTGATAATTTTATCCCGAGTGTTCATAACCATGTTTCATGAAAATCTGTCAAGGGGTTTTTGATTTTGTTGTTTTACTTATGTAATTTGAATTTTTTGCGACGTGTCTAAGAGTCCTGTAAGGTCTAAAGGAAATAAAGCATTTTGATATTTGATATTCTATACTAAAATTATAAAGAGGAATGATTTGATTGTTTTTTTGTATTGAATAGGCCTCGAAACTACTGGAACGATTTGAAAAACTCTTACGATTAGAAGCCCACATTATTCCTGATGAACATAGGTTACTTTTTACCGCGGCAAAATGCTTCAATCCTACGAGAAAACGGGTAATAGGACAACGGGTAGTAAGAATACAGCTAGTATTTGATATTTGTGAAATTGGTTGTTAAATTAGATCTTTCATAAGATCACATATACCTTGCGCGGGCCAGTTGCTTCCCTGAAAAGTCCTAAAGTTGGTACTGTTCCGGGGCGGACTCTGATTGATACTCCTGCTGCCGCAGCCTCCTATCACGAAGTTCTCTTGACCTGGAGCAAGTATTAATAATTGTAATTAGCCTGGTATGTCTATCTGTTGGGTAAAGGCCTCCCCAAGGTCCACGGATTTTGGTCCTGTGCCAGCTGGACCCAAGCTTCGTCATAGGTTGGTCATCCAGTTTGTCACGCCATCGCTTCCTCGGTCTGCCGCGGTGCCTTGCACTGTTGGGGCTCCACTGGGTGCTTATCTTGGCCCACGGGTCTTCAGGCATGCGGTAGACAGTAGTAAATGATACTGTCTACCGCATGCCTTCTATTTCGATCAACGAATTAGCATTGCCATTCAACGTGACAATGCTGCCAGCATTCTGGGAACTCCGCCTTCAGGTGACAGCTTAGATTTTTAAGAAATAAATATAAGGGTAAATGCTAGTTGTTTCATTCTGTTATTGTAATTTTCTTTGTGCTACATAAAATGTTTAATAATTCTGCAACAAAGTAAATATTTAATTTGTGTTTTAACATTTCCAAAAAGGCACGATAGAGTAGTTAGGATTCGTAGTTTTCGTGACTATTGAAAAATAATAAAAGCTGTGTTGCAGCTCCCGTTTAGAGGGCTACCCAGTGGATGTTGTTGTGTTACGGATGATGATGATTAATCATGACGACCGGGGACCGCGACTCGGTAAACGTAGTGTAGCATGTCCCGTGGCCAATCCCTCCTCCTGGTAGGGCCATGGGAAGGCCCAAGGTTCTGTCAACCTTGCGGTTATACGGACCGAAACTGGGAGAAACCAGCCACTCGGGTGACTCACGACCATAGAGCAGATACAGAGAGGAGGGGGCCTAAGCAACTGTGCACTGTGATTCTCAACTAGGTCCTGAAGTCATCAAAGTGGGCGTGGCCTTAGTCAGTGTACTGTCGTCGTTCGTCCTGTGCACAACTTTGTGAACGGTGGAATTTCGTGTAATTTTCATGTAACTAAGTAGAAAAGGATGAAGTGTTGTGTTTTAACTTGTAAAAACTACTCGGACAGACGTTCTGATGCTATCAATTGCATCACATTTCATGTGTAAGTAATTTTATGCGTAATTTAAGAATAGTTCTAGAAAAATCTCATCGTATCGGCGTCTCCAAATATACTTCTTCTACTTGACAATAGATGGCGACACCTAGTGTCATGGGAACTAAAAATAAATAGGCAAGTAGAGCAGTATTAATATATTTTAATAATCATACGAACGGAAATTAGTTATACTGACATTCCTAAAGACTTTTTAGTCGCCTAAATATTATTTTTATTAATTTATAATCATTTATTAAACATGCCGCCATCTATCGTCATCTATGAACATCAACCATGAATTTAACAAAAAGACAGGGTCGTAATTAGAATACAATTATTTTACCGAGTGTCCCACGGCTATGCTTCGTCAATGGAAAGTACTTTAAATAAAATATTTAATACGCAGGAAATAAAAATTCCTACGTTCCTACTTAACAGTGTTTGTAAATAAAATTTAGTTCGATATACTTAAGTTCTTTATTATTTGTTCTGCCTCTGAAATTAATATTACTTGACCATATCAAAGGACTTATGTTAAGTATCAAGCTTCATTCGCATCACGCGACTTTTGATTTAGGCAAGTACCTACATATTACTTGTTTACATAATAGGTAATGGTACGAAAATTCTGAGTACGTCCCTGTTACATCCTACACTTAGTGACATCTAGTGTTAGGTAGTTAAACTACGTAGTAACATCAACACAGAACGAAGCGAGCAGTTTTGCTTCTCACCGGTAGAATGGAAAACATAAAAGTGGGCGGGATCAAACACCCCCTCATCCCGCAAAGTGTCACGCGTTGTTTCTTAGGGAAATCTGATTAGAACATCTCCTCTCTGTATCTGCTCTATGCTCACGACGGATTTGTAGAGTCGTGAGTCACGACTCTACAAATCCTACGCACGTTGTCCCGAAGACTCTGTGTAGGATTCTGGGACATGCCACATAAATATTTTTTTTAATCGGTGATTGTCGATGATGGTAAGAATGTAAGAAATGGTGATCTTCATCGGAACCTGAGGATTGAATTCTAATTTGAATTAAGTGTCTTCCCATAAGTAGAGACAATAAGAAAAGTGCCCATGGACCCGTTCTTAGTGAAACTTTTTAATAAAATTAAGTTAATACAAAATTAGCCTATAGCCAAATCTATGGCTAGAGTGTAGTGTTATTCTACACTTGCGAGCTTTAAAATGGAATCGCTTCATCGCGAGTTGATCAAAACAATTTTTTTACAATTTATGTTCAATGAACTATAGATTGTGGTATATCATTTGAAAGGTAATTTTGTTACCTTTCAAGTGATATCAAGAAGGTTTAAAATTAATTAAATTGGCTACCTAAATTTTGGGAATTATTGCAATAGGTCGAAGTTGCATCTATCGGCTTCTATCGGCGCCGGAGCTGGATGAGCTGGATTTCTTCCTCGTATCCGCTGTTTTAGCTCGTCCCACATATGCCAGATTGGGTTCAAGTCAGGAATAAGGGCTGGCCAGTCTAGTGTGGGAATGTCGACATGGAAGACGTCTGTCGGTACTGTCTAGTCACTGCTGCGGTGTGGCAGCGGACATTATCGTGCATTAAATCAAAATTTATCGTCGCCAATAAATCCTGCGTAAGGGAAAACATAACTTAACTCATAGTTCACTGCAAAGAAATTGTAAAAATTAGTCTTGAACAACCCTTGAAGCGATTCCAGTTTAAAGCTCGCAAGTGTAGTTTATTTAAATATTATGTATCCTAGACAATAATTTAAAAAAAAATAGGTGATGATCAATCGTTTGGCCACCAACTCAGTTAAGAAAGTGAAGATGTGGCCAAAGATGGATACGCTTGCCCAGAAAGAACTACTACCCAGTATTTGAAGACTCCAAGATTGTACTCTAACGAGAAAAGAGACGGAGGCAGCTCACTCCACTCTTTGGCCGTGCTTATTATGAAAGAAGAGCAAAATTTTATGGTTCGATACTCGATTTTGAACAGGTACGGGTACGGTTTTTCTGTAAATTACAGAATAACGACATACACGGGGTGAGATGGAGTTGATTCTTATTGTTGATAAGTTTATTGGTCCGCAGACCAGATTATTCGTAAATGAATTTCCTCGGAGAATAAAAAAAAGGCATTCCGGTACTATTTCGTAGCATGGGCTAAAAAATCAAGGACCATACCGGGACATAGTTCAGACCTCTGCGGTGGAAACTCTGCCAGTTCAACAGGTGGTGATGTCGGATGGAGGTTGCAGTGGGCCATCTATAATAGAAAAAAATATTCTATGAAAATAAAATTGGGCCGAAAAAAGCGCTTTTAAGGATCCGTTTAAATTGTAAATTATCTTTATTGTATGTGTGTCTGTAGTACCAAATATTTTTTTTATCTATCTATGTATCTAAGTTCGCAAGGTCATGACGAAATTCGATGGCTGCGGCGAGTGCGGTTCATCTCTTTCCTCTCGTCAGGTGCGCGTTTACCTTTAGACACACGGCACACGTAGCAAACTATTAGTTCGGCAATGTTTGGCGTTAATTATAAAGTGACTGAACCGTGGTCCCACTGCGATGTCCCACTGGTGGGACAAAGCTTTTTCGTGGTCCCACCAAAGACACACTTGACCGTCCAGACGGTCAAGTGTTTGTTATCCCCCCCCCGCGAAGCGGGGGGGGGGGGGGGGCGGGTTCGTGCGACTCTGTGACTGAAAGGGTGTGTATATATATAATTGCACCCAGAGCCATATGTTGAACGGTCAAGTGTGTGTTTGGTGGGACCACGAAAAAGTTTTGAGTGGGACATCGCAGTGGGACCACGGTTCCGGAGTGAATTATAAGTACCTTATACATGCTAGCATAATGCCCGTCCACGGCTTGCGTCGAGCTGTCATATACATTCCTATGCCGCTCCTCTTCGTTGTAAGCTGTGGGAGTTTTCTGCGTTCCAGTCGATTGCGACTTCCGCGGGTAGGGAGCTGTGTTGGACTGCATGCGTAGGGGCACTTCTAAAATATTTATTATTTGTTATTCAGTACCTATAAAGCTGCGTGGTCTCGGCTTAGAATTTGCACCACCCCAACTCTTCCCGCGGGTGTCGTAAGAGGCGACTAAGAGATATCTACAGGGGGCGGGCAGCAGCGCCTCCTGCAGAACAATTCTACCACCGAACTGCGATCCCCAACCCGCATGCTCAGCGTGGGGATTATGGGCATTACCCCCATGTGATGAAAGCCAATGAGGCGCTTATCAGGGGGAGGCCTGCGTCCAGCAGTGGACCAATACAGGCTGTTGAGGTTGAGGTGGTACCTCAACCATAAAGTCGAGACCTAAATGTTCGTGGGCAGTGTTATTTACCAGTTCTAATCATATCGGCAAGCGAGGGAACAGAAAATTAAAATTTTATTGATTTCAAAATGTTATATATAGCCTAGACGAATTTATTAACGACAAATTTGTAGATAGATATTATCAAATATTGTCACGTATGACAAATAAGTATAGTCAAGTTGATACTTAACCTCACGTAGATACTACTAAGCTATATTAACATAGGAAGTTAGGTACGCTTGACATACATAGCCTGAATAACACATTGTACCATCTACACCCCTTGCCAAGTTTTATTATGCCCGTTTAGCCGTCTATGCATGAAAAATAATAATAGTAATGTTTTATCTACTATATTAAAATAAGTCGGGTTTTCCTTCCTGACGCTATAACTCCAGAACGCACGAACCGATTTCCACGGTTTTGCATTCGTTGGAAAGATCTCGGGTTCCGTGAGGTTTATAGCAAAGAAAAAATTAAGAAAGTGGGAAACATAAATTTCCACGCGAGCGAAGCCGCGGGGCGCAGCTAGTTCAGTAATGCAATAAAAGATAAATAGTCTTATTCATAGATGAATGCATGTTTTATGAAAATACTTTTTTAAAGGTGATTTCGCTTTTCGGCGTTCTAAATTATGTACCTATTAGTTTTGAAGGCGTTGCAGTTTAAAAAAAACATTGCAAAACAATACAGTAATAATGATTCAAGTAAGTATTCAAATTAAAGTAAGTTAAGGTACAAATCAGTTGAGGGTAGGACACAAAAATTAACTTTAATTTTCTAACAATACATTTTAACTTCTAGCATATGGTCCAAGGTAAAAAAATTGGCGTATCGAATTTAAAATTTGTGAAACTGTAGTTACTGTATAAATTGTTATATTATGTATGGTATAAATATCATGAAGCCGACAGACAGAGAGACTTGCGTTGACATCATTATCAGTAAGGATTTTCTAATCCCACTTCTGAGATCGACTTTCTTGACCTTACCAGAGTTAGGCATAAGTGTGTACTGCCGGTTCCCCTCCATCAAGGTTACACAGAGTCCCCCTGGAGCCTCCGCGCTCCTCACCACCGCCACCATACCCTCGGAGAGAGCCATGGTTGTTACTTGTTACTTTCTTGAAAAGAGGTTAAGCTGTAAAAAAATTATAATCTGTAAGCAGGGTTAGCTATTGGTAATTCTCAGTGAATTACTGAGAATTACTAGCACTGTGTGGACTGCAGGTTCTGTCCACCATCGCGAACACGTTCGAGAAGACGCCATCAGGGGTATTTAATTCATTCGATTCGTTTTCGAATCGAATCTGGCGGAATCGAATTCGATTCCGACGGATCTATAAAACGCGATTTTCATTTCGCCTTGGGTTGATGATCGAAATAAGAAGCTCCTCTTCATTGACATGGCCATTAGTCAACAGACTTGCTTCGATTTTTCGATCATCAACCCGAGGCGAAATCAAAATAGCGTTTTATAGATCGGTCGGAATCGAATTCGAATCCGTCGGGTTCGATTCGGAAACGAGTCGAATGAATTAAACTACCCCTGCAGGTTTTAAAAATAAAATAAATAAAATTCAATAAACGTTTTTAGAAGAGGTTTTATTTGAATATAACCTTAAAAACAGCTCTTCCCTGAATTAACAGTAAACGTGGGAGTGCGAGCAGCCGAACAAAGAACCTCCTTTTTTTGAAATAGGTTAAAAAACCACGTGATTAATAGACGACCCCTTAACTGGGACCCCTAATAAATAAATAAGTAGGTAATCAAAGTCTACGACGCCATTGTCTCTTATTTTTTTCTTAATTGATGTGTACTACTTTACTCAGATAAATACGAAAATAATAATTTTAATGAAGCAAACACTGTGGCTTCAGCTATCGGCCCCTGTTAGGCCCTCACATAAAATCAAAAGCTCATATAGTAAGTAGGTAGATAAATTGTACTAACAGTAACTCTTAAGAACTGAGGGACGAAGTAAGAGAAGAAGAAGCTTGGTCTGTAGCTCGACTCCCAGTCCTCGAGGAAAGAACCGTGCCTAAAAACAAACATTCAAAAAGGTTAAGTAACTCTAAATAAGTAATTCTGGCCGATGGTCACGGTGTCAGAACAGACTCCTCTAACATAGCCCGTGGATGTCGTAAGAGCAGAATGAGAGAACGTAACCTACAAGAGCGGCAGCTTTCTTCTATGTAGGTATTTGCAGATGCGTAAAACATGGAGGAAGCTGCATCTGTATTCGGTCTGGTATAAAGGATACGAGTAGATACCGATCAGAATGCTCTGACTTGTCACAAGAACAGATTTTTGATGTTTGTGCAGTGCATCTACACTTGCGAGCTTTAAACTGGAATCGCTTCAAGGGTTGTTCAAGACAAATTTTTACAATTTCTTTGCAGTGAACTACGAGTTAAGTTATGTTTTCCCTTACGCAGGATTTATTGGCGACGATAAATTTTTATTTAATGCACGATAATGTCCGCTGCCACACCGCAGCAGTGACTAGACAATACCGACAGACGTCTTCCATGTCGGCATTCCCACACTAGACTGGCCAGCCCTTATTCCTGACTTGAACCCAATCTGGCATATGTGGGACGAGCTAAAACAGCGGATACGAGGGAGAAATCCAGCTAATCCAGCTCCGGCGCCGATAGAAGCCGATAGATGCAACTTCGACCTATTGTAATAATTCCCAAAATGTAGGTAGCCAATTTAATTAATTTTAAATCTCCTTGATATCACTTGAAAGGTAACAAAATTACCTTTCAAATGATATAATTACCACAATCTATAGTTCATTGTACATAAATTGTAAAAAATTGTTTTGATCAACTCGCGCGATGAAGCGATTCCATTTTAAAGCTCGCAAGTGTATTAGATGAAAATTTATTCGTTGTAGGAATTTACCACTCGAACTTAACGAATCATTTGGATTATATATAACTATTTGATAAATCACTTACTAAAATTAACGACGAAAATTTAGAGGCAATATTGATGGGTGACATCAATATTTACACCCTTATTAGTTCATCCGTCACCAAAAACCTGTCTGATATTTTGAGAATGCATAACTTCACTCAACTTATTTGTTTCCCAACCCGCTTCACTTAGATAGTAGCACGCTGATCGATCATGCCTACACAAAACTCAATCACGAACGTGATTTGAACATCACCGGCCAAGATCTCCTACTGAGCGACCACCACGCGCAGCTCCTGCGCCACCCGTCCTTTTGTTAGGTAAATAATAACCATCAAACATAACTGGGTAAAATTGTATATCAGCCTGGCAACACAGTGGGTGACGCACGATGAGCCAGGCAACTCTCGGCTACCGGACTCATTCTATCGCCGACAGCCGTCCTGAGCAGACTTGGTACTTTTGAGCTACATCTGAATAGTTGTTACTCAGCCTTTGCTTTCAAAACGAGTCTGTACCAGTTTATGACCGAACGGAAGTGGAGTCGGTTGAAACATGCTGTTTTTGTATATACCGCCTAACAACTTTGTCATGAAAAGGTGTTTTAGTACGTTAAACTCCATCAATTTCGTAAATGCCTTAGAGACGATCGACTGGCCCGTGGTAATCGTGGAATCTGTTCATAACTGTAACGTTTTATTCAGATGCATTCTGGCTGCAAAATTCAGCAACATCAGCACCCGCTTTCCTCTGAAGCGTTTGCCGGAGCGTCCAACCTCCAAGAACTGGGTAGACTCTGACGTCTAGAACCTTAAATACTCGTTTTTCCCATTTGTTCCTTTGACAGTTCCTTTAAAGGGACAAATGAGACTTTTTCTTCCCATTAGTTCCTTCAAAATTATTAAAGGAACTAATGGGAAGAAAGTCTCATTTGTCCCTTTAAAGGAACTGTCAAAGGAACAAATGGGAATAAACGTAAATACTTGCTTTGTGACACATTACATCTTAGGAACAATTTCCCTGCCAACCGTTCTATTCAGATCAGATCCGCGGCGACCCCAATACGTCTAAAAGAATGTGGAAGATAATAAATACTGAACTCGGTCGCCACGGGCGAGAAAGAACCGGCTTCACGAACCACATTAATAACGCTGATGGTCAGCCGTTCGCAACTAAAGTCGAACATAATAGAGAATCCGTGACGGCAGCGAGTAGGTGCAGCGCCCCCGCAGCCGACGCGGCGACGTACCGCATGCGGTGGCCGTGCTTGCGGCGATGTACCGCTACGGATCCGCCAATTTACAGCATTCGAAATTAATAAAATTATGAGCACTGAGATAGCCCAGAAAACCAGCCCCGATGTGTACGGCATATCGGCTAAGATCTTAAAATTAGCTTTTAAATCTACGGTGGGTTTCATTAGCTTTCTATGCAACAGCTGTGCACGTCAAGAAATCTATCCTGCTAGCTTGAAGAATGTCAAAATTAGTCCCCTGGGCAAGAAATCAGACCCGAAATCATACCGCCCTTTCTCGTTGGTACCTGCCATTAGCAAAATACTGGAGGAAGGCCTTAATAATGGGCTCCTAAAGTTCATGTCCGTAGGCAACATCCTGTTGGATCGGCAGTTCGCGTACAGAGCGGTTCGTGCTACGACGGACCTGGTGCAGGAAGTAGTCTGGCGCGTGCTGAGCGCGCGCGAGATGGGCCAGCGCGTGGCACTACTGAGCTGCGACCCCTCGCGCGCGTTCAACACCGCCGATCAGTTAAAAAACTCCAGTTTCATAGTATTCGTGGCGCCGTCCTCTCCGTCTTAACGTCTTTTATGTCAAAAAGAACTCAAGTGTTGGTAGGGGACGGGGGTAAAGTAGTTTCCGAGCTGGAGAACGTCATGGGTGTTCCCCAGAGATCCTGTTAGTCAAACACCCTATTCAGTCTGCTCCTCAACGATCTGCCTGGCACCATCGATAACGCTGAGATCTATATGTATGCAGACAATGTAGCTGAGGTAGTAACTGGATCTACGGTAGGTGAGTTGGAGCGCAGACTGAACATGGTTATCCGACAACTTGAAGCATGATTTAGATCGAACGGTCTTGCTCTAAACAGAGACAAAACCTGCCTCATTAGTTATAGTCTCAACGGAAGGGCGCCCTCTCTTAATGTACCTATGTAGTAGCCGGTGATACGACGCTGGAACAAGTATATGCTATAAAATTACTGGGGTTCCATCTGGACAGTTCCCTTGTATGGGACAAGCATATAGACTCACTCCGCGGTAAGCTACGAGGGTCTTGCTTTACGAAGGCTAGCGAGCACGTCGCCCGACGCAGACGCAGACGTAGTCCGCACCTGCTTCTTTGCGACAGTTCACAGTTCGCTCTCGTACGGTGTAGAGCTGTGGGCGCGAGCGGCCAACGTCCAGCGGGGTCTCGTGATGCAAAAGCGAGGTCTACGCGCGATGGCAGGTGTCCTGAGCGTACTCACGAGCGAGAGAGCCGTATGTGTGCTAATATAAAAATAATCTAATAAAATGCCCAGATTTTGACACAGTATCAGCGGGCCCCAAGTTAAGCAGATCTTGTATTTTTACAAGCTTTTATTTGACTTGCCCTGTTAGTATGTGTTTAGGTCAAACCTTGCTGCAAACTTAACATTAGACCTCAAACGATTGAGCTAAAATTTGGCATACTTATGTGAATTTGGTGACAGTGCAATGTTTTATGGTACCATTGAGCTGGACTGATGATGGAGAATGAAGGTGGCCATAGGAACTCCTAAACGAAAGGACGTTACCCCGTCGAGTTTGGGTTCGTTGGATTTGTCTTCCCAAGCACTTTGATCCTACATGAATGAATTATAGCTTGTTTAAAAAAAGGTTGTATTTAAATATTAACAACTAGTTTATGCTTCGCACGCGTTGTTTCTATAAACGTTTAAAGGGGATTTCTATCCTATATTCTAGCCTATGTTTGAATTCAGGATTAGAATTGTGTATGCAAAATTTCAGCCCGATCCGTTCAGTAGTTTTGGCGTGAAGAGGTAACAAACATCTATCCATCTATCCATCTATCCATTCATCCATATATCCATCCATCCACCTATCCATCCATCCATTCAATTCAATTCAATTCGTTTATTAAACCAGACCTAACATTACAGAATTCTCCAATGCGTTACGTCTAGGATCGTAGACACCTACTTGCTTGGTAGTATAGATTTTTTTTTTAAATTATTATCTAAAAACTATCCATCTATCCAAACTTTCGCATTGATAATATTAGTGTGAAGTGTGATGTATTTTGTAAGGCTTACTCGATGACTGATGAACTTAATTTTAATATTATATAACATTCGTTGTACCTAGATCTCCTGGAGCCCGATTCTACCAAATAGAAATGTTGTAACCGTTTACTTACCAAACTGTTAAATCGGAAACTTTTGTGATGTGATGTGCTTTCTGCTTGGTGAATTGGGCTTTAGCTATATCCTGAGTTTGGGCGCTGGGAGGTGCATCACAGTTTTTACATAAGCGCTTTCCAGTGTTCCATTGTATTTTAGCTACGTAATGTATTTGTTCATTGTAAATAAATAAATAAATAAAAAAAACTTATTCAACGACTCTAGTGGCGCAGAGTGCGATGGATTGCCCGAGTTAGACGCAGGAGGTTGAGTTCGCATCCCGGCCCGGGGCAAATGTTGGAGGAACAGAAAATATTTTATGGTTTCTACATGTTTGTACTTACATTTCACTTAGATTCCGCTTAGCACCTACAAATACATCTATCAAATAAACATTACTAAGTTAAATGACTCAATTTAGAATTTTCCGATTTCAAAGTATTAAGAATTTCGTAAAAAAGATTCACAAAAGACAAATCTGTGACAGCAAGGTGACAGAGTTTGCCGAAAAAAAACCTAAATATTAAGCAGGTAACCGTACCTACCATAGATATATAGGTAGGTTATTCATAAATATTTTTTTCAAAGAATACAGAAGTTAATAAAACTCTTCGCAAATTTCCTGCATGAAAATAAACCGACCATGTGCGACGAGGTACTCGCACACGAAGGGTTCCGTACTGAGAAATATCATCTAGTTATAAAATCAAGAAACAATATTATCAAGTCCTTTTCTAACGCTCTTTAGTGTGTCAAAAATGGCAATAAGTAATGTTTTATCTTCTCGTTTAGGTAGTATTATAATAATGTTTATATTTTTTTGACCTGTATTGTAGGTATGTACCTACTTATCTTTATAATATATAATTCTTCTGTGAGTCACTGAACTTCTCTCAAACGACTGGACCGATTTTGATGAAATTTTTTGTGTGTGTTCAAGGGGATCTGGGAATGGTTTAGATTTCGGTTTCGGTTTCCATAGAAAAAACGCGTGCGAAGCCGCGGGCATAAACTAGTTCCATTATAAAATAAATGAACTGAACTTAGATGAGACGCGCAATTCGCACATAGATAAATAACCTTTATTCACAAAGAAAATTGCAATTAAATGATAGAAATAAATTAGAACAAGTATTTATAACTCAAACGATTAATTATTAATTATGATTACCTATCTATTCTTCTTACTTTTTGAAATTATGATGTGTCTACCTAATAAGGTTCAAGAAACACCTAAAGCGAACGAGCAAAAAATCACTGAAAAAAAAACAAATTTCATATAATGGCTTTATACATGAAACGTGTTTTTTCTGTGGTTTTTGGGAGCTCCTTTAATTTCTTATATTTATTTGTTCATATATTACGTTGTTGTTATAGCGGCAAAAGAAATACACCTATTACGGTTCATGAGATAAAGCCCGCAGACAGACCGACGGAAGAGCCGACATTGGAGGCTGAGTCAGGCAATACTCGTCCACTATCGGTAAGCATTTCATACATTTGTGTATTTACAAATGTTTGGTACGAACTTTTTCCGATAGCCGAATCAGATTATCCGTATTTGGGGGAAAGGTGGAATTTCCCCCAAATAGAGGCAGAGGGAGATCTCCTCTGAACCGGACCCGACCCATCTGGTCCACTGAGCCCGGTCGGTGGTCTTTCGACCAACAGTTGATGTCGGATAGTTGCAAATGGTCAGTTGTAACTGAATCAAGCGTTTACGTGATCTAGGATACCTAGCTTCTCTTTTTGTTTTTTCCGATAATGTCGGAATTTTTATCTTAACGACATCTAGCGGACGTTCATTCAAGCGCTTAGGTAGGTTTTTACAAGGCTTAAGTTTTTCGGTGTTACTTTTCTTTGGCGCCTCTATTGACGATAGCCTTGTAGTTCGGCTGATGTCCCCTAGAGGTCGCCCACACGTAGGTTATCTGATTCGACAATGAGACAAAAAATCGGACGTGTATTGCCAGGTTTAGTAATAGTTCGCGCCTTTTGGGCACAGAACTCTAAAAAGTGGTAGGTAGTTATTGAGCACAGATAAAAGGAAAATCCCTATGTTCTCAAAAATAAATCTATTGTCTCGTTCTCTTGAATCAGAGGAAGGTATAGAGATCTATAGAAAAAAACCCTACAGTTCCTAGATCTATAGAAAAACGCAAAAAACGTCACTTTTGCTTTGGTTTTGATTGGAAATCACAAAAAAGTTACAAAATTCAAAAATTCCCGTTATATTCCGCAGTAGGATTCAACATGGGTTACCCTGATGATGAGGGAATGCTGACCTTCCTGCGGAATGGTGACAAAAATGCTATGGCCATTACATTCTTTGGTAAGTTGAACACGTTCGTAAAATAAGCTATGCTAGCAATTTAAGTTAAATTTAAATTACTCATTAGCCCACGTTTTGGCTAGATTGTAATCATAATCATACTAGGATTCATTCTTTAGAAGTAATTAATGAGCACTGGATACACTTGCGAGCTTTAAACTGGAATCGCTTCAAGGGTTGTTCAAGTCTAATTTTTTACAATTTCTTTGCAGTGAACTATGAGTTAAGTTATGTTTTCCCTTACGCAGGATTTATTGGCGACGATAAATTTTGATTTAATGCACGATAATGTCCGCTGCCACACCGCAGCAGTGACTAGACAGTACCGACAGACGTCTTCCATGTCGGCATTCCCACACTAGACTGGCCAGCCCTTATTCCTGACTTGAACCCAATCTGGCATATGTGGGACGAGCTAAATACGAGGGAGAAATCCAGCTCATCCAGCTCCGGCGCCGATAGAAGCCGATAGATGCAACTTCGACCTATTGCAATAATTCCCAAAATTTAGGTAGCCAATTTAATTAATTTTAAATCTTCTTGATATCACTTGAAAGGTAACAAAATTACCTTTCAAATGATATACCACAATCTATAGTTCATTGCACATAAATTGTAAAAAAATTGTTTTGATCAACTCGCGATCAAAGCGATTCCATTTTAAAGCTCGCAAGTGTATAAAAATAAGGAAACATACAAAGATATGGGTTTCTAAACTTATTTCTAAAAAAGGTGCCAAGCGTCGGGCAGAAGCTAGGACATTTGGTTATGCACAGATGCAAAAACGTAGCATTTATCTGGGCAAGCACTTGCATGCAAAAAGAATACAATACCTGCATGGTGGGGCATCGGCCACGGTGGCCAGTCACAACGGAGATTCCACCTCCTCACCTCAACAGCCTTTATTGGTCCACTGCTGGACGCAGGCCTCCCCCTGATAAGCGCCTTATAGGCTATTTTCTCATAGGGGTAATGCCCATAATCCCCACGCTGGGCATGCAGGTTGGGGATCGCAGTTCGGTGATAGAATTGTTCTGCAGGGGGCGCTGCTGCCCGCCCCCGGTGGATATCCCATAATCGCCTCTTACGACATCCGCGGGAAGAGTTGACATGATGCAATTACAATAACACTTAAATAAAAAATACAAAAAAATTAAGATTATTTTATATTTTTGCTCTGAGTTAGCGCGTAAAATCCGAAATCATAGCACAATCATCCGCGTAACTTAGCATATTTGTGCTAGATGTGTGATCCAGTCGAAATGTATAATAATATTAATAATTAGACTAGTACGAATATTGTAAACCTTTCTGTAAATAAATATTTTTACTATTATTATTATTATTAAAAAAAAAAACTTGCTAATAGGTAACTGAGCCGCCCGTGAGGAGCCTTGTCGTATTCGCGTCCCGCGAACCATTTGTCGCAGGACAAAAAAACCGACAGCAAAAGGGAACGAGCCGCGAACGCGACGCGACGCTGCGACGAATATGCGAATGGGATCCTCACTCATGGTTGGAAATGTGTCCAGCATTATTTATTTTACTAGCGACCCGCCCCGGCTTCGCACGGGTGCAATAAAATACTACTATTACTATTATTATACATATTATGATTTCTCAATCAAAGAGCAAAGAGTTTTCATTCAAAGAAATTAGACCGAACCACAGATCACTATATATGTACCAAGCTACGATCAAGGAGTATTTATATACCCTGGGGAGCGATTTCTTCCGTCCACGGTACCAAGACCGAACCATAGACATGTTTATACTTAATTGACATGTTTACTTTGCAACGCCGTTACAATTTTTTTAGCAACTTATTCATTTTCATATTGAAACTACTCGATAATCCGAATTTTCCGCCTATAAGTTGTCGACTCGGATCGACTAATTTTTTACGCTCTTCAATTTGATGTGCATTTCGTTCGAGTCTACCGTAGACCGGTCCGAAATTATTAATATAGATTTCTCTTTTTTAACCAACAGGTACCTTGACCAACGGAATACAAAGAGTACCGAGTCGAATCCCTATCAGTGTAAGCGCGCATCGTGGGAGAGAGAGAAATGCCCTAGATCGCCACGTGGGAGACAAGGAGGCATCCTCATTACGTCACAATCGTGACGTGAGATTCTTAAGCAGCTTTAAAATATGGAAAAATTCGGTAAATAATTATTGTTATTTTTAACTACCGACGCAAGAAGAGATGTTATAAGTTTAACGTGTCTGCCTGTGTATCTGTCTGTGGTATCGTAGCTCCCAAACGGATGAACCGATTTACGTTTAGTTTTTTTTTGTCATAGATAATTTTATCCCGAGTGTTCTTAGCCATGTTTAAAAAAAATCTGTTCAGCCAATAAACGTCGGCGGAGTTTTTAAATTTTAAATTTTGTCTTGTCGTCATATAATAATAGGTGCCTGAGAATGATTTCTAACTATTCCTGAAGTATTTTTCGATAGGATCGGTTTTTTTAGCGTTGTCTTCGGCCAAGCAACTCAAAACATCACGTCTTCTCAAACTTTCACAATAATATTAATTAGTGTCCTAAGAAAATCTAATAAGTCCGTCAGTTAGATTATCAGATTTTGGAAACGTATTTTTTCTTTTGTCGATTAAACAAAAAATGATGAAGATAATAGCCAGTTAAACTTTCGCGTGACGTCACACCATGCGAAACTTTTTAACAAGGTGTGACGTCACTAGCCCCCACTCCCAAACTTTGACGCGGTTTATTTTTGTCATTTTTTGTTTGACTGACAAAAGAAAAATTATGTGTTCAATATCTTCTGATAATCTAACTGACGGACTAAATAGAATAATATTTTTTTTTTACCCAGGACACTACCGTATTTTTTTTTTATTGGTAATTCCGAATTATTTTGCAAACCTATTGACCCCCTACTCCCTACATAGGTACTACATAATGCGTACAGTCGTTCGACGAAGACATTTTGACGTGGTTTTGACAGGGGAATCGTGCGGGGGTCAAGGGACGGGACGGGGGAGGGACGCTCCCGAGTTGCATACATACCTTAGTAACTCGGGAGCGTCATCCTCCCCGACCCGTCTCTCCCTGCAAGATTTCCCTGTCAAAACGCCTTCGTCGAACGATTGTACGTATGCATATTGGTAGGCTGTGCTACTACTAAAATTACTACTACAATGGATCGAGTTAGTACTACACTTGCGAGCTTTAAAATGGAATCGCTTTCATCGCGAGTTGATCAAAACAATTTTTTTACAGTTTTTTTACAATTTATGTACAATGAACTATAGATTGTGGTATATCATTTGAAAGGTAATTTTGTTACCTTTCAAGTGATATCAAGAAGATTTAAAATTAATTAAATTGGCTACCTATGGCATAAACATAGAGAGGCCTATGCCCAGCAGTGGGTCGACAAGGGCTGATATGATGATGATGATGAAATTGGCTACCTAAATTTTGGGAATTATTGCAATAGGTCGAAGTTGCATCTATCGGCTTCTATCGGCGCCGGAGCTGGATGAGCTGGATTTCTCCCTCGTATCCGCTGTTTTAGCTCGTCCCACATATGCCAGATTGGGTTCAAGTCAGGAATAAGGGCTGGCCAGTCTAGTGTGGGAATGCCGACATGGAAGACGTCTGTCGGTACTGTATAGTCACTGCTGCGGTGTGGCAGCGGACATTTCGTGCATTAAATCAAAATTTATCGTCGCCAATAAATCCTGCGTAAGGGAAAACATAACTTAACTCATAGTTCACTGCAAAGAAATTGTAAAAATTTGTCTTGAACAACCCTTGAAGCGATTCCAGTATAAAGCTCGCAAGTGTAGTAGATACGTAGACTACTATGATTATAGTCCAAGACATTTGGAAAATCAACATTGATTGGGACTCTTTATTGCCAGAAGATTCTCAAATCGCTCGGCACAGTTTCATAGAGCAGTTACACTATAGTTGTTCTATCTCACGAAGTCCGTTGGGCTATGTATGTCATAGTGAATGCATGTACACATTGTTTTAGTGTGCGTAAGCTCAGAAGCAATCAGTCTCGCCCGAGACGCGGTCCGGGTCACTAGTGCTCATTGTATTCACGTCAGATTTTGGTAGCGAGTACCGTCATGACAGCTAAGCGCAAAGTTCGACAAGTAGTTAAAATTCGAATCTAATTTAGTTTGATGACACATGGATGAAAAGACAAATGAAATGTAATATTGAGCCAACTTGACCAGCTCGCTAAATAGCCCTCCAGCCAGGTGCGATGACGACCTTCGAAAGACTGCAGGCAGATGCTGGATGCGGGAGGCTGAAGACATGGTGCTATGGCGCTCATTAGGGGAGGCCTATGTCCAGAGTGGACTAATATAGGTTGTTGATGATGATGATGATTAGATGGCCAGTCTAACAGGAAGATTGTCGACAGCGGCCGCCCTGCAACCAGCACATCTGTTCAAAGCTAGAGCGGCGATACGAACAGCACTTGTTGGATAAACATACACTTACCATTAAGAAGCAAGGGACACAATGCGGGGAGAGTTACCTACTAGAAGCGGTGAGATTTAACAATAATAATGATCGATGATCTGATCCACACAGCATCATCTGATTCTAGTCCCAAAGTAACCAGCACTTGTGTTATAGGCACCAACTAGAAAACTGACATAAATAGAACACACACAGACGAACTTTTTTGTTTGAATCGAAAAATAATAATTAATAACTACCTACTTGCAGATAAAAAAAAACTCCGTGGCGACAAGCACAACATCCGTCGCGCCTACAAAAAACATCTTTGATGCCGGCTCTCATCAGTCGATGCCAGTTCTTCCTGATCTAGATAGACATAAAAGTTATATTATAAATAAAAATAATTGGCATCAAAATCTACCAGACAATAGGCAGAATTCACGAATTTACAATGAAGATATTGATATTAACAATGAACGGACTAATAATGACCATGATCGAAACCTCAATGATGACGGATTAGAGGATAACCCCACGAAATTGAATTCTGATTCCAAATCTCGTAATAAATCTAAAAATAGCGCAACTGGAACGGATTTTGATAGTGATGGGTACAATACAAATCATAACAATAATAAGGATTACAAGAATAATTCTAAGAATAACAGACATTATCGAAATGATATAGCCCATGATAAAAAGGATCAAAATACAATGTATAATGACGTGGGATCCAGTAACAGTAGACGTAATACAAAAGTTGATAGCTCGGAATACATTAATAATGCAAATCTTAATGAGGGTTCCAGCAATAGCAGACATCATCGAAACGATGCTCATGATACAAACGAGCAAAGTTCTATGTCCAATGACGCGAACTTTAGCGATTTAGGACATAAGACATATAGTAATAATATGAGTAGCAATAATATTGCAAAAAATAATTCTTGGTCCAGTCATCATAAAAATGGGGCTAACAATAACATTGTGAAGCCTAACACGAGTTTCAGTAACAGACATCATCCAAAGTCAAACAACAAGGGCAATCGTAAACAATTCAATGATAATAATGTACATAATATGAAGTACAATGCCGAATACTCGGGCCCTAAGGATAAAAAAAAGGGAAGCAATAGTAACTACAATCCGGAAGTCGACAATAATTCGGTAGTAGACATTAATCGGGTGAAATATGACGCGGGTCCCTGGAATGGATCTAATAATTTTGGACATAATCCAAACTCTAATCGTGCCAGTTTTGATGATGGACATACATGTAAATTTAATAAAAGTTCAAACAAAGATGCACCTAAATTAAAGAATAATGCTGAATGCGTATGTTTTGATGACGTGAATCCTGATGATATCAGCTACGTAAACCGCAGAACTAATCATAACCAACATCACGATAATTTAAGGCCTGATGCTTACCCCTTCAACTGTGGAAAGCAATATAGGGCTAAAGATGCCGTTAATGATGCTGCGAATATAAATAGGTTACAAAATACGAATGACAACACAGGAAGTGTTCCAAGATTTAATCACAAACACGACACTTTCAATTTTGACTCCAATGGAAATTGTTCAAGGCCTCTCTTAGCAAATAGATCTAATGATCATATGGATTGTTTAAAAAGACCCCCATGTCATGACCATGCGAATATAAATAGGTTACATAATACGAATGACAACACAGGAAGTGTTCCAAGATTTAATCACAAAAACGACACTGTCAATTTTGACTCCAATGGAAATTGTTCAATGCCTCTCTTAGCAAATACATCTAATAATCATATGGATTGTTCAAGAAGACCCCCATGTCATGATCATGAAAATAGTTGCGATAAAAGCATCCCCTTAAAGAGAACGGATACAAGAGAAATAGTAACACCGAACACATATACTTACAAAGACTGTGTAAAAACTGAAATAAGGCTGTGGTTGGAAGATGTGCCTCTTTATTTAAATCATAGCGAGCAAGAACATATAAAAGACGATATTGTTAATACCTTCACTACAAAAATTATTAGTCTTGGTGATGGGTGCAATAATTGTGAACAATATGAAGAAAGATTCAAAATTACTGTGGACCAAATCTTAAGTAGTCTACCAATGTGGTATCCAGGGCAAAAAGGTGATCAGATTTTATTCAGGAATAATTTAACCGACAACCTTTATAATAAGATCAAAGCATGCAACCACAATACCAAAAATAACTATACAACTACTTATCGTGATAGTTATAATAACAAAGATTGTAAAAATAATGAAATAAGAAACAGATTGTCGCTATCTGATGCAGCAGAAGAAGAATTATCTAATTGGGTAGCGGCAAAAACCAGCATTTTGCCAATTCAATTTGATGATGCCACAGTTACCGAAGTATTATTGAAAAGACTGGTTCCAATATTGAAAAACCCTGTGAACCCCAGCACTTCCAAGTTTAATCTTAAATGTGCTATCGCAGAAGTTCTGAATGACCTTGTTGGTCCACATTGTTCTTCTAGAGTTAATGATATCCAACTTTATAAATTGGCTGAGGATTTGGCTATTGGTTTACTTGCGATCCAAGCACAATACGAACAAGACAGCCGTAAGGCAAGCACAGCGGCCCAAGCGCCGAGTGTAGCTCACTGCTCTCGACGGACAGAAAGTATAATTCATAGAGAAATAAATAAATGCCTTTGTGCAACAAAATTTGTGTTCCATGATGATATTAAAACTGTTGTAGCAAACATTATCGTAAATTATTTGGATCCTAAGCTTAACATAAGCGAAGACGAAGTAAACAAAGAGATCCTTAGGGAACTGTATTATTATTGTATACCTGAGGGTTGTGCAAGACATATTGCTCAAGACATATTAAAAGAGATCAAAATAGCACTCAATCAATCGAATAGTTTTCAAACGATGTGCATACCGACAATAATAAGTAAAATCTCTGGATTCGCATCTAAAGAAATAATCAGTTCGTACCCTGTAACATCAACGCCAAAAAAAAAGAGACCGCAGAAACTAAATCCCGAAGAAATAGAATATGAAGAGAAAGTTACAAATCTCATAAGGAATTGGATGACAACACTGCCTGATTTTGTTACCGACGATGATGAAGACGTATTTAAGGAAACAATGGTTAAAGATCTAGCTGGAGAGATAGTAGATCAAATGAAATTAGAACAAATTGCAACGATAGATGAGGCGCACAACTTTCGCAAACATATTGTTTACAGGTGGGTGAACAAGATGAACGTTTATGATATAAACGAAATCAAGGAACAAATAGATGAGTTTCTTCGTAAGCTCGAACACATTGTAGTGCCTATAATGACCAGACCGCATCGCGGCAACCGTCAAGCTATGACTCAGCTTCGGGAAATAAATGAAAATTTTCAAGAGCTTCATTTGCCAAAGTCATCAGATATTTTAGAAGATGAAATATCAATTTGGATGCACGCACAACCGGATATATTTGATATTGATAGAGACACAAAAGATGAAAAAATACTCGAGATAGTCGATATTTTACGTGAAAAATTACCAAATAAGCGACCAGAGAAAGAAATATTGAAAGACCTAACTCAGTGGTTAGACGGCATAGTTAAACCTGAAAATAAAGACAACATTGGCCAGTTTGCTACTGATCTTAAAAAACGAGTTATGATGCTACCACAAGATTCAACACTGGCCAACAATCTCGCAAAAAAAGAACAAGAAAGGGCAGAATTCTTTGAAGAAATAGATAAAAAAAACAGAAGTGGCGTGCCAGTACAATTTACAAGTACCGATCAAGATACTATCAATGTCGATAATACTATGAGACAGTTCATATCGAAATATATTGAACACAATTATGATGTAGATGATCCGTTAGCACGGGGTGCTTTTAGCCATTTATTAAAAGCGAGGCTGCAGAGACTAAATCCACCAACACGTAAGGAAGTTGACAAACTAGAAGAAGCAAGCACTAATGTTCTATTACCTCGTGGAAAACTAATGCGTGAATTAGATTATATTAAAGATGTGTCTGACTGGCTGAAGAATATCGCAGTCGCTCCTAGTTTCAACACAACTGGTAACAGAAATCGCATTGATTTTGTCAATGATTTGGCTTACAATATCCTTGAAATTGAAGAAGAGAGAGAAGCTAACCCCGATGCAATGGATTATAATTTGTACTTGGCTTCAATAATTGGGCAATTCATTGATCACATTCCGATAGAAAACGAGCACCATAACAACCAATACATGAATTTTATTATAAAACAGCTGATAACAAAAATAATGGCACATAGAAATACAAATTATAATGCTTTTAATAACAATGAATCAGTAGACACATCAGGCGTAAATAATGACAACATTGGTGATTTCATAGAAGAATTTATTCTTAAGAATGGAAGTGACATAGCAGATGATGAGTTAAAATTAGAAGCCTGGTCAGTGCGTCTTTTAAATGAAATCAAAAAGATGGTTCAGGAAAAGGCACTGACTAAAGGTGAAGTTTATAATAAACTGCTTGACGTACCTATGCCTGGAGACGAAACAATGAAACAATTTGAAACTGAAATCGAATACATAAAAGAAATTTCCCAGTGGATAAAAAATTTACCGTTGTTACCTGTAAACGAAACTGAAAGAGAAGAGCGGATTAAAATGATTAATGAACTAACAGAAAAAGTTACTGAAAGAGATAATATGAAACTTAACGACCCTAATGATACCAAAGCTGATTCTGAATTCGCGGAATACATTGCCAAATGGATAGGAGATCTCTCTCTTGATGAAAGTCGAGAAGTTGTTGTGGCTGTGGTTATCCAACAACTTCTAAATAGGATAGAAAATGTAAAGTCCAATTTCGACGACTCTATTCAGCCTCCACAACCTACCATAGATTCTGAGCATCCGATTGATAACGACGTACAGCCAATTGAAACTGATAAGCCAACTGAAAACCAATATCTAAAGCGTAACAAACATCTTGAGAAAAAAGATAATAAAAAAAAATCCCACCCAATCAGCCCTGCTACTGCTATGGTTGATGCTATTGAACAATGGTCTCAGTCTTTACCTATCACAGGAAATGAGAAAGAAGTTAGTTCTCTGAAAAACGATGTATCTAAAAAACTGTATCAAACGGTCGGAGAACTTAACATAGATCCTAGAACTTTTAATGATGATCTTTTGTATAAAAGCACATTAGAAGATGAAGTAGATGCAGCGATAGAAAAATTACCACAAAGTTCAGAACTTGATAGTAATAAGAAACAATTAAAAGATGAATTGGTCCAAAATATAATTGAAGCTCAACAAGCTATAAAAGAAAATTCTGCAGGTCAACAGTACAAGCACAAACTAGAGCACACTATTGAAGCTTCAATGCCTCACCCTGTAAAAAGTAGAAAACCCTTTGATCCAGGTTTTCAAATATACAAAGGCCGCTTAGCTGATATGTTTATACTAGATAATTTCGATCACGATAATGATGATGTGAAAGTCCAATACGAAAAAACAGTTAAGAAAGAAATAGAAAAATACTACCCTAGTGTTAAAAACAAGACTGTTGTACCATTAACAAACGACGAAATATACAATGAATTATACGGTGCACTTTTCAAAGTTCCCGTACCCAATGAAAATTCTGTAAGAGATGAAGTGGAAGAAATTAAAACAAGATGTGTAATAGACATGTGGTATGATAAACTGCCACTGATAAGAACAGATAACCTAAGTGACCTACTAGAAATAGACAAAATACTGGCAACTTTAGCTAAGCGCGTCCATGAAATTGAAAAAACATCATCAAGTTGTGATAACAGACTTAACAATGAAATTAAAAAATGGCTTGGGAAGCTACCGTTATTACCTGGACAGGAAAAAAATATAGAATATTTTGCAAAAACTCTGGAGAAAGAGTTGAAATCATCGACCAATCATAGAAAATGTTTGACCAATGATCCTGTTAATGGTAAAGAAAGCAAGAAAGGTAAGATGAAAAGTAAATCCAAAGATTTGAGTGGTATAAAATCTAAACCTAAGAAAAAAGCAGTTGATTCTCTAATGGCAATGGTAGAAAATTGGTGTCTTTCACTACCGATATACTCGAATAGACCACAAGATGCAGATAATGACAACATACTAAAAGATAATCTAGTCACCACAATTATGATCAAATTATGTGAACTTAACATGGATCCTAAGACATTCAACGACGATTTACTTTACGACATCTTACTAGATGAAGAACTGGATAACGTATTAAGAGACGTACCAAAGACTTGCAACTTTGAAAATATAAGGGTAGAAAAAAAGCAACAACTCAAAGATGCTATTAGATCTATCAAACCACTCTTTAGAGAAGAAAAAGCTAAGCATCAGTACAATCAAAATTTGGATAACACTGTAGCTAAAATCTTAGTTACATCGAAAGATTTATCACCAAAGAAAGAAGCAGATTTCAAAAAAATAAAAGATGATATTGTTGAAAACTTTGTTCAATTTACATACGACAAAGATGATGACCAAAGCAGACAAGCGCACAAAATAAAAATTCATGATGCAGTGGTGAAATTCTTTTCAGAATATAAAAATGATGGTAAGGATCCTTTAATGCTCCGAAATAAGCTTATTTGCGAACTAGCGAAGGTTCCCGAGCCAGCCCAAGAAACTCTAAAAGAAGACGTCGAAGAAATAAGAATGAAAAATGATATTACTAAATTTTTCAAGGATCAAGCTATCGATTCAAATGATGACAAAATGAACCAAATAAAGTCTAGCTTGGCTGTAAAACTAAATGATCTAGAACTGGACGGACACACTCCTGAGAACGAAGCCATAATGAAAAAAGAAATAACTAAACACCTGAAGAATTTAAACGCGGAAGTCAACCCAAAAGCATTAGACAAATTCGTAAATGATTTGAAAGACAATGAATGGCACCGAAGATCGAAAAATAAACCTGATTCAGGTGAAAACAGTTTAGACCATTGCCAAAACGGAAATAACTCAAAGCACAAAAAAATAAAGCGAGCGAATGTGATATGCGAATGCGAGAGCGAATGCCCTACTAGTTCAACAATAGACTGCGGATGCCTGAAGGATTCTAGTTTCTCACCAACTCATAAAAATGGCTGCGAATGTATGAATCAGAAAACTAATTCCATCCATTCAGTTGACTGCCGTTGCGAAATATGCGATTGCGCACGTGAAATACAAAAGACATATAAATACGATGCTACTAGTTCAAAAGCAAACTGCGGATGCCTGCAGGATTCTAAGTTCTCACCAACTCATAAAAATGGCTGCGAATGTATGAATCAGAAAATTGATTCCATCCATTCAGTTAAGTGTCGTTGCAAAATATGTGAATGCGCACGTGAAATACAAAAGACATATAAATACGATGCTACTAGTTCAAAAGCAGACTGCGGATGCCTGCAGGATTCTAAGTTCTCACCAACTCATAAAAATGGCTGCGAATGTATGAATCAGAAAATTGATTCCATCCATTCAGTTGACTGCCGTTGCGAAATATGCGATTGCGCACGTGAAATACAAAAGACATATAAATACGATGCTACTAGTTCAAAAGCAGACTGCGGATGCCTGCAGGATTCTAGTTTCTCACCAACTCATAAAAATGGCTGCGAATGTATGAATCAGAAAACTGATTCCATACATTCAGTTGACTGCCGTTGCGAAATATGCAATTGCGCACGTGAAATACAAAAGACATATAAATACGATGCTACTAGTTCAAAAGCAGACTGCGGATGCCTGCAGGATTCTAAGTTCTCACCAACTCATAAAAATGGCTGCGAATGTATGAATCAGAAAATTGATTCCATCCATTCAGTTGACTGCCGTTGCGAAATATGCAATTGCGCACGTGAAATACAAAAGCTTGCACAAAGAAGGCAGTATTTGAAATTTAATGCACGAAATAATAATAAAATATCCTTCTGTTTGCCTGCTGGATACTTCTACTTCTGAAGTCACAATAAAACGAGACCTTTTTAGAAATAAAACAGTTTTCACATAACAACGCTTCTACACACGTTAATAAGACAACCTGAAGATAAACTTGACGAGTCGAAACACGGCTGATGTTTTTATCGACTTCAATTAACAATGAGAGAAAAACCCCTAATAGTAGGTAGAGAATGCTGAGACACGCATAGAAACTTCAAATGATATAAAAAATAAACAAACACATTTATTTTTCGATTTTTTGTATTCACATAGGTATCATAATATCGACGACCTCTGTTGCGCAGCGGGCGAAGGTCCGCCTGCGACGCAGGAGGTTGCGGGTTCGATTCCCGACTCGGGACAAATGTTTGTACGATCTGCAGACATTTGTCCAGGGCGTTTTGGTTGTTTTCTATGTATAATAAAAAATATCTATTTAAGTAGTGTATTGTATTATGTATATCAGTTATCTAGTACCTATAACACAAGATCTGCTTAGCTTGGGGCTAGATAGTTCTGTGTGAATTGTCCAGCATTATTTATTATAATTTTTTTTTCATTAACAAATCAAAATTTGCTGACCGGACACCCTTTAGGCACAGATATTATACTAGTACTTTAGGTATAAATATTCTATATTATCTGATTTATATAAATATTATTATTAAATATTTTTACCTTAAGTTATCTCCAGTGCCTAGTCTATTGCAAACCAAAATGTATCTTTTTGCTGTTTTAATTATATTTGCTGTTTCAAATGAAGCTAGCTGACCTCGCTCGCGATTTCATTCGCGTGGACTTCGCGAAATCAGGTGAAACGTAGGGTTTCAGCTGATTTCAAGAAGTGTTGGGGTTTTAGGAATTTCCAACTCTTACAATAAATAGGTGCAAGAGGAAATTCCTAAAACCCGTTTTCATTAAAAAATATGCCGTTTAATCCCGTTTTATTGTTTTGAAAAATCCCGTAATTTTATTTGTTATTTTTTGCGCTACATACTGATAAACGGATGCTACACTAAGGATCTGCAAGTCTAACAACCCCTACTTAGGCCCATTTTAAGGGAAGTTTTGAAAATTCCTGGAATACGTATTTCATTACTTTGTAATATTTTAGTATAATGAACATTTATATAAAGTTTCAAACCATATGGAGTCACATGAAACATCGGGAACTTTGACCCCCCTTTCATCCTAATTTTATTTTATGAAATATCCTGAAACATGTGTTTTAACTATATTCTATAATTATTCAGTTTATAAATAAAATTTGAAGACAATAGAACAGCACGTTAAGACATACAGCCATGTCAATACGGTACCAAACTACGAATCTCAAACTTTGATAACTTGACTAACCCAATTTTCAGGAACATTTTCAAAAATCCTGAAACATTTGTTTATTTGTTTTATATTTTTAGTATTCTCAGAAAGTTTCAAGTGAATTGTCATTGGTAAAAATGTTACAAAAAACTTCGACTCCCTTTTTAACCCTATTTACATAGATATTTATAGGCAAAATCCTAAAACACATCTTTAATTTATTGTTGTTACAGTACATTCTGATAATTTCAGGTCATTAGTATCCCACATGAAAAGTTACAGACATTTCAATACGGAGCCAAACTATGAATCTCAAACTTTAATAACCCGTGTTACCCTATTTCCTGAAATATTTTGAAAATTCCTAAAACAGGTGCTTAATAGTTATATTCTTAGTATTCTCTGTAAGTTTCATGCAAATCGGGCCACTGCTTAAAGAGTTACAAAAAACACCAAAAAAAAACCTTTAGGGGGCTTTTCACCCCCATATGGGTGGAATTTCCAATACAACGTAACGAGTTTATCTCTCGCCCATTAATAACGTAACAATATAGTAGGCAAAATTGTAGCATTAACGACAAAGGCGAAAGTTTGTGATGTGTTTTTGCGTGAACAAAAGAGAAACTACTGAACAGCTTAAATTTGGTTTTGCGTAGTTAAAGATACCTTCCCTCCAAATTTCAGCTTTCTAGATTCAGCGGTTTGGACTGGGCGTTGTTACCAGAAAATCGCTTGTTATTTATACAACAAGATTACTATTTGCGGCAAATTACTTTATAGCTAATTTAATACTTGTAGAACGCAGAAAAAATAAAAACCACATAAAATTTGAATTTCCCAGGCAATGTAAATTGATGCACATTATCACGACACACAATCCACACACATGTGTGTTTGAGTGTGTGTGTCCTAAGCTGGGCAGTGAATGCTTCTAATGTGCTTTAAATGGATTAGCCACCGGCTGTTCCACCCTCTCAAAGGGGTAGTACTTATGGTCCTGCCAAAAGGTAGGCGCTATCAGTCGGTAGGAAGAGTTGGAGCTGATCCGGCTCAGTTCAGCATCTGTCAGCTTAAAGTCGAATATGCTGATGTTTTCTTTCAAACGACGTGAGTTCAGGGATTTTACTACGGGCACGATGTTTCTGTCGACCTGGGGAAGGGAAACATATGATAACTTCTAAAATCTGTGTTAGCAAAATTACAATCAATTATTAGAAACAAATTAGCACTAGTATTTACAATTGAAACAATTGCGCTAACTGATGTGATGACCTCTGTGGCGCAGCGGGCGAAGGTCTGCCTGCGACGCACGAGGTTGCCGATTCGATTTCCGCCTCGGGACAAATGTTTGTACGATGTGCAGACATTGGCCAGGGCGTTCTGGATGCTTTCTATGTATAATAAAAAATATCTATCTGTGTAGTGTGAATTGTTCAGCATTATTTATTTATTTATTTAACTGCAGACAGTTGCAAATAATCAGGTAGCTCAACTGATCCATATCAATACCAGTCGGAAGCGTCCCCAAGACGCTGGCTGCATTGCTCCGACGTATGACAATGCTATGCGCTTCGCCAGATACTCGGCCTCAGATATTTTTTTATAAACCAAGAGGGCCTCGGTACCCCACGGACCTAGGGTCTCGACTCCAAGGGGAGCAAATGTGTAGGCTCTGTCGAGACCTGCATATCTGCGCCTCTTGAGATCCTCGGCCAAATTTGCCGCCGCACCAACCTTCACAGATGTCCTCAGAACTAACTACAACTTTTTCGTAACTATCTTCGTGGTTGGTTACGTAGGTAGGTAAATACCTGAAACGCAAACCATGCGACGTACACAGACTACAGGAACAGAATTATGGTGCGAATGTATAGAAGCCTATACATTCGCATCATAATCGTGCCCTAACCAGGTCCAGGTTTGAATTCTATAAACGTATCTCAAAACCATTTGTCAACGTGGCAACAACAAACAAATAGGTATTCAAACAGAGTATACGGGAGGAGGAAAACTTGCTCATATACTCCAAGTAATAGAGTAAGTTTTCCTCCTCTTCGCTACGCCGCTTAGCTCTGCTGAGAATAAACCCTACATTTCAGAAACTAAAAAGGTCTTGTGTAGGACACATTTTCAACAGATTCAACAGAACTTCTAGCTATTAACAGCCACGTGGATCGGTTTCCACTTTGTCATTCCATTGATGCTTTGGGTGGCCCACTGGTCTATATGTGCGGAGATGTCTGAGACGAGAAGAGACGTTTTTCAGCTAGAGTGTCTCCACCGAAGTTGTGTGGAGATGCGTACTGGCTAGACTAGAGCGGAGATGTGTGCTGGCTAGAGCTGAACTGAGCTGCGTGCGGCGAGCGTCGAAAGTTTGTTGAGATGAATGCACTAGCGGCGACGCTCACATCTCTTCTCGTCTCCGTTGCGTGACGTCACCAGCCTACGAGGCACAGCTCACATCTCCGCTTCGATATGATACATGCATGGTATAATAATACAAGGTATGCTACTCCAAGAAACAACGGTCATGTGGGTTTTTCTAATCCTACGTCATATCCGCTACGGTGGATCTCAAACCTAGATCTAGGTTTGAGGTTTTCCATGAAATTCTTTAAAAAAAGAAGATCTCGGAGTAGCATTTTACCATGGATTCATGCATCTCCGCTTGGCGGTATCCACTGAAGCTGAGCGGAGACGAGATGTGCGAATAACAACGTTCTATTGGTAGTTTAAAACACATCTCCGCTAGTCCTGTCTCCACTTCGGTGGAGGGCCCTAACACGGTGGTTTTCCCTTATTCATCTTGACAGCACAGTCTTCGATTCTCTCCGTTTCCTTTACCTATTCATCTTGACAGCACAGTCTTCGATTCTCTCCGTTTCCTTTACCTGCCACCGTAGCAGCACTTGAGCGCCCGTCTTCCCATATCTCCCAGCTATCTCTAGGAGCCCAGCATCATCCATCCTCAGCCCTGGAAACGTCGTTCCGAAGCGTGGTACTGTGGTCCCGAGGGGAGAGTATCCCATCACCGTGATGTTGTGAGTACGGCAGTATGTGATTAAGTCGGTTTGGACCATGTTAGGGTGGATCTGTGGGATAATACAAATGGGTAAAAACCAACCATGTTGCATGTGTTTAAGTGACTACCTATGCCACACTAAAGAGGGTCATTCTGGTCGGTCAGTCTTTTGCTGTAATGCTTAAAGAATAAAAGAAGAATAAAATATCTTTATTTTATAAACAGGACAAGTACTCAATCACACTAGTATTATAAATGCGAAAGTTTGGATAAATGGATGGATGTTTGTTACCTCTTCACGCTAAAACTACTGAACGGATCGGGCTGAAATTTTGCATACGGGTTATTTTAGGCCTGGAATAAAACATAGGCTACTTTTTATCCCATAAATCAGTTCCCGTGGGTTATAAATAACCTTTAAACGTTTCCATGGAAACAACGCGTGCGAAGCCGCGGGCAGATGCTAGTAATACATATACATAAAACTTAATTTAACAGAAAAATGCTTTAGTTTAATATATTAATTCATAATCAATTAATCACTCAAAACCACTACGCTAGATAAGGACTTACTTCTTATGTTATAATTTACTTTTCTTTAATATTAGTCTAGATAAATAGGTACCTATGTATGTTTTTTCTTTTTTATATACTTACTAGCTTCTGCCCGCGGCTACGCACGCGTTTTTTCGATAAAAGTTTGTGAAATCTGAATTTTTCTTACCTAGGAACTCCAAAACTACTGAACAGATCAAGATGAAATTTGGCGTACGTTTAGAGCAAAGCCTAACTTAGATGGCTACTTATATACCGAAAATACGCGTGCGCCGCGGGCAGAAGCTAGTCATGGTATAAAATACAAAAACTTTCATAACTTACTACAAATCGTAACCCTTTAAACAGTACCTACCAATTTACTTTTGAAATAAACTACTTTACTTTATAGTGAATGTAAGCGGGCTTACAACGAACAACTAAAGAACAACCTTTCCTTTCTAA
The DNA here is from genome assembly GCA_963564075.1 of Eupithecia subfuscata. Classification (NCBI taxonomy): domain Eukaryota; kingdom Metazoa; phylum Arthropoda; class Insecta; order Lepidoptera; family Geometridae; genus Eupithecia; species Eupithecia subfuscata. The sequence continues at coordinate 8,294,382 of OY751124.1, read as the reverse complement.
AGTGGGTGCATCGTACGGTATGCAGTTATAAAGAACCAAAATCCTATAAGTACCACACTTGGACCGCTAAAGCTTCCGCTTCCTTAATTATGAATTCTTCAAATCAAACTACGACAGTTTTTCACACAATGCCATAAACACTGACCTCGATCTGCAACACCGCTGGAGGAACCCTGCCCTCGGCTAGTAACCTCTCCAGCTGTTCTTTGTTGAAGTTGGATACTCCTATCGCCCGCGTCAAACCTGACCTCAGCACATCTTCTAATCCTCGCCAGGTCTCCATGAAGTCTACATCGGAGGAAGTGTAGTCTGCCTGAAAACAATTTTTGGGCAACCCATAGAGGTAATAGGGAGCAAACGCTTTCGTTTCTGCATTTTGCGTATGATATTATTTAAGGCGAATAGTAGGATGGATAGTGGCGCCACTACATATTTAATTTTATAATTACGTTATACAAAGGAATTATCAAAAAATCGGACCGCGCGTAGACGATATCTATCATAAGCTTTTTAGGGTTTCGAAGATCGGTTTCGAAACCCTTATGGTCTCGCTTTGTCTGTCCTTTTTTCCCTCCTTAATAACTCAGCAACTACAGCAGCTATCAACTTGAAATTTAAAATAATAATACATTTCGTGTGCCTGTACAGATTTTAAGAAAAAAAAATGAAAATAAATGAAAAATGAAAATGAACATTTTCCATACAAATTGAAATGTCAAAATTTTAAAAGAGACCTACAGAGTCAAGTGGGGTATCAAATGAAAGGTATTAGTTTTACATTTCAAAATAGTTTTTGAAATTTCAGTAGGTTTCATACTTTTTGAAATATTTTGAAAATAGTCGAAAAAATACCCATTCCCCCCCCCCTATCTCCGAAGTTTGCAGAGCGATCCATTTAAAATGTATTGAGCGTTTGTAGATATAGATCTATATTTTACAGGAAAAATATAGAGAAGTCTGTAAACTGAACCCTTTTCGAAAAATGGTCAAAAAGAGGGGGGATAATTTTCAAAAAGGGGGGTTAACCCACTGAGTGGGGTATCATATGAAAGGTATCGGCTTGTACATTTCAAAACAGTTTTTGAAATTTCTGTAGGTTTCATACTTTTTGAAATATTTTGAAAAAAGTCGAAATTTTACCCGCTCCCCCCCTCTATCTCCGAAGTTTGCAGAGCGATCCGTTCAAAATGTATGAATCGTTTGTAGATATAGATCTATATTTTACAGGAAAAATATAGAAAAGTCTGTAAACTGAACCCTTTTCGAAAAATGGTCAAAAAGAGGGGGGATAATTTTCAAAAAGGGGGGTTAACCCACTGAGTGAGGTATCATATGAAAGGTATCGATTTGTACATTTCAAAACAGTTTTTAAAATTTCTGTAAGTTTCATACTTTTTGAAATATTTTGAAAAAAGTCGAAATTTTACCCGCTCCCCCCCCTCTATCTCCGAAGTTTGCAGAGCGATCCGTTCAAAATGTATGAATTGTTTGTAGATATAGATCTATATTTTACAGGAAAAATATAGAGAAGTCTGTAAAACGAACACTTTTTGAAAAATGGTCAAAAAGAGGGGGGATAATTTTCAAAAGCGGGGGCTACCCCACTAAGTGGGAAATCATATGAAAGGTATCGGTTTGTACATTTCAAAACAGTTTTTAAAATTTCTGTAAGTTTCATACTTTTTGAAAAATTATGAAAAAAGTCGAAATTTTACCCTTTCCCCCCCCCCTATCTCCGAAGTTTGCAGAGTGATCCATTCAAAATGTATCAAACGCTTGTAGACATAGATCTATATTTTACAGGAAAAATATAGAGAAGTCAGTAAAATGAACAGTTTTTGAAAAATAGTCAAAAAGAGGGGGGATAATTTTCAAAAAGGGGGGTTAACCCACTGAGTGAGGTATCATATGAAAGGTATCGGTTTGTACATTTCAAAACAGTTTTTAAAATTTCTGTAGGTTTCATACTTTTTGAAATATTTTGAAAATAGTCAAAATTTTACCCGTTCCCCCCCCCCTATCTCCGAAGTTTGCAGAGCGATCCATTCAAAATGTGTGAAGCGTTTGTAGATATAGATCTATATTTTACAGGAAAAATATAGAGAAGTCTGTAAAATGAACACTTTTTGAAAAATGGTCAAAAAGAGGGGGGATAATTTTCAAAAGGGGGGGCTACCCCACTGAGTGGGGTTTCATATGAAAGGTATCGGTTTGTACATTTCAAAACAGTTCTTAAAATTTCTGTAGGTTTCATACTTTTTGAAAAATTTTGAAAAAAGTCGAAAAAATTACCGCTACACCCTATCACCGAAGCATGGAGAGAGATCCATCTGAAATGTAGGTTGGTACCTACTAGTGTTAGGTTTTCATTAAATTTCGGAGTTTCTAATCGGTAGGTACCTTTAGTACATACCTACTTGTTCACAAACGTTCGAAACCCTCGGCGCGCGAGTTACACTCGCACTTGACGGGTCTTGTTTTAAATGTATCTTTAATAGTTTTGTACTGTATTATTTAGGCAGATACTTGTTTCATGAGTTTAGTTCCTATTGGTGGCCACCAAGCTCTCCAAACAAGGTTTTTGATTGAATAACACAAAACAAAACTATTACAGATACATTTAAAAGCTTGTGATAGGTATAGGACGTCTACCAGCGGCCCGAGTTTTTGATAATTCCTTTGTATAACTTAATTTTTAAACTTAACTTTGATTAAATTAAATATGTAGTGGCGCCACTATCACCCCTACTATTCGCCTTAATTGAAGCTTTTAAATATCAAGACTGAGCCTTGACCGACTACGAAAATAAAATTATTGCGTTTTAGTCAGAAAACTATAAGTAACTAATTTGCTATCGTGAGTGCTTTTCGCGATTTCTCTAATTAATACAATTTTATCACCACTCTCGCTCGAAAACGACTACTACGAGCAAAATCGGGTTTTGTAATTTGAATTCAGAATGCTGTAGGTAAATACTAGTCCGATGGTGTAATAAGTTATTGATACTCTATGGTCGGCGCCGAAAATAAGACAAAACTAAGCGAACTGCAACACCCAGGTTAACTTTTTCACCGATGGCAGCGCCGTTTTTTTTGTACCTTGATAACTTGGCACCATTCTTCTAGGCCATCACCATCTATAAATAATCTCCCAAGCAATTTGAATTTTACAGGGATTTGCATCTCTGTGAGCTGTACTCATTTACTTTAACGAAGGGAAGGAGGTTAGACAGCGTTCTACTTTCATAGAAAAAAAATTCTTCCGTTCATGGTTTTAAAGAGGTTTATAGCATTTTTACCCTTCATGCTTGTTGACCAAAATGAGTTTCTGCCATTCGACCTCTTTTATAAATTCCACGATATTTTCCCGCCAGTCGTGAAAAGTTGTATGTTTAACTCTAGTGCAAATATTTTTCGTTTCGCGCATTATCCCTCGCTACCTCAGCAGTATACTTTATTGCCACTTGCTACGCTCGTGACTCTATTCTAGACTGCTTTGCTAGGGATATAATATCGGCACGATCAACAAAAAATCGTTCTGCCCACTTGTTATGTGGAGAACACTTACATTGAGCCCTATAGGCCAGTGCATAAGGTACAAATCAGCGTAGTCAAGGCCTAACTTCTGCAGAGACTCCCTTAGCGCCTGTGGGACTTCTTCTCTCCTGTGCTTTGTGTTCCACAGCTGAAACGATAATAATAGTTGCGGGTTTGAGTCCTGCATTATTAAGTATTATGATCTTACTTTAAGTACATCTAAGTATATCTCAGTATATTAGATGCTGATGTTCAGCGGATTTTCGGCCACGGCGGCCAGTCTTAACAATTTGTGGGTGCACACAGGTGCACTCGCTAATTTTACTCTCATAATCCGATGGGACGGCAGACCGACACGGACGGGGAGAGGTCAGGCGCAGGACCAACGGCTTAACGTGCTTTCCGAGGCACGGGGGTGTAACACCGCCAACTTCCTGACTTCGGAGTGCTCTGGGATTTTTAGCGAGGTCTTTTTAACCGACAAAAAAGGTTCTCAAGTCGATGCGTATATTTTTTTTTCATGTTGTCCGATTTAAATAATTCGAGACACAATAATTTGAGACTAATTTAAATCTACTGAATTGTTGTGTACTTTGTAGACAGGAGAACTTCTCGTGTATTCGTTTATTTGGACCAAAACCTACAGGGTTCTTTTCCTTGACCTAGAATCATAAAAATTGGCAAGAAACATGATCTTGTAGCACAAATAAAGGGAAAAATCCGAATACCGTAAATTTGTACTTTATTCACAAAAAAATATAAATCATCAATCAGATCGCAGTTCGGTCTAGGTACGTATTTCCATCTTTGTTGTTCATAAGTTAGGAATAAGTCGAAGATAGAAATACAGAAATACAATTTATTGGTAAAATCAATTTACATGTCAGATTTTCTTAAAACTAGTTGACATACATATTGTAAGTACTTACCTAGTTCATGTTCAAAAATTACTTGTATGTATACAGATTAAATAAATGAAAAAATATATAAAGAAAAAAATCATAAATGTTATAAGAAACAATAATCAATTATGAATTTACTGGTCAAGTAGTTCGATATTCGATATTGCAAAGGGTTGGATAAGTACACAACACAGGCATTTGTTGAGTTAGCGCACTGGGAGAATGAACGTAGGTACCTTATCTATCGAATTTCACTTAGATTTATGGCAAGCAGTGTTGTATTTTTCCTTACAATGACTATCATTAACTAGTTAATGCCCGCGGTTTCGCACGCGTTGTTTCTATGGAAACTTTTAAAGGTGATTTCTATCCCATGGCAACTGATTTATGGGGTAAAAAGTAGCTTATGTTTGATTCCAGGATTAAAATTACACGCAAAATTTCAGCCCGATCCGTTCAGTAGTTTTGGCGTGAAGAGGTAACAAACATCCATCCATTCATACATCTATCCATACAAACTTTCGCATTTATAATATTAGTGTGTGTGTGATTTCTACAATAATAATTTATCTACATACCTTTGTAGTAACAAAAATATCTTCTCTCTTCACTTCTCCACTTTCAAACTTGATCTTCAAAGCGGCCCCGATCTCCGCCTCCGTTTCATAGATGGCAGCAGTGTCTATGTGTCGGTAGCCTGTCTCTATTGCTCGCAAGATGGCGGAGCGGACGACGTCTTTAGTTTTAAGTACCGTCTGAAAATTTAAATAAATATGAGTAATATTATGGAAATACTTACTTATTTTACAAATTCCCTCCACGTAACCGGTTGTCTCCGCGGAAGATAATTTTCCATCGAGACAACTGTTTGATTTACCCTCAGTACCGTACCGCGCGAGCGCTTATCGAGGGCAGACCTATGTCAGTTCAATCGCGAGACAATAGAAAGTTACGCTTGAGTAGCTCGCAGCCCGCTCGGTGCGTTAAATAAAAACAAATTGGTTGTCTGTAAAGTCGGTTTACTGACGATAGTTGAACGTGACAACGCAGACGCATCGCTCACTCAAGTAGGAGAGAGACGGATGTCGAGCGCTCTCGCTTGCACTTCAAGCCTTACATGGAACGCCTCAGAGCGAGGTAACGCCTCAGAGCGAGGTAACGCCTCAGAGCGAGGTAACGCCGCATGACGTCATGTTTTTCGTGCGTGCAGCCGGCTCTATCGAATTATAAGACGATGTCACGGTGTAATCCTTTTTGGCCTTAGTGTTATGTATATTTTAAGTACTTATATGGAAATTGTAACGCTGTGGTTTACCTTAATAAATATTAAATTAAATTAAATTAAAAAATATGAAGATATAGCTAGTTAGAGTTCCGCCTGACGTCACACCTTGCGACACTTTTTAGCAAGGTGTGACGTCACTAGCCCCCACTCCCAAAATTTGACGCGCTGTATTTTTGTCATTTTTGTTTGATTTACAAAAGAAAAATTGTGTGTCCAATATCTTCTGATAATCTGACGGACTAAATAGAATATTTTTTTACCCAGGACTTTTACACTACCCTATTATACCTACTTTGCATCTTGATCTCGTAATAAGTGGGTATTTACCACATGTGTAGTAAATAATTCTTATGGTCAGAATACATATTCAAGAATACAAGATAGCAGAAGACGCAATACAAGAATTATTTACAACACAATGTTGTAAATAATTCTTATTGTCACTAGGTATCTAGAACCATCTTTCAAAAGTGGTTTACGGGATAAAAAGTAGTCAATGTGCTATTCTAGGGGGGGTTTCCAGCTCTAGGTCTAGAAGAACTACATCTATGCAAAATTCCAGCCCTAGCCGTTCATTACTTTAGCGTGAAGAACTAGCTAATAAACATAATCTACAGTCAAAACTCTCGCAATCGAATTTAAAATTACTAGGTTTCTGTTCCACTTTTTCGCACCCGCTTTTACGGGATAAAAAGATATATTTTTTCTACAATTTTCTTGTTTACCTGATCAATCCCTAGATAAGTGCCCAGCGCAAGAGCAGGCATGGATATCCCGTTGTTCAGATGCACGGTTGGCACCGCTTGGCTGAGAGCCATCTGTTGAAGAAAGTAGGAAGTGTAAGAACTATCGTAGTTTGAGGAATTAATTACGGATATAGGTAAGAGGGTTAACTACGAACCTATTTGTGTTGGAAGAACACTAACGTTTCATGCCTTTTTTTTTACGAATTACCGACAACCAAAACTTAAGGGGGTACCTACCCTCAAATTGCTTATTTTCAACTCCGTCGGACCTCCATATCTTCCAAACTACTGAACTTTGAAATTTATATATGGTAAAGTTCAGGACTTATTCTATCGATCATATGTTTCGAAAACACGATTCCATAAAATTTTCTCGATAGAAAAAAATCGCAAAGTTACCTCTAATTTTTTACTAAAACCCTAATTTCTCAATAAATACAGATGATACGATCTTGAGATTAAGCATAGTAATTGAGCTAAGTATAAAGAACATTTTATATGTTGCCTTTTTTTCAATTAACTATTCTAATGTTTGTGGGGAGCAAATAAGCGCTTTGCTCTGTCCCGCTCCTGTGAACGCGAAATCCTATGCCTATCCTCTTCACACAATAACGAGGTAGGGTACCGCCTTAAAAGCAACTTATTGTCCTCAGCAGTTGTTTTCGCGACTGGTAAGTCTTGAACTACTCCTAGCGATAACCATAGAGGTGCGAAAACCGCCTTGACGCATTAGCTACATACAGCTCCGCGAGATTAGCCCTTATTTTAGCAAACATTAAGAGCTTTTAGCTGTTACAGTTATGAAATGGATAATATTAATGCTTTCTAGTAATTTCCCAACGTCGGCCATGTTATTTCACTGAAATAAAAAAAAACTAAATAAAAGTAATAATTTTAATTCAATATGGCAAAATTAAGTAACGTGGGTTATACAATTCAAAATACATGTTTTTAATATGAATAGAAGTTTTATTTCTAATGTGACTTACCACCAACCACCTAATTTGATAATTTTTATTTCACTAAAATATCTTCAAAAATTTTTATATACGAAAGGCCAGTCTCGTATACACAGCTCTATCATCCTAAAGTTTCACGATAAAGTGCCAATCGCACTATTTTTTTTGACTTCAGCAAGCTACTTTTTGAAATGAAATGAAATAGTTTATTTGACACGACACAGTACATAAACTAAACATTAGTGGAAAAAAAAACTTAACTAGAAATGAATTTAGTGCAAAACAAAAATCACCAGATTGTTGGAAACTTCTGGAGTACTGGAGTATTAAAACTTCTTATTTATTTTAAAACTTTAAATTTTTATTTATCACTAGACGATCGCCTCGCGGTTTCATCCGCGTAGTTCCCGTTCCCGTGGGAATTCCAGGATAAAATATAGCTTAAGTCACTCCCTGAAAAGTAAGCTTCCTGACGGTGAAAGAATTTTTCAAATCGGTCCAGTAGTTTCGGAGCCTATTCAATACAAACAAACAAACAGTCAAATCTATCCTCTTTATAATATTAGTATAGATTCTTTATATAAATGAATACCTATGATCTCTAGCCATTTTGAAACTTCGTATAATTATAATGACAGGGAATGGCGCCATTATAAATAAGGTTTTATATCCACGATTTAGTGTTTCTGTTTTAAAAAATCTTACACAGAAACATTTTAAAACCCCAGAGTCCCGGAAAAGTATTTATTTATGACCATCAAAAAGGTTTTAAGTTGTCATAGAGTTACATGCAGGATTAATTTAGAACTCAAAAGCTGCCTTGCAAGGTTATATTAACGTTAAATTAAGGTTGTGTAGGTTATATGTATTTGGGTTCTATGTAATAGTTCGAAAGGTTCTGGATTTGAGCTATAGCTCTCAGAAAAGTTCTAAAACATGGGTCTTTTTTGCACTCAGGAGGTTAATATTATGTTAATGAGCCTATTAAGATTTGCGAGCAGATTTCCATACAAAGTCTAAAACCTTTTCAGAACCTTTCTAAAACCTAAAATGTTACTTGGGTAGGTAGTAGGTACTTAAATATAGATACTTCTATTATAAGTGTAACAGCTCCAATTCTGCGCATCGACGTGTTATTTGCACGGCGTTTCATAATATGAGAGAAACTGTGGTTAAATGTGAACTTAATTAGTCGGCAGGGCAATCGCGAACGAAGTCGCGGGTACAGCTAGTAAATAATAAAAGAAATAATTAATAAATAATGCTGGACAATCCACACAGCATCAGCTAGCCTCAAGCTAAGCAGAGCTGGTGTTAGGGGTAATAAATAACTTATACTTAACTAGTTTCTGACCCCGGCTTCGCACGCGTTGTTTCTATGGAAACGTTTAATAGATAAGTGTTATACAAGAGTGCAAAGTTGCTTTTTGACCGCGTGCTCAATTTTGATGACCGAGCAAGCGAAGGATCTAATCGATTCAAAAATTAGAATCCTGAGCGTCAGCGAGGAAAACAAAAGAGCACGAGGTAAAAAATCTTTGCACTCGAGTGTGTTGCACGTAACTTTTCATCCCACCAGCGAGGAAATGTCTAAATGCAAAAAAAGAAAAAGGCGCGCGCAAAGCAAATTAAATGAAAAGTACACCAAGAAGGTTCGGAGTCTGAGTTCTTAACAAATAAAAAAAGGTTGCATGATAAATTCGGCAACATGGAGGTTGAAGTAAATATGTTTTGAATCACAAACTTAGTGCACACGGTGTTTTAAATTCAATTTTACTTTATTCTCTAGCGGATAAAAACGTCTTTTGCACTCAGATATATCGAAGAGCAAAAATACTCTTTCCGAGATGGGGGGATGAAAAGGTTATTTCTATCCCATGGGAACTGTTTTGTGGGATAAAAAGCCTATGTTTGATTCCAGGATTAGAGCTACATCTATGCAAAATTTCAGCCCGATTGGTTCGGTCGTTTTGGCGTGAAGAGAAACATCCATCCATCTATCCATCCATACATCTAAACATTCAAACTTTCGCATTTATAATATAACTAGCTTCTGCCCGCAGCTTCGCACTCGTATAATCGGTATAATAAGTAGCCTAATCTGATTTAAGCTATGTTCTAAATATACGCCAAACATCTTGATCTGTTCAGTAGTTTTGGAGATCCTAGGTAACAAAAATTCACATTTCACAAACTTTCGGCTTTATAATATTAGTAGAATTATTATTTGCAAGCTTCTGCCCGCGGCTTCGCACGCGTATTTTCGGTATGATATATAGCCTATTGTAGCGCTCATTAGGGGAGGCCTATGTCCAGCAGTGGACTAATATAGGCCGATGATGAAGCTGATGAAGTAACCTATTATCTAAGTGAGGCTGTGTCCTAAATGTACGACAAATTTCATCTTGATCTATTCAGTAGTTTTGAAGATCCGAGGTAACAAAAAAATCACATTGCACAAACTTTTGGCTTTATAATATACTAGACGATCGCCTCGCGGTTTCACCCGCGTAGTTCCCGTTCCCGTGGGAATTCCGGGATGAAATACCTATAGCCTATGTCACTCTCTGAAAACTAAGCTTCCTAACCGTGAAAGAATTTTTCAAATTGGTCCAGTAGTTTCGGAGCCTATTCAATACAAACAAACAATCAAATCTTTCCTCTTTATAATATTAGTATAGAAGTAGGATAGTGTGATACCCAATACCAACGTACCTATGCATAAGTAAATAGGTTGGCACCTACTCAATTTACTTAATTTTAGAAAGAAGCACAAAATATAAATTCCCACACTCATAAAAATAATAAAACAATAACATACCGCAAACAACGATAACACACAAGCACACCACAACATACTCTCGTATCGACTGCGGGATCGGGATACATACATACTTACATACATACATAGTTACATACCAGAGAGTATGTGATACCTAAAGGTACATACACACTTTCAAGGGCAACATACCTACATACTTATTACTACATACTACATACGTTATTTACTCTATTGTAACACTTTAGTCCTAAGTTATTTTTGAATAAAAATTTATTTATTTGTTTATTATTTATATTTTATTTATACTACAGGTTGCAGGACAGTGTCCTAAAGGCGCTGCCTCCCTCACACTATCGCCGCCACCTATTTTATCTAATTATTACGGTTATGAAAGGAATTTCCAAAAATTATGTTAGCCAGTTTGTGATACCTATTGTAAGCTTTTTTTTAATGCCTCTTTAATAGTTTTATTTTGAATAGTTTAGACAGAGATGCGAAAATAGGGGGCGGTATACTTAATTCACCTGGGGTAATTCACCTGGGTGCACTAAGTATACTTTTTGTAGACTTGATTCACCCTGATCATTTCCGGGTGCATTAAGTACACTATTTAGTAGACTTTATTCACTCAGGTGATACCTAGGTGAATTAAGTGCACTAAACGGTAGACTTAATTCACCCATGTGCTTACAAACTATCGTGTAATGCAACCTACGTGGAAACTTGAAATTTGAAGTAATTATGTGTAAACTATTTATTGACAGCGTCACATGTAAACAAAACACATTCAATTGAACGTGAATGTTTGAGAGCATATTATTTTTATTAGTTTGGTGGCCACCAAGAGCAACTTCGTATAATAGGTATCACACCATAATAATTTGTTTATTTATTCAGTATCTAACACGATTTTTATAAACCAATTACACTAGTTACTTAAGATTAAAAAACATCATTTAGGTATCTAATTAATAAGTGATAATTTTTTTATAGAAATAGTAAAACATTTTAAAGAATTTATTTATTTATTTAAACATGTACTCGTACATCTATCCTAACAGGCACACCCAATGCAATAGAGTACCTACCTTATATTCTAGTTAATATTATTATTTTTAATATTATTTATTATGATAAAATAAATCAATATAGAATAATAAGCATTGAAATTAAATAGTTTTGGAACAATGAGGCAAATAAATTAATTAATCGAATTAATAACTAAGATTTTCATAATATTAACATGACACAATACAAATTAAAATAATATGAACAACAAGATCAAATTAAAAACCCGCCGACGTTTATTGGCTGAACAGATTTTCAAGAAACATGATAAAATTATCTATGACACAAAAAAAACTAAACGATAATCGGTTCATCCGTTTGGGAGCTACGATACCACAGACAGATACACAGACAGACACGTTAAACTTATAACACCCCTCTTTTTGCGTCGGGGGTTAAAAACAAACAGGCATCCTTTACCTCAGGCATACCAACATTAAATTCATCCATTCGTCTGCGAAGATATCACAGTCTGGGTACTGGTCAAGAAGTCAAAGAAATCAGCTGCCCACGTAGTCCTGGAATGCGAGCGAGTAACAGCGCAACGACACGAAATCCTCGACCACCCGAGGTCACTCCGCGAAGCCTGTGGAGATCCCAGGAAGATTCTGCGTTTCTGGACGGAGTTAAGCTGGTTACACTAGCAAAACAAAACACGCACAATGGACCAAACCGAGTCTAAGTGCGGAAAATAGAGTACACAATACAATACAATGGTCAAGAAGTCTGTTGAGCCCGGCAAGGATGCGAGGCAGTGGAGAGTTGCCACGAGCGTCAGTTCTACTGAAGGACACAGAGAAAAGTCTGTGGCTTCTGTTGCGAACGTAATTATCAGGGAGGTAGAGCAGAAACAGAAGGTTGTGCAGATCAGGAACGTCGATTATACCACGGAGCACCTTGCACATTGTTGCTGTCTGATCATACGCTCTTCTGGTCTGCAAGAATCCAAAGAAAAATGTAGAATTTTATGATAATGATAAATGAATTTAGTGTTGTGTAACTAGGTGGTAACATTACATTGGTCTTATATTATATTTGTATCTCTAGTCTGCCATGGTCCGGCTTACAACATTGTTGTGGAGAAAATAGTTTAGTAATATTTAAGAAATCAAATTTAAAAAAGAATAATTTATATCATACTAGTACAAAATAATGTCAATATAGAGTCAGTTTAAAATAAAATTACAGTAGATTATTTATGTCAAAACATAAAAATTCAATTTGAAAACAGAAAAAAGTAAATATTCGATGTCATAGTAAAGGATATTAAAATTTGTCATTCAGGAATTCATCAATGTTATATTAAACTTTTTCCTCCAATAGCTTGCTTAGTTTGTTTTTAAATGCGTTCAAATTACTCTCGGAGCGTCAAAGGGATTTTGTTGTAGATAATCGGGGCCATGCAGAAGACACTCTTTCTGAGTCTCGGCGGTTTTGCATGATTGGTGGTGCAGTGTACCCTCTCGGCGAGTGCCAGTCGGGTATAGATCAAAGCAATCAAGATTCGTTTTTACGAAATTTGCTACTTCGTATACATACAGGGAAGGAAGAGTTAGGATTTTCCACTGTTTGAAAACACCCTTACACATGTCGGTCTGCCTCAAACCGAACATTGCTCCAACGCATATGTAATTCTAGTTTTTTACCACGGGGATCCCCTGAGTACTGAGATCTAGCCCTACGGCTAGATCTCAATGATGCATGCAGCCAATAGGTATGTAGTTGTAGAACTACATACCTATTGACTGCATGCAAGGTCAGTGGCCCTATGGACCTCAAGCGGTAAACAAGGTAATCCATAACAAGACTGTCTCGTATTTATTTACGAAGTGAGGGGCAAAGACCTCCGAAGTAGCCTAAAATAAAACATTCAGACGAGTTTTAAGATACCAAATACCTCATTTATCAAAAACTAGTCTCAGCACGCGGTTTTATTCACGGGTCACGTTGTACTTATATAAAACATAGCCTACACTACACATGTCACATTCTAAAACTTGTCCTTTCCTATTTTTAGTTTATATTAACGACCTACCACATCCTGTTAAAAATAATCATGAGATGATTCTTACTGTCATTGACTTCGTTAGTTTTTAAAATGAAACGACAAAACACAAATTTCGACGATGTGAATAATGCAATCTCGTAGTACATTTTGTTTAGTATCAATAATCTCTTCAGCGAGTTTTTACTCTATGCTTTTGCTTAACGAAACCAAAACAAAATTTTCTACCTAATGTAAAACAAGTTGAAAAGCTTCAAAAACACATAGATAAGCTATCGAAGAGATTTAGTTCTGCAGCGTATGCAGTCAAAAAAATCCGTCATCTTACAGACGTGGAAACATCTAGACTCGTTTATTTCAGCTACTTCCACAGTGTCATGCCTTATGGTATACTGCTGTGGGGGAACGCTGCAGATATTAACACCGTATTTGTGCTGCAGAAGAGAGCTGTTCGTGAAATCTATATTATGGGTCCCAGAGAAACCCTGTGTGTTAAATTCAAAGAAATAAACGTAATGACAGTAACATGTCAATATATTAAACTATTATATCAATATACTAAATATTAAAACTATTTGTACACTCATATAAATATCAATCGATTCCCTAAAAATAGCGACATACATAATGTAGGTAATTGTTTTATTCTGTTCATGTAATTTTCTTTCAATTGCCTTACATAAAATTTTTGTATCGTTAAAACTTTGTACGTTCGGTTCCGTAGAATGAAAAGTTGTGGGAAGCAGAGTTTATTAATATAAAAACTAGAAATAAGAATAAACTCGTAGTGCCTACAACTAGGCTACACCAGATAAATGTATCTTTTAAAGGGCAATGCATACGCTTCTACAACAAAACTCCAAGTGAGTTGCAAAAATTATCAATAAAGAAATTGAAACAAATTGTCAAACATATCCTTTGTAAAAAGGATTACTACAAAATATCAGATTATCTAGAGGATAAAAAAAGCTTGGGACGAGTTTTGTTCCAGCTCGAAGCTAAAGACGACACTAGCTCTCAATTACTCTCCCCACGAAACAACGGGTTAGGGTACATCTGATCCGAATCTCAAACTCATCCACTTCACTTTTGAGTAGGGGTACATCTCGCCCGAATCTAAAATATCTTGGTTTTAGATTCGGATGAGTTGTACCACGGTAATATTATCCAACAGTATTTGGACTCGGCCGTATCTTTGAAATAAATGCCTACAGCCGCGCGGTAGGTAAACATGCGATAGGGCTGCCCGCCTCCACCATTTTAATTACATTTGCCTACTTTGTGTTTCCATTTAGTTTTGTGATTGTAAATATAGGAAGGTACTTTTTTATATAAACAAATAAAATACTTTGTGAACTGAATGGGAAGTGTTCAATAAAAATGCGTGTTGTTTTTTGATTGGTAGATTTAATTAAAAAACCTGTTTATGTTTGAATAACAAATCGGTCTTATAAATTTGCGACCGAAAAATATTTGCGCCTCGACTGAGACGTACCTTCAAAATGCTTTATTATTAAATTTTAAGAGATTTTTTTGGAGAAATAGGAATATCTTTTACTTGGTTATAGGTAGATACCTGCAGCTACTTTATTAAATATGTACCTGAACTTATTTTTAGAGAAAAAATCGCGCGGTTATTGTTAAAAAAACATCACACCATCCGTTCGTCACTGCGGCACAGCCGCGACTGTCTGCATGCTGAGCGCATGCTGAGATCGACGCGCGTAGGTATAGCTCGCGTTTCGCCCGTTTGTATGAAGTCGGATTACTTATAGGATAATATTACCTTGGTTGTACCCTCAACCAAAAACAAAGGGGACAACTCGTCCGAATCTCGTCGTTACTTTTCAAGGGTTCTGTATCGAAATCTTAATTTAATATAGTTTTATGTTGTCTGTAGGTACCCATAGTTTAAATAAGTTTAAATTGTAATGCAACAAATAAAGATTTCTTATTATTCTTATTAAATGTTTTATATAGTACACATCCAGCACAAGTGCACGTGGTGATTCAACTAGCTATAGTTTGAAGCATGGTGTTGGGGCTGTCACGTGCGCATCAGGGATGTCGTCTTTTTACGGAGAATGGCAGCAAATCCACCATATTATCCAAATAGAAAATGGACGAACACAATTTTGAAGCTCAATGTTTCAAAAAAGAGCTCTACCATCTACGATACAAACGGTATCTTTCTCACTAGTTCCATATATAAATTTATATAACTTATTTATAATTTGCGTCTCATCAGTTCCTTTGGTTTTTCCAAAAGAACTATTGAGACTTATTTTGCCGGATCTTTCACTTTAAAAGATAGCCATCATCTAATAAAGCTTGATTGTTTTGAAAAAAAAAATTGGTTGTCTGTAAAGTCGGTTTACTGACGATAGTTGAACGTGACAACGCAGACGCATCGCTCACTCAAGTAGGAGAGAGACGGATGTCGAGCGCTCTCGCTTGCACTTCAAGCCTTACATGGAACGCCTCAGAGCGAGGTAACGCCGCATGACGAGGTAACGCCGCATGACGTCATGTTTTTTCGTGCGTGCAGCCGGCTCTATCGAATTATAAGACGTTGTCACGTCAAATACGCGGGTGGAGCCGCGGGCAGAAGCTAGTATTAAGATAAAACAATATTTAGTTACAATTTTACCTTCTCTGATTGCACCGCTCTTGTGTGTGCACCGTGTTGTCTATACTAATATTATAAAGAGGAAAGATTTGATTGTTTGTTTGTATTGAAAAGGCTCCGAAAGTACTGGACCGATTTGAAAAATTCTTTTACCATTAGAAGCCCACATTATTCTTGATGAACCTATGGTACTTCTTACCACGGGAAAATGCTTCATTCCTACGGGAAAACGGGTAATAGGACAACGGGTAGTAAGAATGTAGCTAGCGGTACATCTCTCATAAAATAATGAGAGATGTAACGGCTTAGGCTAAGTTCCTGTCATGTTATATCTCCATAGTCAAATAAATAATAAATAAAACAATTGACGAAGTAATTGACGAACATACAAACAGTCTTAAATAGAACCTTCATTTTCAAGTCGGTCGAAAAGTGTCTACAATTCTAAAATATCTAAGTTGAACGCCCTTAAACAAGATGGTCAATAGAGTAGGTTAGGTACCTATACCACTAGTAACTGATAGGTACCATTGTCACATTTCTGATAAAAGGTTTATCAAGGTCAAGATTATCTTAGTAATTTTATGGAGACGTCTGGATGTTTGTCTTAAATTTAATTCTGTTCTTCGATTTATTTAAGAGACGCGTTGGGTGAGTCTATTTGACAAAACGAGATGTGATCGTGATGTCTCCTTTGTATGGGATTTGTTATTATTTACACCTTTATTGCACTGAGGTACAAGGGGTGAGCTTAATGCCGAGGCATTTTCTACCTGCCAACCAAAAACACATGTTCTTACAGGGGGTTGACGTGCTAATATATATGTTTTACAGATAGATAACTCTAAATAAATATACCAACTTTATATATTATAATTATTATACATATATACTTATCTAAAGAGAGGAAAAAAAGAGAAAACCTACTAAAGCATATGCATAGTTTCAAATCAACTACCAACGAGAAAAATTTGGTGTAAACTAAACTATTTGTATAACCTCTTGAGAAAAAGCGTGCGCACCATTGGTTAAAAGCATCTCGTGTATCTGCCTTTCGAATGTCCAGAGGCAAGTCATTCCACAACCGCACTGCCTCTACAGAGAAAGAATTTCCAAAGACGGAGGTGTTATGCACGGGTATAGTTAGGAGAAGATTATCGGAGGAGCAGAGATTTCTACTGTGATCATAGAGACAGGCTCTATGTCCCGGAACACAGAGTAAAACTGGTTACAAAGAATGCATATCACCAGGCAATAAAAATCTACAACAAATTGCCCAATGAATTTAAAGCTATGCCATTGAATTTATTCAAAATTAAATTAAAAGTGTGGTTATTGGAGAAATGTTTTTATGACTTAAAGGAATATTTTGACCATAAAACTTTTTTTGACGTATGTACCTAACTAACAAAAAAATTTTTACACCCATTTTGAATTATATGTATAATGCTTGCTTTAGTTAATTGAATTAATCTTTGACATATTACTTTAACAAAGCCTAAAATTTTAATTTTGCACGCCTCGACGAGGCAGAATGTATTGGAGTTACCACTATTATTAAGAGCTTTTGTACCTACATTCCTGCGAATAAATGATTTGATTTGATTTAATTCATCTGCTAGGAAATTAAAGCGGTCCTTTTAGTTAATGGGACCCGAAGGGTCTTTTAAGACTGAAAACAGTAGAAATAGGATCCTGAGTTTTCTTCGTTCGCTAATTGCGTAGTTCTCTGTCCGACCGATAGAGGCGCTGTACCAAATTGCATGGTAAAGGGGGACAATACAATACAATACGTACAAATACTCTTTATGGCATACCAAGATAGAGAAAGCAGAAAAGAAAAACACAAACGCAAAACAGATGCACAATGGGTGGCCTTTTTAAAAGCGATTTCTTCCATCAGGGGTATTTTAATCATTCGATTCGTTTCCGAATCGAATCCGACGCATCTATAAAACGCTAATTTAATTTCGCCTCGGGTTGATGATCGAAATAAGGACATGGCCATTAGTCAACAGATTCGTTTCGGATGAACAATTTGCCAAACAACATAAAGGAATGTGTTAATTTGAATGCCTTGACAAACTTAAATTACATGTACATACTCTGTATGTACATCTCTCCCCCCCCCCCCCCCCCCTCTGGCCGTGTGTGGTGATCAGTGCCGTGCGCCGGCGGTATCAGAAAAGGTGAATCTTCAGCTGAATGACAACGCTGATTTTTACATTTTCAACATGTACCACTAGCTTCTGGCGGGGGGCTTCTCAAGCGTTCTTAGACATGCATATGTATCTACATAGCTCTGTAGATTGTTTGCAACAGGCTCAATTGTTTCAATTGTAAATACTAGTACTAATTTATTTCTATTATTTAATTGATTTTTTTTTTTACATCAAGAATTTTTATTTAATAGAATGTGATAAGTGTAATACGGTTGTAATTGTATTATTATAATAGTATAATTTTCTATGTGCTAAATCAATTTATTTCCAGGCTTAGAAATACATCTTTGTTTTTCAGTCGAATCCTTTTCGAAGATAGTTTTGCATCCGCCGTCAAAACCTCCATTTTATCCGGGTACCAAACGAGCAAACCCGCGTGCAAAAGGTACTAACTGATAAAAATAGATAGTTAAGTAAGCACTTGGTTATCTATACTATATATAATATTATAAAGAGGAAAGGTTTGATTTTTTGTTTGTTTGTTTGTTTGTATGAATTGAATAGGCTCCGAAACTACTGGACCGATTTGAAAAATTCTTTCACCGTTAGGAAGCTTACTTTTCAGGGAGTGACATAGGCTATATTTTATCCCGGAATTCCCACGGGAACGGGAACTACGCGGGTGAAACCGCGAGGCGATCGTCTAGTAAATAAATAATAAATAAACCAGACCCTTGAGTCTGGTTGACGATAGTCGAGAGGAGATCATGACGTCTTATTTTCGTATGGGACTACTACGCATTCCCTGTCCGCACGATAGTGGCGCTGTACCGAATGCCATACAAGAAGTAGAAGTTGCGATCACGATTTGATACTACCGACAAAGGACTAAGGGGACTCAGCTGGGCCCCCAGCCGTTCTGTGGCATACCGAAAAGCCTGGCTCTCAGAACTCTCTTGGATTCCTGCTACGAGGAATCTTCCAAGCTCTGGAGGAATTCCTCGGGCATGAGCCACTCAAAATCGTTGATAAAAGCTCGATAAACGGTACACCAACCGAATCCTAGCAGAAGCAACCTTTGCATCATGATAAGAGCCCTAACTGGACACTGTCGCCTCAACAAACACATGTTCAAACTGGGGCTAAGCGACACACAATCCTGCAGGTACTGTGAGGAGGCGGAGGAAACGCATCTCCATCTTCTAGGAGAGTGCGGAGCACTGATGCAAAAACGTGGCATCCTGTACAGCCCAGACGAGCTAAGAGACTCAACCCCGAAGAAAATCCTACAGTTCCTAGCAACTGCAAGGGTTAGTGGCGAACTGTGAACGCCGCTGCTTCGAGGCGGAACACACAAAGTGGCGATCACAATAGGCCTATCTTGGCCCCAGTGATACGAAAGCCACCAAACACAAATAAAAAAAATATACTACCGACAACCGGACTTATTGATTTTCACACTTCAACCACAACCTCAACAGCCCGTATTGGGCCTCCTCACAGACCTCCCCCTGATAAGCGCCTAAGGCGCAACGCACACAGAAGGCGGCGAGGCAAGGGTAAGGCGCAGACACGCCGCTCCTCGCCCCCCGCCACGTCGCCCGCAGATGGGATACCGGTAAGGCGGCGAGGCGGGGGGCGAGGAGCGGCGTGTCTGCGCCTTACCCTCGCCTCGCCGCCTTCTGTGTGCGTTGCGCCTTACATAGCGATAAACATAATTTTAATACCAGAAATAAACATAAACTAGCTGTGACCACAACTAGGCTACACACACACAAAATTAATGTAACTTAGGGCAATGTATAACGCTTCTACAACAAAACTCCTAGTGAGTTGCAAAAATTATCAGTAAATAAATTTAAATTCAAACAAATTGTCTAAACCTTGCTGTGCAAAAAGGCTTAAGTACTATAAAATATCAGATTTTCTCTAGAGGATGAAAAAGCTTGGGACGGGTTTTGCTTCAACTCGAAAAATAACAAATAACAGGCTTGGTTTCTTCGTCGCTTCTTTACTTTAGTCTACATATCGAAGCGACAGAATTCAAAAATATCACGTTATTTCCGTGTTTAGTTTTATAATTTAACCTTATCTAAGTGTACATTTATTGTATTTATGGAAAAAAAGAGTTTTTGATTTTGATTTTTTATGATTGGCTTTTATCTCCATGAGATAAAAAGCGGGTTGGGGATCGCAGTTCGGTGGTAGAATTGTTCTGCAGGGAGCGGTGCTGTCCGCCCCCGGTGGATATCCCTCACTCGCCTCTTACGACACCCGCGGGAAGAGATGGCGTGGTGTAAATTCTAAGCCGGCACCACACAGTAGCAAAATCTTCAACAATGCATAATATAACCACCCCAGGTGCAAATTCTAAGCCGGCACCACACTGCGCAACAGCTATCATTTTTTGTCCTTCACCATTTTGTGATGGTAATTCCTACAAATGTCGTGGTTACCTGTAAGTAACATGCGTATCAGAACAGAACCTAATTTTAAGTTTGTTGTACGTAACTGTTAGACATGGGGTTGGTAAACCCTTTTAATTAATAAAATTGATCATGGTAAGAGGCCCGACGTTATGACATTAGTCCCATGGGAGTTGGGGAGGCCCATTGTGTGGGACGCTACATGCATCGACACACTTGCGCCTTCCCATCTTCCGTGGACATCCGTGAGGGCGGGCGGCGGCAGATTTGGCCGAAGATCTCAAGAGGCGCAAATATGCAGGTCTCGACAGAGCCTACACATTTGCTGCCCTTGGAGTCGAGACCCTAGGTCCGTGGGGTACAAAGGCTCTTCGGGTTTTAAAAAAATATCTGAGCGTCTGGTCGAAGCGACGCGTGACGCGAGAGCTGATGAGTATCTCGCGCAGCGCATCAGCATTGCCATACAGCGGGGCAATGCAGCCAGCAGCGTAGCGACGACGCGACGGCTGGTCTATATTGATACGTTCGTCTACCTGTAGATTGTTTGCAACAGTTTGCAGTTAGCTCAATTGTACTAGTTCTAATTTATTTATTATATTTTAAATAAACAAATACACCGGAAAGCGCTGCTTTCGTTCGCACAGAGGTCGTATTCGTCTCATTTTTGATCGTTTTGTTGATCCTAATTCTTTTGTTCTCGAGTCGGCTTCTCGCGTGGTGAAAACAGTAAAAGAAGTAAACGGATATGGTAGTTTACAAACAATTGCTTTATGATGGTCGATAATGAACAAGTACAGTTTTACAGAAAAGTGAGATTTACTTCATTAACAAAGAAAATTACAATCAAATGCATATTTAAATATAATCGGGGAAATCACCAATTACAAAACAATTCTGCGCAAAACCTTCTCTGATAAGATCCAACAAAATGTAATTGTCCCAGTTAAGAGTGTCCGGTAAGTAGTAAGGTCCAATGAGATGTCTACCAATCACACCTGCCCAGACGTTGAGAGAAAATCGCGTTTGGTGCGATGTTTGCCTAGTCGCATGTGGATTTTGACCCTTTTGTTCCCAGTGGTGTAGATTGTGTTGGTTGAAAATCCCCTCTCGTGTAAATTTCGACTCGTCCGTCCATAAAATGCTGTTTAAAAAGTTTCCGTCCTCAATGTCAGTATTTAGTAAAAAACGACAGAATTGCATGCGTCGCGCATTATCACCTTGCACCAAACCTAGAACGAGAATAAAGCCGTTGAATAAAAATCAAAACGGTTAAGGTACAATGCAATCTCGGTTCCAAGATAGACAGAAACAAAATAATGTTTGTGCAAGACCAATAGAGAGACAAAATCATTTTTTTATAGGTTAGATGTTAGATTCACCTCAAACGTCTCGTCAAATGAAACTAAGACAAAGATGAGCTACATTAAATTAGATAATTTTAGCAATTTACCTTGCACCGGGGTGTAGTGGAAAGGATGCCTTCCATCTGCATTGACGACAGACCATACTTTCCATATGGAAAGACCCAGATCTCTGGCGACCTTTCGAGTACTGGTAGTGGGCTCCTCGTTGAACGCTTGGAGTATGGCTTCGTCCACCCCAACATGCTGCTGCGTTGCACTGACTCATGGTTCTCGAAGAGTTAAGTTTCCCGTTTCTCGAAGTCGCCGAAAGGTATTAGAAAATGTGCTGTGGTGTGGCACACGTCTATTGGGATGCAACTCTCTGTACAGTCTCTGTGCTGCACGTGTATTTCCATCGCATCGACCGTACGCATAAATAATATCAGCGTATTCTTCAGTGCTGAATTCCGCCATTATGACAAAAACAACGATAACAAAACAGAACAACAAACAGTTTATAAAAACATAACAAATTACCAAAATAAGAACGAAATTTAACGATTACAAATATTGATTGAAATTCTGATTTCGAAATTCGAATCTTCGAATTAGTTGGATGCCTAGGCATGCCTAGGCAAAAAAAAACCACAGGTTTTTTTAAATTAAAAACAGGTTTTTTTTAATTAATTTAGCGTTCCTACCTTTGTATTAGAAATAGGGAAGTGATATCTGAACCAAAATTGTTTTAATACAATGTTTTATACTTAGCGTGTTTACTCCATTTTCCCTATAAGTGCTTATTTTTGACAAGTTTATAGATTTTTCGGCTACATGTGATATACTGTTATAATAAACGATGTTTAGAGAAATTTTTAAAAGCATTTGAACTCTTCGATCGGTGTTACTTTTTTTTTAAAACGATGCAAAGTTGTCCTTCTTGTTTATTTTTTTATTTTTTTTTTAACTTTGAGAGCTTATAAATAATTATTTACACGTTCTGTCAAATAAATAATGCTTCAAAAGACGAAGGATTCATCTGAAACCAAAAACAAGTAAAAAGATTACTAGAAAACATGTCCCAAAAAAAAGTTCTAGGGGTAGAGACGTAAAATTTCGGAATATCTTAAAAAAATACAAAAAACAGGATTTAAAAAAAATGTAAACAGTTAGGGTCTTTTCCTTCAATTTGTATTTCACAAATAGGTCCACCTACACACCCACCGAGTTTGTCTAACCCTCCACCAAACACCCTGTACATATAATGTTGTATCCTAATATAATATACAATGGCTTTCCGCAAAGTAACGCCTGAATCTATTATTTTGTTATTAAAATATATAAATAAATAAATAATGCTGGACAATTCACACAGCATTATCTAGCTCCAAGCTAAGCAGAAGCTTGTGTTATGGGTACTAGATAACTGATATACATAATACAATAGACTACATAGATAGATATTTTTTTATACATAGAAAACATCCAGAACGCCCTGGACAAATGTCTGTAGATCGTACAAACATTTGTCCCGAGGCGGAAATCGAACCCGCAACCTCCTGCGTCGCAAGCGGACCTTCGCCCGCTGCGCCACAGAGGTCGTCAAAATATAATATACAATGGCTTTCCGCAAAGTAACGCCTGAATCTATTATTTTGTAGTTTGTGGTATTGGTAGTAGGTACCCTCCTTTAATCAATAATCAATCATTTAAAGGGGCTCTATTTGATTTTGGAACGAAGTTCCTTATCGCGCGTTGTGAAAGGGGGCTAGACGGAAAAAATTGTCACGAAAAGTTGTAATGACACATTTTGACGAAGAGAACCGAGGAGAACCGAAGCGACCCGAAGCGACGACCGCAGCCGAGTTGAGCCGAGGTGCGCTTCGATTCGAACGTTTTCGACTAACATGGGGGTAAGGATTACGAATTTGATGACGGCAGGCGTGTGTCGGATTGCGTGACCCCCGCGTGCGCCCCCGGAACCCCGTCCCCTGAACCCGGCATCCAACAAAATGTAATCCGTGTGAATGTAAGTAGGAGCAATTTGTGGGAGGGCAGGCGGTACACACGGATTACATTTTGTTGGATCTTATCAGAAAAGGTTTTGCGCGGAATTGTTACTAAATATTGTTTATATATAATATAATACCATGTTTATATACCAAGTTTATAATATACCATGTTTAAAATACCAAGTAACAATAATAGACTTTGTACGCACCCATCGCAAACTGCCCTAATACGAAAAAGTATCTTGGGTATGGCACCCAAAATAATCAAGCTGTTAAATGCTTAAACAACTGCAACTCTGGTACCTCGACTGTATTTAAAAATAGACTTAAGAATGTACTCGTAGACAAATGTTATTATAGCGTTAATGATTTTCTTCTTGACAAATTTTGATTATACTTATTAGAATATATAATTAATTTTAAGTTTATCTGATAATTTATTTTTTTTGTAATATGATTGATTGTAGGTTTACTTTATAAGACATATCACATTAGTGACAAATCTGCAGCGTACCCTCTCCAATTTGCACGCCAGTAATGGCAAAACATGTAGGTCATCCATTTACAGTTCAACACAATTGCATGCTCGCACCATGTTAATACTCATGTTTTATGCAAATAAATGATTCTTATTCTTATTCTTCTTATTCTCAAGTTTAAAAATTATATCATGGCGTCTTCACAAACGTGCTCAAGAAGATGGGCAGAACCTGCGGCTTACCTAGTGCCAGTAAATTATCGATAGCCCTGTACCTATAGTTATTCTGTGTTTACGTATAACTTTTTAGTAGGTTACTTTGAAAATGTTTCATAAAAACAGAAAGAAGTGATAAGATGAAAAACCAGCCCGGAAATCAGTTACATTTTTTCTTAAACTTTTTTAAACCAACACTTTTTTACAGACCTGTACACTTCTCTACATAGCGAGCATGGGATGAAATTTTTCAGTGAATTCTCTCACTCAGTACCTGTCGGTTGAAAATGTGCTGATGTTCAAAGTTTTTTAGATTAATTTCTATTTATAAATTCTTTCAAAATGACAAAGGTTGTTGTTTTGAGTTTGGTGTACTTAATACAAATGGCGCTAGGCGGTCCACCGACAGAATCTTACAAGGATCAGTGTAAGTTTATTAATCTCTAGTTGGGTTAGAACTTTATTTATTTTAATAAAAAAATTATAATCAATACCAGCCGGAAGCGTACCCAAGACGCTGGCTACATTGCCACGCTGTATGGCAATGCTGATACGCTGCGCCAGATACTCACCAGCTCTCGGGGCACGCGTCGCTTCGACCAGACGCTCAGATAATTTAAAAAAAAAAACAAAAAGCCTCGGTACACCACGGGCCTAGGGTCTCGACTCCAAGGGGAGCAAATGTGTAAGCTCTGTCGAGACCTGCATATTTGCGCCTCTTGATATCTTCCGCCAAATCTGCCGCCGCAACTGTTTGCAACAGTCTGCAGTTAGCTCAATTGTTTCAATTCTAAATACTAGTATAATTTTCTTTGTGAATAAATAATCTATCAATATGTTTATACCTCTCTATTTCACATATTCAGACACGCACCAGTTACATAACAATAAACATTTACTATTTATTACTTACTCTAACCGTAAGCCTCACAGGGTCTTGTGACGTCACACTCATACATGTCTTCTGGCAGACTTTTTTCAAATTCAAATTCAATATTTTATTTCGGACAACTAGAATCCATAATTTGTTAGCAAAGGTAGAACTTATAATTAGGGTTAGTTATAACTAATATCTACTAAAAATGAATACAAAATTAAATCAAATCAATTTAAATACAAAATTATATCACTCTCCCCATGAAGCATTTCCACAGGGGTGAGGTGATTCTACCAGCTATAGTTTTTAGGATGGTGTTGGAGCTGTCCCGTACCCTGCGCATCAGGGATGCCGTCTTTTTACTGAGGATGGCAGCAAAGCCATCCGTCTGGTATTCCGCAAACATCCCCGATGCACTACAAAATCGAGGCAGTCCCAACATCATCCTAAATATATTATTGTACTATTATTTCGTCGGCTTATTGCAAGAAGTCATTAGTCGCAAGAAGTCACTAACTGCGTTAGATATACCATTGAGTTCGTCTCGATGAGCTCTACATTTTGGTAAAACTCACAAATTTGTAGCTCTTCAAACTTAGAAGTT
Organism: Eupithecia subfuscata; assembly: GCA_963564075.1. NCBI lineage: Eukaryota > Metazoa > Arthropoda > Insecta > Lepidoptera > Geometridae > Eupithecia > Eupithecia subfuscata. Next base: position 8,268,354 of record OY751124.1, on the reverse strand, counting down.
ATGGCTTGGTTATAAAGTCAATAACTGCATTTTTGGTATATCTGGATTCATAAAATTCATTAACTTACATTAATACATTTTAACAAAAGAAAAAAAACACAATTGCCATTTTTATTTTCATACGTAACTCATTTATGTGACTTAACAACATTTTGAAAGTGCTTTTACGTTCACAAACGTTTGAATAAGTTTTGCTTTAATTCATTATTTGCACCTTAACCAGTATTGTCGTATCGTATTTTTTGGAAAAAAAAAATACTAACGGTTTTAAATGACTTCTATTAAAACGAGTAACGTCTACACTGAGTATTTTCTTTTTTATAGAATTCATTTTTTACACTTAATTACTTTTTCGAAACATAATTAATGGTAAAAGAATACTATTCGAAGGAAGTATTGTTTTGTTAGTGATTTTTGTTATTGTAGAAATAACAGGTAAATGTAAGGTAATGACTTTTGCACACATACATTTACGTGTTGCTATGCTACTTATGAGACCGCGTGCCGTGGGACCGGAGTCGCGGAAGCGGGGCAGAGGGGTATTTTGTTCGGGGCCGCTCGCGCCTTTGCCGCGCCGCGTAGTAGTTCGTTCTTTCCGGCCCTTGTGGGGGCACAGAGCGGGGCATCGAGGCTTGGCCTCTTTACCCCGGCATCAACTCGAGGGGTGACGACTCCTCGGTCCTTGGGTTTCGCTAAAAAATGCATTTATTTAGCTTGTTCATCATTTTATTTTTTATTAATATATTTGCATGTTTATTCTTTTTTTTTTTGTTTGGTTTGGGTTATTTTTTTTAATTAACCCACGGTCTATCCGGGGGGTTCCGCGGGGGTGAGGTCCCAGGGAAGGGGCCTCCACGGGCGGTCATCATCTGGGGGCCGGGGTTGGTGAGGCGCTATTTGGTGAAGGTGGGCTTGGTGGCCGTTGTCGGCGCGGTCGTACATTCGACGACTGTACTGTACGACAAACTCGTCTATGGATTGGATCTGCGGGTCGCGGGCGATGACATCGTTCCTGACGTATTGACTCGCGCAGTGCAGATCCTCAGAGCCACGTTTTGCAGCCCCTGGAGCCGGTCCCTATTCGTCTAGAAGACTAGTGAGTACCAGGCCGGCGCTGCATATGTGAGTCGAGATCAGACTTAGCCTTTGTAGACCCACACTTTGGTCCTCAGAGGCAGGCGAGATCCCAGGACGGGTCGGACAACGGTCGGGCGACGCGCACTTGTTGCAGTGCACTGTCAACCTTCGGCTGCATCCTTAACGACCTGTCGATCCCGAAGCCGAGGTCCCGGATGTGCGGGCTCCATGCCACGTTCTGGCCCCGAAGTGTCAGCTGCGGTGGGTGGCCGATGCGGCGGGAAACAAACAGCGCAGCCGTCTTTCCCACATTGACGGTCATGCGCCATTTGTCCAGCCAGGGCGGCAGGATGTTCAGCAGCCGCTGCATCCTGCAGGTTGCGATGGTGGGGCTGGTGGAAGACGCAAAGAAGGCGCTGTCGTCCGCGAACAGCGCTAGCGACACATCCCTCTCCCCGGGGCGTAGATGGCCCACCAGGGTGGGGATGTCGTCGGTATAGAACGCGTATAACGCTGGCGACAGGCTGCTACCCTGCGGTACATCAGCAGAGATGGATCGAGTGGAGGACCTTCAACTGCGACGAAGAACAGCCGGTTGTCGAGGAAGGATGCCACAATCCTGATGAGAGCTGGTGGAGTTGGGGTTTGCAGGAGCTTGTACAAAACGCCGGGGTGCCCAATACGGTCAAAGGCCGTTTTTACGTCCAGAAAGACCCGGACGGTGCAGCACCTGGCGTTGTGCTCGACTGCAAGGTGGTGCAGCAACCTGGAGAGCTGCAGCGTGGTAGAGTGGCCACTCCTGAAGCCGAATTGCTTCAGGCGCGGCTCGATAGTTGGAGCCAGGCGCCCCAGGAGCAGGCGTTTCAGGAGCTTGCCCACTGTTAGTAGTAGAGTAATGGGGCGGTAGTTGGCCGGGAGGCGGTGATCCTTGCCGGGCATGGGTAGCACGATGACCCGTCTGGTCTTCCGTCGAAGAGCCGGGCGAGCGCGGTGACTCCGCGGCGAGGCAACTGTTGGGGACTCCGTCATAGCCTGGCGCCTTCCGTCTGGGTAGACGGGGAGTACTTCATCTCCCCTGCCGAGGTGCGGAAACCTCGGCAGGGGAGATGAAGTACTCCCCGTCTAGGGGCGGTGTTGGGCCAGACAGGAAGTCCCTCACTGTGTCCTCGACCTGGTGGTGGTGGTTCAGGGTTTCAAAGGTGGCGTCGGCTGCAACGGGGTGAGGCGAGAACTGCTCCGCGAAGTGCTCAGCCAGAATTTCGGCACAGTCGGCGGGAGCAAGGCGCCGGACTCCATCTCGGTCCAGCAGCGGGTAAGTTGTTGCCGGCTGCCGCGTGAGCGCCCTATTCAGCGCGTACTGGTTATTGTCCTGTTCGGAGGCCCGGTCGATGATTCGGTCCCAGGTCTCACGCCAAACCTGTACTGCGGCCGAGAGCTCGGGAGATATCGGGTTGAGTCGCGTCTTCAGTCGCGGGCAGCGGGAGCGCGCCCACTCGCGCTGGAGTTCGCGTTTTCTCTCTATTACCCTCTTAAGGTGTTGGGGGAGGTCGTTGCGCTGGCCTTGGCGCCTGGTGATGGGTACGGAAGCGGCCGCCTTAGCCTCGATGATGCGCGCCATCAGCGCTGAGGCCTCGGATTCCACTTCTGCAGGCGTCTGGAGAGGTCCGACGTCCACGGACTCGAGTGCCTTGGCGTACGCGTCCTCACGCCCTGGGACCGGGTCCGCGGCCAGGTCGAGCGTTATGAGGAGGGTAGATAGGATAAGAAGGTTTTCTGGTAAAGCTCAAAGTCTGTTACTTAATATTTTCTAATCTAAATAATAGTTTACTTAATCGTTTCCAACCTATTTATGTGTTTATAACTCTTTGCTGGCTAGCTAGCAGAATTGTTTTCTAAAAGCTTAGAACGTGTTTTTGACTGATTCATGTGCCATTATTACTAATTTTAGTTATTTTATTAAGTGATTTTGGACAAACAAGGTAATTTGTTTTAGCTTTTAGTGATAAAAGATGTTATTTTATGATTATTTTGTCTTTTAATACTCGAAAGAGGCCACTAATAACTACGTTACAGAAATACCTAACTCCAGTTTAGTCAAAACTTTTTATCGCAAGAAGTCATTATCTTTGCATTTTTAGCTTTTAAAAAAATTGCAATGGTTGAATTTGTACTGATTTCAGTTAATTATAAAATAATTACATATCTCTATATATTGGCGTTTAAATTATACTGATAACTGTCGTAGTTTTGATGATATGGGCTCTTAAAGTTATAAAAACTTTAAACTGCATTTGCCAAACTTTTGGATTTGTCGGTTAATGACTTCTTGCAATAAGCCGACGATTTATTACTGAACACGTAGGGTCTCCAGCGGCCGTTTGGTGTAGTTGATCCATAGGTTCCCGGTGTAGAATCCTTGACAATACAGAATCCTTGTCCAGCATTATTTATTTGTCCAGCATTATTATTGTTTGTACCACTCTAACATTAATATTAATTGATCACCTATATCTTCTTGTATAACGAACGATAAATAACACTGGCTGGACGTTCCACCCAGCTTCATCTAGCCTCAGGCCAGTCAGAGCTTGTCCTAGCTGGATCGTAACTGGTATTTATATAAATACCTACTTATATTTTGTACAGGTCTATTGTATGGGTCCGTGGAGTGAAGACCTGGTGACCTGTAACACAGGTTCTTTGAACCTACTTCAGACACCAGTCTTCACAAAACAGGTTTTGGCAATATTTACCTGATAAAATCCTTAATCTTAATCTATCCTTTGTTATAATTGTCAACCACCTTTGTGAAGAAATAAATAAATAACTTCAATGGTTTCGGCAAAATATCAGCTCCTTTCTACTCCTGAGTAGGAAGGCATTTATGCGGAGCCGAGACCTTTTTGCTGCTGTAAAATACCTACAGTACAGTCTCTCTTTTAGGGTATTTTTTTTGTGTAAGTAATTGTTTTTTTTTCTCGTAATTTAAGTTAACTATGTAGTATTTTTTATGCCTGTTTTGTACTGTGTAGGTAAGTAGCAAATAAATGATTGTCTATTGTCTATGTCTAGTTTTTGCCCTCTTCGCACGCGTTGTTTCTATGGAAACGTTTATAGGTGATTTCTATCCCATGGGAACTGATTTATGGGATAAAAAGTAGCCCATGTGTGATTGCAGGATTAGAATAACCTGTATACAAAATTTCAGCCCGATCCGTTCAGTAGTTTTGCCTTGAAGAGGTAACATCCAAATTTTTGATTTTTTTTATTATTTGAATGATTCATTTGACTTCAGGGTTAGACTAAGGTACATCATTTTGCACAGCTCTACGTAACATCTAAGAGATGACCAAAGGTTTTTCAGATTTCAGTTCTTTCAGTAAAGTGGCGTAGATCTTAAAATGTCTTTTCAGCAACAACGAATCTTTTTTTTTATTCTTTATTAAGGGCTTTGTCGCAACAACGAATCTTTGAGCAGAATGGATTAAGCCCTAGTCGAAGCAAAATTTACTTATTGTAGTTAAATTTGGTTAATATTATTAATCAATAAATAATGCTAGACAATCCACACAGCGTCATCTAGCCCCAAGCTAAACAGAGCTTGTGTTATGTGTACTAATATAAGTACTTAATAGTAATATGGATCAGTTGAGCTACCTGTAGATTGTTTGCAACAGTCTGCAGTTACCTAAATAGTTTCAATAGTAAATACTAGTTCTAATTTATTTTTATTATTTGATTGTAATTTTCTTTGTGAATAAACTGAGAAGTATGTTAAAATAAGTTAATTCAATACATTACATCGATATACATTTTTATTACACTTAGAAAATACTCAGAACACCCGGAACCAAAATTTGCAGATCAAGAAAAATAAGACCAAAAATTAAGAAAACTACAGCCTAATTCCACATGGAAAGTTTGTAAATAATGAACCTACACGCAGTTCTCATACTTGGAATTTACATCCACCACCCACATTGCTTACCCAAGTGAGATGGTTGTCTACCGGCTGATTGTCAATTGTTTATTACAATACAATACAATACAATAATTTATTTACTAAAAAACACATAACATTTAGGCATACTTAAATATTATACAAAAAGGAAACTTAAAGCTAATAAAATAAATTAATGGGTAGGTATGTCTAACATGAATGGCTACGGCGGCCCCACACTAGGCTTATTTGTTTTTTTTGTTATTGTTTATTTATTTCTTGTAATCATGTCCATTACAAGTCGTTAACATTATTTAGCAAGATTCTACATAAACCCTGTAAGGGCGTTGCAACATTTGGTTATAAAAATTAATGGTTTAAAATTTTACATTATTCAATTAGTATTCAATCCTCATATAAAGAACAATGGCAACTTTCCCTTATGGTTTGTCCCAAAAATTTGAGGAAAGATAAGAAATATACCATTCGATTCATCTCAAAATTTTAAGGAACTCTGCATTTTTAGTTTTTCCGAGTTTATTCCAGAAAAAATTAAATATTTTTTTGAAAATTGGCAGAATAATTTCCTATCCTTGGTTCATCTCTTCATTGCAAATGGCGGCGGGGTGACAAAAAAGGTTTCAATTCTAGAGGTTAGTTTCAGGTTAGGGGCAGGATTAAAACCAACCTCCTTTTTTCAGTTGGTAGGTAGAATAGAGTAGGTTTATCGGCCATGGACGAAAATAGCTAGGTCTTAGGCCCTGCTACATTTTTGGATAGAGATTTCCTAACTTTTTATGTAGGTAGTACCCTTAGCCTATACCTACCTAGCCCAGCCTAACCTAAACCAGCTCAGGTGTATTGCCGCGGCTTTACAATGTGTTCCAAGAACGTGTCGCCTACCTGTTCAAATAAAATTGATAGGTAGGTACCTAATGAGCGCCATATCGCCCAGTCTTCAGCTTGCCGCATCCAGCATCTCCCTACCAATTGCGTCCTACACTACGTTTGCCGAGTCGCAGTCTCCACTAAAGACAAGAACACGTTTGCTTTTCGATTCTTAACTTACCCATGGCACAACTATTATTTGTACCTATTATAGGTGGAGTATCGTACGTACCGTACCTTCCTGAAGTGAAGACATATAATTAACCGCTATCTCAATAAAAGTCATAGGTCTACCTACCTATAGTCATCGCCAAAATTACTTACCTAGGTATAGCGGTGAACAGATGAAGATTCCAATCCAAAGCACAGAGCAGCTTCTGTTGTCTTGCAATAAGTGTAGTTTAGCGATTGCTCTTGCATTGATTGTTTGCAACAGTCTGCAGTTAGCCAAATCGTGGCCAAATTGTTTCAATAAGTAATACTAGTTCTAATTTCACTCTGTTGCTGCGTCTTTTTATACGCAATTTAAATCCTTACTTACGTCTGCCGATTTGAGATCCTTCCTTCAATAAATATTGCTTATAATTTATTAATTTTAAATACTTTATTTACAAAGAAAATAAGTGCAATCAAATACCTACCTAATAATTTATATTATATAAAAAGACGCGGCAACAGAGTGAATTTTAGGTTAAGTATGGGCGGTTTGTTTACAAACATTCTAAATCGAGTTTGGCTAGTGTATATGCATAAGATAAGAAAACATACCAACTAGCACGGTAATATTATAGGATAATATTACCTTGCAACTAGGTAACTGGTCAGTGGAATCGTATAATTTTATTAATATGCGCAGGCAAACACTCATAGATGAAATATTTTTTATCTTGGTGCTAAATTATACATTTTCAAGAATGCTTAGGTAAGTACAGTACCTATATCAATTCTTGGGGTTAGTTTCTTTCAATTCTTAGTAAGTTTTTCCATTATCTGTGAGGTAGCGCTACCGAGTAGGTAAGTATTGTTATTTGGTTTCCTCTCTATCGTCATTTAGATAGGTACCTAAATACCTGAAAAATAAACACATCGATACTATAATATTATAAAGAGGAAAGATTTGATTGTTTGTTTGTTTGTATTGAATAGGCTCCGAAACTACTGGACCGATTTGAAAAATTCTTTATTGCTATGAAGTTTACTTTTCAGGGAGTGACATAGGTTATATTTTATCCCGGAATTCCCACAGGAACGGGAACTACGCGGGTGAAACCGCGAGGCGATCGTCTAGTTATTTATAAAAGGAAAGGAATGTTCAATGTTTGTAAGACTTATTAGTCTTATTACTAAAATGTATGGGAGAATTTTAGTAACGATAGCTAGGTAGGTACAATACAAACACTGCACATAGGTATGTAGGTACCATAGAAATCTAAATTGTTATTTAGATTTCTATGGTAGGTACTTACGGAGTATTAGGTAAGTACTACTAACTTTTACTAGGTATGTATAATTTTATGTAGACTAGGCACATACCGACAATCTTACGAAGTAGGTAGGTAGGTGAACAATGAAAACAAAATAAACTCTCGATGTACAATAACTTACGATGGCGAAGGGTAGGTACCTATGTAGTTCTTTAGCACCCAAGAAAGAAAATATATTCTTTGAAACAAGTTTCTTTGCTACTACAACTTTTTGTGAAATCACTCTCACAAACACTTGGGCACAGATATTAAAATACTATATTGGGTAAGGATAGAAGGTTCACCTGTAGTATTATTTTGATAAGTTTATTTTGAAAATCATTTTGTCAACAAACACATTACAAAAGCGCGCGGATTGGACCACAGAATAATAATGACAGGCAGAGTTGGTAGTGCTGTCAATGTCAAAAACAAAATGGCGGATTCTACGAGTTTTTATCACCCTAGCTTCGCCCAAATTGCTATTCATCCACATTTTCAAAAATTAATTTAATTTTTTCTGCAATAATTATGGAAAAACTAAATATACAGTTTTATTCAGAATTTCCGGAGCTATCGATTGATACCCGTGGGATCTTTCCTCATGATAGCTCATAATTCTTGCCATTGTTCTTTGCTAGTTAAGATATATAGAAAAAAATACGCAATTCGTCACTTATAAGTTATATTATTATGTCAGAAATATTAAAAATGTATATAAATGTGATTAGTTTTGAAGGATCAGCAAAAATAGGTCTACCTACATAATATCAAATGTACCTATATTAGGTTCATGTTATGATCTCACTTTATTCTAAGAACTCGATGTACAAATGAAACAACTCAATAAGTGATTACAACGGTAAAGCTGTTGCCCCACCACGACCCACGCTGTGCACGGCCGCGCAGCGCATTTTAGCTGCGTGTGGGTTCTTTTGTTTGACAGCGTGGGTCTACGTTCCCACTGCAGCACACACTATACATTAAAATTACCCCCCAAAACTACGTACATCTATAGCGCAGCACAGTTTTTACGTCCCGCATACCCGCAGTGAAGCTACGCACGCGTATACTGCCTGCATAGCGTTGACAGCGTTAAACTGCGTGCATATTCTATCATAGTCTTGGGCTACATTATTATAAATTGGTAAATACGTGTACTTAGGTTATTAATTATTAGTAAATAGCTAAATAGGTTTATTCTTTATATGTTCCACCTGTGTCATGTAGTTAAACTAGACACATCAATAAAACTTGTACTTAGTATCCCAGTATCCCTCAAGAGGCCGCAGATATGAGCCCTTCCGTCTAAACACAAGTGTAAACTTAGTTAGAGCGAGGAATCACCTTGACTTTGAAAGGTTATGTTTAAGTACTAGTACTTTAGAATATTTTGACTGTAAAATAGTTTTACATACCTACTTGTTAACCTTTTTTTATGAATAAATACTTATTATTATTATTATATTCGAGCAAGACACGCGTGCAGCAATGACGTCATTAGTCTCGTATTCGTGCGTAGCGTATTTGTGGGTCGCAGTGGACACTATCACATACATTTTCTTGCAAAGTGAAGCTAGACACGTGCGTAGCCTCTCCGTCCCCGGCAGTGGGGCAGCGGCCTTACAATGACACTTACTTTAGATAGATAGATATTTATTTATAGTTTCAAAGTTGTTAAACAATTTGTTAATAGCGTCTTAAATCCTAACATAGATTTATCTAGACACTAGAGTTCTCTACGTAATACTTAATTATAATTTATATAAGCTAGCATCTGAAATTAATGCGGTAGGCAGCCACACAAGCACAGTGACCTCGCTGTCCGCTGCATGGCTCGGGCCGCACACAGGCGATTTAGGCTGGGTGAAAAGTCCAGCAAATTTAAAAATTTATTTTATCTGCAGACTGTACAGACCCTCGCACCATGAGGAAGCATGCAGCCTACACTGAGTGGGCAGATGCCTACTCCTGCACCCGGCATCGTTGCCAGCCTGGTGGTCGGAACCTCGCTATCTACACCGTCGGGTAAGAACCATGGTCTCTATCCCTGTCTCCAAGTTGCACCATGAGGAAGCATGTAGCGTACACCAAGTGTCCACACGCCTACGCTTGCACCGGGTATCGCTACCAGCCCGGTGGTGGTCGGAACCTCGCTTTCTACACCATTGGGTAAGAACCAACTATGGTCTTGGCCTAGGAAGAACGTACGTGTATGGACCCTTTTCGTTCAGTGTTCATCGCCATCGTGTAATCATCTTAGCGGACTTTATAGTTTCCTATTAATTTTCTAAATGTACCTAGAGGTCTCAAAACAGCTCCACTTTAGACGATCTCGAGTTCAATTTGCTATGCGATTATACGCAAAATCACCATCCTATATTGACATTTGAAAGTCCTTTGAATGCCTTCTTAATTTGCTATTGTATGGATATGACCATTGAAATGGCTTTCAAAGCCATTCCTCAACCTCCTCAACAGTCATTAATGGTCCACTGCTGGACTCAGGCCTGCGTCTGATAGGCGCCTTATTGGCTTTTGTCTCATGGGGTATCGTACCCATAATCTCCACGCGGGCATGCGGGTTGGGGATCGCAGTCTGGTGGTAGAATGGTTCGGCAGTGAGCGCTGCTGCCCGCCCCCTGTGGATATCCCTTAGTCACCTCTTAGGATACCATCGGGAAGAGTTGGGGGGGTGCAAATTCTAGGCCGGCACCACACTGCCATTCAATGGGCTTTTGAATGTCAATTTTTGCGTTATTGCACAGCAGGGCCTGTGAGTTCTCTGATGTTATGTCATCTTTTAGTTGGTCTTGCGCGTCCTCGTTGTCTGGTATGCTTGGTTTACGAAGTAACGTTATCTAATCTGTGGCTTGGTTGAGTCCATTTCCACTACGTCCTTTATCAGTTCTACCACATCTAGCTTATTTGGTTTTATCTGATCCACCCAAAATCAGAAAAAAAAGTAAATTAACACCGTTTTAAAAGCTTATTTAAATTGCCCTGTTAGTATTTATGTATGTACGTATGAGTGGGACAAAATATCTGAATTTTGGACCAGTTATTATCAACCGATTGAGCTGAAAGGTACTTATGTAAGTTCGGTGGCAATGCGATGTTATGGTACAATCGAGCTGGTCTGATGATATGTTACCTGTGAGGGATTCTTTATAATAAAAGCTTTTATCCCTCAATGCTTACGGGTGGCGTGCGCTTCGTGACGGTTTCCCGATTTGCACGAAAATGCTTGTATCTCAGAAACTACTTGGAATTTATTTTATTCTGTAAAAAGATTTAAACGAATGATAAGAACTCCTAAGCGAAACGACGCAACCCCGTCGAGTTTGGTTTTATAGGATTTGTCTTCCCAAGAACTTTAGTAATAGCTTGTCTTTTAAAAGTTCTTTTTTTATATATTAATATAAGGCAAATGGTTGAATTTCTTTGTATTTATTTCACAGTTGCAAGCGTGTGGAAGCGCCCGAGTCAGCGATTGAGTGCGAAGAGGTAGTTGAGGACACCAATATGCAGTTCCCTTACTGCTGCACTAGACTCAGGTACCTATAGTTTTCTAGTATTAGTAGTATTTATGTCACTATTATATTATTAATACATGTGCCAAATCTCGTTATGTGGCGAGAATCTCATCTAGGAGTTGGCTGACGAACCCAGCTGTGGTACCTAAAAATATATAATTTCACATTTTTTTTACAATAAGTGGAATGTGTGTAAAGTGTGTTTGTTTGTTGTGCACTGTTTAGGAACTAAAGCCATAGCCCCACTGCCGTGCACATTGGGCCAGCGGCTTAGTGGGTAATTGGTAATTCTGGTACCTACTTCCCATGTGAGTGAAGTCGAAGGCAGAAGCTATAATACTTACAATTTATGAAATAATATAAAATAAGCTAGCTAGACATTATTGTTATTTTAATTGGGGAGTCATTAATACCCAGACGATGACGGGTGGTCTTTCTTTCTCTTCATGCATAAAATAATTTCTACCTAAAACACTACACATTTTTACAGGTGTCTGGTAGTAGTTCGGGGTGAGGTATGGACCCGAGTGCTAGGCCAGCCGTGGGAAGCCCTCCCGGCGGCCCCCTGGAGTCACATGTACAAGATGAAGCGCCCCCCACCGGCTGACGGATCCTTTCTACCCAAGTAAGTGGCATAAGGCTGAGCTTTATAAATTTTCGTTATTTTATTGACCTAATTAAAGGTATTTATTTATTTTAGAACACCAGCAGAAGGAAATTCAAGGAAAGACGAAGACGCCCGGGCTTTAAAAAAAACTAGTTTTTAATTTAAAATTAATTACTTTATACTACACCTGCTCAGAAAGTTGCTTATTCCTTTTCCATGCATAAGGTGGAAAGTATGTCATTGCAGGCGTAGTAATATGCGGGACGGAAAACTCTGTGCAATTTCATTTCTCATGCGTTTAGCGGGAGAGAAAAGTGTGTGGAAATCCCTAAGATCAAGCAGTCTACGTTCACTTACTCTTAGGGAACTTTGAACGTGTTATCCTTTTTTAATTTTCTGTAATAACAGCCGGTAGCTGGTCAAGTGACAAAAAGTTTTTACTCCAAATCCATAATGATATCGGCCTCTTCCGTATTAGGAACAATAATTCAAAAAAGAATCATGTGAAAATCGCACGTGCTCGTTTATTGCTACATTTGAGTTTACTCGAGTGATTCTGAAGATTCTAAAACAATGATTTCCTCGAAGGTGTATAAGCACTATGTAACACTCGGGGGAAAAGTGCGATTCCTACCTCCTGTGTTTTAAGGCTCAAATGACACACTCGAGGTCCTGCGGCACACGCTGAGTGGCAACCTTTTGGTCTCACGTTGTTTTTTTATTCTTTTTTATGCATTTTCTTGTGAACCAATAAAAATTATCTTATCTTATCTTACTCGATAGGAATTGGGCACTTCATCGCCTAGATGTACAATGTACCATTACAAACACAGATAGGTCTTTTTACTATGAGGATAGTCTTCTTGGTCAACAAATTAGATAAATTTGTTGACCAAGAAGACTATCAATTAATTGTTGCTAACAAATTAAATCTTGTATTTACAATTGAAACAATTGAGCTAACTTATTAATCTAAGGTGTGTGAGGGAACCGAAGTTAAGTGACAGAGACAGGTGTCTTGCAATCTCGCGATGACATCAGTTTCCGTAGATGCAAAATGTCTTCATTTCATATTTTAAATAAAGTTATCGTAAAGGTCGAAAAATTGGGTTGAACCGATAGGTATCTCTATCTATAACAAGGATTACGGAACACAAAAGTGGATTAACAAAAACATAGTCAAATTGAGAACCTCCTTTTTTTAAGTCTCTTTAAGAAAATAACACGGTCTATTGATCTCTGTTTTAATGATCTCGAATAACTGGACTTGATGGAGCAAAAACAAAAAAAAATTATGAGCACAACTTCATTATGTACCTTTTCGCTGACATTTCCCTTTTTGTTTAGTCAATGATCTTGTGACTACGTTTGCTGTGTCACGGTCGAAAAGTTGGCTCTTGACCGAATTTTAACAAAATCCAGTTGGCCACATGATATTTATCAGTCCTGTAGATTGAGACAAGTCTGCGATATAAGCTTGCTATTAAGATCTATGTGTACGCGCAAAGATATCTGCAATTATGAGTTTGTGTATAAATGATAAAAATAAAAGAATAATGCTGGACAATTTACACAACATCATTTAGCCCCAAACTAAGCAGAGTTTGTTTTAAAGCAATTAAGTATTATAATGATTGAAAACTTATTGTTTTATGAGAACCTAGAATCAGAAACTCTTTATTTCCTTAAAATAATAAATATACACTTAGAAACGGTCATATTCGTAATTTCTTATTTACCTATGTGTAATTACAACATAACTGAAATATATATTATACAAAGATATATTTTTTAGTTAGACACAGAAAACATTGTGCAACGTAATCTGTAATTTCCTATTCCTGTTCTGTGTTTCCGTTTTATTTGGTGCGCAATAAAAAGTAATTTTATATTGTTTTTTTTAATGGCAGAAGCCTTTATTTTATAAATTCACTAGTAATTCAATCGTAAATACTAGTGTATTGAAAATTACACTAGTATTTACAATTGAAACAACTGAGCTAACTGCAGACTGTTACAAACAATCTATGTATTGTATTGTAAAACACCCAGAACAAATATCCTACAAACATTTGTCCCGACGCGGGAATCGAACCTCCTGCATCGCAAGCGGACCTTCGCCCTACAAAGATCATCAAAAATAAACGTCCATATCTTCACAGGTCCCAAGACATAGGCCCGGTGTACGAGCTAGCAGAGTCCGAGAAGCATGACAAAGTACTCCGTGCGTCGGAAGCCCGGGATTCCACGGACTGCAACGAGGTGAAGCCAGCTGTCGCGCCAGCTCCTGATATCGTGGTAATAAACCGTCATTTTAATCTATCTGTAAGGAGATCATCATCGTCATCATCAGTCCTGGGCATAGGGCTCTATATGCTTATCTCAGTGGCATCAGTCCTGCGATAGTTTGGGAGAGGTGAAGTCCACGGTCTCTACTCTGAGGCAGCTTAAAAATGGAAAATGGAAGGTGAGGATGGAATTACTTCAGAGCTTCTCAAGGCAAGAGGAGCCCCTACTATACAGGAGCTATAGAACCTCTTCAACACCGTCCTTCACAGTGGGAGAACTCCAAAGGCGTGGAACGGGATTTTGGTGGTACGTTTTTTTAAGAAGGGAAGATAAAACCCTCCTTAATAACTACAGACCCATCACACTCCTGAGCGACGTCTACAAGCTGTTCTCACGAGTGGTCACGAATCGTCTCGCCAGGAGACTCGACGAGCTCCAGCCACTGGAACAGGCCAGGTTCCGCGGAGGTTATGGCACATAGTGAGGCAGATTATACAGAAGTCCGAAGAATATGATCAGCCTGTGTCTGGCTTTTGTGGACTATGGGAAGGCTTTTGACTCCGTCGAAACCTTCTGGAATCCTTACAGCGATGCCAAGTATCCTATCGTTATATCGAGGTGCTGAGATGTCTCTACGAGGCCGCCACCATGAGTGTCCGAGTACATGGCCAGCAGTCTAAATCTCAACCCATGTGACGACGATCTGCGAAAGACTGCAAGCAGATGCTGGATGCGGCAAGCTGAAGACAGGGCGCTATGGTGCTCATTAGGGGAGGCCTATGTCCAGCTGTGGACTAATATAGGATTGATTTAAGATAGTTATTAAGAAATATTTACGATCTAAGGTTTTACAGATACCTTAAAAAGTTTTGATGACTATGGTAACAACCACAAACAAAAAAGATACGACGATATAAAGTCGAGATGTTAGGTGATAGGTGATTTAAAAAACAACTTTAAAAATCATATCTCAGCAACCGTCACACAGGACATTGATTCTACCGAATACTATCATATTATCCTTAACTTCCCAGAAATTATGTCGGTCGCAATACCAAACATCCCGTATTCGCCACCGCTCAGGGTGGTAGCCAATACCGCAAAGATCTTAACAGATCCATACCAACACCAGTCGGAAGCGTCCCCAAGACACTGGCTTCATTGCCACGCTGTATGGCAATGCTGATGCGCTGTGCCAGATACTCACCAGCTCTCGGGTCACGCGTCGCTTCGACCAGACGCGAGAGATAATTTTTTTAAAACCCGTAGAGCCTCGGTACCCCACGGACCTAGGGACCCGACTCCAAGGGGAGCAAATGTGTAGGCTCTGTCGAGACCTGCATATTTGCGCCTCTTGAGATCTGCGGCCAAATCTGCCGCCCTCACGGATGTCCTCGGAAGATGCGCCTTCCCGCAAGTGTGTCGACGCATGTATATTAAATAAATAAATAAATAATGCTGGACAATTCACACAGCATTATCTAGCCCCAAGCTAAGCAGAGCTTGTGTTATGGGTACTAGATAACTGATATACTTAATACAATACACTACATAGATAGATATTTTTTATTATACATAGAAAACATCCAGAACGCCCTGGACAAATGTCTGCAGATCGTGCAAACATTTGTCCCGAGGCGGGAATCGAACCCGCAACCTCCTGCGTCGCAGGCAGACCTTCGCCCTCTGCGCCACAGAGGTCGTCATTATATATATTCTACAGATTATATTTAGATCTATGTCGCTCCCACCAGAGACCCGGCCTTTATATCTTCCCCCATTTCAGATCGCCCTGTCGACGAACGCCAAGGAGCAGCTGAAGAATTCTGATGAAAGGACGGTTGGAAGGTTAGCGCCGCGGTACTTAGCGCTAAGTGCAGGGGCGGGGTATGTACCTCCCTTCTAGAAGGTTCTAGAAGGTTCTAGAAGGAACTAGGTTTGGCTTCAGCTCCACCTCAACCTCAACCTCAACAGCTTGTGTTGATCCACTGCTGGACGCAGGCCTCCCCCTGATAAATGCCTTATTGGCTTTTATCTCATGGGGGGTAATGCTCATAATCCCCACGCTGGGCATGCGGGTTGGGGATCGCAGTTCGGTGGTAGAATGTTCTGCAGGGGGCGCTGCTGCCCGCCCCCGGTGGATATCCCTTAGTCGCCTCTTACGACACCCGCGGGAAGAGTTGGGATGGTGCAAATTCTAAGCCGGCACCACACAGCTCCACCTGGATGTCTGTAAATAGAAGAGAATTGACCCCTTATAATAATTGTTAAGTCTAGTGGTCAGAAACGTACACACTAAAGCTGGTCGCACACCTGAAAATCACCCCTGCAATACAACACACAAATGTATATTCAAATAAGTATAGGCTTTAACTCAACATTTAGATGAATTTTATATTGACGACCTCAGATGACAGACAGCCCGCGGATCACTCGCTTGAATCTTGTGGGAAGCCATTTGGTCACTGTAAAATGTTTCTGAAGACAACGAGTATTCCCATATTTGAATGCACGTTTTTGTGCTTTGTGGTAGCGGTATAAATGAGCGCAGAGCTTTAGTGTGGGGTGGGGTATGTTCCCCCTTCTAGAAGCTTCTAGAAGGAGGTCTGGCTTACGCTTTACCAGGTTGTCTGTGAATGGACGAGAATTGACCCCTTCTAATAATTGTTGAGTCTAGTGATTAGAAACGTATTCATATATATCTCGGCCACACCCCCCGTCTTACCTGACTGCACAAACCAGTTTGAGCAGGTACGAACGTGCGTGTAGATGTTGGAAGCGCGGCTAGTGCAATCGTCGATATGCTGAAGATTGGACGCAGTTTGCGCAGTTGGATTGCGCAAACAAGACGTGTGGCCGGGCTATAAGTGTGAGGAGGGGTATGTTCCCTCCGTTCTAGAAGGAGAATTGACATTATCTTTACCAGGATGACCGAAATGGAGAATATACACACACTTTTATTAATGCAAAAATGGGGGGACACAAAAATTCGAAATTATAACCCTTTTTTGGGTACCTACTCTTGGCACATTTTTAGTCAATCAATCACTTGAAATTTCATATACGAACAACTCATATGTAATTTCGAGTGGTCAGAAATGTAGGTACCGTACTTATCTACAATAAAGCTTGTCGCACACCTGGAAAGCATCTCTGCAGCACAACACAATAATGTGAAATCACTTAAAGGCGGGTCCAGATTTGTATCACTTACCCGATCCGATCACCGTCTCCACTATCCGTATCGCCGACGCGTATCATGATCGCATATGTGGACGGGTGATGATACGCGTATCATGATACGCGATCTCGATACTCCGTTATGATACGGCCCGTCCCATGTCGTGTCTGTTTTTGTCCGATCATCAAAGGTGATACAGATACGGGCGTCATACAGAACGGAAGATACGGATACGGAGCAAATCGAGGCGTCCACAACTTGATACGTGATACGCTGATACGGATACGGTGATTGGATCGGGCAAGTGATACATATCTGGACCCGCCTTTAGGGATTTAACTCATAACATAACATTTGGATTAATTTTACATTGACGGCAATAGATGACAGACAGGTCGCGGACCACTAATTTGAATCTTGTGGGAAGCCATTTTGTCATTGTAATGATTTATTACATTAGTGAGCGCAGAGCGTTTCCAGCTATCAGCTATCGCTAAAGAACGAAAGCCTCAGAAAGATAGTAGGTACCATAAGAATTAGATACTTAGAAAAATTATACGACGCTTAGAAAAAGAATCAGACAAGTAGAAAATGAATGAAACCCTCAGCTTCTACCTACAATATCCAAACTTCCAGGCACCGCCGTCAGCACAAACCCCACGCGATCAGCACACAAGGACCAGCGTACTACGAAGACGGAGGACGTGAGTCAGATACTGCTTTGGATATTGAGGAGTTCCCAACAGTAACAAGTGAGAAGGTAAAATATTTAATTTTAATGTTTCTTCAAGCCAAGATACATTTTGGGTCGCTGATCCAGAGGAGTAAGAAATAATCATAATGCTGGACAATTCACACAGCTTCTTCCTACACAAATAAAATTCATACAGCATCCTCTAGCCCCAAGTAAAGCTGAGTTTGTGTTATGCGTATAACTGAATATTTGATTAAAAAAATTAGTAGAGTTCCGCGTAAAACGCCTTAGGCATTTATTGTTATTGTTACTATTTGTATCATTATTATAATTTATTTATTTAATTATTATTTCAGCCACAGCCGGTGGTGATGAGAGCAGCGGATGGAGAAGCCTCTTCTGATGAGAAGTACTTCGCCAACTCTTTTGGAGTTACTCAAAAAATTAAGGTAGATACCTACGTAGTCATAGAGTAAAAACACGCTGCTGTCTCAGCAGAGGGATAGTGTCATTCAACAATTTGACAATTTGTGTAACCAAAAACCGATCCATGTGTGTTTTGACAGCTCGTAAATACAGTGCCCTCACTCACACATTCATATGATTGAATGTTGCAAGTGAATAGCATTTTCCCTAAAAAATTGGGTAACTGAAGCAAAGTTCCCATTATGAAAATACTTCATTGTTTTTATCACCTACCTTTTTATTTTTGATATTACATTATTTCAATTTACTGAAGGTGTCAATAGTTTATTGTCAAATAGAAAAAATCTAAAAAAAATCTATGAAAATCCATTTCCAACGTCTTGTTTTTTTTTATTTTACGAAATATCAGCCGGTACCTATGGTTACTATCATTCTACCTAGGTCAAACGACAAAAAGGTTTTACTCCAAGTCTGCAAAATAAGATCAGCTCCGATCATTTTCGGAACAACAATTTAAAAGAGACGGTCAAGTGCGTGTTCGGCCACGTGCAGTTTAAGTAGTTGCACGGTTCATGGCCTATCTAAACCAATTTATTTACCTGTTTTACACATACCTACCAAAGTAATTTTTTTAAGTTGATTAGGATGACTAATTAGGTACTCAACTAGTAAAACATACTAAAGCTGTGTAGTTTTCATTTTAAAATCACTCCACCTACTACTAGCATTTTTTTCACAAATAATAATGCCCAACTTAGACAAATTACAGCATTCTAGTACTTATGGTCTCTGGACTAAGCTGCGGACGGATCGACGATCGTGGTGAACTATAAGGGTTCCTTGTTGACTACGGAACCCTAAAAAAGAACATGTGTACGTGCAAGTATTGCTACAGCTATGGTGATGGGATAGATTGCAATTTTAAATTTGAGTTTATTGCATATGCTCCCCTTGGAGCCGAGAGAGGTCTAGGTCCGTGCGGTATCGAGGTTTTCCGGAATTTTAAAAATATCTGACCGTCTGGTCAAAGCGGCGGCGCGGGACCCGAGAGCTGGTGAGTATTTGGCGCAGCGCACCAGCATTGCCATACAGCGGGGCAATGCAACCAGCGTAACGGGGACGCGACGACTGGTATTGATATCGATAAGTTGAGCTGCCTCTAGATTGTTTGCTACAGGCTGCAGTTAGCTCAATTGTTTCAATTGTAAATACTAGTTCTAATTGTTTCCATTCATTGATTGTAATTTTCTTTGTAAAATAGTAATTTGAGTATACATCTTGAATCTACTCAGAATATCGTCGAGTGACTGAAAATTCTAAAACTGTGATATGCCGCGTAGTTTGATTCCTAAGTCCTAACTTGAGGAAATTCCACCCTCTCCTCTACTATTTTTATATACTTACCTAAGTACTAAATAACAAAACCTGGGTATTTTTTTCCCAGTGCATAGCAACATTTTCACGAAAATGGTGGACGAAATTTTTAAATTTATTTATGAGTTTTGATGACTGTTTGAGGCAAAATTACAAACGGAATATTAGTACTTACCGGTGGAATGAGATATTTGCGGTATTATTTTTCCGGTTACTGGTGTTTAAACATCCTTGCACCGCACAACACATCATCTTTATATTTTTATGTGAGAGCTGCTTTCCGTCTCATTTGAAGTATTGTACTAACGGCTCAAAATGAAAATTACGACGGTCCGTCGCAATTTTTTAGACTTACCTAGTTTGTGTCAACTATCATTCTAAGTCTTCTTCTTCTAAGTACGTAGTATTAAAACTAGAGCGGTTTAAATTATTCGTTATTTAAGTAAGCGAGTGGAAGCAGGGACACGAAACGCGCGCCATGCAGTTACTCTTAAGAAGTCTCTTGTTTAGGGCTGGACTCCACGGAAGCGGAGACGAGAGGAGAAGAGCGGAGATATATTTTAAACAACCAATAATAGAACATCGTTAATCACATATCTCGTCGTCAGTGGAGACCACCGAGCGGAGATGTGTCACATTTGTATGACTCGATCGAATCAGAGATGAATAATAGTCATATAGTCTTTATTGGTAATAATTATTACATGTCAAAAACTGTACCTATACATATTTTGCTATGTATAATTGTATACCTAATCTATTGACGACCTTAATGGCGCGGTGGGCGAAGGTCCGCCTGCGGCGCAGGAGGTTGCGGGTTCGATTCCCGCCTTGTGACAAATGTTTGTACGATCTACAAATATTTGTTCCGGGTGTTCTGGTCGTTTCTATGTATAATAAAAAATATCTATCTATGTAATGTATTATATTATGTATATCAGTCATCTAGTACCCATAACACAAGCTCTGCTTAGCTTGGGGCTACATGATGCTGTGTGGATTGTCCAGCATTATTTATTATTATTTATTTATTATTGCGATGTGAGCTTCGCCTCGCAAGCTGGCGACCTCACGCAGCGGAAACAAGAAGATATGTGACCGGACCATGCAGTGCGCGGCGCCGCTAGTGCATTAATCTCAACAAACGCCGCACGCAGCTCAGTTCCGTTCTAGCCAGCAAACATCTCCGCTTTAGCCAGCACTCATTTCCGGTCCAGTCTAGCCAGTATGCATCCACATAGCTTCGGTGGAGACACCCTAGCTGAAAAACGTCTCTTCTCGTCTCCGCTTCGGACATCTCCGCTTTGGTGGAATCTGGGCCTTAGATGGAACGTTGGTGTGCCGTAGCTGATTTAAATTATTTAGGGCTACTAGAGATAACTAGAGATAACACGGAGTTACGTACTAGAAAACAAATGAAATACTACTGAAACTTGTGCTTTTTAAATTAAAGGAAGCCACAACATGCGCAAAAAAATCGTAGTATGCGCTACGCTGTAGCAAGTTTGTAGCATCTGCTACGCCGTAGCAAGTTTGTAGCATGCGCTACGCTGTAGCTAGTTTGTAGCGCGTTACACCGTAGCTGATTAGTATATGCTACGCCGTAGCTCGTTCACTGTCTACGCTACGTCGTAGCCGTTCCGTTAGAAGTTTTTTCTATCCCATTGGAACTGATCTATGGAATAAAAAAACCAAAGCCACTATACACAACTTCAGCCCGATCCGTTCAGTAGTTTTGGCTTGAATAAGCAATAAACATACATCAAAACTTTCGCATTGAAAAAAATAGTATGATTTCAGATTTCAGATTTATTGCATACATATACGATAATACAGTTTTTGCTTAGGTGGTAATTAGCTTATATGTAAGTACATGTACCCTGTAAGGGCGCAGCAAATGATGTGAAGATTGTTATAATACAGGTAGTTACACAATCTATTTCTTGCTAGGAACATAGTCGTAAAATATAAACATTGTCAGCTACAAGAATCAAAAAATTGTACTTAGTAATAACTGGGTAGGTAGGTATGTCAATTTATTACGCAGGCAGTCAAATAATTATGGGTCTATAGGGGTATGATGTGCTCCTAGCAGAATTTTGACCACGGTGGTCAGTCTCAATTGTCAGGTGCGCAGCACATATTATAGTGTACAAGTGTGTGTGCAAACACATGTGCACTCTCTATTTTTTCTTCCCGTGTATCCCGTGTGGATGTCGTCTGCCTATATCACGGCTATTAACACGTTCCCTGTGCACGACCCACCAGTGGTGGTGCATTTTGAGGTTCTCACCGTACGTGCATGACCCACTGATGTGACATGAGCCCTAACAAATGCAAAGTCTTGTAAACATGTACAGTCGGCTGCAAAAATATGTATACTCTCAATTTGACTAAATAGTAAGTGTATAGTAATTGTAATAATTTATGTACCGCATTCTGACAAGTACGATGATTACTTTGTCCGAAAAAACGTGTGCGTGGTCTTTTATTTGAAAAGTTCCGAGTAAAATAAAAGTTAAACCTTGGAAGTGTATACATTTCTGTGCAGCTGACTGTACACGTGTGAGCTTATCTACTTTTATCAGCATACACGTGTAGCCAAAAAAATAATTTACTGGCAAGAAAACCGGAGGACTTTTCATTTAGGGTTGCCAGTATCCCACCATCAAAAGTGCTTTTGCACGAAGGGGGTCGACTACATAATCTTGGCTGCACCATAGTATTATAATATCTGTGGCTGCACAGAGAACGTATTAATAGTTATGTTCAAAAATCCAGAATGTATATCTTTATTGACAAAGAAAATTACAATCAAATAATAGAAATAAATTAGAACTAGTATTTACAACTGAAAAAATTTAGCTAACTGCAGACTGTTGCAAACAATCTACAGGTAGTTCTCTGATCCATATGAATACCATCGCGTCCCCGCTACGCTGGCTGCATTACCCCGCTTCCGGCAATGCTGATGCGCTGCGCCAGATACTCACCAGCTCTCGGGTCACGCGTCGTTTCGACCAGACGCTCAGATAATCCAGAATATTAATTTCAGACGGCGCCTCCGAAGCCCGACCCCTGGACCGAGATCCCGACCAACCAGTGGAACGAGCACGATCCTCTGGATGCTGACTCCAAACTGATCGCTGACCACGACCAGGTAAGACTCTCTTGATGATAATAATAATATTAATAATAATAATGATAATCATTTATTTTCTACACAAAGGTTCTCTAAAGTAGACAAAAATAGCCATTTGGTATCTATATTAATAATTTCGGACCGGTCTACAGTAGACTCGAACGAAATGCACATCAAATTGAAGAGCGTAAAAAATTTGTCGATCCGAGTCGACAACTTATAGGCGGAAAATTCGGATTATCGAGTAGTTTCAACATGAAAATGAATAAAATTGTAACGGCGTATAAACATGTCTATGTGGTGTTGGTGTCACACGTCAATCACGTATCACAGGTGTCGCAGGTTCGGTCTTGGTACCGTGGACGGAAGAAATCGCTCCCCAGGGTATATAAATACTCCTTGATCGTAGCTTGGTACATATACAGGGTGGAATTTTGTAATGCCACCTGGAGGGAAAGTACTCTTAATACAGTAGATAGAAAATTTTACTCAAAGAAAACATTCCTTTAATTTTGAAAAGAAAGAAAACTGCATTCAAAGATTTTCGAAAATTCGCTTGCCACACCCGGGAATCGAACCGACTAAAATCTGTAAAAATTACACCCTGTATTTTTATTGCATAGATCGTTAGGGTCAATTATAAGGATGAAATCTCTCTAACAAACTTAATAAATTAAATGAAAGGAAAACCATGAAATCTTAAATTATTTTAATTATTTACAATAAAAAGTCAACTACTAATTAGTTGCTCAAAATGGGCTCCATTTTCTTGGATACACAAATTCATTCTTCTAATGAATTCATTTCTAGTAACTTTTAATAACGTGTTGTGGTGAATATTATAAATCGTATTCTGAACTTCAACTCTCAAATCGTTTACATTCGCATAAGATTTCATGTAAATTAGATTTTTTACAAATCCCCACAAAAAAAAATCTAAAGGGGTGAGATCTGGTGATCTCGCAGGCCATCTGATTGTGCCGTTGGTACCAATCCAGGTATTAAAATGGTTATTAATGTAGGCAGTAGTGATTCTGCTGTTATGGGCTGGAGCACCATCTTGCTGTATAATTATTTGGTTGCGCTCTGCCTCGGGGAAACCATTTAACTCATTTCTTATTAAGAGATCCAGATAGAAGAGTCTGCATTAGGTAAAAACACGTGCAAATTTCAATCGTCTTATCTAAATATTAATTCGTCATTTTAATGTATAAGTGACGTCAATGATAATTATTAATTACTGACACAAGTAAACAGATGGATCTTTATGTTAAAGTGCTTAACTTGACCCATTCAATTTATAATTTAAGATTTCATGGTTTTCCTTTCATTTAATTTATTAAGTTTGTTAGAGAGATTTCATCCTTATTATTGACCCTAACGATCTATGCAAAAAAAGTATAGGGTGTAATTTTTACAGATTTCACTCGGTTCGATTCCCGGGTGTGGCAAGCGAATTTTCGAAAATGTTTGAATGCAGTTTTCTTTCTTTTCAAAAATAAGGGAATGTTTTCTTTTAGTACAATTTTCTATCTACAGTATTAAGAGTACTTTCCCTCCAGGTAGCATTACAAAATTCCACCCTGTAAAGTGATCTGTGGTTCGGTCTAATTTCTTTGAATGAAAACTCTTTGCTCTTTGATTGAGAAATCATAATTATGTATAATAATAGTAATAGTAGTATTTTATTGCACCCGTGCGAAGCCGGGGCGGGTCGCTAGTATTATAATATAGATCTAACCTGTATTGTGAAGACTGGTGCCTTATTTGTTTTAGTTTTATCTATTGTTATACAAGCATGGTAAGCTTTTCGTTTCCCAAATAAATAAAATAAAATAAAAAATAAATGCGGATGCTAAAAACAAAAAACTTGTATAAAGTATTCGTAATCTTCTTTAACTTGTATATTATAGGTATTACACTGATAACTTTAGCTGTTTAGTTGTATAAGATTAAGATGTAAAAAAAATCATTTTCAAAGCAATATCTATTATTATGTTTACTATATCGGCACTTCTTAGCGCCTCCATAGTCTATCGAGTTGCTGTACCTATTTTCTGCGATTGTTTTTGCCGGACACTCAGCAGAACCACTAATGTGTAAAATAAACATCTACCATTTTTTCAGGATATGACATGGACACTACCCGACGTCCCAACCTCCAAAGACGCCCTCAAAGAACCCCCTCCATCCAACCTACAAGCTCTAGTAGACGCAATCGGGACTCGAATGCGCGACATAGAGTCCGTCGTACAACGCATGAGCGATAAGGTCCACGATGCTACCCCTGAGCAAGGGAGCGGGGAGAAAAGGTCAGTGAAAAAAGAAGAAGATGAATGATGGATGTTTAGTAAGAGTAACTCTTCTGATGAGATTCAATGACTACAATTTAATTATAACTACTTCTCAACAGCCTGTAATGGTCTACTGTACACTTTTACCACCTCCCCTTCCAAGCGTTCAACGGTCTAACCGTTGAAAAAAAAATACTTTCTTAGAGTCAAAATATGCGTCTACTGCACTGCTGCTTTGACCTCTTCATTTGTCGAAAATCTTTGACCTCCCAAGTGCTTTTTAATAAGTTAAAAAGCTAGTTATAAGTTAGGGAACAGAAAGAAGTCTGTTGGTGCCAGATCAGGTGAATAAGGCGGATGCGGTAACAGTTCAAATCCACAGTTGTGGATTTTAGCCATTGACTGCACAGACGTGTGAACACGGGCGTTATCTTGGACTTTTCTTATGAGCATTCCTCGACGTTTTTCTTTTATTTCCTCTCGTAAACGACGTAGTAAGGTGCAGTAGTAATCAGAGTTTATAGTCTGATCCCTTTCAAGATAATCAATCGTAATCACACCCTTCGAGTCCCAGAATACTGAAGCCAACCTTATTTACCGACAAAATCGACTAAGCCTTTTAGGGGGTAGTAAACCAGGTCTCCACTATTTTGATTGTTTTTGACGTGACAACGTCTTATAATTCGATAGAGCCGGCTGCACGCACGAAAAAACATGACGTCATGCGGCGTTACCTCGTCATGCGGCGTTACCTCGCTCTGAGGCGTTCCATGTAAGGCTTGAAGTGCAAGCGAGAGCGCTCGACATCCGTCTCTCTCCTACTTTAGTGAGCGATGCGTCTGCGTTGTCACGTTCAACTATCGTCAGTAAACCGACTTTACAGACAACCAATTTTTTTTTTGTTTCCGGTGTACAGTAATGAACATATGTTTCGTCCATAGTAACGAAACGATTCAAAAAATGATCTGCATCGTCTTCAAATAACTCCAAACAGTCGCGAGAAATAATCAATCGCGTCCTTTTTTGTTCAACTAAAAGCAGTCGGGGAACCCACTAGAGATGCCTATAATCTCGGCTATCTTTCTAATTTTTTATCTGCGGTCTCTCATTATTAAATCAAGTACTTTTCTATTATTTTCGTCAGTAGTGGACGCCGAAGGCCTTCCAGAGCGGGGTTCATCTTTCACATTCTCTCTACCACGCTTAAATTCTGCTATCCATTTTTTTGTACTGACCATATCGACCATAATATCGTCATGGATAGCTTTTGATGACAGCCCTTTCTTTGGGAGACGGCACGCTGCTCGATTTGCTCCATTCGCGGAAATTATGTCCGATTGCTTTGTTAATAAATTTATAAAATCACAACTAAGTATCGCACACGTTTCAAACTTCACACAATTAACTAGTCTGAACTGAACTAAATAATGTGGATAGATTTGATTTTTAAAATTGAATGGATCTGTTTTAGGCCGAGTACTTTTCAATCCACCCTCGTATAATATTATGTAGTAGGATTTTGGAAATTGCAATTAAATTTTCTTATGTAAAAAATCTCATCAGAAAAGGAATTCTTACTAAATATTTATCATTTAACAAATACTTCAGGGTTTATTATAAAGTAACGCATGAGTGAATATATCAAATAGGTTAGTGCTCCATCTATATCGCCCTGCCAGGGAGGGGCCGCAAACTAAGCTTCGGCTCTTTTTATTCGACGGCGGCTTTTATGTCGGCAGAAGACACAAAGGGTTAGTAACAGTAAAATAAATTTATTTACTTCAACTTACAAATGGATCCTGCACTAGGCAACGTAGGTACACAGGCAAACTCGATGAGAAATGTTTGTAAGCAAACCTCGACGCAAAAAACTAATTTCATTCGCTTGGCGTCGAGTTTCCGTCTACGGAAAATTCGACTAAAACAATTCGTCTAATACAATTCGACTAAAACAGTTCGACTAATAAACAATTCGACTTAAAACATTTTGACTAATAACAATTCGACTAAAGCAATTCGACCTTGAGTTGACCCGATCTACGCGGGGGTGGGGGGTTCGTGGCGACTCTGTGACTGAAAGGGTGTGTATATGTATAATTGCACCCAGAGCCATATGTTGGCACAATTTTTTTTGTTGATGGAACCAATTGTTTTAGTCGTTAGTCGAATTGTTTAAGACGAATTGTTTTGTGTAATATTTATTGAAGGAAGGATGAGATCCTTCCTTCAATAAATTGAAAAAGTAATGTAAATTGTGTTTATCAAGACGCGGCAACAGCGGGTGATTTTTAGGTTAAGTTTGGGCTGTTTGTATACAAACATCGTACATCGAATTTGGCTGGAATATAGTGCTAAATTATTTGAATAAGCAGTGGACGAAGATTGTTACTCTGTGATGGCGTTAATCTCTAAAGTTGGGTGTACTGACCGGCGTTACTGGGCAATGGTAACCTAAGAAATTTAATTAAATAATGGGACGGGACTTGAACCCGCATCCTTCCGTACGGGAATGTGCTAACTAACAACACCACGAGGTCAAGAGACGTAGGAGTCGAAAAAACTTTCTGGAACTTTCTACGGACTCTAGCGCCGTTAGCTCCACCTTCAGGGGAAACATATAACCGCCGTCAACCAGAAGGTGACGGCAACCGATTCGCTCCCGCACACCACACAACCGATCAAAAACCACTCCGGAACCGTGGTCCCACTGCGATGTCCCACTGGTGGGACAAAACTTTTTCGTGGTCCCACCAAACACACACTTGACCGTTCAAGATATGGCTCTGGGTGCAATTATATATATACACACCCTTTCAATCACAGAGTCGCCACGAACCCCCCCCCCCCCCCGCCTCGCGGGGGTTGGACGGGCTTCGTTAGGAGTAAGTTAATGTTGACCACCCCCCCGTGGGAGGATGTGGACGGTCAAGTGTGTGTTTGGTGGGACCACGAAAAAGTTTTGTCCCACCAGTGGGACATCGCAGTGGGACCACGGTTCCGTCACTCCAAAAACCGACCCCGCCGGATGCGGGGTCGAAGAATTCCCCGCTTCCGCCCATAGGTGCAATCGTGCACCCAGGCGAAACCTCCCTTTCCTCTCATAGCATCTTGCGACAGCCCAAGCCGAGGCTCGCACCTAAGTGGTGGCCCTTGTGCGTGTTGCCCCAACCTAACTTTTAACCGGCGTGACACCCTCTGCGCCGCCAAAAGTCGAGTAACGCTATCATGGCCATCTGCGGTCAACAGCATTATAGTCCTTTCAAAAAATAAATCATGCTCGATGCGAATGTTACATAACATCCCGTAACACCAATCAGTACCCAGCTTTAGGTAAGGTTACCTACGTACTTAAGCTACGTACCTGTGTGACGTCACTGGACGAATCGTTTAACTAATAAGCCATCCGATGACGAAAACGGTAAGTTACGTATACCTAGTGCTAAGATTATACAAATATAGGGTACTAGTCAAAGATTTTAATCGTTAGATACGCCCTGACACCACAAAACTGAGTTCTTGCCCACTGTCCACCTCCCTGAGACCACCTGGGTGAACCGTAGAAAGTTTTTGTACACGGGCTCATCTTTATTCACCTAGTCAAGGCCGGCCAAACCCAGGCACGCGGGCCACGGAGTGGCCCGACAAGGCATTTGAATTTGCCCGCCAGCACCCCGACCGACCATCGCGCGCGCCCGCGCTTTGTGCGCGGCGGCGTCGGCGGCCGGCGATTCTATTGAAGATTTTCCAACATTGTGCGACATTGCTATTCAAATTTTAAGCAGATTTAGTTCCACCTGTGTGTGTGAAAAAACATTTTCAAACCTATCATTCATTAAAAATAAATATCGCACATCACTCATTGCAAAACACATCTCTGATTTGATTCTACTTTCAACATCAGATTTAAAACCTAATATCGACAAATTAGTATCTGGAAAACCTCTTCACAGATCACATTAAAAATTTCATTTAATTAAGTATGTTAATTCATTTCATGTAAAAATAAAGTAAATAAAGCATATTTTGTGTTTTTTATGTATGAATTTCGTTATGAATAAAGTTGTAGTGGTGGCCCGGGGCCGCCACAGTCTGAGATTTTTTGCTCACCTGGAAAATCTATTGGCCAGCCTTGACCTAGGTGATCCTTGGGAAATATTTAGCTTCCACCGTCCACCTTGATATCAAAAGTCTTTAAATTTGAAGTGCATAGAGATTATAATTGTTAATGGCCTATTTTAAATGTTTTGTTGACTTTTATTTTTCAACATTGACAGTTCAGATATCCTGTTTTTATAAAAGAAACTAAATTACTAACCATGGAAAGTAATAAATTAATAACCATTAAAAGAAATGGTGGCATTGTTCTTGCATTCAACGCACGCAACTATGAGTGAAAAATAGTATTTTTGCCAATATACCTAACTGTTTTTATTACCTACCATTTATTGTGCAATCATATTGCACGAACTTTTATGGAAAAATACACCCCAAAACACTTATTACTCTGATTCCAAAAGAGCGATCTATCTTATTTCACTTGACCACAACATTGCGCGGTCTAACTACGGGAAGGGTCTATATAACAATTTAAATCTTTGTGTTAGTCAAATTAGTGTGCCATACTGAAGGTCATTCACCTGCTACCACATATTAATATTCAGTGACCCCGCGGTAGGAATCAAACCCGCAACGTCCTGCGTCGCAGCCTTCGTCTAATACGCCATTGAAGTCTATTCTAACATCGCATTTTGAGCAGTAGGTAGGTACGTAGATCAAAATCAAAAACTATTTATTTCCATCGCACACTTAAATTCTTAAAATCTTTATTTAACAAAGAAAATTACAATAAAATAATAGAAACGAATTGGAATTAGTATTTACTATTGAACCAATTGAGCTAACTGCAGACTGTTTCAATTCTTTAAGTTATACATTGACATGGAAATAAAGTGTTATTTTTTATTTCTGTTGCTTGGGTATGTAGACTAGTACCTATATAATAATTATTATTTATTTATTTCAGACTATAGAAAAGTTACAGATCTTTTTTAATTTGTTCTAGCTATATACCTTAAAGCTAACATACATAAAAAATAAAAACTTAATTAATAAGTAAAGAAGCGACGAAGAAACATTTAGCCTGGAGGCAAAAAAGGCCAGGGAGAAAATCAAAGTTTAGTTTTCGTTGTCGTGCAAAACCAATTAGGTCGCTTGTATAACATTAGCGTTTGCACGAAAACAAAATCAAAAATCAAAATCAAAAACTCTTTATTTCCATAAATACAATAAATGTACACTTAGAAAAGGTCAAATTATAAAACTAAACACTGACACGGAAATAAAGTGATATTTTTTGATTTCTGTCGCTTCGGTATGTAGACTAAAGTAAAGAAGCGACGAAGAAACCTTTAGCCTGTTAGTTGTTATTTTTCGAGTTGGAGCAAAACCCTAAGCAAAACGAATCAGAGACTTCGATTTCGTTTTAAGAGTACGGTTATTTTTCGAGTTGTCATACGTAGATATATATCTAAACTAGCTCTCTACGTTCCAGGTCTCAATCTGAAGCAGAGACGCACATGAAAAAGAAACCTCTGAAGCCTTCGCCAGATTCTGACCAGTATAAAAGGTAACTATCAGAAATTAATACATAACCTTATCGATATAAGTAAAAAATGGAAGATGAGGTAGGGACTAGCTCCTCGAAAGTGGATGGCTCAAATTATGTCCAATTAGGTTCACCCACCTCAGTCATACATTTATTGTTTATTTAATTAAAACGGTTATCAAAACCAATTACCTACTTACATTAATTACAAGAAAAAATTAAAAATTTTAAAAACCCGCCGACGTTTATTGGCTGAACAGATTTTCATGAAATATGGCTAAGTACACTCGGGATAAAATTATCTATGACACAAAAAAAACTAAACGAAAATCGGTTCATCCGTTTGAGAGCTACGACACCACAGACAGATACACAGACAGACAAGTTAAACTTATAACACCCCTCTCTTTTTGCGTCGGGGGTTGAAAAGAAAACAGAATGACATTGTATGAACGACACAAATGATTTTTTTTTCGATCCTATGACAACGTTGCATTATATTGCACATGCATCAGCCATTGCCTAGTCCAGTGATTATTTCTTTTTATTTATTTTATAAAAAAAGGCTTGGTTTTTTTTTAGTTATCATTACCACAAACATTTGTGATAATGATAACTTAAAAATAAGGTTGTTTTGTTACGTAAGGACTAAACTATTTTTACCGTAAAAAAAGTCGAGACCTTTTTTTCCCCGTGCTCTGTGATCAAAGCTGAACCCCCAGCTTCGATAGACAGATAGACATTTTATTGGTAAAAGAACATATTCACAAGTCAAAGTAAATTCAATTAATAATTTACTTTTAAACAAAAATATTAACAGTTGTCACTATACCTAAGTAATGTAAAAAATTAATTCATAATAATCTTTATATATATAATTCTTCTGTGATTGTGTATGTCACTGAACTTCTCTCAAACGACTGGACCGATTTTGATGAAATTTTTTGTGTGTGTTCAAGGGGATCTGGGAATGGTTTAGATTCACAATTTTGTCCGCTGGACAATGTTTTTTTAATTAATTTTTAATTTATTAGTAGTTGTTGATTTTGGAATGTTTTACATTGGATCCGACAGACGGCGCTACCATCGCAGTGTCAAATTTTAAATAATATTCGATTTTGGAATGTTTTACATTGGATCCGACAGACGGCGGCGCTACCATCGCAGTGTCAAATTTTAAATAATATTCGAATTTTAATTTTAGTCTGTCCCGACAGTTAGCGCTGCGATCAAATTAAAAAAAAGTTTTGTTATCATTGTGTTATTGTAGAGCATGTGCTGGATCAAATATTAAATTAAAAGGTACTGAGTGTTTTGAGAAGAGTTTTGAAGTGTGCCTAAAAAATAAGTATATAAAAATCAATTGCTGTTCGTTTGTCTCGCTAAAACTCGAGAACGGCTGGAGCGATTTCGCTAATTTTGGTCTTGAAATGTTTGTGTAAGTTCAGGGAAGGTTTAAAAGGTGAGAGCGGTACGAAGTTCGCCAGGTCAGCTAGTAATTTAATAAAATCTAATAAAATTAATACCTAAATTAAATTATAATCAAACTGCAGTAGGTATGGTAAAGAAAATAAGAAACCATCGATCACAGAATTCACAGAACGCTTGAAAAATAGTTTGGTCCTTAATTTTTGTTATACCCTAGGTACATATAATATTTGTGGGTGACAAACCGCCTTAACGCCTCAGGTTTTCTGTACGCAGCAGGGGTAGCAAATACCTACGTACCTCGGAGGCGACCACTGATATACCGCTGTTCGTAGAAGATAACCACATCGGGGCTGGATACTTCAGTGACGCCAGCAACAGCGTGGTGCGGCGGGCTGCAGCGCCTAAGGTACAGGTCTCTAGTTATCCCACAGCTGGGGGAAAGCCTCCCTCGTTACCAACAGACAATGATCTTGAGTTGAATCCGTCTAATTGTACGTTCACTAATTACTATTAAGAGAACAAACCGTTTGTGTTCATAATATTAGGTACATTAGCAAACTAATATATTCGCAAATAATTTATTAAACACTGACAGAGATTTCTGTCGCTTCGATATGAATGTAGACTAAAGTAAAGAAGCGATGAAGAAACCTTTAGCCTGTTATTTGATATTTTTCGAGTTGGAGCAAAACCCGTCCTAAGCTTTTTTATCCTCATAAATAATCTGATATTTTATAGTAGGTACCTAAGCCTTTTTGCACAGAAAGGTTTTGACATTTGTTTGAATTTATTTAAGTACCTAACTACTTATAATAATTTTTGCAACTCACTAGGAGTTTTTTTGTAGAAACCCGTGATACAAAGTACTTTACAGTAGGTATACACGTAGGTACCTACCCTAATATTCCAGAAATTTCCTCAATTCAAATAAATAAGCAACAAGCAACAAACAAAAAGTATTTATTTTCGGAAAAAAGACGCCAAATACAAACTTACAATCCAACCTTTTCGTTGACCTAGAATCCTAGGATAGTATTTCCTTACCAAAAATACAATAATTTAGTCAAGATAAAGTAATGCTACTATTTCAGGAACCTGCCCAAACCTACATGGCCCCGGTCGAGACGAGACGAAAGCCGACCGACTCAGACGACGAAGGCGACAAGAAGCGCAAAAAACACTCGCACAAGAAGAAGAAGTCCAAACACAACCACAAAAAACACCACAGCAAGGAGGAAAAAAGGAAAAGGTTCAATAAGATCTCCTCAGCGGAAAGAGAGAATATAGTGTCTTTGGAGGACAGTAGCGTAGTAGGTAGTTAAATAGAAAATAAATGCAAAAAGTTTTAAAGGTTTTGAGATTTGAACCCGTGACATCGTTTCGTTTGATAATTTTCGTTAAAATTTCGAAATTTTATAAAACCATAGAGCTAAAGTTGGCACAGTGGCCATGTTTTGTCTGTGGAATAGTAAATGGGTTCCTGAAAACAGACCACTTGCCCAATGGCCCACATTGTGAGGGCAGTAGGGAATCAATGCATCCAGCTGGCGTAGGGGCGCGGCGTCGTTGCAAGGGCCTGCAGATGGACATGGGCGTTGGCCATGAACATGTTAACTCGCCACCCCTGGTGTATAAGACAACCAGGAGGGCGATTACGGTGTAGTACCTAAGGCACGGCATTACGGCTAAAACGTTAGCAGTTGAAACGGTGTGCGTTCGGCATCGGACAATCCGCACTGGGGCCTCATCAATTTGCCATAAAAGATCCGCACCGCACGGAGCGGAATGTCAGCAATGCCGGCGAGGTTTCTTATAGGCAACTTTTCCGTTTAGTGCGAATGACGTCATTCGGTTTGCCGATCAGTGGACGCACTTGTCTGCGGATTGTCCGATGTCGGCCTGTGAACGCGTACCTAACGTTTCAACTGCTAACGTTTGAGCAGTAATGCCGTGCCTTACCAAACCGTAATCGTCCTCCAGGGCTGGCGATGTTAACACTTTCACGTTCGTACGGATCGCACTGCCGAGGCTGGGCACTGAATGCGATATAGTAAACGAACACTTTCATAGTCCACGACGCACATGTCCATCTGCAGTTCCTTGCAGGTGACGGTGGGACCCGCAGGGGCGCTGCAACGATTGGACCTGTAGGCTGGGCAGTGAATGCATTAAGAGCCCTATTCTTAATTTTATGGGTTACCGGCTAGCTAGATAGATCCGACAAAGCATTGAAAATTATTTTTTTTGTCTAGACTATAATGTTGTTGATTCTAAATTTTGTGGGTGCATATCTGGCTGGTTAGATAGATCCGATACGGCATTGAAAATCATTTTTTTGTATTGATTATAATGTTGTTGATTCTAAATTTTGTGGGTAACCGGTTGGTTAGATAGATTCGATATGGCATTGAAAAACATTTTTTTCGTATTGATTATAATGTTGTTGATTCAAAATTTTGTGGGTAACCGGTTGGTTAGATAAATCCGATATGGCATTGAAAAATATTTTTTTCGTATTTATTATAATGTTGTTGATTCTAAATTTTGTGGGTAACCGGTTGGTTAGATAAATCCGATATGGCATTGAAAAACATTTTTTTCCCATTGGTTATAATGTCGTTAATTTTAAATTTTGTAAGTAACTGGCTGGTTAGATAGATCCGATATGGCATTGAAAAACATTTTTTTCGTATTGACTATAATGTTGTTGACCGCAGATGGCCATGACGTTACCAGGCTATCCCGGCCACAGCGAGCACTCCAACCGATTACCGTTACGGGACAAATTCACAGGCGTAAGATAGGCACCGACCTCGCCTTGGGCTGTGACCATAAAGTACATAAGCTTCTTTTACGGCGATACTTCAAACAGTTCCGACGGCACGTGAGAAAGTTGAAGCGTTATTTGGGGAGTTTTGATAGATAGCGAAAGTAGAAATCGTTATATCCCAGAAAAATTTAAAATTTAATAAACGCTGCATTTAATAACGCAGAATTTGACCTCAAAACTGACACTCAGTTTTGAGGTCAAATTCTGCACTTAACTTTGATACCATACATGAAGCCTCCGCCCCACAGCCGCGATTTTGAAGTTTATTATTATTATTTATTATTACACACAGTTGCGTTTTTGTAAGCGCGATTTCTAGACGCAGCACGTTTCTTTCATCAAAGATAATAATGTGTAATTCTGAGATACCATTGTTATGTAGAAGCGACTAATTTAGTGGAATTAGGGCTAAACTAAAATAATTGACAAAATAAAATTAAATTGATTGAATTAAATTTGACAGCAATAAAAATTATGCCATCCTTTTCTTCGATCGCTACGAAAGGGACAGCAACATTTAGTCATGTCAAATTTAGCGACTTCTGAATTGACCCCAACGAGTTTAACAAATTGATTGTATTGATTGATTGATTTTATAAGTGAATCGAGATTAGTTTCTCCAGTTAGTATTCATTTTAAAAGATTAGATGAAGTCATGTAAAAAATCGCTATTAACCAAGAAGCAGAACGTATGAAAAATCACTGATATAGTTAATTCGTGCAACTATTTCATTGCATATTAATTACGGCGCGCCGCACTTTGGGGTCGCACTGCAGAGGCTGGGCAGTGAAAGCGTTATACTCCTATCAATAAAATAGTTTCTTATCAGGTTAAGACAGGTCAGTTATCACATTAATGAAGTCCCGGGTTCGATTCTGTGATGTAACAATAAATTTGTTACAACTAAGTATGTACATGGTTTTATAAATAAAGATTGATAAAATATTAAAATGTTGTTATTAATTTGACCTCCGATCCGATAAACCAGAGGAGATAGGTACCTAGATAGATAACAACTTTTTGTGTGTATCACCAAAATTTATTACATTAGGTACAATAGTATGTGTAGTGTCTGGTAGAGATCGCTCTTGAGCGATAAGACCGCCACTTGTCACTTAGTTTTTAAGCTGTTTTGCTGTATTGTTTCTATCTTTAAGTGTGCAATAAAGAATTTTCTATCTATCTACAATAACTAGCTGCAGTGTCACCTCAACAGCCTGTATTGGTCCACTGCTGGACGCAGGTCTACCCCTGATAAGCACCTTATTGGCTTTTATCTCCAGATAATGCCCATATTCCCCACGCTAGGCATGCGGGTTGGTATCGCAGTTCGGTGGTAGAATTTTTCTGTAGGAAGCGCTGCTGCCCGAACCCGGTGGATATCCTACACTGCACTAAAGCTGTGTGGTGCCGGCTTAGATTTTGCACCACCCCAACTCTTCCCACGGGTGTCGTAAGAGGCGAGTTGCTGACGACAAGGCAAATGCATCCGTCAGGCATTAAGTCCAGTGACGGTGAACATCAGAAAGTGTGACGTCACTTCTTCCAAAACATCATTGTTGTGATGGACCAAAAAGATCCGACACCGGCAACCTGCGGATCTTTTTGGTCCACCAAAAAGGTCTGCACGCTGGTTTTAACAATCTTCCTTTAAAAACCATAGATATAAAGTAAAATTCTGATATAAACAGTAGGTAATGTTTAAAAGAAGTGACGTCATGCAAGACGCCATGACAGTCTTGAGCGTTTTCGAATGAAATAGAAATTGTTCTTTTTAATGCAAAATAAACGTCGTAAACATTCGATTTTTTTTTACATTTATGTTTTTGGAGTAATATTGGTATTAGGGTATAATATTAACCAATTTTTCAGATTTAGTTAACTAGCGTGTTGTATGCTGATATGTGATAAGGTAAGAAAACCTACCTAACCTATAGATAAATAAATAAATAATGCCGAACAATCGAAACCGTATCCACGTGTAAAATAAGCTCTACTTAGCTTGGAGCTAGCCCAAGCTAAATAGAGCTTATTTTACATGATCTTAATTATTTGGATGAATAAATAATAGAAATTTTAACATAACTAATTAAGTATTTATTTACATTCTACCTATTTAATTTACATAACTAACAAAATGCAACATTGTCATTATAATAATACACACAATAGATTTAAAATATTTGAGATATATTCCTGTCCTACATTTAGTTATTTTATTTCTAAAAATGGTGATTTACAATTTCTTATAATACTACGTGACCAGAAACGTGATCTCAAATCTCTAAAAAGTTATATGGAAACAGGGGATTAACAATTTTGTGAAACTGAAAACATTAGATTGGTAGAAAATCAATACTGATGGCAAAAAGCTTGGGAGTATAAGGATTGACATTTTTGCTTTACTGATTGATATCTTAAATTTACTTTTTACAGAAAAGCTATAAGTATAGAAGGATAGAAATTTTTTCATGATAAATATATTAGATTTTTTGGTGTCTATTCTGTTGGTGCATAAACTAAACTAATTAGACAGCATTAAAAATGTCGCCATCCCTTTCTTTACGATCGGAGCAAAAAGGAGAGTGACATTTTAATGTACCGACAAAATCAACACCATTCAGATGTTACCAACATCAACAGTCGAAATAATATTTTGAAAAAACTAATAACCAATTTCGAATCCCTTAAGACTACGCTGTTTTTAGGTTTTGCGGGATAAATACAATACCCTCAAGAATATTTTTTATAAGACCACCTCTCGGGATTATTCCCTTAAGGTACTTACATAACTATAACTGAAAGAATTTTCAAAATCGGTCCATTATTAAAGGAGAAATTGACGAACATACATGAAAAACTCGAACTCGACTTTGAAAAAACTTCTTTCTCTTCTGTTCTAAGTTCGGATCTATGTATGTTTTTTTTATGTAGGTATGGATTACATTTTGTTGGAGCTTATCAGAGAAGATTATGCGCGGAATTTTTACTAAATATTGTTTTATCCTAATAAATGTTCGTCGATTTCTCTGTCAATTATGGATTTTGAAAATTATGATCCCGAGGTGGGTCCCATAGAAATTGTATTGCCGAGGGATTAGTATTTATCCCTTATAATTTTTATAACTACGTAATAAACATTAATTTGTATTTAAGGGATTCGTTTTTTTTTACTAGCATCTGCCCGTGTTTTACGAAAAAAAGTAGTTCAGACGTATTTCTAGATCTAGAACAACGTCGATGCAAAATTTAAGCCACTTTATTCAGCATTCTTGATCCGGAGTAACAAACCATCTAGAGATCAAAACTTTCGCATTCAAAATTAAAATTACAAATGCGAAATCGACACTGTTTGTTAATTTTTTGCAACATTAAACAAAAAAAAACAAAAGTTTGTAATGAGTATTGCTTGCTGTAAATAATTTTCTTAATTTTTTCCTTAAGGCGAGGATTCCCGAGATGCGATGATTGCGAGTAAGTGAGCAAGACGGTGTGCAGGCAGCCGAGCACGATTTAGGTGTTTTGGCGAGGTATTTAGGTGTTTTGAAAAATATTTGTATGTATATAAAAATATTTTCTAGTGATGCACTGCGTAATAAAATAACGTTTGCAATGTTTTGTTATACATTTTGTGTCATTTTATTCATTTTTCTATTCACACTGATCATTCAAAGTTTCATTTAGAGGTAACTTTGTAATTTATTTCTATCGGGTGAAATATCACCAATCGTGTTTTTGTCTAGTGATGCACTAGAAAATATCCTCAAGTATAATATGTATGAATTTCAAAACTATAGGCCTTATAGTTATTGAGGTACGGACAGTTAAAAATCCCGAAATCCGGGAATCCTCGCCTTAATAACATTTGTTATTAAAGGAAAAAAAAATGACTTCTTGAAAGTGTCATAGCACTATGCCCGACATTTTTATACTTATTTTATATTATAAAGCGTAAATAATAATAATTATATTCGGGAAAAACACGTGCAGCGCCACAGGCAGAAGTTAGTTCTTAATTTTAAGTATCTATAAGTGATTTTCATCTTCACTTTGAATGTCAACTGTTTTGTATTATTCTGTTTCTTCCATTCCTCCCCTTCTTACTGGTTTAAACTTTTTTCCGCTGGCTTTAGAATCAGCCATAAACTTCTTCATTCGAAAATTGGGGTCGAAATAAGAATGTCTTTCACTAGTGGACAAAAAATGTAAGTGAAGATAAAGTCAAGTAACGGTTTAATTCTTATTTGATAATAATTTAAAATTCGACTAGTTTATGAGCTTATTTTGTAAGCCAAAAGAAATGAACATTATTGAATAGGCACTGAATGATATTATTTAGAAAAAATCGTTGGGGTAACACTGATATAGGGAAGACAGGGTCTGTACTGTTGTCACAAAAACTGACAGTGTCTAAGTGGGGGAACTGGGATCTGCACTGACATCTCGCTTAGGAGTGTAACTGACAGTGTGTCAAATTACTTATTTTGACACACTGTCACTTTTCGTAAGGAA
Organism: Eupithecia subfuscata; assembly: GCA_963564075.1. NCBI lineage: Eukaryota > Metazoa > Arthropoda > Insecta > Lepidoptera > Geometridae > Eupithecia > Eupithecia subfuscata. The sequence continues at coordinate 8,229,064 of OY751124.1, read as the reverse complement.
AGAGACAACAGAATTTTTAGTGCTGTCAAATTACTTTAGTTTTTGTGACAGCAGAATAGACACCAGATAAGAACTCCTCCAAGCTTACTTCAAAATAATATTTCTACCAAAATTTTTGATTTGAGTGTTAGATTATAATTTTAAAGAGCAATATTCACCGCCGGTTTTCTATCACTAGCTTCTCTGCTCTGAACATGTCACCGATAATTGACTGAAAAGAAAAAACTTAATTTAGTGTGAAACAACAAAGAAAATTACAATCAAAATAATTGAAAAAAGAACTAGTATTTACAATTGAAACAATTGAGCTACCTGCAGACTGTTGCAAACAATCTACAGGCAGCTCAAGTGATTCATATCAATACCAGTCGTTGCGTCCACAAGACGCTGGTTGCATTGCCCCTCTGTATTGCAAAGCTGATGCGCTTCACTAGATACTCATTAGCTCTCGGGTCATGTGTCGCTTCGACCAGATGCTCAGATAATAAATTTTTGAAAATTACAATAATCAATAAAAACGAATTGATATTTAAAATTGAAGTAGGTAGCTAACTGCAGACTGTTGCAAGCAGTCGAGAGGTATCACAACTGATCCAAATATTCGTTCTTACTAGGGTTTATGCCCGGGAATTCTCGTCCCGGGAATTCCCGGTAAATCCATAGTTCTCGAACCCGAGAAATTCGGGTCGAGAAAAGTCGAGAACTCGAGAATTTTCTTCAGTTCAACTCTTTGTCTTTAGCACTTTGGTGGCATCCTTTGACGCCCCGACGGACTCCTTTGTCGGTACTACCCACAAACGACTTTACTTTGATGGATGCAGAGCAGACTGGTAAATTTATTTAAATAAAATACTGTTTCTGTATGTGTATATCTTTAGAAAAATACTGTGTGTAACTAAATAGATACTTATAATAGCAATTATGCATCTAAAAGTTTATCGTTTGTATTTATACCGAAGTAGTGTCTGCCCGCGGCTTCACGCGCGTTGTTTCTATAGAAACGTTCAAAGGTTATTTTTATCCCTCGGGAACTGATTTAGTGTCAAATCAGTTTTAATTAAATATGCTGAAGAAGTATTCAATCGTATATATCCCGCTACCACCGCAATTTTGACCGAAAAGGATTCAGAACTAGGTGAAGTAAAGCAATCAGAACCTGAAACTGACAGTTTTGATGTTGAATTAGAGAGAGCAATCAAGGGCGTTTTGAAAAAAGATGATCCAGCGACTGTGGCATTATCAAAATCGACTGTGGCATATTTTATCATTATTGAATCACAATTTTGAGTGCTATTTCGTGCTTTGATTATTGACATAGATTTATTACATAGATATGTATGACACAGCCTAATTGAGTTGTGTTCCTTTTTAGTTTATATGAAAGTTTTTTTTTGTTAGATTTTTTTTATTTCAATTAAAGTTTATCAAAAGAAGAAAAACATTGTAATTTGTTTATGTTCCTAAGAGGTTTTATTGATTGTTGTCCAATTTCAATAAATATTATGTCTACTAGCGACGGTTTTCGTATTTTTTTTATAAAGAATGTAAATTTCTCGATTTCCCGGGAGTACCCGGGAAATTGAGCTCGAGAATTCTCGAGACCCGAGAAATTAAATACCTCGAGAAACCATAAACCCTAGTTCTTACTTGTCTTCTAATCATTCTAAGGTTCTCCTGAGCATAAGCAAGTTCCTTTTGGATTTCTTTAGGGTCCGTCAGTGTCTTATTTGCTTTGAAAGCATCCTTTATTCTTCGAACAGTGTAGTTTCTGGAAATACCACAATAACTTAGATTACTTATTATATGCAACAAAATTAATATAAAGACTTAAAACTAGAAAAGTAGTGATGTGACAGTAAACCTATACTAATATTATAATGAGGAAAGATTTGATTGTTTGTTTGTATTGAATAGGCTCCGAAAGTACTGGACCGATTTGAATTTTTTTTACCGTTAGTTTACAACATCTTGTGTCGCAGGCGGACCTTCGCCCGCTGCACCACAGAGGTCAGCAATGACAAAAATATAAATGTTCTGTATGTCACTGTACGTAACAGATGAGAATATTAATTACTAAACGAGTTATCATGCTATATTACAGAACCAATGCAACCTACCAAATTACTAGAATAAAAAGTCATAAAAAGTATTGAAGGCAAATCAGGTTAGATGATAATTGCTTGTAACCTTCCATTGAAAGGGCACTGAGAACCGATAATTGCCTGAGCCGTGAGCTGCTACCTGATATCATGAGGTAACCATTTTTGTTTGAATAATTTTTATGGTGAAACTTTAAGCAATTGTTATTGTTTTTGCAAAACATTTCAACTAAGTATAAAAACTAAAGATGCTAAGTGCTTTACGGAATAGTCGGCAGCTTAGTAATATGCAATTTTTTATAAAGTAATGGAAAGAAAAAAATGTTACGAAAGAAAGAAAATTTTTTGGAGGTTATGTAAGAAAAAAATTCTGGAAAATAATTTACTTGAAGTTGTAGCTGGCGAATTTATCAGATTCTCTCAGCATAGTCTTATATAATTTTAATATTTGCATTTTTCCGACGCCACTTGCCATATTTTTTACAAAAAACACTTCTTCCACAAGAAATTTTCCAGAGCAAAATGTAAATAAAATAATTAAACGTTCCGTTCGTTCCGGTCATTTATTCCAATGTCAATTTTCTTTGGGTTGGCTAATGTCGTATGACGAAAACCAGCGTATTGTGCGTGGAATGAAACGGGATGTGATTGTGTTCCAGAGAGAGAACTGCGAACAGTTTTGTGTATTTTGAAGCATAAATTTACGACAAAACCTTAACTTTTAGCTGGAAACACCTTATTTCAGGTTTTCATTTCTGACTGACATTGAAGTTTTACCATTTTCTATGCCAACGTCACGTCAGTCAAAAACATTCCATTCCATTCATTTTATTCAGTGCGCACGCGCGGGCTGCTGCTGAAGGAAGATAAACTGCAGTGTTCATCGTAAAAATAATATTTCTCTCAATAATAATACAAATACACCGATTTATTCCTTCAACAATAATACGTAAACGTCTCAAAACACTGCACTTCAACTCAGCACTCAAGAGTGGCCACTCTGTTCCAAAAGTGAGTATAGACCTTTTCAAAGTCGTCGTACAAAACCTTTCTCTGTTTATTATTGTTTTTTATCGTATTTTACGCAACTAAAGTGCTACACGACCTTCGCATTTACTGTAGGATTCTCGAAGACTACCCTTGAAGTTCCATGCTCTCTTTCATGTAATAATAACTGTTTTATTTAACTACCTAGTTACGTACATATTAAGGTAGGTTGTGATGTAACTAAGGTTGTTGTAAACTGGACAATTATAATCTAACTTGATTGTGCAATTACCGCTTCGCACTACTTACTAGGTACAGAAGGTAGGTACATACATAGCTGGACCTAGTTCAACAGTCACCTAACTCATCCACTTTAGACACTACCTACGAGTAAGTACATGACAATAGAATTGAATGTTGCATGCCAAATTAATTCTGTACTGATAGATTCACCAAGGTACTGTATATTATTAGACTGATCACTGATTGGCATTTCCCTGACGCAACCTTTGTACGGTCATAACTCATTGGATTACCAAAAGTTTATCCAAAACCATGCTCCAGTCTCTCACAAAACAGGTCATAGTTGACTATTTTTGACGACCTCTGTGGCGCGGCGGGCGAAGGTCCACCTGCGACGCAGGAGGTTGCGGGTTCGATTCCCGCCTCGGGACAAATGTTTGTAAGATCTACAGATATTTGTTCAAGGTGTTCTGGATGTTTTCTATGTATAATAAAAAATATCTATCTATGTAGTGTATTGTATTAAGTATATCAGTTATCTTGTACCCATAACACAAGCTCTGCTTAGCTTGGGGCTAGATAATGCTGTGTGAATTGTCCAAAATTATTTATTTATTATTATTATATAATATTATACAACTAGCTTTTGCCTGCGGCTTCGAACATGCTTTTCAAGTAGCCTATGTCTGTCCCCGGGGTACCATTTACCTCACTATAAATAAATAAATAAAGATGTAGAAACATTCCTACAAAATATGCAAGCTTTAGAGGAGCATTTGCATTTAATAACACAACCATTTTGGTTGTGCTACTTAACTAAGCTATGAAAGTGCTTTAAAAAAATAGTTAAAGTAAAGTAAAAATATTTTCTAGAAATAAAAGAACAAAAACTACAAAAAACACTAAAACTTAAATCCTCAGCAAGAAAAGTCCATTACTAGCTAATAAAATAAACAAATACCACTGGTCATTTAATTTCACACCTTGTCATCTAGTCCCAAAGTAAGCAGAGTTTGTGTTATGGGGGTTGGTATTAGTGACATTTATTCACAAAGAAAATTATACTAGTATTTACAATTGAAACAATTGAGCTAACTGCCGACTGTTGCAAACAGTCTACAGATTATTATGGTATTATTATTATTATGGTATTAGTTAGTTAGAATGTGAAACACTGAGTATAAAGTAAAATTTTATTTCTTTAGAGCACAGCACATGTACATTGTCTCAAGAGTAAATCGGAAGTAGTTTATGCGGAAACGGAAACCTAAAATATTTCCATAAAGTCATTACAAAGCATAAAATTCACAGATAATGAATTTGATGTCATAGACAATTTTGTTGGTATTTCCAACAATGGGCACTCGATAACTAATGCACATTAGATTATACGATCTTCTTATATATAAAAATCAATTGCTGTTCGTTTGTCTCGCTAAAACTCGAGAACGGCTGGACCGATTTCGCAAATTTTGGTCTTGAAATGTTTGTTTAAGTTCAGGGAAGGTTTAAAAGGTGAGAGCGGGACGAAGTTCGCCAGGCCAGCTAGTTTAGTATAAGTTCGAAAGAATCCGGGGCTACAGCCCCGGAGGCCCGGGCCCCCACAAAAGAGGGGCTCCCACAAAAGACTTCTGAAAAAAATCTTTCAAATTTCGACTATATTATGAGCATTCTCTTCATACATTCTGTACATGACAATGTACAATGAGGAAAAAAAATCATTTTTTTTTTCAGCTGCATTTCATGGCATATGAAGAAGACGAGGACAACCACTGGTATGATGATGACAGGCTGTACTCCTCGGGACGGGACAGTGATGACAGCCCGCTACTATCACACAGGTAAATAAAAATTATCCTGTAAGTTATTCCAAGCCTAGAACTACGTCTATGCAAAGTTTCAGTAGTTTAGGCGTAAAGAAGCGAGCTTTCGCATCACACTTACATTATAAATACGAAAGTTTGGATGTTGGATGTTCGGATGAATGTTTGTTGCCTCTTCACACCAAAACTACTAAACAGATCAAGCTGAAATTTTGCATAGTTCTAGGTAAGAAGAAAGGCCTGGAATCAAACATAGGCCACTTTTTATACCACCATAAAACAGTTCTCATGGAATATAAAAAAGTGGCTTGTCGAGCAGGCCTTCTACACAGTGGAGGAGTTTTTGTGTCTAAAGGTTACTTAGATTTAAATTTACAAAAATGTATGTGTTTTTTTTATATTATTAATTACTTCATTTGACTGTTAACCTCAACTGTTTATTTAACTTTATTTGTTAATCTTGTGTACCTAATTAATTATGTACCTACCTACACCTTTTGACATGTATATTATCTTATACCAATAAATGACTCTGAATCTGAATCTAACCTTTAAACATTTCCATATAAACAACGCGTGCGAACCTGCGGGCAGAAACGAGTATAATTATAATGATCACACTAACATTCCAACTGCAAAGGATCGATGTATGTTAGTTAACTTCGGCATGCCAGCCATCAACTGCTAAACGAACCGGGCTGAAACTTTGCATAGATGCAGGTCTTGACATCGAATAACACATAGTTAAATAGGTATACTTTTTATTAGGTACACACAAACAGCACAGGAAAGTTACTTTAGATTGATTGATAAATCTATTATCAATCAATCTAAAGTAACAAAAGAACAGTTACATAACACTATTATGTATATAGGGTACACATTAGACATGGAACGAGTAGTGATTCGCCGAGTACTCGGCCGAATACTCGGCTTTTAAGAAAACGCGGTATCGAGCGGCGCGCGGTTATTTCCCATCCACAGAGCGAATACGTAAACAGCGGCGCGATATTGCAGCGCGACGAATCTGTGCACGGGGAATTCCCTTTGTGCTGGGAAAACCCTAATTTCATAATTTGTCAACTCATTTGTCACTTTTGGCTTCACGTAGCACAGGTTACGCTCGTCTGTTTAATTAATTATTTTATGTGAAAAACGCGCAACGCGCCGAAAAACTAGTGATTTTACATCACAATCTTCCTCTCTTAAATTTTAAATACTTATTAGTTATCTAATAATTTCTATTAAAGATTCTTATGTACGTTTTCAATACTTCTGCTGTTCTCACGTTCCTGATGTTTTAATGTGTCTAATAATAATGATAAAAACTAGCTTTTTGTCATCATTTTTCCCTGCAATTAAATTAAGGCCGAGTACTCGACTCGGTACTCGGCCGTTAATACTCGGTGTTCGGCCGAATCTTAAAAAAGGCCGAATCCGCCGAGTACCGAATCCAAACCGAGTACTCGTTCCATGTCTAGTACACATATTAGGTAGATAGGTAAGCAGCTACACAATTATAAATTGACTAGCTGCATTCTTACTACCCGTTGTCCTATTACCCGTTTTCCCGTAGGAATGAAGCATTTTCCCGCGGTAAAAAGTAGCCTATGATATCAAGAATAATGTGGGCTTCTAATGGTAAAAGAATTTTTCTAATCGGTCCAGTAGTTTCGGAGCCTATTCAATACAAACAAACAATCAAATCTTTCCTCTTTATAATATGAGTATTGGTACTTATAGATGACACATGAATATTATTGGCTGAACGAGTCGCTCATCTTTCCATACAAACGTGGAAGGAAACTACTACGCTGTTTGATGTTGACCATCCAAAACTAGCTAAGGCTCCTCCTCCCCGAACACTAGCGCCGCCACATATTTTATCTTATTATTACGTCGAAGAAAGGAAATTCCAAAAATTACGTTGGGCAATTTGTGAATCCTATCATAAGCTTTTTTTTAATGCATTAAACTAAAAAAATTATAGAGGCATTAAAAAAATGCTAATGATAGGTATCACAAATTGCCCAACGTATTTTTTGGAATTTCCTTTCTTCGACGTAATCTATATCTTTATATATATAATTATTCTGTGAGTGTGTATGTCACTGAACTTCTCTCAAACGACTAGACCGATTTTGATGAAATTTTTTGTGTGTGTTCAAGGGGATCTGGGAATGGTTTAGATTCACAATTTTGTCCGCTGGACAATGTTTTTTTAATTAATTTTTAATATTCTATAGAATAGCAATCTCCTTTAAACGTTTCCATAGAAACAACGCGTGCGAAGCCGCGGGCATAAACTAGTACATATATAAAAATGAAACCCGTTTTCCTTGGTCACGGCATCACGCGTGAACGGCTGGACCGATTTCGCTAATTCTTTCTTTGTTGTGTTTGTTATTGTCAGGAGAAGGTTCTTATGAAAGAAAAAATTAAGAAAGTTGGAAACATAAATTTCCACGGGGGCGAAGCCGCGGGGCGCAGTTAGTAATAAGATAAAATATGTGGCGGCGCTAGTGTTCGGGGAGGTAGAGCCTTAATGATTATATCGGGTATTTATCGCGTACCTTTTGTTTTATGTTGTCGCCCCGTGACCACGATCGCTGTAACGCGGTAGAAACGTAGGGGAAATAAAACAAAAGGTACGCGATAAATACCCGATAAAATCATTAACTATGTTAACAAATCGCGAAAGTTTAAAAAGTTTCATCCAAAACTAACGATAATATCAATTTATTTCGTCGTATGCAGCCAAAATTATAAAAAAAGTTTACATTTGAAAAGTACAAGCTTCTAAACGTTTGTATTTCAACACTGATTTTAGCCCAACTTTGGGCGAAAATAAATGATATACGGAGAAACAATACTTTAAAATTAAGTCCGTACCGACATAGTTTAGTTATTCAAAAGTTGAAATACATTTATTTTGAGAAGATACACTTAATAGTTTTTCTATAATAACCCTTGTGCTAAAAGTCTATTCGCATTTTTTACGCGGCCGTTCTACGAATCGCTGTGCATTTCCCCCTTAATACTACCAACCCATAATACTAGATAACTGATATACATTATACAATTTTGCACAGATATATATTTTTCATGATTTTAACTATACATAGAAAATTTTGCATCTAATTTTTTTTATGATTTTTACTGTATGTACCTACATAGGTAACACCCGGAAAAAATATCTACAGATCGTACAAACATTTGTCCCGAGGCGGGAATCGAACCCGCAACCTTCTGCGTCGTAGGCGAACCCACTGCGCCACGGGACGCCATTATATGACTAAATGTAGAATATTAAACCATTGAAAAATTGCGACGACAAAAGTGACGCATACAATATGACAGTTTATCAAAAAATAATATACAATCTGTCCTCATAGTGTACATAGATATTTCAAGATAACACCCAGATCAACATTATGATGAAGATGATTATCAATTTAACTGAAGGTCTACACCTACTTTCATTGTATGACGATTTTATAACTCGAGCGGAATGGGGACGAAATGCGCACGATTTTGTGAAAGGATAGGCATAGAATTTCGCGTTTATATATACGCATACGTTTTGGAACGGTGTAAGTGCAAAGTCAAGTTATTGTCTACTAGCGACCCGCCCCGGCTTCGCACGGGTGCAATGCTGATACTAAATGTACTACAGAATCAGCCCCTCGGCCGATACCGCCGCAACCGCTATGTTCGCTGTACTTATCTGTAATATCTTAGAAAATATTCATTTAAATTACATGCTTTAAAGGGCCATATTGACCTATACTAAATGCACAATGTATTTAAGGTACTTAAGGCGCTACCCCGACCCAAATCAGCGTCACCGCTTATTTTATTTAATTATTATGTTAAACGAAGGAATTTAATGCCTCTATAAATGTTTTAGTTTGTATAGTGTAGGAAGAGATGCGAAGTTGCTCTTTTTTCCCACCATGGTGGCCAAAAAAAGCATCTAAATCAAAAATCAAAATCAAAATCTCTTTATTTCCATAAATACAATAAATGTACACTTAGAAAAGGTCAAAATATAAAACTAATTACTGACACGGAAATAAAGTGATATTTTTTTATTTCTGTCGCTTCGGTATGTAGACTAAAGTAAAGAAGCGACGAAGAAACCTTTAGCCTGTTAGTTGTTATTTTTCGAGTTGGAGCAAAACCCGTCCCAAGCTTTTTTGTCCTCTAGATAATCTGATATTTTATAGTAAGCCTTTTTGCACAGCAAGGTTTTAACAATTTGTTTGAATTTATTTACTGATAATTTTTGCAACTCACTAGGAGTTTTGTTGTAGAAGCGTATACATTGCCCTTTAAAAGATATTTTAATTTTGTGTAGCCTAGTTGTGGGCACAGCGATCTTATGTTTGTTTCTGGTATTCAAATTATGTTTATCGCTATTTTTTTTTTTAAATCTTTGCTTATGGTAGGTATACAAAATTAAACTTTTACATGGGCATTAAAAAAAGCTTATGATACGAAGCACAAACTGGCAAATCGGTCGAAAAGGGTCGTATTTACGAAACTCGGTACAATATCGTTCAAGAATTAAAAGACGCAAGTCACTTTCATCTAAACAAGATCCAACTCATGGTTGTCTAAGGCCACTAAAAGTGTTTTGAAACGTGCCCGTACCTGCATACAGCGACATGGGGGCCATATCGAAGATCAATTCTGATAGTTTTAGTACCGTTTGGTACCAAACTACTAAGAAATCGTATGTGAAAACATTTTATTAAATTTGACTAACTTTCGCTGCTCAGATTTTTTTCAATCGATACATTAAAATGATCCTTACAAAGGACTGAGTCGATTGGCATCAATTTTTTTTTACCAAATTGATTAATTTTAAGGCTCTACTCACGCATGAACAAAAAAAATTTTATGCCAAAAAATTTTCTCCAAAAAGGAGCTAATGTTTCAAAAGAAACTGCACCTGTATCTCCTCTGGTTATGGGTGCCCCCGTACTGTCCCAGTTAAAAAAAAATTATCTTTATACTTAGGTCTTAGGAGGATAAAATCTTCTGCACATGGCTAGTATTCGTTAAGACTCGCCGCCGTAGCCCAAGTTCGGCTAGGAGGACATCATTATGTACAATAATAAACTCTATCAAAAAGAACGTGAACTGAATTTGATCTCCTTGCTGATTGTATGATGTGATGACGCAAAGGTCAAAAGTTAAACAGGTCACAATTTTAATTAAATTATCATGGGTCGATTCATTCTACCCATGATAATTTAATTCTATGAACCTCTGTTACAAGATCCCATTCATGCTCGCGCAATATTACTATCGTTTTTTTTTAATTTTATTTCTTCAGGAAAAGCTATCGGCTAAAAAATTTATAGTTATTTATCTAGAAGGTATTCTTATTAATATACAGCCCACGACGCAATTCAGAGATTGCTGTATGAGGTAAGTAGTTACTAAAAAACCTCCGCTAAAGTTTATAAACAAACAGAACAAACGTTGACAGAATAGGATGTTAGATAATAGACAATATTATAAATATGAAAAATTATCGTGTAGGTTTTATTTTTATTTATTTAATGAACCAACGAAACATCCGTAAATTACAAATGACAGGAAGTAAAAGTACGGTAGGCAACTAGGGACAACCGTTCTCGTGCACTAGTCATTTTAGAGTTATAAAAACAAAATTCCCAGATATTTACGTCTTTTCGACCGCCGCGCAGTCCAACCTATCCAGGAATTTTTAACCGACGAAAAACGGAGGAGATTCTCAAGTCGACGCGTATTTTTTTTTTATGTTTGACCACGCATAACTTTTTACAGAGTAGTCCGATTTTGATAATTCTTTTTTTATTGGATGGAGTATACCTCGATGTGTCATCAAACTAAATCAGACTCGAATTTTAACTAGATGTCGCCACTAGAATAATTTGAAGTCGGTTTATCGTTTTTTAAAAAACGCCAAATTATGTTTCTATTATTACTCTAAACATGAGTGCATGAGAACGATAGTCCCTGGATGCGTACTATTAAAAATAAAAGGTGTCTACATCAGGAGGAAAAAGCATATTATACGGTGGATGAGTTTCTTAATGATAAATTGTAATGCTATATTTTATTTTATTTTTATTTACTTGTGACATCAACTTATTATCATTGACATTCATTCAAATACATTAATGAAATTATAATTAATGGTATACTATTATGCTATTCATTGATTCTACCGATATTAAAAAAAAACTTGTTTAACTTTAGCTTATTCTAATTTCCTGATAATTTCTCATTTTGCATGTTAATGCTGTAAACCTGACCATGGTAGACTAGAGATACTATAGATTGACATAAGACCAATGTACACATTACCACCTAGTTACACAGCAATAAAATTCATTTATCATTATCAGGAGTGAACTAAGATAGGTTGATGATGATGATGATCGATGACCGAATCTTAAATATACTCAAATCTATAAGAGTAACCAGCCCCGTTAACCGCAAGTTACCAATCAATGATTCGATTGTCAATAATTGTGTTGTGTTGTTGTCCATGTTCTAAGGTTGTTTTAGCCAAACGAAAAAGATCGTTGTTTTTTAGCAGTCTTCGTATCTATACTAATATTATAAAGAGGAAAGATTTGATTGTTTGTTTGTATTGAATAGGCTCCGAAACTACTGGACCTATTTGAAAAATTCTTTTACCATTATTTATTTATTTATTTATTCAATAACAAAATCCACAGCTCTTAGACAAAAACTTAATGAAACTTATATTAACTAACCTACAGCCAATAAAGGATTTACATTTTATAAGTTTGTCACAAGTTGACTATCACTAAATCTGAAATATAGCTTCAAAGCAAAGTTAAACTAAATATACATAAGTCTTTGACGTAAATAAATTTTCTAAAATGACATTTTTGTTTAAGTTACAAAATACTAAGCTTAAACGTTCACATGCAGTGTTCTAACTCAGTGCATTAAGAAAACAACAAGTTTGCTAATTTTTACAACTTATTTATACTATATGATAATATCCAACTATATGTATATAACTTATTTATACCACTTATTTAACCTATGTGATATGATATTATATAAATATACATATCCTTAGCAATAGAAGCCCACATTATTCCTGATGAACAGGCTACTTTTTACCACGGGAAAATGCTTCAAAACGGGTAATAGGACAACGGGTATTAAGAATGCAGCTAGTATTTTATATTTACCTAAGTCCGGTGCGTAGTAGGGCCCAAATGACACCTCAACCTCAACAGCCTGTGTTGGTCCACTGCTGGACGCAGGCCTCCCCCTGATAAACGCCTTATTGGCTTTTATCTCATGGGGGGTAATGCCCATAATCCCCACGCTGGGCATGCGGGTTGGGGATCGCAGTTCGGTGGTAGAATGTTCTGCAGGGGGCGCTGCTGCCCGCCCCCGGTGGAGATCCCTTAGTCGCCTCTTACGACACCCGCGGGAAGAGTTGGGGTGGTGCAAATTCTAAGCCGGCACCACACAGCCAAATGGCTCATCCTATTTTAATGAATGAGGTGTCAGTCGATTCGTCACAATGGCCCGCGTGACTTAGTAAGGCTACATTCATTATTAATAAAACCAACATGACAGATGTTATTCCAAAGAAAATTCTTTGTTGTCATCGTCTTAGAGTTTGCGTGTTTGCACTGCCTCTGCCACAGACGGAGAAGGTTACGGGTTCGATTCCCTCTGCGGGCCGGTACTCATAAAGGTAGAAGCGCACTAGAGTGACGTGTTTTGCGCAACATAATCTAAGGCGGTACTCACGCATGACCAAAAAAATTTAAATGCCAAAATATTTTTCGAGCGACACAATAGTGTGTGCCAAACTTATTGTTGCCTATTTGCCGTATGTGGCAAACGCAATATTGCGCCTGTTGCTATTATTACTTTAAAATGTTTTGACTTTATATAAAACTAGCTTCTGCCCACGGCTTCGAACGCGTTATTTCTATAAATAAATAAATAAATAATGCTGGACAATTCACACAGTATTATCTAGCCCCAAGGTAAGCAGAGCTTGTGTTATGGGTACTAGATAACTGATATATTTAATACAGTACACTAAATAGATAGATATTTTTTATTATACATAGAAAACATCCAGAACGCCCTGGACAAATGTCTGCAGATCGTACAAACATTTGTCCCGAGGCGGGAATCGAACCCGCAACCTCCTGCGTCGCAGGCAGACCTTTGCCCGCTGCGCCACAGGGGTCGTCTATGGAAACGTTTTGAGGTTATTTCTATCCCATGGGAACTGATTTATGGGATAAAAATCGCCTATGTTTGATTCCAGGGTTAGACTTACCTGTATGCGAAATTTCAGCCTGATCCGTTCAGTAGTTTTAGCGTGAAGAGGTAACAAACATCCATCCATCCATACATCCAAACTTTCGCATTTATAATATTAGTGTGATTACAATTATCAAGTATTAATTTGAACTTCCTGTAACATTTGCATGCTAATCTTAACAGAACATTGAAACTAGAATATTATTAACATCTGTGTAACCTACATTGTGTTCAAGCAAATAAACTATCCTTATCTTTATGGGGGTAATGCCCATAATCCCCACGCTGGGCATGCGGGTTAGGATCGCAGTTAGGTGGTAGAATTGTTGCAAGAGGCGCTGCTGCCCGCCCCCGGTGGATATCCCTTAGTCGCCTCTTACGACACCCGCGGGAAGAGTTGGGGTGATGCAAATTCTAAGCCGGCACCACACTTCGAAAATGATAAGTTTTTACTAATTTAGTATTTTCGTTCCAGATGCTACGATAAGCGACAGGAGTACGAACCGTACCCGGTCAGTCGGCCGGACGAGCGAGACAGACGATCCACCCTCTCTGTCCTTATGAAGTTCTTTCTCTTCTGTTTCGCGATGATACTCTTCTGCGTACTTCTGTATATACCTGTGTATAATAAGGCGAATGATCAGTTGTCTAAAGGTAAGGTATTTTTTATTACTTACTAGCGTAGTACAGTGACCCGAAGTGGAATCTGGCCTCCGACACCAGAGGTCGCCTGTTGTCCCGCTCTCCCTTGCCGTTTTAGTACAGTCGACGGCACGAAGTTCTTAGACATACCCGTAGTATAAGCCCCGCAAGTTGATATTGCGATGGAACCTTGTCACAATAACAGCTGCGTGACGTCATCCGTCGCAAAAAAGTACAGATAGCAAAAAAATGTAATAAAAAGTAAATAAGCTAGGGTTATGGGATATTTGTATTTAAACCAGGCCACACGTTCCGTGACTTTGGTAGAATTTTGCAAAATATTCAAAATGTCTATTACTAGTTGCTTCGACATTAAAATGTCCTCAGTAGTGTTCGAAGCACTTATTAAGGCACAGTTTATATTTTGGATAACTAACTTGGAATATTCTTTCTCTTTTAAAAAATAATTGTCCACTTTAATTATCATTTCACGAGCACGACTGTTAATTAATTTCTTACTCATTTTAACGGGTAACAGGTAACAAAACTAAACAACAAAACTCAAAAATAACAATAAAACAGGATAACAAACACAAAAAGCTATAACAAGTACTCGATGCGCGTAAGCACGTAAGCGCGGGCTGACCTTGCGAACGGTACTGACAGTGCGACGTCGACTACGTCACCAAGATGGCCGCCAATCGTAATATCAACTTGCGGGGCTTATAACACAGGTTAGCTTCAAGTACGGCGCAAACGCCTTTCGATTATTCGGCAATTTCATGTATAAGCCGATCGCCAACATTCACTCTACATCCTCCGTTTATAACATACTAGCTTCTGCCCGCGGCTTCGCACGCGTTGTTTCTATGGAAACGTTTTGAGGTTATTTCTATCCCGTGGGAACTGATTTATGGGATAAAAGGTCGCCTATGTTTTATTCCAGGCCTAAAATTATCTGCATGCAAAATTTCAGCACGATCCGTTCAGTAGTTTTGGCGTGAAGAGGTAAAAAACATCCATCCATCCATCCATCCAAACTTTCGCATTTATAATATTAGTGTGACATATCCTAAAGTTTTTGTTATTATAGTGCGTAAGCCTCGCACTCTGGATAATTTCTAATTTCTAAGAAATCAAAGAAAAGGTGTTGATATGGATCAGTTGAGCTATCTGTAGACTGTTTGCAACAGTCGGCAGTTAGCTCAATTGTTTCAATTGTAAATACTAGTATAATTTTCTTTGTGAATAAATGTCTGAGAAATCAAATAATATCGCGAAAATTTTCGACTTCGACGGGACTTGAACCCGCGTCCACGGCTTTAATATTCGCTACAACCGAATACTGACTATCCTCAACAACTTATATTGGTCCACTGCTGGACGCAGGCCTCCTAATAAGCGCCTTAATGGCTTTTATCTGAATACTGAGTAAAACTAATATAATTTTTTTCAGCTTTAGTAGCAGGGTGGAATATCCACACGAACAGAGATACAAAACTCTACGTACTACCGAACAACGTAACCTTAATACACGAACCAACGAATATTTGCTCAAAGGACGAAAGAACTCTCAAAAACAAACTATTTCTTCTCATCGTAGTCTGTTCTGCGACAGAGAACTTCGACAGAAGAGCTGCAATCAGAAATAGCTGGGGAAACCAAACGAAATACAAAAATTTAGCGAAAATCTTCAATAGAACACGAGATAAATACAAAAATTATAATTATACGTATGATTTGTATATAGAACCGAATAATAGCAGGCAGAGACGCGCCGCTGGCATAGCGGAAATGTTGCCGGAAATAGCTAGGATGTTAAAAAAAAGTATAACAGATTCTAAGACTGATGAAGTTGAGATTGAAAAGAGATTTGAAGATGATGATGCAGGAGTCATCAAGCAATTTGATATGAACAAAGAGTTGAATGAAATTAACGATATTGCCAGCTACGATTATGAAGACACAAATGTCATGAAAATTCCCCCGAATGGCTTAGAAGACTCCCCGGATTTAGGGAAGCTTTTGAGCATGCTGAAAAATGATAAAAACTTTCCGGAAATTGTGGAAGAACCGCCTGGTAACACTGAGGTGGATTTTAAGCTGGTTTTTTTGCTGGGGCTGCCACCTTTTAAGAATGATTCTGATGTGCAGGACCGGATAGAGGAAGAGATAGATAAATTTGGAGATGTTATTCAAGAAGGTTTCACGGATTCTTATAATAATTTAACTTTGAAGTCGATAATGATGCTGAAGTGGATTAATAATAACTGCAATGAAAGTGGTAAGTTGTCTTCTAGTATCCATACTAGTAAAAAAAAATCAAAATTAAAAACTCTTTATTTCCATAAATACAATAAATGTACACTTAGAAAAGGTCAAATTATAAAACAAAACACTGACACGGAAATAAAGTGATATTTTTTGATTTCTGTCGCTTCGGTATGTAGACTAAAGTAAAGAAGCGACGAAGAAACCTTTAGCCTGTTAGTTGTTATTTTTCGAGTTGGAGCAAAACCCGTCCCAAGGTTTTTTGTCCTCTAGATAATCTGATATTTTATAGTAAGCCGTTTTGCACAGCAAGGTTTTGACAATTTGTTTGAATTTATTTACTGATAATTTTTGCAACTCACTAGGAGTTTTGTTGTAGAAGCGTATACATTGCCCTTTAAAAGATACATTAATGTTGTGTAGCCTAGTTTTGGGCACAGCGATCTTATGTTTGTTTCTGGTATTCAAATTATGTTTATCGCTATTTTTAGGGAACCGATTTATATTTTTATGAGTGTACAATAAGTTTTCATAAATATATTGACATGGTACTGTCATTATGTTTATTTCTTTGAATTTATCACGCAGGGATTCTCTGGGACCCATATTATAGATTGCACGAACAGCCCTCTTCTGCAGCACAAATACGGTGTTAATATCTGCAGCGTTCCCCCACAGCAGTATACCATATCCATACTGGTATCCATACTAGTATCCACACTAGTATCCACACTAGTATCCATTTCGCTTTATTTTTCAGTTCGCTACATCCTGAAAACCGACGACGATATGTACGTGAACGTGCCCAACCTTGTAGCCAACCTACGCAACCGTTCTAAGGACTTCGACGCTAAGGCAGTTCTGGACTCCAAGTCTAAGGAGTACATGCTGATCGGAGACCTGATCTGTGGAGCTAGACCGGTGCTGGATTCTACTAACAAATGGTAAGTCTATGGTGAATCACACTAATTTTTGTGCGAAAGTTTGGATGGATTGATGTTTGTTACCTTCACGGCAAAACTACTGAACGGATCGGGCTGAAATTCGGAATATAGGTAATTCTAATCCTGGAATCAAAATAGGCTACTTTTTATCTCATATATCCCATGGGATATAAATCAACTTAAAACGTTCCCTTCAATACAACGCGTGCGAAGCCGTGGGTATTCGTTCTGTTTTAGTGAAATCTAAATTTCGCCTTTAAATCTTTTTTGTTTGTGGTTGTAATACCACAAAGTAACTTGTGCTATATTTTTCAATGTATACTTAATCTTAATAAATTATTACTTGACACAATTCACTTCATAGTCGAAATTTTGTGTATAATTTCAAATCGCGACAACTTCTAAATTCATTTAAACTAAAGTGATTTTGAATTAAGATTTTTTTAAAGTTTTTGAGTTATAGTTTATTTCTACTAAAAAAAATCTGTGATACTGCTTGCTACCCGTGTGAAGCCGGGGACGATTATTAGTATATTTACCTCATAAATAACCTTAAGTCTTAAATAACTACGCATCTCCATGACCCAAGATCAAGGAAACGAGTATTATAAAAAAAATATGTAAATAATATATACTTTTGTAACCATCGCTGATCATGATCAATGATCATGAACACGATTTGAAGAGTGTATATAAATAACAATAATCCAACAAATTTCTTAGCATCTCCACTGTTTTTTAAGTTTTTCATAGAAAGTGGTAGTGTGGGCAGGGACTTTTAACACTTTTTGGGATCGCAGTTCATTGGTAGAATTGTTCAGCAGGAGGCGCTGCTGCCCGCCCCCGGTGGATATCCCTTAGTCGCCTCTTACGACACCCAGGGGAAGTGTTGGGGTGGTGAAATTCTAAGTCGGCACCACACAGCCTCCGACACCCACATCATCCACCTACACTATTTTATCATTGATAGATAGATAGAAAACACTTTATTATACCACACAAATACAGAAAACAATACAGAGAAAAGCTTAGAAAAAAGGAAGTATAAAGGGCGGCCTTATCGCTGAAAGCGATCTCTTCCAGGCAACCTTGGGATGGACTGGAAATTAAAGAACAAAAAAGACGGTGGCACTGAATAAATATATAGATATGTACCTATTTAAAGAAAACGAAACAAATACTTACACTACATACCTACAAAGATGAATAATAAACTAACAAAATTGACTTACATGATTCCAGGTACTCTCCTCGCTACATGTACGGTGGCCGCGTGTACCCTCGCTATCTCTCCGGTACTGGCTACGCTCTCTCCTCCGCCGCCGCGAGGCTCTTGTACACCGCTGCTCTCAACACTCCTTACTTCCATCTAGAGGACATCTACATTACCGGTATGTGACCTTGGTAGAGCTACCGGTATCATAGCGACAATGAATATATAAATAATGCTGGACAATTCACACAGCATTATAAATAAAATAAATAAAAAATAAAATAGTGCATTTTGCACCAAGGCGAGAAAGTGATCAATTCCTACCGAGTGTGTCGTTTTGGCATACGCACTATAATAACAAAAAACCTTAGAATTAAGCTACGCGACACCTCTCGTCAAACGAACTAAATGTAACTTTAGTCTTTGAACAGGATTGGATAAACTTCAATGTTTCCCCTGTAGGTGGAGCTAACGGCGCTTGAGTCCGTAGGAATTCGCAGAGATTTTCGACTCCCACGTAACTTGACCTCGTGGTGTAGTTGGTTAGCACATTCCTGTACTGAAGGAAGGATGCGGGTTCAAGTCCCGTCGAAGTCGAAATTTTTTGCGATAATATTTGATTTGTTAGAAATTACCCTTAGTGTGGGGTTACGCACTATAATAACAAAAAACTCCTTACTTCCATCTTGAGGACATCTACATTACCGGTATGTGACCTTGGTAGAGCTACCGGTACCAATAATACCGATATGATAGCGATAAGTTCCGGTATACACGGCTTACTTCTTGAACTTATTATTCTCAACCGGATCCAAACTACAGCTGTAATAATTAATTTAAGTGAATTATTGAATTTATTATGTGTCAAATATTTTTTTTTTAGTCTGAGTAATAACAAAGAAAATTTAAATCAAATAATGGAAACAAATTAGAACTAGTATTTACAATTGAAACATTTGTTTTAATTGTAAATACAAGTTCTAATATATTTCTATTATTGTGACTTAAGCCTTTATTCACAAAAAAAATTATACTAGTATTTACAATTGAGTTAACTGCAGGTTGTTGCAAACAATCTACAGGTAGCTCAACTGATCCATATCAATACCAGTCGGAAGCGTCCCCAAGACGCTGGCTGCATTTCCCCGCTGTACGGCAATGCTGATGAGCTGCGATAGATACCCACCAAATCTAGGGTCACAGAGAGGGGGCTCTAGAGTTCGCCTAGCTAGAGCTAGAAGTAATAAAAATAACCATTTTAACATATTTCCAGGTATCTGCTCACTCCGCTCCACACCCCGCCTACCCCCGCGCGACGACCCCTCCTTCTCGTACGCGTCCAGCCCTGGCGGGGCCGGCGCGCCGCCTATATGTGCCCCCCACGCGCGCGTAACGACCCACCGCGTGACGCCGCAGCGGATGGAGGAGATCTGCGACCAGCTGCTTCTAGAGGATGTTGTTGATCGGTGAGTTGTACATTCTCGTATGCGCCCACCCCCGGCGGAACGGCGCGCTGTCTATGTGCGACCCCCACGCGCGCGTAACGACCCACCGCGTGACGCCGCAATGAGATCTGCGACCAGCTGCTTCTAGAGGATGTTGTTGATCGGTGAGTTTAGGATCCCTCTTACCAAGCTAGCAAACGGGCTGCTATGAAATCATGGCGACCTCTATGGCGCAGCGGGCGAAAGTCTGCAATATACAGCGCCGGTAAAATATTCAAAATATTATTTCTCTTTTCAGATGTGAACGAATACGATTGACTCAGGTAAGGAAGGACAGGCTACGACCAAAAACCAAACCGAAAAAAACAAAACAAAAACATTGAACAATAAAAGACAATCTTGACAGTGCGTGTGATGTGCAAAAAGTTTGCGTCACTGAGATTCGAACCATGGGTTGCAAATCGATAACGAAACTGGTATCTAAATATTGGTATTAGGGAAACCGGTATTTTAAATACAGGGCTGACAAAATATCGGTATTTTAAAACAGGTTCTGAGTTAAAATCCCGATATTCAAGCACGCACTGAAAAGTTGTACAAAACTTTAGCTGTGATTTTAAACTCTTATAACTATAACATAGGGCATGTTTTAGCCTGTTGAGGCCTAGTTAGTATCAAATATGCTTTCTATAGTTACTCTACCTACTCTTTAAATCTTTCTACATGACCATAGTTCCATATAGTGCCATTTTATCAACAACTAATAAAAACCTTATTCATAATCTAATTTATCGTCTTGGACAAAAAAAAAGCTGCTATCATATAAAAGCTACCTCTTTTATGAAATGTGTCACGTTATAAAACAAAGTAACATATTGTATCTAAAAAACAGACTTTGAATGAGATTATGAACATGATATTTTCACCTTAACGTTTAACGACAACGGTTTCGGTGAAACCGGTATTTGACATTTGGTTATTTGGAAGAATGGGTAAAACTAAAATGTTTGGATATTGGGAAGTTTATAGGTAAAATAGACTAACATAAACCTGGTAACTGTTTGAAATATGTTTTATACAATAACTTTTTCTTAAATTTCAACTTTTCATACTAATTCAAAGTATAGCTTGATAGTGCGAAATACGGCCTTCTGACTGAAAAGCAATTTAATTTTTATATGTTATTTTGAGACCAGTAGATAAATTACCTTGGGAATATTCTCCTAATAGTAAAATATTAGTTTCATTTCAGTGTGTGTAATGCGAGTTTCAGTATAATGAAGTGAAAAATGCACTTTTTGAGAACAGTATTAACGAAACGGAACCGTCACGCTCGAATCAGTTACGCTGAATTGGGGTATACTCGTCGGCACTTTTGTCTTACACTCGTCAGTGAGGCATACCTATATAGCTGATCCAAAATCCGAAACCAGTAGACCCTATCGGCATTACCGTAAATACTGACGCTATGTACGCTCCGATTCCGATCAAGTGTTTGCGTAGGCATGATTTTTAGTACTGCCAAATAAGTTTTGTTGAGTTTTGGCGACGCCTAAATTGCGTCAAAAAACACTTAAATTAATTTACGGAAAAAAAATTCGCATTACACACTTCAGAAGACGAATTGTTAGCAAAGTTAGTAATTTTCCATGACATAGAACGAAAGTTAGTGTGATATTACTCCTGCCTAAGGGAAAAATGGTGATACGATGTACATATAAAAATGGCATTATTAATTCTGTTTAATTTATAGGTGTTTAATTAAAAAAAATTAAAATACGAGTATTTTAAAAAGGGCAAGGGTTTTTTTGATACCCATCCTAAATGAATTTTGATATTATGGTTTGAATTCTTTGAATAAGACTTAAATAAGTATTATTTGATAGACATTTGCTGTAAAATTTCGCGTTTACCTTTTTCTGATTCATCAAAAAAAAACTTTGAATAGCGCTTTGTCGCGCTTCCTATTTGAAATTAAAAGTAAACCATTTCAGTATTAATAAAATCCTTAACCGAGGAAAAAACTATTAACCTTGATGTAGTATTATTAGATTATACTCTGCCTTGAAAAAGGTAAAAAATTATTTAGGTAGTAGGTAAAAATTTACATAATCTATATTAAATAGAATTAATAATGTCAAAGCGTAGTTTAATTTGGTGGGACCTAAAAGTGTCCTACAGTTGTTAAATTGATCTAGATTGGATATATAAATAAATTACATTTTTGTCACAATATTTCTTTAATGAGTTTTGAGGCTAAAAAGCAGCAGTTAAAAATTATCAAGAGAGTCAGCGAAATCCGAAAGTATTATAGTTTCTAGTATAGATATTAATGATTAACTATAGAATAAAGTTAAAAAAAACTTCTATATCTAAAATGAAAGAAAAATTCATTTGATCTGCAATAATTGTGACAAAAATGTACAAATAGATATAGGCATAACATTTTTTCAAGATTTAGATAGCATAGATACTAAATTCAAATTATCCGTTTGACCATTGGTGGTAGGCGGCTAGGCGATCTCTTCAAGGCAACCTTGAATCTCATGGTAGCTAGATCTGATTTTAAATCATTAATAGATGTGTTTTTAACAAATTTGGCTATGGTATAACTTTTAGTGAACATTATGGTTAAGCTTGGCTATAAAAAATAAGTGCACTTATGTTTCCTTTCCTCTATAATTAATAATTAATATTAGTTGTTGTGAACAATTTGTATTAAAAATGTGCATGGTTTTACTGCTTTTTAACGCTAATGTTTTGATTGATACCATAATCTCTTGTGTGTTGTTTTTTTTCATGTAATTTTAACTAACATCGTGTGGTATTTAAGAAAATAATGAACTAAATGTGTGTTTTAACTTAACAGAAATTTATTTAGCTACAAAATAATTGTGCACTTGTTAACTTTTCAGTAGGTACCTACTGAATGCATTTTTCGACCACTAAAGTGCATGCTCACTTTTTTAAGCGTGCAATACACTTTAACCAACGGAACCCACGTTTTCATGACGCCTTAACTGATTTGTAATATAAAGATACCGTTTTCACACAATCAGTTTGAATTTTCATACAATCAGTTTGAATTTTCACATAATCATCTTGAATTTTCATATAATCAGCTTGAATTTTCATTTAATCAGTTTGCTATTTTTAAATCTGTTTGCACGTAAATTTAACATGTTCATATTCATTTTTCGTAACTTTCAGATAAAACACGATCTGCCTAGATTCGGCTCTCGCTTGTTGAAAATGTTAACTAATAGCGAATGCAGCTAGCAACTGTTAAATAGTAGATAGATTTTTACGAAATTATTTAAATTATAAAAGGTTTGGTGAAAAAGTTGTTTTTTCGGATCAAGTCTCTTTACATATATTTAATAGATTAATTCTCAGAACTTAAAAACAAAGTTCGAACTTGCTTAGTGAAGTTCTGTCAGAAAAATACGTAAACAATTTTATTTAAAATCATAAAACATTTGTTGGTTAAAAAGTGTTATATATATGAGATCTATGGATTGGAGAGATCAGATCTATAAAAATCAGCCAAAGCCAAGCCTTTTAATGTCTTTTGCTGCTGTAGAATATGATATTTAAAAACAGCACAAAAGACAAACCTTTAAAAGACTTATAAAGCTAATTCACACATGAGTTAAACATTACAAACGATCAAATGCGTATATAGTTAATTATTTAAGTTTTACTCTACATCAGATATTAACTTTAGATCACGTAAAATGGGCAACTTTCGGGCCTCTGCCGAGCACATTGGCACATTCGGCTCGCTTCGCTTGTCGATATTTTTCCTTCACTGTAATGTCTACTTGAATTAGACCAATCTACTCAACTCACTATCTCTCTCCTACACTTCTTATCTCATAGAGCGCGGCTATACCCATAAAAAAGACATAGTCTATTATCTCGCAGTTTTTATGTTTTTATTTTGTATTTTAAATTATTCTAAAAGACCTTTAACATTCCAAAATTTTTAAAAGATACTGTCGCACTTTTTTATGTTTTTTTATTAAATTTAAATTATTCTAAAAGACCTTTAACATTCCAATTTTTTTTTAAATTTATAGTTATAGATAATAATGGTTGTCCATACATGCTTTAAACCTATGGAAAAAAAATTAAGTACACTGAGTCATAAAAAATAAAATAAAGTAATGTGTGAATCGGCTTACAAGTGTAATTGTAAACATTTTGCTCATGATAAGTTGTGCATATTGTGCATTATTTTGTAAATTGTAGATTTTTATTTAACCATGTGATATTATCAGCTTTATGTATGTACTCTACGGAAAGTATAAATTGGCAGTACCTGCATATTTTTACAGCTTTTTTTTATGGCAGTTATTTTTTTATTAATTAGAATAAATTTAAAAAGAGTTTTGTAAATGTCTTATTATTTGATCAATTTTTTTGATATTTTATTTATTTTTGGGTGTGAAATTTTGTAGTTTTTTATTATAATTTAAAAGAACCTAGCCATCCAATTTACGCTGTCCAATTGGCATTATGAATTAATATGTGTTGTGAATCGCACTTTTTATTTGAGCGCATTTTTGAGTTTTTTTGCACATTATGCTTTACACGGTAAATTATTAGTTATATTTCGTAGTTTTAAGAGAAATACAGTGAAGTTTAGTGCCTCATTCGAATCTAGCTTTTATAGTATAACCGCTAAAGCGCATATTAAATTGTAAATACTTAGTATATTCAAAAATTGTTACATAAATATTTCATTAATTTTGTAAAAAGTTTTTTTCTACACTAGTTACAAGATTATTATCATAATTAAATAATAATTGGCATATTATTATTTTTATATCAAAAGTTGCTAATCATCATATTTTATAGATATTAAGTGTTGATGAAATGTTTTATAATATTAATGTGCCGTATTTTTTTTGGTTTTCCATTATCTTATGAATCTCAATATGAATAGTGCCATGGTACAACCTTTTATGTGTAATATAAACATGTTATTTTATATTATACAAATCAAATATAATACTACCATAATTGAATTTTTATGTACCCTATTCATTGATACATAGTACGAACAAAATTGTGCAATTTTTGTACAGTTTCATAAAAAAGTATTATACTAAAAGGGTTAAAACGGGATAAATAACGGTTCAACTCCATAGGCGAGCGTCACGCAGCGAGTCAATAGAAATTATCGTCGCGTACAGACGCCATAGAGTTGTTATAGGTTTAAGCATCGTCAGCGTTACTCTCGCCCGTTGGCTTGTACCCTTAGCCCGGTTCTGTGCCACAAAATTACCTGTTCAGCTGCGATAGTTATCAGTATTAAAATTTGGGAGTAATTTTGAACTAATGATCTTAGGTAACATTTTGTTAACTTGTCGCATATACCATACCACACAGGACAAATGCGTATTCGAATATGGGCTTGTATATAAGATGCATTTCTCCTATTCAGAATTAGAATACGCTTCCGACTGGTATTGATATGGATCAGTTGAGCTACCTGTAGACTGCAACAGTCTGCAGTTAGCTCAATTGTTTCAATTGCAAATATTACTACAATTTTCTTTGAGAATTAGAATTAGATTTTATATTGACAGTATCAGAAGAACTCACGAGCTCGACTTGAAGCTTGTGGTTCCCTATTTTGTCACAGAAAATGTATCGAAAGATAACGTCTTGAAGCCCCCTCCGGCTGATAATGTACAATACGCAAAATGAGAACAACAAGCACAATGTACAAACGGGCAGAATGTGCAATACGCTAAATGAACAGTAAGCATAATGTGAAAAAAACACATTGAGCAATACGCAAAATGTGCAACCTCAAGGTCCCCCCCCCCCCCCGCTTCGCGGGGGTGGGACGCCTACATGTCGGGTTGACTCAAGTAGGAACAAGTTAATGTCAAGATTGCACTTTTTGCGTATTGCTCAATGTGTTTTTTTCACACTATGCTTACTGTTCATTTAGCGTATTGCACATTCTGCCCGTTTGTACATTGTGCTTGTTGTTCTCATTTTGCGTATTGTACATTATCCAGCCGGAGGGTTGAAGTCCATATGTGAATGATTTTTTTTGTTCTATGCGGGAGCGGTGGTGGATGTATGTTCTTAGAGTAGCTAAGAGACTGAATGTGTTACACCCAACCAAGGAGGCGCACGTGACTTCACAATCCATCCAAATTTATTATAAAACTTTTTTAATTCCCTCACTGTCTAAACGGCCAGTGATTGTCATTGATGCTTAGCTGTGACGTAGTCGTGGGGGCCCCGCGCCCCCTACAATGTATAACCTGAGTCCTTCAATAATGGGATTGAGGAGGTAATCTCGCTTGCTGTCCCGCTCAGTTCAAATTCGAACTTGATAGATTGAGAGGTGACGTCATTACGCATCCCATTATTTTAGTACGCAGGTTAGACCTGGCGTAGTTATTTTAATTCAACCATATGGGCTGATGCTATAAAGCTTGTTTAGATCGACGCGGTATGCGCTACCCAGAATGGTTGCGGTAATTTTCGCTTGAATTTCGTGCTCGGTATCGCGCCGTGGTATTCCGTCTAGTATTTTGGTGACGGTAGGATTACCGCATACCCACTAGAAATTTACTGACGCTCTGGGTAGCAAATAGCGTAGAGGTAAACAGGTCTTATAGCTCTTAAACTTTTGCGATTTGTTAACATAATTAATGATTTTATCGGGTATTTATCGCGTACATTTTGTTATTTCCTGATTCTGAAGACGAATTGAGGGTAGTCGTGGATACTGCCGTCAATTCTCGTCTGTAACTCCGAGTACATCCAGTCGCCCCTTAACCACGATCGCTGTAACCCGCTAGAAACGTAAGGGAGATAATAACAAAGGGTACCTACGCGATAAATATCCGATAAAATCATTAATTAGGTCTTATAGCATCAGACCCTTTCTGAAAATCAGCGTAGCAATGGGCTTAGTGGAATGCTACACGTCATGCTGATTTACGGACCCTTTTTACGTATAGAAACTGTATAAATTTACCCGCTAAACTGTATAATTCGGGAGAGTAAAGATTAGGATTGGAAATGACAGCCTCTCATGCTGTCTCGCTTTTGTTATATTTGTGCAGATGACGGATGTGGACATTTTAAATCCTAATCTTTATCTACGTGACTTATAGGTACCCAGGTATTTTGTGGTTATTCTAAATTCTTTCTGTAATTATTGTTTTTTTTCTTATATAACCTCATAGTGTTTAATTTAGGTAAAATTAAATGAATTCTTCAAGCATCTTATTGGTTGGGTATCACAAATTACACTTAAAAAAACACTTGGCAGTTAACTATATGAGATTAAAAGTATTAAAAAAACCATTATTTTATCGCAGAGATTTATTCGGATTTATTGAGTACATACAATGTTAATAAAAATGAATTCCATATGAATATATTGTTTTATTTCTTAATTAATTTAATTTTAACATTGACTATCAACGGGTTGAAATTTATTCGTTTCAACGATCGATATAAGTAAAATTCGGGAGATTTTGTACTAGTTTCTTGAAAGTGGAACGCTCAAATTAGGTCCAATTAGGTCAGCCACTTCACTCAGAGTCGGACCTGTGCCGCCGGCGTTCGTGTTTTGTATGCGTATTGTCTCAGTCGCACTTCGGTCTAGGTAGGTCTTTCCATCTTTGTTGTTCATTAGGAAGGTATATTGCAAATGATTGGAAATAGCGTGTTTTTGCGTTGAGTTGTAACACAACACAGGCCGTTTGTCGCGTTAGCGCTGGGAAAACGTACCATTTAGGTATATATGAAGCAGTCGACATAGCTTTCAGAATTAGCCACCTGAAGTGGCAGTGGGCCGACCATATCTCGCGAAGACCCGATAACCACTGGGGGAAACATGTTCTTGAGCGGAAACCACGACGGCAAACGTAGTGTAGGACGCCTTCCAGAATTTTACTTACATCTATGGTTTCAATAGATTTTCTTAGAAGCTAAGTTTTTTAAAGTGTCTTATAGCTCGAGTTAACAATCGATGGATGGAGGCGACTCAGAAGGCATATTTGCGGCGTCGTATGGGAGAGCCCTTTGTCCAGCAGTGGTCGTATACAGCCTGATATAATGATAGAGTGAACAAAACGCGTGAAATATAGGTACCTACAACTCTTAGTGAGTTGCAAAAATCATCATTAAAAAAATTTAAACAAATTGTCAAAAACTTGATATGCAAAAAGGCTTGCGTAGGTAGGTATTATGAAATATCAGATTATCTAGTGGGGGATGAAAAAGCTTGGGACGGGTCTTGGTCCAACTCGAGAAATAACGACTAACAGGCTAAAGGTTTCTTCGTCGCTTCTTTACTTTAGTCTACATACATACCGAAGCGACAGAAATCAAAAACAGCACTTTATTTCCGTGTCAGTGTAGGTACCTATAATTTGACCTTTTCTAAGTGTACCCACATTTTATTGTATTTATGGAAATAAAGTGTTTTTGATTTGATTTGAGGCGAATTGAAAACCCGCTCCCTTAATCTGTAGAAAAAAATAACACGTTTCGTTACACGCAGGCTTTACACGTTTCGTTTAGTTACACCCGAAATCGCATAGATGTGTGTTGATGAACTCTCGTATCAGCAAGTTGGCGCGGTAAAGGAACGTTTCTCGCTCGAAGACGTTTAGCAAGGTTAGATCTCTTGCTAGGAAGTTGTCCGTTTTTCTATCTGGAAGAGAGAAAAGAGGAATCATGAGAAAATATATTTGATTAAAATATGTAGGAAGGTATACGTCAATAAGCTATTTATTTAGTAAATTGCACCAACGCAGTGTAGGTACACTAAAACATGGATTATGGGCCATTCCATACAAAAACAAAATGCCGATGCACGCACACTAGGTAGGTATAAGTAGAATGCACAAACTTTTGTGGAAAACGCACAAAAAAAATCCACAACACCTGATTCCAAATGAGCGAGCCATCTCATTTCGCTTTGCAACAATACATCATCATCATCAGCCTATATTAGTCCACTGCTGGACATAGGCCTCCATAATGAGCGCCATAGCGCCCTGTCTTCAGCTTGCCGCATCCAGCATCTGCCTGCAGTCTTCGATCGTCGTCCCACCACTCCTATTTTGTCGGCAATCTGACGCCGTGCAACGCAATAGGCGAGACCAGTTTAAAATTTGTACTCATAAATGTAAAAAAGAGGTTTTGCGCAAAAGTTTTTTGCTATGCCACCATCGGTCTATAACAAAATTCCGCTTCTGATAAGAGAACTGCCTACCACGATGTTTCAGAGAAAGCTTAAAACCTTACTATATGATAAATGTTACTATACAATAAAAGATTTTATAAATGACAAAAATATTGACAAATAACCAAATTAATTCCTATTTACTATTGACTATTAACCGTATTTCTTTAATTTGACACTATGTACCTTATTCATTTCTCTTTCTGTTATTTAATTTTTTTTTAGTTTTAGTTGTCTCAATGCATGTAATAGACAGATAATTGCACGCCCATAAAGGGTAAATTACATTGCAACACTATCATTTCACTGTACCATCTATTTAACATGTAATTATGCAATAAATATACTTTTACTTTTTTTACTTCACCTTTGCGGAGGGCGTCCTACACTGTGCCGAGTCGTGGTCTCCACTCAAGATCACGTTTACCCCAGCGGTGGTCGGTTCTTCGCGAGATATGGCCGGCCCACTGCCACTTCAGCTTGCTAATTTTTTGAGCTATGTCGATAATGTGGCAACAATACTGCGCAATCTAACTACGGAGCGGGCCTATCTTACGATTTAAATCTTTGAAGTGACCGCCAATTGCCAGCTGACCGAGATTCCCCACTTCCGTACCTATTTATTGTAACTATGGTTGTCCAAATGATCAGTAGGTACTTATACATATACATACCGTCAAACACCCTAAATTCGCCTACTTTTGATACAATTTCGTTTGTTTTAAACTACATAGATACAATACACTACATACATAGATAGATATTTTTTATTATAGAGGTACATAGAAAACATCCAGAACACCCTGAACAAATATCTGCAGATCGTACAAATATTTGTCCCGAGGCGGGAATCGAACCCGCAACCTCCTGCGTCGCAGGCGGACCTTCGCCCGCTGCGCCACAGAGGTCGTCAAATGCGACTTACTTGGTTGTTTACTCCAAAATGTCGACGCACGAAATGCAACTAATTCAGTAGCGCTTTTAACAAGACATTACCTTAAATCTAGTATTGAACAATGCAGTCTGTAGGGGAGTCACGTCCACCTGTGGACATATGATATACTGAGGAGGTGTTACCTTTAGGGTTTATCCAGTACCGAGGCAGTTTTTCAACGGAAGCTAGTGTGAACTCCTTGCAGATGTCGAGCCGGTCTGCGTCGGCGAGGGTCATAGTCAGGATGATCATGGCTGAGGAGGTACGGACATATGTTTAGCCTTTATTGACATAAATTACAATCAAGTAATAGAAACAAATTAAAACTAGTATTTACAATTGAAACAATTGAACTCTATTGTCTCAATTGTAAGCACTAGTTCTAATTTGTTGCAATCTGCAGGTAGCTCAACTGATCCATATCAATACCTAGGAAACAGTAACATTAACAGGATCATAGCAGCGCCCCCTGCAGAACAATTCTACCACCGAACTACGATCCCCAACCCGCATGCCCAGCGTGGGGATTATGGGCACTACCCCATGTGGTAAAAGCCAACAAGGGAGGCCTGCGTTCAGTAGGTAGTGGACTAATACAGGCTGTTGAGGAAGTGTACTCACGGTAGGTCCCATTAATCCTGTATCGGTAGACATTATCCTCCTTCAGAGGACAATGCTGGTAGAAGGTCCGGTCGGACACGAAGTTCAGGTAGGGACAGTTGATTGCGAGAACGCCCGAGTCGCCGTTTACGTTGAAGCTGTAACATATTATGTAGGTATATATATTAAATTCATTTATTCATAATAGTACATCATGGTATTAGTGTGTAACATGGGTGACTACCGCTGAGGCGCCATTCATTAACACCCGAGCCGTGGGCGACGGTCTTAAGAGAGCCGAGGACGGTAATCATCAATACACACGTGTATCATACGACTTTTTCAACACACTTATGAATAAAATAACAATACCTCTCGCCTCGCGGCCTTCGTAGTGAGCGGACGTGCTTAAGAAATTTCTCTCAATAAATATTGAATTTGTGAAGACTGCGCCCCCAAGTGTCGGACGAGATCGGAAGCCTGAGTGCTGCGCCCCTTGCCCTCTGGAGCTCCCACACATACCTGAGTGAGTGAACCTTGGCCGGACTACAAACTTGGAAAAAGAGCACCTCCGTGTGGATTCGAACCAGGTGCCGTCCGCATCTCAGTCAGCGCCTAGACCAATTAAGCTAAAGTGGCAGTGAGCGCCCGCTCAAAAACAACAAACAGTATATCTGCTCTCACAGCGCCTGCGGTTATCACAAAAGCAAGACCTTAGTACACTTTTAAAAAAGACTAGGAGCTACACACCAAATTACTTGGAACAATCTATTTACAAATACCTACTACAGAAATAGTATAAGTGTTTTACTATAACACTGTATGATGCAACATACCCCACCGCGTAATACTCCATCAGACACGACCAAATCTGGTCCAAGCATGTCAGAAAACGACGAGTATGAAGACAATAGCACTAACCGACGATTAAAAAGACGGGCGTTACGTAGCCCCGAGTTAATTAACTCATTTAAACTGGAGAGTACCCTAAATGCCTTCAAAAAAGGTATCAGTGAACACATGACCGAGTTATTCTCAGCTTTTCAGAAAAACCAAGACGAAAAGCTCTACACTTTGATATCCGATATGAATGTTATCAAGCAAGACCTTAAGGAATTTAAAACATTCAAAATACAGACGGAAAGTAAATTGGAGGCACTGGCGAACCAAAGCAAGGAGGTACTGGCAATAAATACAAAACTCTCGACGGAACTAGAAGCCAATACGTCTAAAATAAAGCAGCTGGAAAATAAAATTGAGGATCTGAATCGTCAGTCCTGCTCTTTTAAACTGGAGATTAGGAACGTCCCATCAAACATGAAAGAATCGGAACAAGATTTGCAGGTGATTATTTCTAACATAATGAAGACCCTGAACGTAGAAATACTGCCTACCGACATTCGCCAAGCAAGAAGACTTCCGGCAAAGCCGAACTTGCCTAGAACTATTCTCCTGGAATTGGCAACTATGAACGTAAAGAAAACGATCATACAGGAATATAAAAACTACAACAAGACGAACAGCAAGGGAAAATTGTCTACTTCACATATACCAAACATGGAATCGGATGGCACTTCAAAACCAGTGTACATAGGCGATCATCTTACCTCTAGAGCCAAAACTCTGTTCTACAAAGCACGCGAATTCGCCAAAGACAACAACTATGCCTTTTGCTGGACTTCCAATGGGCAGGTACAACTGCGTGAAAAGGAGGGTACTAAAAACATCTGGATCCGAGACGAAGAACATCTTATATCTATGGCACAGAAGATATGACTACAGGACATTATGTACATACATCTTACAGAAAGTAGATATCAGTTATATATGATAAACTGCTTTGTTTTAGAATTAGGAAAGTTAAATAGTATTTTATTATCATTTAAAATTAGGTTAGCCAGCCAAAAATCACATACATCCACACCTACACTACTTCCAAACAAACATACACACTCACAGATACATACACATACAGCTATTTGCACTGGGACAACATACAATACATCTAAAAAACTTAAAAGCATAAGTAAATCGAAGCCGTTACCATTACTCTATGAAATAATACCTACTACAAAAAATACGAGTGTCTTGAGTAAACACTCAAAATACATAAAATACATTTATTATGTCTAGCATTATAGAAGATATATATACTAACATAGATAATGTTACAGTTTCGGATGCATACCACACTGACGCTCAAAACTGTCCCTCGTTAGTTCCCAAATCAAATAAGCACTTGCAAATAATAACACAAAATATTCGGAGTATAGCAAAGAACTTTTACGACTACACTATTTTGACTAAAAGGGCAAAAATAAATCCAGATATAATAATCTTGACTGAATGTTGGTTAAAGAAAAACCATAATATCCCATCACTGCATGGATATGACTTTGCCTACACTTCTAATAATAACCTCCAAAATGACGGTGTAGTAATATACATAAAAAATAATATTAAATTTAATCATGTAGAGCCAACCTTTACTGAAGGCAACTGCTTACTCACATTCATAAATAACTAGCTGCGCCCCGCGGCTTCGCCCCCGTGGAAATTTATGTTTCCAACTTTCTTAATTTTTTCTTTCATAAGAACCTTCTCCTGACAATAACAAACACAACAAAGAAAGAATTAGCGAAATCGGTCCAGCCGTTCACGCGTGATGCCGTGACAACGCGAAACGGGTTTCATTTTTATATATAAGATAACTTAGTCATAATATCAATATACCGATCTCCAGCTTATAAAAACTTAGATAGATTTTTGAACGCATTAAACACACTATTGACCTCGTTGTCTAAATACAATAATATTATAATGGTAGGAGATATTAACATAAATATCGCAAATAAGTTACCTGATCGCAAAACATCTGAATACCTTGACCTCATGGCTTTCCACGGTTTACTACCATCCCATACTTTTCCAACTAGACAAGAAAACTGCCTTGATCATTGCTTCTTAAAAACAAATCTATCAGCTACAACTATTGTATTGGAAAATAGCGTAACTGACCACGACTCTGTTCTTTTGATCCTGAAAAACCACACAAATGATTCGGTGAAACAAACCCATAACAAAATAATTACGAGAATAAACTACACAGATATAACAAAGGAGTTGTATGCGACGGATTTGAGTACAATAACCGATAACACAAACTGCGATTCAGCTACAGAAGAGTTCGTCAATATTATAAAAAATATAATCAAAAGAAACACAACTTATATCAATCGACCTTTTCGACAAGCACCACTCAAGCCCTGGATAACACCCGGTCTCATACGTTGCATGAAGCATAGAGACAATCTACATACTAAACTCCGAAAATCACCAAAAAATGAAAATCTAAAAATTACATATAAAAGGTATCGAAATTTTTGCAACAAATTATTAAAAAATCTTAAACAAACTTATGAAAAAGAACAGCTTAATAAAACTGGGATGAACATGAAAAAGACATGGCAAGTAATTAATGACATCACAAACTTTAAACCAAAACCAAACTTACCACAAGATCTTATAAAAAACAAAGATCCGCTTACGACATTAAATACTGTCAATGAAACATTTGCAAAAGTCGGCCAATCCCTGGCGGAGAAAATTATACCAAATCAAACTTGTGCTGAAAAAATAGATAATAGTTCGGAAATATTAAATTCGTTTGGTTTAATCGACGTAACTGAAGAGGAAGTAAACTCTATAATAAATTCATTAGAGATAGATTGTTGTGTTGGGTGGGATGAAATATCAGCGCGTGTAATAAAAGAAAACAAAAATATACTGATAAAACCCATCACTTATTTATGCAATTTAAGCTTCTCGACAGCAGTTTTCCCGACGGTATTTAAAACGTCAATTATAATACCAATTCATAAAAACGGAGACAAAACTATTACCACCAATTATAGACCTATATCCATACTACCTGCTCTCTCCAAAATTCTAGAGAAAGCCATCAATGACCGCTTAGTAAATTACTTCGAGAAATACAATTTGCTTTCTAACAATCAACATGGATTTAGAAAAGGTAGATCAACTGCAGACGCTGTGTTGGAACTTAATAATTTTGTCATTGACTCACTTGACAAACGTAAAAAATGTCTTGCCATTTTCCTTGATCTGGCAAAGGCGTTTGACACCGTGTCCATACCACTCCTTTTAAGGAAACTTAATGATCTTGGAATACGTGGTAAACAACTAGACTTATTGAATAGCTACCTAGAAGACCGCTACCAGTGTGTTAAAATAGGAAATTATATATCTAGCAAATGTAGAGTCACTTTTGGCATCCCACAAGGAAGTATCTTGGGTCCGACGCTATTCCTTGCGTATATCAATAAAATCTGCCAAACGGAAATGTCATCTGGTAAGATAATCTCATTTGCGGATGATACAGTACTTTTGTTTCAAGATGAAGATTGGGAAAAGGTATACAAAGAGGCCCAACAGGGATTTGATATGATCAGCCGAAAACTCTACAACAACATACTTACCCTGAACTCTGAAAAAACCAAATACTTAGCTTTCTACTTGAATAAATCTAGCAAACCTAACCCTACAAACACAGCTTACCAAATTAAAGCTCATAACACACTTTGCTTATCATCAAATGTAACAAACTGTAGAGACTGCCCATCTCTCGAATGCTGCGACACTATAAAATACCTGGGTATAATTATAGACTCTAGGATGACATACGGACCACACATAAATCTTTTGAAAACCCGATTAAGAAAACTAATTGCTGTTTTCAAAAAAATCAAGCATGCGGCGACTGAATCCCATATTTTACAAATATATTACGCTCTCTGTCAGTCCATAACGACATATTGCTCTACATCGTGGGGTGGCGCTGCAAAAACTCTCTTACTACCGCTAGAGAGAGCACAAAGAGCAATTCTCAAGGTAGCATACTCAAAACCATACCGGTTCCCAACAACACAACTATATGCTGACACTCAATTACTTACAGTGAGACAACTTTGTATCCAACAAATACTATTAAAACAACACAGTATGACCTCCAACCAAAACTCACAAATAGAAAGCAAACGACGAAAAGACCGAATATATAAAATACCTAGCTGTAACACGTCGCTTGCACATAGACATCTTCCTTTCTTAGGTCCATACATGTATAATAATATCAGCAAATATATAGATATAATAGAATTAAACCACAACCAATGCAAAAATAAGATAAAATCATACTTATTAAACCTTAATTATGAAAATACAGAAAGCCTATTAAAAACAGTTAGTTAGTCACGCAGTAGACTCATACTCCACTCACTCGCACACACATAACCACACTTTTACACTCACACCTACTCACTGTACTTTTGGCTTAACTTTAATGTAGTAT
The DNA here is from genome assembly GCA_963564075.1 of Eupithecia subfuscata. Taxonomy (NCBI): domain Eukaryota; kingdom Metazoa; phylum Arthropoda; class Insecta; order Lepidoptera; family Geometridae; genus Eupithecia; species Eupithecia subfuscata. The sequence goes on along the minus strand of OY751124.1, from coordinate 8,192,926 downwards.
TAAATGTAAGTTTGTAGTAGTATTTTAAGTATAGTACAGTGTTCTTAAAGTTTTATATACATTATGTAAGTCTTATAATAGTGTAAACCTAATAACTCACCGAGGTAGAGAACCCTCGCGTCTACATCACAAGTCTTGAACTTAGTTAGAGCGAGGTGTCGAAACTAAGAAGTGAAATAGGTCTACAGTACACATTACTTTGTTCTGTTTTTTGTTGTCTATAGACCTTAGCTTGAATAAATAAATAAATAAATAAAATAAAAAAAAAAAAAAAAAAAAAAAAAAAAAAAAAAAACTCATTGCGATCGGCCACAGACTACAGGGATGAGGTTTTTTTTTTATTTTCGGCGCATAGGGTTTGCGCCTATTCTGCCACGTTCAAAATGGGGAATTTAAAGTTTTCTTTTCTTACAGAGAAAACAAATGTTATATTTGAGTGAAAGTTTTGTTTATTAAACACGTACGAGTTAAAATTATCACGTACGAGTTAAATAAGAAGTTGCATGAAATGAGCAAGCAGTAGGAACATTAATTTATTTGTTCTATTAACACGATCTTTTTTTTGAATAAAAATTTTTTTTAGATCAAAGAAAAAAATCAACACAACCAATAAAATTTAAAAAAAAATCTATAACTCACTAGTGAGTTACATCAATGAAAAAGTCACAGTTTGATTATAGGTGTCATTCTGTGCCTAAGTGCGGTGACCATAGAGCCACTTTATGAGCAAGTGTGTTGAAAAAGAACTTACTAGAACTGCGAGACGTAGCAGCGATGCTGGCCGGAGATCTGCAGGTTGTGGTCGACGCAGGTCGCGTTAAAGTATGGGGCTTCGAATCTGTGCTTGGGCACCGTGTATCTGGTGCGGACTGGCCTGAAGACGAATAATTCAAAATACAAAATACAAAATCATTTATTTGCCATTGAACTTATGTAGGTACACATTACTGACGGCCCCCGCACGAGGCAAGCCTGTGTCGTCACGACACAGGCTTGCCTCGTGCGGGGGCCGTTACTTTTGTAAACAGGCTTACCACGACACTGTCGTGGTAAGCCTGTTTACAAAAGTAACTATAACGGTAAAGATTATTTATAACCAAGTACTAAATAACTATATATAAGCGATAAGGCCGCCCATTGTACTTGTGTATTATGTAATGTTTCGTGTATTGTATTTTTGTTGGTGTACAATGGAGTATTTTGTATTGTATTGTATTGTATAACTTATACAGGGCAAACATACAAAAAGGTAATATTAAGATGAATCTAAAAAATTAGGTGATACAAAACTAAACAAATCAGAACATGAAGTCTCCAACATTTAAGTCACTCACTGATTTCTGTAGAGCGGAGTTACTGACTTGAGGGCAAGGAGGGAAAGGTAAGGGAGTAGTAGAAAAGGGAAAGCTTGGATTATATTTATTTTACTTACATAATGGAACCTATGGTGAAAAGTTCGTGATCTTTACTTTTATAAAATTATTATATCGAATTCACTGCCTAATCTAGGCGGTAGGTACGACCCGATGGGGCGCTTCACGGGGGTAAAGAAGTATAGGTACCTATAGGTACATCTACGTCTTGGGCCATGAAAGTGTCAGCCTCCACCCCACAGCCGCGATTTTGAAGCGCGTCTTGTGTCACGCGATTAGTTGCGATTTTGTAGGACGAATCCGCTGCGTTTTAGTAAGCGCGATTTCTAGAGGCCGCGCGCCAAATGCGAAATCGCAGCAGTGTGTAAGATCGTATGCGTCTTAGTACAAAATGTACTTATTATTATTTCAGCCAAACTAATCAAGTAGGTAATCAGGTTCCTTATTAAAAACATTTAAATATCCCGTACTGAGGGAGGGTTGCGGGTTGAAGTTCCATCGAAGCTTTTCTTTGAGATATTATTAAATTTCTCAGAAATTACCCTGAGTGTGAGGGCTTACGCCCTAAAATAACAAAAAAAACATAAATTAAAGTTACTAATGAATGAGTGCCCCACTGACAAAAAACCCAAATTTTGAAAATCGTAGTTATCAGTGTTGGTAGGCTAAAGCCTTCACCACACAGCTACGATTTTGAAGGGCGCCTTTTGCCTATAGTGTACACTATTTACAAGCCATTTAGTTAATCTAGTTTTGAACAGATTTCCATTAAGCTGCTTTATTTCTACTTTGGTAGCCATTAATTATGTGCTTTTATGGAACATGGTATTACCTAATTAGCTACTTGGGGACCTACCCCTAACTTATGTAGGTATAGGTACCTATACATAAGTTAAATTTATATTTAATTCTGAAGCTTTCTGATCGATTTGATATTAAAAAAAGATGGATTAAGTTTAACGAATAAAGAAATTTCTAATATATAATTATACCTGTTAGAGTAAGGCAAGGTTTTTGAAAAACTATTTATACCTACGTGCGTCTGTATCGACAGCTAATGGAACTTCGGTACCATACTAACACACATAGGTACACCCCAAAAATATGAACCTCTTTGTCGCAGTCGGGCAAATGGGTAGTTAGCTGTAGAACTACTAACATAACTTACCTAGTCCTAAGATTGCAGTTGGAATTCGCAGCCAGGTTTTTCTTGATGCAAGTATAATCATCTAGGCGACAGGGGCGCGCATTGCCGATTATCTTAGGAGAAGCTACAACAAAAAGGTCATGGTTAGAGAATCCCTACCTCTATAGGCGAGGATCCCGGCTATACGTATTCCACGCTCTTATTTTCTGTCAGGCAGTTCGACTGACAATCAAAATAATAAAGCTTACTTTTCAGGGAGTGAGATAGGCTATATTTTATCCCGGAATTCCCACGGGAACGAGAACTACGCGGTCGAAACCGCGAGCCGATCGTCTAGTATTTTATACTAGCTGCCGCCCGCGGCTTCGCACGCGTTGTTTCTATGGAAAAGTTAAAAGGTGATTTCTATCCCACGGGAACTGATTTATGGGATAAAAAGCCTATGTTTGATTCCGGGATTATAATTATTTATATAAGTACAAAATTTCAGCCCGATCCGTTCAGTAGTTTTGGCGTGCAGAGGTAACAAACATCCATCCATCCATCCAAACTTTCGCATTTATAATATTAGTGTGATTAGGTTACAGACATATCTACTCAGGCGGTTAAGGGTAAAGTCCAAAATTTTTACGCATTTGCCCATTTCAAAATGTATCTCGCAATTTTCCCAAAAACTTTATGGTAATAGAATTTTACGACTGTTGATATTCTATTGAATAGTTATTTATACGAGTCAAATTTATAAAATATAATTAATAAATATAAATCGAGTGACACGTTGTTTGTCCGCGATGGACTCCTAAACTACTTAACCGATTTTAAATTAAATTTGCACACGTGTGCAGTTTGATCCAACTTGAAAGATAGGATAGCTTATACAGGGAAGGTTTAAAAGGTGAGAGCGGTACGAAGTTCGCCGAGTCAGCTAGTATTTTATAAATTTGACTTCTATTTTTTACCAAGGGGATCCCGTGAGAACTGAGATCTAGGCAAGCTAATTTGACAAGCAAACACCATTCTGAATGAATACCTACCTATAGGAGGTAGGTAGTAGCTAAGTACAATTTCCCCCAAATCTTTACCAGTCCTTTGTCGAATCTCATTATTTTATTATTTTTTTTATTTATGAAGGTTTTGAGCGGAAATGTTACAAAATATTTTTTATCTTATTATTTTGCAATAGATTTGCGCAAAGTAACGCCTGAATCTATTATTGTAGTTTTATGATTTCATTGTTCTGTAGGTAAATTATTTTGGTCTGTCTGTGTACCTAAGTATACAGTCCGGTTTTCTCAATACAGGCTCAGCCTAGTGAGGAAACCAACGAAAATCACATTATAAAATAATTCAGCAAACTACAAACTGTACAAATTTTAATGTGGGTATTTTAAGTTAAGTTTAGTTTGTTTGTTACTTTAGAGGTACCTACCTAGTATAAATTAAGTGAAACTTTTTTGTATTTGCTTCAAAAACATTTACTTTTTTTAATACCCGACTCTGCTGTGGTATCGTAGCTCCCAAACGGATGAACCGATTTTCGTTTAGTTTTTTTGTGTCATAGATAATTTTCGAGTGTTCCTAGCCATGTTTCATGAAAATCTGTGCAGCCGATAAAGGTCGACGGGTTTTTAAATTTTTTAACTTTGTCTTGTTTTCGTTTAGTATCTACATTAGGTAGGTATAGGATTTCTATGTTATATTTTTCCTAAGAAATTTGTTTTTCTTACCAGCATAGCAAATTGAAGCACAGGCCACGAAAATCGCTAGTTTCAGCATCTCGACGTCTTTACCTTCAGCAGACGATCACATAACTAACATGAAATCGAACAATAGGAGCATTCTGAAGGATTATTAATTTCGTTTGTTCAGGTGAAAATCAACGCTTTTGTTGTAGATTTAATACTTACTTGTTATTCATTTCATGGAAAATGAGATTGTTTTACAAGTCCATGTTTTGTTTTTGATCGCAGAAGCGCACGAAACGGTCCATATGATTTTATTTATGATGGCCAATTTCAACAGTTATCTACAAAAGAAATAAAGAAAGAAATAAAACTTAGGCATAAACTTACCCCAATAGAGATAAGAAAAACAATGGTAGTCCTTCCCGTTGCTGATTGGATTATCCAGTGTACAATAAGTCCGCCAACTTACCTACATAGTTCTAAGCATTGCACGAGCATTCGTTTGAAGAGAGCATAAGCATAAAATAATATTATTATATTGTAAGTACAAAATTTTATGTTACTGTGAGTAATTAATAATTTCATAAAGTTCGATAATTTATAAATATTACGGTGTCTGTACTGTTTACACTGTGACTTAGATTTTTGGATTGGGTAGAACGGAGCATATGTTTTGGGTTGAACGGGGAAAAATAATATTGGGTAGAAAAATTGTGGGTTGAAAAGGGGAAGCACTCAACGATGTCAATTTTCTACTGACGCACTATGCTTAAGTTATATTACTTATACATAAATAAATGATCCTGGACAATCCACACAGAATCAACCAGTACCAAGCTAAGCAGAGCTTGTGTTATTGGTAGGTGCTAGATGAGTGATATGCATACCTAATATAATACATTACATAGATAGATATTTTTTATTGTACATAGAAACGACCAGAACATTCGGAACAAATATTTGTAGATCGTACAAACATTTGTCTCGAGGCGGGAATCGAACCCGCAATCTCTTGCGTCGCAGGCGGACCTTCGCCCGCCGCGCCACATCGGTCGTCGAAAAATTTATAATAGGGGAGAGCAGGTAGCATTGATACAGCAGGAGCTTTCAGCAGCCATATCTTCAAAACTAAGCACGTCAAACCGTCCGTATTTGTATGCGTCAACCCCGCCTATACATGTAGGCTAACTTAGGGATAGCGGGGTAATGCGCGCGCCAGCTTCGTTAGGACAAGTTCGCTAGACAAGTAATATGTTTATGCTCCTTGCTAGTAAATTTAGAGGAAAACTTACTACTACAAAACCCATGACAATGTGAATGCAAATGGTTTTGTAGTAGTGAGCGGTTTCACCCGCGTAGTTCCCGTTCCCATGGGAATTCCGGGATAAAATATGGCCTATGTCACTCCCTGAAAAGTAAGCTTCCTAACGGTGAAAGAATTGTTCAAATCGGTCCAGTAGTTTCGGAGCCTATTCAATACAAACAAACAAACAATCAAATCTTTCCTCTTGATAATATTAGTTTAGATTAAGTATATTATTATTAAGTATAGATAATAATTTGATTATGTTGAAAAAACTAGAAGCCGACTTTGGATCTCTTAATTTTACACTCTATTGTTAGGTAAATAATAACCATCAAACATAACTGGGTAAAATTGTATATCAGCCTGGCAACACAGTGGGTGACGCACGATTAGCCAGGCAACTCTCGGCTACCGGACTCATTCTATCGCCGACAGCCGTCCTGAGCAGACTTGGTATTTTTGACCTACAACTGAATAGTTGTTGCCCAGCCTTTGCTTGCAAAACGAGTCTGTACCAGTTTGGGACCGAACGGAGGTGGAGTCGGTTGAGGCATGCTGTTTTTGTATATACCGCCCAACAACTTCAGAAGAGGGATTCCGATAGCAAGGTACGTAAAGTGAAGATTTCTTATAATTATTCGTAATTACTGCTCTTTATCTTGTTATCACCCTGCCCACAAGGTGTTGAGGGTTGACTTGTTAACACGTAATCGGGGTACATAACTCCGATAGTGTTAACAGATTGATTTAGAAGTGCGGGTTTGTGCAGGCATTCGGCCAGGGCATGCCGTCCCTGGTAATGTCGTCACGTACTTAGTGATTTTACTAGATACCTACCTGCATTTTTGGTTAGTTTGAAAGCCTGTTTGTTAGCACGTGGTCAGGGTATCTACTCCCTGACAGTGTTGGCGGAATGATTTGCAAGTGATCGGTATTTGTGTAGGCATTTGGCCAGGGTACTCCCTGGTAACGCCGGTACGTGCCTGGTTAATTCTGATTAATATACTAATGACAATATGTTAAAGTACACTAAATAGCGATTGCTCGATAACATGTAGCGGGTTCACCGTTAAGTAAGTAGGTAGGTACCTACCGAATCTGTGATCGTGGCCGCGTTTGGCCAAGATACATAGGTACCCGCCTAGTCGCCTACTCTATGATAGCTTGAACGCGGGCTCAGCAATTTAACTGGCTGGATTTCCTTTTCAACGTGTTTTTTGTAACCCCAAGAGAAATTTATAAACTTTTGTTTGGATTCTGGTTATCAGTGATCCATGATCGCATTAACTTGTCAGATGAAATGGAAATATGCCTTGAAGAACATTGATGCTTGATAATTTTTAACAGCGAATGATGGAAGCAGTTAGCGTGACCACCACCGTAGCAGAGAACACCGTCGCCATAAGGCGCCAAAGCGCCGTAGCAATCGACGGAGCCGCGACGAACACAGCCAGCCAGGTACCATAGATGCTGACGTAATGTGATCGTGATGGCTGTGCTGAGAAGCGTCCAGCGAACGATGGACGATGCAACGAGAAGCGAGGTAAGTCGTGTAATTCTACTCGAAATCCTTCACGCAACCGTTGATATAGTAGGAAGAATCGAAGCGCCAAAGCAGGCGTACCTAGAACAGCACGTCGCAGCGAGAGGCTAGTTGCGCCTCACATTCGAAGCCGTTGTCGTAATCGGCACTATAGTGAACTTCGTGAATCGAATCGGAATGTATTTGAAGGTGTACTTTATTAGTACCTAGATATAGATATTATGTACCTATGTCAAAATCCGTTGATAGGCTTTGATCCATGCCATGCCTCACTTCTTCAATGGACTACAAAATATTTAGATTTTACCCTAACCAAATCTGGTGGGCCTCACCGAATCGTGATACCAAAGAATACCAACCCATTTATTAAATTTTGATTAGCTCCGTTATGTACTAACCGATGTAGATAGGTGTACGATGATGAAGATTTCATGGCTTTATGTAGGTATGGGATAGAATAAAGACCTCGATATTTACTGCTAGTGACCTGACCACCTTATAAATTACCCAACCTTCGGAACGAATACATTCTACAGGTACCTACGCAATATCTACGCTCAGAATAACTACAGTAGGTACCTAGCATAATAAGGAATAGGGACAAATTTGATATATCTACGTAGGCACTAATTCTAAGTTAAGCATGAAATGAAATCATGGAGCTGTAATATTTTTTTTTTAGTTTTACGATCCGTTTCCGAGTCGTAGTACCACAGAAACATATCTAGATATATTTCTGTGCGTAGTACCTATGTTGCATAGGTATGCATCAGAGTGCACTTGAACCGATCAAGATAGCGACGAGTTTCAGGTTGAGTTGTCGGTGAAAATGCTAATCACAAACAAAGCAGTTTACTTAAAATATTTGCTACTTCACTTGATAATAACGAACGTTTGGCTACTTACGCTAAGAACTTTGTAGTCTAAACGGATAGGTGCCATGCCAACGTCATATTATATCCATGCTCAGTTTGCAAACCCATGAACACAACTAGCTACCTATCTCTCTCTAGACCTACCTACCTACATACCAATGCACGAATGCACCTTTGATTGCAGCGTATTCATGAAATATTTGCTAGAGAAAATATAATATTTAAATAAACTCGATCATAGTCTTGAAACAATGCTCACCTACCTAATTATAGATTTGTAGATGACCAAAACCTCGATAAGTAGTTCCAAGATTTATAGGTATTTTTGGTGGCAAAAGATCATTCACTTTCTATTTTTCTGTTAATAAAACCATGACACGAAGCCGTGCTCGCGGTGGTTTCCAAAATAGGACTTTTGTGAGAACATGCGGGTTCGATTCCCGCGGCGCGGCAGGTATTTGTTCGATTTCCGGATGGTTGTTCGGGGCCTGAGGCATGACAAGCATTAAGTACTTTAATTTATATGTAAAATAATAATGAGCCTTTGTAGGAATTCCGATTTAAACTACGTAGAAAGCGTAGGAAGGTACCTACCTATAAAAACAAAACACAAATTCTAGTGTTTTTTTTTATGGTTTAAGTCATTTCTTTGATCATCCAAACTATTATTTATTGCAATGGACGACTGGAAGGCAAAACCTAAGATAAGTCTTCGCAATCTACTAATTTTTTTTGAACAAGGAATAAAAACTAAGAATTGAAACAAAAACAATTTATGGCAGCTCCTTAATCTAACACTTTTGATGCCCGCGACTCACATGCAACCTTAACCAAACATTTTGTCATTCAGGTGGCAAACTTCTTACGTGTAAATAATGCATATAAATGAAGCAATAAAATATCGAATAGAAATCATTGAGGGTAGCGAAAAGAAATGTGAAGTAAACATGTAGGATTAGAGGAGTAGAGAGTATGAACAGGATGTAAGAGTACGAACGCTAAGCAAGTATGAACGGGAGAACCACACTTTTCATAAAAGTCAACAGTGTGTGAATGTGTAAATATATAATGTAGTGTAGATGATATAAAATGAACAATAAATAATATACTTAAATCAAACGCTTAAACTAAATATTGTGGGAAGATTCCCACGTAGGTCTTTAAACTAACATTTTCATGGCCCGAGACGCAGACGAGCCTCTCGACTCGACCCTCGTGTAGTGGCGGCGGCGGGGCGCGCCCCTGCGGGTCGCACCGCCGAAGCTGGGCAGCGAATGCGTTAATACGCAGAGTATCAATTACATACATATTTATGCCTGATTATGCTTTGAGTACGAGTAGGTTTTCGGTAGGTAAATTATTTAGTACGATATTATTATACTGTTACACCCTACGTGTTAATTAGAGTTTAAACGGTGAAAACGATATAAGTACTCGTAAGTTGTTTAGGTCCATAATAAACAAAATAGAATAAAATAGAATGGAATCGAATGGAATCGAACATAATCGAATAAAATCGAGTAGGATCGAATAGGATAATAGAAAAGGTATTTATATTTACTAACAGACGCAATTGAAACACGGGTCGTCAGTGACCGTGATCAGAGAATTAGTTACTGCTGGCATAATAAAATAAATTGAGTTTCCAAAGTAAACTACTTACGACTTTTCAAATGAATTTAGGACTGTAGTAGGTTCAATTAAAAATAAACAGAGTTAATACCATACTCAAATAAATAAAATTAAAGGTAAAATACACACCTAGGTTTACAACACCTATAAAATGTAATATACTAGAAGACGATTTTTCTAATTTACTAGTGACGACGACTTTTCTCATTTACTTGTGTAAAGGTTCTCCTACCTGCAGCCAAATCGCGCTCTTTGGATAGTTGTGTTGGTTTAAGGAATCTTGACCAGTGTTTGAGCGGGAAGGGAAATTGAAGGCAAACTAGGCTATCCTCGATTGGTTGATATGTCGTTATGGAGCGGCGGTGAATAATTATGCTTTTATACTAAAGTATCTTCAAATAGGTCGAACGGGACTTTCTAGTCCTTTTTTTTAGATAACTTGAAGTCGTGCAATGTCTTACAAAAATAATTTTAGTAACAATTTACTAGACTTAGGCCTATCAAATTCTATTTTTGGGTCTATTTGAACTCCCTAATCCAATATAGGGTAGTTAATGTAAATTTAAACAATGATGTTGAAAGTTGTAGCTGTAGGTACATTGACAATGAAAATCATTATTATTGCTGCACTGATCATGATATTCTATTGGATATTATACGTAAACGTTTTGCTAATAGTTTAGCAGAAGATAACAATGACATCTTATTGACACACAATTTAATAGTCAGGTATGCAATGCATTTCATGATAATAAACTTAATAATGCTGTCCACGTTTAATTCGAACTTAGTCCGCTGGTTGTTAACTGTGGACATGCGGGGCACAATGATGCGCCACCCAAAGAGTCTCAGTTAACAGTCAGAGTGAAAAAAACGATAAGTTATTTTTAAGTCAGGTGAAATTAATATAATTGACTAACAGCTTGTTAACTGTGGGCATGCACAACGATGTGCCGCCCAACGAGAAGCAGTTAATAGACTCAGTGAAAAAGGGAACAATTTGGTTATTTTACGCGTGAAATAATTTTAACGTAGGGTAACCAAATGATATTACATGATGGGTTGTTAATTGTGGGCATGCCAGGCACAATGATGTGCCGCCCAATGAAAAGCAATTAACAGTCTGGGTATTATAAATAATAAAAAGCAATTGGGTTATGTTGCGCGTGAGTTATTTCTAGCGTAAGATTAACCAAATGGCATGACAGATTGTTAATTGTGGGCATGCCGCCCAGCGAGAAGCAGTTAACAGCCTGAGTGATGATCTACTTATTGTGGGCATGTTTCGCTCAGTGAAAAGCAATAAGTTGATGAAAATAGTAATTCTCACTAATAGTTTTACTATAAGCAAATGAAGTGATAAGCTTTGCAACCAAAGCTAAGAAATGAGAAGGAATGCAGTGACGAACTTAACAACCAAAGCCTAACGTGGGAGCTACACATCGACAGACTCTGCGAGAGAGTGGGAAGGGCTTGCTTCGCTTTATGGCGTTTATCGGCTACTCTTGAAGAAGGGATGACCAGAAGCTGTTACTTTGCATCCGTTCACTCGCTCCTTCAATATGGCGTGGAGCTGTGGGGCAGAGCTGCTGACTGGGAGCGAGCGTTTAGGATGCAGAAGAGAGCTGTTCGAGCGATCGTGAGACAATTAAATCCAAGACTTATTTTTGTTATTATTATATATTGTTATTATTTGACGGGCTCATTAGAGAGAGATATTATTAGAAATATTTCGAATCTAATAAATAAATAAATGGTTGCCGTACCTAAATGTGAACAAAAGGGATTCTAAGCTTTGTTAGCTGGATCGTGCTCTTTGATTTAAATCTCTTTGGCATACGTTTGTAAGAATATGGTCTTTTATTCGTTACCTTTTGTTTTTTTTTTGATGAAATATATTTTGTCCGCAAGGATAGATAAAGTTCAAATTGAAAAATCAATGATTGTTTGGAAAATAAATTAATGTTTACTTATATGTTAATATTTATAAGCAACGAAGGCACTCGTTGACGGTCGGACGGCCGAGCTGTTAGGTAAATAATAACCATCAAACATAACTGGGTAAAATTGTATATCAGCCTGGCAACACAGTGGGTGACGCACGATTAGCCAGGCAACTCTCGGCTACCGGACTCATTCTATCGCCGACAGCCGTCCTGAGCAGACTTGGTATTTTTGACCTACAACTGAATAGTTGTTGCCCAGCCTTTGCTTGCAAAACGAGTCTGTACCAGTTTGGGACCGAACGGAGGTGGAGTCGGTTGAGGCATGCTGTTTTTGTATATACCGCCCAACACTATAGTAGCGAATCTATAGTAGCGAAGAATATTTAAAATCAGTTCATAATTGACGGAGAAATCCACGAACATACATAGACAAGGTCCGTCAAGTGCGAGTGTAACCACCCCTCTTGAGGTAGCCCCCCCCCCCCCCCCCCCTTGAACATTATTCCCGACGTTTTTGACCATTTTTCAAAAAGTGTTTGTTTTAGAAACTTCTGTATATTTTTCCTGTCAAATATATATTCATATCCACAAAAGCTCCCTACACTTTGTATGGATCGCTCTGGAATCTTCGGAGCACAGAAATCTGAATAACAAGGCACTAGAAATCGTAAGCGCGCGTGACCTTGTCGCCGCTCAGGTGACTCTCACGCCACCAGTGCGTTCGTTGCTGTTCAGTTGCTCTCGAAACGTGCGTGTGTAAAAATGGTGTGTTGCAGCATTTCCCATTGCGGAAATTCTTCCACAAGTTGTAATTATATTAATAAAGGAATAACTTTTCATCGGTAAGTATTGTTTTTTCTAAATAATGCCTTTTTTCCTTAAAATTATAGAATCTTTAAAAGTAATACGAACGTCACAGTCGACCGTTCTTATTATCACGTTTAACTATACATTGCCTCTTATTTTTGTCAACATCGGGCAGGTACCTCATTATAAAAAGCAATGTACTGCACAGTGAACGATAACGTTGCGCGCTCGATTTCCTATCGTGGTACGGCCGCAGAACTCGGTCGCGAGCTAGTGTTCTGACACGGTAATATTATCCTTAACCCTATAAAGCTAACGTTCGTAAAATTTGCACACATCGAATGAATATCGTCTCATCCCTTTTTAACAGTTATAACTATGGTATTGCGGTTTCGAGCCAACTTAGTGACCGTTAGACTGCGTTTAGTGGTGGTCGCGTCTAGCAGGTAAGTTGCTTAGTTTTGGAGATACCTAATTTGTGTTCGTAATTTTTACGAATGGTTAGCTTATGTGTAACTTTTATGGTACTTAGTAAACATTTAGGTTTGCTTTTTTAGTTTCTCCGTTTATGGTGAGGGATGGCTGGGAGGTCGAACATCACTGATGACGATATTCTTCGTGCGTTAGATGAAAAGGATGCTGTTAACTCCAATCACGTATATTCTGACAGTGAGAACGAAGTTGGATTGCTCCTTGAATAGGTTGAAAGTCATTTTCACGACGAACCCTCGGACGGTGAAGAAACACAGCTTATTCCACCTGAAAACGTTGAAGAGGAGAGAGATACCTATGTCACCACCAGAAAATCCTTCGCTAGGTGAGTCACCAATAAACTTATCATCAGCCTCCACCAGTTTTATCACTTTGCCTCAGGCGAATATTTGAGGCAAAAATCGTCACGTCTGGGCCACTTGTCAATGGAATACTTCTCAAAGGAACTGCTAGAGGACCAGCTCGTTCTGTGAGAAACATAATAGACCCTAAAAAGTAAAGAAGAAAGTAGAGGAAAGATAAGTGAAGTGTTGGACTTGAAACCGGAAGGAAGTTCCGAAGGTCAAGGTCAAATTCCTTTGCCATCAGGTTCCGGAGATCGTCCCCTACCTGAAAATGCCTCGACAAAGAAAAGGAAGAGTTGCGGTGTGTGCTTCTATAAAAAAAAGCAAATGTCAGTGAAAAACAGCCACATTTGCGAAGATCCCATTTGTGGTGAATATTCGATTGGTATTTGCCCAATTCGCATTTACAAACTGTGAATGGTTTAGTGTAAAACATTAAATCAAATGTTTTTTTTTTCTATAAATGTTTAAAAATAACTATAATTTTTTGACGATTTTTTCTTAATTCGTAGTTTATAAGTAAGAGTGTGATTTTGATCTCGAAAATCTAGTGCCATATGTTATTTGTGTTAATAGTACTTAAATGGTAATATATATCGATTTTTATGAAAAGGACCTTTCATTTATATCCTATATTTCTTGAAAATACAATGAACCAACAAAAAAATATGATATATTTTACTATATCCTTCATTTTATAATGATCGTAAAAATTACGAATGGTTAGCTTAACAAGGTAGTTTACGAACGTTAGCTATGTAGGGTTAATATTACCTTGGTTGTGATTTGTAAAACAACTTTGCATAATTTAACATAGTATTTTAGGAATACGATGTTATATTAAAATTGTTTATTTATGATTTATTATCATAATAACTAACTATCTATAAAGCTCGATTACCACTGACTGACTGACTGACATAATTGTTCTCCTTGATGGTGGAGGGGGAGGTATGTTTTTTTTACAGAATCATGTAGGGGGTGTCCGGATGACCTAGGAAAAATTCCGACTTTTTGAGATTTGCCCCCCGGAACCACCGCCCCCCAGGGGGGCGCCAAGCAGAGTCACACTGATGAAAAATTTTTAGGGGGTTGTATAGAGGGGGTCATATGATTTCGATTCCAAAAAAATTTTACCCCCCCGTTCCTCCCAAGACCCCCCTTTTTGAGAGTGCTACCGGATGCCTTACATTGCAAACGCTGGCTGAACCCTACGAGATAGATCAGAATAATGTACTACAGTATTTTACAACTTAAAAAGGTCTACAAAAAAAGTCTACGATAGTATATGTCTATCTCTTAGGGATAACCCACAATAACCATTTTTTATCCTTTACTTTTTACGATAAATAATGGCTTATTTACGAGGCGATTTTAAGCAGTACAGCATTAATCCTTATCCAATTAAGTAACTTAGATACATTGTGCATTTAATATAGATTAATATTGCCCTTTACAGCATGTAATTTGAATGAATATTTTCGAAGATATTACAGATTTAAAATGACAGGGACATAGCGATTGCGGTATCGGCCGGAGTACCAATTCTGCAGTAGGTATATTTAGTATAAGCATTGCACCCGTGCGAAGCCGGGGCGGGTCGCTAGTTAATAATAAATGAATATTGAAGTACAAACTATATTTTTATTTTATTAGTACAATGCCCTAGTCATAGAATAGGTACGTGACCTGATATTTCGTGCCCAGCACTAGGGTAGATTACATTAAAATGACGTCATAACGACAACAAATGCAAACTTGTCACTAATGTGTGAGTAAGCGAACGTATGCAACTACGCATAAGGCTTAATTTGGTTTGCACTGCATTTTTGGATGGGCGTAGCCGTAATTCCGTAGTTATTGTCTGTGTATGTAGTGGTAAGGTAGTAGAGGGGGCGAGCCGGCGACACGCATTCCCGATAGATCGGATGGTACTCAGCATTTCTAGTGCCTTGTTATTAAGATTTCTGTGCTTCGGAGATAAGGGGGGAGAATGGGTATTATTTCGTTTTTTTTCAAAATATTTCAAAAAGTATGAAACCTACAGAAATTTGAAAAACGATTTTGAAATATACAAACTGATACGTTTCATTTGATACCCCTCATGACCCTGTAGGTATCTTTTAAAATTTCAACATCATTTGTATGGAAAATGTTCATCTTCATTCCTTTTATTTCATTATTTTTTTCTAAAAATCGGTACAGGCGCACGAATTATATAATTATTTTAAATTTCAAGTTGATCGCTGCGGTAGTTGCTGAGTTCTTAAGAAGGGAAAAAAGGACAGACAAAACGAGACCATAACGGTTTCGAAACTCACACATTTATTCACAAAGAAAATTATACTAGTATTTACAATTGAAACAATTGAGCTAACTGCCGACTGTTGCAAACAGTCTACAGGTAGCTCAACTGATCCATATCAATGTCGTGGCCATATCCTAGAATTGATCACTTCATGATGTGACCGACCATTTCATGAAATGGTAGAATTTCATGAAATGGAAAATACGCGCTGGCCACATCATGATGTAGTCAGGCCAGATCAATGAATAATCAGCGTTTAACGATATGAAAAGCTAAACGCACGGCTACTTCATGATAAAGTCAAACAATATCATAAAATAGTTACATTATCCACCGTTAGAGGCGCTGATATTGTTTTGTTTTGATTATTGTTTTGATTGAAATTCTACCATTTCTTGAAATGGTCGGTTACATCATGAAGTGATCAATTCTAGGATATGGCCACGACATCAACACCAGTCGGAAGCGTCCCCAAGACGCTGGCTGCATTGCTTGTTTGTTGTTTCGAAATTGTTTCGAAACCGATCTTCGAAACCCTAAAAGAAACATACATTACAACCGTGTTGGACAGTAAAGGTTCTCGAGTGGCGACCGCGATGCAATGCGAAACCACAATACATAAATATACAGTAATCCGACTCCATACTAGACCGCCCGAATCGACGCACGCACATATAGGCGTCATTTACACGGCCGCTAAGGTAGTCTCGGCATGCACATCTATCCAGTGTCACGCCGCGCGCCGCCGAGACTGGTCGCTGCGCTGAACGAGTTTGTTGTGCCGCGACCCCCGCGCTGTCCGCTCCCGTTTCGGTACCTCAACGTTGCAAGTGCGCGAAATAATGAATTACTTAAATAATGGCGGCATCACGACCACGAGTATACTGCAGTGTTTACGGGTGCCTAAACTCAACGTTCGTTAAACCAACACTGTCATTTTTTCGACTTCCTGCTAATGCTGAAAGGTAAAATAAATATAGTCTTTACCACGTTTTAGGGTTCCGTACCTGAAGTATAAGTAATGCCAATGTTACTAACAAATATTTACGTAGTACCTCCATATTATTTTTTCTGAAATTCACTTATTTTTTCCTACCTACTTATTTTGCGGTCTAAATGTATTCTACATCTATATCTTATATCGTCGGCTTATTGCAAGAAGTCATTAACCGACAAATCCAAAAGTTTGGCAAATGCAGTTTAAAGTTTTTATAACTTTAAGAGCCCATATCATCAAAACTACGACAGTTATCAATATAATTTAAACGCCAATATATAGAGATATGTAATTATTTTATAATTAACTGAAATCAGTACAAATTCAATCATTGCAATTTTTTTAAAAGCTAAAAATGCAAAGATAATGACTTCTTGCGATAAAAAGTTTTGACTAAACTGGAGTTAAGTATTTCTGCAACGAAGTTATTAGTGGCCCCTTTCGAGTATTAAAAGACAAAATAATCATAAAATAACATCTTTTATCACTAAAAGCTAAACAAATTACCTTGTTTGTCCAAAAGCACTTAATAAAATAACTAAAATTAGTAATAATGGCACATGAATCAGTCAAAAACACGTTCTAAGCTTTTAGAAAATAATTCTGCTAGCCAGCAAAGAGTTATAAACACATAAATAGGTTGGAAACGATTAAGTAACCTATTATTTAGATTAGAAAATATTAAGTAACAGACTGAGCTTTACCTGAAAACCTTCTTATCCTATCTACCCTCCTCATAACGCTCGACCTGGCCGCGGACCCGGTCCCAGGGCGTGAGGACGCGTACGCCAAGGCACTCGAGTCCGTGGACGTCGGACCTCTCCAGACGCCTGCAGAAGTGGAATCCGAGGCCTCAGCGCTGATGGCGCGCATCATCGAGGCTAAGGCGGCCGCTTCCGTACCCATCACCAGGCGCCAAGGCCAGCGCAACGACCTCCCCCAACACCTTAAGTGGGTAATAGAGAGAAAACGCGAACTCCAGCGCGAGTGGGCACGCTCCCGCTGCCCGCGACTGAAGACGCGACTCAACCCGATATCTCCCGAGCTCTCGGCCGCAGTACAGGTTTGGCGTGAGACCTGGGACCGAATCATCGACCGGGCCTCCGAACAGGACAATAACCAGTACGCGCTGAATAGGGCGCTCACGCGGTAGCCGGCAACAACTTACCCGCTGCTGGACCGAGATGAAGTCCAGCGCTTTGCTCCCGCCGACCGTGCCGAAATTCTCGCCTAGACGGGAAGTACTTCATCTCCCCTGCCGAGGTGCGGAAGGCCGTCCTCCGTCTACCCAGACGGAAGGCGCCAGGCTATGACGGAGTCCCCAACAGTTGCCTCGCCCGGCTCTGGCGCCGGAAGACCGGGCGGGTCATCGTGCTACCCAAGCCCGGCAAGGATCACCGCCTCCCGGCCAACTACCGCCCCATTACTCTACTACTAATAGTGGGCAAGCTCCTGAAACGCCTGCTCCTGGGGCGCCTGGCTCCAACTATCGAGCCGCGCCTGAAGCAATTCGGCTTCAGGAGTGGCCACTCTACCACGCTGCAGCTCACCAGGTTGCTGCACCACCTTGCAGTCGAGCACAACGCCAGGCGCTGCACCGTCCGGGTCTTTCTGGACGTAAAAACGGCCTTTGACCGTATTGGGCACCCCGGCGTTTTGTACAAGCTCCTGCAAACCCCAACTCCACCAGCTCCCATCAGGATTGTGGCATCCTTTCTCGACAACCGGCGGTTCTTCGTCGCAGTTGAAGGTGCCACATCCTCCACTCGATCCATCTCTGCTAGTGTACCGCAGGGTAGCAGCCTGTCGCCAGCGTTATACGCGTTCTATTCCGACGACATCCCCACCCTGGAGGGCCACCTACGCCCCGGGGAGAGGGATGTGTCGCTAGCGCTGTTCGCGGACGACAGCGCCTTCTTTGCGTCTTCCACCAGCCCCACCATTGCAACCCGCAGGATGCAGCGGCTGCTGAACATCCTGCCGCCTTGGCTGGACAAATGGCGCATGGCCGTCAATGTGGGAAAGACGGCCGCGCTGTTTGTTTCCCGCCGCATCGGCCACCCACCGCAGCTGACACTTCGGGGCCAGAACGTGGCATGGAGCCCGTACATCCGGTACCTCGGCTTCGGGATCGACAGGTCGTTGAGGATGCAGCCGAAGGTTGACAGCGCACTGCAACAAGCGCGCGTCGCCCGACCGTTGTCCGACACGTCCTAGGATCTCGCCTGCCTCTGAGGACCAAAGTGTGGGTCTACAAAGGCTAAGTCCGATCCCGACTCACATATGCAGCGCCGGCCTGGTACTCACTAGTCTCCCAGACGAATAGGGACCGGCTCCAGGGGCTGCAAAACGTGGCTCTGAGGATCTGCACTGGCGCGAGCCAATACGTCAGGAACGATGTCATCGTTCGCGACCCGCAGATCCAATCCATAGACGAGTTTGTCGTACAGTACAGTCGTCGAATGTACGACCGCGCCGACAACGGCCACCAAGCCCACCTTCACCAAATAGCGCCTCACCAACCCCGGCCCCCAGATGATGACCGCCCGTGGAGGCCCTTCCCTGGGACCTCAGCCCCGTGGAACCCCCCGGATAGACCGGGGGTTAATTTAAAAAAAAAATAACCCAGACCAAACAAAAAAAAAAAAAAAACATGCAAATATATTAATAAAAAAAAATGATGAACAAGCTAAATAAATGCATTTTTTAGCGAAACCCAAGGACCGAGGAGTCGTCACCCCTCGAGTTGATGCCGGGGTAAAGAGGCCAAGCCTCGATGCCCCGCTCTGTGCCCCCACAAGGGCCGGAAAGAACGAACTACTACGCGGCGCGGCAGAGGCGCGAGCGGCCCCGAACAAAATACCCCTCTGCCCCGCTTCCGCGACTCCGGTCCCACGGCACGCGGTCTCATAAGTAGCATAGCAACACGTAAATGTATGTGTGCAAAAGTCATTACCTTACATTTACCTGTTATTTTTACAATAACAAAAATCACTAACAAAACAATACTTCCTTCGAATAGTATTCTTTTACCATTAATTATGTTTCGAAAAAGTAATTAAGTGTAAAAAATGAATTCTATGAAAAATAAGAAACTCAGTGTAGACGTTACTCGTTTTGATAGAAGTCATTTAAAACCGTTAGTATTTTTTTTTCCAAACAATACGATACGACAAAACTGGTTAAGGTGTAAATAATGAATTAAAGCAAAACTTATTCAAACGTTTGTGAACGTAAAAGCACTTTCAAAATGTTGTTAAGTCACATAAATGAGTTACGTATGAAAATAAAAATGGCAATTGTGTTTTCTTTCTTTTGTTAAAATGTATTAATGTAAGTTAATGAATTTTATGAATCCAGATATACCAAAAATGCAGTTATTGACTTTATAACCAAGCCATAACTTCTAAGTTTGAAGAGCTACAAATTTGTCAGTTTACCAAAATGTAGAGCTCATCGAGACGAACTCAATGGTATATCTAACGCAGTTAGTGACTTCTTGCGACTAATGACTTCTTGCAATAAGCCGACGATATATAAAAATGAAACCCGTTTCGCGTTGTCACGGCATCACGCGTGAACGGCTGGACCGATTTCGCTAATTCTTTCTTTGTTGTGTTTGTTATTGTCAGGAGAAGGTTCTTATGAAAGAAAAAATTAAGAAAGTTGGAAACATAAATTTCCACGGGGGCGAAGCCGCGGGGCGCAGCTAGTCTTATATATAAAAATGAAACCCGTTTCGCGTTGTCACGGCATCACGCGTGAACGGCTGGACCGATTTCGCTAATTCTTTCTTTGTTGTGTTTGTTATTGTCAGGAGAAGGTTCTTATGAAAGAAAAAATTAAGAAAGTTGGAAACATAAATTTCCACGGGGGCGAAGCCGCGGGGCGCAGCTAGTGTATATATAAAAATGAAACCCGTTTTCCTTGGTCACGGCATCACGCGTGAATGGCTGGACCGATTTCGGTAATTCTTTTTTTGCCGTGTTTGTTATTGTCAGGAGAAGGTTCTTATGAAAGAAAAAATTAATAAAGTTGGAAACATTAATTTCTACGGGGGCGAAGCCGCGGGACGCAGCTAGTTAAATATAAAAGACCTAATTTTGGTACGGAACCCTAAATGTGCCAAGTCGACACGCAATTGGCCTTCGCTTTCTTGTTTGTCTCTTCGGAGGTGGGTGATGGTCAAATGATAGGTAGGTAGGTACTATCATTAAAAATATATGGGAAATTCTGCTATGTATTTAATGTAATATGTATGTAGGTATATATTCGCTTTTAGGGCGCTTTTCCTGTCATGCGTTTTTGCGCCCGCGTGCGGTTCTCGACCGGGAGCACTTAGCACAGATTTCGTTTGCCGCTACTAGAGATGGGAATTATTCATATACATAGATAGGTATTTTTTCTATGTATTCTAAATTAACATAATGTTTCATTCCTGAACTCAAACCACACACATTCAATAAAAATATACACACCTCTGTATTACTTTTTGTAGGTACCAACCCTAGCGCTCCGCTCAACTGTAGGTATAAAGTTCAAAGAGACGGCTGAGTCATTGTACTGTATACATTTATCTACTGTGGCGAAACGGAGTGTGGGAAGACCTCCCACTCGATGGACCGACGATGTTGTAGCGAGCGCAGGGATTCGGTGGGTGGAGGCGACTCAGAAAGCCTATATGACGACCCCTGTGGCGCAGCGGGCGAAGGTCCGCCTGCGACGCAGGAGGATTCGATTCCCGCCTCGGGACAAATGTTTGTAAGATCTGCAGACATTTGTCCAGGGCGTTCTGGATGTTTTCTATGTATAATAAATAATATCTATCTATGTAGTGTATTGTATTATGTATATCAGTTATCTAGTACCCATAACACAAGCTCTGCTTAGCTTGGGGCTAGATAATGCTGTGTGAATTGTCCAGTATTATTTATTTATTTTATTTGTGGCGTCGTTTAAGGGGCTATGTCCAGCTGTGGACGTATACAAGCTGATGATGATGATGACATACAACCGAACATAGAACCTCCTCTTTTCGAAGTCGTCGGTCAGAAATATTAAAGTTATTCAGCTATATTGACGCTTCTTCTTAGGGCGATTGTGCACTACAAGGAATTTTACTGTCCGGCAGTCCGATTTTTTACGGTCCGATATGGCACGCCATATCTTTATATATATAATTCTTCTGTGAGTGTGTATGTCACTGAACTTCTCTCAAACGACTGGACCGATTTTGATGAAATTTTTTGTGTGTGTTCAAGGGGATCTGGGAATGGTTTAGATTCACAATTTTGTCCAACGCGGGCGAAGCCGTGGGCAGAAGCTAGTAATGTATATAATAGTTTGTGCACTATACGTAATTTTACCGTCCGATATTTTACTTTTCCCTATTCCGGAACGGTTTTTTCAGCAACTGCCGACGTTCCAAGAAACTCATCGTTCAGAGTAATTTCGCGTGCGTGGCGTGTAGTTTAACTGACGGAGAACTGAAAAGAGACTGAAAAGACGGAGCTAAACTGAGGCGTATCATCCGAGTAAAGACGGACAAGTGCACAAGCCAATCATCCGTTTTTTTCATGCCACTTCGGACCGTAAAAAATCGGATGTTCGGACAGTAAAATTCCATGTAGTGCACAATCGCCCTTACATTGCTCGATGTATTGACGCACGTTATTAATTCGAGTAGGTACCTATTTACTCAACGGCCACTTGAAGCTAATATTTACTTAAATAAATACTTACCACATTAATTATACGAATATTACGGTTAACTGGTTATTATTATTACGCATGACCAATGCCAACTTTTACACACTGAGCTGTATTATACCATAGTACAAGTAGGTAGAGATAAACCATTCTAAAAATGGACGCCGAGTGTAGTTAGTACCTATGACGTTTTTTGGAGGGGGCGTGCATTCATTACGGATGTACTACGAACCTTATTTGTGTTGGAAGACCACCAACGTTTCATCCCATAAATCTGTATCAAATGAATTCGTCAAACTATGATAATTTTTATAGAAAAGGGGGCGTGCATTTTTAGAATGGTTTTATATCTACCTACCTAAGTACCTAACTGTATAATTCCTTCAAAACTGATAGTTTATTTACTTACATAATTTAAAACGTTTACATAATTTAAAACGGTTTTCCTTGTTGCGTCTCGCCTCGCACCTACGCGCGTGGGTGCGTGTTTCTCCGCGCGCGCGTGATCTGCATGAACGCGCGTGGATGCATTTTCTGTGTGTTGGACTGTGCGTGTTTTCTATACAAACGGAGATGCTTATAAGCAACGTTATAATCTTATTATAACACGCATTCACGCAAAATGCAGCGTGGCGCGTGGCAACTGGCAGTGCGCTGATCGCCATAGGGTAAGGAAGGGTATTGCCGGTCACTTAAGCAAAATGAAACACAAATTACAAAAAAATCTAGTTTTTATTTAAAAACTATATGGAAAACTTAAATTTAACTATTATTCTATCATACTTATGAACTATGACTTCAGTTTTCTCAAAACACATGCCACAATAGACTTTTTTAAAAAAATATAGCTTTGACCGGTATTGCCCGACATGGCGGGCAATGCCGGTCAGCAGGTTGACAATACCGGTCAGTTATTTTAAAGCCATAAATCACAAATATAATCTTCGGGGGACTCGTATCCTGAGCATTCGGCGTGAGCCCAATGCCCACACAAAACGCAAAAAATATACATAAGTACAATTACAGGCCAGTAACTGTACCTATATAAAAAACTAATATAAAACGAATCATCGGTAATATAAAACGAAAATCGGTGACCGTAAAAAAAAAAACACAAACAGTCAAACATAGAACCTCCTCCTTTTTAAAAAAGTAGGTTAAGTATAATTATGTATAAAAACAAACTCTACGATCATAGAACATAATGATTTTTTATACGTCGCAAAATATCATCTGCTTGTATTTGTGACTTGCGGCTAATGCCGGTCACGGTGACCGGCATTACCCGCCTGCGCACTTTTGAAGTTAATAATAATTTAAGAAAAAACGCGTAGCTAATTGCTTCAAATGAATAATCTAATGCATAGTTAGATAACTGACACACAAAAAATATTATAAACAATAAATTATATATGAAAATTACGATACTCACCTCTTATTTTCTGCGACCAGAAAGTTATAACAAAGTGGCGCAAAACACACACGCGTCTTGGACGCAATGGCAAGTGGCCGGAACTAAGCGGGGGTCGGTGCATAGGGGCAGGGAACGATCACGCCACCCTCTTTGCATGGGTGTATGCGCATAAACGCAGTATTTTGTTAGAAAGTGAGGTGACCGGTATTGCCAACTGACCGGTATTACCCGACTTTACCCTAAACTTTGCATTTTAACAGTGACAAAATGGTAGTTTCTTAAAAAGACAGATTCTCAAAAAGAGAGAAATTGTACCTACCTACGGGTCCACTCAACATTGTTTGGGATAAGTTTCACTTGTCCCTTTCCTTAGCTTCCCGCAAGTTTCTAGCGATTCTACCCGCGAGGTGTCTGGTATCTGATGCCGTCAAGATAAAATGCATCTAAATCTTGAGTAAAAGCCCTTATTACTATTTACTATTGATGTAGGAACAAAGCTATTTTACTTCTGAATAATATTGACACAGGTACCTACTTACTAATCATTTTTTATTTAGCCTATTTCGTCCCATTGCTGGGCAAAGGCCTCCCCCGCACCCTTCCAAACTTCTCGGTCTTTTGCAGACTCCCACCACTCCGGGTCAAAAGCTACAAGATCGTCCCGCCACCTTTTACGTGGCCGACCCCGTCGTCGCCTCCCATCTTCTGGCTGCCAGGGTGTTATAGCATGAGCCCATCTCTCCGGGTGCATACGACTGACGTGGCCGGCCCAATACCACTTTAACCTGGCGGTCTACTAATCATACTCAAATGAATTTACTTTATTTAGGTAAGGGAGAAAAATAGACGGCTTTGGAAGAGGCCTTCACCTACAAGGGGTCGTGTAAAAATATAATAAAAAACTTAAACGTACGATAACACTCTACCTAAATAATTAATTAAATCTACATATCGTGGCCGTAGAGCGAAAAGTCATCAACTAGCTATTTGGCCCAAATCGAGTTAGATATGCCATCAAAATCACCGATTTTTTCTGCACTTTTCTGTCTAACAACCGTATCCTAGCTATCACAGTTTTCATTTTAGGATTTGCAAAAATTCACTAACTCTACATTTTGGCTACTAATATGCTGTAACATTTTAGTCGAAAACAAATTAAGTTACTTACTAAGATACTTTTTCGTACTTGAAAGAATTGCAAAATATGAACCTAAGTCAGGTTGGTTACTTTCTTTTCTAAAATAATAACTTGTTGCTAGGACCCAGTCTAGTCGAGAAATAACTAAATAATACTTTATTAGTTATGTAGTAGCAGGTTTGATACACATGTTGAAAGCGAAAACTAACCAAGTCGATTCAGTGTCTTCTAGATCGGTATTTGCGATAATTCGGTGGCCCAATTCAAGAAATCACTAAGTCCTAAAAGTGACTTTTGGGTTAATCATAATTTCATGTTTCAAATGTAAGCTGAAATAACATACGTTGGTTAAAAAAATTAATTAAAAAATACGTTATAGCGCAAACTAAGTAGTTTTCTTTAGTGGACGAATCAAAACGATATGAGTAACAGGAGTGTCACTATAAAATATCAAAAAATTTGGACTTATTTCTAATCGCTGGACTTAGCGATATTATAGTGATAAATAGGGGACTTAGTGATATTACTTCAGTACCCAGTACAACGTTCATACAAAATCAGCCCATCATTCTACTTCATCATCAGAATCGAATTCTGCAGTTATGGGGTCCCGAGTTCCATTAAATAAATCCTCATGAAAATATCATTCCTATTCAGGAACAGATTCTAGCAACCGCTTTACATGTTGCAATTTAGCAGCCTTTATAGTTAAGGGTGCGTCGTAGCAGTCATCTGGCGTTTCATTGACTAATCTGCTGTAACCGACCTTATTTAATGAAAACAGCTTAAAATCTTCACCTTTCATCATCATCATCAATCTATACTAGTCCACTGCTGGACATAGGCCTCTCCTAATGAGCGCCATAGCGCCCTGTCTTCAACTTGCCGCATCCAACATTCGCCTGCAGTCTTTCGCAGATCGTCATTCCACCTAGCCGGATGGCGTCCTACAACACGTTGACCGAATCGCTGTCTCCACTCAAGAATTCATTTCCACCTGCGGTTTTCGGTTCTTTGCGAGATATGGCCGGCCCAGTGCCACTTCAGCTTGCTAATTCTTACAGCTATAACGATAATTTCGGTTCTCTGTCAGATGTATTCCTTACGAATCCTATCCTTCAGAGAAACTCGTATATAGTACTCGAGTATAGCTCTTCCCATGCTTCTCCCCCCCTAAGTGACTTTGAACTGGTGGACCAGCCCAAACGCAATATATTTAATACATTGCGTTCGCCCACAGATCTAATCTTCTGCCGCCTCCTGAACATACCATTAGGGCCCGGACTGTTCCCCTGGTGCCTCTGCCTGTTCTTGTCCCACCCTCGAAAACACTAAGTCTCTGAAGTATTTAGGTATCACGATTGACCAGACGCTTACAATTAGGCCTCACATTGAAATCCTTGTCACCAGATTATGTAAGCTCATTTTAATTTTTAAATAGAGATTTCTTAGGACATAGGGATTTTATGAATGGAAAAATCAAGTTTTTTTTTTTTTCAATTTGGATTAGGCACTTAGAGATTTTTCCCAAGAACCTCGAATAGACTGTAGTGACACAGATTAACATAAAGTACGCGGCGCAAACGCGTTTCGTTTATTCGACGTTTTTACAGTCTAAGCCGATCGCCGTTAGTCACTCCTCAAACCCTTGCCTAGAACATACCTACATATCCTTATTTAAGGATTATAGACTACAGTTAATGTAATTGTATGTACTCGTGTTTACTGGTATTGAATAGACTCAGTGAAGTTTACAACATCTTTTATTCCAACCAATCCACATAGTTAAAGTTAAAGACAATTATAGACTTAAATACAAAAAGACCATTTGAAAGAGAATGAAAAAATTAACGCGTTCAATGCCACCACGATTTTCATAATGTATTGCCGGATGCCGGGAACATTTCACAGTGGACTCGCTAGGGGAGTCGCCGGCACTGGAATAAGAATTACGTGAACTCGCGAGGGGAGTCAGTGGCACTGGAGGTGTTAACAAGCCAGTGTTGCTAACTCAAAACCGTAAAAACGGACTTAGTGATTTCTTGAATTGGGTCACCCAATTGTACATCATAATTTTAGATCAAGAAATCATTTAACATGTTAAGTTAGTTTTCGCCCCAACATGTTACGGATAGAAATCACCTTTAAACGTTTCCATAGAAACAACGCGTGCGAAGCCGCGGGCATAAACTAGTTTATTATAAGTAAGGGAGGTTAGATAATGTGAAAACAATCATGTAGGCTTAAAAATCATTTATATTCATAACTATCGTACATTAATAATCAATAATATTAATTTATTAAATACAACATGGATTACGGGAGTTGACACAGCAAAACTCGCACAAGCGCTATCAAACGTTTAAATGCACTTTTAATAACACATACATACCATGCAGTGGTAAAAATTATTTAAATATTTTTAACCATAATTAATAAAATAACCAATCATTAAAATCTCTATCACAAAAAAAATCATAATGAGGAGAATTCCTATTGAAAATCATTACAATTTTCCCCATACTTGGAATATTGGGTAAGTTTGTCCCAATAGGGAAGTATTAGAGATCTTGGATTGTTTTTGAAAAAAATATTTAAATAATCTTTGTTTACACTTGAAAGTACACAGTTTTACGCATCTCATCGTTACACATCGCTTTCGCTCTTTTTCCCAATGGGAGGTGTTTTTTTCTGGTACATTTCCATTCACAAAATTTCTGATTAGAGTTTAATAAAACCTACATGTCCTAATTTTAGTAATTATATAGTAAACAATTTTTTTGTTTAGTAAAACTAACATTAAAATAATTCGTCGATATAAAAATGTACCAATTAGCAAATTGTACCTATGAAAAATTTAAGTATTTTAGTACAACTTCGAGATGCATAAAACCTTTTCTTAGACACAGGTTTTAATGATAAAACAATACGATATATAATAAAAAAAAACATTAAACAGAAATCGAGACCTATGATTGAAGCGAATCTTACATAATAAATAAGATACAGAAATCTTTAAGACTACTTTTGCCTTTGGTAATCTTTCCACAAGGAACACAATACATGTATTTACGAATTAAAAAAATGAGATTCTTCAAATGTTGTCATCCATCTCTGGCAAATAGATTATTAGTTTTTGACAGTGTTTTATTCCGGTTTAAAAACTAACACAGTCGTTTTTTTCTACAAACACTACACGTAGGTTTTCATTCACTAATTATATCACATACAGTAACTTCTAGGACTCGGATTTCCAATTTTAAAGGAAAGTGATCAACTATCAAAACAATATTTCTAATCTAATGCAAAATAACTTAACAGAAATAAAAAAATATCGTTAAAACCTGTGTTTAAAAACTACCATTTTTAACCATAATTCAATTTTTAGTAGCCTAAATGAAAGTTAAAGCGTTAAAAATAATAAAAAGAAAAAAAGGATAGTGGTGACAAGATTATAAAAATTGTGTTTGTTTTTACATAAAATTGACAAAATTACTTGTGATTTTCCATGTTTTGTCATTTTAAATCTGGAAGAACAACTTACATTGATTATTTTAATGATAATTAAATTACACACATTGTAAATATCAGACACTTTCTTTCACGGAAAAATAATAGAGTTCAAAAGTCAGTGGCGTAGATTTTACATGAAAATATAC
The DNA here is from genome assembly GCA_963564075.1 of Eupithecia subfuscata. Classification (NCBI taxonomy): domain Eukaryota; kingdom Metazoa; phylum Arthropoda; class Insecta; order Lepidoptera; family Geometridae; genus Eupithecia; species Eupithecia subfuscata. The sequence continues at coordinate 8,164,551 of OY751124.1, read as the reverse complement.
AGGGAAAATTAACAAAACTAAAATATACACATAATTTGTAACGTTCAAAAGAAACGGCTCATTTTAATATGCCACGATAAGTAGGAAAAAACTTTGTCTTTTATTTTGAGCAAATTTCCCACCAGATAGCAATTTTGTCAATTATATTTTATTACACAAAATTCGAAATTACACTTTTCCATCAACACCCACACAAATGACTGTGAAAATATAATTTTCATAATTATTATTCTCAGTTTTCACCGTTGCATTTACAACAATAGTTATATTTATAACACTAAACAAACCGTTGATTATAAACGTTATAATGATCTAATAAAAGATTGTTAATAAAATATAACGTTTATAATGAGAGTTTATAACCAATTTGCGAAATAGATAAATATGAACAAACAATTTTTCATTTACAACTGGGCACACTGGTCCAATTTAACAACTCTTCATCGTTCTTTTACTTCAAGCAGGCAGAAATAAAACGTTCTACTGTTTTCTTTTATACAAAAAAACAAGGATGATCTTAATTATTTCCGTGATTTAATGACACCAATTAGGAAAACATTGATATTGTCCCAAAATTCCCAACTCCAAACCCATCAATTTCCTGCAAAGTTCAACACAGCAGCAACAATATATTTGGCCCATAATGTAAAGTCAACATCAACTCATAGATGGCGCTAAACAAATACAATCAAATGTACAAAAAATCACAAGGATTCTTACCTTATTTACAGACACACCATCACAACACAATGTTGGTTGTGTAACGAACGTCCAGATAGATCTCAAGTAAACTATATTTAGATATAATAAACAAGTTTAAATATTTGCTTGCACCGACCACAGTTTTGTAAACAATAAAGCCTTGTGTCGACTCTAGCTGTAAAGTGTTACAGTTAACATCTGAAAAAAACTACTTCCGATTGCTTCGATATAAAGGTATCTTTCCTCCAGACTCGCTCAGACACTAACCGCCGAATATTCCAACGCAAATCAGATATTATAAGCACGTCTCAAGTGACAAATTGAAAACTATAAGAAATCGAGATTTGAAATGTGCTTAAATTTGAGTCGCGTTTGAGAATTCGGGGGTAAGGTATTATGAAACCTGGCTTAGTCATATATCTATGCTTGGGTGACGTTTATGCCATAGAAAAGGATGACTCAAGCATAAATCGATGACTAAAAAAGCTTTCATAAGAATGCTCGAAGTCAGAATCAATGTTTCGGTTTGAAACATTCCCCTTCTAAAATCTCTTTACTTCGTATAAGTCGACACAGGAAGTACACATATGTAGTTAACCCTGAGTCACCTAGAGGTCTAAGCTCTGACTTTGTACATTCAGTAATATTGAAATATATCTGAAAACGTTCATATCACAATACATCCCCACGCCGGCTTACGAGTATTATCCTACGCAACGCGAGTTCAACAAGCCGCGAAAACCATCATCTTTTACGGTAGAAATACTTGAATTTTTAACATAATCGCAAAATTGTTTTCAACACTTTGTGTTTGCAAATAGATTTCGTTATATTTTCTACAACCAATCTTGGAAACCAATGAAATCTATTCTTGATTTCTGATATTGAAAATTCTAACAATAAAAACTGATCGTTCTCGCGGTTCAAACATTTTTGGCAAAAAGGCACAAAAACATCGACGCCCTTATCAATAAATAGGATAAGAGAAAAATATCTTTCGTATTCGATTATTTTCTTCGAACAAATGTACTTTTTGTATTTATTTATGATATTTTATCTAATGAGAGGGATCAACATGGAAGATTCTCCATACGTGAACAAATCGTAAAGAAGAATTTAATTAGTATCATAAGAACAGTTTTAAAACACGGGAATTTCATCTATTTGAAGGAAACAATCGAATTTGCACTTTACCACCGAAACAATCGAATTTGCACTTTACCACCGTACATTCAAAGCCGTGTATCCAGTGTCTCACTCAAGCTTCAGCCGTGCACTTCGCAAGCTTTACAATATAAATACATACGACACAGTGTCAGTCATTTTTAGACCATTGCAAAGGCCTTGGGATATCTCACTTTGGGATTTATTTTCCCAATTAATACCAATTAGGAATGTATTGTTTGGGAAAATTCCCAATGAACTCCTGAAATGGTTAAAGTGTTGGGAAAATTCCTCTTTTTTAACTTTTTGCTATCTTGCTTTACAAATAAGGATATTGATCGCGTCACATCACATTTCTTCATTCATAAACCTACCGAAATTACAAGCGAAATTTTAAAAACGTTTTAAATCTTTATTTTTCGTTTACAGTTTTGTCGAAATGTCAAGTTTGTCACATCTATTTATTTAGAGATAAGATAATAACTTGTAAACATTGTCTCTAGTCGGATTTAAATTTAGTTCTATTATATGAGTAACATTTTAAAACAGCTATTGAAATTTTATTTATATCAAAATATTAGTTTTCTACATTGACATTCCGTCAAAACTGTCAAATCTAAATTCTAAAACCGTCCATCTCTAAAAAGATATCGACCAATATCTATACAAAACTATTCTGTACATAATTCATACGTAATTCACACTCTTTTCTTAGTTTTAGGGTTCAATTTTAAATGGCAAGTACTTATCGTACTTACAGTGAAACATAAATAAATGAAAAAAAATCTTGGGACAAGTGTCCCATTGGTTCTATAGTGAAAAACCAAAAAATCGACTCGGTCTTTTTCTATCGCTTTAGAGGTGAAGGCAAAAAAACATGTAATTAAGAACCAACGCCACAAATAAGATCTTCTTTTCTTTCTTTCTTTCTATTTATCAAAATCGCTTTAGCCGTTTTGATCCTTCGAGGTGTCCGGAAACCATATAGAATAGACACTTAACATAATACGGACCTCACAGGTTAAAAAAAATGACATTTATTAAATATATATGAAATGTAAAAATATATATTTTCAGATTCTGTTTAGTTAAATCTGAGAAATAGTCGATGTACTCATAACTAGTGTGGCGTTATTTCACTAGATAGTTATTTAAATGGAATTTCGTTGAAATAACGTTTAGTCGCAATTCAATAAATATCTATTTTTCTTAACGATGGCAACGGCGCAAAGAAGCCAATAACTATTTATTAGTCTTAACGATTGCGACAGATTGAATCGTAAATGCGAAAATGTGGAAATTCTGTTAAATACATACTCCTAACTCTTTAGATGATCTTATTATTATGAGGTACTAGTAAAGATCTAAAATTTACTGAAAAATATTAAAGAATCATGCCATTTAAAATTAAACCCTAAAACCCATCAATTTCTATCATTTAGATACTAATATTGTAGCAATACCTTCTCTTCTAGCCGTCGCGCGCGTTCGCCATCCACATTTCGATATTTGACAAACAAAAAGTTACAAAATCAATGCGGGAATAGGATATTAGTAAACGCATTTTACACTTTCAATCTTTTAAAAGTAGATAATTAGTAAAGTTACATTTTTCCAGAAGAAATATCAAATTGCTTTATTTCCTTTACGACCTTACAGGAGTTTTGGACACGTCACAAAAATTCAAATTACATAAATAAAACTAGGAAATAAAGTGATCACTTTGATTTTTTGTTCACTTCAATCTTTTTATGGTAAAGTGAGGAAGCGAACGAGAAAGGGATGGTATACAAGATTTATCTTATTTATAACTAGCTAGATGATCGCCTCGCGGTTTCACCCGCGTAGTTCCCGTTCCCGTGGGAATTCCGGGATAAAATATAGCCTATGTCACTAGAAAAGTAAGCTTCCTAACATTGAAAGAATTTTTCAAATCGGTCCAGTAGTTTCGGAGCCTATTCAATACAAACAAACAAATCTTATAATTTATTCGTCATTGCACCACCAAGAGTTAGGTTCTTTAATCTGTATTTATTACTAGCTGCGCCCCGCGGCTTCGCCCCCGTGGAAATTTATGTTTCCAACTTTCTTAATTTTTTCTTTCACCTTCTCCTGACAATAACAAACACAACAAAGAAAGAATTAGCCAAATCGGTCCAGCCGTTTACGCGTGATGCCGTGACCAAGGAAAACGGGTTTCATTTTTATATATATAGAAGATAATCAATTTTTGTTCGTTAGTCTCGCTAAAACATAAAAACAGCTTGACCGATTTGAATTTCTTTTTTTTTTTGCTTGCTCTATTAGGGCCGATTCACACATATCAGTGAAGTCACTGTCAGTATCTGTGACTCTCCAATTCGGTACAGAATATAAATAAATAAATAAATAAATAATGTTGGACAATTCACACAGCATTATCTAGCCCCAAGGTAAGCAGAGCTTGTGTTATGGGTACTAGATAACTGATATACATAATAATATACGAGTACATAGATAGATATTTTTTATTATACATAGAAAACGACCAGAACACCCTGAACAAATATCTGCAGATCGTACAAATATTTGTCCCGAGGCGGGAATCGAACCCGCAACCTCCTGCGTCGCAGGCGGACCTTCGCCCACCGCGCCACAGAGGTCGTCATATTCACGGACCGTTGTCGGACCGTCAGTATTATTTGGAGTGTAGTGGTGTGCATTATATGTGTACGTGTTACGTAACGTAGCGAGTAAGCATTTACCATATGTTGTAATACTAAACAGACAATAAACTATTTCATTATGAATGTAAGCGGGTTAACTACGAACCTATTTCGTGTTGGAAGAACACCAACGTTTCATCCTTAACGACCATCGCATTAACCGCTTGGAAGCCGTGTCTCCTTGGGAAGTCGGATAGCAGTATAGAGCCGGATGTAGATACTGTTAGTTCCGTATGTACACAAAGTATAACTACAATGATATATCCAAGCTGGCTCTCCTACTCAACAGTATCGAGAAGCAGCGTGCCCCCCACCACCCCCGGCGCCTACGACCCGTGCTCTGCGTGCTCTAGCCCGTAGTGCGCGGAAGGACGCGGTACAGGCGCGACGCGAACCGCACTCACCCTGATGAAGTCCCTCGTTAAGGGATGAAACGTTGGTGTTCTTCCAACACAAAATAGGTTCGTAGTTAACCCGCTTACATTCATAATGATTTCGCCAAACTACGGAAGTTTTTATAGTAAAATAGACAATAAACGGGTGCCACTCAATACGGACGTTTGACTATCTATTCCCGATGTCTCCGCTCGCCCCTCGCAACACACTACAGGAGATTCGCTGATACTGAACTGAACTGTAACTTTACTGATCTGTGTGAATCGGCTTTTACAGGAGTGATTTAAAAGAAAAAAATTAGGAATTTTTTTGGCGATACGAGGTTATCTAGTTTATAATAATTGATTCATTATTGATGTCTGCAATAAACGTATTGAATTGAATAAAAAGACTTAGAAACTGTTTTGACCTGCGGTCGCGTTTAAAAGTTAATCAATGATCAGCTTGTTCGGTTAATGTATGAAAACATCTGAAATAAGCGTCAATTAAAATGTAACTATCGGAACATATTTTAGACCACCCTGAAAGTTAAAACTGATTGATTATTGTTAGTACTATTTAACGGGTATTTATAGCGTTTATTTCCTAATTTCCCCGACGTTTCAACAGATCACACTGTCGTGGTCAGAAGTGATAAATAGTACTAGTAAGAATGTGTCCAGATCGCGTAAGTTCAAGAAATATGTAGGTGATTTTTGAATATACACTGCGAGAATTTCAACATCGACTTATACCACAAGATATATCACTAAAGTCTCCTATACACAACGCCGGCGGCATAAACCGCCGGCACGTGCCGCCTAGCAGCGTGCGCGCTTTACATGCCACTGGAGGGCGCACCGCGGCTTGCCCGGCGGCACTACCGGCGGCATGCTGCACTACACCGGCACTATGTGTAGGAGCCTTTTCTGTTCAGTCACAAATATAATGCGTTTACTAATATCTCTCTTCGTCAGTATTATCCGTAATCGTTAACAAAATAATCAAGTAAATAAGTCCTGGGGTAACAAGGGAGCAATGTAGAGCAGACCAGACTTGCCGTTCACCCTGCGGTGTTTACCTGAAAAACAAAATTCTTATTAGATTCTTTGTACACAGTGGCTAAATGACGCTTATCATAACTTCGATTATAGTAGCTGAGAGATCGATTATTGCTTGGTTTTCTTTGAAAACTATTCATTGTTTCTTAAATTAGATGAAAATTTGAAAATTATCATTGATGACGACCTCTGTGGCGCGGCAGGCGAAGTTCCGCCTGCAACGCAGGAGGTTGCGGGTTCGATTCCCGCCTCGGGACAAATGTTTGTACGATCTGCAGACATTTGTCCAATTTTCTCTCTCCCCGAATGTCTGTTGTGTGGATGTCGTCGAGTAGGGTAATCTACCAAAAGGAAGGGTATCAGGCTTCTTTCTGTGTATATTTATCACAACTTTGACTACCAATCCGCCTGCTAACCCCCTTGTTCGGTGGAAGCATGTTTAGCAGTAGTCGGGCCGTGGAGGTCGGTTCCCGTAGTTCGGAGAAAATGGCGAGAGAGAGACACCGGAGAGGTTTTAGTGGGTATTACGGCCTTCTCAGAGCGTCGAGTCCCACATAACGAGGATTCGTAATGTTATAGCAATGTCAATAGAACTAGTATCCACGTTATTCTTTATGACATTAGAATGATATATCTTTTTAAATTATCCAAATCGGACCATTACGTACGAAGTTATGACTAAATTACTAGCGAAGTTCACTGAGTGACCGCCGCGGGTGCTTGTGACGTCACTCGCTCGGTCGCCGCCCGTTAACCGTAGGCAGATATCAGTTTTTAGTGATTTAATCCGATACGATAAGTTTAGGGAAAAAAATGACAAAACCAGATAGACTCAGTTTTGAGAGACCCATCGAATCCATAACACAGGATTTCTTAGCTCTATAAATCTGCATTCTCAACTAAAAACGTTACGGATCCTCATTTTAGTCCCCCCTCACCTCAACTTCCTCAACAGCCTGTGTTGGTCCACTGCTGGACGCAGGCCTCCCCTGATAAGCGCCTTATTGGCTTTTATCTCATGGGGGTATTGCCCATAATCCCCACGCTGGGCATGCGGGTTGGGGATCGCAGTTCGGTGGTAGAATGTTCTGCAGGGGGCGCTGCTGCCCGCCCCCGGTCGTCTATCCCTTAGTCGCCTCCTACGACACCCGCGGGCAGAGTTAGGGTGGTGCAAATTCTAAGCCGGCACCACACAGCTATGAGACCAGTTTATTCGTAAACGAATTTCCTCGCCGAATAAAAAAAAAGGTATTTGGTGATGTGTAAAGGGATGTATATAGCCTTAAGTTAAGTCTTAGCCTGTACACCGAAATGTTGTATACTTATAATTTTTCATATGTCTCGCCTTTGACAATAAAGATATTCTATTATATTCTATTCTATTCTATTCTATAACTCACAGTGGGTCGGTCTGCGTGGCGCGGGAGGCGGTGCGCGCGCGGCGCCGCCGCTACGTGTGCGGGGAGCCTGCGCTCGCGCCGCGCCCGTGCTCCGTGCGCTGCTTGCCGATGTACACCTGACGATGACAATGTTCATATTTATTACTAGCTGCATTCTTACTACCCGTTGTCCTATTACCCGTTTTCCCGTAGGAATGAAGCATTTTCCCGCCTTAAAAAGTAGCCTATGTTCATCAGGAATAATGTGGGCTTCTAATGGTAAAAGAATTTTTCAAATCGGTCCAGTAGTTTCGGAGCCTATTCAATACAAACATATCTTTCCTCTTTAGAATATTAGTATAGATTCGCCGTAGTAGCACAAGACCCTTGGTTAAGTCAATTTACATTTCAAATTATATTATAGATAACTATTTAGACAGAATAAATAATTTTACTAACACAAAATATACTAACCTTCATACTAGAGCTCACCGCATTCATAAGCATAGCATGTTCTGTCACAATTTGTATATTAAAGTATTTATTAACCTTATTTAAGTCGTTTTGTCAGTCGTTTTACACGTGTCAACTCTGGACTAACTATACCAAAAGATCGCATGATGTTTTATGAGTGACTTATAATAACATCTTTAGGCATCTTATGGGCCTGAAGCGCTACTGTAGCGCTTCAGAAATGTTCACAGAAGCCCGTGTAGACTCTTTCAATGCCATCCAAAGAAAGAGAATAGCGTCATTCATGTCAAGAGTTGACACGTGTAAAAACGACATTATTGTAAGCCTGTCTGACCGTCTGTTGTTATCGGACACTTACAGACGGTGGGTGAATATTGCCACCTGACGTACTGAGTACTGAACCTAGTACCTTAAATTTTATATTTTTAATTTATGATTTTTATTATATTTTGCTTTTTTAAAAATGGACCTTGTGTCTGCAATAAAGAATTATTATTATTATTACCTGCAGCAGCCGGAACTTGCTGACGGACAGGTGCTTGAGATGCGGCTCCATCTTGTCCTCTCCCAGCGCGAAGGTAAACGCCACCATGCAGAAGACGGCCGCCTTGCGCACCGCTGAGTTCTCATGGTCGGCCAACTGTGGAAGAGATACCATGGTTTATTTACCATTACAAACTTCGATTCAATGCAACTTTTGCAGCGTATGGATGACCATAATGTACCCGTACAAAACCCGGCTTTATATGAATAAAGCCGGGTAACGGCGAGTCGATCGCTACTGAGAAACATGCGAGTGTGGAGTCAATAAATGTTCTCGCCTGTTCTCGCGTTCTCGCGCCCTTTGTCTCGCGTCAAAAAACTCACAAATAGCGGAGAACTAAGCGAGAACGTGCGAAGAACATGAGAATCGATTCCACACTCACGTTTCTCGTGTTGTTCTCGCCTGCAGCTTCTGTTCGAAGCATTGTCTCTGTTCCGTTTATCTACTCATGTGGCTGCGTCAAGTCAAGTGTCGAGTCGCGGACACTGTTGTAGCGAGTGGCTGCCGGCGGCGCGTGTGCGGCGAGTTGGTACAAAATGTATGCCAAAGCGGGTAAAGAGCTTGTCGCTCGCCACAGGTGGCTGTGGTGGGTGGTCCGTTTGCGCCTAGCCTTAGTAAAGCGATTGGTTAGTAGAGCTGGAGAATTATGTTCGATATATCGATCACGTAGGTAGGTATATCAGAATAATCAGCAGTTTGACCTAAGTAGGTCACTCGTGCCGCGAGCGCGGACCGGGCGCCTGCGGAGGTCAGTGCATCAGCAGCAATCATCCAAACCGCACTCATTAATATCATATTAGTCGTAGTTTTATATACTACTCATCCTACTCAACAGTATAAGCCCCGCAAGTTGATATTGCGATGGAACCTTGTCACAATAACAGCTGCGTGACGTCATCCGTCGCAAAAAAGTACAGACACAGTAGATAAATATACAGTAGAATGACTCAGCTGTCTCTTTGAACTTTATACCTACAGTTGCGCGAGAAAGCGAAGGCCAATTGCGTGTCGACTTCGCACATTTAGGGTTCCGTACCAAAATTACGTCTTTTATAATTAATGTAGAATACATTTAGACCGCAAAATAAGTTGGTAGGAAAAAATAAGGGAATTTCAGGCGGTCTAGTATGGAGTCGGATTACTGTATATTTATCTATTGTGCTGACGGTGCGACGTCGACTACGTCACCAAGATGGCCGCCAATCGCAATATCAACTTGCGGGGCTTATATCGACAAGCAGCGTGCCCCCCACCACCCCCGGCGCCTACGACCCGTGCTCTGCGTGCTTTAGCCCGCAGTGCGCGGAAGGACGCGGTACAGGCGCGACGCGAACCGCACTCACCCTGATGAAGTCCCTCGTTAAGGGATGAAACGTTGGTGTTCTTCCAACACTAAATAGGTTCGTAGTTAACCCGCTTACATTCATAATGAATTCGTCAAACTACGGAAGTTTTTATAGTAAAATAGTTTTATATAGCTTATATGTATAGCAATATAGCTTTTCAACTATAAACTCGGCTTTTATATCAGCATCGCGGGAAGTGCTAGCCGCGATTCCTACATTTCTCCAACATCATTTATTAATTACCTGTCCTACGCCTTCCAGTAATAGATCCACGTCTGTGAGTTCGTTGGGGCGCGCCTTCGCGACCTCGGCGCAAAGCTTCAGCGCGCAGAGAGACGTGGGGTAGCCACGCGTCCGGATCACCGGCTTTAGAAGCGCCAAAACCTGGGACACAATAAATAATTTAGGCTTTGCGGGGGTGGGACGTCTACAATTCGACTTTGAGTTGACCCGCAACTCGAAGTCGAATTGCTTTAATCGAATTGTTACTAGTCGAACTGTTTTAGTCGAATTGTATTAGACGAATTAAAAAAAATTCGTAGACGAAAAAACTAGTTCAGAATGTTACCGCTGTTAGGTATGATAAAAACGCTTAGCGCTCACATGACGGGCTCTATAGCCCGTCGAACCTGGCATCTATATGCCAGGTTCGACTGATGCGCTATAGATACATACTTTAGATACGATCAGACGACATTCTGTGGCGCAGCGGGCGAAGGTCTGCCTGCGACGCAGGAGGTTGCGGGTTCGATTCCCGCCTCGGGACAAATGTTTGTACGATCTGCAGACATTTGTCCAGGGCGTTCTGGATGTTTTCTATGTATAATAAAAAATATCTATCTATGTAGTGTATTGTATTAAGTATATCAGTTATCTAGTACCCATAACATAAGCTCTGCTTAGCTTGGGGCTAGATAATGCTGTGTGAATGGTCCAGCATTATTTATTTATTTATACCTTTCGGGCTCGAGCCTACACCAGCCTACTTTTTGCTCCCCTGCACAGTGGTTCCGCGCCCTAGGAGCGGCGGTCATAGGGTTTCGCGAAGGTTATGACTGTCGTTATCAATACTCATTATTATTATTATGCTTTCTTGTAATACTTAACGTTATAATAAAATGAAAACAACCAATTAATGCTAAAAAAACTTATTTATTTGAAAAAATAAAGCATTTATGACGCTTGACAAAATACATGCTAAAATACAGAAAAAGAATTGGAACTTAATATCTAATAAATTGAAATATTTACATTTTTATACTAAAAATAAAGTAAATACCGATCTACTTACTCAGAAATAGTCAAAAAAATAATTATTTACACATAAAAATACAAATTAGAAGCAATAAATAAGATAATATAGGTACATCTAGTTCTTAATACGTAATTTACTCTTGGTATAGAAAAAACTGTATATAGTATACAGTTTTTTCTATACCAACAGTAAATTCAACGCTTCTTTTGATAGAACAGACTTCTTCTTCCGTGGTAACCTTCTTAAACCAGAAATATAAGGATCCGAATTTAGAAGAAGTCTGTGTATCAAGTCGGTGTTTGTGAGAACCCGGGACATTTTCCTCGTGTTGTCACGCCTAAACTGTTTCGTTTTTTTTTTTTTGCGAGAATGGCAGCGAGAGACTTGGTTCCAATTCGCAACAAATCTTTTACAAAGATTTGTAACTCTTTTTTCCAAGTCATCGGAAATAAAATTTTGAACATCAGGCAGCAACTGTATTAGGGCTTGAAAAACTCGATGCTTTCGCTCTAGTTCGGATTTGCTGTCCTTAATAGACAGCTAAGTATCTAGTACGAACATTCTTTTGAAAGAACACTCAATACTAGTACCTAAAACAAAACAACAAACAGTTATATGCGTATCAAAATACAATAAATATTTCGTAGCACGTGCTACGCGCCTGGCCGCGCGGCGTAGACCCTGGCTGCACTTTAAAAATGCAGGTAGAAGCAGATAATTTTTTTAAAGCCTAGTAGTAGAAATTCCAAGTGACATTTTTATACCAAACTCAATGTTAGAAGTAGATGGGAACATAAGTAAAAGTTTCAACTTAAATAAAATACAGAAATTAATACGTAAGAAATGGAGTGGCGTAGCACTCCATTAAAAAAAAAATGGTTGATTGAAAATGCAAAAAAGTAAAACAAATTTATAGAACATACCTTTAACTTGAATTTCCATTGCGAGATAACAGGTCACAAACAACAGGAACTTGAACACACGCGTCGCGTCTTGGGCTAATTAGCACTTGGTGATAACACGGTTGACGACTAATTAGATGTGTTCACTTTCGATGCCGAAAAAGCAATGTTGCGAACAATAGATTGCAAAACTTTTTATACCCTCAGATAGTATGACAATTAGTGGGTAACTGAGCCAGGTATCATGGCTTAGCTCAATCATTGCTTTCTGAGCCCTATGACCTATTACCGGAACCACTGTGCCCTGCTGCGGTATAGATAACCCTCGGATTCAATGTCGCCCGTGACATACGTGGCGACATTGAATCGAGCGATACTGCTTTATCCCCACGGTGCATAATCTACTATCCCCATTTTAATTTACCCATTATTATTTTTATTGTGTTTTACCTTTGTATTATGTTCGAACACAAGCTCTGCTTAGCTTGGGGCTAGATGATGCTGTGTAAATTATTTATTTACTAGCTTTTGCCCGCGGCTTCGCACGCGTTGCTTCTATGGAAACGTTCAAAGGTAATTTCTATCCCATGGGAACTGATTTATGGGATAAAAAGTAGCCTATGTTTGATTCCCGGGTTAGACTTACCTGTATGCAAAATTTTAGCCTGATCCGTTTGGTAGTTTTGGCGTGAAAAGGTAACAAACATCCATCCATCTATCCATCCATCCATCCAAACTTTCGCATTTATAAATATTCGTGTGATGTGATTACCACAGCCCTCTGGCCAGGTGGGATGACCTGCGAGAGACTGCAGGCAGATGCTGGATGCGGCAAGCTGAGGACAGGGCGCTACGGCGCGCATTAGGGGAGGCCTATGTCCAGCAGTGGACTAACATGGGCTGATGATGATGTGTAGTCTCACCTGATGCGCCGGCAGTGCGCTCGCTATGTACGGCATGCCGTTCTCGACAGCTCGCATCACCTCCTTGTTGAGGCTTTCGTATGCGTTGATGAGCTTCAGGAGAATCAGATCGAAGTACTCCTGCCACTGTGGTCGGGTCTCGGGCCGGCGGCAGAGCAATATTAACACTTTCACTGCCTCCGCGGCGGTGCGCTCGTTCGTTGTGCCGCAGACTGTTGGGATAAATTACATTGAAATTAATTAAAAATGAAAATAGCGCATCAGCATTGCTATGGCAATGCTGCCAGCGTCTTGGGGACGCTTCCGACTGGTATTGATATGGATCAGTTGAGCTACCTGTAGACTGTTTGCAACAGTCAGCAGTTAGCTCAATTGTTTCATTTGTAAATACTAGTATAATTTTGTTTGTGAATAAATAGGTTTATATTGAATTACGAAATCTTCTACTTGACAAAACGATAGCATCAAGGAGTTTTTGGAAAATGATTACAGTCAGTTTAAGGTCCCCCCTAAATTACCTGACATCATAACACAAGCTCTGCTTGGGGCTAGATGATTCTGTGTGGATTGTCCAGCATTATTTATTTATTTATTTATCTTCGTTGAATCATCTAACATAAGGGTGACTATCCCATACAAACGTAGTACTAAAATGATTTGTAATTTGAGCATATTTTCACCATGGTGTGCTATTATTTGTATTAAAATAGTATTCATCTAGGTTCCTGCCACAATTTTTTTCATGCTTTTTTATCTTCAAAGAAATGTGTACGCTGTGAAGATGTGACAGGGCTTAATTTGCTCTGAAAATATTCAAAAAATCCCTTTGTTTTCATTGTGCCTTGAACCTACAATAGAGTTATTGTCAAGCCAGAGTGTATCTCTTGATGAACAGTTAAGCAAAATACTTCAAAGCATTTGTTCATTCATTCTGTATCGGAACCATTTGCTAGTGTACCGTTGTTTCCGTATCATGGCACTCAATGACAGACACACACACACGCGCGCGTGCACATCGCACACTGGAAACAGGCCTAGTGCGGAGATCATCATGCTCATGCAAAAAATCATACCTGATGTTTTTTGTGCATTCTCCGAGTTCTCCTTATCTCCAGAGCTTTCGTCCATAGACAACGCTGCTAGCGCCACCCTCACTATGTTCCTGTAAACAAATCATTAAGTTAAGTCTGCAAGCCATATTAAAACTATAGTAATTTTGGGGGTGAAGGTGGAATTTCCCCCAAATAGTAGCAGAGGGTGATCTCCCCTGAACCAGCTGTTCCGCTTGCCCGGTGGTCTTTTGACCGACAGCTTATTTGTTCATAAATAATATTGTTCACCTATACTCAATACTGAATATATTTATTGTTGTCACCACATTGGTAGGTAGGTCGTTTCCGTATCATGGCATTCAAAATCTTATATTTGTAAGTATAAAATTTTCGTGTAACAATGTTCGTTCCCGTACTCCTCCGAAACGGCTTGACCGATTCTCATGAAATTTTGTGAGCATATTGAGTAGGTCTGAGAATCGGCCAACATCTATTCCACGCGGGCGTAGCCGCGGGGCGCAGCTAGTTATCTATAAGTATCACAATGTGAACCCTGTTGGGCGTAACCACAAGTGGAAGGCAGACCGAGGTTGTTTTGGTAAAAATATGTAGGTACTAACGCGAGTAGTACCTTCTTGTCCAGTCTAAGTAGGTAAGGACAATTTGCACTCAGCCTAACCTCAACAACCTGTCTAACCTCAACAACCTGTTGAGGTTAGGCTGAGCCTATATGTGTCCACTGCTGGACGCAGGCCTCCTCCTGATAAGCACATTATTGTTTTGGGAGTGATGTTGGGTCGGGGATCGGAGTTCGGTGGTAGAATTGTTCTGCAGAGGGCGCTGCTGCCCGCCCTGGTGGTTATCCCTTGGTCGCCTCTCTAGACACCTACGAATACAGGCTTAATCTCGCCATCTTTAGATACATTTTACAGTGACGAAATGGCTTCATACAAACTTCAAACGAGTGGCCCACTGCATGTCATCTGATGGCGCCAATATGAAATGCATCTGAAGGTTACGAGATAAAGCCCACATTTGAATGCACATTTGAGCTGAGCGGAACAGTGCGCGCCTGATCTGCGACAACCTTTACGCCACACAGCTTTACAATCTCGCTAAAACATTTAAAATTCTTTACTGTACGTTTGTTAGAAGCATCTTAGAATATGCATCACAGATTTGGAACCCTCGTTATGATGTTTATAATAAAAGAATCGAGCGCATTCAAATTAAGTTTATGAAGTACCTTTGTTTCCGTTTAAGAATTCCATACAGTTCATCCAATTACCTCGATTTATATAAGCAATTTCACATTCTTCCTCTTTCCAAGCGGCGTGAGATCGCCGACTTATCTTTTATACTTAAAATCACGTCGAATAATATTAACTGTCCCAATTTGCTTCAAAAAATTAAGCTTAACTTTCCCTGCAAACCTATCAGATTTAACCCCCCTATCTACGTTCCCCATGGTGGCACTAACTACCGACAAAATTCCTTCTTGTGGCGAGCGAGTAATAATTTTAACAAATTAATTTTAACAATGTAAGCAATTTGACCTGGATCTATTCTGCACAAGTGTCAGCTCGGCCAGGCGGCGGCTCAGTGGAGAGTTTTTGGTGCCAACGATGATGATAAATATTAAGTCAAAATTTTTTTGTTATGTAGATCCTAATCTAACTATGTTTTTAAAGATGACGCATGTAGATTAGTCACATGATGTTCATAGTTTTTTTCATTGTACTATTCCACCACTATCTGTGAAAACTTTCAATAAGCTTTCTGGTACATTGTAGTAACTATGTACCAACCTATGTATTCTTACATGAGAGTAACAACTTATCTTAATAAACGATAGTCATCATCTAGATTTCAGTGGTTTCACTCGCCTCCGACGTCAATCCTTACATGGCGACCCTGCCAGCTCCTTACATGGATACCCGTGCCATGTTTGGAACGCGTGACGCGGATACCTAGTGTAAGGCACGCGTCTTCAAACAAAATATCAATTACCTGCCTAAAATAAAAGTCGATAAAATTTTTGAAAAAATGTGTCGGTCAAATATCCAAAAAGAAACCGTGTTTCTAAACCAAAATGCAGCAGGTTCCAACGATGGACATTTGGAAGAAATAAAAAGTCATCTGTCGATGATGAGCGTAGCGATGATCGTCGTCTGCACCCTCCTGTTGATCGCTACGATATACCTCATCTACAAGCAGTATAAGAAATGTCACATCCGATGGGCGCAACAGCAGTTTGACATGTCTAATAGAGGATCGTTCCTTCAGCGCCGTCGTCGTCAACAGCAGCAGCTGTACCCTGACTTGAAGATAGACGAGAGTAAATTATAAATCAGTGTTGTGATGGTGTTAAAATATTGTGCGACAGAAATGTGCGGTGTAATATGCGCGTCGTGTGTAGATAAAAATATGTGTAAGTAAGACGTACGAGACTGAAACCTGATAATGTGAATGAACTTGTGCGGATCTGTTTAATGGATACCTACCTAAACTGAACGATGAACAATAATCAACGAAGTGCTTATTACGGTAAAATTATAATAGGATAAGAGGTATGTGTATTATTAATTTTATATCGGTAATTTTAATTTAAAGATTAATTAATGGCAGAATATTTAAATGCACTTTATAATGAACTTTTAGAGATTAGAAAATATTTAATTAAAATAGGATCTACTCGTAGACAAGGTAGTTCAATTTCAGAGAAAAAGTTAGACGAATGTAAAGTTATCATTAATCAGTATAATACTTATCTAGAAAATATAAATAAAATTGAAAGAAGTAAAGAAGAAAAAGAGTGTATTTTGAAACACTGTGAGAATATTAATACTTTGTATACAGAGATAAAATTATTAACACAAAAGGTAAAAGATACTTCTGTTAAAATGGAATTCGACCTGAAAGTTGCCTTGAACTTATTACCCGTTATATCTGATGATATTTGTAACACACAGAAATTAATTGATGGCATTGATTATTACAGTTCCCTTATTGCAAATGAATCGCATTGTAATTTGATTAATTTTGTTCTGCGAACTAGGTTGTCGCAAGGTGCAAAATTAAAATTAGATTCAAAATATGACAGTGTAGAGTTACTTTTGAGTGACATGCGAAAACTCCTATTGCCACAAAAATCGGCAAGTGCTTTGCAAAAACAAATGCTCAGTTGTAGGCAGAATGATTTATCGGTTGATGATTTTGGTAAGAAGCTTTCGGAAATGTTTGTGAGTTTGACAATTGCTCAATCTGGAGGTGATTCGAAGAAATATGATGTATTAAAATCTATAAACGAAAAACAGGCTATAAGACAGTTTAGCGAGGGGTTACGAAACCGTAGGATCAGTACAATAATTTCAGCTCAGAGGTTCGAGTGCCTAAAAGACGCAGTTCAAGCTGCGATAGACGAGGACACGTCATCAATGACGTCATCTGGAGAAATTTTGTCAATGTCCCGTAACAACAATAACGCGAATTACAAAAACAATTCCAGGCAGCCAGCGTACAACGGTCATAGAGGCTACAACCGAGGTGCGTATAGCGGTGGTTTTCGAGGCTACAGAGGCGTTTTTCGAGGCTACAACCGAGGTGGTTTTCAGCAGCGTGGTTCGGGAGTAACCCGTGGATATCAGCCCCGCGGCCGAGGTTGGCAGCCGAATGTAGAAGCTACTTCCAGGGGTAAGTCATTTCAAAACCATTTTAGAGGAAATAAACCGTCCAGAGGACAGGTTCGCCTTGCTACAGAACAGCAAGACCAGCAGCCCAGTACATCATCAGCGTCAGAAAAGATTCTTTCTTTCGAAAATGAGTTTTTTCGAGGCTAAAGAATACAATATTTTGGCTAGTGACAGTAGTTATTACATTAAATTATTTGTGAATCATTATGAATCATTTAGTTGGCTATTAGATACAGGCGCATCGATTTCAGCCCTAAAACATAAGTACGTGCAAGAGTTCAACATCCCAATTTGTAAAGAGAACATAATCATAAATGGAATTGGAGGTAGAGTTCAAGCAATAGGATATGTTGATTTACAATTATGGACTCATAACCAAACAATTGGTCATAGGTTTTATGTTTTTGACTCACTACCGTGTAAGGCACATGGAATTATCGGCCAAGACTTTTTAAGCAAGTACAGATCGGTCATTGACTTTAATAAGAACGTATTGTCATTATGGTTGAATGGAAATGAGATTGTTCTAAATATTTACAATTCTAAAAATTCAATGCAATTACCTGCAAGATCTGAATCTATTCATTATGTCAGTACGGATTTAACAGAGGAATGTGTGGTTTGTACGAAAGAAATTTCGGAAGGTATTTTTGTAGCAAGTACATTAGCAGCTCCAATCAACGGTAAAATACCTATTCGCATTTTAAATACGACAGCTAATGACATAGAATTATCACAGATAAAGCTTAACATTCAAAGCTCAAAAGATTTTGATGTTTGTGTTTTTGATTCAAAACCTAAAAATGCTGAACGTGTTAAATTGTTATTTTCTAAATTGAATTTGAATCATTTAAATAAGGAAGAGAAAATAAATATTGAAAGTTTATGTGCAAAATATTCAGATATATTTTATTTAGATGGTGATACTTTAACAACTACAGATATTTATCAACATTCGATTGAAGTAAAACAAGGAACTCAACCAATTTATTCCAAACCTTATAGATTACCTCATTCTTTAAAAAATGAAATTAAAAATGAAATTGATTATTTGTTGAAAGATGGAATCATAGAACCATGTCAAAGTGAATGGTCTAGTCCAATTTTACTTGTTCCCAAAAAATCGGACAGTAATGGAAATAAGAAATGGCGTTTAGTTATTGATTATAGAAAACTTAACAATAGCATACACAATGATAAATTTCCGCTTCCAAATATTACGGAAATATTAGACTCTTTGTCGGGTTGTATGTATTTTTCGCATTTAGATTTACATCAAGGTTACTACAATGTTAGCTTACACCCAGACAGTCGTAAGTACACAGCGTTCGATTCAGGAAGATATCAAATGACAAGACTTCCTCAAGGTCTTAAGACAAGTCCAAGTTCTTTCTCGCGAATGATGACAATGGCTATGACAGGTTTAACATATGAAAAATGTTTGGTTTACCAAGACGATGTGGTTTGTTTCAGCCGTGATTTACCGTCTCACATAAAAAATTTACAAGATATTTTTGAAAGGTTGAAGAAACTTAATCTTAAATTAAATCCTAATAAATGCAATTTTTTGCAAAAGGAATTACTTTTCTTAGGGCATGTGGTTTCGTCCGAAGGAGTAATACCTGACCCAAATAAAATAAATGTGGTAAAAAATTACCCAATCCCTACAAATTCAGACGAGGTTAAGAGATTTGTTGCTTTTGTAAATTATTATAGAAAATTTATCTCAAATTTTGCAGAAAAGGCATATCCATTAAATAATTTAGCAAGAAAAAATATAAAGTTCGATTGGAACAACGATTGTCAAAAATCATTTGAATTACTCAAACAATGTGTTATTTCTCATCCTGTACTCCAATATCCTAATTTTTCGGAGAAAAATGAATTTATTTTGCAAACAGATGCTTCCGGATTTGCTATCGGCTCGGTATTGTGTAATGGTGACGGTAAGCCAGTAGCGTTTGCCAGTAGAAGTTTAAATAAAGCAGAGAAAAGATATCCAACTATAGAGAAAGAGTTGTTAGCTATTGTGTGGTCAGTGAAACATTTTAGACCATATCTCTATGGAAGAAGGTTTAAAGTTCAATCCGACCATAAACCACTTTTAGCGTTATTCAGTATGCGAGATCCTTCAAGTAGATTAATGAAATTTAGACTTATTTTAGAGGAATATGATTTTGTTGTGGAGTATGTAAAAGGAAAAAATAATTCAGCAGCTGACGCTATGTCACGCTTGCGTATTACATCAGAGGAATTAAAGGAAATGAATGAATGCAGCATGAATGTAATGACGAGAGGACAGAAAGCAAGAATGCAACAGCAACAGGCACAACAGCAACAAGATGTTGTAATTTCTCACGACGATCGGCTTGATCACCCGAAAGTTGTAGAAATGCTACGTAAGCCTAAACAATTTATTGAATTACGTTTTATAAGCGCGCATGAATTAAAACGATATCGTAATTTAAATGAGATAAAGTGTGAAAGTAAAGTATTGTGTTATGTACCATGTGTAAGTACCATTTTTATCAATCCAGCATCTCAATCGCAACTATCGCCAGGCGAATTTGTGAGAGATTTGGAAAGATTTTGTGGAAGATGTGAATTAAAAGAAATATATTTTATAAAAAATAATAATAATAATATTTTTGTAGAAAAAGTAATTAAAGAGGTACAAAAAATGAGTAATTGGACCGGTCCACGACTATGTATTTTAAAAGATGTAGAGAGGATAGAAAATAAAGATGACCAACGTGTGATAATAAATGACTTTCATCTTTTGCCCACTAGTGGCCACGCGGGCATTAGACGAATGGTCAATAATATTAAAAAATATTATTTTTGGCCAGGTCTAGAAGTTGATGTAACTGAATTTATAAAAAGATGTGATAAATGTCAGAAACAAAAATATTCGTCTCATCATACAAAGGAACCAATGGTTATTACCACAACTGCAACATCAGCGTTTGATAAAATATTTTTAGATTTGGTAGGACCTTTAGAGAGAGATAATTATAATTATACCTATATACTGACAATACAATGTGAACTGAGTAAGTACATCGAAGCTTATCCTTTGCTATCTAAAAGTTCGGTAGAGGTAGCTAGAAGTTTTGTTAATAATTTTATTTTAAGATATGGAATTCCAAGGTGTATAGCAACAGATATGGGCTCAGAGTTTCTATCAGCTACAATGAAAGAGGTATGTACACTTTTACATATAAAACAATTACAGTCAACAGCATATCATCATCAGAGTATTGGCGCATTGGAGAATTCACACAAGCATTTAGGTAACTATTTACGAATACAAACTGAAAATCATTCTGATGCATGGAGCACATGGCTTCCTTTTTGGTGTTTCTCATATAATACTTCGGTACACACTGAGACAAAATTCACTCCATTTGAGCTAGTTTTCGGCAAAAAGAGTAATTTACCATCGAACTTAAATTCAAAAAAGATAGATCCCCTTTACAATTATGATAACTATCCCTTAGAATTGCGTTACAGAATACAGACTTCCCAGAAAGAGGCAAGAGATAATCTTATTTCGAGTAAAATCAATAGGAAAATAAGATATGATCAGAATATCAATCCAATATCATATATGCCAAATGATTTAATTTTAATACGAAATGAGACAGGAAATAAATTCAAAAGCATTTATTCAGGTCCTTATTCTGTTATTAGAGATTGTTCACCAAATGTTGAAATAATTAAAGATAATAAAATGTATTTAGTACACAAGAACAGGACTAAGCGTTATATACCGCCTGATTCTTGATTTTAATTAAGTACTTTTATAACCTATGTACTTATAGTAAGTAAGAAAACTATTTTATAAAAATATTATAAACAAACATTATAGGTACTATTATTAAATCAAGTTAAATGTATTCCTAAGATATTATATATTATTTCATGTAATCATTATAATGTATTCGATTTGCTTAAGAAAATGTAATTAGATTTAAAATAAAATAAACTATCATTTATTTTATTTCCCTATTGCGGTGGAAATGTAGTAACTATGTACCAACCTATGTATTCTTACATGAGAGTAACAACTTATCTTAATAAACGATAGTCATCATCTAGATTTCAGTGGTTTCACTCGCCTCCGACGTCAATCCTTACAACATATTAATTTGTAATTCTGTTAATTTTTAAGCCTTTGGTTTTCCCCTAAATAAATAAATAAATACTCACTTGAAACACTCCTTGGGTTTCCTGCAGTCGCCGTGCTTGAGTATCTCCTGAGTTGCAATCAACAGCCGCTCCCACTGCGCCGGCGGCGCGTCCGACCCGTCCAACTTGCACAGTGCTTCCAACACCTCCGGCTCGCGAAGTCCAGCTATAACCAACGACAATTTTAATAAAAAAATTTAAACTTTCGCGATTTGTTAACATAGTTAATGATTATATCGGGTATTTATCGCGTACCTTTTGTTTTATTTCACCTACGTTTCTACCGCGTTACAGCGATCGTGGTCACGGGGCGACTGACAAACAAAAGGTACGCGATAAATACCCGATATAATCATTAACGACAATTTTAATTATCCCACTAATATTATAAATGCAAAGGTATGGATGTTTAGATGGATGGATGGATGTTAGTTATCTCTTCACGCCAAAACCTCTGAACAGATCGGGCTGAAATTTTGCATAGATGTAGCTCTAAGCCTGGAATCAAACATGCCTACCTAGGCTTGTATCCCACAAAACAGTTCCCATGGCATAGAAATAACCTGTAAAGGTTTCCATAGAAACAACGCATGCGAAACTGAGGGCAGAAACTTGTAGTACATAACTTTATACTTTAGTACATAACTTTACCTTTAACTTTAACTGTCCTACCCGTCATGACCTACGGAGCTGAGACGTGGACACTCACGGTAGGCTGGTCCACCAGTTCAAAGTCGCTCAGCGAGCTATGGAAAGAGCTATGCTCGGAGTCTCTTTGAAAGATATAATTCGTAACGAATACATCCGACAGAGAACCAAAGTTATCGACATAGCTGAAAGAATTAGCAAGCTGAAGTGGCAGTGGGCCGGCCATATCTCGCGAAGAACCGACCACCGCTGGGGTAAACGAGTTCTTGAGTGGAGACCACGACTCGGCAAACGTAGTGTAGGACGCCCTCCGGCCAGGTGGGATGACGATCTGCGAAAGACTGCAGGCAGATGCTGGATGCGGCGAGCTGAAGACAGGGCGCTATGGCGCTCATTAGGGGAGGCCTATGTCCAGCAGTGGACTAATATAGGCTGATGATGATGATGATGACATAACTTTATGATACTCACATTTGGTAATAACATATCCATTTTCGTCAGTCTCAAACATTCGAATCTTATCCCGAGGAGAATTGTAATCCCTGAAACAAATATATACGTTTTTAAATTTGTCCCGACGCTACAGACAAGACTGCTAAGCCTGAAGGCGGCACCCTTGTCTCCCAGTCCGCCCAGGGGGCAGAATTATGTGGGACTCGACGCCGGATATCGAAGCGATAGAAATCAAAAATATCACTTTATTTCCGTGTCAGTGTTTAGTTTTATAATTGGACCTTTTCTATGTGAACATTTATTGTATTTATGGAAATAAAGAGATTTTGATTCTGAGAAGGCCGTAATACCCACTATAACCTCTCCGGTGTATCTCTCGCCATTTTCGCCGAACCACGGAAACATTTAAAACCTACCGCGGCCCGACTGGCGTCCCCTCTTCCTCCTATACATGGCCGGCGAGCCCACCACACCACACACTCGCCGACCCCATTCTTCCGTCACCTTTCCTCCCCCCGATTAGGACACAGACAGGACAAACAGATTTGAAACCGCGATTATAAGTACCTACCTAGTGAATAAGATTGTTTTAATGTTGTTTTCTGCCTAAAAATATTTACTTGTACCTAGTATAGTATTATAATATCTTTGCTTGTACTAATATGTTTTTTGGGTACAATAAATTTATCTCTCTCTCTCTCATTTCGGGTCAACTGGTGGGAAGTTGCCATTTCCATGACTCAAGCTGGCGTGCTAGAAGCTTGAAGCTTGGGTGATGGAGGTTGGTTGTATGTATTGCTTCAGGTGTAGACCTGGACGAATAGGCTACTTTTATTCCAGAAAACCGTGCCCATGGGATAAAATAACATTTTACCGTTTTTGTTATTATAGTGAAATCCCTCACACTCTGGGTAATTTCTAAGAAATCATAATAATAACAAAAACCTTAGATTTGAGCAACGCGATCAAACGAACTAAATGTAACTTTAGTCTTTGAACCGGATTGGATAAACTTCAATGTTTCCCCTGTAGGTGGAGCTACCGGCGCTAGAGTCCGTAGAAAGTCGCATAGATTTTCGACTCCTACGTCACGTGACCTCGTGGTGTAGTTGGTTAGCACATTCCCGTACTGAGGGAAGGATGCGGGTTCAAGTCCCGTCGAAGTCGAAAATTTTTGAGATATTATTTGATAACCTTTTAACGTTTCCATAGAACTAACGCGTGCGAAGCCGCGGGCAGAAACTAGTATAAAATAAAGCCTTACCCATGGTGCGGGAAATCCAGCCTATTATGAGGGATAGGTGAAGACTCCTTGGTGCTGTTGGCCTCTTCAGAACTGTCCGCGGAGGCTGCTCGGCCAATAGCTTCTCTGTGAATACAAAACCATCATTAGTCTATGGTAGTCTGCCTGCCTACTTGGTCTAGCGGTCAGCTTGTTCAACCGCTGATTATGAGGTTATGAGTTCAAATCCCGGGTCGGACCAATTGTTATTGGGGTTTTTCTAGCAAGGAAAATTTACAGTAGCAGCCCGGAGTTAGGAAGTTGACGGTGTTACACCCCCGTGCCTCGGAAAGCACGTTAAGCCGTTTATTCTGCGCTTGACCTCTCCCCGGTCGTGTCGGTCTGCCGTCCCATCGGATTATGAGAGTGAGGGAATAGAGAGTGCACCTATGTTTGCGCACACACTTGTGCACTATAATATGTCCTGCGCATCTGGCTAGTCTCCGATGAGACTGGCCGCCGTGGTCGAAATTCGGCTAGGCGGATATTATTATTATGGTAGTCTACTCCAAAGACCTCTAACTCGTGTCATAGCGCCTTGTCTCCAGCCAGCATGTGCCAGCAGTCTAGAGCATGTCGTCATCACATCTGGACCAGGGCGTCCTACACTACGTTTGTTGGGTCGCCAAGACCGCAGCCGTAGGAACGTCTCAAGTTGGACATTCCCACGAATATCGTTAATAATGTCAGGGTTACTACTCGGTTCTAGAAACCAAGATATTTTTAGTCAAAAAAGGGGTTACAAAACCAAAAAATATTGGTGGAAATTATTTAACGACACTGATATCATCGAAGCGTATTGCAAACAATTTTTGGATGCAAAAGTTTCCATTCCTCGGTTTTTTGTTATTATAATGCGTAACCCCACACTAAGGGTAATTTCTAAGAAATCAAATAATATTGCAAAAATTTTCGACTTCGACGGGACTTGAACCCTTTCCATTCATCATTCATTACGTTCATCTTTTGTCTGTTTTCGAACTCGAATGTGCAGTAATTTCGCTGCGCAATGACTGTGCAATTGTGTGTTGTTAAAGTTGTGTCAATGGTTACCCTGCTATTATCCAAAGGTTGCCTGAAATAAATCTTTTCAAAGCGATAAGGCCGCCTATCGTACTTTTGTGTTGACACAAGCTGACCGTTAGACCAACGACGCAGTCAAGGATAGAAGTGGTCTATATCTATACTTATCACACTAATATTATAAATGCGAAAGTTTGGATGGATGTATAGATGGATGGATGTTTGTTACCTCTTCACGCCAAAACTACTGAACGGATCGGGCTGAAGTTTTGCATACATTTAATTCTAATCTTGGAATCAAACATAGGCTATTTTTTATCCCATAAATCAGTTCCCATGGGATAGAAATCACTTTTAAACGTTTATAGAAACAACGCATGCGCAGCCGCGGGAATAAACTAGTATATTATAAAGAGGAAAGATTTGATTGTTTGTTTGTTTGTATTGAATAGGCTCCGAAACTACAGGACCGATTTGAAAAATTCTTTCACCGTTAGGAAGCTTACTTTTCAGGGAGTGACACAGGCTATATTTTATCCCGGAATTCTCACGGGAACGGGAACTACGCGGGTGAAACCACGAGGCGATCGTCTAGTAGGTTAATATCGTAAACTTACGCATTATAATGTCCATTGGGAACCCCGTTCGCCTTGTTGGATAACGTGACATCTGACATTTGACTGATCCCGGAATCTTTGCTCGACATGTGGTTGCCGCATTCAGCTGCGAACACGAGACAAATAAAATAAATAAATAAATAATGCTGGACAATTCACACAGCATTATCTAGCCCCAAGCTAAGCAGAGCTTGTGTTTCGGGTACTAGATAAATGATACACTTAATACAATACACTACAAAGATAGATATTTTTAATTATACATAGAAAACATCGAGAACGCCCTGGACAAATGTCTGCAGATCGTATAAACATTTGTCCCGAGGCGGGAATCGAACCCGCAACCTCCTGCAGGCCTCGTCGCAGGCAGACCTTCGCCCGCTGCGCCACAGAGGTCGACTTACAGCTATGATTTTACAATCAGGTCTTTGCTTAAGATAACATGCATTATACAAGCATGATATGCTACTGAAGGCTAATGACAAGTTTCCACATATATTTACGAAAAAACTCAGGTAAAAATCAACAAAAATCTATAGACGACGATGTATGGAAAGTGCACGTTATAGTGTATGTTACTTAGTTAGAAACAAAAAGATAAAAACACAAAAAGTTAAAATAATAAGAAAAACGTAATTAAAAAATAGGCCCGGTAGACTTCATGCACCTGGAGTAAATCACCTGGGTGCATTAAGTGCTACGCACGGTAGACTTTGTGCACCTGGGTGAACTAAGCACAGCTTTCAATATAGCACGCGGTAGACTTAATGCACCTGGGTGTATAATACAATGAAAATAATTGTACTAATAGCATTATTTATTTTTTGACGTGACAACGTCTTATAATTCGATAGAGCCGGCTGCACGCACGATAAAACATGACGTCATGCGGCGTTACCTCGCTATGACGTTATGCGGCGTTACCTCGCTCTGAGGCGTTCCATGTAAGGCTTGAAGTGCAAGCGAGAGCGCTCGACATCCGTCTCTCTCCTACTTGCGTCTGCGTGGACAGCTGCTATACTATAGTACATTTACATGTTTTGATCGAGTATCAAATGCTACCATTCCATCAGTATTTTCTTAAGACGTTGTCACGTTCAACTATCGTCAGTAAACCGACTTTACAGACAACCAATTTTTTAATTTGCGGGGAGGTGCCGCGGGCAGACGGTATCTTATAATATGGTGTCCATTCACTTACTCGTACCGTTGGCGTGCTGTTTAGTGTAGGAGTGTATCTCGGACGTGGTGCGGCGGATGCGTGAGTGCACGTCCTCTGTGGGTAGGGCGCCGCCAGCTCGCACGGGACTATCGCTGCCGGCTGGAACATAACAGTATTTAGGAGATCTTAAAGTAATCGGAATTTTATGAGATCAAAGAACATTACAAATTACAATTTTCGAATAAAAACAAATTACAACTACAGCAGGGTTTCGATAATCCGATCCGATCTAAATATTACAAGGTTTATTATGATTGAGAAAATGTTTTTATATTTATTAAATTAAATTTGTAGTTCATAGGTGTGTATTTATATTGGTCTGACAAATATTTATAATGGTATGATTGTTTTTTGTGGACTTTTTACACTAGTTTCCGAGCCTATTCAATACAAACAAATAAACAATCAAATCTTTCCTCTTTATAATATTAGTATCATCATCATCATCCGCAACCCGACTTCACCCACTGCTGGGTATAGGTATCCAAACTTTTGTGCCACTCCACACGGTCCTGCGCCAATCTCATCCAGGTTCGCCCTGCGGTGTTAGAGATATCATCTGCCCATCTTGCCACTGGACGTCCAACGCTTCTGTACCCAGTTCTTGGGCGCCATTCAGTAAGCGCCTTGCTCCATTTCATTTCATTTCATTTATTGCACGAAATATGGTCATAAAACAAGGTCTTAAACATTAGAATAGTGTCACATACTTCACCAAAACACATTGGCATGCAAAATGTCTTAAAATTAGGCTTCTATATAAATTGCTTTTATTTATATTATATGATTATCATTTCAAATAATTTAAATCACCAACATCAAAATCACAAAATCATCCACCTGTCGTCTTGTCTCCGTGCAAGGTGTCCTGCCCAGGTCCACTTTTGTTCCAATATTAGTATAGAGTATAGATATATGTAGATTAAAAATAAGTGATAATTAAGTGGTCTTTTGATTTTTCGTTCGCTGCAACTTTATATTCGTAGTTTCTGATGTATGTAACTAAGTAACAAATTCTGTAATAAGCATAACTTACTGCTGGATGTATTCCGGACATGCTGCTGTAGTACGCCGTTGACCAAAACCTGCGTGTCCATTGGAAGCTCGTTCATTAGCGCCGTGAACTGTCGACAAAAAGACAACCATTCAGACTCGTTTTATAATACTTTGAAACACGAAATACAAAGTTTGGATGACGGATCGCACGAAACGAACAACCTCACCACCAAGTTGCTTCGGCCGTGTCACTAACTGACTCATTTGGTTTCCGATCTCTAAGAAATAAATGTCAAAAATAGTTTAAGGCGAATATATACCCCGATAGTAGCGCCACTACATATTTTATTTTATCATTACGTTATACAAAGGAATTATCAAAAAATCGGACCGCGCGTAGACGATATCTATCATAAGCTTTTTTAAATGCAGTGGCAGTGGGCCGGCCCTATCTCGCGAAGAACCGACAACCGCTGGGGTAAACGAGTTCTTGAGTGGAGACCACGACTAGGCAAACGTAGTGTAGGACGCCCTCCGGCCAGGTGGGATGACGACCTGCGAAAGACTGCAGGCAGATGCTGGATGCGGCAAACTGAAGACAGGGCGCTATGGCGCTCATTAGGGGAGGCCTACGTCCAGCAGTGGACTAATATAGGCTTATGATGATGATGACCACACAGCTATATAGTCTAGCTCCAGTTAAGGCGCTACCCCGACCCAAATCAGCGCCACTACCTATTTTACCTTATTATTCCGTTAAACGAAGGAAATTCAAAAAACCGATTGGCCAGTTTGTGCTTCCTATCATAAGCTTTTTTTTAATGCCTCTATAAATGTTTTTGTTTGTATAGTGTAGGTAGAGATGCGAAGTTGCTCATTTTTCCCACCATGGTGGGCAAAAAGAGCAACTTTGCATCTCTGCTAGTCTAGCTCTAGTTAACTGCTAGCTCTGCTAGCTACTCTGGGTATAGTACTCACCGGCACTGGATTACAGTCGTAGAGTGCGGCTAGGGCGCGCTTCGCGCACAGTCGGACGTCAGCGGCGCGCGGGTCCGCGGCCAAACCCGCTACCTTCACCAACGCACGACCCGCTACGCCGTTAGCGCCGCCTGTAACAAATTACACGACAGAATTAAGCAATACCCAGTTTTTAAAAAAAGATGTTCTACAAAACTCCTTGTCGATAGATGAAGGTATATGTGCAGCTTAAGGCTAAACGAGTCGCTCAACTTTCCATACAAACGTGGCAGGGTAACTACTACGCTGTTTGATGTTGACCATCCAAAATTAAGGTTAATATGAATTTATCTCGTCATTATCCATGTTTGTATGCACCCAAAACTCAAAAAGTATACATTTCAAAAATACAAGCTTCTAAACTTTCGAATTTCAATTGGTTTCACTGATTTTAGCCCAACTATGAGCGAAAATTAATAATATACAGAGAAAGAAAACTCTAAAATAAAGCCCGTACCCATATAGTTTAGTAATCCAAAAGTCGAAATAAATTTATTTCAATAAAAAAATAACGCTGCATAACTTACATGGCATCATCTAGCCCCAAGCTAAGCAGAGCTTGTGTTATGGGTACCAGATGACTGATATACTTAATACCTACATTAAATAGATATCTTGTAATTTGTATAGAAAAACAGCCGGAACATTATGTCTGCAGATCGTACAAACATTTGTCCCTAGGCAGACCTCCGCCCGGTGCACCTCAAAGGGACTGATATGATGATAATAATAATAAACGTTTATTTCAGAACAAGGGTACATTCTATATGACAAAGAAATATAAATACACAAAAGTAAAAATACGAACTATAAAAACCGAAAATAAGAACAGAATGGAACGTAATAAATATATTTGTAGGTAGTACCTACCAGGGTTGAGATGTTCATTATGAATGTAAGCGGGTTAACTACGAACCCATTTTGTGTTGGAAGAGCACCATATTTTTTATAGTAAAAAAAGGGTTGAGATGATTTAAATCAAATTATTTTTTGAGACAGTGAGGAAACCAGTCAAAAATATATAGTGAGTGCCCAAATGAATTAGACGACCTCTGTGGCGCAGCGGGCGAAGGTCTGCCTGCGACGGAGGTTGCGGGTTCGATTCCCACCTCGGGACAAATGTTTGTACGATCTGCAGACATTTGTCCAGAGCGTTCTGGATGTTTTCTGTGTATAATAAAAAATATCTATCTATGTAGTGTATTGTATTAAGTATATCAGTTATCTAGTACCCATAACACAAGCTCTGCTTAGCTTGGGGCTGGATAATGCTGTGTGAATTGTCTAGCATTATCTTCGATGCATACGCGCGCAATGATGACACCTTACCATCTAATGCGACCTGTAGACTGTTAGGCGTGCAAAAGTCGTGCGCACAATCCGCTAAGAAGCGTAACGCAGCCGCTTTTGTCTTCACCGTGGGCGCGGTGGCTCCGTCTGCCAGGAACCTGTACAAAATACCAACTTTGAATCATGGTTATCCATCACACTAATAATAAAAATAACAGTTTTATTGACTTAGTAGTTTTATTTTTTGTTAGACTGTTTGCAACAGTAAGCAGTTAGCTGTGGGAACACGAAAAAGTTTTGTCCCACCAGTGGGACATCGCAGTGGGACCACGGTTCCGGAATGGTGAATACTAGTATAATTTTCTTTGTGAATGTACTTTATGTTTTATTGTAAATCTAGTTTATGCCCGCGGCTTCACACGCATTTTTTGTATGGAAACGTTTAAAGGTTATTTCTATCCCACGGGAACTGATTTATGGGATAAAAAGCAGCCTATGTTTGATTCCAGGATTAGAATTATCTGTATACAAAATTTCAGCCCGATCCGTTCAGTAGTTTTGGCGTGAAGAGGTAACAAACATCCAACCATCCATCTATCCATCCATCCTAACTTTCGCATTTATAATATTAGTGTGATAACACGAAAGATTATGCAGATGCTGGATGCGGCAAGCTGAAGACAGGGCGCTATGGCGCTCATTAGGTGAAGCAGCTGTCTGGCAGTAGACAAGCTTTGACTGATGTTGATACTAACCTGAATATATTATGCAGCTGCAGTTCCGCCGGGAAGCATTCGTGGATTACATCTAGCGTCTTCTTGATCTTGCTTTGGATTGAACCGAGGATGTCAGTACCGAGTTTCATTAGTAATCTGTAACAAATTGAAGTGCTTGTAAGAAATATGTAGACAAAATTCGGGTTCTAACAAGACTAATATAATGGTTTTACATATTTAGCGCGTTAGTGCACAGGGTCTTAAGTCTCGCTCAGTTTGCATAGTGTAGAAAGAGATGCACTCTATTTCGACGCAGAAGGACAGCTGTTAGCGCTCTGAAGGAGGGGTACAAGCTGAAATGAACTTTTTGGCGTTGAAGCTACAATCTAAAATGTATTTTGTCTCCGTCCAGAAAGACAACAGGCCATAACTAGTTGTAATAAATAAACTGAATAGACCATGATCTACACAGACCGCGTCCAGCAGTAGAGAGAAGACTTTAGTGTGAGCGTCACAGAACGTTAGGGTGTATGTATACCTGAACATGAGCTGATACAGAGTGTCCTTCATCTGCTGCCAATGCACCAGCAGTAGCTCACAGACCGCGTCCAGCAGTAGAGAGAAGACTGTAGTGTGAGCGTAACAGAACGTTAGGGTGTGTGTATACCTGAACATGAGCTGATACAGAGTGTCCTTCATCTGCTGCCAATGCACCAGCAGTAGCTCACAGACCGCGTCCAGCAGTAGAGAGAAGACTTTAGTGTGAGCGTCACAGAACATCTTGATCAGGAGTTCGGATAGACGTTTGATTTGATCGTCGTTGAGAAGTCTACCACTGTTTAGGTAGTTGGCCTGTGGAGGAAAAATTCTTTATGTTAGGTCTTTGGAGTGGCGCTCGCGGTGTAACGATATTATTTGTTTCTAAAAGTGGGTATTGATAAAGGGGTTGGAAGATTTTGGCCCGAAAATCGGTCACCTATTAGTTTTATTTTTTCAAAATCATGGCGCATTATAAATGTTATGTATTTGGATAGAGGACACTTAAAACAAATAAAAAATGTTACATAACATGTCTTAGAGCGTCAGTTTCCGAGATATTCACATATAAAGAAAGAATAAAGTTGTTTTCATCTGTGAATATTTCAGAAACCTGATACCTACTTTAGGACATTATTGTATACTAGCTTCTGCCCGCGGCTTCGCACGCGTTGTTTCTATGGAAACGTTCAAAGGTAATTTATATCCCACGGGAACTTTGATTTATGGGATAAAAGTAGCCTGTTTGATTCCAGGCGCAGAGCTACACCGATGCCAAGTCGCGTCGATTTTCCATCGAGAGTTTTTGTTTTAAACAGTGAAGGAGCGAGACAGAGTTATACGAAGCGGTAGCTATTTCTTTCGCCAGCAGCGTTGTCGGCGGCATATATGAATTATATTCGTGAATGTACCTGCGCAAACTTCTCACTTTCGCTGTCCCTCACTGGACAAGATGTTTGGCGGCAACTATACCCCGTCCTTAGAGATTCCGAAACGAAAGGTGTCAGGTAGTAACGTGTCCGAAGCTACTTGGTAGTTAGGTTTTCGTTTCGTGCGATCCGTCACCCAAATTTTCGTATTTCGTGTTGCAAAGTAGGCCTTTTTTATGAATGACTCACCAACACTGACAACATACTGGTTTTTATTATGAATGACTCACCAAATGTGTCAAGCCATCCTTGCGTTCAGTCCAGTGCGTGCTAGCGCAGAGCGCTATGATATCGTCTGCGGGCGGGGGCGGCGGGGGGGAGCCGCACTCCCAGCCGAGGCGGGACATCGAGCCCCATGACATGCTCTGTAGGAGAAAATGTACCATGTAATATATCAATAGCAAAATACTTAAATATAAGCAACGCCCATATCAATATATGCGAAACGAAAAGGCATCGCCTCGTCGCTAAGGAATTGAGCGTATATTCGTATAAAGACGGCCCGTATTATGTTTAAAATAATACCCTTACATAAATCTGCATGCTTTTGTCTTCTAATTGAATTTAAAAACTAAAGATGTTTCTATGTTTTATAATTAAGTTCAATGCTGTAGGTAATTATCATTTTTTATTTTATTATTCAAGACGTACACCTAACTCTTGTACAATAACTAGACGTAATTATTTCAAGGGGAAGCACTCACTACCAAACCACAAGCTATTTTCAGAATTTTATTTCTGACATTGCTACCATTATTATTTTCTCAATTTATTATCATTGTAATATTGTACATTATTTTTAGTATAGTTTGACAAAGCAGCATACTTTGACATACCCTTAATTAATTAATTTATTATTTATTTCATTTAATTTTTATTTAATTTTCAGTCTTGTCTGTTTTTTTTTTGCCTTTGTACCTTATGGTGTTTCCTATACCGAAATACCTATACATGTAATTATTAAAATACATAACCTAAAAGTACATAACCTCTATAGAATGTAAATATAGAATGTAACGACAGCAAGTGTAACATAAAGTGTACCTATGATGGAATAAATAAATACAAATAGTTTATATTGGTAATGAGAGCCCTAAATTAGTGTCACGTACTTTTTATGCAATAAACTATTTTTAATTTAATGTAAAAATTGGGATGCGAGGACAATCCGGAGAACTATAGCCCGATATCTGTTTTACCAGCTTTAAGTCATCTTTAATGATAATGATTATAATTAATTTTCATGAGCTTTTGTTACGCTATTACTATGTGTGTTTCCTCTTTGAATTGTCTTAAAATTGATTTTATTGTACAATGAATTTTTTTGTGTAAGTACCTACTCCGGAGTTTTAGATTTAAGTTTTCCACACACAATGTATTTTGTTTAAAGGAAATAAATGAATTGAATTGAGAAGATGACTTTGAAGCTATTGAGTTATTTTTCCATCAGATGACTTTGAAGCTATTGAGTTATTTTTCCATCAGATAAGGCCTTACGAGAGTGGAAGTGTAAATGAACGCTAGAGAGTACTTACGTCATGCCTTCTATAAGAGTCTAGGCTGCGTTCGGAACACACGCTGGAAGCTTCCGAATCGTCGTCTCTGCCGCGACCGCTCTCGTACGCGGACGTGTCTTCGGGGCTCTGGAAAAGACAACTTGCTGTTAAACATAAAACAATAGCTTGTTCGGCCATACCATTGTCAAAAGAACATACCGGCTGATATTTCAGAAAATTAAAAAAAATAACACGTTAGAAATGGATTTCCATACACTTTTCTCTCCCGAGAAATGATATTCCATCGACTTTTCCGTCCCGCATTTTAGAACGCCTGCAATGACGTAGTACCTTATGTTTGGAAAAGGAACAAGCAACTTTCTGAGCAGGTGTACTTTAATAAATGACATGGTACTTTCAATCTATTCTGCTAACATACCCTGAGCACGCCCTCAGCGTCTCTAGTTTGCTGCAGAAGCCGCAAGGTGGCGGCAGGTGTTCGGCTAGGCGCCGTCCTTTCTACGGACTCGCGACGCCTCAGCGCCACACTGTTTGATCTACTCGTTCTGAAATTATATTAGAAATTAGTTCATTTCATTTATTTTATTCGCAAACAAATACATTTGTGTCGGAATATTAACAGTTTAAAAGTATATAAAATAATCACAGAAACAAAATACAAAGTAAATTAAATCATAACATAGATTAAAATACACACAAAATAATCACAAAATCAAAATACAAAATAAATTAAATTAAATGTTTTTTTCTCTTTTTGGCTTCCTAGTTCTAGTTAGGTTTTAAAGATTTTCAGATAATCTAGATTTTTCTTGTCCCGAAAACGGGAATTCTTAGCTATAACTCTTTTTCTCGGGTTGTTTGTGGTTGTGACCCATTTTTTTGTATTCTCTTACTATTAATCGTACGAATTTCTTTGCAAATACACAATTTAATAATTTTCATCTTTCAGAGATATATTAAAATGAAATATTAAAAGTTATATTAAAACGAAATATATTTTAACATTGTTATATCTAGGACAATAGCCTTTTGTCACAAAGAAAATTATACTAGTATTTACAATTAAAACAATTGAGCTAACTGCAGACTGTTGCAAACAGTCTACAGGTAGCTCAACTGATCCATATCAATAACAGTCGTCGCGTCCCCGCTACGCTGGCTGCATTGCCACGCTGTATGGCAATGCTGATGCGCTGCGCCAGATACTCACCAGCTCTCGGATCAGGCGTCGTCGCTTTCATCAGACGCTCAGATAATTTAAAAAAAACCCGAAGAGCCTCGGTACCCCACGGACCTAGGGTCTCGACTCCAAGGGGAGCAAATGTGTAGGTTCTGTCTGTTGTTATATCTTACCTCGTAGGACTTGTTTCTCGGGAACCAGCGAGGGATCGCGGGATCCCGGAAGGTCGTCTTCTAGTGCTGGCCAATGACATGGGACCACTGCGGGATGATGGTGATGATGATCTTGATGTGGCTGTGAACAAGAAGACACTTAAATTTCTAAGAAATCAAATAATATCGCAAAAATATTTTCGACTTCGACGGGACTTGAACCCGCATCCTTCCCTCAGTACGGGAATGTGCTAACCAACTACACCACGAGGTCAAGTGACGTAGAAGTCGAAAATCTTTGCGACTTTCTACGGACTAAAGCGCTGTTAGCTCCACCTACAGGGGAAACATTGAGTTCAATCGTTAAAAGACTAAAGTTACGTTTAGTTCTTTTGACGAGAGGTGTCGCGTTGCTCAAAATCGAAGGTTTTTGTTATTATAGTGCGTAAGCCTCGCACTCTGGCTAATTTCTAATTTCACACATCAACAGGCACGGGATTGACGTAATTTGTATAGCAGAAATAATGTCTGCGTGATGCAAACGGCAAGAAGGACCTCATCATAGTTAGGACTAGTAGTCGTCGAAGCTTTATATTGTTTAGTGGTGTGCCTCATTTGAGGACCGCCTCTGTTCCTCATTTCCGTGGTTGAAGTTAAACCTTTTGTGGTGTGCCTCAGGGATCTATTAGTGACCTCCTCTCTTTCTCGTTTACAAGATTGAAGTAGAACCCATAACTATCCATACCAATATTATAAATTCGAAAGTTGTCTGTCTGTTTGAATTGATTGTAATTTTTATTTTTAGTTTTTAGTAAACTTATATTTGTTTTGAGGTTGTTCTCTTCTCCGTGTTGTGATGGCACTTACAGGTTCAAACTGAAAATCAGCGTTGATCTGCGCCCACGCGCGGTTCAGCACAGAGCTGAGTTTGACCCTTTTTGGCCAACAGGGGCAGCACAGTCGCCACTAGTACACTGTATCTTTTGCCTGTAACTACCTGTTTTTTTGGCCAAATAAATGTATCTTTATCTTTTAGCTTTTTACACCTAAACGGCTGAACGGATCCTAATGGAATTTGGCGGCGAGGAAAATGGAGTCCCGGGGACGGATATAGGCTACTTGAGAAGTGCGTGCAAAGCCACAGACAGGAGCTCGTTTAGTTACAATAACTCACGTTGTGATTGTGATACTCCCGGTCTAGAGCGCGATCTGCCGACGACTCGCTCCGGGCTGGGGGGCACGTTGTTGCTGCTACTTGGTGAACGTTTGGCGCGAGCTGGAAACACAGGATTTCGTTAGATATTTATGGTTCATCATTATTTAAGAGCTGCGCCCTTGAAGAACTGCTCTGCATTAATATTGTTGATAATTAATGATGTATCAACACCGAAGGAACAAGTTGAGCAAGCTTTTGCAATATTAGATCAAGATTAAAACATTAACGTCCAATTTCATCGTTGCAATTAAACGTAATTAACCGTTTTAAACGATTCAGCGCCTAGCGCACGTTAATCCGGTTTAAGCTGAATTCAATTTAACAAACTGTGAAACTGGACCTAAAAAGTTACCTAATACCATGTTGCAAAATGTTTCTCAAAAGAATGTACTCCGGTTTGAACTCATCATAACCACCTACGAGTCTATTACACCTTTTACAAACAATCCTCCTAAATATAATTGAAGTTTTGCCACTAAATATCTAGCCAAAAGTAAATATTAAAATTCAATTTTATGATTAAAAAAAATGAGCCTTAAGTGTCTCAGCGAATCTATCTTTTGGGGTACACCTTTTAATTTTTAATGGTTCTATGTTCGACTGTATGTATGTTTTTATTTTATTTTTACTATGTACATAATGTCCTTCAATTTCCCCGTCAATTATGGACGATTTTGAAAATTCTAAAGTCCCATAAAAATGTTATTCCCAAGGGTAGTATTTGTCCCAGAAAACCTTAGGAATTCGTTATCAGTTTTTAGTTTCTTCAATACAATCAAATTATAAAGTGCTAATTCTAACTACACAACAATATCTCTATAAAATCGTCTATAAAATAACTAAAATCGGTCTATAAAATACCTTGCTGTGCCACTTCTCCCTCTTCGGTAAGCATGCAGAAATATATACAATTTATATACATTATATCAATTAATTCATAATTACAATCTTCTCAAGAAATCTGCTTTTTGTTATAATGTGTTTTTGTTGGCTTGGGCGCTGAAATTCAAAATCATTTCTTAATTATTTTTAAAAGGTCATAATTCAGATGTCGCCGAAAAACTAATCTATCCTACTTATATTAAAAAAATAAAAAAATAATAATGCTGGACAATCCACACAGCATCATCTAGCCCCAAGCTAAGCAGAGCTTGTGTTATGGGTACTAGATGACTGATATACATAATATAATACATTACATGGATAGATATTTTTTATTATACATAGAAACGACCAGAACACCCGGAACAAATATTTGTAGATCGTACAAACATTTGTCCCAAGGCGGGAATCGAACCCGCAACCTCCCGCGCCGCAGGCGGACCTTCGCCCGCCGCGCCACCGAGGTCGTTATATTATAAAGCCGAAAGTTTGTGAAAACTGAATTTTTGTTACCTAGGATCTCCGATACTACTGAACAGATCAAGGTGAAATTTGGCGTACGTTTAGAGCAAAGCCTAACTTGGATAATAGGCTACTTATCATACCGAAATTACACGTGTGAAGCCGCGAGCAGAAGCTAGACTACTATAAATGTACTAATAGGCACTATAAATGTTCTCATCTCTTTTATAACGATAAAAATAAAAACGACGACATCATTTGTAGTAGGTACCCTCAAATTACTTTAGTTTTGGCGTCATCTGAAGTTTACTCCATTAATGTAATATTATTTTGAAAAAAAAGGGATTCAAAATTGGTGATATTGGCCGGTACCCGAAAACATAGTTTTTAGAGATATTTAGTCCGAAAAGATTATGAAATTAAGTAATGTTTTTGAATTTTCACCTACTACGGTTTTCAGGTATTATTATCTTATCGAGACCATTATGTTTAATGTCGGATTAAAAATTGTCATTGTGGTTTTTACTCTCAAGTAAAGAAAAGATTCTCAACGAGGCTGTATTGATGTATGTGTGTTACTTCATATCTCCACCAATGGTCATCGAGCGGCTTCGCTATAGCTTAGTAGTGCACACGTTAGCCGGTGAGACAATTATTTACAACAGGATATAATACCATGATTTAAGTGTTGAGCTTTCTAATATTTCGGAACAGTTGTTGCTGTAGAAGCTCCTTTAGGCCACTCACTGCACAAGAGTCGAGGCGGCGTCGCGGCGGTGGCGACAAAAAAGCGCGCCTCGACTATTCCAGTGAGTGTAGTCCCTTAGGCCAAACGAAACGCAATATTGCCTGCAGAGTTAAGAAGCACATACGTGCGGTTAAGAACCGAAAGGCAAACTGAGAAGGTTGCCATAGCGGAGCATCTTCTAGAGTCTGGTTCAAACCGATCGAGTAACACATTGACACATGACATTACATACCAAGATTGGTACAGGAGGCCATTGAGATTAACAAACACAGGAACTTTAACCGAGAAGATGGTTTCCAATCATCTGGAATCCTGTTGTGAGAATTTGCAAAAACCGAAGAAGTGACGTACCAACCGGGCCGCGTTCTGATACCGTTAGTGTTGTGTCGTCATCGAGTTCGATAACGAAACCGGTGGTAGAGGTAACGTTCGTAAAAAAGACAAAAAAAAGAAGGTATATCGGAAGATATATCTGCCAATAACAACTCACTCGCAGTGCCTTCAGATAGATAGATAGATAGAAAATTCTTTA
The DNA here is from genome assembly GCA_963564075.1 of Eupithecia subfuscata. Lineage (NCBI taxonomy): Eukaryota > Metazoa > Arthropoda > Insecta > Lepidoptera > Geometridae > Eupithecia > Eupithecia subfuscata. The sequence continues at coordinate 8,125,367 of OY751124.1, read as the reverse complement.
TTGCACACTTATAGATAGAAACAATACAACAAAACAGCTTAAAAACTATGTGACAAGTGGCGGTTTTATCGCTCATATAATCCGTGATCATGGCGCATGAAACTGCGCGGAAATATAGGAAAGCTCAAAACTCAAACCATGGTAAATATCCCATTGTAAATGACTTTGTTGTTAATAATCATGATGGTTTTAAAAGTTTTATGTACTCACGCAGGCTCGCGGTGCCGGCCGCCATCTTGGCCCGTGACATGTGCGAGTAGAGGGCGCGCGCGCGCGCGCGCTGCGCCGCCGCCGCGTCCACGGCTGACACCGAGCGCGCAGCACCCATAGGGGACCGGTCTGGAATTGAACATGACAATGTTTCAAAGGCTGTGCAATTACGCAAAGAATACCACCAATTCTATAGCGACATTTCAAAGCCTTTTGAATGGTCTTGAAAGCCATTTCAATGGCCATTCAGAGGGCTTTCAAATAAAATAAATAAATAATGCTGGACAATTCACACAGCATTATCTAGCCCCAAGCTAAGCAGAGCTTGTGTTATGGGTACTAGATAACTGATATACATAATAATATTCGAGTACATAGATAGATATTTTTTACTATACATAGAAAACGACGAGAACACCCTGAACAAATATCTGCAGATTGTACTAATATTTGTCCCGAGGCGGAAATCGAACCCGCAACCTCCTGCGTCGCAGGCGGACCTTCGCCCACCGCGCCACAGAGGTCGTCAAAATAATATGGGTAGGTTTTGCGTAATGCAGGTTTGGAACATGCCTTCACAGTTTTTAAACTGTGATACAAAAGTCAGGATCATCCCATAATTAAATAAATCAATAAATATTGCTGGACAATTGACAGAGCATCATCTAGCCCCAAGCTAAGATGAGCTTGTGTTATGGGTACTAGACGACTGTTATACTTAGTATTATTATGTCACATAGATGGATATTTGATTGAGTATCATTTAAACATAGAAAACACCCAGAACTCCCGGGACAAATATCTGCAGATCGTACAAATATTTAATTTTGTCCCAAGGCGGGAATCGAACCCGCAACCTCCTGCGTCGCAGACGGACCTTCGCCCGCAGCGCCCACAGAGGTCGTCAATGAATACATAGATCAGCCCCAAGTCTGTTACCTCTGTTAATCGACAAACGAGCTATGTGCTGTGTTAGTATGTCTTAAATTGAAAGGTTAAATAAATAATAATATAAAATATCACACACCATCATCTAGCCCCAAGCTAAGCAGAGCTTGTGTTGTGGGTACTAGATGTCTGATATACTTATCACCATACACTAAGATAGCTAGATATTTTTTACCATAGAAACACCCAGAACACCCGGATTAAATATATGCAGATCGTACAACCGTTTAATTCCGAAGCGGGAACAACACTCGCAGCCTCTTGCGTCTTAGGTGGACCTTCAGTGACCGTCAGTGGGATTGAATGAGTCAGTAGGCTTTGTGGGTTTAAGTATCAGTGATCTAGTAAGTTCGTCAGTGAATAATTGATTTAGTCAGCGAGTGAGCCAGTAAGCGAGTGTGTTATGTTTATTAGCTAGCTAGATATTTGATTGGTGAGCTAGTGCGTTTATCTGTAAGCTGGTACGTTTATCAGTGAGCATGCGAATTTTTAAGTGAGTTAGTTTAGTAAATTAGTCAGTATGCTAACAAGCGTTTCAGTGATTTATGTTTAGACCTCTCATAGCGGCAGAGCGATAGAGGCGGATGCGTCTGCGCCACCGTTTTAATGCGTTTGTCGATGAGATGATAAGTATGTCAGTGAACGAGTGCATTAATTTCTCGGTGAGCTATTAAGTATGTGTTGTTTTTCGATGATTTAGTAGATTTTTAGATTTTTAGACCATGAGTTATATCTATTCTAATGACCTCGTAGCGATTGGAATATGCGATTTAGGCGGTCGCTCTTGCGACGCGCGCCGTCTTTTCAGGGAGTCAGTAGGCTAGTGAATGGGTCAGTGTGCTACTAGTGAGTTTTTCAGTGAGCTAGTGAATTCATAAGTGAGCTAGTGAGTGTATCAGTGAGCTAGCGACTTCGTTACTTAGTTTCTCGGTGAGCGGTTGCTGCTACGACACGCGCCGTCGTCTCAGGGAGTCAGTTAGCTAGTGAGTTTTTCAGTGACCTAGTGATTGTATAAGTGAGCTAGTGACTTCGTTACTAAGTTTCTCGGTAAGCTAGTAAGTTTTGTCAGTATGCTAGCGAGCGTTTCAGTGGTTTAGTTTATGAGTTATATATTCTAATGACCTCTCATAGCGACGGGTATATGCGATATCGGCGGTCGCTCCTGCGACGCGCGCCGTCGTCTCAGGGAGTTTGTCCGACTCACTCCCGACACAAGGTTTTCCGTTGAGGCTTTACAGATAAATACATATAATATTACCGGTACCCGGCAGCGTGGAAAGGGAAATATTTGTTAATGCAAAACACACAAAAACACACTGGTTAGGTTAAACAAAAAATTTAACTTTGACACACAATTAAAAAGCAGCTAGAATAATTACATATTTCTTAATGAATTTATTCACAAAAGATTCAGAAATTTACGGCGTTTTGATAGCTAACATAGTCTTTGGTCTAATCTGTGAAAAGGAAATGCAGCATTTTCAGTCTATACTAATATTATAAAGGGGAAAGATTTGATTGTTTGTTTGTATTGAATAGGCTCCGAAACTACCGGACCGATTTGAAAAATTCTTTCAACGCTAAGAAGCTTACTTTTCAGGGAGTGACATAGGCTATATTTTATCCAGAAATTCCCACGGGAACGGGAACTACGCGGGTGAAACCGCGAGGCGATCGTCTAGTGATCCATACAACACTGGCAACAGTGCCTACGCACGGCGAATTACCCGTAGAATTTACAGCGAAAAAACCAGGAGACCAATGCTATGATAGCTCTCAGGACACTTAAGATACTACAAAGAATGCTGCAAACCAAAAACCTTTTAAAGGTTTTCTAGTACTGACCTGACACACTAGCAGAAGGACTCCTAGGGCTTGTGACTGTTCTTCTTTCTGTAACAAAAATAGGGAAAGCTCAGTACCTAGGTACTGTTATCAGATATTTTATGACCAGCGCGGTTTTGGTCGCGCTATTCACAGATCAACTTTCACCCTTGTCTATCGCTAGTTTACTTGCGTTTTTTTTTTCGATTACACCCTCGTATTTCACTTCACACACTATTACATCTGGACCTGGAGCCCCAGGGCACTAAGAGCTAGGCTCGATTTTCGTTTTTACGAGTACGAGCCTTGGAGGCCTAATCAGGAAAGGAAAATCGATGTTTCGTTTTCGTTGTCGTGCAAAACCAACTCTTATGTCGCTTGCATGAGATTTATTCTATAGTGCGGGCGTCATCATCATCATCATCATCAGCCTATATTAGTCCACTGCTGGACATAGGCTTCCCCTAATGAGCGCCATAGCGCCCTGTCTTCAGCTTTCCGTTCATCGTGCGGGCGTGAAACTATGCAAATCCTATACAAAAATGAGACATCACGATATTCTCGTCAAACCGAACTCGGGGAGCCTACTCGGAAAAAGAAAATCGTAGTTTCAGATTCGTTTCAAAATTAACTCTTATTTCATTTGCCTATTGAGTTTGCACGAAAACGAATAAGAAACTTTGACTTCGTTTTTAAGAGTGCGGGCTCGTACTGTGAAAACGAAAACGAAGTTTCTGATGGAAATTGAACTAAGTATAAAGAACATTTTATATGTTGCCTTTTTTTCAATTAACTATTCTAATGTTTGTGGGGAGCAAATAACTACTAAAAACTTGATTTTTGGGCTTACGCCGCTTTGCTCTGTCCCGCTCCTGTGAACGCGAAATCCTATGCCTATCCTCTTCATACAATAACGAGGTAGTATGGGCCCTTGAGGCGCAACGCACACAGAAGGCGGCGAGGCGAGGGTAAGACGCAGACATGCCGCTCCTCGCCCCCCGCCACGCCGCCTTACCGGTATCCCATCTGCGGGCGACGTGGCAGGGGGCGAGGAGCGGCGTGTCTGCGCCTTACCCTCGCCTCGCCGCCTTCTGTGTGCGTTGCGCCTAAGAGTTTTTGTACCTACATTCCTGCGAATAAATAATTTGAATTTGTCGTGTGTTAAAATCCGTCTCGATGCTTTTTGCTCACGCCTTCTTTCCGCGTGGTACTGACTGCACGAACGCTCGCTGTCTAACACGTTACATTACGACCTGTAAAACCGGTCAGCTTCCAGCTTTACCTTAGTAGCACGTGTTGAAGCGGTCATCTTGAAACTTCAAATCATTTGCGTAGATTGCAAAGATATAGTTAGTCATATAGAGCAATAGCGTGGCAATGTAGCCAGCTTCTTGGGGACGCTTCCGACTGGTATTGATATGGATCAGTTGAGCTACCTGTAGACTGTTTGCAACAGTGGCCACCAATAGGAACTAAACTCTTGAAACAAGTATCTGCCTAAATAATACAGTGTACGTACCTACACTAGTACCTAGACCCACGCTGTATTAAGTGGAAATATTCTTAACAGTCAACCTTAGCTTAAAGGTATAAGTATAAAGGTTGCACACACGTCCAATTCCATATTTTAATGCTCATTTTTGTGTTGAGCGGATTGCCGCATGGGGTTGGACGTATGAGCGCCAACCTTAACGTATTCTAGACCACCACCTCAGTAAAAAAGTTGTATTTTAATCTGCAGATTCAGATAATTTATTCACAAAATATTACATATTCTTACATGTTATTAAAAAAATTACATGTGAAAATAATATTAGTTTATCAAAGATCACATTACGGAATGTAAACATCGTTAACTTATATTATCTAATTAAAATATATGTAGGTACATACTATAATTTAATAGCTATATATTTTTGTCGCTACAATTAAAACTAGACTAAACTAAAATCTTGTATTAACTTTAAATTTTATTAATATGTATATATTTTTGATCCTAGAAATAAAAATCTATAGAAAACCGAACCCTCATCTGATTCCACGTTGGAAACAATCTGGAAATACATATCTTCAATTTTATCGAAATCGGAATAATAAATGACGAAATACTGTGATAAGAAAATTAAAATAATTTTTCAATATATTTCATATCGGAGCTCAAAAACTTTGAATCAGATATATTATACTCGAACTATAGACGATATTTATCGCGTTTATCTAATGGAACCGATACTATCGGCTAATGGTTATCGCTCATTAGAGCCACCGGTACCCAACCCGCACCGCCACGCCTCGTGTGGTTAATATTATTTATATGGAATTCTATGAATATGCGCTAACTACATAGGTACTTTATTTTTATGTTTTCATTCATGTTTCTTAAGGCGAATAGTAGGGTGGATAGTGGCGCCACTACATATTTAATTTAATCATTAAGTTATACAAAGGAATTATCAAAAAATCGGACCGCGCGTAGACGATACCTATCACAAGCTTTTATTTAATGTATCTGTAATAGTTTTGTTTTGTGTTATTCAATCAAAAACCTTGTTTGGAGAGCTTGGTGGCCACCAATAGGAACTAAACTCTTGAAACAAGTATCTGCCTAAATAATACAGTACAAAACTATTAAAAAAAGCTTATGATAGATCGTCTACGCGCGGTCCGATTTTTTGATAATTCCTTTGTATAACGTAATTATAAAATTAAATATGTAGTGGCGCCACTATCCACCCTACTATTCGCCTTAATATAGGCGTACGGAGGTGTTTATAATTTACAAAATTAAGTATCACTATAGACCCTGCTGTAGATTTTTCTTATTCGGCTAGGAAAACGTTCACCAAACAGAGGTTCACTGGTTGACCATGCAACGTCCAGCCGCGGTCGACGAGAGGTACACTGGCTGACGCCGCTGCATCTGCGCGCAGCGAGGCGGTGCTGGGCTCCGATCACGGTGTAAGTAAGTAAGTAAGGCACGGCATTACGGCTCAAACGTTAGCAGTTGAAACGTGAGGGTGCGCGTTCTCAGCCCGGCATCGGACAATCCGCACTGGCTCCATCAATGGTTTGACATACAAGATCCACACCGCACGGAGCGGACTGTCGGTAACGCAGCGAGGATTCTTGAAGGCAACTGTTCCGTTCAGTGCGAATGACGTCATTCGGACTGCCGATCAGTCGACGCACTTGTCAGTGATGCCGGGCTGTGAACGGGCACCCACGTTTCAACTGCTAACGCTTGAGCCGTAATGCCGTGCCTTACCACACCGTGATCGCGGCTCTGATCGTGTGCCGGCTCCAATGAGATACCTTAAGATACTAGCGAGCTCAGAGCTATAACCTCAAAAAACTTATATCAGAAGAACGTAGTCTTAGCTTTACGCTCGCAGCCTATCGGCACCCGCGCCGTGGTGACGCTCTTGACGTAGTTACCTGTGCTGCGACTGTGGAGACAGTCGACGCTGCCCAGGTTGCGTTCCCGCTCGATCTGCTTTTGCGCCGCGGAGTCCAGGCGGTTGAAGAGAGCTTCTGCGTCGTCCGGGAAGTGGCGCTTGTAGGCTTGGAATGCTCTGTAACAAGGACATATTGGTGAAAGTTTACCCAAGAAAATGCTCATCAAGTTTCACTTTTAACAAGAGTTGAATCTGCACTAGGGTTCGTTTCTACTCCGCTTTGCGAGGACTCTATACAATTGAGCGAAAGAAAAATGTTACATAAAATTTAAATCTATATATATAAAATGAAACCCGTTTTCCTTGGTCACGGCATCACGCGTGAACGGCTGGACCGATTTCGCTAATTCTTTCCTTGTTGTGTTTGTTATTGTCAGCAGAAGGTTCTTATGAAAGAAAAAATTAAGAAAGTTGGAAACATATATTTCCACGGGGGCGAAGCCGCGGCGCGCAGCTAGTAAAATAAAAAAGCATTTATTTCCTAACCTAAACTAGAATTACACAACAATAAAAAAAACTAACATAGGCAAAGGGAGTAGATTCAGCGTTGTGCTGCATGCAAGGAACATGCGGCGCTGATTTTAATTCTACTCTCCTCGGGTAGGTGGTCACCGAGGTGGGATAGCGTAGGTTCCTATACTTGTTTATCTATTTCAAACGTACAATCAAACTCCGTCTGCAGGGTACAAACGGTGACTTCCATTGGCTCGAAGTTTCTAAGTTATGAGTTACACTTGTGGCGACCTCTGCGGGCGAAGGTCTGCCTGCGACGCAGAAGGTTGCGGGTTCGATTCCCGCCTCGGGACAAATGTTTGTACGATCTGCAGACATTTGTCCAGGGCGTTCTGGATGTTTTCTATGAATAATAAAAACTATCTATCTATGTAGTGTATTGTATTAAGTATGTCAGTTATCTAGTACCCATAACACAAGCTCTGCCTGGTAACACATAAACACAGACTTCAAAAATGCCATCGATCGGTCTATGTCATGGGACCTTCCATCTATAACCGATTGCCAGTGAAGATACGTGACGCACCTTCCACGCCGATATTTAAGCACAGACTAAAAAAATATTTAACTGAGTCGGTATTCTATGATGTGCAAGAGTACTTAGAATTACCGCCTATTTAAGTTTTATTTTTATATAATTTTTTTTTTTTCAGCCTTTACTGTCCCACTGCTGGGCAAAAGCCTCTCTTTTCTCCTTCCACTCCTCGCGATGTAACGCTGTCACAGGCCATGATGGATGGTGCGCGTCAAGCTCGTCTCGCCATCTCATCCTGGGTCTTCCACGTCGCCTCCTAGCGTTGGGTGGGCTCCACTCTGTCGTGGTCTTTGCCCACAAGTCGCTGGACATTCGGCATATTATTAAATAATTAATTTTCAAATTATTAATAATAAAATAATTTTTTTATTGACATGTTACTAGGAGTTATGAATAAAATCTGTATTTCTGTATTTCTGCTTAGCTTGGGGCTATTTTTGAATAACGCTTGTTTTTGAAAAGGTATTTGAATGCATCTCTCTCGTAAGATTTTAGTTACCTTCGTCCAGAAGTCCTGGCCGTGCTGTCAGCGTCCACGCACGCCCTGCGGATGGCATCTTTCACAGCCGTCTGCTGCTTCTCGATGGTTTGCGAGGGCCACTTGTCTAGAAGAAGTACTAAGACGTCACTGGGAACAAAGATTAATTATGTATATCATTGTCTTTTGGCCGCCGTTGGAAGGATGATATAATATTGGTAGCAGGAAAAGAGTGGATTAGAGCGGCTCAAAATAGAGCAAACTGGCAAGAGATGGAGGAGGCCTTTATCCAGAAATGGATAAACCCTGCAAAAATTTGATAGATAAATTTGAATTTCTATTTACTAGCTTATCTTATAAACTTGTGAAAGTAGAAATCAGAAAAACCCTGTTTTTAGGGTTCCGTACCTCACAAGGAAAAAAAGGAACCTTTATAGGATCACTGTTGTCCGTCATCATCAACTTGCTTACCTTAACATCCAATCAAGTCCGTAACCTTAATCAAACTTCTAAGTCAACGCATTCAAAAGTTACAGCTGTTTATGTCCGAATATTTTGAAATTTCCAAGGGAATCACATAAAACCTAAAGGGTACTTCCCGTTGACCTAGATCCATGATATTTGGCTACAAGCAAGGTCTTATAGCACAAGTAAAGAAATAATTTCGAAAACCATAAATTTGTAACTAATTCCAAAAATATCTAGATTCACGCAAGGGACCAAAACCTAAACTTCCCGCTGACCAATAATCATAAAATTTGGCAAGAAAGTTTTATAATTATACGGAACCCTCGGTGCGCGATTCTGACCGTATCACACTTCATCATCATCATCAGCCTATATTAGCTGGACATAGGAATCCCCTAATGAGCGCCATAGCGCCCTGTCTTCAGCTTGCCGCATCCAGCATCTGCCTGCAGTCTTTCGCAGATCACAGTATCACACTTGCTGTTTTTTAAATAACGTCACTATCCAACTTAATGAAATTAGGCATGGAGCTAAACGTTATCCCGGAGACGGACAAAAGCTACTTCTTATCTCAAAATAGAGCAAGCGAAGCCGCGGTCAAGAGCTCCCCTCAACCTCAACAGCCTGTAGTGGTCCACTACTGGACGCAGGCCTCCCCCTGATAAGCACCTTATTGGCTTTTATCACATGGGGGTAATGCCCATAATATCCACTCTGGGTATGCGGGTTGGGGATCGCAGTTCGGTGGTAGAATTGTTCTGCAGGGGGCGCTGCTGCCCGCCCCCGGTGGATATCTCTTAGTCGCTTCTTACGACACCCGCGGGAAGAGTTGGGGTGCTGCAAATTCGGAACCACACAGCCACCACACGGTCAACAGCTAGTAACACATAAAGTGACTTACCTGAGCGTAGATCTGATTTCCTTGGACTTGTGCGTCGTAAGATTCGTGACTATGACAGGAATGAGTCGCGGCGAGTGTACGTATGTTACTATGTACCGAACGCAGACTGTACCGGCTGATGATACCACCTGGAAAAAGGACATTATATAAGGGACTAGACGATCGTCTCGCGGTTTCACCCGCGTAGTTCCCGTTCCCGTGGGAATTCCGGGATAAAATATAGCCTATGTCACTCCCTGAAAAGTAAGCTTCCGAACGGTGAAAGAATTTTTCAAATCGGTCCAGTAGTTTCGGAGCCTATTCAATACAAACAAACAATCGAATCTTTCCTCTTTATAATATTATTTATGGGAAGATACGGTTGTATACATTAGACAAATTCGATGTAGATTGCTTGTAAGCAAACCACGACACCTCGACCTCGACCTCGACAGCCTATATCGGTCCACTGCTGGACGCAGGCCTCCCCCTGAAAAGCGCCTAATTGACTTTTATCATATGGGGGGTAATGCCCATAATCCCCACGCTAAGCATGCGGATTGGGGATCGCAGTACGGTGGTAGAATTGTTATGCAGGGGGCGCTGCTGCCCGCCCCCGGTGGATATCCCTTAGTCACCTCTTACGACACCCGCGGGAAGAGTTGGGGTGGTGCAAATTCTTCCACACAGCTCCACCAGACACAAATAACTGAAACTCACTTGCTTGGCGTCGAGTTTCGGATCTAATTGTAAGCAATATTTAATTAAGGATCTCGAATCAACAAGTAATGTAAATTGCGTATAAAAAGACGCGACAACAAAGTGAATTTTAGGTATGGGCGGTTTGTTTATAATCATTCTACATCGAGTTTGGCTAGTGTATAAAATTACTATATCGAATGTTGGAAGTATTTGCAACACAAACTGGGTGCGCAATATGTGCAATTAAACAAGGTCTAACCAAAATCAAAAACTCTTTATTTCCATAAATACAATAAATGTACACTTAGAAAAGGTCAAATCATAAAACTAAGCACTGACACGGAAATAAAGTGATATTTTTTGATTTCTGTCGCTTCGGTATGTAGACTAAATTAAAGAAACGACGAAGAAACCTTTAGCCTGTTAGTTGTTATTTTTCGAGTTGGAGCAAAACCCGTCCCAAGCTTTTTTATCCTCTAGATAATCTGATATTTTATAGTAAGCCTTTTTGCACAGCAAGGTTTTGACAATTTGTTTGAATTTATTTACTGATAATTTTTGCAACTCACTAGGAGTTTTGTTGTAGAAGCGTATACATTGCCCTTTAAAAGATACATTAATTTTGTGTAGCCTAGTTGTGGGCACAGCGATCTTATGTTTGTTTCTGGTATTCAAATTATGTTTATCGCTATTTTTAGGGAAACGATTTATATTTTTATGAGTGTACAATAAGTTTTCATAAATATATTGACATGGTACTGTCATTATGTTAATTTCTTTGAATTTATCACGCAGGGATTCTCTAACACTTTCATGGCCCAAGACGCAGATGATCTCTCCCAGCCCCTTGCCGAGGCTGGGCAGTGAATGCGTTAAACATACCTTAGCTGCGTTCTGTATCAGGTTGATCAACTCCTGCAGTATGTACAAGCTGAACTGCTCTATCTTGTTGCGGAGTACTTTCGACATGTGCGCTATTGTTATACACACTTCTCGAACAACCTGTCAACGAAATAAGAATGAAATGGTTTTACAAGATAGATAATAGATTCAAGCCTCCACCCGCGCGCGGTTTTAAACCCCTGTAAGGTCTAAAGGAAATAAAGCACTGAGTTTTGAAAAAGTAAAGAAAGTAAAAATGCGTTTATTTTGTAACCAATACATACATAGCACATACAAAAGATAAAAGTTAATACAAAAGTAACATAAAGGTCACAAAAATGGGCAACACTCAGCAGATGCTATGGTAGGATGTATCCTGCCATAGCGCTGGTCTTCCGTGGAGACCAGAATGAAACACGTGAGTCGCGGCGTAACTCACACTTGAGTATAAATTACTCTGGTTGAGTATAAATTACTCTGGTTGTGGCGAACTCTGATGTATATGATGATGTTGCACTAACCTGACTCCTCAGATCCTTAATGACGACTAGAAAGGGAACAGACAAGTCCTTCAAGTGAGCCGCGAACTCGACGGGAAACTGCGTGTGCGCGTTGGCTATCAGCAGCGAACGGATCTTCTTCAGCTGTTGACAATCAAGTTATTTCAAAAGACAAGACAGATATACAATAATCATGATCAATCTATCCAAATAGAGCTTGTACAAGCTATCGCATAAGTACATGCAGTAGGTACATTTTAACCAGAACATTTCATGTAAATTTAGCTTAGCTTGCATTGACCTCGATTATCAACTAATGTGGAAACAATAAAGCAGTGTTCAATCATCACTCAACGGGTTCGGTTATTTCGTTAGGGCGTTCTGGATGATCTATGTAGTGTATTGTATTATGTATATCAGTTATCTAGTACCCATAACACAAGCTCTGCTTAGCTTGGGGCTAGATAATGCTGTGTGAATTGCATTATTTATTTATTTTAATCTCTTTGGGAGTTTTTACCACCCTCAGCTAGCTAGCATCCCTTAGCGTTTTACCCCAGCTTAGCCTATTGATAGCAACCCTATCAAAGCTCAAAACAGTAAAGTAAGACGGCTTAGGGTACGTTCACACAGGCCGTTTTACAGGCCCGTTTTATACGTTTTTATTCATTTATTTTTAGCAACATTCGGACTGTAGCGAAATGCTTGTTTGTTGTGTGCGTTATCAGAATCATGCGTCCAGTTGTTTTGATATTGATGAGATTGAATATATTTAGTATGAGCTTCTGCCCGTAGCTTCACACGCGTATTTTCGGTATAATAAGTAGCCTATTGTCTAAGTTATGCTATGATCTAAATGTACGCCAAATTTCATCTTGATCTGTTCAGTAGTTTTGGCGATCTTAGGTAATAAAAATTCACATTCCACAAACTTTCGGCTTTATAATATTAGTAGGATGTAGTATTTAAGCATTGATAACAGGTCAGCTTGTTCAACCGCTGATTATGAGGTTCGTGGGTTCAAATCCCGAGTCGGGCCAATAATGTTATTGGGGTTTTTCTAGCAAGGCTTTCAGAGTAGCAGCCCGAAGTCAGGAATTACGTTACGTTACGTACCCTCGTCACAATAGATAAATATATTTATCTACTGTGCCCTCGTGCCGGAAAGCACGTTAAACCGTTGGTCCTGCGTTTGACTTCTCCCCGGTCGTGTCGGTCTGTCGTCTCATCGGATTATGAGAGTGACGGAATAGAGAATCCTGTGATTCCGCACTCACTTGCGCACTATAACAATTATGTCCTGCGCATCTGGCAAGTCTCCGATGAGACTGGCCGCCGTGGTCGAAATTCGGCTAGGAGGATATTTATTTATTAGAACGAAGTTCCTTATCGCGCGTTGTAAAAGGGGGTTAGACGGAAAAAATTCATACGAAAAGTTGTAACGACACTTTTTGACGAGGAGAACCGAAGCGACGACCGCAGCCGAGTTGAGCCGAGGTGCGCTTCGATTCGAACAATCGTGTGTTCCGCTCGCTCGCGCAACGTGTCATTGGAGTGAGCGGGATATATCAGTTTTCTGCGGCCTCACTGAAGATGACGCGAGGACGCGAGATTAATCGAAAGGAACTTCGTTCCATCCGGGTGTCCCTTGACACCTCTCAAGTTTTTTATAACAAGCGTATAACTCACCGCGTCGACTCGCTTCTCCCATTCGGCGCCCTTGTCTCCCAAAAGGCCAGCAGCGTGACGACAAAGGTCATCTAGTCCTCTGAAATAAAAAATAAGGACTTCAAGTTGCGTTCACTTATATCACAAGCTTCCAGTTTCAAGAAACTAGTCTATACAATGTGTATCGTCGAACCTTGATCAAAACAAAAGTGTTACACGGCATATTTTAATCGATAAGAATCGCAAAAAAAAATTATATGTTAGCTATCTCAAAAACAAAGCCGATTTTTTTTTATGAAAACTACTTTATCTGGTTTTTTCTTCGTTTCTTTTTGAGTAAACGGTGTATTTTATTCAAAGTAGTCTCATTTAAAAGCTAGATAGTCTACCTATGTGAGAAAATAAATAAAAAATTCAATTTCGGTACATAAGCCTAGTAAAAATATTTTTTATTTGACAAAAAATAACGATTTTTATTTTATTTTTGAACTTCCTTGCTTTATTATGTGTACGTCTTTTAACAAATAAATGTAAGTATATTCTCTGGTACCCGACTCTTATGAGGCTGGTGATATTGGAGATGGACAACCTTACGCATACTGCAAACAAACTCATACTAGGTACCTCACATACTCTACATACATACAAATTATTGAATGTTTGTTCATTTTGTCATGTTATTTTACTGTATTGTTTTGATTAATTACTTTTTACTTAATTACTTACTTTTAAATATTGTTGTGCATCTAACTTATAATCTGTGAATAATTCTGGCAAGAGCGGTGTCCCCTAATACAAGCAAATTTAGCTTAAAGGGGGACTCCAAACCCTGTTTGTATAATTTTAGAAGTTATCGAATTAATTTTTTATTATTATTATTATTATTTATATTATATTCTATAGTTTACCTCACTCCATAGACGGCAGCGGGCGCGGTGCTCGCGAACGCTGCCTCGAACGCCTCGGTGGAGACTGCTCCGGCCTCGCCCGCGCCTCCCGCGGACATACCCGATGATACTGTACACAAAACAATCATTTATTATCTTCATAGACGACCTCTGTGGCACGGCGGGCGAAGGTCCGACTGCGACGCAGGTTGCGGGTTCGATTCCCGCCTCGGGACAAATATTTGTACGATCTGCAGATATTTGTTCAGGGTGTTCTGGTCGTTTTCTATGTATAATAAAAAATATCTCTCTATGTACTCGATATTATTATGTATATCAGTTATCTAGTACCCATAACAAAAGCTCTGCTTACCTTGGGGCGAGATAATGCTGTGTGAATTGTCCAGCATTATTTATTTATTTATTTATAGCTTCTGACATCTTTTTGCTATAAGTAGCTAATACGGTGTTCTCTAAGTAGACCACCAACTGGCGGATCTTTATAGAACCTTGAATGTGTTTTTTTGTTGGATTAAGCACTATTAATTACTAGTTTATGCCCGCGGCTTCGCACGCGTTGTTTCTACGGAAACTTTTAAAGGTGATTTCTACCCCATGGGAACTGATTTATGGGATAAAAAGTAGCCTATGTTTGATTCCAGGATTAGAATTACCTGAATGCAAAATTTCAGCCCGATCCGTTCAGTAGTTTTGGCGTGAAGCGGTAACAAACATCCATCCATCCAAACTTTCGCATTTAGAATTACGGGGGTGACATTCCATGTTCGGCAAAACCCTCTTGCACAGAATGATTTAAAAAAAAACCTTGTCACAATAAGAAAACAAACGCCAAACACATTAACAACCGAATCTTTTGGCGTTTGTTCCTGTGACATGGTTCTACAGCGATTCGCCAGTTGTTTGGTCTATATATAGAACAATCACTATTTAGTCCTATATTGAACCCCCATGTAAAATGCAAGAACAGAAAACCAGCCAGCTATAACAGAAATTCGGATTTATCGGAAAAGTACAGCAGTTGTCTAGTTGACAGGTCTAGAAAGAGGCAGATCAAAAATAGATTTATATAGTTCAGCACAGCGCCTCTAGTGGCGGCTGTGCGAACTGCGTAATAAGCAAATGCTTTAATGGCGATGTGCGCGAATGATTTAATTTTTTGGCGTGAAAAAGTAAGAAACATTAATGCAAATTTTCTCGTTTTCTGGAGCGTCCCTCCCGGGGGGTCCCTTGTCCCTCGCACGATTCCCCTGGCAAAACCACGTCAAAACGCCTTCGTCGAACGACTGTATGCATATAGGTAGGCTGTGGCAATAGTATAAGATGCCTATCTATACTCTATAGTATAGAGTATAGATAGGCATCTTATATGATATGCCTATCTATACTCTATACGATAGGCATCTTATACTAAACAAACAATCTTTATAATATAGTATAGAGTCTATACTACCTCTACCTCTTTATAATATAGTATAGAGTCTATACTACCTCTACCTCTTTATAATATTAGTATAGAGTCTATACTAATATTATAAAGAGGAAAGATTTGATTGTTTGTTTGTATTGAATAGGATCCGAAACTACTGGACCGATTTGAAAAATTATTTTATCATTAGAAGCCCACATTATTCTTGATGAACATAGGCTACTTTTTACCACGGGAATATGCTTCATTCCTACGGGAAAACGGGTAATAGGACAACGGGTAGTGATAATGCAGCTAGTGACTAATATAGGTAGTAGTGATGAAATTAAGCTTTTATTTTTGTAAAACCTATCTCAATGGTAGTTATTCGGTTGACTCGCTAATAACACTCCCTTACAAACCTCTGTGGTTTACTCAGTGTTATAATAATAAACTTTTCATGTAATATTAGTTTAAGTTGGTAAATAAATAAAAAAAAAATGTGTATAAATGAGGTGAGTATAACTTACCACTACCAGCGTTGCTAGTCTTGGTAGGCGGCGGTGGTTTCCGACTCGATGATGGTAAACTGTAGAGTCCGGCCACCGTCCTCTTTGGCACTTCGCATGCTGTTAGATCGGTGATGATGCGTGGAATGGATCGATTTGCGTTGAGGAATTGTTTTTTGTGTGATTTTAAGTTTTTGAAGAATTGGTGTATGAAGTATAAATGGTAATGTTGGTTTTGGGGTGGAATTGGTGTTGTGAAGATATCAAGTAAGCATTAGGTTTTTGAGATTGTGATTGCGATTGATGTTTTTAGCGTTTCCAAGTTTCGGTTTTATTTTTTTATCGTAAGGAAATATCGATTTTTGTGGTAAATTTTGTTTGAATGGTTTTTAGAACAATGTATACATTGATTTGGAGAATAGAAATAATGTACCAATGAATTATTGTGATTTGATGTTGTTTTTAGATTTTGATGTTGAAACATACGAACAAGTGTTATTTTTAAGTAGCGAAGCGAGTTTGATCGGTAAGGGGATTTTTTATGTAGAAAAGAGATCATCAACAGTGATGTTTATATGAAAACAAGTGACATTTTTATGGAGCGAGTGAAGTTTTATTCAATAAAGTGATGTTTTCATGTAGAAAAGTGATGTTTTTATTTAGAAAAGTGATGTTTTCATGTAGAATAGTGATGTTTTCATGTAGAAAAGTGATATTTTCATGTAGACAAGTGATGATTTTCGTGATTCAGTTGCGATTAGTCCAGTTGGTGATATGTTATCCAGGTCCAGTGATGGCGGAAGATGAAAAGAAAGAAATTATATATTAGTAGCGTCATAAATTAAGTTTTTTTGTCGAATAGGCTCAAAATTAGTTAGTCTATCAAATATAAGGGGACTGCTCCACGTCTGAGAGCACACTGGCGATTTGCAAGCGATTTCGAACGATGTGACGCGGCGGGCGAAGGTCCGCCTGCGACGCAGTAGAAGAATAATAGAAGAAGAATGAGTATATTGTACAAAACTTATTAAACATTGTTTAAGTACCTACTCACTACATAAAAAGTTGTTCATGCAAATCGTCGACATCATAACTATTAATAAGTATGGTTTTTGATATTATAGTGCGTAATCCTCGCACTCTGGCTAATTTCTAAAAGAAATCAAACGCGGGTTCAAGTCCCGTCGAAGTCGGAAATTTTTGCGATATTATTTGATTTCTTAGATATGAATAAGTATAACATCGCTAAAAGTATATGACGGTACAGACAAAATATGTTGCAGGTTCGATTCCCGCCTTGGGATAAATGTTTATACGATATGCAGATATTTGTTCCGGGTGTTTTCTATGTATAATAAAAAATATCTATCTATGTATTGTATTAAGTATGTATATCAGTCATTTAGTCCCCATAACACAAGCTCTGCTTAGCTTGAGGCTAGATGATGTGTGGATCGTCCAGCATTATTTATTTGGTTTAAAACGAGGCGATTGCGCAGCGAGCACGCCGCGTTGTCGCCGAGCGCTCGCTGCGCACTTGCCTCACTTTTGAATTCGCCCGCAAATCGCTTGCAAAGCTCTGAGAGTCTCTATTAAAGTACGTCATTATGAATATACGACTCTGCGACAGTACCATTGTCATAGTAAAGCGATGGGTTAGCAGAATCGGGCTCCTGTGGGCTAACAGGCTGACGATTTGTAGAACATACCTGGCGTAGCAGCGCCAGAGCTGTCGCCGTCGCGGGATCTCGCTGAGGTTGGTATGGTCATGGTTCGTTTGGCAGTCGTTCGGGATACAAAGTCCGCCTCGTCTATTCCTGCGTTTGCTGCGGATTTAACATATTATTAGTAGGTGACTTACAGAAAAAAAACAAACAATAAAGGGCTCTTGTACACACACGTTTTTTCGCCGTAAAAATCTATGGTTAGTTTTTGACGACCTCTGTGGCGCAGCGGGTGAAGGTCTGCCTGCGACGCAGAAGGTTGCGGGTTCGATTACCGCCTCGGGACAAATGTTTGTACGATCTGCAGACATTTGTTCAGGGCGTTCTGGATGTTTTCTATGTTTAATAAAAAATGTCTATCTATGTAGTGTATTGTATTAGGTACCTATATCAGTTATCTGAAAACCAGCGCTGTTTTGTACCTATCCTGATGCAGAACAGCATTAAGCTGAGACTGACCCTTTTGGGCTCACCACGGCAGCGCAGAAACGCATAGGCATGTAGCCCTCGCCCTGGGTGGGCGGTGACTACCTGCCCTGCCCTCATTGTTACTATGGCGAGTGTAGTACCTATTAGTGGGTAGGTGCCTATTTTAAATTGTTGCTAAGCTTTTACTATAATTCATAATAATAATATTCATGTGTCATTAATTTATAATAATTGTGTACTTACCTACCTGCTTACCTACCTATTTAATAATTAAGTGGGTACCTACCTTAAATACTCATATGTTACTATTCTTTTGTTACTTTTCCTGTGCTGTTTGTGTGTGTACCCAATAAAAAATCTATCTATCTATCTTATCTAGTACCCATAACACAAGCTCTGCTTAGCTTGGGGCTAGATAATGCTGTGTGAATTGTCCAGCATCATTTATTTATTCGCCGTGTGAAGGCTCGGTCGTCAGTGTTGTATGGATCACTATGGACGCTTGTTGACGGCGCCCTGTCCACACACGACGAATCAAGCGTAGATTTTTACGGTAGAAAAAACGTGTGTGAACTAATTTATTACCTACACTATATTTTATGTTTACTTGTATAAAAATGTCAGTGTGTGCAGACATTAGGTACTTAACTGTAGTTCAGCGTCTCATCCTGAGTTCTTGTAATGTGTATAATTTCATGACATCACGATATTGTGATTGTTTTTTTTTATTGTTATATTTTTGATTGTTTTGTGTCTTATGTGTTGTCTTCCGTGACGTCACCAAACAGCTCTGTCGGAAGATCAGCGTTGGTTGTTACGTGGTAACAACTAGCTTATGCTGAGACAGAGACCGTTTTGTGACTTTAATCGACAGAAGCTGTATCTTTTATTTTATTTTTAAATTATGTTTGTTTTTGTTGATTAAAGTTACTAATAAAATATTCTCTGTCTCAATGTCAATGTCAAATGCTCTTAGGCGCCTCGGGCAGCCGTGCGTCCGTGCGACCTATTCGAGCTTTTAAACCAATACCAGGGGTGGAAAGTGATTCCATGGCCAAAAATACTGATTTTACTGACATTATCCCTTTAAAATACTGACCATTTACTGACCAAATCTCTAGAATACTGACGCCCGGTCGGTCAATTGGACATCAAAATACTAATGTTAGTCGCCATTTTCCACCCCTGTACAGTTAGTCAAGGACCATGTTAATAATTTATGATGTGTGCTTTTGTTCTAAAGTGATATATCAGAGTATATAAAAAAAAAGAAGGATTTAGAGAATAAATTCATAATTATAGGTATGTTTATGGAACCTACCGAAAAGAAAAAGATATTATATGAGATTTTTAAGGGACAGACACACCCAAAACAGCATTCTTTTCATCTCAATCTACAGAAACCAGACCACTTTTGTGGGAACGTAGCCTCTGATCCTCAAAATACTGACTTTACTGACCATTTTCCACCCCTGCAATACTGGTCTTATAAGTATGTAGATAAATTTTATTATTATCCGTCATTTTTTTTTTTAAATACCCCAAGGGGTGTTCAGTAAATTTCTGATATTTGTATGATTTCCACGCGGGCGGGGCGCAGCTAGTCAAAAATATATGTTAACTCACCAGTGGGTAATAGTAGTCCAGCCTCTCGTGTCTCGTCGAACTTCTGTTCAAGAAGCGCCAGCTTCGCCGCTGGTAGCAGTTCCTTCTTCCTCAGATCTGATCTAAGTCTTTCACCTGGTAACATATTTAATTTAATTAGGTGGACGCCAGACCGATATTATGAGGGTGAGGCATAGAGAGTGCACCTGTGTTTGCGCGCACACTTGTGCACTATAGTATGTCCTGCGCACGTGGCTTGGCTTCGAGACTAGCCGCCGTGGCCGAAATTCGGTTAGGAGTACCTCATCATCATATTTAATTGAATTTACTTTATTGGCATACAACATAGATAACAATATAGTCATGAAATTTGAAAAAAAATATAACCAAGGTTAAGGTTATTAACCCTTTACGGCGCAAGAACGTGTTTTTGTATTTTTTTATTGAAAATAGGTTAAGCAAAGCTCTTACATAATGGGAAAAATAATAAAAAAAATTATATGTTAGAAAAAGTATTTATTTTTGAAAAAAAACAAGGCGTTGCAGATGTGCATCATGGTGTGAAAACATAGAAAATTACGAATTGTGAAAGGAACGGAAGCAGTTGTTATTTCTGTTGAAACATAAGGCTACGCCACACTTTTCACATTCTGTTTGGGCTGTTCCAGTACATCCTGGATATTTGCACCGAAGCCTTTTGTCGGTCCATACAGGCCAGTGCCCTAACTGATCCAGTCTTACGTCTTTTGGCGGGATATGCTGACAAGGCCCTTTTTTCTTTTTGTCCTGGATTAGTGCTTCCACGTCGCTAGTGCGCTTCAGCCGGTTCGTCTTTTTATATTTGACTAAAGTTTCAGCGATTTCTAGTCGAAAATCAGCAGAATTTAGCAGCTTGCCCGTATGTTCGGTGTCAGCATGAATTCTTCTATATAATAGCCAAGAATTAGTCATGGTCATGTCCAGAAAATGGTAAAAGAGTCTAATAAACCAACGTTTGCTGCGAAGTCTAATTTTATAATGACCCATTACACAGTCCATGAGGTCTACACCTCCCATGTGACGATTATATTCTGCCACAATAAAAGGTCGCTCCACATTTATGTGTTTCTTTTGCGACTTGTCGAATCTACTTACGACAGATGTAGGATTTTTGCCAGCAAAGTTAGACAGTAGGTTCACAATTTTATTATCTCTCCAGGCCACCACTGATATGTCGATACCGTTATAGCTTGCAACCTGTTCGACTGACGTGCCTCTAGGTCCTTTTTTCAGCTGTTTTTCATCTGGGAGTTTACAGTTAGGGATGCGGTTTCTCCTCACGGTACCCAAAGCTAATATACCACGGTGTGATAAGAACTCCATCAAAGGTAGGGATGTATAGTAGTTGTCAAAAAACAGTCTATAGTTTTGGTTGACAGGAATCTCTCTAGCAAGTCGGACCACTACATTGGATGAGGCACCTAATTGAGGCTCGCCGTCAGCGCATATATTCTCCTGGCCACTGTAAACTTCAAACTTGTAACCATATCCACTCACACCACAAATGACGAACAGTTTGAAGCCCCACTTGTGGGGTTTGTCTGGCAAGTATTGCTTTAGAGCACTTCGTGCTTTGGTGGAACACATTTGTTCATCAACAGACAAATGTTGTTCTAATGGTACTTTTCCAAAATTATGGTTCAGTTTTTCAATCATGGGTCTGATTTTATACAATCGATCAGAATTTGGCTGACCGTATGGTAACATTTTAGAGTTATCATTGAAGTGTAGCACTTGCCTCAGAAACTCGAACCGTTTCAGCGACATCGTTTCGCGTATGTACGCATAGCCATATTTCTCTGACCAGTACATTCGCACATTAGGCAAATGAACTATAGACATGAAGTAAATGATTCCAATAAACTCTCTTATTTCCTGACTTGTGATGTTTATAGGTTTACTGGCATCTTTTTGCACGCTGTACAGGTTTGTTTCGTCTCTTATGAGATCCACAATGTCGTCAGTGAATAAATAAGAAAATATCTGATAAGGCGTCTGAAATTCTAGTATTTCATTTGGTAATTTTGAAGATCCCCAAAACCTCAACTGGTCTTCATTCAGCTCTAAGTTTTTAGTTTTCCATATGGTATTTGTTTTAGGAGCACGTATGCTTTGTGGTGTGGTTCTTATTTCGGAGCTGGTACTGGGTACTGAAACAGTAGGCGGTGTCTCACATGGATGAACTGAAGCGCTGGTATTAGTCTCAGAGTTCGTTAGCAAGATGTTACTGTATTGTTCTTCTAGGTAGGGTACTTCGAGCTCTTCATCAGAGTCTTGATGTACATTCTGATTATTCAGTTCCAATACGTACGATGGATCAGCTACATCATCGTCGTCCGAGAAGTCTAAGCCATCCTCACTATCTTGCCATTGGTCTAGAATGTTTTCCAATTCGTCGGCCGACAAATTAGGAAGCCTAGGACCTGAACGTGGAAACCTCGAACTCATATTGGGCCTGAAATAAGAAAATATTGGTATGAGCAAAAAAGAAATAAAATATAACAGTTTAGCGCAATGATGCATTACTGCATCAAAATAAAAATCGTACCCATCTCTATAAAAACAAGATAAAACATTTGAATTACATGTTATTAGTGAAAATCAATAACTTACCCTTACTCCATAACAATTTTACGTCGATATTTCCAATATAACTATTCAAAAACAGGAACGAAAGTCGCGCGCTAACTACAAGTACCGGTTCTGGCAGATTCGTCACTTCGAGTGATCGAAAATTACAAAAAACGCCATCTAGCTCAAATTTGGGAACTTAATTCGATAGAATGCTTTGCTGCAGATGTGCATTGCTGCGTTACAAGGTATATTATTCGTTTGTTTGAACAACTTTGCTAGTTCGAATGGTATGATGCAGATCTGCTATTCAGCGCCGTAAAGGGTTAAGAGATTCGATGAGATAAAGCCAACAAGGCGCTTATCAGGGGGATGCCTGCGCCCAGCAGTGGAACAATACAGGCTGTGGAGGAGGTAAGAGATTAGTAGATGCATCAGTAGAGAAATATGATTTAATCCTACAATTGTCCTAATTTAATTTACCGAGGTCATTAACGTAAATAAAAATAAGGTGGGACACAAATCACTGCCTTGGTGTACACCGTCATCAATATTTTTCTGATCATTACTAAGAACATTGCCTATCCTTACGCATAGAGTTTTCTTCAAGATATGTAGTTCCTAAAGAGATTCAGCTGAGTGCCCTGTTACCCAAAGTATCAAGCTTGCGCAGCGGTATGGGAATGGAAATGGTATCAAAAGCCTTAGCAAGATCTAAAAATAGGGGTATTTTTAGACCTTGGTAAGGCTTTTGATACCAGAACAACTTGATCAGGGTCACCCACAGTAGGGGTACAGTGGGCGACCCTGATTAAGTTATTCTTCAAGATGGTTAGTAAGATGGTGAAGGGAGATACTTACCGACATGTCGATAAACATCGATCAGTAATCCGACAGCCGTGTCTCTGACAGCTGAGCTAGGGTCTCCAACGAGTGCCGCCAGCGTCGGTATGGCTGCTTTCATTTGAAGCTCTTGGGCGCCGTGCCTGTCAAATGTTTTATAAGTATAAATATTAAAATAAATAATATTTAATGGAAAAAAGTACCTAAAGGAACATGAATTTGTGGGAAAACAATAATACGCACTTCTACAATAATATTATAAGGAGGAAAGATTTTTATATTTTTGTTTGTTTGTAACGAATAAACTCAAAAACTACTGGACCGATTTCAAAAACTATTTCACCATAAGAATGCTACATTATCCCTGAGTAAAATCACACTAATATTATAAATGCGAAAGTTTGGATGGATGGATGTATGGATGGATGTTTGTTACTTCTTCCCGCCAAAACTATTGAACAGATCGGGGTGAAATTTTGCATATAGATAATTCTAGGCCTGGAATAAAACATAGGTTACTTTTTATCCCATAAATCAGTTCCCATGGGATAGAAATCACCTTTAAGCGTTTCTATAGAAACAACGCGTGCGAAGCCGCGGGCAGAAGCTAGTAGGCTATGTTAAAAAAATAAATGTCCGCCCGTGCGAAGCCGGGACGGGCCGCTAGTTGTAGCACTAGTTGTAGCTAGCCGCAACTGTGTCTAAATGCAAGATTATAGAGTTACGTGGACAAAGAAAACATTGTGTTCTGAGAATTGTGTAATATAAAGGAAAGAGACAAGACACCGCGAAGCGAAACAAGAGTGTGAGACGTGTCTCTCTGCATAGACCACGGGAGACAGAGAAATGTGATTTCATCATGTAGACGATGCGACATTATATTAAAGCCTCGCGCTTTGATATAATAAATAAATAATAATGGACAATCCACACAATAAATATAATGTTGCAATGGCAAACAGGCCATGTGACTGCAACGCGGTAGACAACCTCCACGCTAGTGGACGACACCGCGCCAGTAAATTGTCTTTTGATTTTTATTTAGTGTGAAAATACAAGCCTCTTATTTTTAATTTTCGGTATTTTTCATGTTTTTCCCCAAATACGAAAGTAAAAGTTTAGTCTTTCACTCAAATGTAAGTAGAGTTTTCCTTGCCTGGATGGACCACCAACACATCACCTGTCTCGGCCTCTGATCTCTGTTGCAAGCAGCTACATGCGTCGCCGAATACTCAAAAGCAACCAGATTTCAGCAGGTCTCAAGCGACGAATTTTTGTCAAATTTCAGAGTCTCGTTTGAGTATCTGGGGGTTAGGCGTTGTTCGAGACATTGATCACGTAGGTAGATATATTAGCATCATCAGCAGTTTGACCTAACAAGGTTACTCGTGCGCGAGCGCGGACCGGGCGCTGCGGAGGTCGGTGCATCAGCAGCAGCCATGCCAGGACTTTTATCCCGGGAAAAGCTAGTCGGGATTCCGACATGGTCCTTCGAGACGGATTCCTACATGGTCCTTCGAGACGGATTCCTACATGGTCCTTCGAGCCGGATTCCTACAGGCGTTCATGTATGGTCCTTCGAGACGGATTCCTACATGGTCCTTCGAGACGGATTTCTACATGGTCCTTCGAGCCGAATTCCTACAGGCGTTCATATATGGTCTTTCGAGACAGATACCTAAATGGTCCTTCGAGCCGGATTCCTACAGGCGTTCATATATGGTCCATCGAGACGGATTCCTACATGGTCCTTCGAGCCGGATTCCTACAGGCGTTCATATTTATGAATTGCTCGTTTTAAGCGAAAGTGCCATCGAATCTCCCAATAGTTCATGTTTGTCTTTTATCAGTGATCGTAATTATGAGAGTCTATCAAAATTATTATAAATCAAGTTGTTTCGCTTGGGTTAGAACGCTCTTCTAGCACGTCTTGTGCCCATGTCACGCACTAATACTATGACTCACGTGTCCAACAGTGACTGTATACACCGCAGCGCCTCCTCCCGAGTGTGTGGTGCCTTGTGGTTGAGTGCGGGCGTTAGTCGCGCGAGTAACACGCGCGGCTGTGCCGCTCGGCTCTCTCCTAGCACACCGATGCAGACACGTGCCATATGACGCACGCCTTCCTTTGTGTCTGCTAGCCTGCAAGTGACAATTTAGAAATTCAAATTCATTTATTAATTAAAGAAAATTATACTAGTATTTACAGTTGACTGTTGCAAATAGTCTACAGGTAGCTCAACTGATCCATGTCAATACCAGTCGGAACAAAAGCAAAAAGTTTTGTCATTTGTCAAAGTTTCGAAATTATTACAATAAAATGATAGATAGATAGAAATGGACAGCACAAAATACAATCAAACATAGACAAGTAAGTAGGTATCTAAATAAAACTAGAATTAAAACTTATGAGTAGGTACAAATCATCACTAAGTACATAGTATAAAACAAAGTCGCTTTATCTGTCCCTATATCCCTATGTATGCTTAAATCTTTAAAACTACGCAACGGATTTTGATGCGGTTTTTTTTGATAGATAGAGTG
Source organism: Eupithecia subfuscata (assembly GCA_963564075.1). NCBI lineage: Eukaryota > Metazoa > Arthropoda > Insecta > Lepidoptera > Geometridae > Eupithecia > Eupithecia subfuscata. Next base: position 8,099,727 of record OY751124.1, on the reverse strand, counting down.
CTTCAAGAGGAAGGTTTATATGTATAATACATGCATAATATAGGAGAGAAACACTGATAGTTTTAGAGGTTTCTAATGTGATGTCGTAATGCATATAATAGAAAAAATATGCACAATATGCACACCGAGATAATATGCACCTACTCATGATATGAAATAGTTACCCTAACATCTTACAAGCAATTTTATTTATTACTAGACGATCGCCTCGCGGTTTCACCCGCGTAGTTCCCGTTCCCGTGGGAATTCCGGGTTAAAATATAGCCTATGTCACTCCCTGAAAAGTAAGCTTCCTAACGGTGAAAGAATTTTTCAAATCGGTCCAGTAGTTTCGGAGCCTATTCAATTCATACAAACAAACAAACAAACAAAAAATCAAACCTTTCCTCTTTATAATATTAGTATAGATTCAACAACAAACGCGCCTATTGTTAATACGCCTGAAGGTTTCTAAAACATAAGTAGGTAAATATAAACACACAAAGATCTGGTTCACTGGCTCGACCGTGGACTTGGTTGACTGAATATCTAATGATCGAAACTCATTAAAATTGTCTGCTCTAAAGATGCAAACCTTAGACACCTTAGCCGCCACAGACCATTGAGACGTTTTTCAGCTAGGGTGTCTCCATCGAAGCTCTGCGGAGATGTGGTTGCCGCGAAAGTGCGAAGTGGCCGCAATTTTTTTTTTGGTACCTACTCATTAGGGCTACAAAAAATATTCCAAACAAAACACCTGCCAAATTGATACAATTCGAGAGAAAAAATTAAAAATGTTTTTTTCTATACAAAAATAATTGATTATTTTATATCTTCATAATTACGTATTCTATAGATTTTCTTTATAGAATAAAAGTTGTCAGGATAGCTGAGACAAGTTCTAAAAAAAAAATCAAGTCAAAATTTCGACCCTATGTCCGCTTTTTTCAATTCGGAACCACTGTGCGCCGCGCCGGCGGCTAAGGTGTGTAGACAGCTTTAGGCCCCTCCGTGAAAAAGTGATGGATATGACGGCCGATGTCGCGGCGGGCCCGCTGCGACGTAGAGTTTGCGGGTTCAATTCCCGCTTCGGGACAAATGTTTGTACGATCTGTAGATTTTTGTTTCTGGTGTTCTGGGTATTTTCCAGGTATGATAAAAAACAATCTACATACCTATGTAATGTTATTGTATTAAGTAGGTATACCAGTTATCTAGTACCCATAACACAAGCTCTGCTTAGCTTCGGATTAGATGATGTTGTGTAAATAGTCCAGCATTGACCGGACACCGCCAATTGGGTGTTACACCCCCGTGCCTCGGAAAGCAAGTTAAGCCGTTGATCCTGCGCTTGACCTCGCTCCGGTCGTGTCGGTCTGCAGTCCTATCGGATTATGAGAGTGAGGGAATAGAGAGTGCATATGTGTTTGCGCACATACACTTGTGCACTATAATGTCCTACGCATCTGGCTAGTCTCCGATGAGACTGGCCGCCATGACCGAAACTCGGAGGACATCATTGACCGGACGCCCGGGGGAATATTCTATACTTGCGTATAGAATATTCTCTCCAATTGTCAACAGTTTATTCTGCCGATTCAAAGCGCCTCTCCCGACCGTCTCTGGTATAAAAAAACTTGAGAGGTGTCAAGGGACACCCGGATGGAACGAAGTTCCTTTCGATTAATCTCGCGTCATCTTCAGTGAGGCCGCAGAAAACTGATATATCCCGCTCACTCCAATGACACGTTGCGCGAGCGAGCGGAACACACGATTGTTCGAATCGAAGCGCACCTCGGCTCAACTCGGCTGCGATCGTCGCTTCGGTTCTCCTCGGTTCTCTTCGTCAAAAAGTGTCGTTACAACTTTTCGTATGAATTCTTTCCGTCTAGCCCCCTTTCACAACGCACGATAAGAAACTTCGTTCCAAAAAAATTATTTTTTGAGGCGGCTTATTAGTCCACTGCTGGACATATGCCTCCCCTAACGAGCGCCATAGCGCCGTCTTCAGCTTACCGCATCCAGCATCTAGCTGCAGTCTTTCGCAGGTCGTCATACCATCTGGCCGGCGGGTGTCCTACCCTACGTTTGCCGAGTCGTTGCTAATTCTCACCTGTCTATAATATGCGGTAGTATTGTAGGCACATAGTGGGAGAATTCAGGGCCCATCCGCTCAGCTAGGGCCGCTAACACTTCCAGGCCATTCTGTGCTACCTGTAATAGATAATGCGGGTTAAAATTAAAATAAATACTACATTTCGTTAGAAAAACGAATAGACACGACACGAAGAAAATTAAAAAGTTTGAAAACCCTCCGACAGATTTCCATGAAACATGGCTAAGAACACTCGGGATAAAATCTATGACACAAAAAAAACTAAACGAAAATCGGTTCATCCGTTTGGGAGCTACGATACCACAGACAGATACACAGACAGACACGTGAAACTTATAACACCCCTCTCTTTTTGCGTCGGGGGTTACAAATGTATAAAAGGATAGGACGAGAGATAAACTCGACATTGACAGTTTTTATAAAGTACTATAATGTCAAATTTCAGCTCAATCGGTTGAGGATAACTGGTCTAAAAATCGCGACATCCACGATAAAATACAGGGTGATACCAATCACCCTATTTGCAGCTATCAAGCTGGGTGCAAAGCTTCAAGGAGAATCTAAAATAGATCATTTAGAACTATTTGACCCATGGTTTTTTCAGTCGTAATCCACATGCACCATGGCTCAGATGGTTCTAAATGGACCATTCTAGCTTCTCCTTGAAGCTTTACACCCAGCAATCAATCACCCTGCATAACTTGTGCTCCAATCATAATAAATCTTACCAAATATTTCAAACAATGGCAGGATGTAAGATTCTCAAAATATTAATTTATCAACACACACGATTCGACACAACAATCACTGAACATGAATGGATCAATACTGAGATTTGAGTAGCATTGTCTTGAGCATCGTATTCTGGAGATCATTGGATTATTTTATTCAACTCTTCTTCTTTTAAACTCTAGAGAGTGGATTATGATTCTTCTGTGGTTATAACTAATAAGCAACAGTCATTATTCCATTGCCAGATTTCCCAGTTTATAAGTGTACATTAATTACTTGTAAAGAATGTACCCTAGTATGATTACAATCTAGCCACAACGTGGGTTAAGGCGAATAGTAGGGTGGATAGTGGCGCCACTACATATTTAATTTTATAATTACGTTATACAAAGGAATTATCAAGAAATCGGACCGCGCGTAGACGATATCTTACATAAGCTTTTTTTAAATGTATCTGTAATAGTTTTGTTTTGTGTTATTCAATCAAAAACCTTGTTTGGAGAGCTTGGTGGCCACCAATAGGAACTAAACTCTTGAAACAAGTATCTGCCTAAATAATACAGTACAAAACTATTAAAGATACATTTAAAAAAAAGCTTATGATAGATATCGTCTACGCGCGGTCCGATTTTTTGATAATCGATGCGTTAAACTATCTTTTTCATCTCGTACTAACCAACAGATACTCCAGAATAGGTGCGCGTGCGATCACGTGTGACTGGTAATCAGAGTGTGCAAGATACATCTACGATTGTCTCGTGCGGATATCCTTTTGTTTGAGGGCTTAATGGCTCTTTTATTGGTTGGGCTGGGAATTATTTTGAGGATCATTCCAGGAGCTTACGACATTACCTTGTAGGAAAGGTAACCAAAATTACGGATATACTATCTAAAAAGGCGAGAGATAATGCTTTGGTTTCTGTGTGTGTGTGGTGGTGACTTAGCAGGAGAGGGCTCTTGGCCGAGACGGTTCAAACACTTTCTCGGCCGAGTAACTGACTCTAATTTATATATATATCTATAGGCACTAACAATATTATAAAGAGAAAAGATTTTATTGTTTATTGTTTGGCACCGAAACAACTGGACCGATTTGAAAAATTATTTCCCCGTTAGGAAGCTTACTTTTCAGGGAATGACATAGGCTATATTTTATCCCGGAATTCCCACGGGAACGGGAAGTACTATATGTTTTTGTGTTCTTTTCAGTTACAAAATAATAATAATAAGGCGTCTTAGAAATAAGCTGTATTGCATGGTAGTCTCATTTATGAAGCGGATCCTGATAGAATAGAGGCAAACTATTTTCAGCTCCTTCCAGCTACCAAAAAATGAAGTCATAAGCAGTCTTACCTTGAAGTTCCCTCCATTGACCCAACCCTGCATTGCGTCCGATCACTGCGCTGCCAGATCGTGCGTGATCTCCAGGTTCTGCTGAGAGGAGCAACGCCCTTGGGACATGTGCTGGCTGTATAGGAGCCTCACCTTGAAGTTTCCTCCATGGAGCCAGCCCTGCATTGCGTCCAGCAACTGCGCAGCCAGATCGTGCGTGATCTCCAGCTAAGAGGAGCAACACCCTTCGGACATGTGCTGGCTGTATAGGAGCCTCACCTTGAAGTTCCCTCCATTGAGCCAACCCTGCATTGCGTCCGACAACTGCGCAGCCAGATCGTGCGTGATCTCCAGGTCCTGCTAAGAGGTGCAACACCCTTCGGACATGTGCCAGCTGTATGGGAGCCTCACCTTGAAGTTCCCTCCATTAACCCCAGCCTGCATTGCGTCCGACAACTGCGCAGCCAGATCGTGCGTGATCTCCAGGTCCTGCTGAGAGGAGCAACAACCTTGGGACATGTGCTGGCTGTATAGGAGCCTCACCTTGAAGTTTCCTCCATAGAGCCAACCCTGCATTGCGTCCAGCAACTGCGCAGCCAGATCGTGCGTGATCTCCAGGTCCTGCTAAGAGGAGCAACACCCTTCGGACATGTGCCAGCTGTATGGGAGCCTCACCTTGAAGTTCCCTCCATTGAGCCAAACCTGCATTGCGTCCGACAACTGCGCAACCAGATCGTACGTGATCTTCAGGTCCTGCTGAGAGGAGCAACGCCCTTGGGACATGTGCTGGCTGTATAGGAGCCTCACCTTGAAGTTTCCTCCATTGAGCCAACCCTGCATTGCGTCCAGCAACTGAGCAGCCAGATCGTACGTGATCTCCGGCTCCTTACGCACGATCGCTGCAAGCTGCTCGCCCAGTTGCTGCCGCAGACGAAGGTCTGGCCTGCTGAGGAGCGGAAGGGCAGCCTCCAGGGAGGCTAGTTGGGGGTAAAACGCCATCTGGGGGAAGGAATAATACTTATGAAAACTGAGAAGTGTGAATAAAAAAGAATGAAATAGTTTATTTGCCGCGCGTGCAGATCGAAACTCGGGAAAAGTAGTTGCAGGGCGCTCTCCACTCATCTGGTCGATTCAGAGTTAGTTGTGAGTGTATCACTCAAATTAATTTCGCACCACATTGGTTTATTTAAATTTTTTCAAGCTTTTATTCGACTTGCCCTGTTAGTTAGTGTGTACTATGTACGTATGTGTGGGACAAATCTTGCAACTGAATTTTAGACCAGTTATCCTAAACCGATTGAGCTGAAATTTGCCATACAGCATAAGTTTTTTTTTTGTAATATTAATATTTTTTATTCGTAATCAAAATGCAGCAACGAAATATGTTATATTATGATAAATGAGTGATACACTCAAATACAGAATCGACCAGCAGGTACGATGACGATGCAATGGGACACTACAGGCTAATAATCACACTAATATTATAAATGCAAAAGTTTGGATGGATGTATAGATGGATGGATGTTTGTTACTTCTTCACGCCAAAACTACTGAATAGATCGGGCTGAAATTATGCATGCAGATAATTCTAGGCCTGGAATAAAACATAGGCTACTTTTTATCCCATAAATCAGTTCCCGTGGGATAGAAATCACCTTTAAACGTTTCCATAGAAACAACGCGTGCGAAGCCGCGGGGCGCAGCTAGTAATTAATAAGGCATGTTTCGACTTTGTGGGACTTGAACCCGCAACCATCGTCGCAACAAATCGCGCGACACAGGACGCGCTTCAAAATCGGGGCTGTGGGGTGGAGGCTTAAACAAAGAAATAATTTTATATTCAGTAGTAATTCAACCACATTGTTTAAGGGATAGTTTACAAAAATCTCACCTGAATCTGTTGTTATTGACACAAGTACCACGGGACGGGCACAGTCACACAGTTGTTGTGTACCATCTCCAAACGGTGTGATGGTCAGCCAAGGACTGGCGTCACATAGCTTGAGCTCTGGAACAATTGAAAGAATTATTGTTATTGTGTTTCTTATGTCATAGACATTTGAACGAAATGTTATTTACGAAAATTTCTTTTCTGCTCGCTCACAGTACAAAACAATAACTTATCATTATCAGACATGACAGATTTTGGCATTTTACTTCTGATGAAAGAAACTACAGATGGGACACGTGTCAAAAAGTGTCAATGATGAAACCACTTTCTTTTACAAGAAGTTGAAACCAATCTATCAGTCTCTCCGTGTAAATGTGACGAATATTATGTTTTAAGTAAGTTGTAAACAGTTCAACAGACACTTAAATTGACAGATTTTTATGTAGGTTTGGCTATTGAATAAGCAAAAACTAAACTTAAAGCTTATTTCTAATATTTTTGACGTGACAACGTCTTATAATTCGATAGAGCCGGCTGCACGCACGAAAAAACATGACGTCATGCGGCGTTACCTCGCTCTGAGGCATTCCATGTAAGGCTTGAAGTGCAAGCGAGAGCGCTCGACATCCGTCTCTCTCCTACTTGAGTGAGCGATGCGTCTGCGTGGACAGCTGCTATACTATAGTACATTTACATGTTTTGATCGAGTATCAAATGCTACCATTCCATCAGTATTTTCTTAAGACGTTGTCACGTTCAACTATCGTCAGTAAACCGACTTTACAGACAAACAATTTTTTTATTATATTTTACTTAACATGTTGTTTAAAATGTCCAGCAATACAAAATATCTAACTTTTAGACTCTCTACGTGATTTTTTTCTCCCTACCGCGTCTTAAAATAGCATGCCTTTATGCTTATTACCGTAATTGGTTTCTGTGCCACCTCATACTTAAGTTATAACAAGCCTTGTCCTAAAATAACTACCTGTCTATTTTACGATGAGGAATGCTCTTCACTATGTTTAGAGTCATGTTTTAGTTATGACTTATTTTTAAAAGTGAAGCAGAGTTATTATTTTAAAAACGATAATTTACATTTTTGCTTTGTCCGAATGTTCTTATTATTCAGACAATTTTTCCAAAAAAATACCGTAAAACTTGTTATCAAGAGTTTTTGAAAAATAACAGAAGCTGGGTCCTAATTTCACTAAATTAATCCTCAACCTCAACAGCCTGTATTGGCCCACTGCTGGACGCAGGCTTCCCCCTGATAAGCGTCTTGTTGGCTTTTATCTCATGGGGGTAATGCCCATCATCTCTACGCTGGGCATGCGGGTTGGGAATCGCAGTTCGGTGGTAGAATTGTTCTGCAGGAGGGGCTGCTGCCCGCCCCCGGTGGATATCCCTTAGTCGCCTCTTACGACACCCGCGGGAAGAATTGGGGTGGTGCAAATTCTAAGCCGGCACTACACAGCTTAATTAATCGCTTCACCGTAATAAGGTTTTAAGACCATCTCTTCAAAAAACCCGATCGAAAACCCCTTCAACGGGTAACCAAAACTCCCTGGTCAAAAGTGTCAAGGTTGAAATCTATCTATCAGTCTCTTTGGACAAATAGGACCGCACGCACTATCGAGCGTTTCTTTCATCTATGGATTCTATTCTGCGACGAAACGATTGTCGTAGTAAAGCGATTGGTTAGCAGAATTAGGTCCCTGATCAAGTAAATTGACATTTTTAAGAGGGCTATCGCGCGCCATTTTGTAAAAGGGATAGGCATAGGATTTCGCGTTCATAGGAGCGGGACGGAGCATACGTTTTGGCACGGTATAATCGCAAATATGACGTTTTTGCTAATTTGCAAGAAAACTACACAACATAAGAAGAAACTGTATTATGGAACCAAAGAATTAGTAATAGCCTACGAATCAAAATAAAAATGTTTTCTATAGACCGCAGGTTTCCTGAGATATCGACCAAATTAGCATTCCGGAACCGTGGTCCCACTGCGATGTCAAAACTTTTTCGTGGTCCCACCAAACACACACTTGCCGTTCAACATGGCTCTGGGTGCAATTATATATATACACACCCTTTCAGTCACAGAGTCGCCACGAAATCGGCCTCCCCCCCCCCCCCCCCGCTTCGCGGGGGTTGGGCGGGCTTCGTTAGGAGTAAGTTAATGTTGACCCCCACATCGGACATCGCAGTGGGACCACGGTTCCGTCACTCAAATTAGGTGCAAAACAGTTTCATGATTTTTTTATCGTAATTTTTTTTTCGCAATTGTGTCAATTTTCCAAATAAGGAAAAAGAAGGGACAGAAGAAAAAGTGTATAATTTTATGTTATCCCAGTTTTTTACCACGGGGATCCCGTGAGTACAGAGATCTAGGACTAATTCGACAAGCAAACTCACCTAGGTCAAACCCTAGGTTCGCCACTTAAAACAACACGGAAAAAAGTAATGAATGAAATCTTAATGCGACAAACTAAACTTCTTACAAATTCAATGAATAGGTACTTCCTATTTATCTAGTTAAGCTTTATACGGACTAATTGCACCATATAAAGCTAGATCATTTCCTTTTTTCATTGAGAAAGGTCAACTACAAGACTGTAGGTAGTTACACTATACACTAGCCAAACTCGATGTAGAATGTTTGTAAACAAACCGCCCATACTTAACCTGATATTCAATCTGTTGCCGCGTCTTTTTATACGCCATTTACATTACTTGTGGATTTAAGGTCTTTCCTGCAAAAAATATTGCTTACAATTTATATTTAAAACTCGACGCCAAGCAAGTGAGTCTTTGTTATTTGTATCGTGGTTTGTTTACAAACCTTCTACATCAAGTTTGGCTAGTGTATGGGTAGTGGGTAGTTATACTAGATTCTATTCTGTATAATAAAAAATATCGATCAATATAATGTAGGTATTGTATGTACTTTATACACACCTGCGTAGTTCCCGTTCCCGTGGGAATTCCGGGATAAAATATAGCCTATGTCACTCCCTGAAAAGTAAGCTTCCTAACGGTGGGAAGAATTTTTCAAATCGGTCCAGTAGTTTCGGAGCCTATTCAATACAAACAAACAAACAATCAAATCTTTCTGCTTTATAATATTAGTATAGATATAGATTAGCTTGTCAGTGTAAGCTTTTAACCAACTTTTCTGCTTACTGCAGCTTACTTTTCGATATTTTTCATTTCTTATGCGAATAAAAGCGAAATTTTGCATTTTCAATTTCAATTTATGCGAAATTTCGATTTTTTAGTTGCGAAATATACGTAACCCTAGCTATAATCCATCTTGGATTTTAGCACAACGCGGATAGCACACATTTTAGCACACGGCACAAGAAAGCGCGCGAGCGCTTTCTTTCCCTTTACTGACTACACGACCGCTCGCTGTGTAACACATTCAATTACACGCCCTTTACCAAACTGAAGCCAATGATGATACTATTTTGAACCCTGTATTGAATCAAATTAGAAACTAACTTTGCCAAGAAAGCAAAAAAGCTGGTAAGATCAAGGTCTATTTTAAATCTTTCAATCTATTCGACACAGAATCAGCCAGGCCCAAAGCAAGCAAAGCTTGTGGTATAGGACCAGACAAGCGCGGGCTATTCAGTAACTTCTCCGTGTCCGAGTCTTAGACACGGACTCGCGTGAAATTCTAGTTAATATTCTAGGGGTTTTTACGAAAAGGTAGTTTTACATATCCGCTATTGCGATGCCTTGCAGAACGCAAAAAACATTAAAGACTGCTAAAATATTTGATTGAGAAAAGTCGAAGACTTAAAAAACGGAGTTTCTGAATATTTAGTCCTGCAAAAGACGGTTAAAATATCTGAATACTTACACTTTTTTGTACATTAAATGGAGTTGATTTCCTTTCCAATTTATTAAGATTCATTTAGACACCATAGTATGGGTGTCAAAAACGACAATGAGAAAAGTTTGGTCCACAAGTAGTTTCACATACTTTCAAAACAAACCGTGGGAATTTATTATCAACAGGTCTTTAATGGTGGTAATAAAAATAGAAGCAAAATAGGTGTTTAGAGATCCATGTCAAAACTTTAATGCTGTTAGCAGAAAAGTTTTGGGTTTGACTCAGATCAAGCACCAATGTTGTTGATGTCCTCCTAGCCTAGCCGAATTTCAGCCATGATGGCCAGTTGTAACGGAGACTAACCATGTGTGCAGAACATAATAGAGTGCGCGAGTGTGTGTGCAAACACCGGTGCACTCCCTATTCCCTAACTCTCATAATCCGATGGGACAGAGAGCACCAAATTATAGAGAACCTTAACAAACGGCATGTTTCGCCTCACAGCAGCTACTTAAGAGTCATATTCCTCGGGGAGTGCGGCCGAGGAACGCTTAGTGCTGTTCGCCTGTGGGTGGATTAGGTGGTGTTGTTTGAACTTTACGGGTTGGTTGTGCAAGTTAACTGTTTATGAAGATGCAAAAGTTGTCACACAGCACCATTCTCCCAAAATCTGCATCATCATTCATCATCAAAAATAAATATGCAGTGCATATTATATTCATAAGTTTGAATAACATAATATGAGAGTAAATCAACCTTGGTAACTAAAGATGTAGGATGACAAAATGTCTGAAGAATGTTTATAGATGTCTCTTTTAGTTACAAGGAATTTGTATCAAGTGAATAATATTTATGAGTAATCTTGGAAACACCTGCGTTGATAATATTTTTATACAGCATCAGTGAGTTTCAACAAAATACGAGAAAAAATTATCTTGAAAAAAGTCAGTCTGGCCTTCGTTTATACCTACTGGGAAAACATATTTTTTACAGCTTTCATAAATTCATAATCTGTTTAATACATGGACATAAAATTAATAGTTTATAGATAACCTCGATAACGCACATTCTTTGAATAGGATTGTTTATTGTAGCAATGATAAGAATCTACTTTAATTCTAATAAAATAGTTTATTTCAATAGAATAGAAAATTATTTTGTTCGAAACTAGCTGGCTTCTTTAGTTATAACGTTTTTAAAGGAACTTGAGTATGTTACAGTAAACATGATTTCATGGCCAATTACGGCAATCAGTTAGCAGAAAAGATTGATTTTTACAGATTTTTTTTATTTTTCTGTCAAATAACTAGTAATACTGTTGATAACTGACAGATTTATATCTAAACTTTGGAAAATATTTTTTTCCTTTTGAACTTTAATTATTTTTAACTTGTGGTAAAGGCATGTAACCAACATGTAAATGCATGAGACCACAGAGAAGATGGGATGACAATATAAAACAAGTTGCAGGAACTACATGGGGTAGAGTGGCCATCGAAAGGCCAGAATGGAGAAGACTGGAGGAGGCCTTTGCCACCTGGCAAACGGACACACAGAGATGGAGGAAAAGAGATATATATGAACCACAAAGTGAAAGTGTCTTGTCCGAATAAAGGCTTATTATTATTATAAATGCATGTAACCAGCATCTCTTCGATGAAGTCTAACCAAATTGGTTATTAATACTGTTAAAATTAGAGAATTTCAACACTAAGAAGTAAAAGTGCATACAAGTGCGGCCATGATAGGCTCAATGTAATCTCATCACTTTGTGTGATTTGATTTTCTTAGGGGTAATGTCTCACGCACTCCTACAGTGAACCCATTTTGAATGTAGCCAAAACCTTAAAAAATGGATGTATCCAAAGCCAAAATCTGAAAAATCAAACAACAAGGCAGTTTTAAGGAAAGCCCTGAGTTTTTCCAGCAGCGGCTTGATATTAGGATTATGATGATGGGTAAGACAGAGATAGACTCACATTTATTCAAGACGTGTGAGATAGCCAATCATTAAGTCTAGACCCTGGCCTAACCCAAGGTCTCACAGATGGGTACTTTAGTGTCATATAAACAAGAAGTTGGCATTGTAAAGTACTAATTTATGAGGTCAAACCACAGGTTTGCAAGTAATTAGCATAGAAAGTATGATTCACAGCCATAATGTAAGTATGTCTGTATGTTTTTCATATTACGTTCCCATCGTGATGTCATCGTTAGATCGCCAAATTAAACTTGATTGCAGACCCTGAGAGCCACTTTGGACCCATTATTATTCGCGACAACAGCAAAATACTTTGCCGTTCTACCATGTAGGAAGGTGTTGGCTCGTAGGTACCGATTTAACACAATTAGATTAGACCTACGAAAGTTTTACCAAAATCTTCTGCAAATCTACAAGCGAAATTTTGACAAAGCTGTCAAGCTACTATTAGCGAAAGTACCTGCCGAAATAGACCTGAAAATACCGGAGAGTGCAATAAACAGATAGCAAATAAAACAAAGAACCAGATGAGCGTTTCGATGTAAATATAGTAGCGACATTGGACATTACCATGTAAAGAACGACCTTTTGTTGATCGAGTTGGATCCTGGCACGAAATGTCTGCAAACGTTCCTTTTGATATTCACACACTGTTCACTATAATGTACAAGATGTGTACAAGTTCAAGTAGATTGTAGTGAATTTCACAGGGGAAAAATCCAACGTTTTGAATAAAAATCACTCGAAAAAATTCAGCGAGAAGGCGATTACGCGCATGTCCGACCAAAAATTTACATCACGTGACCTGTCATGGCGTCTGTGGATAACGTTTTTTTTTTCTTTTTATTTCAAAATGGAGGTCCAAATACATAACAAGATTTATGCTTCAGTTCTGCTGAATCGAACCGAATGTCATTTTCTAAACCGAATGCATGTGGGATTTGGAACAAAATCTAGGGCTGCCAACAAAAAATTAGTTGTCTGTAAAGTCGGTTTACTGACGATAGTTGAACGTGACAACGTCTTAAGAAATACTGATGGAATGGTAGCATTTGATACTCGATCAAAACATGTAAATGTACTATAGTATAGCAGCTGTCCACGCAGACGCATCGCTCACTCAAGTAGGAGAGAGACGGATGTCGAGCGCTCTCGGTTGCACTTCAAACCTTACATGGAACGCCTCAGAGCGAGGTAACGCCGCATGACGTCATGTTTTTTCGTGCGTGCAGCCGGCTCTATCGAATTATAAGACGTTGTCACGTCAAAAATGTATGCAAATTTTGTGATACGGATGGAATCTTACGCATTTTTTACTATATTGGTTAATTAGTAATTTATCTCTAGTGCCAAATGCTCCAAAATTACCATTTTAGTACCGTAGAATGCTGCAACTTTACGAATTAGTTTAAATGTTGCCTAACTCCAAATATATTTTAAATAGCCGTCACACACAAAAGCCGTGGCCGCCGGACCGGAGGCGAAGGCGTGCGAGTGGTACCTATCATATGAATTTATATGAAAGACTACAACTCAGGCGCGGTCCCAGGGGGGGGGTCACGGGGGTCATGACCCCCCCCAAAATCTTAGTTTAGGTACTTAAAAAATTGCAACCCATAGTTTGATGATTATTTTTTTCCTATTTACTTCCGTTACATTGAATATGGTTACCAACTGCAGCAAAAAAAAAATCGATATTACTGTTGTTTTGAGCCCTGTGTTTTGATCAGCGCAGAGGTAACGTTACTTACCTATTTTTAGTGGTCTGGCTGGTCCGTTAATGTCAGTTTGTATCAATCCAACCACCACAATAAAAAGTACAAAATTGTTACTCAATTAATAATCTCCGAGGTCACTTTGTCAACTAGCGCAAAAAATTAGTAGACAGCAAAATTTTCGCGTTTTGATCCGCTCGCTGATAACATTTGTTCCTTCCTTCTAACTATGTTCCAAAGCTCGACCCCCGCCCCGCATTAGGTCACTTTGCCAAATTTTCTAAAAAATTGCGCAATATCTAACAAAAACCAAAAATTGTCGCAGCAAGCTCTGCTAGCTTCTGATAGCATTCTGCTGTTTCGATAAGCTTCTGGTTTGCTCTAGTGCGGGACTCCTCCTCCGTTTTAGGTGCAACAGCAAAATATCTAATACCAAACAACTCACACGCACTGCCAGATCATAAAAAATTTCGCGGCTCGCTTCGCTCGCCGTTGATTCCATATGGAGTCTAGTCTGTTGTCCTTATATTTGGTTGTTATTCGACAAACTTAAAAATTGTTCATAGCTCATTAGTTAGCTTCCTTGTCTTGCACGAACCTCACCAATTTTAAAAAAGGCTGCGGCTCATTCCATTCACTGATATAATTATATATTTTTAGGTTTTTAACATATTTTTTAGCCGCTGCATACTTTCAAAATTTTTAGAGCTTGCTCCAATCGCTGTTACATATTTTCTGAACCAGTTTGTGACCACCCGAAAAGTAACAAAAATTTCGGCGGCTCGCTCCGCTGGCCGTTACCTCATTTTGGATTCCTTATTTTGGTTAACCTAATTACTTACTTACTTACTTGTTTCTGGACTGGTTGCGGAAACCAGTCCAGAAACAAGTGAGTAAGTAGGTTTAGTTTATTTCCCTTGCTCCACTCGCCCCTATTTATATTCAAAGCTTTATATCCACCACCACAGTCTTTTAAATTTTCGGGGTTTGCTTCGCTCACTATCATTTATTTTGTCAACAAACATCAGAAAAAAACCTCAAAAAAAATTGAGGCTCGCTTCGCTCGCCGTTACTTCAAACTTACTATTGTTGGGAGTTGGGGGAGGCGATGTCATGTTTGCGGTCAGTATGCAAAAAACTGCAGAAAATATAACGGAACTATTATATTTTTGCGGCTCGCTCCGCTCGCCAATAGTATTTTCTGGGTTTTAGAAAATACTATCGGCGGGTAACCACCCGAAAAAGTAACAAAAATTTCGGCGGCTCGCTTTGCTCGCCGTTACATCTTTTTCGATTTATTTTTTGTTGATGTCCCTTGCCCTGTTCGCCCTTATTTGTATTCGTAGCTTTATATTTATTACCGCAAAGTCTCGTAAGATTTTCGGGGCTTGCTTCGCTCGCCATCATTATGATAGCGAGCGAGAGTAAGCAAGAGTAGTAGCAAGTACTCTTGCTTACTTTTCTTCAAACATCAGAAAAAATCTCGACATTTTCGAGGGTCGCCTCGCTCGCCACAACTTAAACTTACTATTGTTGGGAGTTGAGGGAAGGGATGTCATGTTTTCGGTCTTCAAAATCACTTTGCCAGCCACCACGAAACATTATCAAAAAGGTAAATTTTTCGCGGCTCGCTCCGTTCGCCGAAAAAGTTTGGCTGTTCTGGATGGGGCCTGCAACCGTCTGCAAGTGAATTTGTGGCTACGGCCCGCACCAAGCGTGACCCCCCCCCCAATGTCTTGGGCTGCGACCGCGCCTGCTACAACTACACACACACCGCAAGCGGTGGCGAAACGGTGCACCGCCGCCGTGGCGGGCCGGCTCGGTGACACAAACAGTTGGCGTGCGCGAGGCGGCGCGGAGCCGCGGTGGCGAGGCGGAGGCGTGGCGTGTGAGGGTTGTATTTCAGCAAGTTTATGCAGTGCCTTCACATAGAGCGCACGACATGCGTCGCGGTGCGGAGGCGTGCTGTGCTACTAGCGGAGTTACGAGTTGTTTTTATTTACAAAATTTTAAGCTTATGACCCGAATAAGGCGCTAAATAAAATGGACTATATCGAGAAATTGATTTTACTATTCCAACCACATCGTTGTTCATACGATTGCCGTAGGTACCTATAAAAGATTATAAAAATGATTTAAAAAGGACATCTTTAATATAATGCGACGCCGCCGTGACCTACACACAGAAGGCTCCAAAACGCCTCCGCGACGCCTCGGCTCTCGCAGGCCTGCAGTGTGAAGACATCCGCACCGCGAACGCCACGCCTGGCTCGGCTAACGTCCGCCTCCGCTCCGCCTCCGGCTTCTGTGTGTGACGGCTTTAAATTACATCTATTTTCTGCTTGCATTAATGGGGTGAATCTTAGCACTGTGGCATGTAATACTATCGTATTACTGTCAAACTGCTGTTAAACGTCACGGATATTGTGCGTGTATTTTTGTGGGGTCCAAAACTTTTTCATTTTGCTGTACAATACAGATTATTCTAAATTTTTGACTACTTACGAGGCAGGAAAATTACGTTATTTTTAAATGTTTCAGCTGTTATTTTTAACGATATTGCTCATTTACGTCTAGGAGGATAGATAATTAGGCAATGTTGCAAAGGGTGCTCTGAATATAAATGATGCAACATTGCCTAGGGCTAGGGTTGTCATGTCACTATTTTTAACCAACTTCCACAAGCGAGAAGATTCTCAATTCGGCTCTGTGTTTTTATGTATACTTAGGGCTATAGATGGATTACTTCTACAGATTTTGCGGTCGATTTGCGATTTTTGGTTTAGTTGAGACTTGAGAGGTACCTACCTACTTCATATATTTTTTAATTGTAAAATTTATGATTATGACCATTTAATTGTCTAGAATTCACAATAAACATATTATTTTTAACTTCTCAATAATTAATACTCTTGGTAAGTAAACTTTTAGAATAAAATTAAATAACTAACTCTGGTTATTTAGGCACAACCCTAACTCTATTTCATTGTTTGATGACTATTTTTTGAGAAAGCCCAACTTTGCCTACGTGCTGGAAAGCAAGTTGCTTCATATAACCCATAGATTTCTCGACTGTGAGACTACTTAAATGCTCATAACTAAAATAAAGATGTTTTTAATTGAGCGTACCTACTTATAAGTATTTTCTTTTTTAATCATTTATGTAAAGTTAAAGTTTTTGGCCACACCTTTGCCATCTTAAAAGACAATCCACGAAGAGAAGTTTAGCCATTATTTACCTTAAAACATGACAAATTTTACTCAAAATTGAGCTTTAACTAAAAATAGCACAGATTATAAAAATACTTTAAGCTAATGTTAATAAAAACTTCAAATTCCGTGCAAAGTTGCAGCAGTTTACGGTACCTATCGAAGTTTGTTATACATCATCATCATCAGCCTATATTAGTCCACAGCTGGACATGCCTCCCCTAATGAGCGCCATAGCGCCCTGTCTTCAGCTTGCCGCATCCAGCATCTGCCTGCAGTTTTTCGCAGATCGTCATCCCACCTGGCCGGAGGGCGTCCTACACTACGTTTGCCGAGTCGTGGTCTCCACTCAAGAACACGTTTATCCCAGCGGTTGTCGGTTCTTCGCGAGATAAGGCCGGCCCACTGCCACTTCAGCTTGCTAATTCTTTGAGCTATGTCGTTATTTTCCACTTTGGATTCTAAGCATCCTACTTAAAAAATATAATTTAGCTTCAATTAACTCTTGTCTATCAAAATAAACATAATAAAACGTTAAAGGTTTTACGATTGAAGGTGTAAAAAATTTATATAATGGTACTACGGAAAACATCTAGATTTTTTCTATTTAGTAAGTGTTTTTGTACTCTTTCACGTCAATAATTATTCTAAAAATATTTTAAAATTGTATTTACTTCTCTAAATATTTTAATCCAATGTAATTTTACAATAATTTGAAAGATAATAGATATTTTGTTCAATCTTGCACTCTAATTAACCGTTGAGCTGCGCTGCTCGTTCAGCGTATCCGTTAACGTCTATTGGTTGGCACAATACGAAACAAGTTATTCGCTCAACTTCGACTTAGACTACGCTACAACTCCGCTCCGACTTCTACGTTTTTGGCGCATTATGCGCATTATTCGACTGCTTAACGTGGCGCGATGCGCCACGTTAAGCAGTCGAAGCGTAGTCGAATAAGAGCGCGGATAAGGGCGATTCGTATTACGCTGCGCAAGAAGTTGAACTTATCCGCGCAGCTTAGCGTATATGCTCCTCGCATTTGTATGAAATTTCATATTGCTGAAGCCAATTGACGTGGAGTTGAGCTGCTAATATCTGCCATATAAGCAGCTGAACAAGAGTTTATAAATAGTAACTTCTGCTAAACTTCTTCCTATTAGGTACTTACGATATTATTTAGTTTTTCATTTTTTGATATCTTTAAACTATAAATTGGTTTGTAGGTTTGTATTATATCATTAGAGGAGGCTTATGTCCAGCAGTGGACTAACATAGGTTGATGATGATGACGATGATGATGTATTATAAAGTGAAATTATAGAGTGTGTACAACTAGGTTTCTGAGAATAATGGCTCGATTATGGCTGTGGAGAGATTTATTCAAACGTGCTCGTATTTTTGAAATTGGTACAATGGATTTGATTATCTTCGATGCCAAAATTTTTATCACCTGTTTATACAAGACTAGACGATTGCCTCCCGGTTTCACCCGCCTTGTTCCCGTTCCCGTGGGAATTCCGGGATAAAATAAAGCCTATGTCACTCCCTGAAAAGTAAGCTTCCTAACGGCGAAAGAATTTTACAAATCGGTCCAGTACTTTCGGAGCCTATTCAATACAAACAAACAATCAAATCTTTCCTCTTTATAATATTAGTATGGACAAAGTTAAATTTTTTAAAAACCCGCCTATATTGATTGGCTGAACAGATTTCATGAAACATGGCTAAGAGCACTCATAAAATTATCTATGACACAAAAAAAAAAACTAAACGAAAATCGGTTCTTCTCTTTGGGAGCTACGATACCACAGACACATACACAGACAGACACGTCAAACTTATAACACCACTCTCTTTTTGCGTCGGGGTTGAAATGGTATTGGATAAAACCTCAGCCATTGTATATTCCAACCGAGTGTCTCCACTGTTCTTACGGAAATCAATATTTAAAAAGTATTCTAAGCATCATCATCATCATCAGCCTATAATAGTCCACTGCTGGACATAGGCCTCCCCTAATGAGCTCAATAGCGCCCTGTCTTCAGCTTGCTGCATCCAGCATCTGCCTGCAGTCTTTCGCAGATCGTCATCCCACCTGGCCGGAGGGCGTCGTAGCCGAGTCGTGGTTCTCAAGAACACGTTTATCTTAGTGGTTGTCGGTTCTTCGCGAGATATACAAATACAAATACAATGAAACGTTAAAGGTTTTACGATTGCCAGTGTAAAAAATCGATATAATGGTAGGTACCTACTTCGGAAAACATCTAGATTTTTTCTATTCAGTTAGTAAGTGTTTTATATTACGTCAATAATTATTATAAGAATATTTTAAAGTAGTATTGACTTCTCTAAATATTTTAATTTCAATGTAATTGTACAATAATTTGAAAGTGGGAAAATATATTTTTCTATCTGGCACTCTAATTAATTAACCGTTGAGCTGCGCTGCTCGTTCAGCGTATCCGTTAACGTCTATTGGTTGGCACAATACGAAACAAGTTATCCGCTCAACTTCGACTTCGACTACGCTACAACTCCGCTCCGACTTCTACGTTTTTGGCGCATTAGGCCCCCTGTGCACGGCACATGGGGCAAATCAATGGTGCAAACGTAACCGCGGGGGCACGAGTACCGCAGGTTACGTCCCGCGAGTCACGTGCCATCCGTCATCTTTCACTATCACAAAACCTTATGGCTACATGGCCCTCTCATACGTCGTCACATCTATCCCTCCTAATGGCGTCGCCGTGCCGGGACACTGATACGGCGACGACCCCTCTCCTTTTCAAGCGGCAGAGGCCTTTCCCCAGGCCTCGCGCCCGAAGCGCTTCTGGGCCTGCGCGAACTACCTTTTTGTCGTCCAAACGCACGATCTTACCTGTGCAAACTAGTTTGTGCAGAATTTTATCGACAGAAAACAAGTTAAAAAAATTCTAAAAAATATACTTATTCATTTTTTATAACCTTTTTAATATTTTTGATAACCACTTTTATGGTGTGTATTTTTTGAAGCATTTTTGGTTTATAAGCACGGCCTATCATTAGAGATCATAATTAATTTTGATTCATAGAGATACGACTCTTAGTTCAAAAGTAATAACAGTTTGTTTATATTGGGTAGACAGTGATTATCAAAAATATTAAAAAGGCCATAAAAAAATTAATATATTTTTTAGATTTTTTTTAAACTTGTTTTCTGTCGATAAAATTGAGTATTTTTTCACCCATTATAGTATGTGCACTTTATAAAGACTCACACTGTATATTTATTCAGTGCCAGTCTTTTTTGTTCTTTAATTTCCAGTCCATCCCAAGGTTGCCTGGAAGAGATCGCTTTCAGCGATAAGGCCGCCCTTTATACTTCCCTTTTTTTTCTAAGCTTTTTCTCTGTATTGCTTCCTGTATTTGTGCGGTATAATAAAGTGTTTTCTATCTATCTATCTATAGTGCAATAAATAATTTATTACTCTCAACTTAGATGTTGTAGGTACCTTGAGTAAAAACAATAACAAGAATGACATTATATTTTATGATTATTTTATTTACGCAAAAATACAAAATTTGATTTCATAGTTTCAATATCTATGAATTGTGTTTTGTGTATTCAATATCCTATCTGATTATCACTATTTAAAACAAAAGTAGGTATGTACCTAGCTAGAGATGAAACATAAATCATAAATAGGTACCTACCTACGTACGTTCTTAGAAAATTGGAAATTGGATTTGGAATTAGGTTATAGGAAGTACCTAGATCACACAGTTTGCTATGGGAAATAAAGAAGTCTGAGAAAAATGTGAGCTTTAACAGGTAGGCACCTAATTTGTTTATGTTACGTACATCACCCAGTAGGTAAGTACTCAAAATAAAACTGGTGTGTCGACATCCTCGGCCCGCAGGGGTGCCCGCGCAGCTACGAGTGGCGTTAAGTTTCAGATTAAGTATATATTTTTCCAGATAAGGCTGAGTACAAGTCAAATCATACTATTCGCGATGAAAATACCAATGAACATGACTTAAAAGACTTCTATTTTGTATACATTGAGTTACCAAAATTTACAAAAACCAAAGAAGATCAATTAGAAAATATAGTACAAAAATGGTGTTATTTTTTTCGCTACGCAGCAGAAACACACGAAGATGTTAAATCATCAGATGTTTTGTAGCCCTTAGTATGAATTGAGCTTGAAGGTAAACTATTCGTAACAGAATCTAGTTGTCGTTCGAAATTATCAAGTTATAAAGCAAAAACTTCTCTTTCCTCCCCTTCAGATATCTGCTTACCTTGAGCTATGCGCTCATAAATTTCAACTGAAGTTTCTAAATTACCTACTTATACTATTTATCACTCTGTAAAAATAAAGCTTGAGATAAGCCACGTGTAATTGTTACACATTTACCATCAGTCTTAACTCCACGCTCTTCAAATAAAGGTAAATAAATCCCTTGTTCTACTGGCTCAATGAATGATACAAATTTTGATAAGCGCAACTGTCCCTTCTTATTATGGTATTTGTTTTTCCCTTGTTCCTCGTCTCGGGGATAAATCTCTTGAACTACCTGTCTAAAACTTTATCATCTTGTCCGTTCTTACTTCGGTTAGTGATACCCTTCCTGGGTTTTCTCTTAGCTTTAGAATCACCTTGTTGTAAACCATCTAAATCATGTTTTTGCTTTGTTTTACCGGGTAAACTACTCGGCTTGAGGCCTACACTAGTTGTTCTGTCTCCTTCACTAACATTCTGTTCATGCAAGAAAGCAGAAGGAGATTTTCTAACTTCTTCATATAATATATTAAGGATCTTATTTAGCGGGTTATTTTTGATAAGATTCTTTAAATATTTTGTTATGTTTCCTACTTTATCAAAACAAAGGTCATGCAATTTTTGAAAAATAGGACAAATATTAATTCCTACTCCATATAATATTTTAGATAAATCTTTCGGCGTAAAAAGTTTTTTCCCGGCTAAGAAGCGATCTAAATAATTTTCTTCATTAAAACAAGATTTATGAAAATTTCTTAACATAGAAGCGGCATTATTTCCTGCCATGGATAATATATTAGATAAATCACCTGGCCTAAAACCTGCCTCATAAAAATCATCTAAAAGCTGTGTTTTGTTTCCTGTTTCATCGAAACAAACATCATGAAAATCTTTTAAAGCAGAACAAATATTAGCTCCTGCTCCATGCAATATCTTAGACAAATTTTTTGGTATAAAACCTTCGTTCTCTATTAAGAAATGATTCAAATACTTTTTCGTTTCTTCCGTAAAACAAAAATCATGAAACTTTTTTAAACTATTTGCTGCTGAAGCCAACACACCACATAAATCACGCGTTTTAAAACCTGCCTTATAGAAATCATCTAAAAATTTTGTTTCTTTTCTTTTCTCATTAAAACAAGTACTATGAAATCTTTTTAAAATAAAAGAAGCACGAGTTCCTGCTCCACATAACGCAGAGGATAAGTTACTTGACGTAAAACCTGCGTTATAGAAATCATCTAAAAGTTCTGTTCTTTTTCCTTTGTCACTAAAACAAACACTATGAAACTTTTCAAAAGCATCTTTAGCATTAGCTCCTGCTCTACCTAATATACCAGATAAGTTATGCAGTAAAAAACTTTTTTTCCTATCTTTGTCCTCAATAAAATGTTTTAAATGCTGTTTTTTATTTCCTTTTGCATCAAACCAAATATCATATAAGTCTTTAAAAGCTTTTGCAGCATTGACTCCTGCTCCACTTAAAATACTGGACATACGAGCTAGATCTATTCCTTCTTTTTCTAGAGTTTTTAAGTATTGTTTTTTATTTCCTTCTCCATCAAACCAAATATCATATAAGTCTTTCCAGACTTTTGCAGCGTTAGCCCCTGCTCCACTTAAAATACTGGACATACGAGCTAGATCTATTCCTTCTTTTTCTAGGGTTTTTAAATATTGTGTTTTATTTCCTTCCACATCAAACCAAAGGTCATATAAGTCTTTAAAAACTTTTGCAGCGTTAACTCCTGCTACATTTAAAATACTGGACACATTAGATATATTTACTCCTTCTTTTTCTAGAGTTTTTAAATATTGTGTTTTATTTCCTTGCTCATTGAACCAAATATCATATAAATCTTTAAAAGCTTTTGCAGCGTTAGCTCCAGCTCCACTCAAAATACTGGACATACGAGCTAGATCCATTCCTTCTTTTTCTAAGGTTTTTAAATATTGTGTTTTACTTCCTTCCACATCAAACCAAAGGCCATGTAAGTCTTTAAAAGCTCTAGAAGCATTAGATCCTGCTCCACCTAAAATACTGGACATATTAGATAGATTTATTCCTTCTTTTTCTAGAGTTTTTAAATATTGTGTTTTATTTCCTTGCTCATTGAACCAAATATCATATAAGTCTTTAAAAGCTTTTGCAGCTTTGGCTCCTGCTACATGCAAAATACTGGACATACGAGCTAGATCTATTCCTTCCCTCTTTAGAACTTCTAGACACTTTATCCCTTCTCCTGTAATTAAAAAATTTAAGAACTGATTAAATGCAGGTATTCCCTCTCTACCAACCACACTTCTAGCAAATTTTATTTCTTCATTAATGTTTTTATTTTGAATCTTCTTATAACTAGATCTATTATTTTTTATATCTCCCAAAAGCTTTTCCATTATTCCTTTTGTAAGAGGGCCGAATTCATGAGATTCTGACCAACGTAATGCTATTTCATGTAATTCTTCATAATTATATGGAACATCGAATGTATCTATCTCATCTTTAACAATATTATTCAATTCTTCCCTATTAGGTTGATTAATTGCAAATATTAGTTTATCTAAAAATTTCTCTTTTATTTCTTGTTCATTCTCACTAGAAAGTCTTCTTTCTTCTTTTTCTTTTTGCAAAGAAGGTGGAAGCTTTAATAGACTTAAAAGCTTTTTTCTTGTTGCTTCTTCTTGCTCAAATCGATAAGGACCATTCCCATTTCCACACAAACAATCACTTAAAGCTTTATCATTATCAAATTTTAAAGGATAAAAATCTTTAGATCGCCCTTCTTTCAACTTCTTTTCTTCTGTAAGATCTAGATTTGCATTAGTATAGATAATAAAGTATTCTATACTCTCTCTTAGTTCTTCAACAAAAAGAGTAAAATACTTATTAATAGAAAACATACTCTGTTGTCTAGAGGGAAATAACTGACTATAACCAATATTACCATTTGTATTGTAAGCCTTTACGTAAGTAATTTTATCTTTATAATCAAGGGCAATGTTATTAGATATATCATGGGTTTTTCCTTCATAATTTATGGAAAATATATTTTTATACAAAAACATGTCATGCAAGAAAAGCATTAATAGATTGAATTCATATATAATTCTAGATACATGATTCTCGATTTTTTTATCCTTTTCTGGAGCTGTTAAATCACGTAACACTCTTTCCTGTAATGCTATATAATCATCTTCAACTGTGCCATTTTTTTCTATTTCATTTTTAATAATACTGTTTAGCTCTTCTCTATTAGGCTGATTAACTGCAAACACTAATTTATCTAAAAATGCTTCTTTTATTTCTTTCTCAAATTCCTGAGAGATTTCTCTTTCTTTTATTACTTTCTGCATAGCAGACGAAAACTCTAACCGCCCTAAAAGTTCTTCTTTTGTTGTATTATCTCGCGAAAATCGATAAAAACCACTCTCTTGCGTATTGTCATTTACAAACAAAAAGTCCTTTAAAAGGTCAAACTCTTCTATTTTTATGCTATCAAATTTAAAAGGATAAAAATTTTTGAATTTTCCGTCTCTTAAATTCTTTTCTTTTGTAAGATCAAAGCCTGAATTAGTATATACAATAAGATATTCTATATTATTTGATAAACTATCTGATTTAGAGATAAGATGTTTAACAAAACTATCAAAGTAATTATTGATAGAAAAACTTCGTTTTTCTTTAGTAAATAATCTAGCATAACTAATGCTATTATTTACGTAATACTTGTCTACATTTTCAATTTTTATATGAATAGACTTCTTTTCATAACGAAGGACTATATCATTAAATTTATCAATTTCGGAATCTCCAAACGCTAATGATAATAAAGGATATTTATTTTTATACATAGACTCTCTAAGTGAGCAAAGCACCGACAAGTCTAATCGATACATAATTCCAATCAAGTGATGATAAGTCATGATCAATTTGTTGAGTAAAGTATCTCCAAACGGTGTGATGGTCAGCCAAGCGCTGGCGTCACATAGCTTGAGCTCTGGAACAATTGAAAGAATTATTGTTATTGTGTTTCTTATGTCATAGACATTTGAACGAAATGTTTTATACGAAAATTTATTTCTGCTCGCTCACACAGTACAAAACAATATCTTATTTGACACCCCTGGGGCCGAATTTCGATTCACCATAACAATGGTATTGTCTCAGAATGTCAGATTTTGGCATTTTACTTCAATTCAATTCAATTCTTGGTTAATGGCTCTGCGTCTGGTCGACACAATTCTGCCAATGTCCGTAATGTTAAGTGTTATAAACCTTTCCGATTTTATAAAAAAATTCCAAAAAGATACCAAAGTGATCTAAGAGCGTGATAGAAAAAACCAAAACCTATAAAGGCTTGGCCAAACCAACGCGTTCAATTCGCGTCCGCGGTGGCGTGCGCGGTTGCGATACTGCGCGTGCAAAAGTTGTATACACCGTCGCGTCCGCGGTGGCGTGCACGGTGGCGACTTTCCGAGCAGGTGTAGTATAAAATAGCTGCGTGCAGCGTCCTAACGTAACAAGCCCGATCTGATCGCCACCGCCGCGTGCAGACGCTGCACCTGACGCCGCGATCAATCAGAGGACGCATCGATGTGAACACGTCGCTACAAGTTCGTACACAACAACTGACCGCCACCGCGCACGCCACCGCGGACGCGAGCTGAACGCGTTGGTTTGGCCAAGCCTTAACAGAAAACAACACATATAAAACAGGATAAATACCGAATTTATAAATTAGGTTAGGTATGTAAGTATAGTATGAGCAACTAAATCTAACTTACAACTTGATATTATAGATTTTTTTGATGAAAGAAAGTACAGATGGGACACGTGTACAAAAGTGTCAATGATGAACCACTTTCTTTTACAAGAAGTTGAAACCAATCTATCAGTCTCTCCGTGTAAATGTGACGAATATTATGTTTTAAGTATTGTAAACATTTCAACTGACACTTAAATTGACAGATTTTTATGTAGGTTTGGCTATTGAATAAGCAAAAACTAAACTTAAAAGCTTATGTCTAATATTTTTTTATTATATTTTAACATGTTGTTTAAAATGTCCAGCAACACATAATATCTAGCTTTTAGACTCACTACGTGATTTTTTTCTCTCTACCGCGTCTTAAAATAGCATGCCTTTACGCTTATTACCGTAATTGGTTTCTGTGCCACCTCATACTTATGATAAAACAAGCCTTGTTTTATTGGTTTGTCTTTCCAAGCACGTTGGTCCTAGGCTTGATGATACGTTTTTTTTTGTATTATTAATATTTGTTATTCGTAATCAAAATGCAGCAACGTATTCACACTAATATTATAAATGCGAAAGTTTGGATGGATGGATGTTTGTTACCTCTTCGCGCCAAAACTACTTAACGGATCAGGCTGAAATTTTGCATGCAGGTAAGTCTAACCCTGCAATCAAATTACCTTTAAACGTTTATAGAAACAACGCGTGCGAAGCCGCGGGCATAAACTAGTATGTTATATAATAAACTAGCAGACCCGGCCACGCGTTGCTGTGGCTAAGGTTTTCAATTTTTGAATGCGCAGAGTAGTTAATATCTGTTGCATAATTCAAAAGCAAGAGGAACAAATGATGTACTTACTTGTTAAGCGTCTGGTTCGCTGCCTCTGTCGTTCTTGTACTCGTGCTGTAGCTATGTTTCGTTCTCGTGCCGCTCTTGTTCTCGTAATAGTCGCAGACGTTCGTCACGCTGTTCTTGAGATTCTTGTGCACGACCTTCTGCTATCGTGATTCTTTGAGCTGTATTTTTTGTTGCGATTTGTTCTGCCAACTGATGAGCTCTTTCAACACGTTTGCGTCGTGCCTCTCTGCTCCTCGCGTTGTTGAGGTTAGACTTTTTCGGTGGCATTTGACTGAAAATAATAATTTAATCGTTTAAATTTAGAAAAAAAACTGAAAAACATGCTATTATAGCACATTGAAATGATAAGTGCAAAATAATTTTTAATAGAGGTTAAAAACAATGAAAAATAAAAAACTTGAGAGGTGTCAAGGGATACCCGGATGGAACGAAGTTCCTTTCGATTAATCTCGCGTCCTCGCGTCATCTTCAGTGAGGCCGCAGAAAACTGATATATCCCGCTCACTCCAATGACACGTTGCGCGAGCGAGCGGAACACACGATTGTTCGAATCGAAGCGCACCTCGGCTCAACTCGGCTGCGGTCGTCGCTTCGGTTCTCCTCGGTTCGTATGAATTTTTCCGTCTAGCCTAGCCCCCTTTCAAAACGCGCGATAAGGAACTTCGTTCCAAAAAATATTTGTACAATTATCGAAAAAGTGTGGGGAGCTTTGTACCATTTTTTCATTGATATATTAATTAACTTTTGTAACTATGTGGTAATACTTATATGTACCTACTTATATATTTAAATTATAGAGTTTTGAACAATGAAGCACAAATAAGTACAAATCAGGAATAATTTCACTGTATTATCTTCATTTTATGAATTTAATTTAGACTTCAGTCTAAGTGTGTAAGAATAGCAGTGTAACCCACAGTCACCTACGTACTACTGCTAGAAGCTCACACGACTTTGACCCGTTCCTATCCTAGAAATAGGGTCGGTAGTTGAGTGCTCTGCGCGCGCGCCTGCTGCGCGAACCTCTTACAACACTGTAGAGATAAGAACCAGCCGAGCTCTTTTGTTTTAAATATTTCTATTGTTCGAGTTGCTGGCTGCTTATTTCTCGTAAATTAGTCCGTGAACATTTGACAAAAGTAATGCACAACTACCCTGTATTATATAAATTATTATCTTATGCATTAGTTTCGTAATAATTATCTGTTAGTTTACTCTATCATTCTTATTGTTTAAAGTTATAGCCTATTAAGTGTATTATTGCCCAAAAAATATACATGTTCATTATCTCCATTTATGTTGGCAGCTATTGCTGAATCTCATATATTTATGTTTATTATACCTTAGATCGCATGCAATTAATGCAATCTTCTCAAGTTTTTAATAAGCCAAGTATAGCTTAAAAACAGGTCAAAAGTTATGTTTACAAGCACTAGGATAAAATCTACACTAGTCCTCTGTAATATTATATTCTATTATGTTAATAAAGAAATTTTAAAACTGAAACTGAGTCTAAGTAACACGTGGCCACTCGGAGTGAATGTGGAGTGATACACTCAAATACATTAGAATTGACCAGCAGGTACGATGACGATGCAATGGGACACTACAGGCTAATAATAATAAGGCATGTTTCGACTTTGTGGGACTTGAAGCCGCAACCTTCGTCGCAACAAATCGCGCGACACAAGACGCGCTTCAAAATCGCGGCTGTGGGGTGGAGGCTTAAACAAAGAAATAATTTTATATTAGATAGTTTACAAACACCTCACCTGAATTTGTTATTATTGACACAAGTACCACGGGATGGGCACAGTCACACAGTTGTTGTGTACCATCTCCAAACGGTGTGATGGTCAGCCAAGCGCTGGCGTCACATAGCTTGAGCTCTGGAACAATTGAGATAATTATTGATATTGTGTTTCTTATGTCATAGACATTTGAACGAAATGTTATATACGAAAATTTATTTCTGCTCGCTCACACAGTACAAAACAATATCTTATTTGACACCCCTGGGGCCGAATTTCGATTCACCATAACAATGGTATTGTCTCAGAATGACAGATTTTGGCATTTTACTTCAATTCAATTCAATTCTTGGTTAATGGCTCTGCGTCTGGTCGACACAATTCTGCCAATGTCCGTAATGTTAAGTGTCATAAACCTTTCAGATTTTATAAAAAAAATCCAAAAAGATACCAAAGTGATCTAAGGGCGTGATTGGAAAACCAAAACCTATAACAGAAAACAACACATATAAAACAGGATAAATACCGAATTTAGAAATTAAAAGTAAGTAAGTATAGTATGAGCAACTAAATCTAACTCACAACTTGATATTATAGATTTTTTTGATGAAAGAAACTACAGATGGGACACGTGTCAAAAAGTGTCAATGATGAAACCACTTTCTTTTACAAGAAGTTGAAACCAATCTATCAGTCTCTCCGTGTAAATGTGACGAATATTATGTTACGAATTGTATGTATTGTAAACATTTCAACTGACACTTAAATTGACAGATTTTTATGTAGGCTATTAATAAGCAAAAACTAAACTTAAAAGCTTGATTCTTGCCTACAGAATTGTTTAAACCTACAGGACGCGCAGTTCGGGTTCCGACCCGGACTATCGACAGAAAGCGCTATTACACGGAACGTAGAGCGCCGATGTACGCCTGTTTTCTCGACCTCTCTAAGGCCTTTGATCTTGTATCATATGACCTACTCTGGAGAAAGTTGAGAGACAGGGGTATACCGGTGGAAATACTTAATCTGTTCCGGTATTGGTACGAGAATTAAACCAACTGCATTAAGTGGTCTAACATATTTTCGGAGGTGTACAGGTTGGAGTGCGGGGTGAGGCAGGGGGGGCTAACCTCTCCTAAGCTCTTCAATTTGTACGTCAATGACCTCATAGCCGAGCTCAGCAGCATATCGATATTGTAACGTCAGGTAGCCGATACTAAATATCTGAACGAAACACGCCAGCGAGCTAGCCAACAAAGTAACCATACACCATACATAAACGAATAGCGTCTAGCGTAATGGGTACTAACTATTATTTATTCTGTTTCTGTGAGTGAGGTGAGTAGGGTTGAGTTTTAATTAACATTTTCTTAACATTGATTTAGATTAGCCTGGTGGGTCAGTTGCAATACGCAGCCATTTGTTTTTCGTATTGTTTTGCACCCATTTGCATTTTTGAAAATATCAAGATTTGTCGTGATTGTGAATTTGTGAGCGTTTGGTCTGATTTTTATAAAATTAAGTGTACCTACCTACGTAGAATAGATATAGTCTAGTGTAGGTATTTGACTTATTTGTTTTCCAAATAAATTAAAATTAAATTAATTAATTAGATATGTAATAAAATACATTTATTCAATACTTAATCCTCACTGGAACCAATCGGCGCGGCCCAAACGCCAGCTCGCCTTCGCGCTTCGTTCATATTAGTACCTAACTTAAAAAGCTGCCAAGTGCCAACCAAACCAACCAAAAGTCACTGCTACTAGCACTAACGTAGCTATGGTCAACCAAGCATTCGTACGTAAGGAGGTATCGATATCAGGTAATGGATATCAATACTGAAACCATATATCGATACAGTAACTGCTAGCGAAAATATTCAGTAACGCCCATGCCTACTACAACTCGTAACTCCGCTAGTAGCACGCCTCTGCACTGCGACGCGTGGCGTGCTCTCTGTGTGAAGACACTCCATAAACTTGCTGAAAGAAATACAATACAACGCTCACACGCCACGCCTCCGCCTCGCCACCGCGCCGCCACGGCTCCGCGTCGCGTCGCGGACGCCGCCGGCGCCGCCTGTTTGTGTCGCCGACTCGCCGAGCCGGCCCGTCACAGCCGTGCACCGCTTCGCCACCGCTTGCGGTGTGTGTGTAGTCTTTCATATAAATTCATATGATACAGCTCGCACGCCTTCGCCTCCGGCCCGGGGCCCCGGCTTCTGTGTGTGACGGCTTTAAATGTATGTAGCGACATTGGACATTACCATTTAAGGAACGAACTTTTGTTGATCGAGTTGGATCCTGGCACGAAATGTCTGCAAACGTTCCTTTTGATATTCACACACTATTCACTTTATTGTATTAGATGTGTATGTGTACAAGTTCAAGTAAATTGTAGTGAATTTCACAGGGGAAAAATCCAACGTTTTGAATAAACGTAGAAAGAGAAACCTTTAATTAATCTGAGTGAATAAAAAAAATCAACTTCAACTTCAACTTCTTGTTTGATGGCTTCTGCGCAGGGCTGCCAGGCCAGGTGAAAATATGTGCGATCGTACCAAAGCATAAAAAAAGTCGTATGCCAAAGGAAAATTTGAAATAAAAAGTCGTTCCAACAATAATGATTTCTAAGAAATCAAATGATATCGCAAAAATTTTCGACATCGACGGGACTTGAACCCGCGTCCTCCCCTCAGTACGGGGATGTGATATGATAACCAACTACACCACGAAGTCAAGTGACGTGGGAGTCGAAAATCTCTGCGAATTCCTACGGTCTCTAGCGCCGTTAGCTCCACCTACAGGGGAAACATTGAAGTTTATCCAATCCTGTTCAAAGACTAAAGTTACATTTAGTTCATTTGACGAGAGGTGTCGCGTAGCTTAATTCTAAGGTTTTTTGTTATTATAGTGCGTAACCCCACACTAAGGGTAATTTCTAAGAAATCAAATAATATCGCAAAAATTTTCCTATTATACAGGGTGTCCCAAGAAGTAGTGATATACTGAAGCTGGGAGGTAGAAGACCTAAAGGGCTATCTGAATCACCCCCATGTATGTTCCGCGATTTTTCGTATTTTCGGAGTTATGATTTTTTTTTAATTTTTCACCTTTCGCCGAGTACGATGAGATTTTTATTTATGGTGACGTGAATAATTGCAGTAGATGCTTGATTTTTTTTTGTGTGCTAAGCTGATAAATAGGCCAATTCAGTATGGTAACATTTACTATCGTTAGATCTTCAAATGGAATAAAAAAGTGAAAAAATGCCAAGAAAGATAAAATTTACCCAGTACGTTCACAACTTCAAGGGCCCTTAAAAAAATAAAATCACAGAAAAAATAAATACCATTTGGCTTTTAAAAACTTGCTCTGTCTATCAGGTAGCTACTCTGAAAATTTCATTTTATTATTCATAAGTCTTCAATCAAAAAATTTAAATCTAAATGTGGTAAGTGCAAAATTTTTATTTACATGATGATTAATACTAGCAAAGTAAAACCAATTACATTACAATAAATGTTCAAAATGGCCCCCCTGTTGCTCAATGCAAGTGCGACATCGCCGGAAAAAGTTGTCTTTTTCACGTCTGAATGCACTTCTATTATTTTTAATGGTTTCTTCTGCTACTCTCATTTTCCGGGTTAACTCGTCCAAATTGCGGCATTCTCTCGAGTAGACGAGGTCTTTGTAGTATCCCCATACAAAAAAATCAATGGGGTTTAGGTCGGATGACCGTGGAGGCCAGGCTATAAGGCAGGCGTCACCCCGGCCGCAACGACCAATCCATCTTTCAGGGTATCTTTGATTTAAATAGTTTTTCACGCCCAAGGCAAAATGGCATGGTGCACCATCACACTGCAGTACTATGCTTCAGCGTGTCTCCAAGTCCACATCTTCTAACTGCAGGGGCAGATCAACGCGTAGAAAATTTAAAAAGTGATTGCCGCCCAAGCGGTCTGGCAGCTGAAAGGGCCCGATTAGCTGACCGTTAAGTATGCCAGACCAAAGGATATGGAGGATCACTAAAGTGTTCTTGGAATGTCGATTCCCTTTTTAAATTCGGATTTTCAATTGCCCATGAGTGAGAATTGTGCATATTAAAAATCCCATTGTGCCTAAAGTGGGATTCATCCGTCCACAAGATTTGGTTAAAAAAAATTCGTTTTCAGCTTGTCTCCTCAGCATTTCCTGACAGAATTCAATTCGCCGATTGTAATCTTCCGGTTTCAACTGTTGCACTTTTCTAATGTGAAACGGATGATATCCTACGCTCTGTAGTGTACGGTGTACCTGAGATTTAGAAAGTCCGGTACGACGTTCCATAACTCTCACACTGGTCGACGGGTCTCTTTCTACTTCTTCAACAACTGCATCTACTACATCAGGATCCGGCATAGTGGCCATACGGCCTGATCTGGTACCCGGTACGTGACCTTCCAAATACGCATTATGTACTCTTAAGATCATGCGATGGTCAGGAAACGTTTCAGGTGGGCGAGGCCCGCCTCTTCGTTCCACATGTTCCCGGTTCAGCCTTGAAGCTTCTGCCGCATTCCCCCTAGCATAACCGTAATAGTAATTCATTTCTGCGTAGTCACGTGAAGTAAACATGATCACTTACACGCAAACTCAAATCCAGTTAAATAATGCCAAGTTGTCGATTCCAGGTAATAACACTAATCCAAATCGTAATGCAAGTCAAAGTCCTTAAGAATAGCCAAAATGATTAGGGAAACGAACAATTAGCAGTATTAAAACACAATTTTTTAATTATTGCAAAATAACACGATGACCACAACAACGTGAAAATTTTCTCATGCGTCAACCGTCTTTTGTTTTTTGTTCTTTTTCTGGCCAGTGCGTGATTTAGAAAGAAATTTATGTAGAAAGGTTTTGCTTTGTTTGCATTAATCATCATGTAAATAAAAATTTTGCACTTACCACATTTAGATTTAAATTTTTTGATTGAAGCCTTATGAATAATAAAATGAAATTTTCAGAGTAGCTACCTGATAGGTAGAGCAAGTTTTTAAAAGCCAAATGGTATTTATTTTTTCTGTGATTTTATTTTTTTAAGGGCCCTTGAAGTTGTGAACATACTGGGTAAATTTTATCTTTCTTGGCATTTTTTATTTTTTTATTCCATTTGAAGATCTAACGATAGTAAATGTTACCATACTGAATTGGCCCATCTATCAGCTTAGCTCACAAAAAAAATCAAGCATCTACTGCAATAATTCACGTCACCATAAATAAAAATCTCATCGTACTCGGCGAAAGGTGAAAAATTTAAAAAAAAATCATAACTCCGAAAATACGAAAAATCGCGGAACATACATGGGGGTGATTCAGATAGCCCTTTAGGTCCTGTACCTCCCAGCTTCAGTATATCACTACTTCTTGGGACACCCTGTATATAAATGATTTCGCCCATTTTTAGGGCGAAACTACATACTTCATGTACGACTTTTTATTGCTATTTAGGAAATTTTAAGGAAATAATAACATGATGTTATAACCCTATCTATCATATGCTTATTGCTCTACCTACACATCTAATACGGGATTCTTTAGATCAGATCTGACTCTTGCAATTCAAATCAAATAATCATTTATTCATAAACAATATGCAAATCGTGTTTGAAAATGCTCCATTATAATTATTAGGTATGCAATAGAAATGTGGAAAACATGTCAATCATTAAAATTTTAAGACGAATCAATCAATTTTCGTAAAATATGCAAAAAAGATTTGTTTCTTTTTTATCATCTATTATGCGCCCTAAATTAAAGAATTTAAAAATTAGAGTTAATTTCCAAATAACTTAGGGTAATTTAAATTTTTTTACTGGAAACACTGGTCGGGAATTCAACTTCAACTTCTTATATAATGGCTTGCTGTGTGTGCTGCCACAACTCTGTCAGTGCTTTTATTGTTTAATTATGTTCAGACCATAGATTATAATTTTGCTTCTACGGTTCAGACGAATGAGTTTGATACAGAATTGTTGCCATTAAAAAAATTAATTCGGATTGTAAAAAAGTCGTACCTATTCTGTACGATTTCGATGTTACGATCCACGGAAATGGAAGTTAGAGTGGAAGGACAATGCAACAAAATTACTAAGGGCACCGGTGTCGCCAAACTCACACAAATAAACCAGTAATCATATAATGCATTACAAAGAAACAATTCGTTTGATTGGTAGTTTAAGTTTAGTCAAAACTAGCCAACGTGACTGATTTGGAAATAAACCTTGACTTCTACAGATAAGATTTATTTTACTTTAGCATCAGAACGTATTTACGGTCTATAGTAACCAAACATTCGATTGACAAGTTAATTTCGCTACTTGACCATAGATGGCGGTATTTTCAGTGGTCGCAATTATAAACTTAATTTCCTCAGACTTAAGATTGACATTCGCGTGATAGGTCGACCATCGACTGCTACTCGATTAGAGCTGCACCAGGTAGCACATTGAAGTACATTATCGATATCGATAGATAAGATACCCGATTTTTTGTTCAATTCGCAAAAAATTGAACTTGTTGGTAGTTTATTTACTTACTTGGCACACAAAGAGCTGTATATTTTAAACCATTTATAAATAGACACAGACAGGCAGGTAAAAATAAATGTATGTTGTTTATGCCCCTGAAATAAAACGTATTTATTAGGAAACTGGTGTTTGGAAAGTTTTATGTTTAATTTTAGTAAATGGTGTATGTGAACATTTATATATTTGAACTTAACGATTTTCAGTGATACAAGCGCTGTATGTTTCGTAATTGTATATCTATATCTTTTATTTGATATTTTGAAATCGACTTCCAAAAAGTGTTCAGAGCATATCGTGCTTGATTTGGTTGGCATCCAATTAACTCTACCCGTTGCATCTATCCATTTCTCTTTGACGTTTGTATCTTTGGGAAACCTACAAATATTTAAGATAAAGGTTAGAGGACCTAATGATGTCAATTTAGTGACTTGTAATCTAAATACTAAATAAATAATTAATTTACATAATAATACTAATCACTTATTTAACATTAACATTAAAATTAGAAATTAAAATTGAATTTCTTGTATCGATATCAATCGACAAAATCAACATCCGACTTGACTACATCACTAATTGAGTAGCGAAGAATAGAATCAATCCAAAATCAACTTTATCTTAATTGCATAAGGTTGATTTTGACTAACCCTTCTATTAAATTATTGACAAATTGAAATAAAATAAGATTTTATTACAAAACAATAAAAACCGTTCTCCCCGATGATGGTACGAGACACCTCCATTTTGAAGATTTTTTCTCCTACTATCATTTTTACACTCTAAAATCGAACAATACGGCATGATTACGGAAAAAATGAATTGGTTGCGAGACTAGCTACTCCACGCGATGTTAGAACCCGACTGGGGTCGAGTAAGCATACCAGCGCGTACTTGTAGCACGCGTGCCACGCCCACTTACCATTTCCCCTTACTTTAATTCCGTGTTACGATCGTACTCGCAAAAATCTTGCAAAAAGTCGTACATATGGGTCATTATCAAAAAATATGTACATTGTGACTAACATGATTGAAATTGTGACTAAACTGTTTCGTGATATACCTGTACTTTTATAGTAAATGTGAGTCACATTTTTTGTAAGGGCGTGTGCACATAAAGTTTTTTAAACAAAACTACAAATTTGTTTGCGGTTAAAATAAAATGTTTTATTTGACTTTTACTACTAATATTACTTACTATTATTGCAATCAAAAATTAACTAACATGACATGTTTTAACAGAAATACGTTTAGTAAGATGCAAGGTTACAATAGAATTTTAGAAGTAAATTGAATCTGTTTCATTTAATAAAACAAAAGCATCTGGTTTTACGGAAAATCCGTTCAGAAAAGTTACATTTACATTTTGTATTTTTTTTTTGCTAGTGTAAGCAAACCTTTACTTTGCAAGCTGATGTGAGTCACGTCATATGAGTCACGAAAATTCACGAAATGTGACTAACATGTTGGTAAACATTCTGTGCAAAACCTAACCTCCAAAAATATTCTGTAAAAATAATTAGCAATACAGATGAATGGAACACACAATCTAACTAGCATTTGTTAGGTCTATGCTGTATAAATAATTGAAAATAATACACACCTTACTTCGTTTGTAAATCCACCGTGATTCACATGATTTTTTTTGGGAATTTTGGCCGGTCTTTTTTGTCAACACAAAAAATGGAACTAAAACCAAATGGCCGAGTTATTGTTGAAAACTAGTAGGCCGCATAGTGTTGTCAGTAATAAAAAAATAACTTTAAGTGGCAGAATTACAACGAAAACTATGGAAAACTTCCGTGACATCCTCTGAGTGACTCACATGTTTAAAACCTGAGACAAACATTAAAGTATTTTTTTATCTTAGAAATATTGTCTAAAATATTATTGGTTCTCAATGAATAACAGGAAATATATTTATTAACATTATATAAATCGATTAGGTTTGTTAAAGAACATGTTCGAGCCAATAATATGATTTGAAGCTTCTAAGGTGCAAAAAGGACATTTATTTTTGTATGGGTCATGGAGGGTGGAAATAATTAAAAAGAGTTTTTAATATACAATCGATTTAGCAGATCCATATATTTTTAGTGGGAACATAAGAGAAAAGTTCAAATTTGTAAAAAAACTTGATAAAATTAAAAAAGCAACATTACTTTTTTTTTATTTAATATTTAATATGCTGGACAAGAATTTTCACGAAATGTACATATTTTTTGAAAATGGCTCATATACGATTTAAATCGTACAAATGGCAGCACTGCTTCTGCGTCAGGTTTGACACAATTTTGCCAATATCCGTCTCATCATCTCATGACAGCATCGCAAGCTTTATGGAATGAACAATATAACCTTTATGTATTGTACAGTATATACAAAAAAAGAAAGAACCCACAAAACTACAAAACATAAGGAAAATAACTCAAAACTGCGCGATTATTTAATTTACAATAATTATAGACATATTAAGTCTACGTAAGTGCCGAAAAACGAACACTACATAAACCATCCTTCGTGGATGTAAAGGCCATTGATGATGATGATGATAGACATATTAGATAATGAAAAGAACCTACTACTACTACCTACCACTAATTACAACTTTATTATCATTATTATATATTTATAAATTTACACAAGGCATAGTTAACTTTAGGAGAAAAGCAGAGAGATAAAATACATTTCATAAAAGTTGGAAGAGGAACCTCAGGGGGAAGGGAGTCGTTTAATGAGAGAGAAACAATAGGGCAGCTGAAAAAAATGTGATCCACGTGACCTCGAAAACGTTCAGCGAGAGAGAAGGCGACGACGACGGTCTTCCTACGCGCATGGCATGGCATGGCATCCATTCACGGTAGACCCATTGTGGGCACTATGTAAATTGCGTAGCACTACTGTATTCTGAGATCTCGAGATCTCAATAGTCTGTGAAACGGGTGAAAATTTATCGCACGCTGGCAGCACTAACTAACTACAGCTACAGCTGACATTTCTTGAGCGGGGAAGGTCGTCATTTTCGACTGTGTCTTAGGGATGCGCATATCATATCACTTTAATGAAAAGAGTGATACATATCTCTTTGATCTACTGATATATATCACTCATTTAGCTCTTTAGCTCATTTAGCTCAGTGGATCAATGATGTAGTCTTAGAGCTGGGTAGCTCATGAGTGAAAGAAAGATAAAAAGATAATTAGGTATCCGTTCAACTGAGCTAGCGCTAGAGAGAGTGACACATGATAAAAGGTATAAACCTATCGTTCACAGTTTAAAGGCTTTGTGATTAATAATTAACATAGAGTCAACGATTTTCCTTCAGACTTCACAGGCTTAGGACATACAAGTTTCCAAAGTTTCCAAAAAAGTTTCCAAAATTCCGAAAAAGTACGTAGGTGCTCAACGAAACCAAAACAACAACCAAAAGTAAACAAACAAAGATTCGAACCGATATGTAACGATAACTTTAAAAACAATAATAATTGAATTTGCAGATTTTGCAGTCAAACGTATTTGCATAACTAAAAGCCTGAACCGGATTTTGCTATCGTTCTCTCTTTTTCACGTTGTATTTGACATCGTGCATTTCACTCTATCAAATCATTCGGGATATTTCGGAATGAATCGCTCGCCTTGCTCGGTCGTCTTCGCTATAGCTCACTTTTCATTTAGCTCAACACTTCAATGGTTCGAAAATGAATCTTATTCCAAATGAGCTAAAGATATGGTTGAAACCAAGGTGAGCTAGAGATAGATTCGCTCAGTTGAACTGATCTATATCTTTTGTATCACTCACTCATGAGCTACTCACCTCTACTGTGTCTGCGAAAAATCAAAATTTTAATTCCACCATATTTGATCGTTCGCGTTTCGCAATATTATTTCCACCGGTGTTGTGAAAATAAAACATTGTGGCTAAAGTGACTCCGTACCCGAGCATGTCCCACTCAGGGAGAAGCAAATTCGAGGTAAGACAAATCAATAGAAGTTTTCATTGTTTGTGTTTTGCAGAAACAGCTGACCTGCGTTTTACAGGGCCCATTCCTTTGTTCTCCACTAAATAAAATATGTAAATAATTTATAGTACGTCGATCAAAACCCCTGAAAACGTTGAAAAGCTGAAAAAATCTGCCAGGAAATGCAATGAGTACTCGTGTGGGCTTCATGTAAACATTCTATTTTTGAATTTGTTTTCTCTGCAAAATACATCGCGCGCGTTCGTGCCCATATTTTAGTCGTGTTCTGATCGTGTTATTGCGCGTCTGTATTATGTGTTTTTACTGTTATATTTTGTAATTCTGAGCAGAATGGAGGAAGGCACGGTATTCTTTGTTCAGCTCAGTGTAAACGACCTCCCGACGCGGCCAGTCAACCCGTGCTTACCGTTATCATGATTTCATTTAATTTCGTCGGTTAATAAGTACTTTGGCTGTATGAACTAGTCACCTTTGCCAGAATTTGATTTAAAAAGTTCAGGTCATGACCCCAAGCTGTAGGTAGGAACTAGGAAGTAACTATTGGCCAAGTTTTACCTACACAGTGATGTAGTATTATACACCTGCCTGTTTAGCATAGAGGAAAATGTATGTATTATAGGTAGGTAGCTAGGTAGGTAACTATAGGTATAGGTTTGCTTGTAGAATATTAACCTACCTTTTTATTTGTACCTATTTGAAATAATCACTGTCCCAAATATTTGTTTACAACCTACAGTTTTGGACTTACCAAAAAAAAACAGTCTTATCATCAGAGATAAACCTTATCAGTACTTGTTGAGTCGTAATTAATTCCATGTATACTTACAGACAGACATCTGTAATAAATAACATAACTAGATATCTATACATATATTTGCCCAACCGTGGGACAATCTATATATTTGCCCAACCATGGGACAAAACAGGTTATTTGAAAAAGCTATCATAAGAATAAAAATTAATGGGTTACTACACCACTTATATCATCAACCATACTGAGGAGGCAATTGTCCAGCATTATAGCATTATTTATCACATAGAAATTACAATCTATACTAATATTATAAAGAAGAAAGATTTGATTGTTTGTTTGTATTGAATAAGCTCCGAAAGTTCGGGACCAATTCGAAAAATTCTTTCATCATTCGCTTACTTTTCAGGGAGTGACATAGGCTTAAAATATAGCCTATGTCACTCCCTGAAAAGTAAGCCCGGAATTCTCACGGGAACGGGAACTACGCGGGTGAAACCGCGAGGCGATCGTCTAGTAATATAATAAAATAACTACAACTAGTATTTACACCTACATCAATTTCCTTAAATCTAAGCCGTCACCAGAGGGCCCAGAATGCTGGCAGCATTGCCACATTGAATGGCAATAATACATTTACCAGAATAGAAACCAGCATTTTATTTTAATTCAATAGAGCAAAATTTCTGTCTCAATGTTCACAAGGTTCTTTTATCAAAAGAAAAATTGTTAAAGTAGCCTACTTTCTAGGATATTTAGACATATAAAGATCTGATATTATTGGTTGAAAACAAACAAGTGGAGATTTTCCATAATCATCACTCTTGGCAAACGGATTGGTGATCACTGATCAAAGTTATAGAGACCTTCAAAATCCTCACCGACAGATATAGTATACCAAATTTATCAAAGACACTGTATACTATGAACAAAAACACAAACCTGAGAGGACACTCTCTGAAGCTGCAATGCGGGCCAAGTACCAGCAAACCCAGAGAGCACATACTGCCGAATCGCATAGTGAAAACTTGGAACCGGTTACCAGAATCAGTGATCAGTGCCCCCTCAGTGAACTCTTTCAAAAATAGACTGGACAAATATTTAAAGTGCATTGACAAAGACTCAGATATACACGTATCAGCTTAACAGCTGCCTGTGTATCACAAATACACGTGCATAGATGCTTCTTTATTCCCTGAACAACTGAAAATAGCTAGAATTTTACCTGTTTATAAAAAAGGGACGAAAACAGATCCCAAAAATTATAGACCCATATCTTTGCTACCAGTGTTATCAAAAATATATGAAAAGATTATTAAAGATAGACTTCTAAGACATTTAATCATTAACAAAATTCTAAATAATAGACAATTTGGCTACCAGCACAGCGTAAGCACTGGGGATGCCATAAATACACTACTGGATGACGTCGTTGAATCATTAAATAATAAAATGAAAGTATCAGGGTTGTTTCTAGATTTAAGTTCGGCCTTTGACACAATAGATCACAAAATTTTGTTAGAGAAATTAGAATACTATGGAATTAGGGGTAAGGCATGGCAACTGTTTCATTCTTATCTGACGAACCGGCAACAGTACGTTGAAATCAGAAAAATAGTAGATAGTAAGGAAATAGTTTTTAAATCAAATTTGTCTAAAATCACAAGGGGTGTTCCCCAAGGATCGATTTTAGGACCTATCATGTTTATAATATTCACAAATGACCTTATTTCTTTCATGGAAAACTATATACCCGGTGTCAAACTTGTTTTATTTGCGGATGACACAAATGCCATAATCTCGGAAGGTTCACTAGCTGATCTGTCACGTAAGTTAAATATAGTCATCAGAGGGTTTGACGAGTGGTTTTCAACTAATAATTTAATTTTAAATATAAAAAAGACAAATTTAATACTATTTAAGTCGACATCAAGAAGTAATGATAAAATAACACTAAATCACAATGACATTAATATTGAATCGTCACATGTAGTTAAGTTTCTAGGTATATATATTGACAGTCTTTTAAATTGGAAAAATGAATTGAGCTCAATTGAAAACTCCATAAGCTCCGCATGCTACGCTATCCGAAGTTTAAGAGAGGAAGTAACAATGGCACAACTAAGACTCGTCTATTTTGCGCTGGTAGAGTCCAAGCTTCGCTATAGTATCATGTTTTGGGGCAACAGCTACGCGTACAACATAAATACCGCTTTTACAATACAAAAGAGAACAATTAGGATTATGGTACGTATACAGCAAACAGATTCTTGTCGGGAACATTTTGTTAAGCTGGGTATCCTAACTGTGCCATGTCTATACATCTTAGTCACTTTGACATATCTCATAAAAAATCTCGATAGATTTGAAAGTACGGAAGACAGGTTAATAAGGGAAAAAACTAGGAGAAAAGACATAAAAAGTGACTTTCTTGCCAGACTGAACGTAGTAAAGCACTGTGTTCGATATCAGGCTGTCAAACTCTACAATAGACTTCCAGTTACCTTTAAAACGATATACTGTCCAGTTAAGTTTGGAAAGCATTTGAAGCATTTCTTATTGGAAAAGTGTTACTACTCTATTGACGATTTCTATAACGATAAAAATCAAACACATCTAGCCTAAACAATAAAAGATATCCATGCTATTTTTAATGATAATCAAAATTAATGTTATTGAATTACTATTTATTTTTACCATGTGTGTATTTTAATCTATGTTATGATTTAATTTATTTTGTATTTTGATTTTGTGATTATTTTGTGTGTATTTTAATCTATGTTATGATTTAATTTACTTTGTGTTTTGTTTCTGTGATTATTTTATATACTTTTAAATTGTTAATATTCCGACACAAATGTATTTGTTTGCGAATAAAAAATGAAATGAAATGAAATGAATAAATAAATAAAGTAGAGTGCAACACATTCACTGCGGCCTCTGCGGGTCGCACTCAGCTAGCAGTGAAAATCTAAGTGTAGGCTTAGATTTTCACTGCAGACTGAAGACACTGAAGACTTGTATGAGGCTCTAACTTAAAACTTTACTTAAATTAACACAGATATTATAATACTCGTACTATACCCAAAACTAAACTAATTTGTCGGGGCTAAAAATGTTGCCGTCCCTTTCATAACAATTGAAATACAAGAACTAAATTAAAAATTTTAAAACCCCCTGACAGATTTTCATGAAACATGGATAAGAACACTCGGGATAAAATTATCTATGACACAAAAAAAACTAAGAAAATCGGTTCATCCGTTTGGGGCCTACAATACCAATAGACAGATGCACAGATACACAGACAGACACGTTAAACTTATAACACCCCTCTCTTTTTGCGTCGGGGGTTAAAACGAAAGTAAAAATCATTTAAGAAACAAATTTAAACTACCATTACCCAATACACCTACGAACTACAGAAGAAAAGATGATTTTTTCAGAAGGAGCACATATTTTTAATAATTTATCAAATATCATAAAAGAATGTGACAGCATTAATATGTACAAAAACATATTGAAAGCACATGTCTACACAATAGAATAATGTAACAACATAAACTCGACTTCGACGGGACTTGAACCCGCATCCTTCCCTCAGTACGGGATGCGCTGCCAATTGCGCTTCGAGGTCAGGTGACATAGGAGTCGAAAAGACTTTCTTCGGACTATAGCAATTTTATCGTTTTTTTTTGGGTGCTATTTAATACTAGCTGCATTCTTACTACCCGTTGTCCTATTACCCGTTTTCCCGTAGGAATGAAGCATTTTCCCACGGTAAAAAGTAGCCTATGTTCATCAGGAATAATGTGGGCTTCTAATGGTAAAAGAATTTTTCAAATCGGTCCAGTAGTTTCGGAGCCTTTTCAATACAAACAAACAATCAAATCTTTCCTCTTTATAATATTAGTATAGATCTGAGCAAACTAACTTTCTTCCACCAGATCACCAGATTCTCGAGCGAGGATGACCAGCATATCAACCGGAAGCTTCCCAAGGAGCTGCTCCTCCGGATCCTCTCGTACCTGGATGTGGTGTCTCTCTGCCGCTGTGCCCAGGTCTGTAATTATTAACCCCAAAAAAAGGTGGTATAAGTTTGACTGTATGTATATCTGTTATTGAGTGGAGACCGCGACTCGGCAAACGTAGTGTACACAGAATAGAAAGAACTGGTAGTGTAGGACGCCCTCCGGCCAGGTGGGATAAATATCTGCGAAAGACTGCAGGCAGATGCTGGATGCGGCAAGCTGAGGACAGGGCGCTATCGCGCTCATTAGGGGAGGCCTATGTCCAGCTGTGGACTAATATTTATTTATTTATTTAATTTATTGGAAAATCAACGGCTTAAACTAACGAGGATCTAGTACCCATAACACAAGCTCTGCTTAGCTTGGGGCTAGATGACGATGTGTGGATTGTCCAGCATTAATTATTATTTATAATTACTGAGGCATAATCACCGACCCCACCTGAATCATCTTTCGGTGTCTATCAAGCTCAAGCTCAACAGCCTGTATTGGGCCACTGCTGAACACAGGGTAATCCATAATCCCCACGCTAGGCACGCGAGCTGGGAATCGCAGTTCGGTGGTAGAATTGTTCTGCAGGGGGCGCTGTTGCTCACCCCCGGTGGATAGCCCTTAGTCACCTCTTACGACACCCGCGGGAAGAGTTGGGGTGGTGCAAATTCTAAGCCAGCACCACACACCACGCGGTCTATCTCTATCAGGCCAATGACAATTATGATAAAATAGTTTTGCCCTACATACAGTACTCTCTTAATGTAAGAGAGAACTATATTTAAGAGTCTTAAATCAACCGTATACAGAAAAACTCGATTATTCTGGATCAAGCCAGAACCTACTAGCAGCGGAGATGAGTACGGTACTTACTGGGCAATCTCAGTAACCTTCTAAACGAAGACTTCCGGGATACCAAGCAATATTGTCGTGCGTAGACGTCTTTTTAACCGACTTTAACAATAGGAGGAGGTTTCATGTTCGGCTGAATATATGTTTTTTTGTTTTACGTATGTTCGTCGATTTCTCTGTTATTTATGGTCCGATTTGGATGATTCCACATAAAACTTGTTCCATGGACGGTCACGCCGCTCACGCAAACACTTAGTAGTATAATTTGATTGTTTAAAAAAAAATACCGCCTCCAGATTCCTTAATATATACAATGTTTTTTTAAG
This sequence comes from Eupithecia subfuscata, assembly GCA_963564075.1. Classification (NCBI taxonomy): domain Eukaryota; kingdom Metazoa; phylum Arthropoda; class Insecta; order Lepidoptera; family Geometridae; genus Eupithecia; species Eupithecia subfuscata. The sequence goes on along the minus strand of OY751124.1, from coordinate 8,054,786 downwards.
ATATGTGGGACAAATACTCCCTCGGGAATAAAGGTTTATGGGGCTACCCGGTATCATTCTCTATAGATATAATAGCGAAAGATTTTTCTAATTCCGTCCATAATTGACACGTGATAATTGACATGATTGAGAAATCGACGGACATACCTAACACTTAACTAACATACAGACGAACATAGAAGCTTTTCTTTTTTTCGAAGTCGATTAAAAATTGCGAAAATCAAATGGCCTCAATCTATCATCGATAAATATGAACTCCAGCGTATACTTGCATAATGGTGTAAATTCAGATGTCACCATTACTAAACTAAACTAATTTGACAGCACTAGATAATATGTTGCCGTCCCTTTTATGCTACGGCTCCACCTGCGTACTAACGCGTTATTTAGGACGTTACGCAGATGTGGCGAAGGTTTTATTAACGGCATTAGACGCTAATCCTACTTCAGTAGGAACTACCTCTTGACGGCGTTGTTACGTAAATGTAGCCAAGGTGCATTTTAGCGCCTTAATTAACGCGTTAATGGACATTAACGTCAACGCTAAAGCAGGTGGAGCCGTAGCATTATAGTGATCGAAATAAAAAATATGGCATAATTTTTAGTGCTGTCAAATTAGTTTAGTTTAGTATTGGCGAGATTTTCTTTCTTTCTTCAACCCATGCTGAGGCAGAGCCATTTTGTTACTGGGTTTACTTAATTTTAATTTAGGTTCATTATGTATCTTAGTCTAAGCTGTGTAAGTTCTGTAACAAATAAATTTATATTCTATTCTATTCTATTCTATTCTTTCTGTCATCTTCCGCTACTTACTAATGATAAAATTTCTAAATCCGCTCCCCCGATCTGTACAGAATGCGGCCTTAGCAGACATCAACATGCGTGAGAGAATTGATTGAAATTTTGTTGGTTGCAGGTGTCAAAACTATGGAACATACTCGCTCTTGACGGCTCTAACTGGCAGAGGATCGACCTGTTCGAGTTTCAGAGAGATGTCGAGGTAATTCGAGATATATAGTACTTAGGTACCACTTGTATTAATAATAATAATAATAAATAATGCTGGACAATTCACACAGCATTATCTAGCCCCAAGGTAAGCAGAGCTTGTGTTATGGGTACTAGATAACTGATATACATAATAATATACGAGTACATAGATAGATATTTTTTATTATACATAGAAAACGACCAGAACACCCTGAACAAATATCTGCAGATCGTACAAATATTTGTCCCGAGGCGGGAATCGAACCCGCAACCTCCTGCGTCGCAGGCAGACCTTCGCGCACCGCGCCACAGAGGTCGTCAGGTTGTAGGTGCTTACCTTTTATTAATTCATTTATGGATGTAATTAGAACGGCTTTAGGCCAATTATACTAATTCATCAGGGTGAGTGCAACACAAACCAGCCGTGCGATAACGCTAAAACTCTCATTCCCATTGAATGGGCCAACGGGGGAGACTGGGCATAAACGATTTGAGTTCTGAAGAAATACTTACAACTTTCCGACGGGCGAAGCCGATCGACGACGCAAATTTTAAGGTCTACGTCAAGATATAACCTAAGTCAAAGTCAATCGTCGTAATACTCACACTTGACTTTTTTTGCTCGATTGCAATAATAAAACTTAGTCGAGCAAAACAAGGTCTAATCTGTGTGAGTAACATAAGTATGAATTTTAACGATATAACACAAGTATTATCAAAAAAATTGGTTGCCTGTAAAGTCGGTATACGGGCGAAAGTTTTACGTGACAACGAACGTCTCTCTCGCTCTTAGGCGGGCTAACCATGCCCGAGTGGAAGGGACGCGTGCCTCTCACTCGCTCTCATTGTGAGCGCATAACGTGAGCGGAGCGTAACGCAGTTTCTTGAAGTGTCACCCGGCAAACCAATTTATAAGACGTTGTCACGTCAAAAATAAAATAAAATATTACAATTGAGTTTGACATTTGTGATATTGACGCTGGCAGCTTCGCCGTCGGTCGGCTCAATCCAGCCAGAAAATTGATTGTATTGGTTTTTGTACCATGTGATAGAAGCCGAAATTGTTTATACCCAATCTCCCCGGATGGCGATCCATTGAATGGGATATTTTACCGTAATCGCAAAGCAAGTTCGTAGTTATCCCGCTTACATTCATAATGTATCGACGACCTCTGTGGCGCAGCGGGCGAAGGTCTGCCTGCAACGCAGGAGGTTGCGGGTTCGATTCCCGCCTCGGGAAAAATGTTTGTACGATCTGCAGACATCTGTCCAGGTCGTTCTGGATGTTTTCTATGTATAATTAAAAATATCGATCTATGTACAGTATTTTATTAGGTATATCAGTTATCTAGTACCCATAACACAAGCTCTGCTTAGCTTGGGGCTAGATAATGCTGTGTGAATTGTCCAGCATTATTATTTATTTATTTATTATTTATTCGTCAAACTACGATAATGATAATTATAGTAAAACTAGCTGACCTGGCGAACTTCGTCCCGCTCTCAACTGTTAAACCATCCCTGAACTTACACAAACATTTCAAGACCAAAATTAGCGTAATCGGTCCAGCCGTTCTCGAGTTTTAGCGAGACTAACGAACAGCAATTGATTTTTATATGTAAGAAAAAGAAGAAGAAGATAAGATTTGCAATAAAATAATATTGCGGCTATAAATTAAGATGTAAGCTATCCTATCTTTCAAGTTGGATCAAACTGCACACGGTGTGCAAATTTAATTTAAAATAGGTTAAGTAGTTTAGGAGTCCATCGCGGACAAACAACGTGACACGTGATTTATATACATATATCAGTAAAATGTAGTATCATTTGACTTGTCTTTTTCCAGGGTCCAGTAATAGAGAACCTGTCTCACAGATGCGGAGGTTTCCTTCGTCAGCTCTCGCTGAGAGGATGCGAGAGCATTGGAGATGGATCTATGAAGACTTTGGCTCAGGTACGCCTTACAGCCACAGGTGCGCTTTTACTCTCAGATATGTGCAGGAAGCGGAAAGTGTGTCAAACAACACATGACATCGCTTAAGCCGGATACTGAACGGTGTTACGGGGCGTTAAAAAAAAAAACTTGAGAGGTGTCAAGGGACACCCGGATGGAACGAAGTTCCTTTCGATTAATCTCGCGTCCTCGCGTCATCTTCAGTGAGGCCGCAGAAAACTGATATATCCCGCTCACTCCAATGACACGTTGCGCGAGCGAGCGGAACACACGATTGTTCGAATCGAAGCGCACCTCGGCTCAACTCGGCTGCGGTCGTCGCTTCGGTTCTCCTCGGTTCTCTTCGTCAAAAAGTGTCGTTACAACTTTTCGTATGAATTTTTTCCGCCTTTCACAACGCGCGATAAGGAACTTCGTTCCAAAAAAAAAAGTAAAAGTCATTTATTTGCAGACACGTGTAAAAAAGAAAAGATGACAAATAGTTTTTTTGAGTCAACATGTTTGACCAATATACATTACTTAATGTGCAAAATAATTAGAGAGTATGGCATGCAGGTCTAAATGTAATTGTAAATATAACAATTACAAATTTACAAGATTATTAATTTTAGATTTGAATTTAGTATACATAGCATAAAATTAAATAACATCATTTAGAAATTCGTCAATATTATAGTAACATTTTTCACATAACATTTTTTTAAATTTATCTATACTATATTAATAATATAAAGAGGAAAGATTTGATTGTTTGTTTGTTTGTATTGAATAGGCTCCGAAACTACTGGACCGATTTGAAAAATTCTTTCACCGTTAGGAAGCTTACATTTCAGGGAGTGACATAGGCTATATTTTATCCCGGAATTCCCACGGGAACGGGAACTACGCGGGTAAAACCGCGAGGCGATCGTCTAGTTCTTAAATAAGTTTACGTTTAAGTCTTTGTAGCTCTTAGGTATTTTATTATATATTACAGCTGGTGCCATGCACACTACACTCTTCCTCAACATAGTAGTTTTTGATTCGTGTCTGGCTAATCTATTATTGTCCCTTCTTCGTTATGTACAGTCAGCTGCACAGACATGAATAAACTTCCAAGGTTTTCCTCGGAACTTTTTAAATAAAAGGACATGTACACGTTTTTCGTACAAAGTAGTCATCGTACTTCGTCATGCGGTACATAAATTATCACAATTACTATACACTACTATACACAATTACTATACTATACTATATTAGTCAAATTGAAAACTTGGGAGTGTATACATATTTTTGCAGCCGACTGTACCATTCGCAGCGAGCATGATACGTTACATCGTCTGCTACAATCCGTCTCGTTGCTCGTTGCTCGACTTCTCTCCCCGTACTGACTGCACGAACGCTCGCTGTGCAACACGGTACATTACGACCTGTAACGACGGTCATAATAATAATCACCGGTCAGGACCCACCTTTAAACCTACACGTTTAGGACACGTTATGAATTAACACGAAGTATTTTGCTTTGGGTATTCTCAGCTATAAGAAAATATACTTTATTCACAAAAAATTGGTTGTCTGTAAAGTCGGTTTACTGACGATAGTTGAACGTGACAACACAGACGCATCGCTCACTCAAGTAGGAGAAAGACGGATGTCGAGCGCTCTCGCTTGCACTTCAAGCCTTACATGGAACGCCTCAGAGCGAGGTAACGCCGCATGACGAGGTAACGCCGCATGACGTCATGTTTTTTCGTGCGTGCAGCCGGCTCTATCGAATTATAAGACGTTGTCACGTCAAAAAAAAACATATCACAAATAAATCCTATATTACTGCAGACTGTTGCAAACTATCAACAGGTAGCTCAACTGATCCATATCAATACCAGTCGTCGCGTCCCCGCTACGCTGGCTGCATTGCCCCGCTGTATGGCAATGCTGATGCGCTGCGCCAGACCAGCTCTCGGGTCACGCGTCGCTTCGACCAAACGCTCAGATAATTAGAGAGACCTGCATATTTGCGACTCTTGAGATCCTCGCCCAAATCTGCCGCCGCACCCGCCCTCACGGATTTCCTCGGAAGATGGGAAGGCGCAAGTGTGTCGACGCATGTGGCGTCCCGCACATGGAGCCTCCTCCATAAATTAGATAAATTATAAAAAAAAAATGTTTTTTGCTTACAGTCATGTCCCAACATCGAAGACTTGAACCTGAACAAATGCAAGAAAGTCACCGACCAGACCTGCCAAGCTTTAGGCAAGCGGTGTAGCAAACTACAGAGGTAAGACAATTTGTGTTTGGAGCCCTTAACCCAACAGTGGGGAAGTGGGGTTATAGATAGGGTTACGTATATTTCGCAACTAAAAAATCGAAATTTCGCATAAATATAAATATAAATGGAAATTTTCGCTTTAAAAAAACAAAAAATATCAAAAAGTAAGCAGCAGTAAGCAGAAAAGTTTGTTAAAAGCTAACATCGTGGTTTTCTCTACATGCATTGGTCATTTATGAACATTGTAGATACTGAAATAACCTTCAGCTAGTTGCATTCGCGAACCTAAGGTTGCAACATTTTGATGCAAATAAAATCTGCATGACGTTAGCAGCAATTTTTTTGCTGAACCACATTGACTAGTTGTGGAAATGGGCATACCCAGAGTTCATCCAGTAGTGGTTTAGCTTTGAAAAATGGAATATGTACCAAATTTTAATTTTTTTAATGAAAATTTACGTGATGTTTTTTTTTCGAAATTTTGTCGAAAAAGTATTAAAACAATTTATGCGATAAATACGAAATTAAATATTTCTAGTAATTATTATTCTATTTTTAATAATTCCGTGAATATCGCATTTATCGCTCCTATTTCGTAAAAACGAAAATTACGTATCTCTAGTTATAGATATTAAAATAATGCTGGACTATTCACACGTTAGTATCTAGCCCCGAGCTAAGCAGAACTTGTGTTATACAGTGTGTTTTTTTAACTGGGACAGTAGGGGGGCACCCATAACCAGAGGAGATACAGGTGCAGTTTCTTTTGAAACATCAGCTCCTTTTTGGAGAAAAATATTTTGACATTAAAATTTTTTTGGTCAAGCGTGAGTAGCGCGTTAAAATGAATCAAGTTGGTAAATTTTTATTTGATGCCAATCGATTCGGCCAATGGTCCTTACAAAGAAGGATCATTTTCCTGTATCGAATGTAAAAATGTATATGTACTCGTACTATACTCTTAGCTAAACTCGATGTGGAATTGTAAACAAAGCGCCCATACTTAAGAGGGCGCATTGCGCGCCATTTTGTAAAATCAAATCAAAATCAAAAATCAAAAACTCTATTTCCTTAAATACAATAAATGTACACTTGGAAAAGGTCAAAATATAAAAGGATATGCATAGGATTTCGCGTTCATAGGAGCGGGACGGAGCATACGTTTTTGGAACGGTGTACGCGGAAAAATGATGTTTTTCCTTATTTACAAGAAAACTACACAACTTATGAAGAAACTGTTTTAAGGAACCAAAATATTAGTAATTACCTACAAATTAAAAAATCTTTTCTATAGACCGCAGGGTTCCTGAGATCTCGACCAAATTAGATGCAAAACAATCATGATGACACAATCCCTCTGGCCTTCACTGAAAATCAGCGCTGGGTGGACACATCAGTGTGCATCCAGCACTACGCTGAGCGAAGGGCCATATTTGCCTTTAACGCTGCTTTTTCTTTTTGTAACTATTTGGTAGTCTTAAGGTTAATTGTGTATAGTAGTTTTTAAGGTAAATAAAAATATTTTCTTTCTTTCTTTCTTTCTTTCTTTCAAAACAGTGCACTTTCATGATTTTGTTATCCGAATTTTTTTTCGCAATCGTGTTAATTTTCCAATAAAGAGACCGAAGAAAGAGTGTTGAATTTTATGTAATTCTAGTTTACCACGGGGATCCCGTGAGTACTGAGATCTAGTCCTAGTTTGACAAGCAAACTGGCTAGGTTTGCCCCTTAAAACCAGACGGGAAAAAGTGCACTTTCAATATTTTTTTTAACGTTTTATTTTTGTATTGTTACAGGATAAACCTAGACTCCTGCCCCAGTATAACTGACATATCACTCAAGGCGTTATCAGACGGGTGTCCAGTAAGTTACACGCACATAGACTAACTGTTATACATTGTACATCTAGGCGAGAAAGTGCCCAATTCCTATCGAGGGTGTCATTGACTTAAAACACACGAAGGAGGAAACGCACTTTCTCCCGAGTGATACATAGTGCTTTACTACACCTTCGAGGAAAGTCATCGTTTTAGAATCATCGAAATCACTCGAGTAAATTGAAATTGTAAACTCTAATGTATGTAAATACGCGCACGTTTGGTTTTCACATGGTTCTTTTTTGAATTATTGTTCCGAATACGGAAGAGGCCGTTATCATATGGCGGATTCGGAGTAAAAACTTTTTGTCGTTTGACCTATGATGATAATAACCATAGCTACCGGCTGATATTTCAGAAAATTAAAATAAAAACTCTTTAGAAATGGATTTCCAAACAGTTTTCTCTCCCGCTAAACTCGTCAAAAATGAAATTCAATGACGTACGCCTGCAATGACGTACTATCTACCTCATGTTTGGAAAAGCAATGAGCAACTTTCTGAGCTGATGTAGTATCACTACATAGTATAAAACAAAGTCGCTTTCTCTGTCCCTATGTATTCTTAAATCTTTAAAACTACGCAACGGATTTGATGCGGTTTTTTTAATAGATAGAGTGATTGAAGAGGAAGGTTTATATGTATAATAATAGTAATAGTAGTATTTTATTGCACCCGTGCGAAGCCGGGGCGGGTCGCTAGTAAAGAAATAAGCCAGGGTTCATGCACAGTCGTTCACCGATAGGTGACCCCCTTGTTAAGTTGGAAGTCAATTTCTTTTAATATTGAAAAATTAAAATTTAGAATGAATTGGGAAAATGAAGATAACAAACAGTTCTATGTACAAACAACTAATTTTAACTACAAATTTTTATATTTTAAAACCAAAACTAATGTAATTATGAGACTCGGAGACCGATGATCCCTCTACGTACCTACCCATAAGCTATACTACTAAGACCTAAACATGTACATGTAAGCAAATAAGTAAAATATGAAATACTAGCTTCTGCCCGCGGCTTCGCACGCGTTGTTTCTATGGAAACGTTCAAAGGTAATTTATATCCCATGGGAACTTATTTATGGGATAAAAAGTAGCCTATGTTTGATTCCAGGCATAGAGCTACACCGGTGCAAAATTTCAGCTCAATCTGTTCAGTAGTTTTGGTTTGAAGACGAAACAAAAATCTATCCATCCATACATCTATCCATCCAAACTTTTGTATTTATAATATTAGTGTGACTAGCTACTGCCCGCGGCATCGCACGAACTTTCCGGATAAAGAGTAGAGAGGTTCTTCTCCGGGATTTTATCTACCTCCCTGTCAAATTTCATTGAAATCCATTCAGTCATTTCGTCGTAAAAGGTAACAGACAGAGAGACCTAATTTTACTACTTTCGATTTATAATATTAGCTGTGTGGTGCCGGCTTAGAATTTGCACCACCCCAACTCTTCCCGTGGGTGTCGTAAGAGGCGACTAAGGGATATCCACCGGGGGCGGGCAGCAGCGCCCCCTGCAGAACAATTCTACCATCGAACTGCGATCCCCAATCCGCATGCCCAGCGTGGGGATTATGGGCACTAGGTCCCATGCTATAAAAGCTAATAAGGCGCTTATCAGAAAGAGTCCTGCGTCCAGCAGTGGACCAATACAGGCTGTTGAGTTGAGGTTCAGTTATAATATTATTGTTCATTTTCATTTTCTGTTGCAGTCCTTAACACACGTGAACCTATCCTGGTGTCAGTCTATCACAGAGAACGGGGTGGAGGCGCTGGCGAGGGGATGTCCCAAACTCAAGAGCTTTATATGCAAAGGTACTCATAGCTCAATAACAAGTTTTTGGGAGTAAAGTTGGTATTTCCCCCAAATAGGAACAGAGGGAGATCTACTCTGAACCGGGCCCAACCCATCTGGTCCACTGAGCCCGGTGGTCTTTCGACCGACAGTTGATGTCGGATACTCGTGGTCAGTTGTAACTGAATCAAGCGTTTGCGCGATCTAGGAATGGTTCTCTTTGCAATATGTTCGAATTTTGTTTTAACGATAAAACTTTTTAAACTTTCGCGATTTGTTAACATAGTTAATGATTATATCGGGTATTTATCGCGTACCTTTTGTTTTATTTCCCCTACGTTTCAACCGCGTTACAACGATCGTGGTCACGGGGCGACAGTCGCCCCGTGACCACGATCGCTGTAACTTTGTTTTAACGACATCTAGCGGACACTCATTGAAGCGCTTAGGTAGGTTTACTAGCTTCAGCTTTTCGGTGTTACATTTTCTTTGGCGTCTCTATTGCCGTTAGCTCTGTAGTTCGGTCGATGTCACCTAGAGGTCGCCTACAAGTTTATGTATTTCTAGCTTCAGCCCGCGGCTTCGCACGCGTTGTTTCTATGGAAACGCTTAAAGGTGATTTCTATCCCATGGGAACTGATTTATGGGATAAAAAGTAGCCTATGTTTTATACCAGGCCTAGAATTATCTTTATACAAAATTTCAGCCCGATCTGTTCAGTAGTTTTGGCGTGAAGAGGTAACAAACATCCATCCATCTATACATCCATCCAAACTTTCGCATTTATAATATTAGTGTGACTACTGGAAATAGTCCTTCGTTTTCGATTTACTTTTCCACCTAAACTTAGCTAAATGGTGAAATGTGTGAAACAATATTTTTTTTGCCGACCTCTGTGGCGCAGCGGGCAAAGGTCCGCCTGCGACGCAGGAGGTTGCGGGTTCGAGTCCCGCCTCGGGACAAAAGTAGGGTACATTGTTTCAAATTTTTATGCATCCGTGACTCCCCTTGAATATACCTCCAACTTGACTGATTAGTTTAATTTAGTTGCTTGTTTTCTTTTGTTTGTTATTAATAAGTTTAGGTTACGATAGCACTGACATACTTTGAAAAGTAAAAGTCCTTAACAATAAATATGATTAAAAAATTGGTTGTCTGTAAAGTCGGTTTACTGACGATAGTTGAACGTGACAACGTCTTAAGAAAATACTATAAGTAGGAGAGAGACGGATGTCGAGCGCTCTCGCTTGCACTTCAAGCCTTACATGGAACGCCTCAGAGCGAGGTAACGCCGCATGACGTCATGCGAGGTAACGCCGCATGACGTCATGTTTTTTCGTGCGTGCAGCCGGCTCTATCGAATTATAAGACGTTGTCACGTCAAAAAAAGATTATTTTGCTGATTTAACTTGTTCCAGGCTGTAAAAACGTAAACGACCGCGCTGTGATCTGCCTCGCTACACACTGTCCGAAGCTGGCCGCGCTCAACGTGCAAGGATGCGATGTGAGTTGAAGGAGGTGGTAATGGACCCCCATTTAGTTTTTAGCCAGTAACATTTGAAATAATAGGTCTTTAAATGAATAGTATGCGCACGGAATTAGAAATTAGGGAGGAAGTGGTAAGTGAGCGTGGCACGCGTGCCACAATTACGCGTTGTTACGCTTAACTGATCCCAGTTGGGTTCTAACATCGCGTGGAGTAGCTGGTCTCGCAACCAATTCATTTTTTCCGTAATCATGTCGTATTGTTCGATTTTAGAGTGTAAAAATGATAGAAGGAGAAAAAATCTTCAAAATGGAGGTGTTTCGTACCATCATCGGTAAGACCGATTTTTATTGTTTTGATATTAATTACATCTTATTTTATTTCAATTCATCAATAATTTAATAGAAAGGTCGGTCAAAATCAACCTTATGCAATTAAGATAAAGTTCATTAAGTTTATAATAGCGACCACTGCCATCTATGGTTAAGTAGCGGAATTAACTTATCAATCGAATGTTTGGTTACTATATACCGTAAATACGTTCTGATGCTAAAGTAAAATAAATCTTATCTGTAGAAGTCAAGGTTTATTTCTAAATCTGTGACGTTTGCTAGTTTTGACTAAAATTTAAACTACCAATGAAACTAATTGTTTCTTTGGAATGCATTGTATGATTACTAGTTTATTTGTGTGAGTTTGGGGCACCAGTGCCCTTAGTCATTTTAGTGCTTTGCACTTCCACCCTTATTTCTAATTCCGTGATTATACGTCTGTCTGTAGTTAGCTCAATTGTTTCAATTGTAAATAGTAGATCTAATGTATTTCTATCATTTGATTGCAATTTTCTTAAGCAATATTAATTGAACGAAGGAAATCGACAAGTAATATAGATTCCATTAAAAAAGACGCGGCCACAGAGTGAAAATTTAGGTTACGTATGTGCAGTTTACTAACAAACATTCTACATTGAGGTTGGCTAGTGTATAAATATCTGACCAATACTTTCGAAATGGTACCAAATGGTACCAACTTGACAGGGTTACTGAACACCTTTGGCAACCCTTTCAGGTTAGAAAAACCGTTCTCACCCGTTGTGGTCCATATAAAACACACAAGTTACAAACTTTTAATACAGGGAAATCAAATAATATCGCAAAAATTTTCGACTTCGACGGGACTTGAACCCGCGTCCTCCCCTCAGTACGGGGATGTGATAACCAACTACACCACGAAGTCAAGTGACGTGGGAGTCGAAAATCTCTGCGACTTCATACGGTCTCTAGCGCCGTTAGCTTTTTTTCTTTGAAATTACCCTTAGTGTGGGGTTACGCACTATAATAACAAAAAACCTTTTAATACAGGGTTAATAAACACACAGAAAATGCATTGTTAAAATGCTTCGTTGAAATTTCTCTGTGTGTCCTGCATTAGTCATGCATGACTTTTTTCTTTTTCCAGGCGATAACAGACGACTCGATAACAAAGCTGGGCTCCAAAATGCGTCGCCTCTGCCTCTCCGGTTGCGTCCTTATAACGGACGCGTCTCTCTGCGCGCTCGCGACGCGCTGCCCTGACTTACAGACGTTGCAGCTAGCTCACTGCGCCATGCTCACCGATATAGGCTTCCAGGCGCTCGCTAGAGTAAGTAGCACCCCATTGCACCCCCCAATAGCACCCCATATTGCTATGTCCTTATAACGGACGCGTCTCTGCGCGCTCGCGACGCGCTGCCCTGACTTACAGACGTTGCAGCTAGCTCACTGCGCCATGCTCACCGATATAGGCTTCCAGGCGCTCGCTAGAGTGAGTAGCACCCCATTGCACCCCCCAATAGCACCCCATATTGCTATGTCCTTATAACGGACGCGTCTCTGCGCGCTCGCGACGCGCTGCCCTGACTTACAGACGTTGCAGCTAGCTCACTGCGCAATGCTCACCGATATAGGCTTCCAGGCGCTCGCTAGAGTGAGTAGCACCCCATTGCACCCCCCAATAGCACCCCATATTGCTATGTCCTTATAACGGACGCGTCTCTGCGCGCTCGCGACGCGCTGCCCTGACTTACAGACGTTGCAGCTAGCTCACTGCGCAATGCTCACCGATATAGGCTTCCAGGCGCTCGCTAGAGTGAGTAGCACCCCATTGCACCCCCCAATAGCACCCCATATTGCTATGTCCTTATAACGGACGCGTCTCTGCGCGCTCGCGACGCGCTGCCCTGACTTACAGACGTTGCAGCTAGCTCACTGCGCAATGCTCACCGATATAGGCTTCCAGGCGCTCGCTAGAGTGAGTAGCACCCCATTGCACCCCCCAATAGCACCCCATATTGCTACTCCCTTATAACGGACGCGTCTCTGCGCACTCGCGACGCGCTGCCCTGACTTACAGACGTTGCAGCTAGCTCACTGCGCCATGCTCACCGATATAGGCTTCCAGGCGCTCGCTAGAGTGAGTAGCACCCCATTGCACCCCCCAATAGCACCCCATATTGCTATGTCCTTATAACGGACGCGTCTCTGCGCACTCGCGACGCGCTGCCCTGACTTACAGACGTTGCAGCTAACAAATCTTTCCTCTTTAATAATAATATGTAAATCAGTCATCTATTACCTATAACACAAGCTCTGCTTAGCTTGGGGATAGATAATGCTGTGTGGATTGTCGAGCATTATTTATTTACTAGTTATTTTGTTTCAGAGTTGCAGATTACTAGAACGAATGGACCTAGAAGAATGCGTGCTTATCACCGACACGACATTAGTACACTTGGCTATGGGATGTCCACGGCTGGAGAAACTGGTAAGACTAAAAATAATGCTTTGCGGAAAATTCGACTAAAACAATTCGTTTAAAACAATTCGACTAAAACATTTCGTTTTCTCTATAGATTTAAACTGTTCTTCTACTAGTCTTCTAAATCTAAGGTACTAGTAATAGTGCATTTTACACCAAGGCGAGAAAGTGATCAATTCCTACCGAGTGTGTCGTTTTGGCCTTAAAACACACGAGGTAGGAATCGCACTTTCTGCCGAGTGATAAATAGTGCTTTATACTACACCTTCAGGGAAAATAAAAAGCAGAATTATTTGTTAATTGAAATTGCGCCCAATGATGTTGGTAAAACCTCATTGACCGCGCCAGCCTTTGGGTTCTTTTTTCAAAATATTGTTCGGAAATAGGAGGAGGCCTAATGGACTTGGAGTAAAAACTTTTTGTCGTTTGACCGAACGAAAATAACCATAGCTACCGGCCGATCTTTTAGGAAAAAAAAAAAAATAACACGTTAGAAATGGATTTCCATACACTTTTTCCTGCCGCTAAAACACGTGAGAAAAGAAGTTCCATAGAGTTTTTCCTCCCGGTTTCCTATAGGCCTGCAAAGACATACTTTCTATTCTATAAATGGAAAAAGAATAGGCAACTTTCCGAGCAGGTGTAGTATAAAAATAAATATTCTAATATCTTTGCCAGAACTAAGAAAAGTTTTGTTTTTCAGACCCTTTCTCACTGCGAGCTTATAACGGATTACGGTATACGACAACTGTCAATGTCGCCCTGTGCCGCGGAACATTTGACTGTGTTAGGTAAGTTTAACGTGTTCTTGAGTGGAGACCAAGACTCGGCAAATGTAGTGTAGGACGCCCTCCGGCCAGGTGGGATGACGATCTGCGAAAGACTGCAGGCAGATGCTGGATGCGGCAAGCTGAAGACAGGGCGCTATGGCGCTCATTAGGGGAGGCCTATGTCCAGCTGTGGACTAATATAGGCTGATGATGAGGTAAGTTTAACACGTTCCCTGTGAAACCATGATTATGAAGTCGACCCCCTACGTGCAAACGCAGTTTTGATGGTGGGATACTGGCAACCCTAAATGAAAAGTCCTCCGGGTTTCTTGTTAATAAATTTTTTGGCTACACGTGTATGCCAAAGAAGAGGATAAGCTCACGCGTGTACATGTTTACAGGCGTTTGAACTTGTTAGGGCTCGTGACCCATATGTGGGTCATGCACGTACGGTGAGAACCTCAAAATGCACCACCGGTGGGTCAAGCACAGGCAACGTGTTAAGAACCTCGTACATTCACTTGAGTCCGTAGAAAAGTCGCAAAGATTTTCTACTCCTACGTCACGTGACCTCGTGGTGTAGTTGGTTAGCACATTCCCGTACTGAGGGAAGGATGCGGGTTCAAGTCCCGTCGAAGTCGAAAATTTATGCGATACTAGTTTCTACCCGCGGCTTCGCACGCGTTGTTTCTATGGCAATGCTTTAAGGTTATTACTATCCCATGGGAACTGATTTATGGGATAAAAAGTCTCAAATAACTAGCTACTCAAGTAGTACCTGAATACTAGTTTATTCCATCTAAGGATAATGTATTATTGTACTGCTCATTTCTATTTCAGGGGAACTGATTTATGGGATAAAAAGTATGTTATATAGCCTATGTTTGATTCCAGGATTAGACTTACCTGTATGAAAAATTTCAGCCCGATCCGTTCAGTAGTTTTGGCGTGAAGAGGTAACAAACATCCATCCATCCATCCATCCATCCAAACTTTCGCATTTATAATATTAGTCTGATTATTTGAATTCTTAGAAATTAGAACTTCGCCAGAGTGCGAGGCTTACGTACTATAATAACAAACCCCGTACATTCATGAAAATAGTTTTTATATCTAGACTCCTTGGGGTGCTCCTCTTGAAAGGAAGTACGTGGATAGCTGACGATTGGTTTTTTATAAGACTCAATTAAATGTTCTTTTTAACTGACTTTAAAAAAGGTTTTTTTTTTAAAGGCGCAAGTGCCAAACGTTAAAAGAAGAAGCCATGGATCCTGAAATACAGCTTCTGCTAATATAGGATTCTACGTATTCAATATTACTAAAACACTGTAATTGTAACACAAGCTCTGCTTAGCTTGGGGCTAGATAATGCTGTTTGAATTGTCCAGCATTATTATTATTATTGTGTCAAATTAATAATTTTTATGTTTAAGTTTGAAGTCAGTGAAAAAGTACATACCTACACGTTCCAGGTTCGTCTGTATGAACGTCGATTTCTCCGTCAATTATAAACTGATTTTCATGATTGTTCTCGAGTATATATTATGTAAGTAGTATATATTATGACGTTTCTTTTGCCCATTATTGGCCACCAATCAGTAGTTGTTTTGCTCCACCTATCATCACCTCGCCTTGCAATGTGTCCAGCCCAACTCCATTTTAGCTCCATGACTCGAGTACCAACATCCTGGACTTTTGTCATTCGTCGGACGCCCGGTTGCGAGGTGGGTCGACGACATAATACGTGTCGGAGGGCGTCAATGGAGGCGGTTAGCACAGGACCGTAGTGGATGGCACAAACTTCGGGAGGCCTATACCCAGCAGTGGGTAAAATCCCGCTGTGGATGATGATGATGATATATTATGATATATATATATATTTGTCCCACAAACAAATATTGAGCAATTAGAAGCGTGACCCGAGAGCTGGTGAGTATCTGGCGCAGCGCATCAGCATTGCCATACAGCGGGGCAATGCAGCCAGCGTAGCGGGGACGCGGAGGATGGATGTTTGTTACGTCTTCACGCCAAAACTACTGAACAGATTGAGCTGAAATTTTGCACCGGTGTAGCTCTATGTCTGGAATCAAACATAGGCTACTTATTATCCCATAAATCAGTTCCCATGGGATAGACATTACCTTTGAACGTGTCCGTAGAAATACCGCGTGCGAAGCCGCGGGCAGAAGCTAGTTTATAATATTCATGTGATTTCTTTATTTATACTAAGTATTTTGCTTGCAGGTCTTGACAACTGCCCCCTAGTAACGGACTCCGCGCTAGAACACCTCACATCCTGTCACAATCTCCAGCTGATAGAGCTCTACGATTGCCAGATGGTCTCCAGAAACGCGATCAGAAAACTGAGAGTATGTATTACTATATCAAATCAAAGTCCTGCTCCGGTACTTCAAGGAGCTGGGCCGGTCAGGGCCTGATTAGGCAGGGGGACAATGCACAATACACTCCTAAGCGAGATGTCAGTGCAGATCCCAGTTCCCCCACTCAGAATTAGAATTATATCAAATCAAATCATTTATTTGCCGAATACATTATCAAAGGTACATGTCAGATCTTATGACTAGAGTGATGTCAAATGTATTCAACCCACAAGCAGGTGTGCAAATATTAAATCACAATGATTCAAATCGTTAAAATAATCAATAATGAAAATAATCAAGAATAATACAATCGAAGATAACTAGTTAACAATCAAGTAATTAATTAACAATCATAGTCAAAACATAATAAATTATTCTATTCTGTTACAGAGATTTCATCCTTATAATTGACCCTAACGATCTGTGCAATAAAAATACAGGTTGTAATTTTTACAGATTTTAGTCGGTTTGATTCCCGGGTGTGGCAAGCGAATTTTCGAAAATCTTTGAATGCATTTTTCTTTCTTTTCAAAATTAAAGGAATGTTTTCTTTGAGTAAAATTTTCTATCTACAGTATTAAGAGTACTTTCCCTCCAGGTGGCATTACAAAATTCCACCCTGTATAACAGATGATTGAATTTTGCTCTTTTTTGACGAGTGATAATATCCTTACGTTTGGTAAAGTGTTGTGGGTAAGATTTTACAAACATGCATATGTCTCTAATGTACCATCTCCGGCCAAACTCAAGATATAATGTTTGTAAACATTGCCCCCATACTTTAGCTTCACCTGGAAAGCATCACTACACAGATAGAATGTATTCGTTCCTACGTTTTTGTGCTATGTGGTAGCTGTATTGGATTAATGAGCGAACAACTTTAGATAGATAGATACAATTGATCTCTAAGAAATCAAATATTATCGCAAAATTTTTGTCAAACGAACTAATTGTAACTTTAGTCTTTGAACAGGATTGGATAAACTTCAATGTTTTCCCTGTAGGTGGAGCTAACGGCGCTAGAGACCGTAGGAAGTCGCAGATTTTCGACTCCCACGTCACTTGACCTCGTGGTGTAGTTGATTAGCACATTCCTGTACTGAAGGAAGGATGCGGGTTCAAGTCCCGTCGAAGTCGAAAATATTTGCGATAATATTTGATTTCTTAGAAATTACGCTTAGTGTGGGGTTACGCACTATAATAACAAAAAACCTTACAATTGATCTCCTTTGTCCACAGAATCACCTCCCCAACATAAAGGTCCACGCATACTTTGCGCCCGTGACTCCTCCCGCCGGCGGTACCGCGCGCCCGCGGTACTGTCGCTGCTGTGAGATACTATAACAGAAAGCCCACGGCCTAGTGGCCTTTGGATGCTATGCTGTAGTCCTGATACCCATATCCTATGTCTATATTAATCTATATGGACTTCATATACAGGGTTACTGATAGTTTACTGACACTGCGCCAACTGCAGGTTCCAATCCACGGTCGTAAAGACGCTAGGACGCCATTCTTAAAATTTAATGTAAACTAGCTGCGCCCCGCAGCTTCGCCCCCGTGGAAATTTATGTTTCCAACTTTCTTAATTTTTTCTTTCATAAGAACCTTCTCCTGACAATAACAAACACAACAAAGAAAGAATTAGCGAAATCGGTCCAGCCGTTCACGCGTGATGCCGTGACCAAGGAAAACGGGTTTCATTTTTATATATATAGATCATCTTCCGTGAAAAGAATGTGCGATTCTCAATAAATTACTGAAGACCGATCTCCCACTCCCATTTAAATTCACATCAGCATTGACCTATTTTACATCTCCGAAAGATGATTTAAGTTGCATCAGTCTGGCTAACCCAGTGATAATTTTAGCTTGGCTTTGGCTTTTTGAAGTGAAACTTCTTATGCGACTTCCAACAAGGTTGCGTTAAACGTTTAACGCTGCCATGGAGGGGGTATGAAAGCTCTGTTGCGTTAAACGTTCAACGCTCCTGGGGAGAGGTTCTCTTCCTATTTACATTTCCACATTACGAAGTTTCACTTCTTCCGCGCGCAGGGACTCTACGCACAATTTTTGTTTAGTTTCAAATAAAGCCCCTCTAATGAATGATTAAATGATTATTGAATGGAGAGGGTACCTACTAATATCATTACTTCGTTCGTGATGTTTGCGATGGACAGAACTTGCATTTCACTCAGTGTCAGTGATATACCAATACCCCTGTATAGATCGATTTACCGACATACAAGCAAGATTTGTGTTATGGAATGTGTTTTGTATATTGCCGGAAAACTGACCTCTGGCCTTTGAGTCATTTGAAAATTGACCTATGTTCTGACTTATGTAAGAAAGAGGGGTTATAGAATGGGCGTTTAAAATGTCGTATATAGAAAGTTGACCTTTGACCTTAAGAAGCCTTTCATTCTATGCCTTTCGACCTCGAGGGTCATTTAAAAAATGATATATCACCTTAACTTTCTACTAACAAATTAAGTTATGATGTAAGAATTTTGTTTCAACTTGCAAAAAAAGGATTTGTTAAGAAATGTGCTGTTAAGAGGTTGTGTATAGAACCTTTGACCTTGTAATGTGCCCTTGATTTTACAAGCTAAATTAAACCAGCCAGACATAATTTTTAATGTTTTGATATTTTTCTTTCAATTGTAAGAGCGATTTGCTCTCACAGCGCAGAAGGAAAGTTCTGGAATGTGCTTTTGACCTTGACCTCTGACCTTTGCCGGTCATTGTGTCTGTTTAAAGTCAGAAAGATTTAACCTCTTATTAAAAATCTGTCATCTGTTAACTTTTAACAACAACAAAGAATCGTAGATCATAAATCAGAAAAGAAAATACATAGCCTCAATATCCCTTGCTTACAATTGTGAGTAGCATATAAGTAAAGGTCCATAAAAACTTTCTTTTACAAATTAATTATGTATGTAACGTGCCCCCCACCATCCTCGCCCCGTAGTGTGCGCAAAGACGCGGGACGGGCGCGACGCGAACCGCACTCAATTTTTTTTTATTTTTCTGCGAGGAAATTCGCTTACGAATAAACTGGTCGGGAGACCAGAATTATATGCGACTCGACACCCTGAGAAGGACGTAATACCTACTAAAACCTCTCCGGTGTCCCTCTCTGCCTGAAGTCCCTCGTTAAGGGATGCAACGTTGGTTTTCTTCCAACACAAACTAGGTTCGTAGTTAACCCGCTTACATTCATAATGAAGTATAAGGGCTATTGGTTGTAGTCAGTTTTTGTTTACTAAAATGTTATTGCGGTGTACAGCAAAGTTATAGGTAGCTGTCGTTTACATTTGTATTTTTTATTGTATTCGCTACCCAAAGCGGTAGCGAAAGCCGAGTGTTCATGCGGTAAATACGGAATACACGGCGGGATCACGCGCGAAACTGAGCGAAATTTTTCGCTACCGCTTAGGGTAGCGAATAATACGGCGTTGGTCTGAAAAGGCCTTTAATCCTTTCAATACTTAGGTATTATGCTTTATTCATCTATGAAAAAATTACTTAGACAATATAATTATATCGTAACTATACGATTTCTACGTAACTTCATAACGTTAACATTGTAATTATATTAAGATAGCGATTGTATATATTTTTGATGGTATTATTATTAAGTTTGACATGAGAGAAAGAGAAAGCGAGAGTTTGAATGATCTGCAAAAATATGTCAAAAATATCAGTTAGATTAGATGTTAATATGAAGGTAACGTATGTACCTACTGTCTGTTTTGATATAATGTAAGCAGTTTAGTACCTTGTCATACTAAAATTTTCTTTTAAAGAATCTCTAAAGATAATTCGACCACACTGAAAAGAGGGCGCGAATTAAAGTAGCATAGATAGACCGTGCATAGTTTGACATGACATCGTCCCTCCTCGTGTAATATCCTCGCCATAGACGATTCACACAGCGTTATCTAGCCCCAAGTTAAGCAGAGCTTGTGTTATGGGTTGACATAAATATGTATTCGACCACGTCATTCCGACTGTCAATAAGCTCTCTTTGGGCTAGGTTCACATATGGACAACCGCCATTTTTACCGAAACGAGAATTTATGGTTTAAAAGTTTTGTCGGGTCGCTCTGTGAACAGCGTTATTGAAATACATTATGCCAAAACGCATCCGACACCTTCGTCGTTCCGGTAAAACTGTCGGTCCGTCCTAATGTGCACAGCCTTAGTTAACAAGGTACTAAAGTGTATAAAATTTTCGTGGAGTTGATTGTATAATCTAATTATCAAGAGGTATTTGTGTTTGTTATGGGTTACAAACTGAACTAGTATAGTCCGATTTAAAAAAAAAAACCAAGATGGCTACATTATCCATACGTGCTTGGTTACGTAAAGGCATATTCAGATCTACGCAGCATTGGCTACCCAGAGCGGTAGCGAAAGCCGAATGGGTATGCTGTACTTACGAAATGCTCGGCAGGATGTAGTGCGAAACCGAGCGTAAAAATTTTTCGCTTCCGCTCTGGGTAGCGAATATCGCTTATGTCTGAACAGGCCTTAACGCAGGTACCACGTGAGTGAAGTCACGGGCAAAAGCTAATATATCAAAATTTTAAATTATAGGGTGTGAAAATGAACTGTGATATTTACGGTGAAGGATTGTGTTAGGAAATTATGTATTTTGGCCACAAAAAGCCTTTTTTTATCATCTATAAACTTTTTTCATATTTTTTTTCTCGACTGCGAAGGACCCTTATATTTTTGGGGTGAAAGAATCTGGTAAATTAATGTATGTAGGTACTGTTTATGTTATGTATGTAAGATCGTTGCTGTAGCCTGAACGGCTAGACAGATTTTGAAATATTCGGTGTTGGATTTGTTAAGGTCAAAAAATCCAAAATGGCGGTCGTAAGCTATTTTCCATAATCAAGAAAAATCTATGTAATCGTGTTTATTGTTCTTCCTGATTACTTGTATGTACTTGATTACTTCTACATAATGACTGTTTATGTTAGTAAGATCGTTGCTGGAGCCTAGACAGACGAATTTTGAAATGAAGCGTTAAAATGTCATAAAATCCATTATGGCGGTGGTGGTAAGCCATTTTAACAATCAAGTTACTTCTACAGTCGTGCTTATTGGTTTTTTAATAACTTGTTAAATGTACCTACTACTTCTCATAATTAATCTTGTTAAAATAGTGCTGAGCAGATCTTTGTTCCAAGTCGCAATGAATCACCCTGTAAATCTGGGCTTAGTTTAGTCGTTATATAGCTAAATGTTGCAATAACTTTGTTATAATATACTAAGTACTAACTATTAAGGCTATTTTTAGTATGTTGTGGCTGAAAACTGAAGCATTTTAAAGAAGTTGCTGGGAATAAAGGTTGTCGCAGATCGGGACAACACCACTGCCTCACAGCACATAAAGGCGCATTCAAATATAGTCCTTGATCCTGAATATAGTCCATTCACGGCATCAGATAACAGACGGCTCGCGGGCCACGGGAAAAATGAAATGAAAAATATATTTGTCGCTACTTAAACAGAATTAGTTGATACAGATTCTGTGTAAGTAGAGATACTTAAAGAAATAATATTGGACAATTCGCACAGCATTATCTTGTCAGCGGATTGTCCGATGTCGGCATTTGAACGCGCATCCTAAAGTTTCAACTGCTAACGTTTGAGCCATAATGCCGTGCCTTACCACACCGTGGTCGGGGACCTGATGTTGCAGGCGTCCTTAGAATGCGGTAACCGCTTTCCATCAGGCTGGCCGACTATATAAGCCCCGCAAGTTGATATTGCGATTGGCGGCCATCTTGGTGACGTAGTCGACGTCGCACCGTCAGCACAATAGATAAATATACAGTAATCCGACTCCATACTAGACCGCCTGAAATTCCCTTATTTTTTCCTACCAACTTATTTTGCGGTCTAAATGTATTCTACATTAATTATAAAAGACCTAATTTTGGTACGGAACCCTGAATGTGCGAAGTCGACACGCAATTGGCCTTTCTCGCTCAACTGTAGGTATAAAGTTCAAAGAGACGGCTGAGTCATTCTACTGTATATTTATCTACTGTATCTGTACTTTTTTGCGACGGACGACGTCACGCAGCTGTTATTGTGACAAGGTTCCATCGCAATATCAACTTGCGGGGCTTATAGACATGTAGTGACGATGTCACGGAATGACGTATACTTGTCACAATAAATTGGAATTTAGTTAAGAAGAGCAAACATCTTTTCATTTCAGCGTCTCAACGCACCCGCGCCGTCCACCGAACCATATAGAATGCTTATTTATGTGCTATGGGGTAGTACATAATGTGCAAAGCCCTAATTAAAGATGCGTCTCAGGTCAAAATAGGACTCTAAACATACAGCCGATCTGAGAATCTCCATTTTCTGAAGTCACTTACAAAATGAAAGTGCTTAGGTACCAAAAGTTAATGACGGAATTTGAATCCGCATCAGTCCGCATGTGATCAGATTACCTTTTGGCAAGTGAAGTTGCGGGTTCGATTCCCGTGGACGGGCTTACTTAGAATGCTTCGTTTAGATGTTGTTACTGCGTATGTGTTCAGTACCTTTAATGTGTCATTACATTTCTGTATCTTGTAGATGCATTGTAACGCATTTTTCCTAGCAATAAAGAATGAGGGAAATTATTTGTTTTTTTTTTCATTATTATAACTTCCCTAGATCGGTAGGTAGGTACGGACGATTTAATGTCTTTGATAAAGTCGTTATAAAAATGTATATTACTAGTGACGGAACCGTGGTCCCACTGGTGGGACAAAACTTTTTCACGTTGGTTCGTGGCGACTGTGACTGAGAGGGTGTGTTTAAATATAATTACACCCAGAGCCATATGTTGAACGGTCAAGTGTGTGGTGGGACCACGAAAAAGTTTTGTCCCACCAGTGGGACATCGCAGTGGGACCACGGTTCCGGAGTGATATTATTACTGTTACTAGGGTTGTCTAGTAGAGATAGCTTGAGTGATACGACCGCCAATTCTCATATTTTTTAAAAAAATTCTACCAGGGTAGGTACCTACCTTACTATATTATGCTTAGGACTGCGGACAGATGCTGGATGCTAAGACTGGGTGCTTTGTGTGTCGCTAATTTCGGGAGGCCTATCTCCAGCTGTGGACTCGCATAAGCTGATGATGTGATGATGAATTGCTTAGTATAAGATCTTAAAATACGATTAGAAATACTACCTACGCCTTTTTGTTGATAGTTCGATATACGGTATTTTTTGAATCATGGCTGGCCCTGCCAAGGCCACCCCAACATACCTATATGAAATCACCGAAGGCACCTTCGAACATAAAGGAGGCAACCGTTCGGCGATATCACTCTAAAATCCCCGAATCATTTATATTTTCTTTGCCCTAAATACCTAGGTATGTATTGAAATACAACTCAGATTATTTTGAGCACGTCTTACAACTCTTACAAGCCGAATTTTTGACAGATTTCCATAGAACACCGTCAAGAAATCGCGACTTGAGACGTGCTCTGCGTTTGAGTATTCGGGTAAAAAAAACTCGTTTTGGTCCCCCCTTAAACATGTAAGAAACCTTTTTGATTGCAATGCAAAAACTTACCAAATTTGCGAAGGAGGTTTGAACAAAAACTACGATTTCCGTTCGAGATTAGGTAGAATGTTTTGTTTACTTTTGCTTTCCTGTTGACATAACGTGCCTTTGACGACCAAAAGAAAACAAACTTGTTGAATGTCAAAGTCAGTGTTCGACTTGCCGCGTCGCTAACCGCACGCAGTCTGCGGCTTTTCAAAACAAAAACATGGTATTTTTTCCCGTGCGAAAATGCTATTTTTTGCTTAAAATTACATTGCTAATTATTCTCGTTGTCACTGTATTGGGACTGTTTGAGATATGGCGCGGCGGTAAGAGAAAAGCCTCTGCGGATGTCTTCGAGGATGAATACGAGCGACAGATTGCAGAGGATGAGGCTCGAATTATCCCAGGATTAGGAGAAGGTGGCGAGGCCGCCTACCTGACGGGAGACGATAAAGTGAAGGGTGAAGAGTCGGAGAAAAAACTCGCTATGAATGTGTATTTGAGCGACAGGATAGCATACAATAGAACTCTGGAAGGCAAGTTTTTTTCAACTTTTTCCACGGTTTCCATGTCGTAAATCATTCTTAACATTCCTGTTCTCTATTCAAATTTCAAATATTCGAACCTGGATTTTTTCTTTATTCAATTTCTGGTCTTTCTGGAAGAAATCCACATCCCTCAACCTTTTCTTACTTTCTTTATCAGACAAAACTACTCAAGAACGTAGTAGGTATGGAACCTGTGGTGACTAATAAAATACACAGTGGCCTGAATTAAGTCACATAATAAATCTCAACCGGTAAATGAGTCCATATGGGATTTTCGATAATACAAATCCAAAAGATCATGCAAACTATGCTGTGGATTGAAACAAGGTATTGTAAGTTTAGTGTAATAGAACTGTTAGTATAAATGCTTGTCTGGGGAACTATCTAGTCACTATCAGTCAGGAATTAGTACTAAATATTATTTATCCTCATATTTTGCCTTGGATTTTCGCAAAGTAACGCCTGAATCTATTATTTATAGTCACCATGCTTGTCTCTGCCACTAAACAGCATTGCTGTTAGGTACTCCCTTGGGATAACTGAACTCTTAACATTAGGTGGTTCCAACAGTATTTTGTATAGGCATATCCTGTACTTAGCAAAAGCGTTTACAGCTTTAGAATTAACCTCACCAACTCCATGGATGTCGTAAGTAGGGACTAAGGGTTACCACAGAAAGGGCAGTAGCTTTCTTATGTGTATTTTCTAAGCAATTTTGCCTGAGATACAGGTTTTACCTAGATCAGGCACACATAATCTATAGAATTTAAGTTATTATTATTCTTATGTTAAGCATTTGTCATGAGAATTTTTTGAATAAATTATTTATTTATTTTTAATACCCCTACTGTGGCCATTAATCCGCCTCCCAAGTCTGGTGATAATGGCACAGCCCCTGTTGTATCCTGTATTTAATTTCTACAGCTGCGTACAAGATTTCACTTTACTTATTATCAACTTGAAAAACGGAGGAGGTTCTATGTCTATCAATTTCTCGATCGATATGAACCGATTTTAAAATTTCTTTCGCTATTGTAATGAGAATGAACCTGAGGTACTTAGTCGCATAAATTTATTCTCAAGGGATTAGTATTTATATCTCAAAATTTAAAACAGTGTGAAACTAAGGGATTCGAGGTTTGTTTTTAGTTTTCTGAAAACCATCAAATTATTTTACAGGCCGTGCATTGTCTTACTAAACTTCTCTTTCATGAAATATACATTCCTTATCTCTAAATACATCTCAATAAATAAAGTACTTAAGCTTACAATACAAATCCACTTGACATTTTATTGCTTAGGAACATAAATATTACTGCTGGCCTACTTTTAATGAATGGTCCAAGGCAGCTAGTGGCATGAAATAGGCTTGTATTGTATCCATTATAAATAATGCATATGTAACTTATAACTAGCTTCAGCCCGCGGCTTCGCACGCGTATTTTTTGTATAATAAGTAGTAGCCTATTATCTAAGTTAGGCTATGCTCTAAACATATGCTAAATTTCATCTCAATCTGTTCCGTAGATTTGGAGATCCAAGGTAACAAAAATGCAGATTTCATAAACTTTGGGCTTTATAATATTATAATTATATAACATAATGCTGGACAATTCACACAGCATTATCTAGCCCCAAGCTAAGCAGAGCTTGTGTTATGGGTGCTAGATAACTGATATACTTAATACAATACACTACATAGATAGATATTTTTTATTATACATAGAAAACATCCAGAACACTCTGGACAAATGTCTGCAGATCGTACAAACATTTGTCCCGAGGCGGAAATCGAATCCGCAACCTCCTGCGTCGCAGGCAGACCTTCGCCCGCTGCGCCACAGAGGTCGTCAATTAGCAGGATATCTCCAACATTATTTTCATTCCACAAGGAATAGTGCCACCACACTCCTATTCCACGCGTCTGGTGTTTTTCTTTTGAGAATGTCAGAGTTGCCTCTTTAAACTAACAGATTCATGGCCCAAGACGCACTATGCTAGTCTTCCTTCCCGTGTAGCGGTGGCTGGGCAGTGAATGCGTTAAGTAAATGGTGATCCACCTGCTTTCAGAAAATGGTTTATTCTTCCAAATGCAATATAATTCATCTTATTAGAAAAATCTTAAAATGTTTTAGTTGGAACCTAATAGCGTACTGGAATGGGTTTCAGAAAACTGGCGTTCCAGTTTTCTGTATGGTACGGTTCTGCATGCCCTAAACCAACCAAGAGAATGTTTTCTCTGAGGCTTATATTTATTAGTAAGTACTTGTATTTATTTATATTTAGTACTACTGTTCAGACAATATTTTTTATTCAACATTTGTACAGGTGTTTTATATTATAACCTAAACGCGTTAATAGGTTAAATACGTTGTTGTGATGCATTTTATTTGCACATTTTGTATGAATCAACACTAATATCATAAAATCGAAAGTAACTCTGTCTGTCTCTTACCTTTTCATACCTAAACATGCTGGCCAAATTAGTAACTATGCGGGATAGCGCGTTTGGATTGCGCAGGCAAGACGGAGCGTGTGGCCGGGCTATTAATAGTACATTGTACATCTAGGCGAGAAAGTGCCTAATCCGAGTCGAGCGTGTCATTTGAGGCCCGAGACGCAGCCGAGGGCCTTAAAACACAGGAGGTTGGAATCGCACTTTCTCCCGAATGACACATAAGTACCTGCTTTATTACTACACCTTTGAGGAAAATCATCGGTTTAGAATCTTCAAAATCACTCGAGTAAATTCAAATGTTGTAATGAATATGCGCACGTGCCATTTTCACATGGTTCTTTTTTTTAATTATTGTTCGATATCATATGACGGTAACTTTTTGTTGTTTGACCTATTATGAAAATAACCATAGCTACCGGCTGACATTTCAGAAAATTAAAAAATTTACATGTTAGAAATGGATTTCCATACACTGTTCTCTACCGCTAAACGCGTGAGAAATTAAATTCCATAGAGTTTTCCGTCCCGCATTTTAGTACGCCTGCAATGACCACAGATCATTAAATCCTAACGCAATGACGTACTTTCTACCCTAACCCTTCCATCTTGGGACCAAAATGTCAGAAATTTCCTCTTTATAATATCAGTGTAGGTACTTAGATAAACAAAGACATTTTTGTATGAAAACTATACTCCAACTCATAACAATAACAGAAAACAACAATAACAGCAATGTAACCCCTATAAACGAAACTTAAACAACGCATAGTTGCACACGCACAGCGAAAAAGGTGCAAATTCTAGTTCTAATATGGACGAGAGAGGAATGAAATGAAGAATGAAAACATTTAAAATCATGCACGCAAACCACTGACGTGGACATTTTCGATACCAATATTTACAAATTTAAGCAATGTATAGTGTTCAATAACAATGTTAAATAATGTTTATATTATTTTTTTCATCTATTTTGTCTCATAGGTCACTTGTGTTATATTTTATTTTTCTTAGTTACAAATCTACTTTATAAAAATAAGTCGGGTTTTCCTTCCTGACGCTATAACTCCAGAACGCACGAACCGATTTCCACGGTTTTGCATTCGTTGGAAAGGTCTCGGGCTCCGTGAGGTTTATAGCAAAGAAAAAAATAAGAAAGTGGGAAACATAAATTTCCACGCGAGCGAAGCCGCGGGGCGCATCTAGTTTAGCTATAAAAAATGTCGAGATTTTTCGGTAAATCTTAAACTTTAGCTTGCAACATTTTTATCGCTTGTTATGTTTGCATATTTGGGTAAAATCTAGTTCGTAACAAAAATGTATCTACCTACTGTATTTTCTTATGGATCTTACTCTGTTTTGTGAACTAATAAATAAATAAAATGCGGTGATTTTCCCTCAGCACGGGCATGTGCTGACCAACTCAAAGTCCCGTCGAAGTCGAAAAATTTTACGGATATTATTTGATTTCTTAGAAATTTCAAATTACCCTGAGTGTGCGGAAGGGAGTGGCAGACGCACTATACCAACAAAAACCTTATCTTGCTTGAGCTTCTGCTATTTTCTATTTTATATTTTGTTTACTAATATTTCCTTGGTTTTAACTCCATTTATATAAAACGTCAGGTGCGAGTCGGACTTGCGCACTAAGGGTTCCGTTTAGTTGTAAGACCTTGTTTCTTGCCAAATGATTCTAGGGCAACATGAAGTAGGTACCCTGTATATTTTGGTCGAGGGAGAGAATCATAAATTATGATTTTTTTGTTAATAAACTACAAGTTTACGGTTTTAAGATTTTTAGATCGGAAAGCTTTGGATGTTGATTATGACTATAAGATTGCGAGACATATCTATCATCGACCATATAGAAGTATAATTTGGCGTGTTTTGAGAAACTGTAAATCGACTTCAAATTCATCTTATTAAAATTTATATGGGACCAACTTCGGGGCAGTAGTATAGTCGACCAAGAAATTGGTTTACCACTTTTGATGACATCTCCCAGTAACATAATTATTCGCTAAGGATTACTGTATTACATAACGTAATTGGTTAACTGTGAGCCAATCACAGAGCAATGGTTAAAAGAGCATGCAACTTGAACTGTGATGTCAACGCAATAGAGAATATTTTATGTAAACACAAACCAACCTGTCTTGTTGTTCTGTCAAGTGTCAGTTATTGATCAACTCGAGTCACTTACTGTCAAGAAAATGTCGCGTAATTTAAACTTACAGAAAAGAGCCGAAATTATATCATTACATCGGTTAGGATACAACATAAGTGATATTTCTAGAGAACTGAACATATCGTTTTTGGATAAGACGTGAAGGGGAAGAAGGTAATCTTCAAGATCATAGGCGAAGTGGTCGGCCGCCTGCACTGTCCAGCGAGCAAAGAGAAACAATGAGACGTCAGTACGAAGAGAACGGCTTCACTTCTACCAGCGATTTTGCAGAAGAATTCGATGTTACGAAAGAGACCATTCGGCAGCATTTGCATAGTATGGGATTGCATTACAGACGTCACGCTAAAAAGTTGAATGACAGATTCTGACGTAGCAGTTATTAATCTGTGAAGCGAAAATAGCCCTTGATGTTTTGTACGTGCAAATGATATTCAGCCTTAGAGTGGTAAACCAATTTCTTGTTCGACTATACCTATACCCTTTCCAATAAAAAAATAGTTATCAAAATCGGACTACTCTGTAAAAAGTTATGCGCGGTAATACATAAAAAATATACGCGTCGATTTGAGAATCTCCTCCGGTTTTCGTCGGTTAAAAAACGAAAATCAAAGAGGATTGAAGATTTTTGTGTGGTGGGTGACCCTAACATCGGCTACCACGCTGTTTTTTAGGGTTCCGTACCTTAAAAGGAAAAAAGGAACCCTTATTGGATCACTTTGTTGTCCGTCTGTTTGTCTATCCGTCTGTCAACCCCCTTTACTCAGGAACGCGTGGCCGTACCGAGTTGAAATTAACGTCAAATACTCAAGTCCGTGACCTCTTGGGGCCGCGATACAAATAAAACTTCTGCTGTAAACCAAAACCAGCGTACTTCCCGTTGACCTAGATTCATGATAATTTGGCAAGACAAAAGGTCTTTCGAAACCCTTAGTTAAAAAATTAAATGTCAAGTGCGAATCCGACTCGCACTTGACTTTTTATTTTTCTTCGAAGTCACAGCGCATAAACATTGTTATACCTATATTTAGATAGAGGACTCGACAACAAATAAAAAATTGGTTGTCTGTAAAGTCGGTTTACTGACGATAGTTGAACGTGACAACGTCTTAAGAAAATACTGATGGAATGGTAGCATTTGATACTCGATCAAAACATGTAAATGTACTATAGTATAGCAGCTGTCCACGCAGACGCATCGCTCACTCAAGTAGGAGAGAGACGGATGTCAAGCGCTCTCGCTTGCACTTCAAGCCTTACATGGAACGCCTCAGAGCGAGGTAACGCCGCATGACGTCATGTTTTTCGTGCGTGCAGCCGGCTCTATCGAATTATAAGACGTTGTCACGTCAAAAATGTCTTACCTTTAACATCCTGTCCTAAAGCGGTTTCTGAGAAATTCAGTGATGAAAATAACTATATAGTTTTTTAATATGTGAATATCTCAGAAACCTGACGCTATAGGACATTTTTTATTTGTTTGGGTCTGTTTCACAATGTCCGGATAAGTTCTGCTTAGGTTCCAAATAAGCTATTTGTTACTTATCCGTTGGATAAACACCATTGTTACGTTTCACGACTACCGAATAGCGCTAACTGTCGTATAAAGTCGTCCATAACTCATTCACTTTTATCCTCCAAATAATTTATGTGTTAGATAGTTAATCTATACTTTATCAGGACATTGTGAAACAGACGGTCTGTTAGCGCGACAGTTAGCGCTATTTTTTTGACGGCCTCTGTGGCGCAGCGGGCGAAGGTCTGCCTGCGACGCAGGAGGTTGCGGGTTCGATTACCGCCTCGGGACAAATGTTTGTACGATCTGCAGACATTTGTCCAGGGCGTTCTGGATGTTTTCTATGTATAATAAGTAGTGTATTGTATTATGTATATCAGTTATCTAGTACTAGTACCCATAACACAAGCTCTGCTTAGCTTGGGGCTAGATAATGCTGTGTGAATTGTCCAGCATTATTTATTTATTTATTTATTTATTCGGTAGTCGTGAAACGTAACATTGATATTTATCCAACGGATAAGTAACAAATAGCTTATTTGGAACTTATGCAGAACTTATCCGGACATTGTGAAACAGACCCTTAGTGTCTTACAAAATCTTCGAACCCCTTTCTGTTTCTGTTTTCGTGCAAACAATATCTTATGCAACTGATTTAAATTTTGCACGAGGACGAATCATAAACTTCGATTTTCTTATTCCGAGTAGGTCCCTTTGTTATAAATCTCCGAGGAGTAGAAGGACCGTAACGGCTGATAGTCTAACAGTCTTTAATAGTCTTTGCATTTGTGTTCTTCCAACACGAACAAGGATGGATCGTAGTCAACCCGCTTACATTCATAATGAAGTCTGCATTGTTTGCGTTAAGTCGACCGATAATTTCTTCACGCCCGTGACACCCTTTAGAAGAACACTATACCCACTTGGGACAACTTTATTCTGTTACTAGCTTCTGCCCGCGGCTTCGCACGCGTATTTTCGGTATAGTAAGTAGCCTATTATCTAAGTTAGGCTTTGCTCTAAACGTACGCCAAATTTCATCTTGATCTGTTCTGTAGTTTTGGAGATCCTAGGTAACAAAAATTCAGATTTCACAAACCTTCGGCTTTATAATATTAAAGTAGGATAACATAGTAGCATAATAGGAAGGATATAATATTAGTAGGATTTTGAATTTGCATGATATGTGATATTTGTTTAAGTAGTTGGAAGAACTTAATAAATAAATAAAAATAACAACTTATTAGGTAATTATTGAACATAGAAAAACACATTATTGTCTTGTGAACGATGGACAAAGAAAAACGTCGCGTGAGAGTATGTAGTAATTATAATGAAAGACCGGCTTTATATACCATCGTCACGCATCCTCAGAGTCGTCAGGCCACCGTCCGACGCTCCGCATTGACCGCATCAAACGGATTTTAGTATTTGTATTGCGTCCACTGATCCGCACCGCACCGAAAGGACGCATCGGACTATCGGGAATGCCGGCGATTCGCTTATTGAGTGAGGGAGGATGAAGCGCTGTTATAGTGTAGGTACTTTGTGTATCTTTGTGTCCACGACCAGGGGCCCTGTTCTGCTAAAGGCTCTTTAGTCGACTGGCCCCGCTCGATCTGGCCCCTCGAGTCCAGTTGACCTAATGCATGTCATGTTGAATTGGTCGACTGGCCCCGCTTACAGATTTTGTTATTCATACTCATACTCATACTCATTTATTCGCCGTAGGAGCACAAGGCACACTTGGAGATGTCAGTTTAAATATACATTGGTTACAATAAGTGGTGCCTAAATTATGATTCAAGGCCATAAAACAGACAAGACAGAAAATAACCAAGAAACTTGGGAATATTGGTACATACAAAAATAGATAAATTGATAAATGGATCAGCTGTAAATGGGCATCGTTAGAGTCATGTAAACAAATAATAATACTTAATTATAAATTCATGGTGCTGCTGTAAAATGGCATTGTCTGATAAAGTTAATTCTAAATAAATATTATATGGGTGTGATACCCAGTGTACCTAGTAAGTATGCAGTTACTTTACCTAGGTAGAGTATAGCTGCTAAGAGTGCATTGTCATTTGTGGACTAGGCTATGATAAAATAAACAATAACATAATCAATACTTATTCAATGTCATGAGCATTACAATAAAATGAAATAAAGCAGCTTGATGTGCAGTATTAGTATAGACAAGAAGAAAAGTGTTTCAACTTTTGTCGATATTATCATGGATTATTAATTTATTATAATTAATCGTCATAGCAGTTCGTTTTAAACGCATAATATGTAGATTTATAACAAAATACAAGAGTACTTGAAACACTCATTACGCGATAACAATTGGAGTGGTGATGTGATGACAAACAATAGGTACCTGGAAAGACCTTTTTCTGGTTTGGTACTTGAATTCGGCCAATCACAGTTAAGAATCTCATTTGTGCAGGTAGGTAGGGTCCACCTAGGAAGGTGGCGATCATTCATACCAGTTCGTTTTATAACTAGCAAAATAACAGTGGTATCGTCACAGAATGACACATTTTAATATTCTACCTTGGATGTAAGAATCTACAGATTTAGGGTCGCACGTCAAGTTTAAAACCATTCTACCAATCTCTCCGTGCAAATAGCACCGCAAGAACTATCTTAAGTTACGGTTTCTTTCATCTAAGGTGACGTGACTATTCAGCGAAGATTCCATTAAATAAATAATGGTGGACAATTCACACAGCACCATCTCCATCATCCATCCTTACGAGACTAGTGACCTCGGGAGAGACCACAAATCAACCATTCCATACTACCTACCAACACATCGTCTTATACCATACTTGTTGTACCATATTCTAGTGTTTGTTCCAACTTGATTTTTTGCACGAAAGAGGCTAGCTACCCACAACACAGGTTATCCTAGGGTGGGAGCTAGCGCTATTTACAAATTGAATTAGCAATCATAAAGTAAAGTTAAAAGGTAAATTAATTATAATAATAATAAAATTTAATAAAATAATAATTATGTAAATTGTAACCTAATTATAGGTATATAAATGTATTTATAGGAACTAGCTTAGCTATTATGTTTTTATACTTTATCTAATAAATAAAGAAATATATATAAATATATAATAATACTTTTATACTTTATCTAGCCCCAAGCTAAGCAGAGCTTGTATAATTATCATAGTCAAGCGATTGGTCAGCAGAATAGGGGGTGGTGAGGGAATTGAAAATTGAAATTGTTGGATCTGACACCTCGTGACTAACAGGGGGACAAAATTAAATAGAACTTTTTCGGTTAGTAAAAGTTTTATATGTCCCACTGTTGCAAATAGAGGTACAGATCAAACTTTCCCATTTGTCCCCCTAGAGGGACATCTGTCTAACAGAGCAGTTGATGGGAATAATTCGAAATGATGACGGTGATTGTTGTGTTTGTCTATCGCATCGTACATAGCCCCAAAGGGATGAAACGATTAAGATTGACCGACGCGGGGTAGAGGACGTTATAACATGAAGTGATTAATGCATAATGGCTATGACGGAAGACCAGCGTGGGTTGCTAGCTTGCTAGCAACCAACCCATGCTGAGGCAGAAGCCATTTTGTGCCTTCGGGCTTACATTTATAACTATTTTTATTTTGTTTTAAAACCGTAGAAAGGTTGTAAGTCTGATTGCACAAATAAATGTATTTTATTCTTTATTCTAATGTTATACGTTCTCTTTTCAGATAAGAGAAACCCAGCCTGCGCCCGCGTAAAATACGACGCGGAACTACCCTCAGCCTCGGTGATCCTCATATTCCATAATGAGCCGTATTCCGTCGTGGTACGGACTATATGGAGCGTCATCAACAGCTGCAAGCGAAGCAACCCGTGGTTCCAGAGCCAGACCAACTTTATTGACAGGAGTGGACGGAAGATGAAGTTGGGTAAGACTATATCACGTTTGAATAGAGTTCATTTTGATTTGCTATTGCAATAGCAAAATGGCTGACGAAGCAAGATGGCGGATGATGATCTCATGTTCATACAGCTCAGCTCAAGCAGGAAGGTGGACGTAAGTTATTTATGGCTACACAAAAATTAACCTTTCGGTTTTATGATAGTGTTTATTTTGTAATGTTAGTGAAAAAAGAAGATGGCTGAAGAAGCAAGATGGTTGACAAAGCAAGATGTCTGACAAGATCTTAGTTAAGACAAGGCCCGTATTATGAAAACTTGCTCACTCACAGATATATGCTTGAGTTGAGTGACGCTTGTCTATGGCATAAACACGCTTAAATTTAATTTACATGCATAAATTTAATCTAGTTAGAGTTAAGTAGTTATTTTAATTTAATTTTGTAATGATGATTTATTGAATGTATTCTGGTGTTTATGTGACATGAGTAATTGAAATCTGTTTTTATGGTAACTAACATAGTATACCTATAGGTAGTTGTACTAACATTTATGGTGAACAACCGAAATAAATAAATTGAATTGAATAAACGTCACTCAAGCTAGGAGCTATGACTAAGCGAGCTTTTATACTACGGGCATTAGAACTGTACAAATGTTATGGACTTTACTTTATTTACATCATGGTATAATAATACAAGGTATGCAACTCCAAAAAACAACGGTCACGTGGGTTTTCCCAAAGCTACGTCATATACGCTACGGTGGTTCTCAAACTTTTTAGTTTTGGGAGATTCGAGATCTAGATCTAGGTTTTAGGTTTTCCATGAAATTCTTCAAACTTAGTTTCCATACTTTGAGCAACGCTAATGTGCTAAATCAATTTTTCCCATGAAATGAAATTCATCTAATCGTAGGAACATTTTTCAGCTACAGATTCTGTTTCGGGAATTTAAAGAACCTTATATTATCGCCCTTCACACTTACAGTTACGGAGAGAGTAACCGCCCATTTTATTTTAAAGATTTATCCGATCAACAACGCGAGTGAATCACCGGCGTCAATAAAAGTTTGATAGTCACCGGCAAATGAACGTAACCTCCCATTTTTGTGGTAACTGGACAGTGACGTAGGCTTGGGAAGATCTCGGAGTAGCATACCTTGTATTATTTTACCATGATTTACATAATGTAACGCCTAACATCGGTACTACAACAAAGTTAGACCTCTGTTGAGCGCATGTTTTACAAAAGCGTTACCAAAAAACTGCGTTCTACGAAGGTTTACAGTTAGACACGGCTATAGTTTAAAATAGAGTTAAACTCTTGTTAAACCCATGTCTAACTATTTAGACATTAATTATTATTATTCCCTGTAGGTGGAGCTAACGGCGCTTGAGTCCGTAGAAAGTCGCAAAGATTTTCGACTCCGTGTAGTTGGTTATCACATCCCAACTACAGGAGGGACTAGAGGGGAGGACGCGGGTTCAAGTCCCGTCGAAGTCGAAAATTTTTGCGATATTATTTGATTTCTTAGAAATTAGATATTATCCAGAGTGCGAGGCTTACGCACTATAATAACAAAAAAAATGTTTAGACATTGTTTAGCTAAACCCTTCTTAGACCAGTGTTTACGTTGGTTTTTGTAGTACTGTTAGTTTTTAATGAAACTGTAATGCATGTACGTATATATATAAGCACTAGCCACCGCACCCGCGCTATGCTCACAGTATGGTTGAAATCAAAATCAAAAACTCTTTATTTCCACAAATACAATAAATGTACACTTAGAAAAGGTCAAAATATAAAAGTAAACACTGACACGGAAATAAAGTGATATTTTTTGATTTCTGTCGCTTCGGTATGTAGACTAAAGTAAAATTGATGACTTAGTTGTAATATTTAATTATTCATCCACAGGCTACCCAGGCCAAGACGCGAACTCAGCACTAGTCTACCTAAAGGAGATCATACTAGTGGACGACAACTCTACTCTACCTGAGTTAAAAGGCAAGCTTAGCCATTATGTACGCACGCGGCTTCCCCCGGACCTTATCAGGATACTGAGGCTACCTGATCGGTAAGTTTATTACATTATTTGGTTTTATAATCAGGTTTAAATTTGGCGGATTCGGTTCCCGCTTCGGGACCAAATATATTGTACAATCTGGAGATATTTGTTCCGGAGCGTTCTATGTGTTTTCTATGTTTAGTAAAAATATTTATCATCAGTTATCTAGTACCTATAACACATTAGGGCTAGACAGCTATGGCTATGGATTGTCCAGCGATATTTGTCCCTCTTTTCCTCCTTTCCGCTTTTCAGTCTGGTCTAAATGGAAATGAGAAGGACAGATTGTTCGACTAGAGGATGGCATATGCGAAAGAGGTTTGAAGATTGAAGCCCTGACATAGGTCATAATTTTTTTTTTTTAAATCGCCGCGTACAATAAAAGTTATATATTTGGATAGAAGACACAAAATCAAATAAAAAATATCTCGGAAAACAAGACAAAATTAAAATTTAAAAAACCTGCCGAAGTTTATTGGCCGAACAGATTTTCATGAAACGTGGCTAAGAACACTCGGGATAAAATAATCTATGACACAAAAAAAACTAAACGGAAATCGGTTCATCCGTTTGGGAGCTACGATACCACAGACAGATACACAGACAGACACGTCAAACTTATAACACCCCTCTTTTTGCGTCAGGGGTTAATAATCTTTCAAACCTGCAGGTTTCTCAGATATTCACTTACGCCTTAGGATGCTATATATAATTTTTATTTGTTTTAATGTCCATGTTCGGAAAATATAACGTTTATTGTTCGCGGCGATTTAAAAAAACACCTAATATTAATGCCACCCACCATACTAAAATCTTCAAGCCCCTTTACGGTGGTGTGTGAATTGAATTGAATAATTATCTTAACATCATCGATATACGTTGAGAATAGCCTCTAAATACCGTGGTTTCTTCTAACGTCATGGTCATAATCAAGCCAAATAATGTTCTCACAAAATTTTGCTTGTTAATTTTCGCCTATAAGGATCATCCGATCATAGCCACTTGATCCGTTAATTTGTTGAAGGAACTCGTTTGAATCTTGCCTCGTTCCGAGACGTTTACGCAGTAACGAATCTCTAGAATGATGCGAATCGACTACGCATATTCCACGCGAGGCAATAGTAGTGCAAAACGAGGCTGTCTCAATACAAGGTTGCCTCAATTCGAGGCAAAGTGGCTGTTAGACTTATAGGCCCGTATTATGAAAGCGTGGTCAGTCATCGATCATTACTTAAGTTTCATTCCAACAACCTCATATATGTTCGAGAACCTTAACTTCTCGAGCCGACACATTCGTTTTGCAACTCGCTTGACTTGCCCACGCCACAGAACGTCTGCCTTTCGTGGTAGCTTCCGGTATGCTGCCACGAAATGCTGGAACAATTTACCTCCTCCTATAAGAAATTCTAAATCAATTTAATCATTTAAAAAATCCTTAAAAAAAATTGTTTTACAATCACAAGACATTCCACCAGTCGTTCTGGGCGTCAATTTTATCTATGATAGCGTCATATTAACTAAGAACCATATAAATGTCTTCATATTCTTTTTAAAAAAAATTGTTCTCACTTTTTGTACCTATTTGGTTAGATTAGGTTAATTATATTTTTCCTTTATTTTCTTTTCATCTTGTAAATATTTAAATTTTTTGTATACCTTCTTTGTCTTTTTATATTGTTTTACGCGTGTGTCAGCTGCTGCCGCTGCGCTCTCTTGGTGTCGCATAAAACCAGCGCACAGTAGCGCCATCGTTACTGTGCATCATGCTGAGCGACGACCTTTTTTGATGTCACTGTTGTAACTTTTATTTATTTGTACCACCTTTACATGTAATTTTTGTGACACAGAATAAATACTTTTGCCTTAAGTAATGCTTTTCTATGGCATAAACTTCCCTCAAGCATAGACCTGTGAATGAGCAAGCTTTCGTAATACGGGCATTAGACATGTAGAAACTGCTTTCCAAGATGCGATGAAAAACGTAGATGGTAAGGTAATTAAATTTACAAGGAATCTTTACTAGGGAAATTTGAAGGCTCAGGATCTTGATAGCAAGATTTTTTTCAATGTAAATCTTTTAATCTAATAAAACCGATTCGCTTTCATTTGATTTAAATCGTGACTTAATTGACTGATTTAAATCATCTCAATCCTAAATCAAGCTGTCAAATCAACTTGCTGATTAATCTAGGGTAGGGCTAACGCAAGCCCGTATGGCTGGCAGCCGCGCCGCTGTTGGCTCCGTGCTAATAGTGCTAACCACATGAAACTTGATTTATAGAATAGATAGTAATAGATACTTCGATGATGGCTACGCACTATTATTTATTGATAGATTTGGTAACACTAACGTCACATAAAAGTTGCATGAGACAGCTGTGGCAATTCTAAACGCCAATGGTTTCATAGGGTAGGGCTAACGCAAGCCCGTATGGCTGGCAGCCGCGCCGCTGTTGGCTCCGTGCTAATAGTGCTGGACGCGCACTGCGAGGGGGCGCACGACTGGATGAGGCCTCTCCTCCACAGAATCAAGCAAAAGCGGAATGCTGTGCTTACCCCCCTCATCGATGAAATCCAAATTCACAATTTGAAATATGAATGGGGTGACGCATGGAATAATAGCCATAAAATACAGGTGATTTACTTGGGAAAAGTAATCGCGTGAGAATTATGGGAAATAATCAGCGTTGGTTTGAGTGTGAGTAGATTAACTTTTTCTACTTACGTATTCTTGTAAAGTTAAACCAGATTTTTTGCGGCTAGATCGGGAGGTTCCTAGATTGCGTTCTCTGATAAATGACAATCTGTTTCTGTGAAGAACATGCTTAAGAAATGATCAAGATGCTATTTTTTATGGCTTTCAATTTAGGAATTAGTTCTTTTTTATCGCATCAGTGGAAAAATAAAAGTTAAACCAGTTCAAACATTATTTTTGGCTTTGTAAGTAATAACACTAAGTTTATTTCATGTGTTCGCCAAGTCTTTGCAATTCTAAACGCCAATGGTTTCATAGGGTAGGGCTAACGCAAGCCCGAATGGCCGGTTGCCGCGCCGCGGTTGGCTCCGTGCTAATAGTGCTAACCACATGAAACTTGATTTATAGAATAGATATAATAGATACTTCGATGATGGCTACGCACTATTTATTTATTGATAGATTTGTTAACACTAACGTCACATAAAAGTTGCATGAGACAGCTGTGGCAATTCTAAACGCCCATGGTTCCATAGGGTAGGGCTAACGCAAGCCCGTATGGCTGGCAGCCGCGCCGCTGTTGGCTCCGTGCTAATAGTGCTGGACGCGCACTGCGAGGGCGCGCGCGACTGGATGAGGCCTCTCCTCCACAGAATCAAGCACAAGCGGAATGCTGTGCTGACCCCCCTCATCGATGTTATACAAAAAACCAATTTCACTTATGAGTGGGGTGAATGGAATTCTAGCCAAAATACACAGGTGCTTTTCTTAGGAAAACGCTTGAGATTTTTCGCGTTTCTTTTAATAGATTTACTGTAGGTAACGTAGATTTACTTTAACGTAGATTTACTTGTAGACTTACTTTGTCAGTTGAAATGAAGCACACATTTAGTTGCGTGGACGTAGATCGTTAGGTAACTACGTTTCTACTGTGCTTAACTTTAAATTTTTTGTCTATATTGTAAAAGGGATGGATATCACAATAAAACGTCAATTGCTAGTCGGACTCGCGCAGTAAGGGTCTCGTTTCGTATAATTGGAGACCTTATTTCTTGCCAATATTATAATTCTAGGTCAACGGGAAGTAGGTACCTGGTATATTTTGGTCCATGGCGAGAATAAAAACATTTTTTTAAAGAATAAACTACAAATTTACGGTTTTCGGATTTAATTTTTTCTAACCTTGTGCTATAAGACCTAGCTTCTTTCCAAATTTCATGATTCTAGGTTTACGGGAAGTACTCTATAGGTTTTGTGTGCATGTGATTTTCTCTTGAAAATTTCAAAATATTCGGACATAAATGGCTGTAACTTTTGATTGCGTTGACCTAGAAGCTTTATTCATATCGAGGCTTCAAGAGGTTACGGACTTATTATTGACGGCTGATTATTAGGACGTATTTGATGTTAATTTCGACTCGATACCTCCACGCGTTCCTGAGAAAAGGGGGTCAACAGACGGACAGACAGACAGACAAACAGACAGACAGACGGACAACAAAGTGATCCCTTATAGGGTTCCTTTTGACTTACGTAACTTGATTTTGTAATGGAATTCAATGAAAGATATAAGGGCAAAGTATTTCCGAGGCAACTGCTCTAACATTCGTGGTTTCATAGGGTAGGGCTAACGCAAGCCCGTATGGCTGGCAGCCGCGCCGCTGTTGGCTCCGTGCTAATAGTGCTGGACGCGCACTGCGAGGGCGCGCGCGACTGGATGAGGCCTCTCCTCCACAGAATCAAGCAAAACCGGAATGCTGTGCTAATCCCCCTCATTGATGGAATAGACCGTTCAACTTTTGTTTATTCTGGACCTGATTTACACGTTTTGGTGATTTTGGTTTTCTTAAATCTTAAAAAATTCGAAATTCTAAGTGAATATTTAGATATTGTAGAACTAAAACACAGTGTAGCTTCTTTAGTTAGTTTGATTAGAAAAGTAGTTATTCTAGCAGAAATAAAAAAAATATTATTATGTATAGAATTTATTAAGACTTACAGAAATTATCCACACGATGCGATTTCTTAGGGATTTCAATGTACCAAGTTGTCAATTTTTAACGTTTCTGTGGCGACGGACTTAAAAATGTTATGAAACTCTTCAAATTACTCCCACTAATACTAGCGTACATAGAAAAAACCTTTAATCGAAACGGGATCATCCGTTTGAGTGATAAATGGGAACAATGGTCTGCATAAACACGCTACTATAAAACCTTTTACCCTAAACGTATTATACTTTCTCCGTTCCATCACGGATAAAAAACAGGTAGAACCACATGGAACTTGATTAATAGAATAGATAGATAGATAGATGATTTATTCATGAACAATGTTTACAATTTATTTGAATATTATAAGTAGGTCTCAAAAAATAATTAATTAAACGATTAAATCATTGATTTGATTATAAATAAAATTGAATACAAATGTTTCATAAAATCTAAGCAATACTATTAAAATTAGAGGTCGCTTACATAATTAAAATTTAAAATTTAAAGTCATTTAATGAGTACAAGCACTTTTCCAACAAAAGCTTTTTTAATTTGGTTTTAAAAATATTAGGACTATCAATGCTTTTTAAGTCAATAGCCAGGGAGTTAAATAAGTTAACAGCCTGGTACCTAGAGCCATGGTTCACGACATTTAACCTAGGCTGAAAACTAGATTTTTCCTTCTTGTACTTATCCGTATTCCCCTTTGTTTAATCGATTCATACTTATAAGGATGCCTGACAGCATCCATAAGAACTACTAATATATGGAGGCTCTCAATAGATCCATCGATGATGTTGTGAATAGCTGCGCACTATTTATTTATTGATAAATTTGTTAACACTATCGTCACATAAAAGTTGCATGAGACAGCTGTGGCAATTCTAAACGCCAATGGTTTCATAGGGTAGGGCTAACGCAAGCCCGAATGGCCGGTTGCCGCGCCGCTGTTGGCTCCGTGCTAATAGTGCTAACCACATGAAACTTGATTTATAGAATAGATAGTAATAGATACTTCGATGATGGCTACGCACTATTATTTATTGATAGATTTGTTAACACTAACGTCACATAAAAGTTGCATGAGACAGCTGTGGCAATTCTAAACGCCAATGGTTTCATAGGGTAGGGCTAACGCAAGCCCGTATGGCTGGCAGCCGCGCCGCTGTTGGCTCCGTGCTAATAGTGCTGGACGCGCACTGCGAGGGGGCGCGCGACTGGATGAGGCCTCTCCTCCACAGAATCAAGCACAAGCGGAATGCTGTGCTGACCCCAGTCATTGATGTTATAGATAAAAAATATTTCACATATGAAAGAAGTTCTTACGATATCAAGGTATTTTAGCCGGGCTTAGCTTTGACAAGTTTGGAGATTTTTACTTGTATTTTTGTTTATTTTGGCTTGTTTTACGCCCCGCAGATTTACAAATTAATCTAACAACATGTAAATCCGCGAAGCGTACTTGAGCCAAGTTTGTCGTGGCCCCATATTTCAAACGTTTTGGCGGTGACTTTTGGGTTCGTTTTTGGTGGCGGTAAGTAGAGCTACTTTGTGAATACGAGAGGTGTTACTTGAGGGTTTCAATGGAATAACCAAACACATGAGTCGTAATTATTAGCACTAACATCAAGAGCTTTCAGTGGGTCAGTAACAGTGAACGGTCAGTAAGAATCTTAACGAAATACCAACGTTTGTATCCCTATGCCAATTACAGACACTTAACAGAAGCCAAGTTGACGCCAAGTAACGTATATCTTACAGCCAGCGTCATGGGGACGCTTCCGACTTGTATTGAATGGATCAGTTGAGCTACTTCTAAGTAGATTGTTTGCAACAGTCTGCAGCTAGCCCATTTTGTTCTAATTTGTTTCTATTCTTTATTAGTAGTTTTCTTTCTTAATAGTAATCTATTTTACTTCATAAATTTTCTCCTTTTTCGTAAAGAGGATGGATATCTCTAAAAACTAGAGCGAACCACCTAATGAGGTTAGGTGGAACAAAATACTTTTGCCAGTAAGAGTACCTATTTCCTTCGTCATTGTTATTGCTTGCTCTGTAGCTTTCAAAGTTCAAAGTTCAAAGTTCAAAGTCATTTATTTGCGAACACGAGTCATAAAGATGTATAAATTAATATAAAAGCACAACATGTTCTACCTAAATCTAGGGCATGCAAATATTAGGTCAGTAGTTTTTTTAATATATAAATTTAAAATCAAATAATATAAATTTGTCAATCAAACATAAAACATTGAGTTAAATAAAATTATAAACTTGGTACGTACTTATAACTAATCAATCAATATTTATGTCCATGTCTAGTAGATAATCATTTATGTGATAATAACATTTTGATGTCAAAAATTTATTTAGTTTATTCTTAAACATTGTCAGCGGTAGCAATTTAACATTGTTCGGCAATTTATTAAAAATTTTTGGTGCCATTCCATAAAAACTTTTCTTAAGTAGAGCTGTTTTAGCGCCGGTGGAACACAGGCGTTGTTGGTCGCGTCTACTTCGTAAGTGGCTTGGTTTTTCAAATAAATTATTATTGTTTTTGACAAAAACAGCTGTCTCAAAAATGTAAAGTGATGGAACGGTAAGTACATTTAATGCTATAAAGTAAGGTTTACAACTGTCGGTTGTCTTCAGGCCATACATCGCTCTTATGCATCGTTTTTGTGATTTAAAGATCTTTTCTCTGTCTGTGCAGTTTCCCCAAAACATAATTCCGTACCGTAATTTAGAAGACACGTAGCTGTGATAAACGGTTTGAAGGGCATCCATACCTACGATTTTCCGCAGTTTGTAGAGCATATAAGCAAATTTGCTTAGTGCCTTACATACCTCTTCAGCTTGTATGTTCCAGCTTAATTGTCTGTCTAGTACCAGACCTAGAAACTTTGTACTAGTTGTGTTCTCCACTATTTGGTTTTTGTATAAAATTTTAATTTCAGGTATAGGCATACGTTGCGAAAAATGCATAATTTTTGTTTTATTAAGGTTTACACTTAAATTATTATAGTCCAGCCAGTCTATTATATTATGTAAAGTGTTATTGATGTCAGTTTCATAGGTATCAATGGATGCACATTTTACGATGGCAGTGCTGTCGTCAGCAAACAGGACCATAGGATGTTTGGTGACTAGGGGTAAATCGTTTATGTACAGTAAGAAAAGTAATGGCCCTAATACACTGCCCTGGGGGACACCATACTTAATCGTTCTTCCATTAGACAAATATTTAATCTCTTCCTTAGCCTTTGTACATATTCTTCTTATCTCAGTATGTTGCGTTCTATTTTCAAGGTATGATTTTAGAAGATCATATGCATTCCCCCTAATCCCATATCGAAAGAGTTTGTCTAGAAGTATTGCATGATCTACATAGTCAAACGCTTTAGTCATGTCCATATATATGGCACATATAGGCGTCCGTTCATCGACGCCTCTTAATATTTTAGATAAAAGGTCAAATATGGCTAAATTTATGGACTTTCCTTTTCTAAAACCGTTCTGTTCTTTTATTAGTATATCGTTTTTTTCCAAGAATGAATTTAGTGCATTGTAAATAATCTTTTCATATATTTTCGAAAAAGCGGATGTAAGTGCTATGGGGCGGTAGTTTATTACGTCATTTGTTTCTCCCTTCTTCTTATAAA
Organism: Eupithecia subfuscata; assembly: GCA_963564075.1. Classification (NCBI taxonomy): domain Eukaryota; kingdom Metazoa; phylum Arthropoda; class Insecta; order Lepidoptera; family Geometridae; genus Eupithecia; species Eupithecia subfuscata. The sequence goes on along the minus strand of OY751124.1, from coordinate 8,009,867 downwards.
TAGGCTTTATTACAACGGGTTTTAGGCGCTCTGGAAAAATGCCGTCAGCTATCCCAAGATTTATAATGTAGCTTAGGTGAGGAGATATAGAGTTGCTAACTAGTTTAATTACCTGAACGGAAATGTCATCGTAGCCAGTGCTTTTTTTATTTTTTAGCGATCTAATGATCTTGTCTACTTCAAGGGGGACAGTGGGGGATATATAAATAGAGTTGACCGATGAGTTTATCATTTTATTTTTAATCATAGAGTTCTTTTGACATGGATTTATTTGATCAATAAAATAATCGTTAAATGCAGTAGCTATGTCTAGTGGGTCTTTGTAATGTATATTATTAGATGTGATATTTGTAATATTTTCGTGAGGTGTGTTTATTTTTGTTCTATTAATTATTTGCCAGATTGTCTTAGATTTGTTATTAGATTTTTTTATATTGTGACTATTTTGCGATAATTGAGTTAGTTTAATAATTTTTTTAAGTCTCATAGAATAATTTTTTAAAGTTATTTTATTTGTCGTATTTGAGCGTCGTCGGTACGCCCAGAGGAGTTCTCTTTGTTTTTTACTGCAAAGTTTTATCCCTTTGGATATCCATTTAGGTCTTCTTTTAAATGATAATTTAATTTTTATCTTTGGAAAACATAGGTCGTAGAATAGACCAAATGTGTCCAAAAACGAATTATATGCATCGTTAGCATTCGCAGTTTGATAGAGTTCGGAGAAGGAAAGACTTTCCATGCATGTTTTAAATTTGGACAAGTTATCACAGCAAAAATCTCTTCTAGACACGTTCCAGCTGTTAATTTTGCAAACTCTGCAGACAGGATACGTTAGCAGTTGAGCTGTATGATCTGATAGTCCGATATCTAGTACCTGACTCTTACAATTTCTTTTAGAAACAATAGCAAAATTATCAATACAGCTTCTACTAGACAGGCGAGTTGGTTGTCTTATGACTAATTTAAGGTTATAGCAAAGTAATAAATTTTCAAACTCCAGTGAAATTCGATTATTTTTTAAGATGTCGATGTTAAAGTCACCACATAGAATAATATTATTTTTGGTGTTACAAATTTTACATAGTAGTTGTTCCAAAATGTCATAGAATAAATTAAGTCTTTTAGGGTTAGGTACCCTGTACAGACATACTAGAGTAATATCATATTGCTTAAGTTCGATGGCACAACACTCAAAAACACTTTCTACACATAATTTTGTTATATTAATTTCGTTATACGTTATACCATTTCGGACCAAAATACATGCTCCTCCCCGGTTTTTAGGTCTAGAATAGCATGCTGCAAGATTAAAGTTAGGAATGCTAAGTAGGTCTTCTTGACCTGCTGAAATGAAATGCTCTGTGATGCAGAGTACATCTATGTCAATACAGTGTTGTTCATTTATTTCGTCTACATATAGGGTCAATAGGTCAGATTTATTAAATAGCCCAGCAATATTTTGGTGCATTATGTGTATGTAATTATTCGAGAAAAAACTGCAACTCGTTATGTTCTTGTTTGTCTGAAGGTTCTTCATTCATGCTTGAAGTACAAGAAAGGTTCTGCTCAGCTATGCATTTAGTTAATTTTCCCAAGTCGTGAACAATTATTTGCAAGCCATGGATATTCACTTTTCCGTTCACTTTTGAGAACATCCTGTAGTCGTAAGTCAAGTTTAGATTTGAGTCGAGTAGATATGCATATTGCTTCGATTCATTGTCTATGTAGAGCAAGTTATTGAAGTTTTCGATTCGCCAATTGAACATCGTTGCATATTTGTGGCATTTAAATGTTGGTAAGCATATAATAATATTAGTGAATAGTACTTTCAGCAGCTTTTCTCTAATATACATAACTAACTCCAAATTGTTATTAGTACTCTGAAAATCCTCTTCTCCTAGAAATATTACACAGAAATCCTGCATCGTAAATTTTTTTAATTTCTCCTCAATTCCTTCCAATAAAGGCAGTATGCCACAGACTGGCTTCCTGTAGTGACAGACGTCATATCTGTTCATCTGCTTATTCTCGACGATTGTTTTGTGTTGCAGATTACATGTCTTTTGGCTGCTTAATAAACAAATCTTATTAAGTTTTTGGATAGTAACTGGAGGTGTTATTTTGACTCTGGTTTGAGTTTGGTTGTTTATCGCATCGAATGAAGTAGAGGGGTGCAGGTTCGAATCTTGATATTTTGACTGCGATATTTTTTCCATACTTGGTGTAACATTAGTTTGTGTTTCTTTTTCTTTTCTTGTGATAGTTTGATTAGCTAATTCTGTATTTGTTTGTGTTTCTTTATGTGACTTTTTGCTTGACATTACTCCGGTTTCTTTTTGTATTACACAGTCTGTTTGCGTTTCTTTGTGGACTTTCAGTTTTTGTTGTTGTTTGGCGTTATTACGAGGTGTTGACAAATTTGGAGATAGAAATTTAGCAGGACTATTGCCAATTTTTTTGTAGAGCACATTTTTTTTCGTCAATTCCATATTAGTTTTTGATAATTTTCTATTTTGTAGTGATAGTTGCTCTATTTCTTCGTGAGCGCTGTTGAGTTGTATCTGGAGCTGCTCTATTTTAAGTAATAAAGTTTGATGTTCGTCATCGATAGAGACGTCAGGAAGGCTGTTGGTGGTGACATCTAGCGCGTCGACACTCATGTTTGAATCGTTTCTGGTTATATTCAAGTGCGTACGGGCTCGTCTGATGGTGATATTTTCTTGCTGGTCCATTATTGGTGATAGAAATGCTTATATTGCTCGCTAGATGGTGTTAGCGAAGAAATTTACAAGCAAAAATAACACCTTTCTCAAGACTAGAACACGGTGCCGCTTGATCAGCAGTCGTTCAGTGAGACCGTTCGACCAGATTGATCATTACGTTGAGCGTTGAAATTATTGTTCGCTTCGTAAGTGATGTGAAAGTTCGTGGGCTGTTGTTAAAGTTCGTTACTGTAATGAGTCACACTTTTATCACAACACCCTCAAAACATTTTGGTGAACGAAATTGTTTTTTGATAACTTACTGTAATAAACTTCTCACAATAAGTAGTTGTTCAGTTGCTTGTTATCTTATCACTTGGTCTTGGGTTACTACTATGTAGTTGTGAGTGACTCTCATTGTAGATTTGACCCAATAATTTCAGGTTCAAAATTTTTATCACAGTTCGCACTTCAGATCGTATTTCATTGTAAATATTAGATTGTTTCTTTGGAAAACACTGTCACTTGTGATTTAAAACATTATTGTTCTAATGATAGTTAAATATTATTAAAACGTACACATTAACTATTTTTTTTTATATAAATTTATACGGAGCCGATGTTTATACTAGCAGCGCCATCTGCCGTCCTTTCGACTTCCGCAACTTGATACCGTAATAGAATTCAATAAATTATAAAAGGACAAACGTTGTCGAGGCAACTGCTATAATGTTAGTGGTTCCATAGGGTAGGGCTAACGCAAGCCCGTATGGCTGGCAGCCGCGCCGCTGTTGGCTCCGTGCTAATAGTGCTGGACGCGCACTGCGAGGGCGCGCGCGACTGGATGAGGCCTCTCCTTCACAGAATCAAGCACAAGCGGAATGCTGTGGTAATCCCCAACATCGATGGAATTACCACATCAGGTTTTAGTTATGAGCACGGACCCAATAATATTGATGTTCAGGTGATTTTCATTAATTGTTGTGGCGTTTTGTGTCGTTAACTTGTCGACTTATGAAAAATCTAAAATCAGAGAATTTAACGTTTGTCCCGTCTAATGTGTCTATGTCTAATTCTTTTTATTATGCATGAGTTTGCACGTAGATCGATAAAGTGATGTTTTTGTTTATTTTTAGAGGATTTATGGTGGTTTACACTTGTTTTACAAAGTACAACGCACATTTGATTCTTTATGGGAATAAATTACGTACCTTTGCTCACCTAGACAGTACTAGATTAATCCAAAATTATTCGTAAACGATAGACTCGTTGGAAAAATAGCGTACTTATTATTTTCTGTTTGATAAACATTTTCACAAATTATCTATCTTAATATTGATTCTAAAGTGATTAAAACATTTAAATGAGTATATATACGCCAAATCCCGCCACAAAACTTTCGGGACTAGAAACCGGCGTCTCCAATTTAGTGATCTCTACATGCTTTGGTTTGACATTGGAAGCGATATAATATGCCTTGCTACTTATAGAGTAGACAATCCTAAAGTTAGGGTTAAACATGTCGCTTATCTTTCCAACAAACGTAGGAACTTAAGGGTAACTAATACGCTGTTTGATGTTGACTATCCAAAACTAAGGATATTATCAAGTAATCTCGTCATTATCTATGTTTGTATACACCCAAAACCGTAAAAAAAGTATACGTTTGAAAAATACAAGCTACTAAACTTTCGTATTTCAACACTGATTTTAGCCCAACTTCAGACGGAAATAAATAACATACGCAGAAAGAAAACAATAAAATAAAGCTCGTACCGACATTTGGTTATTCAAGAGTTGAAATAAATTTATTCAATAGTTTTTCTATAATAATAACCCTTGGGCTAAAAGTCTGTTCCTGTCATTTTTTTTACTGGCTTTATTACGAATAAATCTATGTGCATTTCATACTAGCGTGCGGGTAAGTCTATTATATCAGAGATAGCATACATTTAGGCCGCCCACTGATGAGTTGTGCAACCTTAAGCGCGTATCCTCTACCTAACCTACCTAAGTACTATCGAGACTGGCATATTGTAACTACCTGGCTATAGAGCTAACTGATAAAAGATATAGTTTGCTATACCTACAGAGAGGCTTGCGCAATGCTCTGCAGGCCGCACATAGCGGCACTTCGTCACTGTGTTCATCACAGACAGTAAGATGACGACTACTATAGCTCATTCGTTCTTCCTTCAAGTGTAGACATGTTAGAGTGATTTATTTAAAATATCGCATCGGTCAAAAAACTTCAGTTTAAGGCTCTACCCCCCCGAACACTAGCGCCGCCACATATTTTATCTTATTATTACGTCGAAGAAAGGAAATTCCAAAAATTACGTTGGGCAATTTGTGATACCTATCATAAGCATTTTTTTAATGCCTCTATAATTTTTTTAGTTTGTATAGTGTAGGCAGAGATGCGAAGTTGCTCTTTTTTGCCACCATGGTGGCCAAAAACAGCAACTTCGCAACTCAGCTTAAAGTATACAAAATAAAAAATTACAGATGCATTAAATAAAAGCTTATTATAGGTATCACAAATTGCCCAACGTAATTTTTGGAATTTCCTTTCTTCGACGTAATAATAAGATAAAATATGTGGCGGCGCTAGTGTTCGGGGAGGAGGAGCCTTAACGCCGTCACTGTCCAACCGCGACGCGCCCTAGCGGGTCGCAACACCCAATACAAAACAGCTTTTGTGTCGAAGAGAGCATGCGACGCACATACAGTTGTTGGTTAGCTTGTGAAGCAGTAAAATTACTTCCGGTCGTGGGTGATGTGGACGTTAATTCCTCTATGTACCTATCGGCTAGACTCTTCTGTAGCTATTAAGAGAGAGTTGCCCCGCAGTGAGACAAACTTAGCGACAGTCAATCCCAATTGGTTATAGCGTGGGGCTGACGCGTGCGCGGGTGTCGGGCGCGCGCTATGCCACCGGCTCCGCGCTCGTGTTCCTGGACGCGCACTGCGAGGGCCAGCGCGACTGGCTGCGGCCGCTGCTGCAGGCCATTCGCACGGAGCCGCACGCCGTCACTGTGCCCATCATTGACAGTATAGACGACGACTCCTTCTACTATAGCGTTCAGGACGGGAGCGATTTTCAGGTTCCTAAAATGATTAGTCTGTGATGAGTTCTATGATTTTTCGTGCACTTGTTTTTTTAATGTCACGTTTCTTTTGGTTTACTTTTTGGCGCACTGGTTTATATTGAAAATGTCACTGTATTTCTGTTGCGCATCGGTTTTCTTTAGAAATTGATACGTCTATCTTCATTGAATGTTCGTTCATCAGTTTCTTTTAAATGTCAGCTTACTCTGTAACGCACTGGATTTTTGAGTAAATCACTCTTTCCTTTACGCACCGGTTTTCTTTAAAATGGAACGATATTTCTATGTTATTTACGCACGTGTTTGGTTTTGAAAATTTCACACTAATTAAGACTCGCACCTTTATTGTTTTGAAAAAGTCACCGTTCTACTTGTAAAAATTACCATCGGACATAAATGTTGTTTCTTGACAGCTATTATACGCTATTTGAAGTAGTGTAACTATCATAAAATGATTTGTGTGTGTCCAAAAATTATGTACCTACCTATATGTAACAAAGATCATTGTATTATGGCCAGATGATGCTGCGTGAATTGTCCAGCATTATTTATTATTATTATGTGTTTCTCATTTCCATGAAGTTGGGCCATATAGTGGCCCGGTCCTTTGCGAGGGGCCGAAGCCAACAGCACAAATTCAAATCAAAAACTCTTTATTTCCATAAATACAATAAATGTACACTGAGAAAAGGTCAAAATATAAAACTAAACACTGACACGGAAATAAAGTGATATTTTTTTATTTCTGTCGCTTCGGTATGTAGACTAAAGTAAAGAAGCGACGAAGAAACCTTTAGCCTTTTAGTTGTTATTTTTCGAGTTGGAGCAAAACCCGTCCCAAGCTTTTTTATCCTCTAGATAATCTGATACTATAAAGTACTTAAGCCTTTTTGCACAGAAAGGTTTTGACAATTTGTTTGAATTTATTTACTGATAATTTTTGCAACTCACTAGGAGTTTTGTTTTGTTTCACAGAGGCCCTTGATGAGAGTTATTCTAAAGGCGAGGGATTAATATTATTATTTATATGGTTAAGATGATGTTTTCTTCATGTATTTACAGGTAGTGAATGATTTTTAACTAAATTTACCGATTATGGGTTTGGCCTAGCCCAAAAACTACGGTTTTTGGTATGCGTAAGCCCTCGCACTCGGGGTAATTTCTAAGAAATGAAATAATAACCCAAAAGAAATTCGACTTTGACGGGACTTGAAGCCTCAACCTAAACACTTTGGGACTTCGGACTCTACCAAAGTTTTTCGACTCCTACGTCACTTGACGTCTTCGCGCAATTTTTATTCCATCCATTTTTAAATTTACGTTGCCATTTAATTTAATTCTTTTTATCATGTTATGTATACTTTTAAGTTTTTGTATAATAATGTTGTGTGGATTTTTATAATCTGAAATAAATGAATAATAATAATTGGCTAGCGCATTACCGTACTGAGGGGAAGTTGACCGGTTCAAGTTAGTCGAAAATTTTTTGCGATATTATTTAATTTCTTAGCCCACTAACCGAAATTTATGAAAGGGGAAAAATAGACCTTCGCCCCACGGCGGGCAGACTAGGTTTTATTATATTTTTAAGGACAGATTATTCATAGTGATTTAGAATTTGGGCTTGTTTTAGTGATTTTGTAGAACTGGTATCTTTTTCTTTTAACAAATGCGTATTGTAGTTACTTTTTTGCGTATATTTGGTTGCATTGTTTGGAGACTTTATTTTTGCGATGCTTAAAACATTTGTGGTAAGAAACGCTTGCTGACTAATGTGGAAGACACACGGTGTGTTTTGAAACATTGGCGGCCTATTTTAAAACTAATGTTAAGTAAATATTATGGTTTAAAAGTAGATTGTCTTATTGATAAAAAAGATTTCCAAATTTTTCTTCTTTACATAGTTTTCCAACACTTCTTAGAGCTATCTATGTAAATAGTGATAGCCCTTTTCTACCTGCAAAATATTAGGGTCATCATCATCATTATCATCAGCTTATATTAGTCCACTGCTGGACATAGGCCTCGCCTAATGAGCGCCATAGCGCCCTGTCTTAAATATTAGGGTACCTTACTACAATCAGGAAATAGTGAATTAAATTAGATAATAAGGACACACCACAGAATTATTAACGGCAATGTCAACCAGGAAATATACCTCTATTTAGTTTCAACCTAATGTTATGATATGATAAACAATAGTGGTTTTACGCGTTTAGCGTGTTGGTGCACCAACTGGGTCTAAAGTCTAGCTCAGTTTGCATAGTGTAGCAAAAGATGCACTCTATTTCGACACAGAAACACAGCTGTTAGCCCGTTGACGGAAAGGTGAAATTAACTTTTTTTCGTTGAAGCTTGCATCTAAAAATGTATTTTTTCCAAGCCCAGAAAGATGGACCAGTAGGCCTAGCACGGGGATAGTTGTCTAGGGTAGAATAGATAAGAATGACATTGCATTGTCATACATTGCGTAAATTGTTAAAGTTGAAGGAATGAGTTTCAAAAATATTACGCATTCGATGACGATGTGACGTTATTTTTCTCTATTCTACCCTAGACAATAATTTCCGTGCTAGGCCTGCTGAAAGACTAACCTCAACAGGCCATAAATGCTATAAATATAAATAAATGATACCTTTCCCTCTAAGGCTCTGATACAATCATAAATCAAATCAATCGTTTATTTGCATGAACTCAATATTATTATACAATATGTCAGATCTTATTACTATTTGAGTAATTATATTCAGCCTGCACGCTGGCGTACAAATATTATGGGAGTCATATTCCTCAACATCCTCAACAGCCTATATTGGTCCACTGCTGGACGCAGGTCTCTCCCTGATAGGCGTCTTATTGGCTTTTATCTCATGGGGGTATCGCCCATAAGGCCCACGCTGGGTATGCGTGTTGAGGATCGCAGTTAAGTGGTAGAATAGTTCTGCAGGGTGCGCTGCTGCCCGCCTCCGGTGGATATCCCTTAGTCGCCTCTTACGACACCCGTGAGCAGAGTTGGGGTAGTGCAAATTCTAAGCCGCACCTCACAGCTATGCGATAATTTCTTTCAAATACATTGTAGTGTTTGTGAAGCATTGCATGTTTAGTTTCTCAAATTTTACGATTTCCTCTTGTCGCCGATGTTTTGTAAATTTGATTCGTTTGTTTGCAATATCGGTTTTGGTAGGTACCTACTTAACTGTGTGGTTGAGCACGTGATTTAAGAGCTATCAAAGATTTTATTGCCGTTCAAACGTGACTAGTGACTAGAGTGTGTCAGCTGCTGCCGCTGCGCCCTCTAGGTGTCGCATAAAACCAGCGCACAGTAGCGCCATCGTTACTGTGCATCATACTGAGCGATGACCTTTTTTGATGTCACTGTTGTAACTTTTACTTGTTTGACGACCTCGGTGGCGCGGTGGGCGAAGGTCCGCCTGCGACGCAGGAGGTTGCGGGTTCGATTCCCGCCTCGGGACAAATGTTTGTACGATCTGCAGATATTTGTTCAGCGTTCTGGATGTTTTCTATGTATAATAAAAAATATCTATCTATGTATTGTATTGTATTATGTCTATCAGTTATCTAGTACCTACCCATAACACAAGCTCTGCTTAGCTTGGGGCTAGATAATGCTATGTGAATTGTCCAGCATTATTTATTTATTATTTGTATCAACTTTACATGTAATTTTTGTGACACAGAATAAATACTTTACTTACTTCACTTTACTTACTATTTCCTAGGCATCAAACTGCTTCATATTATCGTTAGGTCTCGTGAAGTTTTTGTACCTATAACACAAGCTCTGATCAGCTTGGGGCTAGATGATGCAGTGTGAATTGTCCACCATTATTTATTAATTATTTATTTTGCAAAGTTCAAAATCGGTTATTCGGTTTGCAACAAATTAGTCTTGTTTACTAAAACAATGCGACGTTGCAAGTCATAGGCTGAAGATCGCGCGTATCCAAGACGTCTTCACATTAAACATTTGTCAACAATCGCAAACTAACCCCGAACCCCTCAATAATAAGGTCGATTATAGTCAAGGGCTGATGCGACCCGTATCCCTAACTTCCTATAGAAGGATTGTCTACAATACTGGAAATAAGTCTATATCTATCTACTAGACATAGACATTTTATTGGTAAAAGTACAGAATTTACACGACACACAATCAAAAAGTAAAATTAAATTAAATTAATAATATACTTATACTTATTAATAGTTGTCACACAAAATACATACGTAATGTAAAGAATTAATTAATAATAATAATTTAATTTAATGTAATTAAATTAATAACACAATAGTACCCATAACACAAGCTCTGCTTAGCTTGTATATTGTCCTGCAATTTTTAAAAATAATTTTATGTTATTGAAAACTAGACCCTAACATCTCAAAAACAAGGTCGGTTTCAGTCAAGGGCTCATGAAAGCGCGAATTCGCGGCGCTCGCTCCGCTCGCGGCGACGTACTCATATTCCTGGACGCGCATTGCGAAGCGGAAAGAGACTGGATGCGGCCACTTCTTCAGAGAGTGAGGGAGAAGAGAGATTCGGTGCTGACTCCGGTTATAGACGTGATAGACCAGACGACATTCAGTGTAGAGGTTGCTGACGTTTTCCAGGTTACAATGAAAAGTTTAAGAAACGCTTTTGCATGAGGCCGGATTGCGGAGTTAATGTTGTTTTTTTATTTACTTTATATATTTTAGAAAATGATATAAGTGATGTTTTAAGTAATGTTATGTTATATCGTTGATATTATTTACTTAAATTGACATGTATTTTATTTACTAACCTAGCTCTGAATAAAATTTTAATCAATTAATATATGATTTAATTAATTTATATAAATACGCATGGAGACAGTGCGGGCTAAAAATAATATTTCAAACTAACAAAATATAAAATTAAATCAAATTATGTTGGTTGTGGTTTGCTAAATAACAAAAGTTCCAACCTTTCATAACTTGATCGCACAAACGCTTAATATTTAACTTAACTTTGTTTTCGAATTTAACATCTAAGATACAATTAAACGATTGAGTAAATAACTCCAAAGGTGATGGTGTCGTCATTATAACTGGATATAAGGTCATTCGTAAACAATAAGAAATACTACTGTTATTGTAAATTAAAGAGCCTAGCTCTTGTCGCTGTAAGATGCAATTTCCTCTACTTTTCTCTCCAATGCAATGTCTTTTACTTCTATAAACAACATGACAGCGACTTTCTGCTTGATCTTGGTATTTTGATTCGTCGGAAAGGCCGTCGAATTCGATATCGAAAGCTTTTTACGAAGAAAAACGTTTCCGATATCGAAAGCGACGGCCTTTCCGACGAATTAAAATATCCCTGCTTTCTCATATAGCTAATTCTAGGTCTTTCCCTTCCTCGACTTCCTTTTATACACCTGCTGACTCATATAGCTAATTCTAGGTCTTTCCCTTCCTCGACTTCCTTTTATACCCCTGCTGACTCATATAGCTAATTCTAGGTCTTTCCCTTCCTCGACTTCCTTTTATACCCCTGCTGACTCATATAGCTAATTCTAGGTCTTTCTCTTCTTCGACTTCCTTTTATGATTTTACTTATAAAGCTGTCATGTCATGATGTGCCAATCAATCTCCCTCTTCTGTTTTGAATGGTGCTCATCAAAAACCTTTCCTCCTCAACTAATTTCAACACCATTAGTAACCTTCTGCGTCCAGCTAATCCTTTCCATCCTCCTATGCTGCAAAGCAAATGTGTGTTAATAATTAATTTTATAAATTATGCAATTAATAGCTAAGCGACGCATTGACTTTGTCTGTGTTTGATCAGCTTTTTTACTTGAATTATTCTGCAAGGGTGACTATGACCCCGTTGATTTACATTTGTTATAAGTTCAGTGTATCTAATAGAACCCTGTAGGTCATCCGATACTACAACATGTCAATGATATAGTCACTTACCTTGTAACATAGACTATGTCTAGAGAGTCTAAGATAGAATAGAAAATGACGTCGAATCGTCATCCAATGCGTAAATTATTAAGAATCGTTCCGTGAACTTAAATAATTTACGCTTTGTATGACATTTTCTCTATCCTATTTAATTCCTAAGTATTCAGAATTACGCGGGTTTCGCTACCTAGAGCGGTAGCGGTAAGTTTCGCTGGGATTTCGCGCTCGGTTTCGCGCGGCCGCGGTATTCCGTCAGGTATTATAGTGACAGCGACTCCATAACCACTCGGATTTCGCTACCGCTCTGGGCAGTGAATAGTCTTTAGCCTAGAATAGAAGAATAGAAGATAATTTATTGCCTAAAGTCAGAAAATACACAACATAAAACTATACTTATACTACTTAATTAAAACAAAATAGGCTAAGACAAAAGGAGTAAATTCAGCATTTTGCTGTAATGCATTAATATGCAAGCAGCGCTATTTTCCAATTTACTCCTCTCGGATGCTGGTCACCGAGAGGTTAAAGTGATAGCGGGATTATAACGATACATAAAAAATACATCAATCTAGAGTAGGTACCTGACAGTGAGTAAATATTTGTTCTTGGGTACAATTAAATTAAATGCACGGCGTTATTACAATCATAATACACATTTTACTAAGACTTGATATTGTTAGGTACATATTTGGGAATGTTCATGGGTGTGCCTGGAAAGGCATAATATAATAATATCTACTAAATAGTATTAAGCAGAAAACAAGTTTACTCATTTATTTATTTATTTTATATGATACCTAATGTTTACTATTTCATTTACCTACTAAGTATAAGATGATTGTCAAAAATCTTTAAGATTTTATAGTTGGCTTACAAATCCAAACTTTATTCATAGAGCGTTATTATTACTTAGTACCTAGTACCTACTTATCTTGCTGTGCCCTAGCCGGGTCCATATTTGAGACTGATTAATTTTAACAACTTTTGTACAATATGGTCGCAATAAAAAATTTGAATTTAAATTTGAAGGTCTTGTCTGGGCTGTCCATTCAGAGATTATGGTCAAAAGGTCTATATCTAAAAAAACTGTTTCAAAGAACATCTTTGGACTCAGGTTGAGGGCGTTTATTGTATTGTAACCTATATTATTGTAAATTGACACAAGTGTGCCTACTGCCTTGTGCTTCTACGGGGAATAAATGACTATGGTTTTAGTAGAAGTGTTATGGTCCCATGAGTAAGACTAAACGTCTTATAACTCTGGTTAGGGTATCGTAAAGCGATTTTCCTAAGCGATAAAAAAAAAATTCGAGATTATTAAATTAGTTGGGTTAAATGAGGTTAAAAGTTAAGGTAATAACTAGATATAGTGACTCGCACTAGACGTAGTTTCTTAAAGTAGTAGGTTTTCTCTTAGTGATCTTTTGGGTATTTAAGTACTGTTGGTTTTGGTATTAATATTTTGTGACACTTTGTATTTTGATTTGGTAGTTTAACAGTCTTTTAGATTTAAGTTTTGGTTATCTAAGTTATAATTTTAGTAAGGCCTTTGCCCTGCCGTGAGACATTTATTTATTTACCTCAGTAGAGTACGCGCAAAACTTTATGAGCTCTGTGAAGTTAGCTTCAACGGCTGCGCGCCGAACCGTAATTAAGGCGTTCAGGGGAAAGAACGTGGTAAGAGGGGATCTGTCTGTCAAACCAGGGTTGCCAGCAAGATTTTTGGCGTATTTTTATTTTGTCTAGCACATTTTGTTCTGCATTAATTCATTTTTCAATTCAATATTTTATAGAATATATAAAACATCTTGTACTCAATGACGGATTACTTATAACCTCATATGAAAGAATAAATTAAACTGTTTATCTAACGCAATTAACCCAAGTTTGAAAATAAAATAATTACAATGTAGCAAATTCATATAAAATCTGGTTGCAATACTGTCGAATGAATTCTTTTGAGTAAAATGACGCAGCAGTCTTCGACGGTTTTTTGGTGTTCGTTTCGTTGATTTGATAGTTAGTTCTTGCGATTTTGTGGAGTATTCCCTGATATTAGCCGTTTCACGTTAAATATGCCACAAAAACTTTATTATACACACACTTTTTATTATAATTTGCTTTTTTATGACCTCAAAAATGGATCTTGATAGATAGATAGATAGATAGATAGAAAACACTTTATTATACCACACAAATACAGGAAACAATACAGAGAAAAGCTTAGAAAAAAAGTATTGTATCTGCAATAAAGAATTACTTATTATTATTTTTATTAAAAACGTTAAGTATTTAGTTTGTACTCATGTAATCTGAGTGAAAACAAAGCAACGTTTTTAGTTTATAAAAACTAAAATATTCTTCAATAAATTAAGTATTTCTCATTCTCATAGTAACTATGCATTACTCAAAACTACAAGACCACAGACTTAACGTTGTGTGACGTCACCACTTTCTTGGTCTATCTTTCGCATAGGCGCGAAGCCGGGGTGGGTCGCTAGTTGGTAAATATCACTTTTCTGTTTGATTGCACTTGCGCAGCTTTGCTTCCGCGCCTAAGTTCACAGAGCTCATTAAGTTTTGCGATCACTCTACCTATCTCGCTACCTACAAAGGAGAGGCTTAGCTGATTTCCAAATTCCCAAAATATTGTATAAATTTTTGGGATTCCTTTCTGCAACCCACTTTTACAAAGCTTCGTTACCAAACTCTGGTGTTCACCAAGATATAATCATACTAGACTACACACAACACGTGATCGACATCAGCCAGACATATCAGCGTCCTCTGTTAATTTTGACGTAACAAGTATAAAAAATTCTAAATTAAACTCCGATTAAAATATAATATTCCGATTATATTTTTGAAGAACGCATGCCTCAGTATCACCTTATTTATTTATTTAAAACTTTATTGCACTAAGTTACAAAAAGTTAACGCAGAGGGAATTTTCTCCCTAACAACAAAATCACATGCTTTTATCTTTCTTATTTTTCAAATTCCCTTCATCACTGTACACTTTTAACAATATTCCAATGACTTCAGGTGGGTGGTTTCACGTTTACGGGTCATTTCACATGGATAGATGTACCGGAACGAGAGAAGAAACGACGGGGCTCGGATATATCTCCCACTTGGTAAGTTTACGACAACCCATCTAAAAGGACGAGTGTTTGAAGATTGATAACTTCAAAAAATTAAGGTTAACGTTCCCTGAGAACCTATCAGATTTAACCCTACGTTCCCCATGCTGGCACTAACTACCGTCAAAAATCCTTCTTGTAGCGAGCAAGTAATAATTTTAACGACTTCAGTAAGCAATTTGACCTAGATTTATTTATTTATTTTAGGGAAACCATCAGCACACTATACATAAATAGGTGATAGAAAAGAAATTGATGGGCTATTGACAGGAATCCACTGATAGATACATAATGTTACTTTAAGGTACCTAAGTATCTACTTAATGTAACTAGTTTTCGCTAATACACACAATACAACACAACAAGAGCTTTTAAAGCTTTTTAAGCAATTTATTCTGCACAAGTGTCAGCTCGGCCAGGCGGCGTCTCAGCGGAGTTTTTTGGTGCCAATGATGATGATAAATAAACATTAAGTTTAAATTTTTTGTAATGTAGATCCTAATCTAACTATGTTTTATAGATGACTAGTTTATGCCCGCGGCTTTGCACGCGTTGTTTCTGTAAACGTTTAAAGGTGATTTCTATCCCATGGGAACTGATTTATGGGATAAAAAGTATCCTATGTTTGAATCCAGGATTAGAATTACCTGTATGCAAAATTTCAGCCCGATGTAGTTTTGGCGTGAAGAAGTAACAAACATCCATCCATCCATCCATCCATCTATCCATCTATCCATCTATCCATCTATCCATCTATCCATCTATCCATCCATCTATCCATCCATCTATCCATCCATCTGTCCATCCATCTATCCATCCATCCATCTATCCATCCATCTAAACTTTCTCAATTATAATATTAGTGTGATGTGATGCATGTAGACTAGTCACATCATGTTCATAGTCTTTTTCATTATACTATTCCACCACCTATCCGTAAAAACCCTTACTAAGTTTTTCGGTATTTTTTAATTTTTAATTCTGTTAATTTTAAGACTTTAGTTTTCCCCTAAATAAATATAAAAATATAACTATCAGGGCCTAATTCTGCTAAACAATCGTTTAATTATGACAGTGGTAACGTCGCAGAATCGTCACGTAGAAACTTCAGATAGTGCGTGCCGTGCTATTTCCACGAAGAGATTAATAGAATGGTCTCAAACTTGACACTGTTGTCGCGCCCCATCTGTAGTTTCTTTCATCTAAGGTAGAATGCGAAAATGTGTTATTCTATGACGATACCATTGTATCAGTGAAGTGTTTAATTTAGCAGAATATAACCCCGGTTTGTACATCTGTGGCATCGTAGCGCCAAACCAAACGGATGAAGAACCGTTTTTTATTTAAGTAATTATTTTTTTGAATAGGCGACTTCATAGAAGCCGTCCAAATTATTATGATGATTCAAATCAAAGTAGTTTCGTGAAATTAGGTTGATTTTATGTTATTACTAGTCTATGACCGCGGCTTCGCACGCGTTGTTTCTATGGAAACGTTTAAAGGTGATTTCTATCCCATGGGAACTGATTTATGGGATAAATGTCGTATGTTTGTTTCCAGGATTAGAATTACCTGTATGCAAAATTTCAGCCCGATCCGTTCAGTAGTTTTGGCGTGAAGAGGTAACAAACATCCATCTATCTATCCATCCAAACTTTTATTATATTATATTTATTATATTAGTGTGATTTAATTCTACAGGTCACCAACAATGGCCGGCGGCTTATTTGCAATAGATCGCGCGTACTACTGGGAGCTAGGCGCTTACGATGAACAAATGGCGGGCTGGGGCGGAGAGAACCTGGAGATGTCCTTCCGGATATGGCAATGTGAGTCCTATCGTACCGTACCACAGTTCATATTACAATAACGCGTAGTACTATGAGCTAGGCGCTTACGATGAACAAATGGCGGGCTGGGGCGGAGAGAACCTGGAGATGTCCTTCCGGATATGGCAATGTGAGTCCTATCGTACCGTACTACAGTTCATATTACAATAACGCGTATTACTATGAGCTAGGCGCTTACGATGAACAAATGGCGGGCTGGGGCGGAGAGAACCTGGAGATGTCCTACCGGATATGGCAATGTGAGTCCTATCGTACCGTACCACAGTTCATATTACAATAACGCGTATTACTATGAGCTAGGCGCTTACGATGAACAAATGGCGGGCTGGGGCGGAGAGAACCTGGAGATGTCCTTCCGGATATGGCAATGTGAGTCCTATCGTACCGTACTACAGTTCATATTACAATAACGCGTATTACTATGAGCTAGGCGCTTACGATGAACAAATGGCGGGCTGGGGCGGAGAGAACCTGGAGATGTCCTACCGGATATGGCAATGTGAGTCCTATCGTACCGTACTACAGTTCATATTACAATAACGCGTATTACTATGAGCTAGGCGCTTACGATGAACAAATGGCGGGCTGGGGCGGAGAGAACCTGGAGATGTCCTACCGGATATGGCAATGTGAGTCCTATCGTACCGTACCACAGTTCATATTACAATAACGCGTATTACTATGAGCTAGGCGCTTACGATGAACAAATGGCGGGCTGGGGCGGAGAGAACCTGGAGATGTCCTACCGGATATGGCAATGTGAGTCCTATCGTACCGTACCACAGTTCATATTACAATAACGCGTATTACTATGAGCTAGGCGCTTACGATGAACAAATGGCGGGCTGGGGCGGAGAGAACCTGGAGATGTCCTTCCGGATATGGCAATGTGAGTCTTATTCGTTACCGGTTAGAGTTTAGAGCTTTGGCCTCGCGAGACCTTAATAATAATAAAAAAAAAATATATATATTTGTACTTAGAATGCTATTCACGAAAGTCCCGCGGCATTTACTGGAACTAAATTTTTTTCACGCGAAATTCACTAAATTAATTCATTTGCACTAGGTACTTACCTACAACGCTGCGTATAGTAGACTTCTCTTATGAAAAGCATTATAGCTGGAGTCTTAGACAATGGCTTTTTTTCTGCTTGCACGGTACCGGCAAAAATGCCTACATTTTTGCTTCCCTGCGTGTGCCGTGCCGGCCAATGGAGAAACGCTCAATACGAGTACATGCCTGTTAGGTATACGTCAAAATATAGAGAATTTCAACCTCCCTTTCTTTCACGAATAAAATCTTTGGAATGGTTAATAAAGCGCTAAACACTATAATACGCCAAAAAGACCTACTTACACATTACATATTATAAATATCTACCTACGACATACTTACACATTACATATTATAAATATCTACCTAAAAACAGGAACAATTATGTGTGACGTCATATCACACATAATTGTTCTTGTTGACTGACAACTGATACAAACTGATTACTTGCTCAGCTTGTAATATCTCCCGGAAGTCTATGGAAATTTGATGTTGTTATGTATTGTATTTTGTATTTATTTATTCCATCGTAGGTACACTTGATGTTACACTTGATGTCGTTACATTCTATGTTTATGTACTATTTTAACAGTCAGGTATTTCGTTAGGGAAACACCATTAGGTACAAAGGTAAAAAAACAGACAGACACGACTGAAAAGTAAATAAATAAAATAAATAAATAAATAATGCTGGACAATCCACACAGCATCATCTAGCCCCAAGCTAAGCAGAGCTTGTGTTATGGATACTAGATGACTGATATACATAATATAATACATTACATAGATAGATATTTTTTATTATACATAAAAGCGACCAGAACACCCGGAACAAATATTTGCAGATCGTACCAACATTTGTCCCAAGGCGGGAATCGAACCCGCAACCTCCTGCGCCGCAGGCGGACATTCGCCCGTCGCGCCACATCGGTCGTCCAACAAAAATAAAAGTTAAATGAGAATTAAATGAAATAAATAATAAATAAATTAATTAAGGGTTTGTCAAAGTATGCTGCTGTGTAAGGGCATTTGTCAAACTAAACAAAAATAATGTACATTAAAATCATATTAAGTTAGAGCAGTTTGCTCACAGTAAGCTGCGTACGTTGCTGTTTGCTAGAGGTAGCTATGAGCTGAGTAGAAGTTAAGGGTTGCTCCCCCTAACTTCGAGCTGATGGGTGGTTGATCTCCGGAGAGAATAATACAACCAAGCTAGTTGACTTCTTGTAAGAAAGTGTTTTAATCGTTGCTAGGCTGAAGCTAATTAAAAGACATGATCACGTAGAATACGTGTTACTAATTTATACAGCATTCTTTGTAGCTAGCTAAGTCTGTACGGCTCGTACACACAATAAATGATGTTTTGTTTCAGGTGGTGGTACACTAGAGACTGTCCCATGTTCCCGTGTGGGGCACGTCTTCAGAAGTTTCCATCCGTACAGTTTGCCAGCCAACTCGGACACACACGGTATACTTATTGATGGGTTATTATTACTATTTATGAACGAAATCAAAGAGTTTACTTGATGAGATCGGATAAAGTTTATTGTTGAGATAGAGATAGAGAAACATTTATTGACAAACACAATTATGATACAGCACAGAACAGAAATAGTAGGTACCTACATAACTTACAATACAAACCATAAATGAAACCTGCAATACAGTACCTACTTATTACATAAATGAAATTGAATTGTAATAGGTAGGTTGCACACGGAATGGCCATTACAGAGCTAGTGAGAGAGAGCCTATCTAGAGCGAGACAAAAATAGATTAGGCTAATGTCACTGACATGTGACAGTTCTCAAACTGACTTTGACATTGACTTAAGGTTGATGTTTACCATTCCAACAGTTATATTAGGGAAATCTTATTATTAAGTCTACGCTGACGGTCTGTCGATGCATCGTCCGCCAGAGGAGGCCTAAGAAACACGAATTATGAAGTTGACGGGTACGGGTGACGGATCGCACGAAACGAACAACCTTAGCTTCAAGTTCCGTCGCACGTGTCACTGACATATTCCTTTCGTTCCGGATCTCTAAGAAATAAATGTTAGAATCATTTTTATATTATAAATCAAGAAAGTTACAATAAAATAAACAAATTAGAACAAGTATTTACAATTGAAATAATTGAGCCAACTGCAGACTGTTGCAAAACAAATTCGCTTAAAGTCCATGTCCAATTTTTTTTGTTCTTTTCTGCTTCCGCGATCAGCGCGGAAGAAGAAAAGACAAAATATCTAGCGAACTTCAGTGGCGTTCATGTGTCAAAAAGAAAATAAAAGCGTGGATGGTACCGATAAAGCCTGTACGAATAGTTTATTTTTTCCAGGTATAAACACAGCTAGAATGGCTGAAGTATGGATGGATGAATATGCTGAGCTGTATTACCTACATCGACCGGATCTAAGGGTAAGTTGATATTAAATGAAAACTAGCTTCTGCCCGCGGCTCTGCATGCATATTTCTGCCTACCTTTCCACGACTCAAGGGAACAGATTTTAACAAAATATGCCATTTACCTACCTGTGAAATTTTCCAGTAGCTTTTCATTTTGCGCTTTTCAAGTAGCCTATGTCCGGGCTACTTGAAAAGCGCGTGCTAAACCGCGGGCAGCAGCTTCTACAAAAAAAATAATTGCAAAGGCATTATGAATGTAAGCGGGTTAACTACGAACCTAGTTTGTGTTGGAAGAACACCAACGTTTTATCCCTTAGAGAGAGACTTCATCAGGGATATTAACATCCATTTTTGAAAAGTGTCCTAATTATATTATAACTAGCTGCGCCCCGCGGCTACGCCCGCGTGGAAATTTAAAATTATCGCTTAGGGGTATGAAAAATAGATGTTGGCCGATTCTCAGACCTACTCAATATGCTCACAAAATTTCATGTGCACAACTGTGACACGAGAATTTTATATATAAGATTAAAATTATCGCTTAGGGGTATGAAAAATAGATGTTGGCCGATTCTCAGACCTACTCAATATGCTCACAAAATTTCATGTGCACAACTGTGACACGAGAATTTTATATATTAGATTAAAATTATCGCTTAGGGGTATGAAAAATAGATGTTGGCCGATTCTCAGACCTACTCAATATGCTCACAAAATTTCATGTGCACAACTGTGACACGAGAATTTTATATATTAGATTAAAATTATCGCTTAGGGGTATGAAAAATAGATGTTGGCCGATTCTCAGACCTACTCAATATGCTCACAAAATTTCATGAGAATCGGTCAAGCCGTTTCGGAGGAGTATTTCAACGAAAACTGTGACACGAGAATTTTATATATTAGATTATAGTGCTAAAGAACCACTAAAAATTCACAAAATAATTATTTAATCGCTAAGTCCCATGCACTTAAATTTTACACTTTCAAATTTCGTGCGTAATTTGACGAAAACGCTGGACGCAATATTGCTCTGTGGTCATGACGTCAGTTGGCTGTGTAAACAAATGCAGTGACATTTTGTATGTTAAAGATTAAAGGTACGCTGATAGTTGACAGTTCTGAGTTTACATAGCCGTATGACGTAATAACATAGCGACTACTATTTAATGGTGTTATGATGCCGATTAAAAAAGTTGAAACCTTAAAAATGAATTTTAAAATTTAGTTTTCTATTATATGAACTAAAACTAACGCTGGATTTGTAAGGGTTTAGTGAAATTGACCATACGCGAGAAGGCTGCAACTAAGTCGCAAATCACGTGCTCGCATGGTCAATTTCACTAAACCCCTACAGCTTTACTACAAAAAAATTAGACATCTGTTGAGCGCGTGTTTAACAAAAACGTTACCACAAAACTGCGTTTTACGACGGTTTAAAGTTAGACACGGCTTAGACATAGTTAAACGAGAGTTAGACTGTTGTTAAACAAAAACGTTACAACAAAACTGCGTTTTACGACGGTTTAAAGTTAGACACGGCTTAGACATAGTTAAACGAGAGTTAGACTGTTGTTAAACAAAAACGTTACAACAAAACTGCGTTTTACGACGGTTTAAAGTTAGACACGGCTTAGACATAGTTAAACGAGAGTTAGACTGTTGTTAAACAAAAACGTTACAACAAAACTGCGTTTTACGACGGTTTAAAGTTAGACACGGCTTAGACATAGTTAAACGAGAGTTAGACTGTTGTTAAACAAAAACGTTACAACAAAACTGCGTTTTACGACGGTTTAAAGTTAGACACGGCTTAGACATAGTTAAACGAGAGTTAGACTGTTGTTAAACAAAAACGTTACAACAAAACTGCGTTTTACGACGGTTTAAAGTTAGACACGGCTTAGACATAGTTAAACGAGAGTTAGACTGTTGTTAAACAAAAACGTTACAACAAAACTGCGTTTTACGACGGTTTAAAGTTAGACACGGCTTAGACATAGTTAAACGAGAGTTAGACTGTTGTTAAACAAAAACGTTACAACAAAACTGCGTTTTACGACGGTTTAAAGTTAGACACGGCTTAGACATAGTTAAACGAGAGTTAGACTGTTGTTAAACAAAAACGTTACAACAAAACTGCGTTTTACGACGGTTTAAAGTTAGACACGGCTTAGACATAGTTAAACGAGAGTTAGACTGTTGTTAGACCTATGTCTAACTGTTTAGACATTCATTATGAATGTCTAAACAGTTGTGTTGTGTTTAGACATTGTTTAGCTCAACGCTTGTTAGACCAGTGTTTACGTTGGTTTTTGTAGTACCGCTGTTAATGTTATATTTTTCTCTTGCAGCATAACACAGCTAAAATCGGTGACGTCACCCATCGCAAGATATTGCGAGAAAAACTGCAGTGCAAGAGCTTCAAGTGGTACCTCGATAACATTTACAAGGAGAAATACGTACCAGTGCGAGATTCATACGGCTATGGCAGGTATATATTGCTTAGGCTGGTTTTGTGTGGTGCCGGCTTAGAATTTGCACCATCCCAACTCTTCCCGCGGGTGTCGTAAGAGGCGACTAAGGGATATCAACCGGGGGCGGGCAGCAGCGCCCCCTGCAGAACAATTCTACCACTGAACTGCGATCCCCACCCGCATGCCCAGAGCGTGGGGATTATGGGCATTACCCCCCATGACATAAAAGCCAATAAGACGCTTATCAGGGTCTACGTCGATTTTTAAATAAACAAAAATAATTTATTTCAGACTTAAATCCATAGATATAACACATTTAATTACACAATTACAAATATAAAATTTAAATAACATAACATATAATCATAATGCCAAATAAATTAAATAAAATAACACTGGCCGGCGGCCTAGACAGATCATTGAGCCACCAGCGATGATACCGGTTTCACCAGCATCATCCAGTGGCCCATGATACTGGAGAGGACATCCAGCGCCACAGTGGCCACCAGGCTGTTGGAGCTGCGGCGCATGCGGCCCACCAGAGACGCGAACCGCTTGCGCATGGTTGCGTGGTACCTTTTAGCTCTCAAGAGCCGCAAATATGCAGGTCTCGTCAGAGCCTACACATTTGCTCCCCTTGGAGTCGAGACCCTAGGTCCGTGGGGTACCGAGGCTCTTCGGGTTTTTAGAATATTATCTCAGCGTCTGGTCGAAGCGACGCGTGACCAGAGAGAATATAAATTTATTATACATAATAAACTTAGATTAAAAATACAAAGTGTAAACCCAGTAACAAAATGGCTCTGCCTCAGCATGAGTTGGTAGACTAGCAAGCTAGCAACCAACGCTGGTCTTCCGTCAGAGCCACATGTAATTGAATAAAGTGCAGTAAGTATTTATAAGAGCTGGTGAGTATCTGGCGCAGCGCATCAGCATTGCCATACAGCGGGGCAATGCAGCCAGCGTAGCGGGGACGCGACGACTGGTATTGATATGGATCAGGATGAGTTACCTGTAGATTGTTTGTCAACACACAGTCTGCAGTTAGCTCAATTGTTTCAATTGTAAATACTAGTTGTAATTTATTCTATTAGCGGATTGCAATTTTCTTTGTGAATTTAGCTCCTAATTCTTCGTTACAGATTCCGCAACCCATCAGCCAACCTCTGCCTAGACACACTACAGCGAGAAGGAGGGGACACCCCCCTCGGAGTATATTCCTGCCATCCCGACTTACAAGCGACACAATACTTCAGTCTGTCGCTAAACCATGAGCTCAGAGATGAAGAGAACTGCGCTCAGATGCTGTACCAACGGTGAGTTATATGTCCACCACTGAACCTAGGCCTCTCCAAACGACGCCACGGATAGCGCTCCTGAGCCGCCTCCATCCACCGACTCCCTGCGCCCGCTACAACATCGCCGGTCCATCGAGTGGGAGGTCTTCCCACACTCCGTGTCGCATTGCATCGCGGTCGCCACTCGAGAATCTTTACTGTCCAACGGTTATCGGTTCTGCGAGCTATATGGCCTGCCCATCGGAGTTATATGTGGGGGGGAGGTTTAAAGGAGGGAAGAAAGCCTCGAGCCCCCACGCGGCTTTCGTCACTCCCACAAAACACTTGTAGAGGGAGAAAGAAGGAGAAATTATTTTTAACTTCAGTCATATATGAAAAAATAGATGAGTAAGGGACAAAACATGGGGTAAAATGGAAAAGCCTCATCAATGCTTCGATGGATCAGTTGAGCTACCTGTAGATTGTAACAGTCAGCCGTTAGCTCAATTGTTTCAAGTGTAAATACCAGTTCTAATATATTTCTATTATTTGATTGTAATATTCTTTGTATTAAGCACTAGCTGCGCCCCGCGGCTTCGCTCGCGTGGAAATTTTTCTTTGGAAATTTTTCTTCCTCACGGAGCCCGAGACCTTTCCAACGAATGCAAAACCGTGCAAATCGGTTCGTGCGTTCTGGAGTTATAGCGTCAGGAAGCAAAACCCGACTTATTTTTATATAGTAGATATCGGTAATCTAGTACCCAAAACACAAGCTCTGCTTAGCTTGGGGCTAGATGATGCTGTGTGGATTGTGATGTTATTATTATTTAATTGCGCAGCTGCCTATATTACAGACTTCTCAGTCTAGTTTAGGCGACTGAGGCTACATAATAGTTTGAACAAGAATTTTATTATGTACTAAACTTACTTTATTATGTCTGACAAATTAATTATGTAATGTTTTTGTAATGATTATCTTTGCAATAAATTTATTATTATTATTATAATTTTCAGGGACGAGGAAGAAGATTCGAAAAAGCCGAAAAAACTGGTCATGTCAATGTGCCACGGACATGCCAGCGAAAGGGTAAGTAATAGAAAATAATCAAACTTCGCACTAATATTATAAAAACGTAAGTTTGGATGTTTAGGTATTGATGGATGTTTGTTACCTCTTCACGATTGAACCGATCGGGCTGAAATTTTGCACAGATGTAGCTCTAAGCCTGGTTTCGAACGTACTTTTCATCCTACAAAACAGTTCCCATGCGATAGAAATAACCTTAAGAAATCAAATTATATCCCAAAAAGATTTGACTTCGACGGGACTTGAACCCGCATCCTTCCCTCGGTACGGGAATATGATAACCAACTACACCACGAAGTCAAGTGACGTAGGAGTCGAAAATCTCTGTGAATTGTCCAGTATTAATTATTAATATTTTCACCATATTTTTCCCTTTTATAACAAATAATTTTCATCATATTCTTTTCTGTTCGCTACAGAAATGGCGCTACAACCCCGATACAAAACAAATCCAGCACACCGACTACCCTCTATGCATCGACGCCGGCTACAGCAGCGGCGCAGACGTGCTAGCCAAACCGTGCAGCGAAGTGCGCTCCCAGAAGTGGGAGATCGACTACAGCGAGTCCAACGACTTCCAGATGACTAGTGAGTGACTATTGTAGGCCAATATGACTAATGTAGGACAAACGACGCAGGCCACAGCAGCGGCGCAGACATGCTAGCGAAACCGTGCAGCGAAGTGCGCTCCCAGCGAGTCCAACGACTTGCAAATGACACAATGTGAGTGACTATTGTAAGCCAATGTGACTATTGTAGGACATCTGAATTGACACCAGTATGTACGTACGTATGTGTGGGACAAATCTTGCAACTGAATTTAAGACCACTTGTGCTCAATAGATTGAGCTGAAATTCGGCAGACCTATGTAAATTCGGTGACTATGTAATGTTATGGTACTACCGAGCTGGTCTGCTGATCTGAGACAGAAGGTGGCCATAAGAACTCCCTAGAAGAAATGACGTAACCCAGTCGAGTTTGGTTGTGCTTGGGAAGACAAATCCAACGAGGATATGTCTTCCAAAGCACTTTGGCCGTAAAAGATGACCAGGGTCCTGATGATGGAGCCGGAGGGAAGCCATAGGTACTAAACGAAACGACGTAACCTCATCGAGTCACTAATATTATAAATGCGAAAGTTTGGATGGATAGATGGATGGATGTTTGTTACTTCTTAACGATAATTCTAGGCCTGGAATAAAACATAGGCTACTTTTTATCCCATAAATAAGTTCCCATCACCTTTAAACGTTTCCATAGAAACAACGCGTGCGAAGCGGCAAGCAGCTAGTTTTTTAATAAAAGCTTGTTATAAAAAATTTCTTTAATATTAATAATAATATTATCTTTACAATCTTTTTACAACCTATTCTACTTGTTACAGACGAAGTCGAAACCAGCGATCAAGCGTTTAGGCTGCAAAGACTGAGGGGGCAAAGGTAAGAAAACATTAATGTATTTTCCGGGGGAAAAATAAAAAAAGGGTTGAGTTACATTAATGATGTCCTCCTAACCGAATCTTCGGCCACGGCGGCCAGTCTCAACGGAGACCAGCCATTGAGACTGGTGCGCAGGACATATTATAGTGCACAAGTGTGTGCGCAAACGCAGGTGCACTCTATTCCCTCACTCTCATAATCCGATCGCGGACGTCCGGGGAGAGGTCAGGCGCAGGACCAACGGCTTAACGTGCTTCCCGAGGCACGGGGGTGTAACACCGCCGACTTTCTGATTCCTGGCTGCTACTGTCAATTTTTCTTGCAAGAAAAATCTCTAACAACTTTGGCCCCACCCAGGATTCGTTTGTTACATAAGAAGATACTCTGTTAAGTATTACTAATGTCGTTTTCTTAATTTAATTTTCAGACAAAAAGAGTAAAATTAGAAATATATGTTGAATATCTAGCATTTACAAAGAAGAAAGATAATTTTTAATGAATGCATTTGTTGACTGAGTTTTTTGTTTAAATATAAAGTTTTAATGCCGTGCAAAATTTCCTTTCGTATTTTTCTATATCTTTTCCATGGGGTCTTCCTGACTCCGGGCTGTCACAGATTTTTTTTTGCAAGAAATATCACAATAACAATTGGATTCGTTAGTTACATAAGAAAACTCTGTTATTTAATACTGATGTTGTTTTCTTAATTTAATTTTCAGACACAAAGAGTAAAATTAGACATATTATGTTTACTATCTAGCATTTACAAAGAAGAAAGATAATTTTTAATGAATGCATTTGTTAATGACTGAGGTTTTTTGTTTAAATATAAAGTTTTAATGCCGTGCAAATTTTCCTTTCGTATTTTTCTATATCTTTTCCATGGGGCCCTGCAACCTGTTTTACAGGCTTTCCATTGTAGAATTGATGGTTATCTTATACAATAATTCGCCGTGCGGTGCCGGCTTAGAATTTCCACCACCCCAACTCTTCCCGCGGGTGTCGTAAGAGGCGACTAAGGGATATCCACCGGGGGCGGGCAGCAGCGCCTCCTGTAGAACAATTCTACCACCGAACTGCGATCCCAACCCGCATGCCCAGCGTGGGGGTTATGGGCGTTACCCCCAATTTGATAAAAGCCATTGTCGGTAATGCCGGCGAGGATTCTTGAAGGCAACTTTACCATTTACGACACCCGCGGCACAGATATTATAATAGCGGGAAGAGTTGGGGTGGTGCGGATTTTAAGCCGGCACCACACAGCGTCCTGGTTAAAAAAGTAACCCTGTTTAAAAATAATTTATTTCCTCAGCTCAATTTTGCCCTGTAGTGAGGCAGTAAGTGTTTCGGATTGATATCAAATATTATAAGTGGTTTATTTCCTTTAGACCTTACCTTCTTAAACACGTCACAAGAATTTAAATCACACTAATATTATAAATGCGAAAGTTTGGATGGATAGATGGATGGATGTTTGTTACTTCTTCACGCCAAAACTACTGAACGGATCGGGCTGAAATTTTGTATACAGATAATTATAATCCTGGAATCAAACATAGGCTACTTTATATCCCATAAATCAGTTCCCGTGGGATAGAAATCCCCTTTTCAACGTTTCCATAGAAACAACGCGTGCGAAGCCGCGGGGTGCAGCTAGTTACATAATAAAACTAGGTAATAAAGTGATCACTTTGATTTTTTGTTCACTTCAATCTTTTTAAGGTAAAGTAAAGAAGCGAACAACAAACCTTAGAAAAAGTCAAAGTATATCTAATTCCCTTCCTTTATTCTATAAAACTAGACGATCGCCTCGCGGTTTCACCCGTGTAGTTCCCGTTCCCGTGGGAATTCCGGGATAAAATATTGCCTATGTCACTCCCTGAAAAGTAAGCTTCCTAAAGATGAAAGAATTTTTCAAATCCGTCCAGTTGTTTCGCAGCCTATTCAATACAAACAATCAAATCTTTCCTCTTTATAATATTACTAGCTGCTGCCCGCGGCTTCGCACGCGTTGTTTCTATGGAAACGTTTTGAGGTTATTTCTATCGCATGGGAACTGATTTACGGGATAAAAAGCAGCCTATGTTTGATTCCAGGATTAGAATTACCTGTATGCAAAACTTCAGCCCAATCCGTTCAATAGTTTTTGCGTGAAGAGGTAACAAACATCCATCCATCCAAACTTTCGCATTTATAATATTAGTGTGATTTAGTATAGATAATACTTTCTGTCTCTTTTACTCTGTAGACGTCGCTCTCGCTCGCTTCTCTCCGTGACAGAGGACAGTCGCCGCCGCCACAAAAACAAGAAGCACCACAAGCGCACGAGAAAGAACAAAGCTAAAAACAAATTCATACTGAAGCTTGTAAGAACGCTTATGAATAACACGGAAGAGCATTTGGAGGTAAGAATACAAGAATACAAGAATTTATTAATAAAATCATATTTTACACGTCAATTGTTGTAATTATACAATATTACAATTAAGTTTAAAAGCATGTTCTGTGAAGGTTTTGGGTTCCATTCTCGCCTAGGGACACGTGTTTGTACAATCTGCAGATAATTTTCTAGTATAATAAAAAATATCTATATAGTGTATTGTATTATGTATATCAGTTATCTAGTACCCATAACACAAGCTCTGCTTAGCTTGGGGCTAGATAATGCTGTGTGAATTTTCTAGCATTATTTATTTAATTGTTTCGGGTCTGGATGTACATATGTCATTTTACCTACATGTAATCTAAGTGGCGCGTAGGTACAGTAAAAATATCTATGTAATTGTAATGTATGAAGTACCTATATAATGTATATATGTATTACTAGCGGCCCGCGGCTTAGTACGCGTATTTTCGGTATAATGAGTAGCCTATTATCTGAGTTAGCCTATGCTCTAAACTAAACGTACGCCAAATTTCATCTTGATCTGTTCAGTAGTTTTAGAGATCCTAGGTTACAAAAATTCAGTTTTCACAAACTTTCGGTTTTATAATATTAGTATAATTAATAGGAAGTACCCCAAGTATCAGCATTGCCATACAGCGTGGCAATGCAGCCAGCGTCTTGGGGACGCTTCCGACTGGTGTTGATATGGATCAGTTGAGCTATCTATACACTGTTTGCAACAGTCGGCAGTTAGCTCAATTGTTTCAATTGTAAATACTAGGAAGTACCTATATAATGTATAAAATATATAAATTATACAGGTACTTAATCCTACTAATATTATAAAGCCGAAAGTTTGTGAAATGTGAATTTTTGTTACCAAAGATCTCCAAAACTACTGAACAGATCGAGATGAAATTTGGCGTTCGTTTAGAGCAAAGCCTAACTTAGATAATAGGCTACTTATTATAACAAAAAAAAGCGTGCGAAGCCGCGGGCAGATCCTAGTTCATTATGTAAACATTATATTGTATTAAGTATCCATTAGTTATAGTACCCAACTCAAGCTCTCCTTACTTTGGGGTTATACTCGTATGATGCTGTGTGGTCTTTCTAAGATTTTTAATATTTTTAAACCTAGATTAATTTGTTCTTATGTATCTCATTTTAAGTAAACCCTGTGTTTGTATGAGAATAAAGTTCTTTAAACCTAACCTATATTGTTACTTGTGGATGTTAATTCTTAAGATTCGGTAAAATTTTGTTGTGCCAACTAAATGTTCTCTATTTCTTTTCCCAGGTGGATATCCATTGCAAGCATCAACAGCTGTATCCGAACAACACGTTTGTGAGAGATCTTGTGACGATCTTGAACGAGAGGAATATTAAGGTAAGAACGTGTGTCGCACACCTGCAGCCTTAAGGCTCCTCCTCCCCGAACACTAGCGCCGCCACATATTTTATCTTATTATTACGTCGAAGAAAGGAAATGAAAATGACGTTGGGCAATTTGTGAATCCTATCATAAGCTTTTTTTTTATGCATCTGTAATTTTTTTATTTTGTATTCTTTAAGCAGAGTTGCGAAGTTGCTGTTTTTGGCCACCATGGTGGCAAAAAAGAGCAACTTCGCATCTACCTACACTATACAAACTAAAAAATTTATAGAGGCATTAAAAAAAAGCTTATGATAGGTATCACAAATTGCCCAACGTAATTTTTGGAATTTCCTTTCTTCGACGTAATAATAAGATAAAATATGTGGCGGCGCTAGTGTTCGGGGAGGTAGATCCTTAAGGTCGATTCACACATATCAGTGAAGTCACAGTACCGACACAGTACCGGCACAGTGCGAAATATTCTTCCATACATTCTATAAGAACGCATCCCCACTTGTCAGTGTCAGTGACGACACAGTGCTCTCAGTGTCAGTGCCGACACCGGCAATCACGGACGTATTCGTTGACGACGATATTTCTTGTCGGATCACGGACGCCGCGGTATCAAAAACAAAATGGAGGACGAGCGATTGATTAAATTGTACTCGTTTTCACTGAAGCTCCGTGAACTGAGTACTGGCATGTGTGAATTGAATCACTGACGCACTGATACCGAACTGAGCGAACACATCGACGGAACTGTCATCATCATCATCATCAGCCTACCTTAGTCCACTGCTGGACATAGGCCTCCTCTAATGAGCGCCATAGCCCCCTTTCTTCAGCTTGCCGCATCCAGCATCTGCCTACAGTCTTTTGCAGATCGTCATCCCACCTGGCCGGAGGGCGTCCTACACTACGTTTGCCGAGTCGTGGTCTCCACTCTAGAACACGTTTACCCCAGCGGTTGTCGGTTCTTCGCGAGATATGGCCGGCCCACTGCCACTTCAGCTTGCTAATTCTTTGAGCTATGTCGATAACTTTGGTGACGGAACTGTGGCTTCACTGATATGTGTGAATCGACCTTTACTGTCTAACTTGAAACCGATTACCAGTGAACTTCAAGTCGATTACCAGTCGTCTTCTTCTTCTTCTTTTATTTTTGGCTCTGCGTCATGGTTTGACACAATTCTGCCAATGTCAGTTTTCGAACGAATAAGATTAAAATTTATGGAGGTTGAAATTGTAATAATCAAAATAAAAAGAGGATAATTTAATCTCAAAGTTCATTATTTACAAAAGCAAACATAAACATATATAGATAATGAGTTTTTTTTTTTTTTTAATCTTTATTTAGAGAGCTTAATCCACTGCGATTATGTCGCTCTTACTAATTAACAAAAAAGAATAGCAAATACTTATAGGACACTTAAAAAAAAACTAAACAGATTAAAGTAACATCTACTAAACTATATAATAAATAAGAACATTGTGGTCAGCTCCGATCGGTCTGATCGGAGCTGAACTTAATGTCGTACGATTTCACTAGATTTTTAACTTCTTCCGAATCTGGGTTTGATAGGGTTATGTTACAATCAGAAAATTCTTTTAAGAAATATTTACACTTCTCTGTCCGGAAGGTGTCATTCTGGACACACACCATGAGAACAGATAATGAGTTTAGGTCCATATTTCAATGCACGTTTTTAGCTGCGTAGTCGCAGTATTGGATTAATGAACTTAGATCTTTATGCCGATATAACCGGAGCTAGTAGCAGCGCTGATAACTTAGACACAATCTAATAAAACGCAAGATTTTAATGTGTCTGTCTTAATAATAATAATAATAATCCCAGACAAGGTTAAGGACGCACCAAGTCTCGAAATTTTTAAATGCAGACTAAAAAAATGGCTCGTAGAGAAGACGTTTTATACCTACGACGAATTTTTAAATCATGATCAATTTGCTAGTTAATTTTTTTTTTTAAAAAACTTCTTATCAATTTTATTATTATTTTATGTTAAAACGATTGTGACGTATAATTTGACAAATTATAAATAAAATGTTTATCTGTTTATCTGTTTTATCTGTTAATAATGTTTTTATTCAATAATAAAAGATACAATAGCCTTATTCATAGATGAAAACACCTTTTAAGCATTATAGAAATACTTGTGTTAGGTGTTTTCGCTCTTCCACGTTTTAAAATCTGTCTTATTTAAAGGTAATCAACAACGGGCGTGTATTCGAGCGCAACAAGGTGACACAGATCGACCCGAAGATGGATCAGTACGACGACCGTAAAGCACATAACAAAATGGACATATCGCCTGAAACTCCGGCTGAGGTGAGGCTTTATATTGGCTCGCTTACTTGATACCGTGACTTTGTTTATGTAATCGCTATCTAATTGTATCTTGATTTTGCACGCCGCAACGGTAGAAATACATTATGTCATATTTAAACATATACCACCTATGTACCTTATTGACATGTATTTGATGCAATAAAAAAATAAATAAATAAATAAATAATGCTGGACAATTCACACAGCATTATCTAGCCCCAAGGTAAGCAGAGCTTGTGTTATGGGTACTAGATAACTGATATACATAATAATATACGAGTACATAGATAGATATTTTTATTATATATAGAAAACGACCAGAACACCCTAAACAAATATCTGCAGATCGTACAAATATTTGTCCCGAGGCGGGAATCGAACCCGCAACCTCCTGCGTCGCAGGCGGACCTTCGCCCACCGCGCCACAGAGGTCGGCAAAAAATTTTACTTTTACTTTTAATCTGAAAATAAATGAATTTGAATAATACCTTTCCTTACAGGAACCAAAGCCACACAAGCACAAATCCTCCTCAGGCAACCTCGTCGCCTCCCTAGCCAGAGACAAGAACGCCGCCAGCGACGGCCTCACCGAGTCAATCTCCTCCCTACTGGTCGAGCCGGACGTCGTAGAGTGGGAGGGGAAGGATCGGAGCGCGGGGCGGCTGGGCAAGGAGAACGCGACCTCGCCCAAGGCGCACAGGATCATTGTAGAAGACTTTATTGTAATGGCGCCAACGAACTCAGGACAAGGGAAGGTAATTTATAGTTTAACTTAACGTTTTTGTTATTATAGTGCGTAAGCCTCGCACTCTGGATAATTTCTAATTTCTAAGAAATCAAATAATATCGCAAAAATTTTCGACTTGGACCGGACTTGAACCCGCGTCCTCCCCTTTTAATAGGAAATAAGGGTATAAATAATACAATAAGGGGAGGACGCGGGTTCAAGTCCCGTCGAAGTCGAAAATTTTTGCGATATTATTTGATTTCTTAGAAATTCGTTTAAACTTAACTTTGGCATGCGTCCGTCCGCTATGTACGGCCTCTGTGGCGCAGCGGGCGAAGGTCTGCCTGCGACGCAGGAGGTTGCGGGTTCGATTCCCGCCTCGGGAGAAATGTTTGTACGATCTGCAGACATTTGTTCAGGGCGTTCTGGATGTTTTCTATGTATAATAAAAAATATCTATCTATGTAGTGTATTGTATTAAGTATATCAGTTATCTAGTACCCATAACACAAGCTCTGCTTAGCTTGGGGCTAGATAATGCTGTGTGAATTGTCCAGCATTATTTATTTATTTATTATTTATGTTGTGAAATCCCTGTCATATTGAAAAATATGTATGTATTTTGCACACACGCTGTGTGAAATGTCGCAATTTTTTTTATTTATTAGTAAGAATCCAGATAGGTCTGAGAATCTGGGCCTACTCTGAAAAGGAAAATCGATGTTTCGTTTTCGTTGTGCAAAACCAACTCTTATGTCGCTTGCATAATGATTAGCGTTTGAACGAAAACTAATCAGAAATAACGATTTTCTTTTTTAAGAGTACGGGCCCTGATGTGGCCTTAGACATAGCAGACCTCTGTAAGTTCACCTCTGTCTTTGTTCCAGCGCCAATCGCACCGCAAGCGCAAGCGTACGACGACGTCGACAACGCCGCCGCCGCCCGTGACAGAGGATGAGAATGTTATGCCGCAGAAAATGGCGCAAGACGGTGATGACCAGAAGTAAGTTAATCTAAAGTATTACAATTATTACAAGTAGTAGTGGGTAATGCCCATAATACCCACGCTGGGTATGCGGGTTGGGGATCGAAGTTCGGTGTAAAAACTGTTCTGCAGGGGGCGCTGCTGCCCGCCCCCTGTGTATATCCCTTAGTCGCCTTTTACGACACCCACGGGAAGAGTTGTGGTGGCGCTAATTCTAAGCCGGCACCACACAGTACACTATTATCTGATACAATAAAGAAAACCTTATTATTCACAAAAAATATTACACATCGAATGGTTTTCTTTTTTTTTATATTATTTGATGGGTCTCTCAAAACTGGGTCTATTTGGTTCTGTAATTTTTTTCCCAAACTTATAGTTTCGGAGTAAATCACTAAAAACTGATATCTGCCTACGGTTAAAGGGCGGCGACCGACCCAGTGACGTCAAACGCTCCCGCGGCGGTCACTCAGTGCACTTCGCTAGTAATTTGGTCATAACTTCGTCAATTTTTGTCGTAGAACAATAATTTTTGCACTGTGTGTTATGGATTTCTTAGCTCTATAAATCTGGATTCTCAACTAAAAACGTTACGGATCCTCATTGAATCAATTAATACAATAAAATGTTATCTACTTTCTAGCACACCCAATGAATCGGAAGAAAAAGTCGACTCCATAGAAGAATCCCCGATGGTCGATATCGAGACTCGTGCGCAAGAAAAACAGGATCACATCGAGAGACCCGCGCCAACTAAACCAGCCACGGACGAGAGACACGGTCTAAAACAAAAACATAACGAAAGGTATTAAACTTCTTAAACTTTCGCGATTTGTTAACAGAGTTAGTGATTTTATCGGGTATTTATCGCGTACCTTTTGTTATTATTTACCCTAAGTTTCTACCGCGTTACAGCGATCGTGGTCACAGTCGCCACCACGATCGCTGTAACGCGGTAGAAACGTAGGGGAAATAATAACAAAAAGTACGCGATAAATACCCTATAAAATCATTAACTACTAAAAGTATGTGTGAATACAATTCAATACAATTCAGTGTGAAAATTACAATATTTTTTTTTTTAACTAGTATTTACAATTGAAATAATCGAGCTAACTGCAGACTGTTGCAAACAGCAGTCCGTGAGATCTCAAGAGAATCCGAGGATCTCAAGAGGCGCAAATATGCAGGTCTCGACAGAGCCTACTCATTTGCTCCCCTTGGAGTCGAGACTAGGTCCGTGGGATACAAAGGTTCTTCGGGTTTTTAAAAAATCACCTGAGTTAATTTATTTATAATATTTTATTGTAATTTTCTTTGTGAATAAAGATTTATTATAGTACACTAAGATAACAAGCTGTATGATGTGTGGATCCATAATATTTTTTTATTAAAAGGGCTAAGGAGAGGACTAAAGAACTAGAAAGAAATCAAGAAAGGACTCAAGACTCTGAGAGGAATCAAGAAAGGACTGAAGTAAGAGAGACTGAGAAAGAAAGAATTCAGAGGAAGAGAATTACGCCAATTAAGACAAAAGAGAAGCAAAAAGAGTTTACAGAAAGGAATGACGTTGAGGGTTGGCAGCCTGGTGAGTTTATTTATCCTACTGATATTATAAAGCCGAATGTTTGTGAAATCTGAATTTTTTACTTGAATTTTTTGTTACCTACGATCTCAAAAATTACCTACCTTCGATCATAGATCCCCGACACGGGTCGGCGCACAAAATCCGTCTCGGTAAATAAGAGCGCACTCAAAAGTGAGCTCGTATTTTGTTTAGTGGGAAACAACACTTTATTTGTTGCTGTCTAGGGTTGATTTCACATTAGATGTTACGTAACTTACTTCTTTTCATTTCTAAGTGACGTGAGTAAGTATCGCAAGTATGCGATCATATTTTGAAGATTTGCAACTTTATTACAAGGACCATGGTTGGGATTAGGTTGTACTTTAACTGT
The DNA here is from genome assembly GCA_963564075.1 of Eupithecia subfuscata. NCBI lineage: Eukaryota > Metazoa > Arthropoda > Insecta > Lepidoptera > Geometridae > Eupithecia > Eupithecia subfuscata. The sequence goes on along the minus strand of OY751124.1, from coordinate 7,973,588 downwards.
CTTATAAGTTATAACGTTTGTCTCAGTTCGTTGGTAAACAGATGTAGCTGTTTAAGTATGAAAGTGTAAGTGTGTGAGTCGCGCAGACGGCTTTTAAGTTTGATTTTGTGTGTGACCCGTTATCTATGGGATTTTTGATCGAAGTACTGAACAGATCAAAATGAAATGAAATACACTTAGAACGTAGCCAACTTAAACAATAGGCTACTTATTATACCGAAAATACGCGTGCAAAGCCGCGGGCAGAAGCTAGTTGTAATATAATACTATAATTGTGTCAAGTCATATGTCGCCAAAACTAAATCAAACTTATTTGACGGCACTATAAATGATGTCATCCTTTTTATTTCTACCACCGTTATGAATGAGATGGCAATATTTTTAGATGTTTTTAGTGCTGTCAAATTAGTTTCGTTTAGTTTTGAAGACATGTGACTTGACACCAGTCAGTGTAGTGTATGCAAGTACTAGATATAATGTCCTCCTACCTGAATTTCGACCACGGCGGCCAGTCTCATCGGAGACTAGCCAGATGCGCAGGACATATTATAGTGCACAAGTGTGTGCGCAAACACAGATGCACTCTCTATCCCCGAACTCTCATAATCCGATGGGACGGCAGACCGTCACGACCGGGGATAAGTCAAGCGCAGGAACGGCTTAACGTGCTTTCCGAACACCGCCAACTTCCTGACTCCGGGCTGCTACTGTGTATGTGTATTTTTCTTGCTAGAAATACCCGAATAACAACTATTGGCCCGACCCGGGATTCGAACCCAGGACCTCATAATCAGCGGTTGAACAAGCTGACCGCTAGACCAATGAGGCAGTCAGTATTAGGTATATAAATACCTACGTCACAGTTTCGTGTGTCCATGAATGAATGATTTAACACTTTATTGTACTTACAAGTAAACAAAGTTAATAAAAGTCATATCTAAATGACAAATTCACATAGTACAAAAGGCGGCCTTATCGCTGAGAGCGATTTCTCCCAGTCCATGTGTTGGTTAGCAGTCTGTCAGTGTCAGTTTCATATTACAATGTCATGGGACTGTGTGACCGGACATTAGGACGAGTTTTGCTCCAGCTCGAAAACTAACACTCTAACAAGGTAAAGGTTTCTTGTTCGCTTCTTTACTTTACCTTAAAAAGATTGAAGTGAATAAAAAATCAAAGTGATCACTTTATTTCCTTGTTTTACTTATGTAATTTGAATTTTTGTGACGTGTTAAGAGTCCTGTAAGGTCTAAAGGAAATAAGCTCAACCTCAACAGCCTGTATTGGTCCACTACTGGACGCAGGCTTCCCCTTGATAAGCGCCTTATTGGCTTTTATCTCATGGGGGTAATGCCCATAATCTCCACGCTGGGCATGCGGGTTGGGGATGGCAGTTCGGTGGTAGAATAGTTCTGCTGGAGGCGCTGCTGCCCGCCCCCGGTGGATATCCCTTAATCGCCTCTGACGACACCCACGGGAAGAGTTGGGGTGGTGCAAATTCTAAGCCGCCTAGAAATAAAGCACTTTGATATTTGAGAACAATTGCTTTTTTCTAAAGGAAATAAAGCACTTGGATATTTGATACATGTCAGCCGGAGAAGGCGGGAATCGTTGTTGACAGATGAACTGAGTCACAAGTCATTGAAGGTGCGAATTCCGGATTATTATGTGGTGCACTGTTGAACCTGTATTTATCTAATAGTGATAGGCTAGAGTCCTGAAAAAGTCCGTCAGTTAGATTTATCAGAAGATATTGGACAAGTATTTTTTCTCCTGTCGATTAAACAAAATATGATAGATAGCCCGTTAAGGTGAAGTGAGTCCCAAAACCAACGTTTTAACTGCAAAAAAACATTGAATATTTATAATTGATAAGCTTCAAACGTTTAGGATTCTAGTTAGTAAGTTATGGGAGTCGAAACACGACGGCTAATATAATTTTCAAAAATTAACCTCTGAGGCGGTTAAAAAGGTGGTAATATCACGCGAGGTCGCAACACCGAAGGGCCGAAGCCTACTGAACCGAGTTCTTTAGGTGTAGTTCACAGTTTAACGTTGTTGTTGGTTACCTGAGTTACCGACTATAAATACGTTCAGGGTCAGGGTGCTGAAAATATAAGTGCGAATCTAAAGTTTCCTCTAAATCTTCATTTTTGCGCAAATACTTCAAATATTCTACGGAGAAAGCAGTTTCATTTGCTAGTTATTATCATATTTCAATCAAATTTCGTCTACGTGTTCCCTAATAAATACTTAAGACGATTATGGTTTTATTTGATTGCGACAGAGTATTATTTCAAAAGAACAAACTATTTTATAAAAAAAAAAAACAGTCAAAATTTCGTGCGGGCTGCTAGCCATTCCGCGGCTCTCGCCTTCCTTTCTTGCCTTCCCCGCGCCGTCAATCAGTGCGTCCTACCCGTCATGTCATGACCTACGGAGCTGAGAGAATTTTTGTAATAATTTCATGACAAAACACTGATAATGCAAAAGTGTGTATAAAAAACCTAGAACAGGCACAAAAAAAATCCGAAAAAATATCGTCATTAAGAAAATCATTATCCACATCACAAGTCCCCTCGGTGTCCAGAATCACCTCCTTGCGGCTTTGTATACATGTTAAGTGGCACCCTGTATTATTATGAATAACTAGCTGCGCCCCGCGGCTTCGCCCCCGTGGAAATTTATGTTTCCAACTTCCTTAACTTTTTCTCTAGAACCTTCTCCTGACAATAACAAACACAACAAAGAAAGAATTAGCGAAATCGGTCCAGCCGTTCACGCGTGATGCCGTGACCAAGGAAAACGGGTTTCATTTTTATATATATAGACTAGATTCTGCCCGCGGCTTCGCACGCGTTAATTAAAAAAAACATTGTCCAACGGACAAAATTGTGAATCTAAACCATTCCCAGATCCCCTTGAACACACACAAAAAATTTCATCAAAATCGGTCCAGTCGTTTGAGAGAAGTTCAGTGACATACACACTCACAGAAGAATTATATATATAAAGATAACATTATTATTATTATTTCAGGATCAATCTACGTGAGACACAAGATCGATCCCCGGCGGCACCAGAAGCCCAGAGCTTCTAAAAGCGGCAGCGATGCTGACCAATCTGATAACGAGAAGCCAACACAGGTATGATGTCTTTTATACGTATAATAAAAAATATCTATATACAGTAGTGGCAGTGGGTCGGCCATATCTCGCGAAGTACCGACAATCGCTGGGGTAAACGTGTTCTTGAGTGGAGACCACGACTCGGCAAACGTAGTATAGGACGCCCTCCGGTCAGGTGGGATGACGACCTGCGAAAGACTGCAGGCAGATGCTGGATGCGGAAATCTGAAGACAGGGCGCTATGGCGCTCATTAGGGGAGGTCTGTCACTGTGTCATAGTGTTATGGGTACTAGATAACTGAACAATCATTACAAAGATATAATCTATATGTGTGATGGTTAGTCGGTCGCTGTATTAACAAAGAAAATTACAAACAAATTAGAACTAAGGTTTTTTGTTATTATAGTGCGTAACCCCACACTAAGGGTAATTTCTAAGAAATCAAATAATATCGCAAAAATTTTCGACTTCGACGGGACTTGAAGGGGAGGACGCGGGTTCAAGTCCCGTCGAAGTCGAAAATTTTTGCGATATTATTTGATTTCTTAGAAATTAGAACTAGTATTTACAATTGAAACAATTGAGCTAACTGCAGACTGTTGCAAACAATGTACAGGTAGCTCAACTGATCCATATCAATACCAGTCGGAAACGTCCCACGTTCGCATTGCCCCGCTGTATGGCAAAATAGATATTTGTTAATAGTTTTTTTTATTTAACATATAAAATACCCAGAACACCCGAAAAAATATTCGTAAATATTAATAAAACGCTGTTTATTACAGAAGATAAGAAGCTCGGCCGTAGTAAGACACGTGAAAGTAAAATCTGACTCCGAAAGACCGAGCGAAGATGAGAGAAATAACTACAAAATAAACGAGGTAAGACCTACTCTGATATTTTTAACTAGCAAGTGGTCTAAGTCTACATTGGAGGGCGGTCTATTAAAATAGTAGAGAGCTTTAAATACCTAGGACATATCGTAACAGCAAACTTAAAAGATGACAGTGACATAGAGCGTCAGCGAAGATCATTGTGTGTCGTTGGCAACATGATAGCCAGAATTTTTTTTAACTGTTCGCCAGACGTGAAAATTTCCCTTTTCAAGTCATACTGTCAGTCTTTCTACACATGTCAACTTTGGACAGAGTATACCAAAAGATCGCACGATGGTATCAGAGTGACGTACAACAACGTTTTCAGGCACCTCATAGGACTGAAGCGCTACTGCAGCGCTTCAGAAATGTACACTGAGTCCCGTGTTGACTCTTTCCATGCCATCCGAAGGAAGAGAATTGCCTCGTATATGTCCAGAGTTGATATGTGTAAAAACTCAATTATTAGGAGTATGGCAGATCGTCTGATTTTGTCTGATATGTACAAACGGTGGGTGGCTATTGCCACCTAGAATATTTTTATATTATTATTATTATTTTTTTGACGTAGGTACCTTAAGTAGGTACCAATTTATATTTTTTTGTATTTGTTTATGTAATCACTTGTAATTATTACATTTTGTACCTATGTGAACTGGATCTCGTGTCTGAAATAAAGATTTATTATTATTATTTAACTGTAGGCACCTCGCGCACTAGGCAACCTGGGGCGCGATCACGGTGTAGTAAGTGTAGTTAGTTATAGTGACCGGCATGAGTCGTGAGCACAAACTGACACCTGCGCAGTAGTTAATTTTTGAAGCCATGGGGGCGGGGCGGGGCGGGGTGCCGAACTGCACGCGATTGGTTCCTCAGTCAATGCACATCGTCTATTGGAGGCTCGCGTGTCCTTCGGCTACATTCATGTCATTCGTACATGCGCGAGCTTACCCCCACTACTGCCCATCTGTGCTCACGACTCGTGCCGCTTATTATACCTATTGGCATTACGGGCCTTTTGTATAGAAACACCGTGTCGAACGTATCACAGTGTATGGGCGCCCGCTTGACCCTTTTGTCAAGCGATATGACCCAATGTGTTTTAATCGACTTCGAAAAAATATGAAAGTACTATGTTCGGCTGTATGGCTGTATGGCTGAACGAAGTTCCTTATCGCGCGTTGTGAAAGGGGGCTAGACGGAAAAAATTCATACGAAAAGTTGTAACGACACTTTTTGCTATAGTAAGCTATTGTAAGCCGTGCGGCGTGCGTATGTTTCTCTATCTGTCTCTCTCTCTCTCTCATGAACTTCGTTCCATCCGGGTGTCCCTTGACACCTCCCAAGTTTTTATTGACGTGACAACGTCTTATAATTCGATAAAGCCGGCTGCACGCACGAAAAAACATGACGTCATGCGGCGTTACCTCATACGGCGTTACCTCGCTCTGAGGCGTTCCTCTGAGGAGTATCAAATGCTACCATTCCATCAGTATTTTCTTAAGACGTTGTCACGTTCAACTATCGTCAGTAAACCGACTTTACAGACAACCAATTTTTTTATATAGGTATGTTTGTTGATTTCTCCGTCATTAACCGACGATAACATAAGATAGACTTAAGTTTATAATTTGCATGCTATAGAATAGTTAAACACGAGCTCATAATATAACTCATAACGTACCACCTTTTATACCATGTTTTATGCAATAAAATATCATTTCATTCCATTTCAAAAACGAAGGAGGTTCTTCTTAGATGATTCTCTGCAGTGGTATTGTAGAGGTGATCCCATAAAAAAATTGAAATTATTCCCGAGGGCATAGAAAAAAATTAGAACTGGCATTTAAAACCGAAACAGTTAAAGTAACTGCAGACTGTTTCCAAACATCTAGTGGTAGATCAAGTATTTTAAATAAAATTACAAACAAAGAATAGAAACAAATTAGAACTAGAATTTAAAATTGAAACAGTCGAGCTAACTGCAGACAGCTGCAAACAATCCAGAGGCAGCTCAAGTATTTAACTGATATCCACAGCTTCCAGACTACACCTTAGAAGGAACGCCCCTACTCCGCAGCCGAACCCCCGCCCCCGTGAAGGTCGTGATGAGAAGCAACCTCACCTTCAACCTCGGGGAGGAGTTCTTCAAGTGGCGAGCGGCCAAGAACCGAGCCGTGAGTGAGATGTGAGTACAAATACTGTTCATTCATTTCATTTATTGCAAGAAATATGGTCTTAGGCTGTACAAGTCGTCCGGTCCAACTCATCAGTGGGCGTGGCCTAAATGTATGCCATCTCACCCTTAATAGACATTCCCGCGCGGTTGATGAAATGCACATAAATTTATTGGTACAACGGTGCGAATAGACTTGTGGCACAAGGGTTATTATAGAAAAACTATTAATAATAATAATAATGCTGGACAATCCACACAGCATCATCTAGCCCCAAGCTAAGCAGAGCTTGTGTTATAGGTACTAGATGACTGATATACATGACATAATACATTACATAGATATATATTTTTTATTGTACATAGAAACGACCAGAACACCCGGAACAAATATTTGTATGTCGTACAAACATTAGTCCCAAGGCGGGAATCGAAACCGCAACCTCCTGCACCACAGACGGACCTTCGCCTGCCGCGCCACCGAGGTCGTCAAATGTATAAACATATGTATAATGATGAAGAATAAACTTTAATTTCTTTTACAGTGACCAAGCCACGGTCCCAACGGTCCGCTCCCCGGCCGTCCAAGCGTGGTTATTCGGCGATGACGTCACTTCCCCCAGCACGCGCGAACCGGAAGTGGAAGATGAAGTGGTATACGTCTCTCGCAAGAAAGAGAGTAGAAAAGAGAAGGAACCGAAAGAGTCGGATGAATCTTCCGGTTCTAGCGATAGCGCCAGTGAATGATGTTCGTTCATACTTGAATCTTAGGCCCGTACTTATTATAAAAGCTTATAAAACCTTATATAGGTACTTGAGTGACGTATATGCCATAGAAAAGCGCTACTCAAGCAAAGAACTGAGCAAGGTTTCATAATACGGGCCTTGGACCCCACATTAAGGCGAATAGTAGGGTGGATAGTGGCGCCACTACATAATATTTAATTTTATTATTACGTTATACAAAGGAATTATCAAAAATCGGACCGCGCGTAGACGATACCTATCACAAGCTTTTATTTAATGTATCTGTAATAGTTTTGTTTTGTGTTATTCAATCAAAAACCTTGTTTGGAGAGCTTGGTGGCCACCAATAGGAACTAAACTCTTGAAACAAGTATCTGCCTAAATAATACAGTACAAAACTATTAAAGATACATTTAAAAAAAACTTATAATAGATATCGTCTACGCGCGGTCTGATTTTTTGATAATTCCTTTGTATAACGTAATTATAAAATTAAATATGTAGTGGCGCCACTATCCACCCTACTATTCGCCTTAATCCGCAGAATCGTCATTTTTAGGGTTTCGGTACAGAACGAAACCCTTAAGGTCTCGCTCTGTCCGTTATTTTTTCCCACTTTAATATCTCGGCAACAACTGTAGGCCTAACACGGGGATTGTTGTCTAGTAGTAGTAGTCTAGTAGAATAGATAAGAATGACATCGCATTGTCATACATTGCGTAAATTATTAAAGTTGAAGGTATGAGTTTCAAACATATTACGTATTCGATGACGATGTGACGTAATTTTTCTCTTTTTGGCAGTCTCTAAAAGATAGCAGACCGACGACGACGATTTTTTTAAAATACTAGCGACCCGCCCCGGCTTCGCACGGGTGCAATAAAATACTACTATTACTATTATTATACATATTATGATTTCTCAATCAAAGAGCAAAGAGTTTTCATTCAAAGAAATTAGACCGAACCACAGATCACTATATATGTACCAAGCTACGATCAAGGAGTATTTATATGTATTTATGGGGAGCGATTTCTTCCGTCCACGGTACCAAGACCGAACCATAGACATGTTTATACTAATTGACATGTTTACTTTGCAACGCCGTTACAATTTTTTTAGCAATTTATTCATTTTCATATTGAAACTACTCGATAATCCGAATTTTCCGCCTATAAGTTGTCGACTCGGATCGACTAATTTTTTACGCTACCGTAGACCGGTCTGAAATTATTAATATAGATTAATCGACAGACAGACTGACTACTGACTGCTAGGCCTACTGAAGCTATTAAATTGAAATTTAAAAAATATCGAGTGCGTGTAGAAATAAAACTAAATGGAATTTTCTGTAAATATTGTGGCGCAAGGCCAAATGGGGTATCAAATGAAAGGCATCGATTTGTTTTGTAGTTTGTAGACACATGGATGTTATGTACAGATTTTGTTTAGACGAGGCGCCCAGGTTTATCCTAACGCGATTCTGCGTGGTAATATTATCCCGTAAGAGGGTTTGAAAATTTTGGCCCTAACATCGGCTAATAGCGCTTTTTTAAATCGCGACGCACAATGAAAGTAATATATAGAAACACTTGTACTATTAAAAAATTGGTTGTCTGTAAAGTCGGTTTACTGACGATAGTTGAACGTGACAACGCAGACGCATCGCTCACTCAAGTAGGAGAGAGACGGATGTCGAGCGCTCTCGCTTGCACTTCAAGCCTTACATGGAACGCCTCGGAGCGAGGTAACGCCGCATAACGTCATGTAGCGAGGTAACTCCGCATGACGTCATGTTTTTTCGTGCGTGCAGCCGGCTCTATCGAATTATAAGACGTTGTCACGTCAAAATGTCGTTTATCATAATGTCCTAAAACGTCAGATTTCTGAGACATTCATATAAAAAAATAATTAGAGCAATAGTTATTTTCATCTGTGAATATCTCAGAAAGCTGACTCTTTAGAATATTAAGTTATGACATTTTTTATTTGTATGAGTGCCTTCTATCCAAATATATAACTTTCATTGTGCGCGGTCATTTTGAAAAAAAAAAAATATATATATCTTCAGTATGGTATCTTCACACCCGTTTCCTAAAGATTGATGAAAATTTTATTAGGTTCCTATAGATTTGTGTGCTACGCGTGAAATGTATGTATGTAACTTAACTTATTCCGTCCAATTAAGACTTGTACGAGGCTCTAACTTAAAACTTTAACAACATAACATATAACAGAGGACTCTGTAAAATTATATCAAAAACCTATTTTAGCTACTTTAATAAAAAAACATTGTGTCAATTCAAATGTCCCCAAAACTAAACTAAACTAATTTGTCAGGGCTAAAAATGTTGTCGAATGTTGTTTCATAACGATTGAAATACAAGAACAAAATTAAAAATTTACAAAACCCCCTGACAGATTTTCACCAAACATGGCTAAGAACACCCGGGATAAAATTATCTATGACACAAAGAAAACTAAACGAAAATCGGTTCATCCGTTTGGGAGCTACGATACCACAGACAGATACACAGACAGAGACATCAAACTTATAACACCCCTCTCTTTTTGTGTCGGGGGTTAAAAATGGATGGCATCATTTTGATTGCTGTCAAATGAGTTTTAGCGACTTCTGAATTCCCACCAATAGTTTATTAAAGTAGCTAAAGTTCTATTTGTTGTGTGTTATTAATAAAGTAAGTACATTATTTTTAAACTTCGTTGAGTATTTTGTTTATTGAGCTCAATCTTTTAAAATATAAGAATACTGAAGAATGTTATTTTAAGGATACGTATTAGTTTTATTTTAAGTTTATTTATTATTTTATTTATAACGTTCTAGATAAATACTTTAGTTTCTTTTTCTTTCAGTTTAAATCTTTCGTTTGGTACTGTCACTATAAATGTTTTACGTACCAGTTTATTAGTTTAAAATGTATGTACTTATCATATCAAACAAAGTTGTATTAGCTACACCAATGCCAAAAGTTACATTATAGATTAAGAACCGAATTCTACCAATGGGAGGAAAGGTAAAAAACTAATGGTGGCAATTCAGATGTCGCTAAACCATGGTAAAATAATACAAGGTATGCTACTCCGAGATCTTCCCAAGCCTACGTCACTGTCCACTTGCCACAAAACGTTCATTTGCCGGTGACTATCAAACTTTTATTGACGCCGGTGATTCACTCGCGTTGTTTGTTGATCGGATAAATCTTTAAAATAAAATGGGCGGTTACTCTATCTGTAACTGTAAGTGTGAAGGGCGGTAAAATAAGGTTCTTTAAATTCCCGAACAGAATATGTGTGCCTGAAAAATGTTCCTGCGATTAGATAAATTTCATTTCAAGGGAAAAATTGATTTATCCATGTGCAGAGCTCATTAGCGTTGCTCAAATTATGGAAACTAAGTTTGAAGAATTTAATGGAAAACCTAAAACCTAGATCTCGAATCTCCCAAAACTAAAAAGTTTGAGAACCACCGTAGCGGTTATGACGTAGGCTTGGGAAAACCCACGTGACCGTTGTTTCTCGGAGTAGTACATATAATAATACATACCTTGTATTATTATACCATGGCCAAACTAAACTAAATTGTCAGAACTAAAAATGGCGCCGTCCCTTAACGATCGAAATAAAAAGGATGGCATCCTTTTTTTATGAAAAGGACGGCATCATTTTTAGTCCTGACAATATAGGTAGTTTAGTTTTGGCGACTTATGAAATGACACCATTATTTTTACTACTAAGTACGTAGGTACTACTATTCTACTAGAATATAATAAATCTCTCTCATCGCGTTGGTCGACCCCGATATTAAAATTAGGTACTGTCTAATGCATTTAATAAAGTAATTGATCTTATGCCTAAAACATATCATAATCCAGTGAGCTTCCAGTTTTCAGACTAGTTCTTTCCTCTGGACTAGCTTATGTTGAAGATATGTGCTAGTTTGTAGTAATAAATAAAGCTAGTAAAAAGTAAAATAGCCACTTTGTATATATACAAGTTTCTATGAAATTGTCTGGAAAATTAATAATTTTTAGAAATTAAGAATGAATTGTTTGAGTTGAAACTAGTTTCGAATTTATTAGTTGTATCAAAAGTTGAATAAATGGTCAGAATTGAAGTTTTGTTTTATTTTTAGCTCTCAGGTATAGGTCGCGTCACGAAAAAGAACGCTGGAAGAAATTGGAAGGGAATGGAAAGATTCTAGGTTTTAAAATGTATTCTGTATTCATAGAAATTGATTTAAACGTAGCCGGGGTTACCTAACGATACGAACTACCTAACGAACGAACGTCACTGTACATAAAAACTTAGTGTCTTTTCTAATTACTCGGTAAGGTTTCGGTACAACATCAGCTCGGATGTCGAAAGCTTACTACACCGCCTGCACTTTCACACTTTTCTGCAAAAAAATATTCAGAGCCGCTTGTGACGCAGTGAAATAATATCGTCTTCGGCCCTTTTAACATGCATACGGCATACGAGACCGTGCCGTACCGTGTGTCGCCCGTTCTATTATTATCCACTATGAAAACGGTTTCGACGCGACAACCGTCTTTACAGTTTTGTATTGACTTGTATTATATACTAATATTATAAAGAGGAAAGATTTAATTGTTTGTTTGTATTGAATAGGCTCGGAAACTACTGGACCGATTTGAAAAATTCGTTCACCGTTAGGAAGCTTACTTTTCAGGGAGTGACATAGGCTATATTTTATCCAGGAATTCCCACGAGAACGGGAACTAAGCGGGCGAAACCGCGAGGCGATCGTCTAGTCTACAATAAAAACGGTTTAAACGCGGCAACCGTCTTTACAGTTGTGTTTTGACTTGTATTATACATAAACTCGTTCGCATGGACACGAGCGCAACACGGTAAGTCAAGCACGGGGAATGCGATTCCTATTGGAAAAAGTCTATATACTTTTTTATTACTTAAGTATATTTATTATTCTTAAGTCGCTCAGCGAGCTATGGTAAGAGCTATGCCCGGAGTCTCTTTGAAGGATAGAATTCGTAACGAATACATCCGACAGAGAACGAAAGTTATCGACATAGCTCAAAGAATTAGCAAGCTGAAGTGGCAGTGGGCCGGCCATATCTCACGAAGAACCGACAACCGCTGGGGTAAACGTGTTCTTGAGTGGAGACCACGACTCGGCAAACGTAGTGTAGGACGCCCTCCGGCCAGGTGGGATGACGATCTGCGAAAGACTGCAGGCAGATGCTGGATGCGGCAAGCTGAAGACAGGGCGCTATGGCGCTCATTAGGGGAGGCCTGTGTCCAGCAGTGGACTACTGGCTGATGATGATGATGATTATTCTTAGCAATAGGTGTACGACTTTATTTTTCGTTTCATTTAATAATAAAAACGACCGGCGTGAAGTCTTTATTCTGGTAGGTACCTCGATAATACTGCGATCGCCGCCGCCGCTGTCGGGCGACCGTGCGTAAACCGTGTACACGTGAAAGCGATTGCACAGTACGGCAATCGTATGCATGTGAAAAGGGCTTTAGGTTCTGGTGAAAAAATACTTTCATTTTTTTCCCTGGCTCAGTAAAATGTTCGTGCAGTACAGATTCACGTGTCACCCAACATTTTACCGCGCTTACCCGGCGAATAAATAATAATACTTATTCGTAGCGCTTACCCCCTAATCAGGAACGCTCCATAGAAAGATATGCGCTCGGTAAGGTTTCGGTACCGCGTATACCGAAAGTGCTGATATCGTACCGAATCCTTACCGAGTGATCAGAAAAGGCGCTCAGGCATTTTAGGTACCGAAAAAATATTGTCAAAATCAAATGGTAATTTTAAAATCATTTTATTAAAAAAAAAGTACAACCTATCCACATCACAAACATAACACAAATTCAAGAAAAATAGAAAAAATAATACACATCTTTGAAAAATCATTTACTAAAAAAAGACGTAATATAAATATTATGTACATTTATTGTTTCCTAAATCGACAGAGATACATAGAAAATTACGTTACTATTTAGTACATATTTTAGTGGGTAGGTATTTATTTTAATAGTACACAGATATTTATGAGTGCTTTAAAAAAATGTAGGAATTTACGAATCTATACAATTATCTCGATTGGTTACCTATAAATTAATAAGACGTGTAGATAAGGATTGGCATCGAAACTGACCGTCTCTCTCAGGCTGCATGCTTGTTTATTTGATGAAATTATCTAAGCGGCACACCATGAGAGGCGGTCACTTGCAATTCCGATCTTTACCTACGCAACTTATACAGTTAAGTAAATACGTATCTAAGAGCATTTTTCTATCTATCTCGGTCTTAGATTGGTAAAAAATTACAGACCGTCGCTTTCACACCATCACATCAAAATTGGCTTAGCTTTTTGAGATCACAGTTATTTCCTTCAGTGATCTATCGTTGGAAGACTGAAATTTTTAGTTTCACTGACCTAAGTCTATACTTTTTGTGACCTTTGAAAAACTAGTCTCCCGAAAAAACAAATAAATAACGGGCTAGTTTTTAATTTGTTGAATATAACTTCTATTTCGTATAGCCTGTAGTTATAATATGCTGACGTTTCGACCGCGTTACAGCGGTAAGGTCACGGAATGTCTGATGTGCTTCGAAGAACAGTTTCCACGAAAAAGTGCCTGGAATCGAAAGTCAGGATATCGTTTTTGTAAGTTCCAATACAAAATTCATTGCGCAATATATCTCGAAGTCTGAAATCTCGGATATAAAGAAGTTAAAAAACCATATTTCAAGTGCATTATGCAAACCACTTTATTTAATTTTAGAGCCTTCATTTGCCACAACCAAATGGAAATAATAAATAATGCCGGAAGATCCACACAGCATCATCAATCAATCATCCCAAGCTAAGCAGAGCTTGTGTTATGGGTACTAGATGACTGATATACCTACATTACATACATATTTTTTATTATACATAGAAATTACCCGGAACAAACATTTGCCCCAAGGCGGGAATTGAACCCGCGACCTTCTGCGTCGCAGGCGGGTCTTCGCCGACCGCGCCACACAAGTCGAATAATTTAAATCGAAAAAGATAAATTACTACATAGTATAAAACAAAGTCGCTTTCTCTGTATGTATGCTTAAATCTTTAAAACTACGCAACGGATTTTGATGCGGTTTTTTAATAGATAGAGTTATTGAAGAGGCAGGTTTATATGTAAAATAATAGTAATAGTAGTATTTTATTGCACCCGTGCGAAGCCGGGGCGGGTCGCTAGTGTCTAAATATGTTATTTCGTGCTCTCAAAATATGCGACGATGTGAAAACGACGGATCTCCTAATAGTGTATAGATGTTTAGAAGAATTTCTTCGCTTGCGCTTCTTTTCTTTCCCTGCAACAAAAAATGTATTTTAGTAAAAACGTGAAAATCGGGTTTTAAGGTCCAGCCGGCCCAGACGAGATTATGTCCTTTACTCCACGACCGGCACCAAGACAGAGTACTACTTGTCAGTTCGATTTTGAGCTGTTTTAATAATAATAATAATAAATCATTTATTGCCTATAAATTACTTATCCTAAACTAGAATTAAACACAAAAATTAAATAACTAATCATAGGCAAAAGGGAGTAGATTCAGCTTTGTGCTGCATGTAAGAAACATGCAGCGCTGATTTTAAATCTACTCCCCTCGGGAGGTGGTCACCGAGGGGTTAAGGGATAGCGGGCTTAACGTAGGCGAGTTCACACTTTAACATAGGTACTAATTATATACATATATGGGTTGTTTTGTTGTATTGTTTCTATCTTTAAGTATGCAATAAAGAATTTTCTAAAGTTTTTGGTTATTATAGTGCGTAAGCCCACACTCTGGCTAATTTCTAATTTCTAAGAAATCAAACAATATTGCAAATATTTTCGACTTCGACGGGACTTGAACCCGCATCCTTCCCTCAGTACGGGAATGTGCTAACCAACTACACCACGAGGTCACGTGACGTAGGTGTTGAAAAATTTTAGCGATATTATTTGATTTCTTAGAAATTACCCAGATTATTACAAAAACCTTAGATTTGAGCAACGCGACACCTCTCGTCAAACGAACTAAATGTAACTTTAGTCTTTAAACAGGAATGGATAAAGTTCAATGTTTCCACTGTAGGTGGAGCTAACGGCGCGAGTTCGTAAGAAGTCGCAAAGATTTTCGACTCCTACGTCACTTGACCTCGTGGTGTAGTTGGTTATCACATTCCCGTACTGAGGGAAGGATGCGGGTTCAAGTCCCGTCGAAGTCGAAAATTTTTGTGAAATTATTTGATTTCTTAAGGCGAATAGTAGGGGTGATAGTGGCGCCACTACATATTTAATTTTATAATTACGTTATACAAAGGAATTATCAAAAAATCGGACCGCGCGTAGACGATATCTATCATTAGCTTTTTTAAATGTATCTTTAATAGTTTTGTACTGTTTTATTTAGGCAGATACTTGTTTCAAGAGTTTAGTTCCTATTGGTGGCCACCAAGCTCTCCAAACAAGGTTTTTGATTAAATAACACAACACAAAACTATTACAGATACATTAAATAAAAGCTTGTGATAGGTATCGTCTACCAGCGGTCCGATTTTTTGATAATTCCTTTGTATAACTTAATGATTAAATTATATATGTAGTGGCGCCATTATCACCCCTACTATTCGCCTTAAAGAATTTTCTATCATCTATCTATCTACTCACTTGTATAGGTTGTATAGGAGCATGACAGTGAGCTGCGCGGAGGCGACGCACAGCACCGCAGTAAAACTGACGCACGACACCGTGGGACACGTGAACTGCGCTTGGGGACCCGTCGCGGGATGCGTTGCCAGCCTGGAACAAAATCACACGGTTCATTAGAAACGTCACTTGTTTTCTTTATTCACAAAGAAAATTTAAGGCTCTATACCTCCCCGAACACTAGCGCCGCCACATATTTTATCTTATTATTACGTCGAAGAAAGGAAATTCCAAAAATTACGTTGGGCAATTTGTGATACCTATCATAAGCATTTTTTTAACGCCTCTGTAATAGTTTTATTTTGTATAGTTTAAACAGAGATGCGAAAATAGAGTTTGGTGGCCACCAAGGGCAACATCGTATCTCTGCCTAAACTATACAAAATAAAACTATTACAGAGGCGTTAAAAAAATGCTTATGATAGGTATCACAAATTGCCCAACGTAATTTTTGGAATTTCCTTTCTTCAACGTAATAATAAGATAAAATATGTGGCGGCGCTAGTGTTCGGGGAGGTAGAGCCAATAATATAAATAAATTAGTATAGTTGTTCTATCTCATGAAGTCCGTTGGGCTATGTATGTCATACTGAATGCATGTACACATTGTTTTAGTGTGCGTAAGCTCAGAAGCAATCAGTCTCGCCCACAGAAATCTGAATAACAAGGCACTAGAAATCGTAAGCGCGCGTGACCTTGTCGCCGCTCAGGTGACTCTCACGCCACCAGTGCGTTCGTTGCTGTTCAGTTGCTCTCGAAACGTGCGTGTGTAAAAATGGTGTGTTGCAGCATTTCCCATTGCGGAAATTCTTCCACAAGTTGTAATTATATTAATAAAGGAATAACTTTTCATCGGTAAGTATTGTTTTTTCTAAATAATGCCGTTTTTCCTTAAAATTATAGAATCTTTAAAAGTAATACGAACGTCACAGTCGACCGTTCTTATTATCACGTTTAACTATACATTGCCTCTTATTTTTGTCAACATCGGGCAGGTACCTCATTACAAAAAGCAATGTACTGCACAGTGAACGATAACGTTGCCCGCTCGATTTCCTATCGTGGTACGGCCGCAGAACTCGGTCGCGAGCTAGTGTTGTGACACGGTAATATTATCCTTAATATTACCTTGGTTGTGATTTGTAAAACAACTTTGCATAATTTAACATAGTATTTTAGGAATACGATGTTATATTAAAATTGTTTATTTATGATTTATTATCATAATAACTAACTATCTATAAAGCTCGATTACCACTGACTGACTGACTGACATAATTGTTCTCCTTGATGGTGGAGGGGGAAGTATGTTTTTTTTGCAGAATCATGTAGGGGGTGTCCGGGGGACCTAGGAAAAATTCCGACTTTTTGAGATTTGCCCCCCGGAACCACCGCCCCCAGGGGGGCGCCAAGCAGAGTCACACTGATGAAAAATTTTTAGGGGGTTGTATAGAGGGGGTCATATGATTTCGATTCCAAAAAAAATTTTACGAGGCGATTTTAAGCAGTACAGCATTAATCCTTATCCAATTAAGTAACTTAGATACATTGTGCATTTAATATAGATTAATATTGCCCTTTACAGCATGTAATTTGATTGAATATTTTCGAAGATATTATAGATTTAAAATGACAGGGACATAGCGATTGCGGTATCGGCCGGAGTACCAATTCTGCAGTAGGTATATTTAGTATAAGCATTGCACCCGTGCGAAGCCGGGGCGGGTCGCTAGTTAATAATAAATGAATATTGAAGTACAAACTATATTTTTATTTTATTAGTACAATGCCCTAGTCATAGAATAACAGTACGATAGGTACGTGACCTGATATTTCGTGCCCAGCACTAGTGTAGATTACATTAAAATGACGTCATAACGACAACAAATGCAAACTTGTCACTAATGTGTGAGTAAGCGAACGTATGCAACTACGCATAAGGCTTAATTTGGTTTGCACTGCATTTTTGGATGGGCGTAGCCGTAATTCCGTAGTTATTGTCTGTGTATGTAGTGGTAAGGTAGTAGAGGGGGCGAGCCGGCGACACGCATTCCCGATAGATCGGATGGTACTCAGCATTTCTAGTGCCTTGTTATTAAGATTTCTGTGGTCTCGCCCGAGACGCGGTCCGGGTCACTAGTGCTCATTGTATTCACGTCAGATTTTGGTAGCGAGTACCGTCAGCATGACAACTAAGCGCAAAGTTGTTCGTAGTGAGGTAAGTTAACGGACTTCGTGAGATAGAACAACTACACTAGTCTTTACAATTGAAACAATAGGGCATATGCGTAGATTTATTTAATTGTTTTAATCGATTTTTTAGGTCATTATTTAACTTGAGATTTAAAATATCTACTTTTCAATGGTTAAATTTTACAACAGAAACATAAAAAAAAGCAAAAATGTATATGGAGATATATTTCTATATCAATAAAGTTTCTATAACAGCAAAATTTTTTTTAGCTATTTCAAATTCACATGTATACAGGGTGGCACATTTAGATGGGTCAGTATGGGAAAGTCTGAAACTATAAGACATACGAAGATCTCTTCTTAGGAACCATGTCATCGATTTTAGTAACAAGAAAAACTCCATTCATAAATTTAAAAAAAAACTTGTGCTCAGCTCGGGAATCGAACCCGGACGTTTTAAAAAATAAAACTAACACTATTTATATTTAGATATAGATTGTGTAGGTCAAACATGATGTCTAAAATGTGAGTTTTCATATCCTTTAATTTATTTTAGTATTAAAAGATATATCTGTATTTACTACGGTTACGTGCAAAACCTTTGCAAATTACAAATGATGTAGTCTGGCTTCCTCGATACAGGCTCAGCCTAGTGAAGAAGTCGACGAAAATCACCGTTGAATTGAAAGTCGCTCAGCAAATTATGTACATATTTACCCATAAAATGTATCATGTGTTTTAGATTAAGTCCATCGGTTCTTATTTGTATTATTTGCCGCAATAAATATTTTTTTACTTTTTTTACTTACTTTACTTTACTTCTGAGCAAACTGCACGACCGTCTGTTTGACGACATTCACGTTTTCTCTTAATTCTAGTAAGAATTGAGGGTTGATCCCACCGCCTGCGCCTACTAAAACCTATCATACTGTGAACCTTATGCAAATAATAATAGAGTGTTATTTACCTCTGAGAAGTCTGCCCCACCGTCTGTTTGACCACATGCACGTTATCTCTCAGGAGGGTTGATCCCACCACCTGCGCCTACTCAAACCTATCATACTATAAACCTTATGCAAATAGTAATAGAGTGCTATTTACCTTTGAGCAGTCTGCACGACCGTCTGTTTGACCACATTCACGTTATCTCTCAGCTCCGTCAGGAACTGAGGATTGACTCCCGCGCCGCCGGCTGCGCCAGATCCGCTGGCTATTAGCGAGTCCGACTTGCGGGATACTTCGATTATGAAGCCTCTGGAATAGGGAATAAGGTTTAGTTGTACAAAAAACAAGTAAGTGAATATGAAATAATATTACAAAGCTCCGGTAACACTCGTCATATTTAAAAAAACCGATAGGTATCTTTTAATCTTTTATTATTGAGTGACTAAATGATAAAAGACTAGGCTAGGACCCAGATAAAGCCAGACCAAAAGTTTCTTTAGCACAATCATCTTATTAATCCTACTAATATTATAAAGCCGAAAATTCGTGAAATCTGAAGTTTTATTATCTAGGATCTCTAAAACTACTGAAAAGATCAAGATGAAATTTGGCGTACGTTTAGAGCATAGCCTGACTTATTTAATAGGCTACTTATTATACCGAAAATACGCATGCATGGCCGCGGGCAGAAGCTAGCATATAATATACTAAACTAACACTATCATGGGCCAAGAAGCAGATGTTTACGTCCATGGTATAATAATACAAGGTTTGCTACGTACTCGCGTACTCCGAGAAACAACGGTCACGTGGGTTATCCCAAGCCTACGTCATAATATGACGATAAAATTTCAGTTTTCGGAGATTCTAGATCTATCTCTTCTTCAAACTTAGTTTCCATAATTTGAGCAACGCTAATGAGCTCTGCACATGGATAAATAAATTTTTCCCTTGAAATGAAATTTATCTAATACAGATTCTCTTTTCGGGAATTTAAAGAACCTTATTTTACCGCCCTTCACACTTACAGTTACGGATAGAGTAACCGCGCATTTTATTTTAAAGATTTATCCGATCAACAACGCGAGTGAATCACCGGCGTCTATAAAAGTTTGATAGTCACCGGCAAATGAACGTAACCACCCATTTTTGTGGCAATTGGACAGTGACGTAGGCTTGGGAAGATCTCGGAGTAGCATACCTTGTATTATTTTACCATGGTCACGTACACCTCCATGTAGCGGCCGCTGGGCAGTGAATGCGTTAAAATAAATGTACTTACTTGAGCTCAGCAATAGTATTAATCATAATCTGGTTGTTGGCAACCAGAGCATCCCAGTCGTGTCTTCCTATGGGCAGGGAAGGCATTTGTACCTACAAACAAACAGAGGATATAGTTTGGAGTTAATGGCAGACATAGACATAATTATTTAGACAGGCATAAAGTTCATCTACGAGTATACTAATATTATAAAGAGGAAAGATTTGATTGTTTGTTTGTTTGTATTGAATAGGCTCCGAAACTACTAGACCGATTTTATAAATTCTTTTACCATTATACTGCCACCTTCAGGAAACCTTTGGATGGATATGATCGGTTAGTATCAAAAATACTGAGGAGCGAGATCTTCTA
Organism: Eupithecia subfuscata; assembly: GCA_963564075.1. Classification (NCBI taxonomy): domain Eukaryota; kingdom Metazoa; phylum Arthropoda; class Insecta; order Lepidoptera; family Geometridae; genus Eupithecia; species Eupithecia subfuscata. Next base: position 7,953,124 of record OY751124.1, on the reverse strand, counting down.
ACACAAGTTTTGTGTACTTAAATGGGTCTCAATTATTGAATATCTTATTGTATACTTGTTACAGAAATATATAATTAATATATTTATTTATTTATTTTTATTTATTACCTGTTGTCCGGGTTGGCCCTGAGGCATGGGTTGTCCTTGCGTGTGGCTGTACACGGAAGTAAGCATCGACAGCGAGTTCATCTGTTTTCCGATCACCTGTGGAAAAATAAATAAATATTATTTCTAGGGTTTTAACCCTTTATAAGGCATAACGAGCAGGCAGTGGTAGTATAAATCTAGAAGTAGTTTTAGCTTTTGTACGAGGGTAGAAACCAAAATTGTTTTTTTTTCACTCCTTCTACTCCCTTTGCCGTCCCTGAGAGTAAGGTTTTGTCGAAATCTATATATATATAAATGAAACCCGTTTTCCTTGGTCACGGCATCACGCGTGAACGGCTGGACCGATTTCACTAATTCTTTCTTTGTTGTGTTTTTTATTGTCAGGAGAAGGTTCTTATGAAAGAAAAAATTAAGAAAGTTGGAAACATAAATTTCCACGGTGGCGAAGCCGCGGGGCGCAGCTAGTTAGGTATAAAAATTACGGCAATACACTTACTGCCTATGGAAGGCAGAAAAACATGGAACTATGCACAGAGGTATGGCACATTTCTCGCACATTATTTTGGGACCTCTTGTCCAGCACCTCCGTGCTGCAGAGGCGGCAACGTTTATATGCTGGCAATGGAGAAGGTACCTACCCTCTTGGTCTCCTACATTCATCCTTTATCTATGTTTATGGCCCGAGCGATGCGAAAGATTTTACTCGATTCCGTGAAAAGATAACGAATCAATGATCTACCTAGGCATTTAGTGGATCTCACCTTCACAGCCTGTATTGGTCCACTGCTGGACGCAGGCCTCCCCCTGATAAGCGCCTTATTGGCTTTTATCTTTTGGGGGTAGTGCTCATAACCCCCACGCTGGACATGCGGGTTGGGGATCGCAGTTCGGTGGTAGAATTGTTCTGCAGGGGCGCTGCTGCCCGCCCCCGGTGGATATCCCTTAGTCGCCTCTTACGACACCCGCGGGAAGAGTTGGGGTGGTGCTAATTCTAAGCCGGCACCCAACAGCACTAATCAACACTCAAAGATTTAGGCGTTCTGGATGTTTTCTATGTATAACAAAAAATATCTAAGGTTTTTTGTTATTATAGTGCGTAACCCCACACTAAGGGTAATTTCTAAGAAATCAAATAATATCGCAAAAATTTTCGACTTCGACGGGACTTGAACCCGCGTATCACATCCCCGTACTGAGGGGAGGACGCGGGTTCAAGTCCCGTCGAAGTCGAAAATTTTTGCGATATTATTTGATTTCTTAAAAAATATCTATCTATATAGTGTATTGTATTAAGTATATCAGTTATCTAGTACCCATAACACAAGCTCTGCTTAGCTTGGGGCTAGATAATGCTGGGTGAATTGTCCAGCATTATTTATTTATTTATATATAGAACTGTTATAAAGCGTTTTGCCTCGTTGGTCTAGCGTTCAGCTTGTTCAACCGCTGATTATGAGGTCCTCGGTTCAAATCCCGGGTCGGGCCAATAGTTGTTATTGCGGTTTTTCTAGTAAGGAAAATTCACAGTAACAACCTTGAGTCAGGAAGTTGGCGGTGTTACACCCCCGTGCCTCGAAAACCACGTTAAGCCGTTCCTGCGCTTGACCTCTCCCCGGTCGTGTCGGTCTGCCGTCCCATCGGATTATGAGAGTGAGGGAATAGAGGGCGCACCTGTGTTTGCGCACACACTTGTGCACTATAATATGTCCTGCGCATCTGGCTAGTCTCCGATGAGACTGGCCGCCGTGGTATTCGGTTCGGAGAGGAGTTCTCAATTCGGTTAGGAGGACATTATTGTTAATATATTATATTTAGTTTTTATATTGTACTCTATAAATGTAGAATAGGCGTAGGTCCGTTCGTGATGTCATCTGTACGGGTCCTAACGGAAGAACAACGCTGGCGAGGCCTCTTACGGGAGCTTAGCCAGCTTTATGCTGAGTTAGGGCCTTTTTTTAACAACTTTATATACCTATACACCAGTCCCATAAGTGAGTTATTTTTGTACTTGACACTAGTCACACTAATATTATAAATGCGAAAGTTTGAATGGATGTATAGATGGATGGATGTTTGTTACCTCTTCACGCCAAAACTACTGAACGGATCGGGCTGAAATTTTGCATACTATTTTGCATTTATAATTATAATCCTGGAATCAAACATAGGCTACTTTTTAACCCATAAATCAGTTCCCATGGGATGGAAATAACCTCAAAACATTTCATTAGAAATGCGCGTGCGAAGCCGCGGGGCTAGTCTATACTAATATTATAAAGAGGAAAGATTTGATTGTTTGTTTGTATTGAATAGGCTCCGAAAGCCGAGGCTACTGAACCGATTTGAAAAATTCTTTCACCGTTAGGAAGCTTACTTTTCAGGGCTTACTTTTCAGTAACATAGGATATTTTATCCCGGAATTCCCACGGGAACGGGAACTACGCGGGTGAAACCGCGAGGCGATCGTCTAGTTACAAATGTATTTCTTTCTTTCTAAAGCGTTACCTCATCCACTTTCTTGTTTAACTCCTTCAGCACGTCGTTGATCTGCCCCATGCCTTGGAATATTTGTCTAAGCTCCCGCTGCCCGTCCGACTCGAACCAATCATCGAATTCGCCTTCCTTGTCGCGCGCCTGTGGGGGAAAGAGATGGTTACATATGTTTACCAAGACAATTCTATTCATTTTATAGTACTAATATTATAAAGAGGAAAGATTTGATTGATTGTTTGTTTGTATTAAATAGTGGATCGATTTGAAAAACTATTTTACCATTAGAAGCCCACATTATTCCTGGTGAACATAGGCTACTTTTTACCGCGGGAAAATGCTTCATTCCTACGGGAAAACGGGTAATAGGACAACGAGAAGATGCAGCTAGTTATAAATAAATTTAAATGAATAATGCTGGATGCCATACAGCATAATCTAGCCCTAAGCTAAGCAGAGCTTGTGAGATGACTGATATACATAATACATAGATAGAAGTACTTTTTTTGGGTTCCGTACCTAAAAAGGGAAAAAGGAACCCTTATAGGATATAACGTTATCATGACATTTCTTTGTTTACATAAAATATCCAGGTTTCTGAATCAGAGTATAGATTTTTTTATTATACATACCTAGAACAACCGGAACAAATATTTAAATTATCATAGTTGCGGGTTCGATTCCCGCCTTAGGAGAAATGTTTGTACGATCTGCAATTATTTGTTCCGGGTGTTCTAGGTATTTTCTATGTATAAAAAAAAATATCTATGTAATGTATGGTGATAATTATATCAGTCATCTAGTACCCATAACACAAGCTCTGCTTAGCTTGGGGCTAGATAATGCTGTGTGGATTGTCCAGCATTATTTATTTATTTAATTATCAAAATCTGGCTAAAATGTGGCGTCCTACACTACGTTTGCCCTCAGGTACTGACCTCATCAGGATGTTCCTTCCTGTACTCTTCCTTCTGTTGTTCCAGTTTCTTCTGGTACTCTTGGTATTCTGCAGACAGCTTCTGTTGCTCGTTCTGGTCGATCTGTTGTCCACCTGCTGGTTAAGGGTTTAAAGGTAGATAGGGTTAGTTTCTTAAATCAAAAAGTAGGACTGTCGAAAAAATTACGACGAGTATTTGATTCTTAGAGGTTTATCACAGGGACGGACACATGGAGGTTTATTGTGGAGAAAAACAACCCTCAAATACTGAAACGGGAAAGCAGCCGGGTATTTTTAACTTGAGAACAAGCGGGGGTTCATAGTGGTGTGAGAGAGGGTTCAAAAGAGGTGCGCGAGGGTTTTGACGGAGTGCCCCAGTAGGGGTTCAAAAGTTTTTTTAACTGCACCTTGTTGTGTAGAATGCAGCGAGCTAGTGATAAGGTGTATGATATCGTGGTCGTCGGCGAGTCCGCCGGTGGCCGCCGACAGGCCGAAATACCGGCCTCTCGTCTACTAACACTTGTTACACGGGGTTTGAGAGGAGACAGGGTTGTTGTGTGTGTTAGGGTGTGTGTAAGGCTGATGATGGAAATTCATGTGGGTTTTTTAAGTTTGTTTGAGAGTGTGATGGGGTTCAGAAGGGGTGATTGCGGGGGTCAACAGGAGTGTGTCTGAGGGTTCATTAGGGATGTGTAAGGGGGTTCAACAAGGGGGGTTTTATAGTTTGTGTGAGTGTGTTAGGGGTTCAAGAAGGGGTGTATGCGGGGGTTCAACGGGGGTGCGTGAGGGGTCTAAAAGTTTTGTTTAAACTTACCTTGTTGCGTAGAATGCAGCGAGCTGGTGATAAGGTGTATGATATCGTGGTCGTCGGCAAGTCCGCCGGTGGCCGCCGACAGTCCGAAGTACCCGCCGCGCGGCAGTTGCACGTTCTCGGCCCGGAAGCACAACTCGTAGTCCGCTTCGTTTGATGTCATTCCTGGGAAAAATATGTAAGTACTAAAAATAATAAATAATAACGAGAACAAAATTAAAAATTGTAAACGTGTAGCCATGATTCATGAGGGGGGCCACATGAATCATGGCTAAGAATCATCATCATCATCCGCAACCCGACTTCACCCACTGCTGGGTATAGGTCTCCAAACTTTTGTGCCACTCCACACGGTCCTGCGCCAATCTCATCCAGATGGGCAGATGGCTAAGAATACTAGGGATAAAATTATCTATGACACAAAAAAAATCTAAACGAAAATCGGTTCATCCGCTTGGGAGCTACGATACCACAGACAGATACACAGACACACAGACAGACAGGTTAAACTTGTAACACCCCTCTGTTTTTGCGTCGGGGGTTAATGAACTCATTGCAACTCAAAACTCACCATTATGGAAGTAAAGCGTCAGGGTATTCATGTAAAACTCACCGTTATGGAAGTAAAGTGTCAGGGTATTCATGTAAAACTCACCGTTATGGAAGTAAAGTGTCAGGGTATTCATGTAAAACTCACCGTTATGGAAGTAAAGTGTCAGGGTATTCATGTACAACTCACCGTTATGGAAGTAAAGTGTCAGGGTATTCATCTAAAACTCACCGTTATGGAAGTAAAGTGTCAGGGTATTCATGTAAAACTCACCGTTATGGAAGTAAAGTGTCAGGGTATTCATGTAAAACTCACCGTTATGGAAGTAAAGTGTCAGGGTATTCATGTAAAACTCACCGTTATGGAAGTAAAGTGACAGGGTATTCATGTACAACTCACCGTTATGGAAGAAAAGTGTCAGGGTATTCATGTAAATCTCACCGTTATGGAAGTAAAGTGTCAGGGTATTCATGTAAAACTCACCGTTATGGAAGTAAAGTGTCAGGGTATTCATGTAAAACTCACCGTTATGGAAGTAAAGTGTCAGGGTATTCATGTAAAACTGACCGTTATGGAAGTAAAGTGTCAGGGTATTCATGTAAAACTCACCGTTATGGAAGTAAAGTGTCAGGGTATTCATGTAAAACTCGATCCGTGCTCGCGTCGGGAATGGCTTGTTGCGGAAATCTCGCAGGCAGCCTGATAACAGTTGCTGGGAGCCGTCGCTGGAAGGAAACGATATTTTGTTATTATTTTTGGGTTAAAAATAAATAAATAAATAATGCTGGACAATCCACACAGCGTCATCTATACCCAAGCTAAGCAGAGCTTGTGTTATGGGTACTAGATAACTGATATACTTAATACAATACAACTGTGGCGCAGCGGGCGAAGGTCTGCCTGCGACGCAGGAGGTTGCGGGTTCGATTTCCGCCTCGGGACAAATGTTTGTACGATACAGATATTGGTTCAGGGTGTTCTGGATGTTTTTCCATCTATAATAAAAAATATCTATCTATGTAGTGTATTGTATTAAGTATGTCAGTTATCTAGTACCCATAACACAAGCTCTGCTTAGCTTGGGGCTAGATAATGCTGTGTGAATTGTCCAGCATTATTTATTTATTTATACACGCTGCTGCTTACAATATGTTTTAAACTTATATCCTAAGGTTAATGTTTTTTCAATTTTACGTATATTTTTGAATTTCCCTTTTTTTGTATAATATGTTTGTGGCTATGAATAAATTCTTATATGTGCACACACGCTAGGACACACGTTCTCCGGCGACCCTAGGATCTGTGACAGTGCTGTTAGACCTGCAAATCCATGGTTGTTAATGACCTCACCTCTTGTGATCAAAGCTCTTGGTTCCATCATTAAGCACGGCCATAATATAAGGGTTGTTATGCTTATTGTCGTTATCGAACGAGTCGAATATGACAGCCAGCCCGTTCCACTTGTCCGAAGAGCCGAAGACTTCGCCGGTGTACTCCCCGCGTTGGGTTGTGTACCAGAAAGCCTGCAAAAAGAACAGAATTCGTTAGAGTACCTAGTTAAGAAAAAAATAAATATTAAGTTTGTTTATTGGTTCCTTTTTATTAAATTTTGATATATATTCACAAAAAAAATAGAATCAAATAATAGAAATAAATTAAAACTAGTATTTACAATTGAAAAACTTGCAAACAATCTACAGGTAGCTCAACTGATCCATATCAATACCAGTCGCCGCGTCCCCGCTACGCTGGTTGCATTGCCCCGCTGTATGGCAATGCTGATGCGCTGCACCTATTATTTTGAACGCTCAGTCACATATACCAGCACTTGCGGGTCCTTAGAGCATAGGTATTTTTGTTCACTTTGTGCCTTGGCGTATAGGACACGATACGTTTGTGGCATGGCGCTGCATATAGTGCAGCTTGCATAAAGATTTTTTGTATTTCTATCAGAAATACAAAAAATCTTTATTCTTACTTTTTAATAACAAAAATATATGTCTAACGCAGTGAACCAATAGTCCTTAGCATGGTCAACCCAGACGTAAATGGAATTTGAACTGTGTCTATAACTTTAGTTCGCCATCGGTCCACCTTCCGGTATAACTTACCGGTCCCTCAGCAAAGACACGTTTACCCCAGCGGTTGTGGGTTCTTCGCGAGATATGGCCGGCTCACTGCCACTTCAGCTTGCTGATTCTTTCAGCTATGTCGCTTACTTTGGTTCTCTGTCGTATGTATTAGTTACGAATCCTATACTTCAGAGAGACTCCGAGCATAGCTCTTTCTATAGCTCGCTGAGCGACTTTGAACTGGTGGACCAGCCTTACCGTGAGTGTCCACGTCTCAGCTCCGTAGGTCATGACAGGCACTGATTGAAAACTTTCTTTTTCAAACAATGCGGTATGGATGACGAGAAGACTCGACGTAGTTTCCCAAACGCTGCCCAGCCTAGCTGGATCCTCATCTTGTCTCGGGTCCTGTTGATGTTCCCAAACTTACCAGTCCATCAGCACCAATCCGGCCCCTCCCAGAGACTTTGAACATGACGTCGACCTCCCACCAGTCGAAGCTCACAGGCTGCTTGGTCCATATCGCTCCCTTTTGGCTGCGCAGTGAGGGTGCTAAACGAACGCTCTCGCCGGACGCTATCGCATCTGTTGACAAGCAACGTGTACTGTAGTTTGTCTAACTCTAACAGCTTTATGATGAACTAGCTGCATTCTTACTACCCGTTGTCCTATTACCCGTTTTCCCGTAGGAATGAAGCATTTTCCCGTGGTAAAAAGTAGCCTATGTTCATCAGGAATAATGTGGGCTTCTAATGGTAAAAGAATTTTTCAAATCGGTCCTGTAGTTTCGGTGCCTATTTAATACAAACAAACAATCAAATCTTTCCTCTTTATAGTATTAGTATAGATTCATTATGAAATTAAGCGGGTTAACTACGAACCTAGTTTGTGTTGGAAGAACACCGTTTAATTCCTTAACGAGGGATTCTTCCCTAAACAATCACACATCATAAATAGAAATAGAATAGAAATAGTTTCATCTTTAGCGATTGCAGTGTTTGGTTAAACTTGTATTTCTCATGACTACTACTAACATAGAATTAAGAAAAATTTGTGACTAACATAATATGGACCTAAATTGATGTTTTGTGTTGTCTGAAATAAATGAATTTTATTTATTTATTTATAAGCTAGCCTAACCCCAAGCTAAGCAGAGCTTGTGTTTAGCTTGTTTTGATTGATGATTGAGATAGTCACTGCTCTGGGTTGCCAGAAAGTCGCTCGGTTGCCGGCCTTTCGGGGGCACCCTGACGATGAGAGCCCTCAGCCCTCGGCCTTATGGTAAAGATGGTACTGGTTGCATGCAACTACAAACAACGCTGGTTTAATGGTGCAATATTTGCTAAAGTATGTCTACGTTTATTTATCCTACTTCCTACTAATATTATAAAGCCAAAAGAAAGTGAAATCTGAATTTTTGTTACCTAAGATCTCTAAAACTACTGAATAGATCAAGATGAAATTTGGCGTATGTTTAGAGCAAAGCCTAACTTAGATAATAGGCTACTTATTATACCGAAAATACGCGTGCGAAGCCGCGGGCAGAATTCTAACTGACCACAGACAGAAAAACTTCGAAAACTATACCCCGCAGTGGGAAAGTCTAGTATGATGAATCATCATACTGATGATGAAATGTGAATTTATTGGTAAGAAAATTTGCCTTCCGATCCGGTTGAAAACTATGCACCACGGAAATTGCATAACCTCGTTCTAGATTTGCGGTCAGAGCTTTGTCAACAATTATTACAATAGGCTGGTTTATTAAATAATAGGCACTTTTATGAATGTGCTATTAAAATTATGTTTTCCGTTCGGTTTTTCAAAGGTTGCAAGATATGGGTTTCTTTATCTGAAATTTATCTATACTAATATTATAAAGAGAAAACACACAGAAAACCCGGACTAATGTCTGCAGATAGTACAAAAACTAGTTCCGATGGTGGAATCGAACCCGCAACTTCCTTTGTCGCAGGCGGCCGCCCGCAGCGTCACAGAGGTCGTCAAACTATTAATACAATCAAAGGTCCTGTGAATAATTTGATTGTTAGAAAAAACTGAAATATAGACTACAGTTTTTTTAAGTTTTGCGTGACGAATAAGTACTAATCATAATCACTCGGGAATCAAATTTTTATGGACCTCTTTGGGATCCCACCTGATCAATCCTGCAAACCGTTTTTAAGGATCTTGGGTTGTTGCCTCTACCATCATAAATAAATATTAAATCAATAATGCTGGACAATCCACACAGCATCATCTAGCCCCAAGCTAAGCAGAGCTTGTGTTATGGGTACTAGATGACTGATATAGGTACACAATATAATACATTACATGGATAAATATTTTTTATTATACATAGAAACGACCAGAACACCCGGAACAAATATTTGTATATCGTACAAACATTTGTCCCAAGGCGGGAATCGAACCCGCAACCTCCCGCGCCGCAGGCGGACCTTCGCCCGCCGCGCCACCGAGGTCGTCAAACATCATTTATGTATATGAAATTTCAAATTTATATATTGTGCTTGGTGGACCAAGCATGTGACAAAAATCCTAAGCAATGTAGAGCTACCTGAATAGGCTTGTTCTAAAAGAAACCTCAAAATCAGCGAGTCATCAAAAAAGCTGCTTGACTATATGTGTAAAAATTTGTAGGTACCTAATGAATTTATATTATTGAATGAGTATTTATTTAGGCAATGAACGTAATTTTATGATATTTATAAATTTATTAATTTTAAGCCATAAACATAAGTTCATTAATTGCATGCTATAACATAGTTAAACATGAGCTCATCTATACTAATATTATAAAGAGGAAAGATTTGATTGTTTGTTTGTATTGAATAGGCTCCAAAACTACTGGACCGATTTGAAAAATTCTTTCACCGTTAGGAAGCTTACTTTTCAGGGAGTGACATAGGCTATATTTTATCCCGGAATTCCCACGGGAACGGGAACTACGCGGGTGAAACCGCGAGGCGATCGTCTAGTATCTCATAACATGAACTTTTATACCATGTTTTATGCAATAAAATATCATTTCATTTCATCATTCAATACAATAGCCAAATAGTGAATATATACAGCAAAAGAATGTTCAAACCGATCCAAAATTTAAGGAGAAATTGACGAACATGCATTAAAAAAATACATACATACAGCCTAACATAGAACCGTAGTTTCGAAGCGGGTTAAAAAATTCTAATTTTCAGTAAAGTTCTTATCTTTACTACTGCTTAATTCACCCATTGATAACATATGTTATATGTAGTTTATATTATTGATCGGTAATAAAGATAGAATTACCTACACTGTAGTTTTGTTTATGGGTCTTATCTTATCAGAAGTGGCTACTAAGCTACCTATTGGGAGCCATGTGCCTTTTTGCACATTAAAATATCCAAAACTTTAGGGATCGTTCACACGTACCAACTGCACCACATCGCAGCAACAAAAAGAGGTTAAGCGGTGGTTATGTGTGAATAGTGTCACTGCAGCTTTTTGCAGTAGAGTGGTAACTACAAAATGTTGATGTGGTTGAGTTGGCCGACGGCTAATGCGCGGTGTGACTGCTGGTTGCGATGTGTAAGGTACCGACCATACGGTAGAATTAAGCGGCAAAATGTGGTCTGAAATTTGTCCCTAAATGTTTACCTGACATGGTTGTGCTAATGCCATGGTATAGAAAATACTTATGGTAGAAATCAACCAATGCAAGATTTGCCAGGTGGTTGATATGCTTAACTATCTACTGCCCTCAACAGCACTAAAATATCTATTGTATTAAGTATATCAGTCATCTAGTACCCATAACACAAGCTCTATAATTGCGTTATCTTGTATTTGTTAAGGTACCTACTTCATTACTTTACTAGACGCCAAAGAACCAAGCAAGCTTTTATCTTAAATTTTTTACATAACTTTTTTAACAATTTTTTCAATACTCTTCTGATGTTATTTGATATGAATTCTCATGATAAAATAGAAAAAAAAATATAGGTTATCTATATTTTTTTTTATATGTTTTCATAAGTTTTTTGTGGATTTACAAAGAGTAATGACCTGCAAAAAATACAAAGACCCACCTCGCCGACAACACTGATAAAAATTAAAAAAGCTGAGCAAAAAAGGATCAAGCAGCTGCCGACAGTTTAATAACATTCTTATCACACAAATAATCAAAAAAACTTAAGTTTGTAGTCATGTTACAGACAATGTTGTTATATTTCATGGTGTAAGTAGGTTACTTAATTTTATTTTTCTTGGTTTTCAAAATATCAAGCTATAATAAATAGTATGTAGGTATAAATTAAATTACATGAAATAATATGATTTCTTCAAATTAGTTCTTCACACTTCATCAGTAAACTTGAATATCCATGAATATAAACATGAACCAAAAGTTCAAGCCAAAGTAAACCTTAAGCCGTTGCAAAGTAGCTTAAACTCTTTTAGCTGCCTGTTTTTCAATTTACAGTCTGATTTGAGTTTAAAAACTATTATTATACTTAAGTTTTCTTTTCTCACAAAATTTGTTTGAAGTTTGCTTATTATTCTTGCAAATAAGATCGGCGATGTCTGAAAGTTGCTGAACATAAAGATTAAATTCGCTTGACAGCAATGTGTGTAATATAGGGAGTTTAGCAATTGTCAGCAATTATTTTTGCTTACGATTTGTTTAAAAAATAAAAATTAGCTGGTAGCAATTTTGCTGACAGTGCCAGCTTTGGAAAATTGTGTGGAGACATCCATACCTACTACCAATAACCTACTTATTATATTGGAGGGAAAATCTTTTATGTTAGTTACAGAAAATTTAAACAACTAAAAACTTATGTGCATTTTGGGCTTTGATAAAAATGATTTAGGTAAGTACTCTAGAAGAAGAAACATATAATAATTATCCAGTGTTTCATAGATACATAACATATTTGATTTCTCAATCTAAAAGGACTGTTTATAAAAATCCCTTTCTTTTAGTAAAAGGGTAAAGGCGAGCTGCCGTCGTGGAATCGAAAACATGATTTTATTCAAGCCACGTGGCCCGTCTCTTTCTAACAATAGTTACTTTGCATAGTGCTATCTCCGTCTAACTTGACAGATTTCACTGACGTGTCGCCCGTCAATCGACTTACGCCGTGAAAACAAAAGTTTTTTACTATTTTCCTCAGTCATTATAACTAAACTTAGCCTTATTAGAACACAAAACGGAAGATAAATAATTTTTTGAGGCCTTAATATAGAGAAAAACCACCGGAATGGTGGTTTTAATAATAAAAAATATAGAATACTTACTGCCTCCGTACTCCCAGAAGGGAACTGATCCATCTTTTTGCGCTAAGTAAGGCGGCTTGAATGAGTATTTGTATTCAAAACGTTTATGCACATTTTGTGAATTGACTAACACAAGCACGTAAATAAAAACGGCACACGGAAACCAATTCAATTTTAAAATCGACATCGCGAAACGACCGTCTGTCTTCGCCCGTCACGTCACAAAATAAGCTGTCAAAATTGTATTGTAGATAACTTCATGTCGTTCGCGCGGTCGATTGTCGACAACGTGAAGTTCGTTTAAACGGAATTCCGTTCGGATACACCAGCTATGTGTTGCAAACGTTAAATAAAATTGCAGTGCAAGTGGTGACCTCTATCGCTGTCGTATAATAACTTTACATGGTTTGGCTACTAGATGGCAGTTTTTGCGTGTAACAAAGTTTCATCTGCCAAACTTAATCGATAGATGGCAGCTCTAAACTTTTAAATTGGATTAATAAAATATAAATTGGTTAAATAGCGTATATCAAAATTTGATGGAAGCTATTTATTATTTGTTTATTTTTTTTGCCATTGTGTGGGACGCTACATGCGTCGACACACTTGCGCATTCCCATCTACCGAGGACATCCGTGAGGGCGGGTGCGGCGGCAGATTTGGCCGAAGATCTCAAGAGGCGCAAATATGCAGGTCTCTACACATTGAGGACCTCTGTGGCGCGGTGGGCGAAGGTCCGCCTGCGACGCAGGAGGTTGCGGGTTCGATTCCCGCCTCGGGACAAATATTTGTACGATCTGCAGATATTTGTTCAGGGTGTTCTGGTCGTTTTCTATGTAAAATAAAAAATATCTATCTATGTACTTGTATATTATTATGTATTATCAGTTATCTAGTACCCATAACACAAGCTCTGCTTACCTTGGGGCTAGATAATGCTGTGTGATTTGTCCAGCATTATTTATTATTTATTTATTTATTATTTATTTGAAGTCGAGACCCTAGGTCCGTGGGGTACCGAGGCTCTTCGGGTTTTTAAAAAATTATCTGAGCCTCTGGTCGAAGCGACGCGTGACCCGAGAGCTGGTGAGTATCTGGCACAGCGCATCAGCATTGCCATACAGCGTGGCAATGCAGCCAGCGTCTTGGGGACGCTTCCAACTGGTATTGATATGGATCGGTTGAGCTACCTGTAGACTGTGTGCAACAGTCTGCAGTTAGCTCAATTGTTTCAATAGTAAATACTAGTATAATTTTCTTTGTAAATAAAGGCTATTAAGTCCAGTTTATTCTTAATTATTTATCCTTGATTTGATCAAGGATTATTAACAAAGACATTTTAACCACTTTGGAAATGTCTTTGATTAATTATCATCACTACCTACTCAGGGTAGGTATATAGTTTCTAAAATGGCATAGGTACAAAATATTCCAAGATAAATTCCACCCCGAGATAGTTGCGTTTGATTACCTATTTGGACATAAAGAAAGACTGGAATGTGATGGATAGGTTCTTTATTAAAAAAAATTAATCACTTTTCTTTTCGAACGGATAATAAGGTGACATGATCCATTGTTTAACAGCAATAGTCCTATAGCCCCTGTCATAACTTTTCAATAAGTCCTTCTCTTCCTGTGTAAGAGTAATGTCGAAAACGTCGAAATTGGCTACCACTCGAGATTTCGTTAGAGATTTCGGAATAGGCACCACGCCAAGGTTAGTCTGAAAATAAAAAATAATTCTGTAATCCTTTATTGTTCACAAATAATACATTCCATGAACTTATTTAATAGATAAGAAAAATATAATAGAGAAATATAATATGATATGTACATAGGCGAGCGAATAAATGACTGAAGTTTTTATTTAAGAAAACCCGCCGCTATATCGTGCCGGCTTAAGGAGTAGTTACTGAGTAGGGGTCGATTCTTAAGGCGCAACACCGACCCAAATCAGCGCCATCACCGATTAAAGTTTTATTTTGTACCTATACTTTAGGCAGAGATGCGAAGTTGCTCTTTTTGGCCACCATGGTGGCAAAAAAGAGCAACTTCGCATCTCTGTCTACACTATACAAACTAAAACATTTAAAGAGGCATTAAAAAAAGCGTATGATAGGTATCACAAACTGGTCAATCGATTTTTGGAAATTCCTTCGTTTAACAGAATATTATGATAAAATATCCTGTTAGCTAGCCTGTTAGCGCTGATTTACGTCGGGGTTACGCCAGAATCAACCCCTACTCAGTAACTGTCGTAAGAGGCTAGGTACAAGGACAGTCTACAGGTGTGGAAATAAGGTGGAAATCATGAATTGCTTTGGTCGGGCTGGTGCATGATATGATAGTTCTCAGTTGAGATTGGGATCCCGTGTGGAACAGGCAAGATATCCTATCCTACTAATTATAAATGCGAAAGTTTGAGACATAGGATCTCCAAAATTACTAAACAGATCAAGATGAAATTTGGCATTCCTTCACTTAGAACGTAGCTCAACTTATAGAATAGGCTACCTCTTATTTTACAGAAAACACGCGTGCGAAGCCGCGGGCAGAAACTAGTTATGTATAGAAACTTACAAGTAGTCTCTTTTTTGAGTAGTTACCCAATTAAATTAGTAACAAATTTGCTCTTGTCATTCGAATGGTTCGAATGATTTGTAGTCGAATACCTAGTTTGAATGAAATCATTCACAGTGGCGCATCTTTAATTTTGTAGTAGGTACTGTTCTCATTTACATTTTAATAATTGTAAGCTAGTTAAGTAGTAGCTAGTGTAAATAGGTACCTCATAGTGAACTAGTAAATAAAATTTCTTTCTTTCTTTTCTTTAAGGGAACATACAAGAGGAAGGATAGGAAGCCCCCCCCCTCCGGGGGGAGGGGGGGGGGGCTTCCTATCCCCCCCGGTTCAGCAGTGGACGTAGATAAGGTACCTATTTGTCCTGACCGATGACTCTGTTATGACTACTTATTTAATTATAAGGCAGTATTAATAAAAAATCGGTAAGCTTTTCAAATTATTTACTAAAAACTAACATAGGTACAAAAAAGGTCTACAACAAGCATGAAAGTACAGTTTCACAAGCTTAACTTATCCTCGAAATTTTAATTATCCTTTACAATAATCATTTTTCAAACGGATAATACAGAGAATCGATCCATTTTGTAGGGGTCAAAGTTCTGTAGTTCTCGTCGAAATTCTTCAGAATGTCCTTTTCGTCTTGCGTCAGTGAAAAGTCGAATACTTCGAAATTCTGTGCCACTCGAGTTTTCGTCAGCGACTTGGGAATAGGAACCACGCCGATCTCGATCTGCAAAATAAAATACCGACATTAAGAATTACCTTGGTTTTCTCTAAATGGTGAAAGGAATTTATAATGCCATGCAAAGGGGTCCAGCAGCCAGCGTTTTGGGGACGCTTCCAACTGGACCATTTGAGCCAAAGTCTGTGCAAAAAGAGAATAAATAAATAAATATAAATAATGCTGGACAATTCACACAGCATTATCTAGCCCCAAGGTAAGCAGAGCTTGTGTTATGGGTACTAGATAACTGATATACTTAATACAATACACTACATAGATAGATATTTTTTATTACATATAGAAAACATCCAGAACGCCCTGGACAAATGTCTGCAGATCGTACAAACATTTGTCCCGAGGCGGGAATCGAACCCGCAACCTCCTGCGTCGCAGGCAGACCTTCGCCCGCTGCACCACTGAGGTCGTCAAAAGAAGCTTCTTAGGAATTGAGGAATTTTCTTTAGGAATTTTCTTTTGTTGTTTTGACAGCACTGCTCTGTCATTGCTAGTACGACTAAAAGTGTTTGATACTTGGTAGACATCGTAGACACCAACTGTTTTCATAAATACTCGAGTCATCAGTAATGTTAATATTAATTCACCCCGTAACGCCACTACGGTTGTCTTTTTGCACAGACTCTATGTTGTTTGTTTTCAACAGTCTGCAGTTAGCTCAATTGTTTCAACACCAGTTATAATTTGTTTCTATACATTATATCACATTATATCATTGTAGCTTTATTTTTTAATTATTTATAATACCTAAACTATAAAATAATGTATTTAAGTATATATTAATTTATCATATCCTAATTATATTATAAACGATATTAATATATTTATATCCTTATAAATATATTATTATCGTATGGTATAAATTATGTAAGCGGGTTACGTACAAACCTTGTTCGTGCAAGCAGTGGCACAGAAGGCTCGCGTCTAGAACCGCACTCACAAAGACTCACTGAAGAAGTCCCTCGTTATGCGACGAAACGTTAGTGTTCTTCCAACACAAACTAGGTTCGTAGTACACCCGCTTTCATACATAAAGAATTCGTTAAACTGCGATAGTATTTAAAAACCGAGCACAATATTTTTAAACCGCTCATATTATTTTTGAGGTTTACGACACTCCTTACTGACGACACTTTAAGTAAATAATTGTTATGCGATTTTTCACTATTTCTAAGAAAATAATTATACGCAAACCTCTTTTTGAACAGTTATGGAATTAAATCAGGATAGATTCGTTAACATTTTTTGAAAATTCTTTTATCAGTTTACTTTTTGATCACTTCTTTTTTAATGGCACCGCTTGCTTTTCGAACGAACGAACTCTACGAATCGAGTTTCCAAGGCTCGAGTCGTTGCAAAAAGCAACCGGCGAATACCTGATCGAAGGGTAAACTGATAAATGGAATGTTCAAAAAATGTTAACGGATCTATCCAGACTTAATTCCATAACTGTTCAAAAAGAGGATTGCGTATAATTACTTCCTTTAGAGTCCAAATTGAAAAATAATATTTTTTTTTGTAAAATCTATAGTTCTTAACTAACACACTGTATGCATACCATACACCATAGAGCCTGTATCTGCTCTATGCCATACACAGTCTCATATTGGTCTTCAGTTACAAAAAAAGCACCTTTTTTAAATAAAAATCAACTTCAGGTATTCTCAAACATAAAAACGGACGAACTGATTTATGGGATAAAAAGACGCCTTTGTTTGATTCCATATTTAGAGCTACATCTATGCAAAATATCATCCCGGTGCTATCAGTAGTAGGGACGTGAAGAGGTAACAAACATTCAAACATCGAAACATCCATCCAAACTTTCGCTTTGTGAAAAAAAACTAGTGTTCATGAATTTCGGGACAGAAAAGCGTAATTACTGGACACGGGACCACACGTGAAATTCCGGGACTTTCCCGGAATTACCGGCCATCTGGCAACCTTATCCCGAGATGGTCCAATAATTATTTTTTCTCAAAGTATTTGTCCCTTGAAACTTAACAAACAGTACTTATTTAAGGGTGTTGAAATCGATGTTTAGTTTTTTCAATACAATCAAATTAAATGTTAATTTTGATCGGAGTGCTTACCAAATATCTGAGTGTGATTTGAGGAACTGTTTTGTTGTATTTTTCAGCAATTTTCGTGAGGGCGGGGTCGTCGATCCTGAAACAAAATAGAAAGATTAAACACTTGATGCGATTCTAAGTACCTACCTAAGTTCAAAGATCTTATGACTAGGAACGGAACGTTCCGTCGTTGTATAGGTACAACTATCTTTGGCCTACCGTTGTATGAAATGTAAAAGGAATGTCAAAAACTGTATTTCTATTTTACTATTAAAACTTGAGATCTTCGGCCAAATCTGCCGCCGCACCCGCCCTCACCTCGGAAGATGGGAAGGCGCAAGTGTGTCGTGTCGACGCATGTAGCGTCCCACACAATGGGCCTCCCGAACTCCCATGGGACTAGTGTCATACCGGCGGGCCTCTTACCATCGTCACGCAACAGACCATTCGGTTCGAGAATAGCTGGTACGTTAGCGACAAAGGCCCGCCGGATGATGTAATCAGATCAGATCTCAAGAGGCGCAAATATGCAGGTCTCGACAGAGCCTACACATTTGCTCCCCTTGGAGTCGAGACTCTAGGTCCGTGGGCTACCGAGGCTCTTCGGCTTTTCAAAAAACTATCTGAGCGTCTGGTCGAAGCGACGCGTGACCCGAGAGCTGGTGAATATCTGCCACAGCGTATCAGCATTGCCTTACAGCGTGGCAATGCAGCCAGCGTCTTGGGGACGCTTCCGACTAGTGTTGATATGGATCAGTTGAGCTATCTGTCTGACTGTTTGCAACAGTCGGCAGTTAGCTCAATTGTTTCAATTGTAAATACTAGTATAATTTTCTTTGTGAATAAAGTTTATCTATTAAAACTTCCGTAGTTCGACGAATTCATTATGAATGTAAGCGGGTTAACTATGAGCCTAGTTTGTCTTGAAAGAACACCTACGTTTCATTCATCCTTTAACGAGGGACTTTATCAGGGTGAGTGCGGTTTAGCCCGTAGTGTGCGCGTAGGTAGTTGGTGTTCTTCCAACACAAACTTGGCTCGTAGTTAACCCGCTTACATTCATAATGAATTGTATTTCTATAAAAAAAATCCTGGTCATTTGCTAGCTGAACAAAGTGCCCGTAAGACGTAACAGATTTTTAATGAGGGCAAAATGTGAAAAATGTAGAGTCAGCGTAAAGTTTTTTTTGTTTATATCATACGATTTCTTTCTTTTCACTACGTTGAGTGATATTTTAAATTCATTGTTTTATACAATGTTTTGTATATTGTGTTTTATAGATCTTACCAAACTTCTTGTAGAGTCCACAGGTGATCGGAATGCTGGCCTTTATTTCGGTCAACGAATTAGCATTGCCATTCAACGTGGCAATGCTGCTAGCATTCTGGGCACTCTGCCTTCTGGTGACGGCTTAGATTTTTAAGAAATAGATATACTTACTTGTATATACTAGTTGTTATTGTTTTATTCTGTTAATGTAATGGTCTATGTGCTAAATAAATATATTTGTTATACAATAAGAATAACATAAACTAAAAAGACAACAAAAAAATACTTTGCTACAAAGCGTCAGCCAGGTGTCACTACCACGTGGTGATATTTGCTTTAATAAAATACTATACTTTCCTATAATAAAATATATCGCAGCAAAGCGAGGGACATCTCTTTTGGTGGGTGCCAATAGAGATGTCCCTCCAACCTAAATCAGGAAATCATCAGCAACCTACAAACCTTGGAGGCGGAGCATCTTTCTTAGCCTTGGAGTAGAAGAGAGATCCGAAGGGAGTGTAGCCAGTTATCACGATGTTGTGTGATTTGCAGAACTCGCGGAGAGCTGGCTGCTGGAGGTTCAGGTTGAGCTGGAAACATTTGCAAATAAATTTAATGGAATTAATTTATTACAGACAGGAGCTGCGACGCACGCGTTGTCGATTGTTATAAAAACTAATTCATGTATTTTACGAATTTTTTTAGTTCAGGATCCTTAGGTAGTAAGTAGAAGTGATGAACATTCACCATAATAAATAACATCCAAATATTCGTTTTTGTTTAAACAATGCAGATTTTTTAGTGTGATGTGATTTATTCGTCATCAAGATGGATGGATTGTGCGAAGGAGGACACGGAAATTACGGTTGATAGAGGATAGTGGAAGAAAAATACATGTTGTGCCAAGGAAGAAGAAGAAGAAGAAGATTTATTCATCATCATCCACTACAACAGGCTTCGGTTTGTGAGGGAACAAACTATGCTATATATTTTGCTATGGTTATCAATAATTCACAGAGACAAAATAATACTGACCTCTATCTGTAAAACTGCTGGCGTTACCGAAGAACTGTTGATGAGCCTCTCCAATTGTTGCTGGTTGAAGTTGGAAACACCGATAGCTTTTGTGAGTCCAGCGTTCAGTGCTTCCACCATGCCTTGCCAAGTGTCGATGTAATCCACGTTGGCCAGTGAATTGTCAGCCTGTGAATTGTGACAATTCATTGATGTAGACATAAAACAAACCAGTATAGTATTCAAATATGGGGTGACTCAAAATAAATAAAAAAATAAAATAAATTAATAATGCTGGACAATTCACACAGCGTTACCTTGCCCCCAGCTAAGCAGAGCTCGTGTTATGGGTACTAGATAACTGATCATAATACAATACACTACATAGATGGATTTTTTTTATAGATAGAAAAACATCCAGAACACCCCGAACAAATATCTGCAGATCGTACAAACATTTGCCCCGAGGCGGACCTTCGCCCGCTGCGCCACAGAGGAGGAAAATTACTAGCTTCTACATGCGGCTACGCAGCGTTTTTCCAATTTGATAAGAAACCTATGTACGGTAAGTACATAGGTTTCCTATGTCGTTTCCCAGGGTAATACAGGGTGCCAAGTTACATGTGTACTAAGCCGAAAGGGCCGAAAGGGTGGTTCTGGACCCTGAGTGGATCAACTTGTTTTTTTTTTCTAATTTGCAGTTTTTCGTGTTCGTTACACACACTCTTGCGTTATTTAACATTACAAAATATTTCACAAATGGTTTTTGGTTGTTTTTAAAGCAACACCAGTGTTTATCGTGAAATTATTGCAAAATATGATCTTTATTTTATTTTTTATTTATTTATTTATAGACAGAATAACATCATTACATGTTTTTTTATTAAGCCCTAAGGCGATGTTATATCTAGGTACATACAAGCATCTTTTGAAATTTCAAAACAATCATATTAAAATAAAATACAAACGTTTAATTTGTAAGAAGACGCTCGTGTAGAATACGAATATTATGAAAAAAGTTCCAATTTAAAAAAATCTAAACTCATAAACCGTAGAACTAAACTTGGTCCGGTCGACGTCGGATTCCAAAATGCCCCCCATTTGGTTTAGAATAGAACATGTTCGTGGCACCCTGTAGGTATATCAGCCTGCCAAATTTTATTACGTTCCCTTCAGCCGTCATGTCAGTCATGAAAGAAGTAAGTACCTACCTTCATACCAAATAGTTACGTTGTTACAGAAGCATGATTCTAAATTCGCAGAGTTAAAAAAAAATCTATATATCTGTTTAAAAAACACAGCGATAATTAAAATCAATAATTAAATTAAAATAAAAACTTACGTTGATGGCAACTGGCCAGTGGATGAGGTACAAGTCCACATAAGTGAGATTCAGTTTCGCGAGCGATTCCCTCAGAGCGGGCAACACTGCGTCTTTAGCGTGCTGGTCGTTCCACAACTGCGGAGACAAATTACAGTCAGTTGGTAACATAACAATAGGGGAGGAGGTTTTATAAAAGAGAGTAAATCAAGACACGCGAGAGAGCGTCAGCCAAGTTCGCGAAGAAACGAGCGACGCAATTACCAATGTGTATCTTAAGGTTAAACGAGTCGCTCATCCTTCCATACAAACGTGGCAGGGTAATTACTACGCTGTTTGATGTTGACCATCCAAAACTGACGATAATATCAATTTATCTCGTCATTATCTATGTCTGTAATGTATACACCCGAAACCGCAAAAAAAGTAAAAATCAAATAAATACAAGCTTCTAAACTTTAACTAGTTTTTGTAGTACCGCTGTTATAGATTATACCTTTGTTGTGACAAACATATCTTCTCTCTTGATGGTTCCATCAGCAATTTTTCTGTGTATTCCTCTGCCAACCTGAAAAAAAAGACAAAACTTACAAAGAAGTCTAAATTATGGTATAAAATAATATTAAGGATTGGTAGTCCAGCAGAGAGTGATTTCAAAAATAAGTAAAATCATCTGAGACTTAGAAAATAGTGCTTAAAATTAATTTAACTTGTTTAGTCTAGTCTAGTCAAAGTCGCATTCGGTTACAAGATTTAATGAACTTCACTCGATAGAAAAAAATCCCAACGTTATCCTCTTTTCTAATGTTTTTTTTTATATATTATGACTAGCGAACTTATGATATTTACTTTTTGTATTTAATTAGGTATTTCTGAATCTCTACGTAGAGTTTGAATTACTAAAATGATTTTCCTAATCACTATGTTTAAATAACTACAAAAAACACGAGCGCGGCGGCTTTGTAGGCGTGCGTTGGCCCTTGCACCTACGAAAATTACAATCAAATAATCTGCATTCTTACTACCCGTTGTCCTATTACCCGTTTTCCCGTAGGAATGAAGCATTTTCCCGCGGTAAAAAGTAGCCTATGTTCATCAGGAATAATGTGGGCTTCTAATGGATAAATAATTTTTCAAATCGGCCCAGTAGTTTTGGAGCCTTTTCAATACAAACAAACAAACAATCAAATCTTTCTTCTTTAAAATATTAGTATAGTTAAGAACTAGTTTCATTATGGACGTTTCACTTGTATTCATAATTGAAACAATTGAGCTAACTGCTGACTGTTGCGAACAACATACATGTAGGTATTATGGTTAGTTATTTACTTAAAACGTGAGGTATTTTTGACGTGACAACGTCTTATAATTCGATAGAGCCGGCTGCACGCACGAAAAAACATGACGTCATGCGGCGTTATCTCGCTATGACGTCATGTGGCGTTACCTCGCTCTGAGGCGTTCCATGTAAGGCTTGAAGTGCAAGCGAGAGCGCTCGACATCCGTCTCTCTCCTACTTGAGTGAGCGATGCGTCTGCGTGGACAGCTGCTATACTATAGTACATTCACATGTTTTGATCGAGTATCAAATGCTACCATTCCATCAGTATTTTCTTAAGACGTTGTCACGTTCAACTATCGTCAGTAAACCGACTTTACAGACAACCAATTTTTTCTACAATTTTGTGGGTACGATTTCCGGTTCAGACAGGTGATTATTAAAAACCTTTGAATGCTGTTTAAATTGTTTTTAATATCAAAATGAAGATTTCTTTCATAAAAAATTTCTATCTACGATTTAATCTATGATACTTTCCCTCTATGTGGCATGACCGTGGGACACCCTGTATACCGTAATCTATCTAGTGAACGCTGTACTGTACCATAGAAATCAAGACAAAGCAACAAATCGGAATCACGCTGCTTACGGTCCGATTCCGATGCGGTGGACACACAGCTTTACAGTTTGTCAATATAGAAAGAACTTTTAAAGCGGTACTACAAAAACCAGCGTAAACATGGTTCTAACCAGAGTTTAACTCTCGTTTAAACTATGTCTAAGCCGTGTCTAACTGTAAACCGTCGTAAAACGCAGTTTTGTGGTAAGCTTTTGTTAACATGCGCTGAACACATAGGTATGTGACTTTTTTGTAGTACCTCTTTTAAACTCTGAAAAAGAATAGAATAGAATATACTTTATTGCACAAAAGTTGTACATGGGCGAGCATAATGCTAGATAGCATTCTCTACCTGCTAACCTTTGGGTAGTGTGGACAACAATTTAGTAGGTAGTGCTTGATTAAAAATTTACAGAAAAACAAGAAAATAATAATAATAATATGTACAATTAATAATTCGTGTCTTTACCATCAACATACCTAAATAAATACACATACAAACATAATAAAAAATAATAAAATATATAAAAAAGAGCCTCTTTGACGTGAATTCATCAAAAATCACGTCAAAAATGCGCTCATATATTTGTCGGTTAATTATCAAAAGAATGTGTTTTTACGCGATAACTTCAAACTGGCCCCGGTTATCGCTATTGACCCTTAGTTTTCATAACCGAATCAGATTTTTTCACATTCTGCTTGTACCCACTATCACACTCACACTATTATAAATGTGAATGGAGGGATGAATGGATGGAATAAGTTTGTTTTTTTATCACGCCAAAACTACTGAACGGGTTGAGGTACAATTTTGCATAGATGTAGGTAGATGCAGCTAGACCTGGGTATATCCCAGAACTCAGTGCGATGCTGACATTATGTAGGTACCTATTTCATGTCGGTAAGGTAGTATTTAAAAGAAATGTTTTAAAAGTTCTGCAGGAGGACACTGTATAAATAATAGTTTTAGTAATAGTTTTTCTTTAAATATGTAATATATAATAAGTAGAAGGAAAATGTAATATCCATGCAAATAAATACCTAGTTAAATGAATTGTACCTATTTCATTTTTCAAATTATTTCTAAATATTTTAAATTTATTCACAAAGGAAATTATACTAGTATGTATTTACAATTGAAACAATTGAGCTAACTGCCGACTGTTGCAAACAGTCTACAGATAGCTCAACTGATCCATATCAACACCAGTCGGAAGCGTCCCCAAGAAAAAAAAATATTATTATTATTATATTATTATCTAAATATTTTGTTTGTTTGATTTTGTAGGTAGGTATATGTTACATTGTCGGTATTTTGTGAGTTTAATTTTATTAATTTTTTTATTAATTTTAGTTTATGATTTTTAAGTATCGTTATTTATAGAAATAATGACTATACTATTGTACTTTTAGTACCTACTCGACTTATAACTTGATGTTATTAATAAATATATTGTATTGTTTCTTTTATATATGCAATGTAAATCTCTTATTTGGCCGTAAGTTAGATTAATAAGGTTAAAACTGTTTAGACATAAGGGCTGTAATTTTTTTTAACAATAAAATAAAATAGAAATACGTTACCGCAGAAACAACACGTGAAAGCCGCGGGCAGAAACTATAATAATAATGTGCTAAACAAAAAGTGATAGATTTATTTTGTACCTGTTCTTCAGTACTGTAGATAGCAGCAGTGTCGATATGCCTGTATCCAGCCTCAATGGCCGCCACCACCGATTCCTCGACCTCATCGCCGTTCAGTTTCTGCTGAGCTACCTGAGAATAAGTTTTAGTCAATTTAGTAATGTTTACATCAACAAAAGACTTAGACCAAGAAGTGGGCGATCCTGGACGAAAAGAAAACGTCTTATAAAGATCAGCCGCATCCAGCATCTGCCAGGAGTCTCTGGCAGACCGTCACCCCGTAACCACAGGGGTCATCCTACACAATAATGGTCACGAACGTGTTTCATTATAAAAACTGGACGAATTAATTATGAACGTAAGCGAGCTACGAACTTGATTTGTGTTGATCACCAACGTTTCATCAATCACACAGTCGTTCGATGAAGGCGTTTTGACAGGGCAATCGTGCGCAACTCGGGAGCGTCCCTCCCCCGTCCCGTCCCTTGCCCCCCGCACGATTGCCCTGTCAAAACCACGCCAAAATGCCTTCGTCGAACGACTGTATGCATATAGGTAGGATGTTTCTTCCCGTAACGAGGGACTTCATCAGGATTGGAGAAGTGCGTTTCTAAGCTCGCACTTATCCACTGCGATCGGTCACCCCGAATGATTCTACCTACCGATGGCTATTCTCCCAACACACAAGATCCGTAGTTAAGTACTTATCGAAGCTAGTTTATGTTGTTTTTGTTTATGTAGAACCTAGATACCCGCTAACATTAATATTAATTGATCACCTATATCTTCTTGTATAACGAACGATAAATAACACTGTACGTTCCACCCAGCTTCATCTAGCCTCAGGCCAGTCAGAGCCTGTCCTAGCTGGATCGTAACTGGTATTTATATAAATACCTACTTATATTTTGTACAGGTCTATTGTATGGGTCCGTGGAGTGAAGACCTGGTGACCTGTAACACAGGTTCTTTGAACCTACTTCAGGCACCAGTCTTCACAAAACAGGTTTTGGCAATATTTACCTGATAAAATCCGTAATCTTATAAAAAAAAAAACAAAAAAAAAAAATTGGTTGTGACAACGCAGACGCATCGCTCACTCAAGTAGGAGAGAGACGGATGTCGAGCGCTCTCGCTTGCACTTCAAGCCTTACATGGAACGCCTCAGAGCGAGGTAACGCCGCATGACGTCATGTTTTTTCATGCGTGCAGCCGGCTCTATCGAATTATAAGACGTTGTCACGTCAAAAAAAACATTCATCATGAATACGTACTAACGGTGTTCAAAAAGTATATTTTTCTAGTGTGTAGATAACAGTTTTCAATCAGTGTGTCCTACCCGTCATGACCTGCGGAGCTATAGTGGATACTTATGGTAGGGCCGGTCCACCAGTTCAAAGTCGCTTCGAAAGAGCTATGCTCGGAGTTTCTCTGACGGATGGGATTCGTAACGATAACGAACCAAAGTAAGCTGATGCAGGATGCGTGGATTCATGCAGGATGCGTGGACTCGTGCAGGATGCGTGGACTCATACAGGATGCATGGACTTATGCAGGATGCGTGGACTTGTGCAGGATGCGTGGACTCATACAGTATGCGTGGACTCGTGCAGGATGCGTGAACTCATACAGGATGCATGGACTCATGCAGGATGCGTGGACTCGTACAGGATGCGTGGACTCATGGAGGATGCGTGGACTCATACAGGATGCGTAGACTCATGCAGGATGCGAGGACTCGTGCAGGATGCGTGGACTCATGCAGGATGCGTGGACTCGTACATGATGATGATGAGATAAATAGAGCCTTTTTTAACCCCCGACGCAAAAAGAGGGGTGTTATACTCGTAAGTTTGACGTGTCTGTCTGTGTATCTGTGTATCTGTCTGTGGTATCATAACTCCCAAACGGATGAACCGATTTTCGTTAAGTTTTTATGTGTCATAGATAATTTTATCCCGAGTATTCTTAGCCATGTTTCATGAAAATCTGTTCAGCCAATAAACGTCAGCGGGTTTTAATTTTTTTTATTTCAGTGTATTCTTCCCTTCGGGGTGGAAAACGGTCCTATTTTGTTCTTGTATTGTAGTTTTTACTCACGTCTGTGGTGTGCCCAAGCCAGGTGCCCAGTCCTATTGCTGGGAAGTTTATTCCATTGTTGAGTTTGATGTAAGGAGCGGGCACGGAACTAGTGGCCTGTAAAAATAAATAAATAATAATAAGTGCGAGAGAAAATTGCCGCGTGGTGCCGGCTTGCCGTGTGGTGCCGGCTTAGAATTTGCACCACCCCAACTCTTCCCGCGGGTGTCGTAAGAGGCGACTAAGGGATATCCACTGGGGGCGGGCAGCAGCGCCTCCTACAGAACAGTTCTACCACTTAACACGCATGAGATAAAGGCCAGGTGTTTTATTACAATTTAAATTTAAAAAAATTGCTAAAAATTTACATGGAACCACCCCAGGATTATTATTTACTGGGTCCAAATTGTTTCTGAGTTAAATGATTGACTATTTATTTTTTAATATGATGTTGAAAATTTAACCTTGTCTAGTTCAAACGTAAATTCTTCACTATCGATCAAATCGCAAAACTTTAAAAAACAGTTTAAAACTAAGGTATCAGAAGTCCGTTTTTAGTTTTTTCACGACAATCAAATTATAATAATAAAATTTCACCTAGTAGATAATACATTTATTCACAAAGAAAATTATACTAGTATTTACAATTGAAACCTAGTAGATTATGTTTAGAAGAAAAAAAGAAACATACCAAAGCCACAATAGCGAATAAAACGGTCACTCGGATCATGTTTACTCGACTCACAATGGAGTGATTGTGAATGTTTATATGAACGACCGCGTAGACCTAGACAAGTACAAAAGCTCAGCAAGGCCACGGCAAAGATAAGCTGAGCATAAGATAAGCATCATCAACATATTAAGAGGGCGCAATGCGTGCCATTTTGTGAAAAGGATAGGCATAGGATTTCGCGTTGACACGAGTGGGACAAAGCATACATTTTTGGAACGCCGCACATACGGCAAAATTACCACTTTAGGCGGTCAAAAATCAAAGATGTGTGCATATGTGCATTTTAGTTAAGTTAGAATGGTTTCAGACCTCTAAATATTAATTTGTGTTGAGGCTTGAGAAGATTTTTAAGGACCTAAAAGGAAATAAAAAAGTTTTGAAAATAAAATTTAGTTTATTTTACGAAAAGTAACAAATTATGTTGCAAAAAGAATTGTAAAAGGCTAGTTACTGTCACTGTCGTCATGATCATCGTTATCATCATCATCATCATGTCGCTGGTTTGTGATTTTGTCCACTTCGACTACCTGTGTAAAAAGGGTCTAGTGTCATAATGAGTTGGTTTGAGTTCCTACAAAATAAGGCGTTAGCGAAAAAATCCAGGTATTAAATAAAAAACTGGCTTAAAGGAAGAAACCACATAACAAGTATAAACTTACGATTCGCACAATAGACCACAGGGTTCCTGAGATGATTTAAGTAGCCTTGCTATTTACGCATGTTATGGCTACCTGTCATTTAGAGAGCACTAGTTTTAAGTAAGTATTTTGTTTTCTCATTTGTATGCCTTGTGTTATCTCTATTGGTTGCCCTAAATCTATACTAATATTATAAAGGGGAAAGATTTGATTGTTTGTTTGTATTGAATAGGCTCCGAAACTACTGGACCGATTTGAAAAATTCTATCACAGTTAGGAAGCTTACTTTGTAGGGATTGACAGGGAATTCCCACGGGAACGGGAACTACGCGGGTGAAACCGCAAGGCGATCGTCTAGTACATAAATAAACTAGCTGCATTCTTAATACCCGTTGTCCTATTACCCGTTTTCCGTAGGAATGAAGCATTTTTGGTGACCTGTACCACAGGTTTTTTTCTAAAACCTATCACAGGCACCAGTTCTCTCACAAAACAGGTCATAAGGTAATAGGTACCTTAGTTTTCCTATTTAGTTATATAAGCACCTATTGTGAGAGAAAAAAAAAAAACGCTTTTATTATTATTATTATTATTAATTATTTTTCCGCGGTAAAAAGTAACCTATGTTCATCAGGAATAATGTGGGCATCTAATGGTAAAAGAATTTTCAAATCGGTCCAGTAGTTTCGGAGACTATTCAATGCAAACACACAAACCAACAATCAAATCTTTCCTCTTTATAATACTAGACGATCGCCTCGCGGTTTCACCCCCATAGTTTCCGCTCCCGTGGGAATTCCGGGATCAAATATAACCTATGTCACTCCCTGAAAAGTAAGCTTCCTAACTGTGAAAGAATTTTTCAAATCGGTCCAGTAGTTTCGGAGCCTATTCAATACAAACAAACAATCAAATCTTTCCTCTTTTTAATATTAGTATAGATTAGTACAGATAAATCTCGACCAAATTATGTGTGAAACCTCGTTTGAGGTTCATTAATTTCCGACAACATTATTCAACATTGTTTTATACATTTCTGTCAACGCGATAATGCAGCATCAACAAGAAATGACAATTTTTAAAACAATAACGAAATCGAAGAGGTGGATAGTACAAAATTTCTGGGACTAAATATTGACAAAAAAATTGGTTGTCTGTAAAGTCGGTTTACTGACGATAGTTGAACGTGACAACGCAGACGCATCGCTCACTCAAGTAGGAGAGAGACGGATGTCGAGCGCTCTCGCTTGCACTTCAAGCCTTACATGGAACGCCTCAGAGCGAGGTAACGCCGCATGACGTCATGTTTTTTCGTGCGTGCAGCCGGCTCTATCGAAATATAAGACGTTGTCACGTCAAAAACTGAATTGGAAATCCCACTTATAAGCACCTTGTAAGAAGATTAATAGTTAAGCATTATGTCCTTTACAAAATAGCACCAATAGTTGACATCTACACACTGCAAGTAAAATAAAAAAAAGAACTAAGTCCGATAGTAGGCATCTCGCTACTAAATCCTTCTAATTGCCTATCATGGTATAATTGCCTCCAATATAAGATATGGAATATTGTTTTGGGGTAATTCCATAGATATCTTAAAAGTCTTTAAGTTTCAAAAACGCTGCATAAGAACTATGTTCCACCGACAACAGACTCCTGTAAACCGTTTTTCTTAAAGAATAAAATATTGACTCTACCATCACTGTATATTTTGGGGACAGTTATGTAACGCCGCGCTCGGTCAAATGATTTTTTTTGTAACAATTCCGCGTAAAACTTTAAATTTTATCTTATTAGAGCAGGCTTTACGCGGAATTGTTATTAAATAAAATAAAACCGATATTTTGCAATGGATTTCCGCTAAGTTGAATAAGAAAGAAACAAGAAAAAATAAAAATTTTAAAAATCTTGCCTACGTTTATTGGCTGAACAGATTTTCATGGAACGTGGCTAAGAACACTCAGGATAAAACTATCTATGACACAAAAAAAACTAAACGAAAATCGGTTCATCCGTTTGGGAGCTACGATACCACAGACAGATATACTACACACTAATAAACCCAGATATGTTTATAATTAGTATGTTAAAGTGTGAACTCACCTACGTTAAGCCCGCTATCCCTTAACCCCTCGGTGACCACCTCCCGAGGGGAGTAGATTTAAAATCAGCGCTGCATGTTTCTTACATTCAGCACAAAGCTGAATCTACTCCCTTTGCCTATGATTAGTTATTTAATTTTTGTGTATAATTCTAGTTTAGGTTAAGTAATTTATAGGCAATAAATGATTTATTTTTATTATTATTAAGATACACAGATACACAGACAGACACGTCAAACTTATAACACCTTTCTTCTTGCGTCGGGGGTTAAAAATAAAGCGTGAATCTATTATTTATCATTCTCATTATCAATGGCTAAATCTTATTAAATATTAAATGGTAATTATAATGTCTTCCTAGCCGAATTTCGGCCACGGCAGCCAGGCTCAACGGAAACTAGCCATGTATGCAGGATATAGTGCCCAAGTGTGTGCGCAAACACAGGTGCACTTTCTATTCCCTCACTCTCATATTCCGATGGGACAGACCGACACGACCGAGGGTCAGCCGTCCCATCGGTTGGTCGGAGGTCAGATGCAGGACCAACGGCTTAAGGTGCTGTCCGAGGCACGGGGGGGGGGGGGGGGGGGGGATGTAACACCTCCGACTACCGGATTCCGGGCTGTTACTATAAGTTTTTCGTGAAAGAAAAATATGATAACTTCTGCCCGAACCGGGATTTGAACCCGGGACCTTATTATCAGGTACACTTTGAATACCTTCCAAATTTGAAAAGAAAATTACAATCAAATAATAGAAATTAATTAGAAAAAAAATAAAAAGTAAGAATAACCATTGATAAGAATGTGACCCTTCTATCATGTAAGTAGGTAAGTAAATAGGTATTTCGTAATTTTTCCTCGACTTGCCTTATCTCTTCCGATATTCTTTGACCTTTGTTGTAATCTGTACTCAAAGCAGGTTTTATACAACACTGACACTGGGATGTAACTATGAGTGCATTCCGAAATACGATTACAGCGCTGATAGCGATCACAACGATATTTCGCGTTCCAAATTAGATATCACGATATTGACAGTTGAGAGCTATCATATATTTGACGACCTCGGTGGCGCGGCGGGCGAAGGTCCGCCTGCGGCGCAGTAGGTTGCGGGTTCGATTCCCGCCTTGGGACTAATGTTTGTACGATCTACAAATATTTGTTCCGGGTGTTCTGGTCGTTTCTATGTGTAATTAAAAAATCTATCTATGTAATGTATTAAATTATGTATATCAGTTATCTAGTACCCATGACACAAGCTCTGCTTAGCTTGGGGCTAGATGATGCTGTATGGATTGTCCATCATTATTTATCTATTTAATAATAATTCATTCGTAACACACGCTCACGGTCACGAGTCGCGGTGTCAAATGTCAGTCTGGTAAAAGTTAACGAAAATAAACAGGATATTAATAAATACTACGATGAATGCTAACTGTCATTGTTGGTAGACCGCTTACAGTGATTTCAGTTTGTAGGATGGACGGTGATATCGCAAAATGGCGCAAGTAATGACATCATCTAATAGATGATGTCATTACTTGCGCCTGTCTCGTGTGATGTCATAGTATGACGTCACACGGGACATCGTTGTCGCGCTCACAGTAATTTGGAACGCTTGTGAGCGCTAATATCGATTTTGGCGTAATTCGGAATGCATCCTATTATTATGACCAATCGATGACGAGGTGGGAACTAGTTTTACTCGCGGTTTTACTCCGCATTTGGAAGAGTAAAGCTGGAGGTCTTATCGGAAAAGGAAGATCTAAGTTTCGTTTTCCTTGGACTATTATAGGTTGATGATGATGAAAAAGTTGTATTTGTATTTATTTATATATCATATCTATGTATAACATAGGTCGTTATACAAGACAAGTCAGAAATTGTACAATTGGAAAGACAAAACATAATTCACTAAACATTTTCATTAAAAATAAAAAACTATCCTTTATGTTTTAGGTATTAGCTCAAAAAAAAGTTGCGCGTATTCAGATATCAGAGGGGGCAGCGCTTTGTGAAATCCTCACAAAATTCTTCTCTAGAGGCCAAATTTTAATAAAAACAAAATTTCACGAAAAATCCAGATCATAAAATTCAATGTTATGTTAGAAAGGTACCTATTGTTTTTAGAACGATAATGCTGCACAATCTACACAGCATCATCTATCCATATCTAAACAAACATTATAAAAGCGAACGTAACCCTGTCTGTAGTGTCTGTCTGTCTGTCTTCCTTTCGCCGCCTAAATGGCTGCTATTATAAAAGCGAACGTAACCCTGTCTGTAGTGTCTGTCTGTCTTCCTTTCGCCGTTTAAATGGCTGCTATTATAAAAGCGAACGTAACCCTGTCTGTAGTGTCTGTCTTCCTTTATACGCCTAAATGGCTGAACGAACGTATCCTTATTATGAAAGCCACCACACGCTGCCCTGTCTGAAAATCAGCGCCGCTACTCGCTGTGGCTTCATCATCATAAAACGAACGCAGGTGTGCGCGCTCCACTGCATAGAATGACAAAAGCATATGATAAGTACTTCTCTAAGACTGATCCATTTGCTACTTCATCTGCTTTGTACAAGAAAGCCATCAACCTCATCTTGTCATCCGATGTTATTTTTGAGTAACGGGGCTCTCTGTGTATGACTCGGTGTTCTTCGTGGGTGGATCTCGGGGAATGAGATCAATATAATTATATAGATCTCATTCTTTGGGATTTGCACATGTTCACTAACACCACCCCTTTCTTTCCTCTGTAACTTGTGGATAACGGGGCTGGTCATACTTTTAGTAAATATTTAGTTTAATTAAGATAACCTGTATGATTGTTCGTTATCCCTAAGAAATAAAAATAAAATAAAATCATCATCAGCTTATATTAGTCCACTGCTGGACATAGGCCTCCCCTAATGAGCGCCATAGCGCCCTGTCTTCAGCTTGCCGCATCCAGCATCTGCCTGCAGTTTTTCGCAGATCGTCAGTCGATTACAGGCTAATATAGACTAATATACATATATCGTCGGCAGTGAACTAATATAGGCTGATGATGATGATATACACGTATATCTATTTCTTAAAATCTAAGCCGTCACCAGAAGGCAGATTGCCCTGAATGCTAGCAGAATTGCCACCTTGAATAGCAATAGTTATTTTCATCTGCAAATATCTCAGAAACTTTCGCTTTAGGACATTATGTTTATGTTGCATGAAATATTTGATTTCGTTATGGTGTCCTCTATCCAAATCTACAGTGTGATTGGTAGCTGGGTGTAAAGCTTCAAGGAGAAGTTAGAATAGATTGAGATGTAGCTGTTTTTCCATTCCTCCTCCGCAAGCAACCTGTATTTTAGCTTCTATGTAGATGCGAGGACAGTTTTTATGTAATTTTATGTATTTACTAGCTGCCGCCGTGTTGTGATGTGATATTAAGCTAGCGTCTTGGGGACGCTTCCGACTGGTATTGATATGGATCAATTGAGCTACCTGTAGACTGTTTGCAACAGTCTGCAGTTAGCTCAATTGTTTCAATTGTAAATACTAGTATAATTTTCTTTGTGAATAAAGGCTTTTATATGAGGTAGGTAAGTATAAAGTGTGTAAATTTGTTTGTTCTCCGAATACAACAAAATAAAAAATAAAATGAAATTGACCATTTGGAACCATTTAACCCATATTATATTTATATTTATTTGAGGGAAAACCAAAGGCTTAAAATTAACAGAATTACAAATTGGTAATACCAGAAAGCTTATTTTATTTTTTTAGCGGATTTCACGATGATGGATAGGCTACTTGAGTCATATCATATTATTTGGCGCAATAAATAAATATTTTCTGTAGTATTTGACTTAAGAACCCAATATTTATAGATTTCTGATATTAAAAATGTAAGATGACTACATATTTTCAATTTAAAAATAGTTTTTTAATTTTTATATTTGAACTCTGAAAACGCTGTCAGCCATGTTCTGACGTCATAGGACTCTCAACAAATTTCATGATGGGATCTTATACGAGTAAAGTTCGCTATGTAGTCTATACTAATATTATAAAGAGGAAAGATTTGATTGTTTGTTTGTATTGAATAGGCTCCGCAACTACTGGACCGATTTGAAAAATTCTTTCACCGTTAAGAAGCTTACTTTTCATAGAGTGACATATGCTATATTTTATCCCGGAATTTCCACGGGAACGGGAACTACACGGTTGAAACCGTGAGGCGATCGTCTAGTCTGTCTATATTTTTATAATGATGAACGTTTGTTAATGTCGATTGTTAGTTATCTACCCGTATGACGTCACAGCACAGATAAATATGGCTGACAGCGTTCTCGCTAGTTTACGAAAAGTAGAGTTTATAAGAAAGTTTTGCGTTTTCTAGGTCCTAAACAAATATGCTAATATTTCCTTCTAATTGGACAAAATAATATTTTAAGACCTACTTTAAAAGGAGCCGGTAGTAGGTAAGTCTTTAGATATCTCTAAAAATCTTGGAAGAGGAATCACCTTGCCTTAAGTGTAGACTCAAGTGACATAGGTCTTCTGGAATGTTATCGAGCCAGTCAAACAAGATCTGTCTGTGTTTATGTATATAACCAAGTCAGGTCATAAGGTCGTGCGTCTCTAACATTATAAATGCGAAAGTTTGTTATTTTGTTGTTGAAGTTTTTTATTTTGTATTCGACTGCCTCGTTTGTCTAGCGGTCAGCTTGTTCAACCGCTGATTATAAGGTCCTGGATTCGAGTCCCGGGTCGGGCCAATAGTTGTTATTGGGGTTGTTCTAGCAAGAAAAAATCACACTTGCTACAGCAGCCCCGAGTCAGGAAGTTGGCGGTGTTACACCCCCGTGCCTCGGTAAGCACGTTAAGCCGTCCTGCGCCTGACCTCTCCCCGGTCATGTCGGTCTAGCGTCCCATGGGATTATGAGAGTAAGGGATTAGAGAGTGCACCTGTGTTTCCGCACTCACTTGCGCACTATAATATGACCTGCGCATCTGGCTAGTCCCCAATGAGACTGGCCGCTGTGGTCGAAATTCGGAAGACATTATTATTATTATTTTACAGAACTTTACTCAGGTGTCTAAATTACTTTGTTTCCAAAATACTCAATAGAGTAAAATAGTATTAAGCATTTGTTTTGTTTGCTACTTGCTTCTGCATCAAGCTTTTTTCCGTGATATTAAGAAAAGTAATAGGTGCAGATTGAATTACTGTGGTAAACAATAATTATGATCCTATTTTCAATACGTTTTCAGATTTATTTATTGCATATACATATACCTACGTTATTACAGTTTTTGCTTAGGTGGTAATTAGCTTATATGTAAGTACATGTACCCTGTAAGGGCGCAGCAAATGATGTACAGATTGTTATAATACAGGTAGTTACACAATCTATTTCTTGCTAGGAACAAGTCGTAAAATATTAAGGGCGTATACAACCTCAAATTGCTTATTTTCAACTCCGTCGGACCTCCATATCTTCCAAACTACTGAATATTTAACTTTGAAATTTATATATGGTAAAGTTCAGGACTTATTCTATCGATCATATTTTTCGAAAACACGATTCCATAAAATTTTCTCGATAGAAAAAAACCGCAAAGTTACCTCTAATTTTTTACTAAAACCCTAATTTCTCAATAAACACAAATGATACGATCTTGAGATTAAGCATAGTAATTGAAATAAGTATAAAGAACATTTTATATGTTGCCTTTTTTTTCAATTAACTATTCTAATGTTTGTGGGGAGTAAATAACTACTAAAAACTTGATTTTTGGGCTTACGCCGCTTTGCTCTGTCCCGCTCCTGTGAACGCGAAATCCTATGCCTATCCTCTTCACACAATAACGAGGTAGTATGGGCCCTTAACATTGTCAGTTAAAATAATTAAAAAATTGTACATGGTAATAACTGGGTAGGTAGGTATGTCAATTTATTTCGCAGGCAGTCAAATAACTATGGGTTAGATTTATCATTTAATAATTCGTCAACGGAGTAATAACATTTAGAAATAAGGTATTCTTTGAGTCTGTTACGAAAAGCCGAATCTTTTTTAAGATCTTTGATTGCGCTCGGTATTTTATTATAGATATTTACTAATCGTGAGTAAGGTACTTTGCTAAATTCAATACTTTTCATGAAAAAAATATCAATACTTTTCGTGAAAAAAATATTCAATTCAATACTTTTCATGAAAAAAATATCTGTATTATCCTATACGACTATCCTACCTAGGTAAATTATAAATCCGAAAGTTTGTGAAATGTGATTTTTGGTATCTTTACTAATCTTTAGGTACCTACTAGGTACCAAAGAAAATTACAATGAGAGAATATAAACAAAATATTTAGAATTGAAACAGTTGAGATAACTGCAGTCTGTTGCAAACAATCTAAAGGCAGCTCAACTGCTCCATATCAACCAAGAAGCATTCCCATGACGTTCAGAACTATTTTCTATTTTCTTCCAAGTTCTTATGTAACCTAACCACTCCCCGGCCGAATGTTGCGCATCTTTCCTGTTGCTAGAGCGAGATGGAGCTAGGTTAGGAAAATGAGGTTATACTATTTGTAAAAGTCGATAATCGAACTGTATTCGTCCACTGGAAACTAAAACCTTTCACACTAAGGATAGGACTTATTTTCAAAATGCAGACTGTGGTGGTTACAGCCTGTTTCATTTATTGGTGGAAACAATTTTGGCGCCAGACAGGCCGGCGTTGTCGAATGTATAGTAAAATATAGATGCGAGACTCCAGACTTGACTGAATAAAATTTTTATGCGTAGTTTTGTATAATTTATTTAGGCTGTTTTTGCAGCGTTAAGTGCGTACGGAGCAAAGCGGAGGATGTGTCAAATCAGCCAATAGAAAAACCACGCAGGCCAAGCATTCTTACTATGGGTAACTAAAGTACATACTACTTGCATAAGATCCGTTGCTTCCCTTGTTTTGGATGAATTGATGTTTGTTACTTCTATACGTCAAAACTACTGAACAGATCGGGCTGCAATTTTTGCATAGATGTAGTTCTAGGCCTGGAACAAAACATAGGCTACGTTTTATCCAATAAATCAGGTCCCATGGGATAGAAAACACCTTTAAACGTTTCCATACAAACTACGCGTTCGAAGGCGCTAGCAGAAACAGAGCTTTACGCCGCGTAGATTATATTACGCCGCGCCACGCCGTCCCTTTCGTAGGCTTTATGCTACGGCGTTCATAGCTCTTTGCTACGAAATGCGTTAATCAATAATTCCCTACGTCTTGCGTAGAACACGTGCGTCATTTTTGCCTTTTCTCTGATACAGGGTTCATGTAGGTAGGATGATTCTACCTTTAAATTTGTAATACTTTTGCTATGGACATGAATGCAATAAATAAACAATATTGGTAGAAAAATAATAATTCACTTCGCCTGATTGTAAGCTCTTTGCAGCGACGAATTTTTTTCTCCTACGGAAGGCAGGCCATTATGACGCATTAGTTACCCATACCCATTTCAAAAATCTAGTATCACATCTATATGTGACTATGCAATGCGTATAGGCGCCATCTTGTCGCGTTTCCCGCTTTTTCCCGGCGAGGTAGCGACTTCCGTCTACGCCTACGAGGCACCATAGATTTCGAAGCGACGCTAATAAAAACTCTTTGGTAGGCAACTAATTTACTGTTTTTATGTTCACTGGACGGACGAAGTGTTTTTGTAAACTGTCGCAGTTTAATAAAATGCCTACCAACCTAATTATTGTACATTGTGGTGGGTACACAACATATAAATAAATAATTTGTCCCTAATGGCTCCTACGTGAAATTATTAAGATTTCTTGATATTCGCGTTTTTTTCATAGGTAATTAACTTTTGTTATCCCATAGAGTTTTCTCTTCTCGAAGGTCTTGTCTATGACGACCTAATGACACATCTCAGAGCATTTACAAGATACCATGCAAATGTAGTATTGTATTGTCTTTGATACAAATGGTACAAAAGGATATGTAAATCCGATTCGTTTTGGGGCAATATTTTTGTAAATAATGCAGAAGATTTGGTTTATTTTTGATAGCTTTTAAAGACACTTGGGTGTTTTCACCACAGTGTATCAAAATCAGGATATGTATCAAAGTATACAATAACAAACCATCAACCCGGTCAGATGTATCCCCTATACATTTTCTAAATAAATCATATTACAAATAATATGAGTATAGATTAACATAATAATTCCAAAATGTGGGCCATACTCTTCCTTCTTAGCTGCATCATAGATTCAATAGGCTGCAGCAATTTTGATGAGGATCATACGATAGGGTATGAAGATTTTCAGGATGGCTCGTACTCATATTCTGATGATGATGATGATGATTATGAAGATGGTGAGTACCTACTTAATTACATACATAGCTGCATCCTGCATACTTAATTTAATTACATGCGATCGCCTCGCGGTTTAACCCGCGTAGTTCCCGTTCGCGTGGGGATTCCGGGATAAATTTAAGCCTATGTCACTCCCTGAAAAGTAAGCTTCCTAAAAGTGAAAGAATTTTTCAAATCGGTTCAGTAGTTTCGGAGCCTATTCAATACAAACAAACAATCAAATCTTCCCTCTTTCTAATATTAGTATAGATATGCATGGATGGATGGATGGATGTTTGTTACTCTTTCACGGAAAAACTACTGAATGGATCGGGCTGAAATTATGCATACCTACAGGTAATAGTAATCCTGGAATCAAACATAGGCTACTTTTTATCCCATAAATCAGTTCCCGTTGGATAGAAATAACCTCAAAATGTTTCCATAGAAACAACGCGTGCAAAGTCGC
Source organism: Eupithecia subfuscata (assembly GCA_963564075.1). Lineage (NCBI taxonomy): Eukaryota > Metazoa > Arthropoda > Insecta > Lepidoptera > Geometridae > Eupithecia > Eupithecia subfuscata. Next base: position 7,913,954 of record OY751124.1, on the reverse strand, counting down.
GGGCAGAAGCTAGTTTTGTATAAATACCAAATACTTAATTTAGTCTATATCTTAAGTCCTAGCTTATGTAAGATCTATTGCCATACCCTACCTGACAGGGTCCATGAATACTTACAAAACTTTGTAATATTTTGGTTTTGCAATAAAAATACTGAGTACTGAATGATGCTGTGTCGATTGCAAGATTTTTTTTCTAGAATTAATGGATCTTTATGATATTGGGATTAACAAACGAATTTAATTGAATATAGGTCGGAATAGGGTAACAAAAAATTGGATCTTCCCTTAAGTTCTTTTTAATTCGCAGAGTACAGCGACCCTGTATCCACCGAACCGCCAAGAGTGAGGCGGTACGACCGCATGACACATACCGTACCCACTCCCTCCCGTACGATTGGACTGCCTGAAGTCAAAGGTAAGTGTTCACTGAATTCTGGTGTTAAGACCCTGTCCCATCGAACCGCCAAGAGTGAGTCGGTACGACCGCATGACACATACCGTACCCACTCCCTCCCGTACGATTGGACTGCCTGAAGTCAAAGGTAAGTGTTCACTGAATTCTGGTGTTAAGACCCTGTCTCCATCGAACCACCAAGAGTGAGGCGGTACGACCGCATGACACATACCGTACCCACTCCCTCCCGTACGATTGGACTGCCTGAAGTCAAAGGTAAGTGTTCACTGAATTCTGGTGTTAAGACCCTGTCTCCATCGAACCGCCAAGAGTGAGGCGGTACGACCGCATGACACATACCGTACCCACTCCCTCCCGTACGATTGGACTGCCTGAAGTCAAAGGTAAGTGTTCACTGAATTGTGCATACAGAGTCTGTTGTTATTTCGTCTGTTACGTATCGCAATGTCAGCCATTCTTACAAACAAATTACGATTTTTTCTTACAAATAACACAAGTTCGAAAATGTATAGTGACGGAAGTGTAGGCAGACGGGTTGGTAAATACAGTGGAGGAGCCCTTCAGATAGTCAGATAGTCATTTTATTGGTAAAATAATGTTTACAAGTCTTTGAATAAAAATAAGGTACCTATATACTAACAAATTAAATACAACTTTAAACACTAAAATAGTTCTAAATTGTTATGTACTCAATGTGGAAAAATAAATTTAATACGATATACAGTAAAATAATAAGCAATACATTATGTAATTAGTTATTTAACAATAATTTATATCAAATTAAATATGACATCGCAACTTGAACGCGACCACCTTGTTTTATACGAAACATGGTAAATATTATCACACTATCTCAGTAATATCACACTAAACACTAATCACATTCACATCACACTAATATTATAAATGCGAAAGTTTGGATGGATGTATAGATGGATGGATGTTTGTTACCTCTTCACGCCAAAACTACTAACAGATTGGGCTGAAATTTTGTCACACTATCTCACGAATATCACACTAAACACTAATCACATCACACTAATATTATAAATGCGAAAGTTTGGATGGATGTATAGATGGATGGATGTTTGTTACCTCTTCACGCCAAAACTACTAACGGATTGGGCTGAAATTTTGTCACACTATCTCACGAATATCACACTAAACACTAATCACATCACACTAATATTATAAATGCGAAAGTTTGGATGGATGTATAGATGGATGGATGTTTGTTACCTCTTCACGCCAAAACTACTGAACGGATTGGGCTGAAATTTTGCAAACAGGTAATTTTCTTTTTATCTCATAAATCAGCTCTCATGGGATAGAAAACGTTTCCATTGAAACAAGGCGCTATCAGAAACTAGTTAATATAAAAGTGCTTTAATGTTCAGAATGGTCATTGTGGCGATCTTTTGGAAAGGCTAGAATTGGCTGGAATTGGAACATATGATGAACAATATTGACTAAAAAGTTAAGTCGATAGCTACTCATAACAAATAGGAATTTATCAGGAAAAAACTAACTGCGGTAAAAAACCGGCGGTAAGCTTAGCGTTAGTTTTCTAAGCCCTTAGATGAAATATTACAAAGACAAATCTTTTACAGATGCTCTCCAAATGTTAATGTTAGGAAGAAATTTAACTGCAAGCAATATTAAAGAACTGGACGCAGGGGGGTATCAATTTACTTATCCAATTGATACAAGTTTTGGAGTAAAAGTGCCAACTAGAAACGCGCTCCTAGATGAATCTATAGAGATACCAATCGAATTTACTGAAATTACGATCTTAGCCAGAACTATGACTACTAGGGACAGACCAACGAGATCTAGAGAGCAGCTAATTGCACCAACCAGAGTGGTTTTTACAGAGCGCGCAACCGATAGACGAACTGTCAATGCAAAACCAACCGGATCAGATTTTATTGATATCCAACATGCAATGATACCATTTGATAATAAAAATATGAGTGCAGTTTTGAGATCTAGAGATCAACAAATGGAACCGCCTATGATATATTTCGGAGAGCAACCAACCAGAGTGGTTTTTACAAACAATATCAGAGTAAAACCAACCAGATCAGAATTCGTTGATATCGAACACGCAACGATGAATATCTTCAAGGATACTCCACAAGTTAATACAACTGATGAACCAAAAATATATAGCTTTACAGAATCAACCAGAGATACTCAGTGTGAGAATGAAATTATATATTATTTATTATTATTATAAGCATATAGGGTCCCACTGCAGGGCAATGGCTACCCTCTCCTTCCACTTTTTTCTATCAATAGCAAGATTTGGCCACTGTTTTGGTACGAGTCGAGCTCGTACTTCCACTACGCCTAGGCCTTCCACCTGTAAATATTGTTATTGATTTAATTTTTAATTTAATTATCTATGAATGTTGTTAACTGCTCGCGAGCTTTGCACGAGCTTATCCTGGATAAAATGTACCTCGCTGGGACATAATCAACCTTTTTTTAGAAATGGCGTTTCTATCCCGACTACGTCGTCAACACGCCATCTTATTTATCTTATTATTAAGGGGGTGATTCTGGAACCCGTAGGGATCAACTTGTGGACAACGATTTTTTGAATTTCTAAAATTTTTAGAGTTTCATAGATCGATTTCGAAACCCTTATGGTCTCGCTTTGTCTGTCCTTTTTTCCCTCCTTAATAACTCAGCAACTACAGCAGCTATCAACTTGAAATTTAAAATAATAATACATTTCGTGTGCCTGCCTGTACAGATTTAAAAAAAAGAAAAAAAAATGACAAATGAAAATAAACATTTTCCGTACAAATTGAGATGTCGAAATTTTAAAAGATATCTACAGGGTCATGTGGGGTACTAAATGACAGGTTTGTACATTTCGACCTGTTGTATATAATTCTGTGGCACCAGCAGAACGTTCCCTATCGGTATGGTGCACTAATATTATCTAAATCCTTCGAAATTTCTAAAACAATATAAAAATGAAATAAAACACGTGAAAGAAAACGAATATAAAGAAAAAAACTTCTCTAATATTAAAAAAATAAACAATAGGTTCGAAATTAAAAAAATGGTAGAACAAACGCTGACCCCTTCGATGTACAGAATCATCCTCTTTCGGCTTAACCCTTTCAGTGATATTTTCCATTGGATTTTGTTTAACGGGTTTAACGTATTAATGAGATAAAATAGATGTCGGCGCTAGTATAAGTCTGGCTAGCGCTAGCGCCTAAGGGTTAGCGTCTAGATTTATTTTTCTCATTTATATCGTCAGTTGGTAGTTTTGACTTTCTATTCTGATTGGTTCTAATTTTATGAGTGACTGGTTTCTCATTGGCTGGATCTTGATTTTTTATTCTGTGGTGTTTCAAAAAAGGAATATATCATTTATTTCACATAACTACACCTAATCTAGTACCCATGACACAAGCTCTGTTTATGTTGGGGCTAGATAATGCTATATTAATTGTCGAGCATTAATATTTATTTACAAATAATGCATAGTGCCTCACCCCCGTCTCTTCTAGATAATATGTAAAGTAATTTAATAAAACTACTATATTTATTTATGCTATGTACTTAATATACTAGTATATACTTTTTCGATCACTTCTTGTCCATCCTAAGGTTGCCTGGAAGAGATCGCTCTTAGCGATAAGGCCGCCCATTGTACATTATCTGTATTTGTTTTTGTTCTATGTGTTTTTTTTTAATTACTTGGTGTGCAATAAATAATCTTTGTATTGTATTGTATTGTATGTATTAATATTAATAGATGATGCTGTGTGGATAGTCCAGCATTATTTATTTATTTATTATTAATTATTAATGCGGGGTTTCAGCATGCCTAACGAGGGTGGACTCATTCCCGCATTACATATTACACGTCATCGGAAGTTACGGTCGTCGGTAGACCGTGCAGTCCAAATGACATGAGAATTGATATTTAGACAATCCTTGTTGTACAAATATTTATTTATTTATTTATAAAAATCAAAATCAAAAACTCTTTATTTCCATAAATACAATAAATGTACACTTAGAAAAGGTCAAAATATAAAACTAAACACTGACACGGAAATAAAGTGATATTTTAAAAGTACTTAGACTATTTTTACAGGGGCACATAATGTAAAAAAACAATAAAAACAATCATAGTATAATTAGTATTTGTCAGACCTAGATAATATAAACATGAACTAAAAATTAAAATTACACAATAAAATATAAAATACTTAATAAATAACTTAATTAACAGTAATTTCCTATACTTTGATTTTGCACGAAATGTATGCTAGGGCATTCCTCCGCATCTAATCGGCTGCAATAAAGAATAGGAATAAAAGTACTTGATTCGGAAAATCTGTGATTTTAGCAATGGATTTTTTTGTGTTAATAGATATAATTGTAGGTATGTTTTAAAATAAATTGCTAATACTAAAGACTATGTAGTCAGATAAAAATAAATAGGTTCTTGTCAATATATTTGCGATTATGTTGAAACTGCGAGGTCGTAGCCTCCCCGTGCATGGTTTACAATTTGGCCCTATGGTAGGCCTTCACGGTTACGGCGCAAAATCAAGTGGAACATTCATAAAAAAAACAAAAAAAAATCCGGAATTTTAATTCGGATCACATTTTTTCAAGAACTATGATAGCTAGGCTCGTGGGAGGTTTACTCTTGCATAAGTAATATACTATTTCTCTATTCGATCATATAATTAAATTAGGCTGTCCCAAAATAAGGGTAAAAACACTGCGATGGACCAAAGTATGAAAACCGATGAAGAACCTGTTAATGAAATCACTGAAGCAAAACCATTTGATCTGTAACTTCATAATGCCTGTGACGACTTGTTTGATCAACCTATGTATAGTGGAATTCGTAACAAATATACCACTTAGAACGAAATCCACACTTGGGAAAATCAGTGACAGCCTGCTTGACACGTCCGTAATCAATGAAAATAAATTGTACGTTTGATTTATTATTATTATCAAAATCAAAATCAAAATGAAAAACTCTTTATTTCCATAAATACAATAAATGTACACTTAGAAAAGGTCAAAATATAAAACTAAACACTGACACGGAAATAAAGTGATATATTTTGATTTCTGTCGATTATTATTTTATAATCTTTTTTTATGTATTTTAGGTTCACAAAGTTCACAAACTGCGGTATTGCATGCTAGATAATATTTAAACACGAGGACATTATTTAATATCACCATGTTTGACGCAAATAATAATAACATTGAATTTTTTGATTATTTTCTTCAATATCTACATATTGAAGAAAATAATTAAAAAAATATTGTAAAAATTATGGTTATAAAAAGTATGGGAAAAGTTTTTTGCGAGTTCTGACTTTTTAGTACTCGACCTCAATTGGTCCGATAGAAGTATTTGATCAGAATTATTTTCTGTGTTACATAAGTCAAAGGATTTCTTCTTTTTCTTCAGTAATAAATATTCAAAACAACAAACCAAACTGGAATATAAAGTTGAGGGACCAATCAGTGTAAATCCACCCATGGTTGGTCTTTTGTGAACAACCACTCAGAATTGAATCTCAAAAAACATCCCAACTAACCATCTCTTTGAAATAATTCCTAAAGCGTATTCATATAGCACTGATATTCTAGTAACTGAAGAGACGCCAGGAAAAATAAAACAAGTATTCTATTATTATGAAGATAGCAGAAGTGCAACAGATGTGTACATTGATTCCACGGAGACGGACTTGTTGCAGACTTTTCCCGTACCACCAGTTACACGAACAAAAGCTAAATTATTTGAAACTGTATTTTTATATGAAGACGATAAGCCAGACGATGATATAATATCAAGAATGGACGATAACAATGCAGACGACGAAGATAATGATGGAGATACGATAACCGGGAAATGGTCTTATGGAATGGACCCTCTAGAGTACTTGCTATCCAACAATCTGCGGTCTGACGATGTGCTTCGTCAATCAAATGTAAGTTTTTTAAATGTTTTTGTAAGATCAAATTGGTAACCAAAGTCATTTACAACGGGATAATTACCATGTTAATAACCATGATGGATTCAAACGTTATATCAAATTGTTAACGTTTATTCCCATCGACTAACAGGAAAGCTCTTAAAATCACTCTATTTTTAACCCCCTCTTTTTGCGTCGGGGCCCCGATGCAAAAAGAGGGGTGTTGTAAGTTTGACGTGTCTATCTGTGTATCTGTGGTATCGTAGCTCCCAAACGGATGAACCGATTTTCGTTTAGTTTTTTTTCTGTCATAGATAATTTTATCCCGAGTGTTCTTAGCCATGTTTCATGAAAATCTGTTCAGCCGATGAACGTCAGCGGGTTTTTTAAATTTTTAATTTTGTCTTGTTAACTAAAAGATATTTCTAAATTAAAAGCCAGGAAGCATAGCAGTTTAGTACATACTTTTAAAAGGAATAATCGTTATGTACCTATGTGTATTCGATGTATTCCAAATCTTATGGATACACCAAAGTCGGCGACGGGGACACAGTCATTCTCGTACTTACAAAAAGTCAATTTACAAAAAACCTTTCTGAATAACCCTGGAAATAACCCCTGAGTGCCATCTGCATGGATCATTCCATGCGTTTTCCATTGCTGAAAACCATAGTTATACTTAATCAGTTCGGTCATTTTCGAGTATAACGCGTTCAGTCAGACAGACAGACAGACGCGGTTTTATAATGTCCTTCACTAAGTAGGTACATTATAAAACCGCGTCTGTCTGACTTAGTAGGGTATTTTGTTATTAAAATTATGTTATCTATTGTTTCTTTTTTTTTCAGAACACGTAAGTATGTTAGTAACATAATGTTACTCACATTATTTTGGAATTTTTATATATATATCTACAACTGTCAACCCCTCTATACCTATGAGGCAAGGTAATGTTTTCTGTGCATCTATGTTTGATCTATGCATGTGGTAGGTAAATCTTTTTATTCAAAGAAAATGACAATCAAATAATAGAAACAAATTAGAACTAGTATTTACAATTGAAATAATTGAGCTAACTGCAGACTGTTGAAAACAATCTACAGGTAGCTCAACTGGTCCATATCAATACCAGTCGGAAGCGTCCTCAAGACGCTGGCTGCATTGCCACGCTGTATCGCAATGCTGATGATGCGCTGTGCCAGATACTCGCCAGCTCTCGGGTCACGCGTCGCTTCGACCAGATGCTCAGAATTTTTTTTTACATCAGAGAGCTCTCCAATCTCTCCAATCTCCTTACGCATGGGAGCAACACCAAGGGGAACAATCCCCTTGGAGTTGCTCCCATGCGTAAGCTCGGTCGAGACCTGGATATTTGCGCCTCTTGAGATCCTCAGTCAAATCTTCCGCCGTCCCAGCCCCCACGGATGTTATACACTCGCGTGCAACTGAATCGAATCAAGCCGTACTTGTGCACAAAAAGTAGATTCAGCAAAACAGCATTGGGAAAACCGTTCCCATAGACGCCATTGTACTCGACCTCTTCTGCCGTTATCACAGAGACATATTCTGCTCTCGTCAATTAACAGGACGGAGCTCGATTGCTCAATGGTCAGTTAAGGTGAAAGTTGAAAAATTGAAGTCAGGCTTGACGGCGAACTGCGGTCAGTCTAATGAGTTACTGATAAGAAATATGGGTCACCTGAGCCTTCAAGTTGATTTAGTCTCTCAACCAGTGGGTACCGCAGAGAGCTCATTGTGATACGCTCATACTTTGACCACACCTCCACCCACCGTACCTACTGAAGTAAGGACCATAGAGTAGATATCATTTTAAATAAAAAATATGAGGTTTTAAAATAAAAAAAGTTGTAGGTAAATCGGAAAAGCCGTTTCTCGAAAAATTAGATTCATGTGCGAATACACGTACTTGAGTGAGCGATGCGTCTGCGTGGACAGCTGCTATACTATAGTACCTACATTTACATGTTTTGATCGAGTATCAAATGCTACCATTCCATCAGTATTTTCTTAAGACGTTGTCACGTTCAACTATCGTCAGTAAACCGACTTTACAGACAACCAATTTTTTTTTATTTCAAAATTTCTTAACAGTAACAGTACAGTGTTTGAGACCTAGTTAACCAGATGTCCCCGGAAGATAAGAAGGCGCAAGTGTATCGACGCTAGTAGCGTCCCTCACAGTGGACGCCCCAACTACCATGGGACTAGTGTCGTACCTTCAGGCCTCTTATCATCGTCACGCAACAGACCATTCGGTTTGAGAATAGCTGGTATGTTAGCGGTGACAAAGGCTCGTCGGATGATGTAGTTAAGGCTGGCATGACGAGATATCCGACTGGCGGCCCTAATCTATATTAATAATTTTGGACCGGTCTACGGTAGACTCGAACGAAATGCACATCAAATTGAAGAGCGTAAAAAATTTGTCAATCCGAGTCGACAACTTATAGGCGGAAAATTCGGATTATCGAGTAGTTTCAATATGAAAATGAATAAATTGCTAAAAAAATTGTAACGGCGTTGCAAAGTAAACATGTCGACATATGGTTCGGTCTTGGTACCGTGGACGGAAGAAATCGCTCCCCAGGGTATATAAATACTCCTTGATCGTAGCTTGGTACATATATAGTGATCTGTGGTTCGGTCTAATTTCTTTGAATGAAAACTCTTTGCTCTTTGATTGAGAAATCATAATATGTTTAATAATAGTAATAGTAGTATTTTATTGCACCCGTGCGAAGCCGGGGCGGGTCGCTAGTAGACAATAATCTGTGATGACGAAGCTGTTCGACATCAGTACCTACCGCACTGGCATTGATGAGGCGCGCAACACCTTGCAGCCTACCGAAGAGATGTTGCGTTGCGATACGAAAAGTTACGGGATCCAATAAAGTGCCAGTGTTATATAAACGAAGTGCTTTGACCCAATGTCCTGACTCACATTTTGAAACGGCCAGGAGACGGGCACCATCTGCAGAGCTGGAGCACGTTTGTATGAAACAATTCCGTGTCAGTCAACTCACACCAGAGGTCCGTCCCACCTAAAGAAACCTTAACTTCCCCCGATAAGAAAATAAAACGTCAAGTGCGAGTCGGACTCGCGCACTAAGGGTTCCGTTTAATTGTAAGACCTTGTTTCTTGCCAAATATCATGATTCTAGGTCAACAAGTATATTTTGGTCGAGGGAGAGAATCAATTTTATTTATATTATTAACTACAAATTTACGGTTTTCGGATTTTCCCCTTTACTTGTGCTATTAGACCTTACTGCTCGCCAATTTTCATGATTCTAGGTCTACCGGAAGTACCCTATAGGTTTTGGTTGCATGTGATTCCCTTGGAAATTTCAAAATTTTCGGACATAAACGGCTATAGCTTTTGCGTTGACTCAGAAGTTTAATGTATATCACGGCTTCAAGAGGTTACGGACTTGAGTATTTGATGTTAATTTCAACTCAATACCTCCACGCGTTCCTGAGAAAAGAGCGTTGACAGACGGACATACAGACAGACAGACATAGACAGACAGACGGACAACAAAGTGATCCTATAAGGGTTCCTTTTTTCCTTTTGAGGTACGGAACCCTAAAAAACGTTGACCAATTATGCTGATTATTTTGCTATTGATTTTAAATAATTAACTTTTATTTTCAGGGATCCGACGATTAATCCGTGAGTTTTGAAACACATTACAAATTAGTTACATATAACTCTAATACAAATATTTACAATTGATAAAAAACCATTCTTAATTATACTCCCCACCTGTCGTTACCTCATTTTAACAGACTGCGAAAAAAGGAAGTTCTATGTTTGACGTATTTATCCATATTATTGATGTATTTATCTATATACTTTCTGTGTTCGTCGATGTTTTCGTCGATCGTGGACCCATTTTGATGATTATTTTGTTATTGCTTACAAAAGCGAGAACACTCAAAAGGTAACTCACTAACTAATCACTAACCAACCTTTCGAGTTAGTTTAGTGAATCTGGCAAACTATGTATATAGTGAGTGCTATCTTATAGAACACACGAACAAAGTGTCTTCGCCATAATTAGAGGTAGTGAGAAAAGTGTAAATGTACCTCCCCACCTGCACATTCTTAGCAATAAGTATACCTACTTAGCATCTTAAGTCAAATTTGAATTATTCATTAGTCTTAAGACTAGATTGTAATAATATGTACATATTTGTCTTGTAATGAATACAACATTAAAAAAACGTTGACCAAATTATGCTGATTATTTTGCCATTGATTTTAAATAATTAACTTATATTTTCAGGAGCGTGACAACAACTATTTTACCGTGAGTTTTGAAACATATTACATTTTAGTTACATAAAACTCTAATACAAATATTTGCAATTTATAAAAAACCATTCAAATTTATACTCCCCACCTGCAACTATTTAAATACTTTCTGTGTTCGTCGATGTTTTCGTCGATCGTGGACCCATTTTGATGATTATTTTGTTATTGCTTAAAAAAGCGAGAACACTCAAAAGGTAACTCACTAAATAACCTTTCGAGTTAGTTTAGTGAATCTGACAAACTAAACTATATAGCGAGTGCTATCTTATAATAGAACACATGAACAAAGTGTCTTCGCCTTAACTTGAGGTAGTAAGAATAGTTTTAAGTTAAATTTGAATTACTCATTAGTCTTAGGACTAGATTGTAATAATGTTGACCAAATTATGCTGATTATTTTACTATTGATTTTAAATAATTAACTTATATTTTCAGGAATCCGACAACTATAAATCCGTGAGTTTTGAAACATATTACATTTTAGTTACTTAAAACTCTAATACAAATATTTGCAATTTATAAACAACCATTCAAATTTATACGCCCCACCTGTCGTTACCTCTTTTTAACAGATTTCGAAAAAAGGAGGTTTTATGTTTGACTGCATGTATTTGCAGTCATACATAGAACCTCAGTGTAATAAAATGATTTGGTGAAACTCACGAAAGGACACTTTCTTCACCACGTGAATGTTGAGGCCATTCAGCTCCTCGACAATACAAACATAGTGCGAACACAGAAAAGGACAAAACCTTTCGAGTTCGTTTAGTGAATCTGACAAACTATATAGCGAGTGCTATCTTATAGAACACATGAACAAAGTGTCTTCGCCTTAACTAGAGGTAGTAATTGAATAGTGTAAATGTACACATTCTTAGCATTAAGTATACCTACTTAGCATTTTAAGTCAAATTTGAATTATTCATTAGTCTTAAGACTAGATTGTAATAATATGTACCTATTTGTCTTGTAATGAATACAACATTAAAAAAAAGTTGACCAAATTATGCTGATTATTTTGCTATTGATTTTAAATAATTAACTTATATTTTCAGGAATCCGACAACTATTAATCCGTGAGTATTGAAACATATTACATTTTAGTTACTTAAAACTCTAATACAAATATTTGCAATTTATAAACAACCACTCAAATTTATACGCCCCACCTGTCGTTACCTCTTTTTAACAGATTTCGAAAAAAGGAGGTTCTATGTTTGACTGCATGTATTTGCAGTCATACATAGAACCTCAGTGTAATAAAATGATTTGGTGAAACTCACGAAAGGACACTTTCTTCACCACGTGAATGTTGAGGCCATTCAGCTCCTCGACAATACAAACATAGTGCGAACACTCAAAAGGACAAAACCTTTCGAGTTCGTTTAGTGAATCTGACAAACTATATAACGAGTGCTATCTTATAGAACACATGAACAAAGTGTCTTCGCCTTAATAGACGACCTCTGTGGCGCAGCGGGCGAAGGTCTGCCTGCGACGCAGGAGGTTGCGGGTTCGATTCCCGCCTCGGGACAATTGTTTGTACGATCTGCAGACATTTGTTCAGGGCGTTCTGGATGTTTTCTATGTATGATAAAAATATCTATCTATGTACTTTATTGTATTAAGTATATCAGTTATCTAGTACCCATAACACAAGCTCTGCTTAGCTTGGGGCTAGATAATGCTGTGTGAATTGTCCAGCATTATTTATTTATTTATTTAACTAGAGGTAGTAATTGAATAGTGTAAATGTACACATTCTTAGCATTAAGTATACCTACTTAGCATATTGAGTCAAATTTGAATTATTCATTAGTCTTAAGACTAGATTGTAATAATATGAACCTATTTGTCTTGTAATGAATACAACATTAAAAAAAACGTTGACCTAATTATGCTGATTATTTTGCTATTGATTTTAAATAATTAACTTATATTTTCAGGAATCCGACAACTATTAATCCGTGAGTTTTGAAACATATTACATTTTAGTTACCTACTTAAAACTCTAATACAAATATTTGCAATTTATAAACAACCATTCAAATTTATACGCCCCACCTGTCGTTACCTCTTTTTAACAGATTTAAAAAAAGGAGGTTCTATGTTTGACTGCATGTATTTGCAGTCATACATAGAACCTCAGTGTAATAAAATGATTTGCTGAAACTCACGAAAGGACACTTTCTTCACCACGTGAATTTTGATTCCATTCAGCTCCTCGACAATACAAACATAGTGCGAACACAGAAAAGGACAAAACCTTTCGAGTTCGTTTAGTGAATCTGACAAACTATATAGCGAGTGCTATCTTATAGAACACATGAACAAAGTGTCTTCGCCTTCACTAGAGGTAGTAATTGAATAGTGTAAATGTACACATTCTTAGCATTAAGTATACCTACTTAGCATTTTAAGTCAAATTTGAATTAATCATTAGTCTTAAGACTAGATTGTAATAATATGTACCTATTTGTCTTGTAATGAATACAACATTAAAAAAAAACGTTGACCAAATTATGCTGATTATTTTGCTATTGATTTTAAATAATTAACTTATATTTTCAGGAATCCGACAACTATTAATCCGTGAGTTTTGAAACATATTACATTTTAGTTACCTAATTAAAACTCTAATACAAATATTTGCAATTTATAAACAACCATTCAAATTTATACTCCCCACCTGTCGTTACCTCTTTTTAACAGATTTCGAAAAAAGGAGGTTCTACGTTTGACTGCATGTATTTGCAGTCATACATAGAACCTCAGTGTAATAAAATGATTTGGTGAAACTCACGAAAGGACACTTTCTTCACCACGTGAATGTTGAGGCTATTCAGCTCCTCGACAATACAAACATAGTGCGAACACAGAAAAGGACAAAACCTTTCGAGTTCGTTTAGTGAATCTGACAAACTATATAGCGAGTGCTATCTTATAGAACACATGAACAAAGTGTCTTCGCCTTAACTAGAGGTAGAAATTGAATAGTGTACCTAAATGTACACATTCTTAGCATTAGGTATACCTACTTAGCATTTAAGGCAAATTTGAATTACTCATTAATCTTAAGACTAGATTGTATTTTATGTACCTATTTGTCTTGTAATGAATACAACATTAAAAAAACGACCAATTATGGTGATTATTTTGCTATTGATTTTTAATAATTATCTTATATTTTCAGGAATCCGACAACTATTAATCCGTGAGTTTTGAAACATATTACATTTTAGTTACCTAATTAAAACTCTAATACAAATATTTGCAATTTATAAACAACCATTCATATTTATACTCCCCACCTGTCGTTATCTCTTTTTAACAGACTTCGAAAAAAAGGGAAAGGATATTAATATTTTGTGTCCAGGAAAATAGATATAATGTCGAGAGAATAAAACACATCTTTATTAATGGGACATAATAAAGCTTGTCCTATACCTTTCATACAAATTTATTCCATTCATTTTGACGCTTCCAGTAACGAAACAGAAATATTGTACCTTTCATTATATGCGCTAATGACCGGCATGTCCAACGATCTTATAGAAATTTGTTTCAAATAATAAAATCCCGATTGCCGGGATTTGCACCTAACAAGTCTACTTCTGACTACGAAGAAGCGGCAAGGGCAGCTATTGCTTCCATTTTGTCGAACATAGACATGAAAGGTTGTTGCTATCAGTACTCGAATAATGTAAGGAGAATAGAAAAAAAATTACAACTAACCAAACCGAGATACAATAAAAAAAATATAGCTCTTACAAGTACGCTACACTTTCTGCCCGGCTAACACAATATAGAAGGTTGGGAATATATCTATACTATAATATTATAAAGAGGAAAGGTTTGATTTTTTGTTTGTTTGTTTGTTTGTATGAATTGAATAGGCTCCGAAACTACTGGACCGATTTGAAAAATTCTTTCACCGTTAGGAAGCTTACTTTTCAGGGAGTGACATAGGCTATATTTTATCCCGGAATTCCCACGGGAACGGGAACTACGCGGGTGAAACCGCGAGGCGATCGTCTAGTGTTTTATAAAATTAGTTTTTAAAACTTCATGTTGCAAATGTAACGGAAATAAATAGTTTTGTTTTATATTATGTAAAATTTTGGCTGAAAAGTGGTGATTTTATCAAGTCATGGTGTATTTTTGGAGAAAAACACCGCACAAACAATAACGTGGAGGGTTGGCATCTAAAATTAAATAACGCTATTAAACGAAAGCGTGTAAATTTAATACAATTATTGAAAGTGCTACGCGACGACGCAAAATTAACAATATTTAAAAATTGAAAGACAACAAACATTGAAAAAACGTAAGAGAGAATATTATGTTATTGATGACAATATTACATTGGACATGCAAAAGCAGTTCAAATAAACAATAATTTCAAAGCTGTAAATCTAGTTGCCATGTTGTTTTATGAATAATACAAAATACAAAGTGACATATAAAAATAAAACATTGTAAGTCATAGAAAAGTACTAAATAGACGTTTTTCAATGTTATACTATATAAATCACGTGTCACGTTGTTTGTCCGCGATGGACTCCTAAACTACTTAACCCATTTTAAATTAAATTTGCACACCGTGTGCAGTTTGATCCAACTTGAAAGATAGCTTATTTAGGGAAGGTTTAAAAGGTGAGAGCGGTACGAAGTTCGCTGAGTCAGCTAGTTAATATATACACATTTTAACATAGTTCTACCCCTGTTAAAGAAATATCAGTAGTAATTGTAAACCTAAGTATCACACAATAATTATGCGATTTTTTCTAAACTTTGATGCGCTCTCCTGTAATAAATAGGATCAATGTTGTCCAGATTGTTGAAATAACGGGAAAATTTTGGTGCAATTAGTTCAACTGGTTGAACTTATAGTTGAACTAATGGGAATAGGTGATTTGTCGTCACATCTTTTTAAACGATTTTGAAAAATGGAGATATTGATCTTTATTAAATGCACAGTGTATTTAAGGTAGGTACTTAATTAGATAAGGATTAATGCTGTATTGCTTAAAATTGCTTCATAAATACCTAAGCCTTTCTCGTAAAAAGTAAAGGATAAAAAATGGTTATTGTGGGTTATCCCTAAGAGATAGACATTTATACTAGTAGTTCTACGAACAGTAGACGTCGCGAACACTAACTTTTTCAACAATTAATTTACTAGTATAATTTTCTTTGTGAATAAATGTCTTTTGAGTCTAGTAAATATTAATTTACTTAATACTTAATGTACTAAAGTAATTTTATTTAAAACGGGATATTTTGGTACCTAGGTAGGTACCTATATAATGAGAACTTCTGTGGGGTTCATACTTTATTGAAATAATGCCCACCGTGCAAGAATAGGCGTCTGTTTCTCCTGAACGGATTCAATCTTGTTTGTGGGTAGGGTAGGTGAGGTAGGTAAGGTGCACTTGGAAAGGTACGTAGGTATTACAGATCACTTCACTTGCGATACGATTGTTGTCGGAATTTTTGAACGAAATGTTGCACAAACACATCAACTAAAATTTAAAAATAATCTTCCAAATCAAATCTCATATTATATCAAAAAAGTTCAGTAGCTTTAGCGACATCTATAAGATTTCTTACTTGCACAAACTGGCAAGTGGCCGTGCCACGTAGAAGGTAAGTACAACGTGTTACAAAGATGTTCTAATAGGTGGCGCTGTACTGTGTATTCTCTTGCATTATACTGCATCTTGCGGAGCTATTCTGCTCATCATGCCAAAAATCCTGATCAGATCTTTACCAATTTTTTATGAGAAGAATTATAAACAACAACCTTTCAATTAAAAATATATTCATCGAAATCAAATGTCTTAAAGCCGAGATATTCTAAAGCCACCTTTTTGCCTTTTTTGAAGGAAGTACACCTTTAATCAAAAAATCCCGACGACAATAAAATTCTATAAAATCATAGAATCTGTACACAAAGTTTCGTACCGATCGGTTGTAAAATACGACCTGTAGAGGAGTACGGACATACTGACAAAAATGCCATTTTGGCCAGACCTGAAACGGAGACTTGTTCACTGACGTTCACGACGTCAACTATCGCGAACTTTTTAGTAGACCTTTTTAAGGTGTACATTATTTTGATCTATTTCGTAGGGTTCAGCCAGCGTTTGCAATGTAGGCTCAAAAAAATGTGTTTATTTACGACATCACATTAGAAACCTCTAAAATTATCAGTGTTTCTCTACTATATCATGCATGTATTTCGCATATAAACCTTCCTCTTGAATCATTCTATGTATTTAAAAAAACCGCATCAAAATCCTTTGCGTAGTTTTAAAGATCTTAGCATACATAGGGACAGACGGACAGACAGACAGACAGCGGGAAGCTACTTTGTTTTATACCAGGTATGTAGAGATTTAAAAACCTCTTATACTCAATGACGGTTAATTTAAAACCTAAAATGTTAGATTAAATTAATCTTCTTATGTACTTAACGCAATTAACCCAAGTTTGAAAATAAAATAATGACAATGTAGCAAATTTTTTTATAATCTAGTTGGCAATACTGTCGAAACATGCTTTTGAGTACAATGACGCAGCCAAATCTTTGACGGTTTTTCGGTGTTTTTCGGTAACACCGAAAAACCGACAAAGACTTGGCTGCGTCATTCATATTCTTGCGATTTTGTGGAGTATTCGCTGATATTAGCTTTTTCTCTTAAACGTTAAATATTCCAAGAAAAAGTAACCATTTAGTTTGTACTCGTGTGATCTGGGTGAAAACAAAGCATAGACTTTAGTTTATAAAAAAAACTACAAAAAATGTCAATTAGTTTAGTATTTCTCAAAGTAACTATTAGCACTAGTACTCAAAACTACAAGACCACAGACTTAACGTTGTGTGACATCATCACTTTCTTGGTCTATCTTTCGCACGGGCGCGAAGCCGGGTAGAATCGCTAGTTGGTAAATATCACTTTTCTATTTGATTGTACTTGTGCAGTTTTGCTTCCGTGCCTAAGTTCACAGAGCTCATTAAGTTTTGCAATCACTCTACCTACTATTTTTGGTATTTATTAAATAGTGAAGTCTCAAACCGATAACTATAGTAAATATTTGTAGAATTGACAAACTTTCGAATCACTCGCACTTGTCGGATATTGTTTTATATACCTACTAGACGATCGCCTCGCGGTTTCACCCGTGTAGTTCTTGTTCCGGTGGGAATTCCGGTATAAAATATAGCCTATGTCACTCCCTGAAAAGTAAGCTTCCTAACGGTGAAAGAATTTTCAAATCGGTCCAGTCGTTTCGGAGCCTATTCAATACAAACAAACAATCAAATCTTTCCTCTTTATAATATTAGTATAGACTATGTTAGTCCATTTCTCTGTCAATCGTGGAACCATTTTCATGATTTTTTTGCTATTGATTTTAAATAATTTGCTTAAATTTTCAGGAACGGAACAACAACTCGTAAACCGTGAGTTTTGAAACATATTACATTTACATAAAACTCTAATTCTAATATTAATTCTAATATTGGCGGCCCTCTGCGTTAAATCGACCTATAAGACTGTAAAAATATTTATTTAAAATTTAGTTAAGCTGCAGACTGTAAACCTTCACTATAAGAAAGTCGACGACGAAAAACTAGAGCACGCTCGACGTAATAAAGCTCGCTATCAAAGAACTCGACGTCGGAGAACTCATACCGAAAAGTTAAAGCGTAGTCGACGTGCCGGTAATCAGGCGGCGCTCTGCGTTAAATGCCTCGACGTGGCAGTAATCGACTTAAAGGGAGTCGAAATGATAGGAACGACTCGGATTCTCTGTCAATCCTTCCACTAGTAGACAAAAAAAATGGAGTGAAGGAATAATCAATAACACATTACCTATTTCTTATTTTTTTTATATAATATTTGACTTGTCTAAGTGCTAATTTTGTAGGCCTAAAAGATATAACTGTGACAGCGTTAAATCGCGAGGAGTGGAAGGAGAAAAGAGAGGCTTTTGCCCAGCAGTGGGACAGTAATGGCTAAAAAAAAAAGATATAATGATAAAAAGATAAAAATCGAATGTTCTTGTTCAAATTCTAGCTCCTGGTTCGTTAGGTCTAAATTTCTACAAACAATACAGGCCAATGCTCGCGTTGCAAACAATGTAGAGGTAGGGTCATTGTAAGATAACATGTGATTGTTTCTAAAACTATTTTTTTTTATTTTTCAGGAGGAGCAAGTACGTACGTCGAACTAATAATAAGTTATACTTAGTACTAGCAACTTGATTCTTAAAGATAATATATGTTTCTTGAATATATTTTTTTAGATATACATACCTACTATCAAAACTTGATTGCCATTTTCGGAATTTGGGTTATTTGGCAGTGGGGCACGAAACTCACTGGGACATCTATCCGGACTATAAACCGGAAATACACATGCCGGTGAATGGAACAGTAGCGTGCATGCCAGTTAGCAGCATGTGCAAGTAACTGGCACACGCTGAATACATTGAAAAGTTGGATTAGTTGCATTTCGTGCGTCGACATCTTGGAGTAAACAACCAAATAAGTCGCATTTCGTGCGTTCTGCTACCCGGCGAAAAAGATACCTAAACTTTTTGTTACATCTCGTGCGTCGAGTACGTATGAGTAGCTTTAACAAGTAATAGGGTAGGTGCATCCGTTCGCCGACCAGCCCCTCTTGTCGGCCATTGCGGTGTAGGCACTTATTTAATTTATTTTATTAGAAGTGTCGATTACAAATTCCAAACGAAATCAAGTTCAACGCCTATTCAAATAGTTACACTCTTATCTAGTAACCTTGTCAAGCGCGTAAACACACCCTGTAATTTAAACAAAAAAGTTAAATTTTGCAGTTGCGACGGAACTGTCAGCTTGTCGGATTTTTAACAAAAAAAATAGTGGCGCGTGTTTCAGTGGAAGACAAGTATGTCAAGTTTTATCGATGTACCCATTGTCATGTGTTGTTTTTCCACTATGGGAATACTTATTTTACGTATTAAGATACGAATATTTATGTTTTTGTATTGAATTACTTAAAAATTGGGGTGGCCGGATAATGGAACTTGAAACTCACATATAATTTACTTGTCGGCCGGGGGTGCCGAAAGAGAGTACGAATGAACCCAGAATACTGTGGTTTTATTCTGTTACTTATCAGGATGTTATTAGAGTATATTTGCATCGTGTTGACTAATGTCGACTGAAGGAATCTAAATTTCCTTTTTCGGCCCCCATTTTACTGTTATTAATACGAAATTTTGTCATCGGTTTATGTGCTGCCGAAAATGGCATCATGCTTAGAATTGTGGTTTCGTTTTCGGCCAGATTTAATTTGTTCGTATAAATGAGGTGGCCGGACGTTAAAACTAGTTTTCCTTTTCGGCCAATATGCATTAGATAAGATATATTTGGTAAAAATTGGACACTTTTGTAATGGAAAAGAATAAATTAACTTCGAAAAAAAATTATATTGAGAACCTGGCTAAGAAGTGAGATGGGTCTTTAATTTTTGAAGAAGGTGTTATCGTATCGACCTTAAATAATAGAACCACTAAGCTCCCGAAGCATGCCGTTATAGTTTTCCAGCAATGAGGGACGGAATTTAAGGGGATCTGTACCTCCTGTACCACGAGGGCTCCTTCTGCCTTCAGAAGTTCTGAAGTATTTCAGTCCTCACCGGTGGCTTTATTGTTATAATAAGCCGTCTTAACAGTAAATCGATTTTGTCGTGAGCGATAAAAATAGTAATAAATAATGCTGGCCTATCCATCCATACAGTATCATTTAACCGCAAGGTAAGCAGAGCTTGTATCATGGACAGGTACTGGTAACTGGCAGTAAGTCGGTATAGTGGCGTTTCAGGGTGGCTCTAGAATCACGATCGTCACGTTGAATTAAGGACAAGGAGCATTGGCAGCATATAAACGGACATAGAAGTCTGTTGTCTCAGCATTGATCTCGGTTCTCCCATCGTGCGTTTTAAGATTCGTCAGGTTCCTAACCAAGCTGCTGAGTGAATACTTTGGACCCTCGGTTTCGCTCTATTGCCTTTTTTAAAGCGTGTGTTGGAGCTCCGAAGGTGTCGTACCTCGTACCATCTTCGCATACCGCTTTTTAAGGTCTGACCTCTGACGAAGTTGCTTGGGTGGTTTCTCGTCTTTTTGTCACTGGCCCAAGAGTCTCTTCTGAGTGCCAGTGCACTGCTTTTGGCAGCTATTAATACCTTCGGTTCTCAGCGTTTCGACCAGATTGTGTAGGGTCTTGTGAGTTCGTCAGCGTCTTCGGTCTTTCAAGGCATAAACCTATCTTGAAACAGCTTCTGGAAATTCTCGGTGCCCACCGTTATTTGGATTCGATAAGGTCAAAGTTTGGACATCATCGTACGGTTTTGTTCAAGCTTTAGATTGATGTTTAGAGCATCGAATCAGTCGGTGACCAGATCTGGTACTGAACCTGTTGATAACTTAGACATCTCTGAATCCATGCCGAATAAAATTGAGACATCAAGTCTGCTTCGACCATCCATAGGCTCCGATAAAATTTGTGACAACCTCGGCATCCCACGAATTCAGGGTCACGACTTCACGAGTCATGACTCCAAAGGAAGCAAATTCGGCATCCCACGTATTCAGGGTCACGAGTCATGACTCCAAAGAAAGTAAATTCTGACAATTTCTGTCAATACCTGCATATTGTGCCCTGAGACGGTTACGAACGCTTTGTGAGACATACGCAGCGGCCCATGGACTCAGGTATAATGTAAAAAAGAGTGAATTTCTTCTATTCAAAGCAGGTACGAAGAGCTACTCTGTACTTCCGGTTTCGCTTTACGGTACTCCTCTCAGTTGGGTAATAAATTTAAATACCTGGGTCACTGAGTATATATCAGACAATGTGGATGTTGAAAGGAAGCGTAGGGCGTTGTCAGTGAGGTGTAATATGGTAGCTGGCAGATTCGTACGTTGCACAACGCCAGTTAAAAACACTCTTTAAGGCGTCTTGTACTTCTTTCTACACGTGCAGCCTGTAGGCCAGATATACACAAAAAGCCTACAATGCCTTACGCGTCCAATACAATAACGGCTTCAGGAGTTGGGGCTGGAGTAGGGGCTGCTGCGGTACTGTAGCGCATCAGGGATGTTCGCAGACGCGCACGTTTATGGTTTTCATCCACGCAATCATGCGCAAGCGGGTTTCATCCCTGGTAGGCCGCATGCGCTGCAGCTCCAATAGCCTGCCAGTCGCCGTGGCGCAGGACCTCCGCTCCAGTGTCATGGGCGACTAGATGATGACGCTGAAACCGGTATCGTCGCTGGTGGCTCAATGATCTGTCTAGGCCGTCGGCGACAGTACTAGGCTTTATTTTATTTGATTTGATTGTGTGTTGTCGCAAGTAGCGACCCACACCCATTGTGTGCGACGTTCCGTGTGTGATAATGTCGTTAAGGCTGGCATGGTGAGATATCCGACCGGCGGCCCTAGTACACAATAATCCGTGATGACCATGCTATTCAACATCAGTACCGCATTGGCATTGATGAGACGCGCAACATTTTGCATCCAACCAAACACATATTGCGATAAGGAATGTTGCAGGATTTTATAATGTGCCAGTATTATATGGAGAAAGCTCTTGCTATCAATATCCTGACTCCTATTTGGACCGGCCAGGAGACGGGCACGATCTGCAGAAATGGATCACGTTTGTAACAGATGATTCCGTGCGATCTGCAGAGCTGGAGCACGTTTGTAAAATCAAATCAAGTTAATAATGTTAAATAAAATTCATGTTTGAGTGTTGATCATGTTGATTCTACAATATAATATCTCTGTGACATTTTTTCTGATGAAAAAACACGAAAACTATGCCAGTATTTTAGAATTATGTTCCATAAAAACCCTTAAAATTAGCGGCCGAAATTGGGTTCAGGTCCGGTCGAATACTGAATTTTGTGGTCGAAAACTGAAGTTTTACTCATTTTCGACTATTTCTTTTTTTATAAAATAACTATGAAGCTTAACTATAAAAATTCTCTAATATTTAAAACTCAAATATCTAGACTACCGACTAATATCACTTTGAACTATGCTGACAAAGTGCCAATATTTTTTCTGATGCCTCAAAGTTGGAACTTCGCTAAATGGTCGATAACTAGTGCAACGACCCTACCATAGATATACATAAACAAAACAGAATTGGCAAAGGCATATAACTTCAACATTTTAAATCACTAAAAGAATTCTGATTTTTGCTATGACCCTATGTTCATTATTCTTAGCCTAATTTGTTTGTTTTTTATGTATACCTAGGCTGGCAAAAATTCCATCCTGTATACAAGAAAAATGACTGTAGCTTACACAGTTTTTACTCTAGTTCACGTGTCAAGCCAACACGTCAGAATAAAACGTAAGATTTTCGGTGTCGTCTGTCGCGGGCGTTCAAACATGCCGGCTTGCGTTCACTCTCCCATAATGCATGCCCATTGCATGCCATTATATCGAATTGCTTGCCTTAGACAGGCTTGCCCGTTAGTGTACACACATGACAATAGGTGGCACATGCAAGGAGCTGTGATGCAAGTGTTCCTGCTACAGGCATGTGTATTTCCAGCTTTAGGTGTCCTCGTTTCGGATTTGGCCATAAATCACATCTTACAAATCAGACCTGCCAAATTATCTCTTATTACGTAATGATGTTAATCACACTAATATTATGAGTGCGAAAGTTTGGATGGATGGATGTTTGTTACCTCTTCACGCCAAAACTACTGAACGGATCGGGCTGAAATTTTGTATACAGATAATTATAATCCTGGAATCAAACATAGGCTTTTTATCCCAAAAATCAGTTCACGTGGGATAGAAATCACCTTTTAACGTTTCCATAGAAACAACGCGTGCGAAGCCGCGGGCGGCAGCTAGTAAAGTATATACTCTTTACTTCCAAAGAAAATGACAATCAAACTACTTTTCCAATTTGAGATATCTGCAGACTGTTGCAAGCAATCTCCAGGTAGCTCAACTGATCTATATCAATACCAGTCGCGAAGGTCCGCCTGCGACGCAGGAGGTTGCGGGTTCGATTTCCGCCTCGGGACAAATATTTGTACGATCTGCAGATATTTGTTCAGGATGTTCTGGTCGTTTTCTATGTATAATTAAAAATATCTATCTATGTACTCGTATATTGTTATGTAATTACCTATATCAGTTATCTAGTACCTACCCAAAAAAATGATTTTTTCGCTTGTTGTTCCAAAAAAGTATGCTCTGTCCATGAATGCGAAATCCTATGCCCATGCTTTTACTTTCACAAAATGGCGGACATCGCGCCCTCTTAAAGCCTGTTAAGACGTACGTGGGATCCGCCACCAAGCCAGCGGTTCTACTGTCGCTAATATAATCGACAGATCACCGCGGACCACACAAAAGTACCATCAATGGTACCACGGCAAAAAAAAAATACCACAGTACCATCAGTGGTACTATCTAATGGTACCACGGTGAACGAACGAAAACAAAGCGCAAAATCAGTAACCTGCTGCCATTCTGGGTAGCCAATAGCTCCGTAGATCTGAACAGACCTTTGTAAACACCTTTATTCTTCTTCTTTCTGCACAGCACAACAGAATTACCAACACCTTATCCATTCGATGTGGAGAAGTTCTTAGAACTCGTGGCTAATTTGACGTACGATTACTATACCAATCTTACTGAAGAACTGAACGCAACCTTGATAAGACTCGGGGCTCCTACATGTCCTACTCCCACCACGACCACGACCACGACAACGACCACGCCTGTACCTGACCGGCAACCTGATTACTCTATGATGGAGAATAGGATTATGGGGAAGGTAATTCTTTTTTCGGTCTTAAGGGTCCGGCGGAGGATGAATTTCCCATACAAACGTAGTACCAAAATGATTTGTAATTTAAGAACATTTTCACCAAGGTTTGCTATTATTTGTATTATGATAGTATTTATCTAGGTTCTTGACACATTTTTTTTTCAAATTACTTATCTACACTTGCGAGCTTTAAACTGGAATCGCTTCATGGCCGGTTGTTCAAGAATTTTTACAATTTCTTTGCAGTGAACTATGAGTTATGTTTTCCCTTACGCAGGATTTATTGGCGACGATAAATTTTGATTTAATGCACGATAATGTCCGCTGCCACACCGCTGCAGTGACTAGACAGTACCGACAGACGTCTTCCATGTCGGCATTCCCACACTAGACTGGCCAGCCCTCATTCCTAACTTGAACCCAATCTGGCAGATGTGGGACGAGCTAAAACAGCGGATACGAGAAAGAAATCCAGCTCCGGTGTCGATAAAAGACCTGAAAACTGCTTTAGAAATAAAAAAGAGAATGCAATAATTCCCAAAATTTAGGTAGCCAATTTTATTAATCTTAAATCTTTTTGATATCACTTGATAGGTAACAAAATTACCTTTCAAATGATATACCACAATCTATAGTTCATTGTACATAAATTGTAAAAAATTCGTTTTGATCAGCTCGCGATGAAGCGATGCCAATTTAAAGCTTGCAAGTGTAGAAAAATACTATGAAAAAATTCATTCTTTGATGTAAAAATGCGATTCGGTTTAATTTCACTTCAGAAAGGTATTTTGAAAAAAAAATTGAGTCAGGAACCTAGATAAATACTATTTTAATACAAATAATAGCAGACCATGGTGAAAATGTTCATACATTACAAATAATTTTGGTACTACGTTTGTATGGGAAATTCATCCTCCGCCGGACCCTTAAATGAGCTTAATTTTATCGTATATCTCGGTTTTGGAGAATCCAAGATATTTTTTGTCAACTAAGACATACATGTATCAACACTGAACGTAAAAACTGGTAACTACTTAAATCAAAATCTTCAACAATGCATAATTATTAACATAATCATTGAGCACACGAAAAAAGAAAATTTAGTTGAAATAAAAAATAACACGTGCCATTTTTTCTTTTTAGTCTGTTCCCATTATTTTACGCGGCCGTTTTCGAATAAATAGTGCATAGTGCATTTCATTCATTGTAAGAAAAATTTCTAATAAATAAATAACTTAACTGAACTGAATTCTAGCGCGCGGGTATGCTTGGCAAAAACATTAAGTTCTCGAGTTCCTAGGTAGGTGTTTACATTTAACACAAAGGAAAAAATTTAACATTATCATGTTTACCTTTACCCAACTCTTCCCGCGGGTGTCGTAAAAGGCGACTAAGGGATATCCACCGGGGGCGGGTAGCAGCGCCCCCTGCAGAACAATAAAATTGTACCACCGAACTGCGATCCCCAACCCGCAGGCCGTGCGGATTACCCATGAGATAAAAGCCAATAAGGCGCTTATCAGGCGGAAGCCTGCGTTCAGCAGTGGACAAATACAGGCTGTTAGGTTGAGGATGTTAACCTTTATCCACTCCGGAACCGTGGTCCCACTGCGATGTCCCACTTTTTTGTGGTCCCACCAAACACACACTTGACCGTTCAACATATGGCTCTGGGTGCAATTATATATATACTTACACACCCTTTCAGTCACAGAGTCGCCACGAACACGACCCCCCCCCCCCCCCCCCCCCCCCCGCCTCGCGGGGGTTGGACGGTCTTCGTTAGGAGTAAGTTAATGTTGACCCCCCCCCGCTTCGCGGTGGTGGGAGGATGTGGACGGTCAAGTGTGTGTTTGGTGGGACCACGAAAAAGTTTAGTCCCACCAGTGGAACATCGCAGTGGGACTACGGTTCCGTCACTCCTTTATCGTAGGTTTATGCTTCCAGTGCTACGTATGCGGTCTGGTAGATGAGGGTATACCATGGAACGCGCACTGCTCCGACGCTTTCGCGGGAGACTTCATACCGTTGTCGCCCGTGGACGGTCGAGCCAAAGGGTACATCTCCAAGTTTCGGAAGTACTGTCGATATGATGATGTGTTAGTATGCCAGCCATTTTTTAAACCGTAAATTTGTAGTTTATTCACCAAAAAAATTGCTTTTCATTTTTTCTATTGAGCAAAACCTACAGGGTGCCTACTTCCCGTTGACCTAGAATCATATAATTTGGCGAGTTTTAATAAACTATAAAACGACCTTAAATTATTATTCTTCTAATGGCGACATCTAGTGAACATTCAAGTATTAGGTCCTATTAGGTCCCCACCTCAGTCATAGTCGGACCGGCGCCGCCGGCGTTCGTGTTTCGCTTGCGTATTGTTGTCTCGGTCGCACTTCGGTCTAGGTATATCTTTCCATTTTTGCTGCTCATTAGGTAAGTATATGTCCTATTGACCAAATATATGTCCTAGTGTATATATGTCCTAGTGACCAAAAATGATGGCGAATTGACCTTTTTCTTGAAAAAATAAAACGAAGTTATATCTTGAATAGAAAACTGTTGCTTTATATTTCTTCTGAACAATTGTGAGATTACAAAATGGTGGTTACAAATCTTGTCTTCTCTTGAATGCAAAAGATAGGAAATAGCGTATCATTGCGTTTCGTTGCAACACAACACATGCCATTTGTTGAGTTAGCCCTGGGAAAATGCACCATATCTACAGAATTTTACTTATACGGTTCATATTAAATAAATATTTCCAGGGACCATTACGTACAAAACATAACGACGCCTCGCACGATATTCGGCCGTTGGACCGGGGGCTGTGGTGTTCGCTGGACAGATATCAGCGGCATCTACACGCAGCGGACGTGTCGCAACCGGAACCACCCCACCACGGGCAAGCACTACGCCAGCAAGCGGATGTCTAAGCTCGAGATGGCATTAGCGGTGTGTAAATTGAATTTTGAGGGGTTTTCAATCACACATATTCGATCAAATTTGATTTACCTGCACGGTTTTTGGTAATTTACTGACACTGCGCGAACTGCAGCATCTGCCCATTATCACGAACACGTTTGTGAAGATGGTACCTACTAAATATTTTTATTTTATTTTAATATATTTGGGAAACATATAGTTATTATTAACTAAAAAAAATATACTTAACTAACACTTAAACCAGCAAAGTTTCCACCATTAAATGAACAATAACAAAAAACAGACAGTTCAGAGCTCAATGTGCAACTAAGAACTAAAAAAAAGCTATCTCAAATAGAAGAAGAAGAATTAATCTAAATAACATAAAAGGGCAAGAAAAATTAAAATTACTTATGAACATAACAATAAAGGACAAAACAAAAATACTTACACAGTAACTTCAACGGTTGGCAATGCTTGACATATAACATCGTATTGTGTATTATAAGTATTATATGCGTATATTTGTCTGTTGTAAGGAAACATATCATCCCGTACTACCACGATTTAGTCTAGGTTAACTTAATCAGCTGAAACATTGGGAAAATCTATACTTCTAAGAAATCAAATAATATCGCAAAAATTTTCGACTTCGACGGTACTTGAACCCGCATCCTTCCCTCAGTACAGGAATGTGCTAACCAACGGTCAAGTGACGTGGGAGTCGAAAATCTTTGGGACTTCCTACAGTCTCTAGCGCCGTTAGCTCCACCTACAGGGGAAACATTGAAGTTCATCCAATTCTGTTCAAAGACTAAAGTTACATTTAGTTCGTTTGACGAGAGGTGTCGCGTTGCTTAATTCTAAGGTTTTTTGTTATTTTAGTGCGTAACCCCACACTCAGGGTAATTTCTAAGAAATCAAAAAATATCGCAATAATTTTCGACTGCGACGGGACTTAACCCGCATCCGTCCTTACTAATATTATAAACAGGCAAGATTTGACTGTTTGTTTGTTTGTTTGTATTGAATAGGCTCCGAAACTACTGGACTGATTTGAAAAAAAAAAATACCATTAGAAGCCCACATTATTCCTGATGAACATAGGCTACTTTTCACCGCGGGAAAATGCTTCATTCCTACGGGAAAACGGGTAATAGGACAACGGATAGTAAGAATGCAGCTAGTAGTGAATAAACGCGATAAATATCCGTTAATAATTTAAAATAATAATTAAAATAAAATAGCCTTTTATTTCTTGCCAGTTCTTATTACATTTTTTCTAATTATAAAAATATATATCTATGTAGTGTATTGTATTAAGTTTATCAGTTATCTAGTACCTACCCATAACACAAGCTCTGCTTAGCTTGGGGCTAGATAATGCTGTGTGAATTGTCCAGCATTATTTATTTATTTTATTTATTAATTTAAAGATTAATTAATGTCATACTGTTTTAATATCAAATCTATATTTAATTTAGCAATTTAATAAAATAATCAATATGTCAAGTTCGTGCAAGAACCCCTCATGAAAGGGTGAAGGCCGTATATCCGTTAATACTAAGGATTAAAATGAGCTTGTTTTTATTCCAGAATACAGATAACGGTTGCATAGTCAGCCCAGCTGCATCTCTCATCCCATTATCCAGGGGAATCTCGCTCTACGCGCGCTTCCACGCTTGCGTGTGCACCGGAAGTTGGTGCAATGTGTCATGGCGGCTTGACAGTGACGTTTGGATGGCTTATGTCATTGTTGGACTGCTGTCGGTTTTTAGATGAACAGTGCAATCAAAAAAGTTTTGTCTATTTAAAGGAGTTCGAAGATTTAGGCAACATCAACTTATTGAAATAAAATATGTCCTATTGCATAATGTCCTAAAGCGCGTTTCTGAGATATTCACATATGAAAAAAGAGTAATAGTTATTTTCATCTATGAATATCTCAAAAATCTGACGCTTTAGGACATTATGTTAGGAGATTTTTTTATTTGCATACCTAAGTGTCTTCTATCCAAATATATAACTTTTATTGGGCGCGGCGATTTTGAAATAAAAACGGTGTGGTAGTAACGGATATTAGAGCCATACTCCATACTAAAATCTTTGAACCAATATGATTCGTTTTTCACTACAGAAAAAGTCACTTGAACTCATTCGAACGAATAGAGAGTCGACAGATAAAGTGAGACATCGCCACGCTTCAATGCCTTCTTTCAGTCTGATAGAACTAGGTCTTGTGTTGAATTTTTCTAAAGGAAACGCCACATTAAATTGGCAATACTTTTAACTGAAATTCTCGCACACGTTTAATAATGATTGTGATCGATTTTGTAGTCGTCGAACTATTAGTCATTTTAAACAATAGACAAATAAACCCATCGCCTAAAATGAAGTCGCTAAATAAATGGGTATAAAGTACGCTTATTATGTTTGTCGCTTATCGCTGTTTTTGTGAAAGTTTGTATTCGTTTTGTGTTATTGTCTAAGTTAAAGGGGGATATACCTATGATGTAATAAACGTATAATAACAACCTAATCTATTTTATTTCATAATATACGAATTTTGTTTGAAAATCTTAAACTGACGACGTGGCAAGCTCTACAAACGCCGTAGTAGAGGTCTACGAACAGCGTAGCAAATGGCTACGAAGGTCTACGCACAGCGAAGCAGCCTACGAATGTCGTAGCATGCATTACAGACAGACCAATTATACTGGAGTCAGATGTTTTAGGTTTTATCCATTGGACGAAACGCGATTTGGACGAGTCGCTTTTTGGATGAACTGCTAACATATCTACTAGAATCTGTTTTATTATCGGTTTTATTAAAGACGGCGGACATGACGTATAAGAATTTGATTATGATACGTATGCCACTTATGACCCGTGGTCCCGGTGGGTCGACCCATTACCGGGTCCATGATCAATTTTAATTACCCATGGCTCCATTGCATAAAGGATTGTTCCCGGACTTCTGACTATGTGCGTAGTCACTAGCCACAAAAAATAGAATTTTTCGCGGTGTCTTACATTTCCCCAAAGAGGTAGTCTTCGTTTTCCATTTTATATCACGCCTTTATTTCCAAAATGGCGTCAACCACCTGTTGGCGCCAAAAACTCAGCACTCCATTGGCTGCAGCGGGCAACACCCACAAGGTAAGACTAGGAAAAATAAAATGAAATGATAAATGGGGCTTCTGATCTTGTTATATCTGCAAAGTGGTTTTTGGCATTAGTTTCTGAGTGTTACGTTGCTTTTGTATTTTGGTATTTCCCGAATAAGCTGGAATTTAGGGGAAGGGCAGCAACATCTTCCAGAATAACAAATGACAGCGATCAACAAAACAATAAAGAAAGCCTTTCGGGATTCTTATAATTAGCGGAATAAATACTTATCAATATTAGATACCTACTTATAAAAGCGCCCTGTCTTCAGCTTGACGCATCCAGCATCTGCCTGCAGCCTTCCCAGATCGTCATCCCACCAGTTGTGCAATTACGCAAAAATTACCCATCCTAAAATTGACATTTGAAAGCCCTTTGAATGGCCTTGAAAGCCATTTCAATGGTCATTTCCATACAATAGCAAATTACGAAGGGTGGTTTTGCGTAATCGAACAGCTGGTCGGAGGGCATTTGACGTGATGTGGTCTCCATTCAAGAAATCGTTTACCCCAGCAGTGGTCGGTTCTTCGCGAGATATGACCGGCCCACTGCCACTTCAGCTTGCTAATTCATAAAGCCGTGTCGATAACTTTGGTTCTCTGTCAGATGAATTCGTTACAAATCCTATCCTCCAGAGAAACTCCAACTCTTACTCACTCAGATAAAGACATCTCCAAAAAACTTTATTAATGTCGTCTCTCGAACGAGTCATAATTTGGGCCGCGTCATCGCGGGATCCGCCATGACTAATTCTAAGGCCTGGTTCACAGCAATACACCGCACGTTTTTAGCTGTAGGTATTCGATTAGATGTAACCGCCTTATTAGATGTAACCGTACAAACTGCGGGCCGGTCACACGATCCATTTTTATTCGTTTAAAATAGAAAAGACTGGCCGTCGTGGCCGAAATTCGGCTAGAAGGTATCATCATTATTCGGTGAGATAATCAGACAAAAAATTTGGTTGTCTATAAAGTCGATTTACTGACGATAGTTGAACGTGACAACGTCTTAAGAAAATACTGATGGAATGGTAGCATTTGATACTCGATCAAAACATGTAAATGTACTATAGTATAGCAGCTGTCCACGCAGACGCATCGCTCACTCAAGTAGGAGAGAGACGGATGTCGAGCGCTCTCGCTTGCACTTCAAGCCTTACATGGAACGCCTCAGTGTGAGGTAACGCCGCATGACGTCATAGCGAGGTAACGCCGCATGACGTCATGTTTTTGACGTGACAACGTCTTATAATTCAATAGAGCCGGCTGCACGCACGAAAAAACATGACGTCATGCGGCGTTACCTCATGCGGCGTTACCTCGCTCTGAGACGTTGTCACGTTCAACTATCGTCAGTAAACCGACTTTACAGACAACCAATTTTTTTTCGTGCGTGCAGCCGGCTCTATCGAATTATAAGACGTTGTCACGTCAAAAAACGTGCTATACAGTGCCGTGTGAACCTAGCCTCATTGTCTTTTCAAAACAACACTTTGCTCAACGACTTTGGAGAACTACAATCAGAGGGTGACTGTCATAAAAACAAAATGGTAATGTTGATTGTCATCTCGTTTTAATAAACTTGTAATGGGGTGCGGTTGTAAACTAGCAAGACTAGCGTTTGCCCGCGATTCGGTGCGAATTGTACTTTCTTGATCGAAAAACGGAGGAGGTTCTACGCGTAGGTATATATTTTTTGACGTGACAACGTCTTATAATTCGATAGACCCGGCTGCACGCACAAAAAACATGACGTCATGCGGCGTTACCTCGCTCTGACGCGTTCCATGTAAGGCTTGAAGTGCAAGCGAGAGCGCTCGACATCCGTCTCTCTCCTACTTGAGTGAGCGATGCGTCTGCGTTGTCACGTTCAACTATCGTCAGTAAACCGACTTTACAGACAACCAATTTTTTTTTTATTTATTACCACGCATAACTTTTTACAGAGTAGTCCAATTTTGATAATTCTAATTTTCGGTGTTCTTCCAACACAAAATAGGTTCGTTGTTAACCCGCTTACATTCTTAATGAATTCTAATTTTATTGGATACTAGCTGCGCCCCGCGGCTTCGCCCCCGTGGAAATTTATGTTTCCAACTTTCTTAATTTTTTCTTTCATAAGAACCTTCTGACAATAAAAAACACAACAAAGAAAGAATTAGCGAAATCGGTCTAGCTGGTCACGCGTGATGCCGTGACCAAGGAAAACGGGTTTCATTTATATATATATAGAAGATAGAAGATAGATTGTATCTATAAATCATATAACTCCGAAGTTGGTCCAATATAAATATGAAGTCAGTTCGTAGTTTTTAAAACATGCCTAATTATTATGATGGCAACAGCAAACAAATGTTTTTGTATTTTTTTGGTTGGTAACTTAATTACCACGTGAAAAGTGGTGACTGGTGCAAAGCAATTCTCAATAAGTGTGTGTATAAACAATGTTTCGTACAATATTCCCCTGCATAGAATGTGTCGTTTGTACAACGAAGTAGCCAAATCAAATAACATAGATATCTTCGATAATAACCATTGTAGATTTAAGCGATGTTTAAAAAAGTCTTGTTAAATTTTTGTCTCAGTAACTGTGTTTGTTAATGTCCTTCTTTTTTACGCCTTAGGATAATTTAAATCTAGTGCACGCAACATTATTATTTTTTTCTATGTTCACATTATTGATTTCAATCTAGATCAAAATTTGTAAAAGTAGCATAGTTTATGCATAATTTGATTGTTATCTGATTTGTGAATTAATAAATAAATAAAAAAAATTGGTTGTCTGTAAAGTCGGTTTACTGACGATAGTTGAACGTGACAACGCAGACGCATCGCTCACTCAAGTAGGAGAGAGACGGATGTCGAGCGCTCTCGCTTGCACTTCATGCCTTACATGGAACGCCTCAGAGCGAGGTAACGCCGCATGACGTCATCGAGGTAACGCCGCATGACGTCATGTTTTTTCGTGCGTGCAGCCGGCTCTATCGAATTATAAGACGTTGTCACGTCAAAAGCCTAGCTCTAGCGTTAGTTCTAGTAACAATAAAAATTGAATGGTTACTTTTCATGACATAAACGACTGAACAGATTTTGATGATATACCTACCCTCACGAAGGGCAGAGGAAAGTCGCAGACAGAAGCTAATCTACATCGATCGGCACTTCAAAATTAACGACCTCGCTCATAAAACAATAAAGTCATTAACAAGGAACATCACTAGTCTCATCTATTCTGTTTTCAAATTAATTGTCTCTGGTTACTCATTAAAATAAAACAATAACTCATGCTCTATGGTTCCGCATCAGGACCGCGAAAATTAAAAAGATGTTAATGGTTGTACAACAACTGCTATTTCTCTCTAGGGGTTGTTGTTACACAAGTTATGGGGTGGTATATTTGAAATATAATTGTTTTGTGAATAATTTTACTGTTGAAAATTTTCTTTTCCTAATTAAACGCCGCTTTATCCATACTTCAGTAGAGAACTCCGACCCTGCTAAGGTTTGGAAGTTCCTACGGTCATTAGGAATCGGAAAATCTAAAGAACGTACAAAAATTCCTTCACAATTTGATCTTAACTCTCTTAATAAACATTTCACTTCTCTTTCTGATCTCGATACACAGCTGAAATCGAAAACTTTGTCTCAACTTTCTTCTATACCGGTTCCTGACTACTTACCTTTTCATTTTAGTCAATTCACTGTCTGTGATGTTAAGAGAGCAGTTGTGTCTATTTCTTCTAAGGCTATTGGAAACGATAGCATTAGCCGAAATATGATTGTCCCCATCCTTGTCCAAATAGCTCCCGTAATCCAACACATTCTTAACTTCTCTCTTTCCACTGGCTTATTCCCTGAAGCCTGGAAAGTAGCCCAGGTTACTCCCTTGCCTAAAAAATCTAATCCTGTTTCCGTCTCTGATTTCCGTCCTATATCTATTCTTCCCTTCCTGTCTAAAGTCCTAGAACGCCTTGTTCATCAACAGCTTAGTACATTCCTTTCTAGAAACAATCTCCTCAACCTCTTCCAATCCGGTTTCCGTCCAGGCCATAGCACCGTGTCTGCGTTAGTCAAAATAACTGACGACATACGCTCTGGCATGGATGACGGGAAAGTTACTATCCTTTGCTTACTAGATTTCAGCAACGCTTTTAACAACGTTGACTTTGAAATTCTCCTTGGAATACTACGCTCTCTTAATATATCTCCAGCAGTGGTTGACTGGTTTCGCGGTTATTTGCAAGGGCGTCGGCAACGTATCTGCATTGATGATGTATGCTCATCGTGGAGTGATATTTCTGCTGGCGTTCCTCAGGGCGGCGTTCTTTCACCTCTCCTTTTTGCTATCTTCATAAATTCTATATCCCACCATTTAACTTCAGCGTACCACCTCTATGCAGATGATCTCCAAATTTACACGCAGGCCCCAGTAGATGAACTGTCTGGTGCTATTGCCGCGATAAATGAAGACTTGTGCCATATTCTTGACTGGAGCAAAAATTTCGGTCTTAACGTCAACCCGTCAAAAACACAGGTGATTACTGTAGGGAGCTCTCGAATGATAGCTCGGATAAACTGGGGTAGTCTACCAACCGTAATCTTCGATGGGACTCCTGTTGCGCAAAGTCAAACGGTGAAAAATTTAGGTGTCCTCATTGATAGAACTCTGTCGTGGGGACCTCAGCTCTCTGAAATCAGCCGCAGGATGTTTGCTTCAGCTGGTTCCCTTCGAAGATTACGCAATTTCCTTCCTCTTGCTACTAAAATTTCTCTTGCACAATCTCTTCTCCTTCCAATTCTTGATTATGCTGATTCTTCCTTTCTAGATTTAACCGAGCAGCAGCTAGACAAACTTGAGCGCCTGCAGAACGTCGGGATAAGGTTCATATTTGGCTTGCGCAAGTATGACCATGTCTCGGAGTTCCGCAGAAAGCTCAAGTGGCTACCCATACGGCTTCGGCGAAATTGTCACATTCTAACTCTTCTTTATAATATTTTATTTCTATCTTCTGCACCCCCTTATCTCAAAACACGTTTCACTTTTCTTCATCTTTCTCATTCTCGTTCTCTCCGCTCCTCCGAAACCCTTTTGCTCCAAACGCCTGTCCACTCTACTTCTTTCTACGACAACTCATTTACTGCCCGCGCTGTACAGCTTTGGAACACGCTGCCAGTATCAGTAAGGCGTGCAAAGTCACTACCAATATTCAAGAGCATGGTAAAGGAACACTATTTGTCCTGCTGTCACTGACCACACCCTTGTTTCCCTTTATAAAATGTAGATATTTATGTTGTCACTGAACGTACACCTGAGTCCCTATGTATATAAGTAGTTTATGTAAGTATATGTAGGTATATTATATAATGTTATATATGTAGTATATTTAAAGCGTAGTATTATATTAAAAGTATTTATTTATTAAACCTTCAAGAGCACACAGAACCCCTTATACTATCCAATAATCCTATCCATCCACGGTTGTCTGGTAGAGATCGCTCTTGAGCGATAAGACCGCCACTTGTCACTTAGTTTTTAAGCTGTTTTGCTGTATTGTTTCTATCTATAAGTGTGCAATAAAGAATTTTCTATCTATCTATCTATCTAACCACTTGAACGTCCAGCGCCGCGGTTGTCTAGGGCAACTTACGTCCGAGCGCCAGCGCGTCTATAACGCCGCTGGACTTCAACGATAAAAACATTTCCCAAAAAAAAAGTATTAGAGTAATTTTAAAACAATAAAAAACATAACTTACGTTAATGTATAGAGAATAAACTTGATTAATCTACCTAATCATTAAACTTTCACCATATTTATAAATTAAATAATAAAAAAACACTGGCCATTTTGAAACACAAACGGTACTCGGCGATAGTTTTTTCAAAATTTATAAATTTAGAGGAATAATAAGTATGATGTTCATATACCATTAAAACCAGTGATTTATCTAGAAAAAATACATGTATAACAATCATAGAAATATACAATAAAACAGAAGGATTTAAGACATAAATAACGTAAACATACTTTCGTTCCGAGCTTAAAATCATTACACCTGTTTTCATTTTGTTGACAGACACAAAGTTTGTAAAAATTTCATTTGAGACGTGGTTTAGTTCGTTCGGTCATTATTTCCGCTTCCGTTAAACCACAGATTAGGCACACAAGAGCCACAGGTAATAACTAAAATCATTAAAAATCGGAGGTAGACGTCGTGTGGCCATTTTGTACCATGGACGTAAGTTGGGGTAAACGTTTGTGGTACTTATGTGCCACTGGACGTTCAAGTGGTTAATCTAACAACAGTGAACGAAAGTCAAAAAATTGTTAATAGTATTGCTTGTTATCTTATTCTAGTTAAGTTATCTGAGGATCTTGTGATCTGAAACTAGATAGGTATTATGTATTCTTGAGTGATTATTTATTGGCTACGTTTAAAGAGTGTTAGGTGAGGAAAGCCGCGGGACACAACTGGTCGCAAATACGTTTATGGTAGCATTATTAAATTTGAAACGTAAATCAAAAAATATAACACGGATTAATCTATCGATTTATACACAGACGACTTAAACTCTACTTTAGCATTCAGACTAAACTTTTCAGATTAAGTATTTAAGTACCTATTTAGTTTGCATAATCCTAATCTATACTAATGTTTTAAAGCGAAAGATTTGATTGTTTGTTTGTTTGTATTGAATAGGCTCCGAAACTACTGGACCAATTTGATAATTTCTTTCACCTGTTAGGAAGCTTACTTTTCCGGGAGTGACATAGGCTATATTTTATTCCGGAATTCCCATGGGAACTACGCGTGTGAAACCGCCAGGCGATCGTCTAGTTTATTTATAAAGATCCCGTTCCCGTGGGAATTCCGGGAAAAAATATAGCCTAATGTCACTTCCTGAAAAGTAGGTAAGCTTCCTAACGGTGAAAGAATTTTTCAAATCGGTCCAGTAGTTTCGGAGCCTATTCAATACAAACAAACAAACAATCAAATATTTCCTCTTTATAATATAGATTAAAACCACACAGATACACAATATTTTAAGTATAAAATAAGTGAACTAAATCGGTGCATGCATTTTTGTTCCCGCAATTACAGGTGGCCACATCCACATCTAACTCAGATTCTAATCATAAATTGAGTGCGCAAAACAAAATACCTAGGTACCTAAGATGCAATAACTTAGGTACTATAAATATCTTTATTCACAAAGAAAATTACAATCAACTATAGAAAAACATGTTTAGTTTGTTTTATTTTTTTAAATCTACATTGCAGTATAAAAATATGTGTGTTCAGCTATTATTCCTTCTAATAACTACCCTAAATATAAACAAAACTCTCAGACTACCCATTTATCCTCCGCTATCACTTGGCTATCACCCATCTATTTTATTAGTGAGGAGCAATAGGAGCATCGATGTCATATCTGAGATTTCCATCGGCTTCGTAGACACTCGTAAAACTGTCACAGAGTCTTGATTTATGTGGGGGTGACTTCATTGCTGTCTACTTGTAGCTACTTAGTTTCTCTTATTTTGGCGGAAAATTTAGGTTCTATGGTTATTTTTTGCTGGTTTTTCTCTAGATAGGTATAACAACATACTTGTTGTAATTAATAATGTAGACCAATCACACTAATCACACTAATATTATAAATGCGAAAGTTTGGATGGATGGATGTATAGATGGATGGATGTTTATTACGTCTTCACGCCAAAACTACTGAACGGATCGGGCTGAAAATTTGTATACAGATAGGTCTAACCCTGGAATCAAACATAGGCGACTTTTAATCCC
Organism: Eupithecia subfuscata; assembly: GCA_963564075.1. NCBI lineage: Eukaryota > Metazoa > Arthropoda > Insecta > Lepidoptera > Geometridae > Eupithecia > Eupithecia subfuscata. The sequence goes on along the minus strand of OY751124.1, from coordinate 7,875,461 downwards.
ATAAATCAGTTCCCATGGGATAGAAATAACCTCAAAACATTTTCATACAAACAACGCGTGCTAAGCCGTGGGCAGAAGGTCTAGGTTATTTCTATCCCATGGGTACCGATTTATGGGATAAAAAGCCTATGTTTGATTCCAGGGTTAGACTTACCTGTATTCAAAATTTCAGCCTGATCCGTTCAGTAGTTTTGGCGTGAAGACGTAACAAACATCCTTCCATCTATACATCCATCCATCCAAACTTTCGCATTTATAATATTAGTGTGAAAAACCTTTGTGCCGGCGCGGCGTTACATGTAATTTAATTTAATTTAATTTCATGTTGTTTAATTTGTTCCTAGGTAGGCCAAGAACACTAACTTCTTCAGCTACTAACAAATTACGGATCATTATTATCTGAAACAAATGATTTTTTTTTATTTTTTTTTTTATTTAGTTATGGACGCTTTCCGTCATAAAAAAAATCTCGTAGAAATAAAAAAGTTTTTGAGCCTTCCCCAACTAAAATATTAAGCCGTTGACAGTTGCAAATACAGTCGGGGGATTAATCAAGCAAAGTGGCTGTTATGACGAACTGTATAGGGTGGCGCAGAACAACTGAATTAACTTGGGAACATTGGGCGACCCAATTCATTAGGTAGAATGCGCAAACATTTTGTGCTTGTTTTATTATATTTAAAACTTTATTAACAAAGAAAATAACAATCAAATTATAGAACTAGTATTCACAATTGAAACAATTGAGCTAACTGCAAACTTTTGCGAACAATCTACAGGTAGCTCAACTGACCATTATTTATTCCTATTATTCCATTGTGATTTTCTGTATCCTACCTCTACTAATTTTATAAAGCCGAAAGTTTGTCTAAATTTTTGTTACCTAGTATCTCCAAAACTAGGTACTTATATAGATCAAGATGGCGTACTTACTTACGTTTAGAGCAAACCCTAACTTAGATACAAATAGGCTACTTATAATATCGAAAATACGCGTGCGAAGCCGCGGGCAGAATTTATAAATTTTAATGATTTTTGTTGGTGTTCTTCCAACACAAATAAGGTTCGTAGTTAACCCGCTTACATTCATAATGTAAACGGCTGAACTTTAGCAGGGTTATGATATTCCGGGGACAGACGCAAACCACTTGAAAACAGCGTGCGAAGACGCTGGCAGAAGCTAGTATGTATGTCACATTTTCTATCCACCCTCTAAATCCCAGGGTAAGTGGTTACAGGAAGTGGACAGGGGTGCTAATCCTTGGTTACAAATATTTATTTGCACGGAGATTATTAAAGTGTTCTGTGTTTATATAAACGCATTATGGGGCAGGCAACTGCGTGTAACAAAAGTTTTGTTTATTGAACTTATACTTAGTTTTACCCGACTGCGCAAGAAAGAGGGTTATTTTTTTACTCATGTTTTGTTGCATAGATAACGCCAGTTTTGACGTGACAACGTCTTATAATTCGATAGAGCCGGCTGCACGCACGAAAAAACATGACGTCATGCGGCGTTACCTCGTCATGCGGCGTTACCTCGTCATGCGGCGTTACCTCGCTCTGAGGCGTTCCATGTAAGGCTTGAAGTGCAAGCGAGAGCGCTCGACATCCGTGTCTCTCCTACTTGAGTGAGCGATGCGTCTGCGTTGTCACGTTCAACTATCGTCAGTAAACCGACTTTACAGACAACCAATTTTTTTAAACGACTTAAAAAAGGAGGATGTTCTCAATTCGGCAGTACCTACCTATGTTCTTTTTTGGGTTCTGTACCTCAAAAGGTAAAAGAGGAACCATTATAGGATCACTTTGTTGTCCGTCTGTCAACTTTCTCAGGATCGCGTGGATGTATAGAATTGAAATGAACATCCAATACTCAAGCTTGTAACCTCTTGGAGCCGTGGTATTAATAACACTTCTATGTCAACGCAATCAAAAGTTACAGCCGTTTATGCCCGAACATTTTGAACTTTCCAAGGGAATGACATGCACACTATGGGCCATTTCTCTGCCACAATAAAATTGTTACTCATGCATGTATGTATGTATTTAATGTATTTAAGCAACATTGTAACTTCATTTTTCACTGATAATATCTTTGTATCGTTTTTTAGTATTAAGTGCTTTTAATTTTCAATGCTTGGCTTTATTGTGGTTTAAGAGAAATAAACAAATTTCATTTCATTTCAAACAAATTTCATTTCATTTCATTTCACTATAGAGTAAGTACTTCCCATGACCTAGAACCATGAAATTTGGCAAGAAGCAAGATCTTATAGCACACGTAATGGTATAAATCCGAAAACTATAAATTTGTATTTTATTCACAAATAAAATAATGTTTGACTCTCGCCATGGACCAAAACTTATAGGTTAGGTACTTCCCGTTGCCATAAAGTGCTCGTGTCCGACTCACACTTGACGTTTTATTAGTGTAGTATGTATTTGGTGTATGTATGTTACTTTGTATCTCCGCCAATGATTAACCATTTTTGCTGATTCTTTCACTTTTGTATAGACAATGATCCCGAGAGGTGGTCCCATAGGAAAATGTGAAGCACCTACTTGTATAATAGACGACAGTGCATAAAATTAAATAAGACCTGCGAATTATAACGCGATCTAAGTGTTCCGGAATCCAAACAAAAGTAGCCCGATGTAATTATGTACCTAAGCTGATGTAATTGATTTATTTAAATCGTATTCAAAAATTACAGTAAAATAATAGAAATAAATTAGAACTAGTATTGAGCTAACTGTTGCCAACAATCTACAGGTAGCTCAACTGATCCATATCAATACCAGTCGTCGCGTCCCCGCTACGCTGGCTGCATTGCCTCGCTGTATGGCAATGCTGATGCGCTGCGCCAGATACATACTCATTGCTTACCACAAGTTCTTGAAAAAGAATGCAAGATTGAACTAACTATTGATAGATAATTTATCATCATCATCATCAACTTATATTAGTCCACTGCTGGACATAGGCCTCCGCTAATGAGCGCCATAGCGCCCTGTTTTCAGCTTGCCGCATCCAGCATCTGCCTGCCTGCAGTCTTTCGCAGGTCGACATCCCACCTGGCCGGAGGGCGTTCTACACTACATTTGCCGAGTTGCGGTCTCCGCTCAAGAACACATTTTCCCCAGCGGTGGTCGGTTCTTCGCAAGATTTATCCCACTGCCACTTCAGCTTGCTAATTCCTTGATAATTAATACCCACTGTTTTTGTATGTTTTCTACCAAAGAGCCAATCGGATTTACTGCTATATTGTTGGGCAAAATCCTTGGTTTCGCTGATGATATAAACATCCTTCCAAAAGATATCTTCCCCCGAAAGAAAAATGACTGCAGATGACTTGCTCTTACATACAGCCAGACAGATATAAATATTAATATCTATAAAACTTTACGAGTCGGAATACAATAGTGGTTGATCGTAACAAATTGATGTTTTGGGGGTGACTGTACTTTGGGAAGGAAATTCGCTTCCTTTTGTTATAGTTTTACTAGGTACTGCACGCGGATTTGTTTGCATGGACCCTATTATAAATGAAAGAGCCTATCTTGTCGGTGTAGTTCTGCAATTTCCTCCTCTGCTCTATGTCCAATGCAATGTCTTTTTAACACCCGACGCAAAAAGAGAGGGGTGTTATAAGTTTAACGTGTGTTTCTGTGCATCTGTGTATCTGTCTGTGGTATCGTAGCTCCCAAACGGATGAACCGATTTTCTTATCATTTCTTTTGTTAATGATTATATCGGGTATTTATCGCGATATATATATATATTACCTTTTGTTTTATTTCCCCTACGTTTCTACCGCGTTACAGCGATCGTGGTCACGGGGCGACTGTAGAAACTGTAGACGGTAGGCGACGGCGGTAGAAACGTAGGGGAATTAAAACAAAAGGTACGCGTTAAATACCCGATATAATCATTAACTATGTTAACAAATCGCGAAAGTTTAAAACGTTTCTTTTGTGTCATAGATAATTTTATCCCGAATGTTCTTAGCCATGTTTCATGAGAACCTGTCGGTGGTTTTTAAAAAAAATAATTTTGTTCTTGTTATACTGCGTGGAATCGGCGTTATATTTATGTGTGCCGGGTACTGATCGGCGTTACGGGACGTAATAAACGTGTTACACAGCGAGCGTTCGTGCAGCAGTAGGTACGGGGAAGGAAGTCGCTTTCAACAAGCAACAAGATATACGATGCAGTGATGTTCCGGCTACGGACGGCAATTGCCGTATTATACGGTTTTCGGGCGGGTAAATCGTCAAGAATACGGCATACGGCAGATATTTCAAAGCCGTATAATATTTATATGAAACTATACGGCCGGTATAGGAAGCGCTGACAAAACTGAATTTCTTCGTGTAACGGAACGCACAAGCGACTGGCTCCTTCTGGCTAAGGGTTTCCCGCTGTAGATATAAAATATTACCGTTTTGCACAAAAACAAAACGGATATTATGTGAGTGGAGAAACGGACAGCATGGTTTGAAGAATTGCAATTTGAAATATGGATGTATTTATGTGCTTTTATCGTCTTTTTGTAGTCATGCTGTGTGTTTTTCCGTCAAAGTCATAGCAGCAAGTCCCTGTCATTGTGACATCTACAGTTACTGTCAATGTCAACTCATAGTGTCATCAACACCAGCAAGTACCTTGCTGATGCTGTCCGTTTCTCCACTCACATAATATCCGTTTTGTTTTTGTGCAAAACGGTAATATTATATGAGTTTCGAAACGGACAGCATGGTTTGAAGACCTGTTTGTTATCTGCTGGTGAAAGACGGACCAACGCTATGTGAAAATAAAATGTATGACATGTAACTAAGTAGGTACTTACATGTAATACATAAATAACAGTCAAACAAGTCAAAGATCTTAGGACATAACTTCTAAGACTTTAAAGTTGTGTAAAACAAAATATTGAGTGTTTATCAAATCTAATTGATCAGAAATCAACGATACTTAGCATCACACAAAGTGGCCCTGAAGCACATATATCTACAGGTACACATGGATCTGGATAGTGGCAGCCGGCGACGCCGTTCTGCAGTTGTATTGTGCGCCGTCATGCAGGTCACTTCGTTGGGGCTTAGGTCTGGATAGTGGCAGCCGGTGACGCCGCAGTTCTGTCGCTGTACAGCAGATCGCTTCGTGGGGCCGGACAATGTTTAAAACTGTCATAAACTGGGTAAAAGGCAGTGATCTAAGTATGAAAATATTGTATGTATAGGTAATATAGGTATTTCATTATTTAAATGAGTAAAGTTCTGGTTTCTATTTGAAACTTTACTATGAACCATTTAGATTCATCAATTTATTAAATAGGATTATGGTATTCATAAAATCTTGCTGATCAGAAATTACTGCTCTAAAATGCAAGGTCTAATATTTCAATGAGTGGAGTTCTGCTTAGTAGAATATTTTCAGTTTGAATGTGATAGTTTTAATTTTATTTAATTCAGGATTTATTTGTTGATCACATGCTTGGTAATGTGCTCATTTTTAGAATTAATAAATTTAATTGATCTTGCTATTATGAGATCTGGGATTCACATGAACATAGGTACCTGCTTCTTATGTATATCCTTAATTAACTGTCCATAATTGAATTTAGTTCAAATAGGACTTTTAACATTACAAATATAAAATAAAATATGTTATGGTATGGATAACTTATTTACAAGGGGTTATTTCGCTATAACCCTTGCTGTGTAATTATAGGTATTTGTATGTAATATAAAGATGGTAGTTAATGATATCTACATATAGCTTGTTAGTTCTCTGAACTGAACAACATAAAGTACTTGAATCAGGTCCAGTTGCAGAAAACACCAAAACAGGTGTCTGCTTGGGTATGTTATTGTTTTCATGAAAAATACTTGGTTATGAATCCACTGACACCATAACTCCATGGTGTTCCCGCTAGACGATATATATTTAATTGCGGAGAACCCTGTCATATCCGACGGTAAAGGGTAATGGTACCTTGGTTGGTGATAATGATGGACAATCTGATACAGGACAGTGGGTGACGTGCCTAGTCTTACCACTCGTCTACTTCACCGTACCGTTTCTCCCCCCCCCCCCCCCCCACTTTTTTACCAAAAGTTCCAGTGTCTCCATCTGAGAGGAGGGACTTCACTGGGGAGAGAACATTAAAGGAGCTCAGACAGAACCTCAATACAAGATTTAAAATGTATAAGCCAGAAGCATTATCATATTTATCATAGATTGTGTGCTATCTTCTCAGGCTCGAATATATTGGCAAAATGTCAGGCACTTTGTTGGGGCGTCCATCGCCTAGTATGTATGCCCCATCATCCGGATACAGTCTCCGAGGGCGACGTGTATATTCCGACAAGTCTGATCACACTTCGACTGAAGGTGTTATAAAAGTCGACCTGACCTTGTTATAGCGAGGTATCGCTTTTAAGACCAAGTGCCAACAGGGCCTATAGCCAGCTGTGGACTAATATAGGCTGATGATGATCGAGCCATTCGAGCCATTGAAGGCGTAGCGAAAAATGCTATCCGTACCTCCTCAGTACTGGAGTTAACATTGTCATTTCCCCTCTGCTAGTTTGCCTCCGAGGCCAAAGGTATTAAGAGCCATTCGCGCCTTTGAAGGCTAAACGAAAAATCGCATCCGTATCTCCTCCGCACTGGAGTTAATATTGTTAGTGTCCATCTGCTAGTTTAACCTATCAGGTTTAGCAACGGGGCACCAGAGTCGCCACCTCTGCGGGTCACACCGCAGAGTCTAGCTAGGCCATGGATGGGGTAATACTCATACTCATAAATTTATTCGCCATAGGAGCACAAGGCACACTTGGTTAATATGAGAAGAAATATAATAATGAGAAATATTGTACTATTTTACTGTAATAGCCTTCATTTCATGTCTATAATGCCACGCCCCATGTTCCGGATACAGCTTCCGCAGCCGGGGGCAATAAGTACCGTTCCGATACTCTGTTCAGATTATTTGGCTGGCAGACGGCCATGCCGTTATACCTCCCCGAGAGGCATGCTGCCGTACTAGTGTCCTGAATCGTCGTCAAGACAGCTCCAGTAACATCATCGCCTAGCCCAAGTAAGCATGCGATGGCCCCTAATTTAGGATATAGCCTCCGAGGCCAGGGGCAATAAGTACCATACCGGTATTATGTTGATTATTTGACTGTTAGTTGGCCAAACTATAACATAACTCTCTCATGAACATCACCATTATTAGTTCCAGTTACATTGTTTCTGACGACAGGATAAAGTTTCCCTTATTATATATATAAGTTTCGTTTACCGGTATGAAATGGTATAGTCCCACATATTGGCTTGAGTGTCAGATATTTGATAGGGTCACTGCCCACCTGACTGGAACCTCTCGTTCAAATGAGTGCATCCGATGCATCTCGTCAAAATGTGGATCACATCCGAGTGAAACCAACTGTGAAGGTTTGGTTATCTATGAGGTTTCAAAGTATTTATTGTAAACCAAATAATTATGTAATGATCCTCTGCTACTTAATTAACAAAGCTAAGAAAAAACTGAGCTCTTGTGACTTACACACTCTTGAATATTGTAATAAAAATTTAATATACCAGATTCTGATGGTGTGTTGATGTGCACTAACCTTCACCTGAAGTGAGTTGCACTAACTCAAACAAAATAGCAGTAGGAAATTGTCTTTAATTTAAAGGAATGCCATTGCCCTGCTGTTGGACATCCTAGGCTAATAATAGTAATCTGTTTGTCTTGATCATTTTTAGTTTGTTGCAGAGAATTTAATTTTGATTATTTCAGACTTTGGGTCTAAATGATTTTCAGAATAATGCGGGGTCAATAAAAGAAATAATTTTAGGTACTTACTATTAAATAAAGTTGTTCTATAAAAGCCATAGGTAACAACTGTGGAAATAACCTATGATTCTGGGAATGTGAAACTAGGTTCAATATGACATGTGATGTTCATTCCAACTGGTGTCATCAGATCTTGGAAGTAAATCATGTTTTAGATAGGTACTTCAAAATGTCGGAGATCACCATGACAATGATCTAGAGCATATTCAGTTTCAATACAATGAAAGTAACATAATGAGAGACTACAAAGTATTTTTATGTTTGGCACCTTACTCCGAGTAAGTGTTAAACATACCTGCAGGTAATTTTATTTACAAGCTGTAATGTGAAAGGTCAATTTGCAGAACCTTTTAACTTATTAGTTATAAGGTTAGGTTAAGGTAGGTACTGTTCTTTAAATAATTTGAGCAAAAGAAAGCTATAATTATATACCTACTTAGGGCATTTTCTTATTATTATATTTAACTTCCAATACAATATAGATTAGTTAGTCAAAAATCAGCTCTTGTTCTGATATACTCTCTGTACTCTGTCTGCCAGTAACAATGAAATAAGTACCTAGCTAAATTCTGATTGTTCAAAATAAAGTGGTGATTCTGCCCCGAACAGTACAAACCGAACCTGGGAACTTATTATTATGATTATTATTATTGTGCTAAGGTTTGAATCTTCTCTGTGAAAAAACCGGTAAAAAAAAAAAAAAAAAAAAAAAAACAAAGCACATGGGCCTAAGGCAAGTGCACTTCAGGTGCTAGGTAGTTCATTTTGCAGGATTTTTCTGACAATCCTACAAGTGTTTAGTATGACAGCTTTTTGCATTAATGTGTCAACTTTTTATTTACCAAACCAGGTAGGTAGGTACTACCAGGTAGCCTACGAAGATTTCGATCTGTTATTTATGTAGGCATTTGCCCTGCCCTGCCAAACTTTGGTGTCAATGATGTTTTTATTTCAAACAATTAGTTCATACCTATTACATGCACATAACTCTGTTTATAATAGTAGTTTACTAATTCATCATCTTTTCATCAAAAGTATGTTTGTAACACTCAATTAGAGATTGCAAAATGATTTAACATGATCTAGGGTGCTAAAAGGTGGCACCGCACCTTCCGTCTATAGGTTATGTACTTCAACCTGGGTTATTATCGCAATAACTTGATAAGACAAGCTGTACTAAAGGATCACACTCGTGTGTGTACCGCCGGCCTGATGGTACCGGCGATATAACTATACAAAGTATTACCATCCGATGGGAACTTTGTGCCAGGCTCGTTATTATGAGTTTTCCACGCTTACCTCATAGTCAGTGGTCGGGATTATAACTCGGAGAGATGGGCACGAATTTTGCACAAAGTAAATGCTTGTACTTCACCGTAAACATCGTTTTTTCACCAAAAAAAACCATAAAAACACAAAATTTTCTGCATACACCGCTGAAAATTTCAAACGCTATGAGTTGACATTGACAGTAACTGTAGATGTCACAATGACAGGGACTTGCTGCTATGACTTTGACGGAAAAACACACAGCATGACTACAAAAAGACGATAAAAGCACATAAATACATCCATATTTCAAATTGCAATTCTTCAAACCATGCTGTCCGTTTCGAAACTCATATAATAACCTGACAAAATGAGACGGCACTTATGGATCTTACTAGTGTTTGCACACCTAGCGATTTTCTAATTTAGTCACTTAGTTATGAATGCTGTATTGTTCTAGTGTGTGTAATGTAAGTTTTGTTTCTACATAGTTACAACACTTACGACGGCCCCTTCATTTGTAAACTTTGAACACAATATTTCCGCAATTATTGCTTCATTAGTTTAAAGTTAACGTTGCTGAACTGAATTGTTACAAAAAAAAAAGATCGAAACTAAGCACACCAAACAAAAGTATAGGAAACAGTGGGAGAGAGACGATTAAATTTAATATCTACTGTATATTTTATTTTATAATACTGTATGTTTTATTTGTAAACATTTAGACGACCTCTGTGGCGCAGCGGGCGAAGGTCTGCCTGCGACGCAGGAGGTTGCGGGTTCGATTCCCGCCTCGGGACAAATGTTTGCACGATCTGCAGACATTTGTCCAGGGCGTTCTGGATGTTTTCTATGAATAATAAAAAAATATCTATCTATGTAGTGTATTGTATTAAGTATATCAGTTATCTAGTACCCATAACACAAGCTCTGCTTAGCTTGGGGCTAGATAATGTTGTGTGAATTGTCCAGCATTATTTATTTATTATTTATTTATTATAAAATCTTAGAATATACGGCCCGTTTTTTTATTTTTCCCCTTAATACGGCAATTTTTAGGTTGAGATACGGCAATACTAAAATTTACTTGGAACAACACTGATACGATGTAACGTATCATGCTCGCTGCGAATGGTACTTGTGTAACTTCGGTCATTTCTTGGCTTTATGGACTCTACCTGCTCACCGAAACCGCCAACACTGCCGCGCGGCTCGCTGCGACATAGATAGATAGATATAAAAATTATTTGGTACTACAGACACACATACAAATAACAAAGATACTTAATTTACAATTTAAACAAAAGTACAATAGGTTTTTTGTTATTATAGTGCGTAACCCCACACTAAGGGTAATTTCTAAGAAATCAAATATTATCGCAAAAATTTTCGACTTCGACGGGACTTGAACCCGCGTCCTCCCCTCAGTACGGGGATGTGATAACCAACTACACCACGAAGTCAAGTGACGTCGAAGTCGAAAATTTTTGCGATATTATTTGATTTCTTAAAAGTACAATAGGTTTAATTAAGCAAACGAGCACTTTAAAAAGTAAATGGGTACTTAGTTTGTGTGTGCTGCAGCACGACAAATAGGTCATGGCTCAGTGATTTTTTTTTGCTTAAAAGCAAAACACTGATTTTCAGCTAAAACCTGATCGAGAGCGAGGAGAACGAGTACAAACGGACAGGGTGTGAGTTTGACATAATCAGTCTATGAATATTATGGCTACCTGCGTGTTGAGTGTGGGGATTATGGGCATTACCCCCATGAGATAAAAGCCAATAAGGCGCTTATCAGGGGGAGCTGCTGGACCTGCGTTCAGCAGTGGACCAATACAGGTTCTGCTGAGTGTCCGGCACGAACAATCGCAGAAAATAGGTATATAAACTCGATAGACTATGGGCGCCTAAAAGTGCCGATACAGTTAACATAATAATAGGTATTTCTTTAGACAAGATTTTTGTTTTTTAGCATCCGTATTTCCTCGTATTATGGGTAGGTACTAGGTACCCTTAAAATGTATCCTAGTTTAGTGTTGTTAGCTTAAGTTATTTTGGAAATCTGCACTGACGCTTTTGTTTTACTTTATCTATGTAATTATTTATACCTATGAGACTCATTGTAAGCAATTTTGCCTGAGATACAGTTTTTACCTAGTTCAGGCACACGTAATCTATAGAATTTAAGTTATTATTATACTTATGTTAAGCATTTGTCTTGAGAAATTTTTGAATAAATTATTATCACACTAATATTATAAATGCGAAAGTTTGGATGGATGTAGTTATGTTATGCCCGCGGCTTCGCAGGCGTTTAAAGGTAATTTCTATCCCATGGGAACTGATATATGGGATAAAATCCTTTCTATCCCATAAATCAGTTCCCATGGCTCCTGCCAATGTTTGATTCCAGGGTTAGAATTACCTGTATGCAAATTTTCAGCCCAATCCGTTCAGTAGTTTTGGCGTGAAGAGGTTTCAAACATCCATCCATCCATCGCTTTCGCATTTATAATTCGTATTTTTAATATTAGTGAGATTACAGAAACCTTTTGAGGTATATACTACACCTACCTAATAACATAGATCGCTAGTAGGATCCTTTCTAGGAATATCTAATACTAGACGATCGCCTCGCGGTTTCACCCGCGTAGTTCCCTTTCCCGTGGGAATTCCGGGATAAAATATAGCCTATGTCACTCCCTGTAAAGTAAGCTTCCTAACGATGAAAGAATTTTTCAAATCGGTCTAATAGTTTCAGAGCCTATTCAATACAAACAAACAAACAATCAAATCTGTCCTCTCTCTTTATAATATTAGTATAGATTTAGGAAATTATGTAGGTTCTAAGTACATTCACGTCTCAAAAAGTAACATGGGCGTGGATGCACCACCACTTCTGAACTTCTGTTTTTTCTCATGTCCGCATTTCCCCTAACTCATGGCCACCCCGGCTTCCTCTGACGTCACCGGAAGTGTCTCGCCGGAAGTCTCGCTAGTGATGCTGCAATTCTTTTATTCTCATAAAATGTTTTTTCTTTCTGCTATGTAGTTTTCCGCGTTATGGATTAGAAAGCATGTTTTCTTTTATTGTGGATCGTGACTGGATACTTTTGCGAGAAGAAAAGAAAATTAATAAATTAATTTGCAAATGTCTGTCTCTGGCGCTAAATTAGCATTATCGAAGCTTTTATTTAGCTTGCAATATATGTATGTAACTATGTTTGTAAAATTGAGTTGCAAGATAAGATTCCATATCTTGCAACTCAATTTTGAAGCAGATATCTTCAACCGATTGAGCTGAAATTTTGTATACACGTTTAATTTGGATGACAATACATTAAAAGCTTGTTTTTAAAAATATTTTTTTAAATATTAAAGCATATTTTTAACTGACTTCAAAAAAGAGGCACTTGTCAATTCTGCTGTAGGTATTTTAGTTGTTTTTTCAATGCCAATTGCGAACGAAATTTCGCTATTGTGTAGAAAATGGTCCAAGAGCAATTTTTTATCTGTGTTGTTTATGAATATTGTTTTTGTTATTGGTTTTTGTTTGTTAACATGTTATTTTAGTGACAGGATGGACATTATAGTGTTGTCTTCTTATTTCATCCCATTCAATTTGATATTTTAGGATTCCGTAGTCAACAAGAAACTCATAGATTCGACATGTCCTTCAGTAGCTCAGACTAGTTCTAGAAAGCTGTATTTGGCATAGGTATATTAGGTCGACGAAAAAGTCTTTTCGCATTATAGTATTGTATGAACTTGTAATACAATCTCTTTGGCTAAACTATTTATATCTGGCTGGTTTTGGAATCATTAAAACTTTAAATTTTAAAGAAGCTTTTTCCCCCAACCTACAATACCGACAATTAGAAACAATAAAACCGAAATTCAAGGTCGAAATTAAATGCATTTTTTCAGGATAAATAAAGAAATGAAAATAACTTATACTCTGTAACACATTTTTCGTGATTTTTTGTGTGTAAGGTAGCCCCGCCCAAAGCAAAAATCCGCCTAAGCCAAAACATAAGATCATCGCCAACCATCAAGACGGCAGTGACTCCAGACCATAATAAATCAGATCCACCCCCACGATTTCACCGCCTCATTGACCACCCCACATTTACATGTGGAACATTTTGTATCCTCACAACATTTGGTCCTTTGGAGTTCTTCTAGTGAAAGATGGGTAAAGTCATTTTTCAAGATTCGATGTATATAATGACTTCGAGAAAAAGAGGAGGTTCTTTGTTCGGCGGTATGTTTTTTTGTATGTTCGTTGAATTCTACATTAATTATGGACCGATTTTGAAAATAATTTTTATTGTATAGAGAACTAACTGCTGCCCGCCGCTTCACGCGCGTTGTTCCCATGGAAACGCTTAAAGGTGATTTCTATCCCATGAGAGCTGATTTATGGGATAAAAAGTAGCCTATGTTTGATTCCAGGCTTAGAATTATCTGTATCCAAAATTTCAGATCGATCCGTTCAGTAGTTTTGGCGTGAAGAAGTACCAAACATCCATCCATCCATCTATCCATCCATACATCCATCCAAACTTTCGCATTTATAATAATTAGTGTGATGTGATGATGCCGAGGTGGTAAATTTAATTCCCGATGGATTAGTGTTTATCCCGCAAACCTTAAAAGCAGTGTAAAATTAAGACAGATGTAAAAACAGTTCTATAATTCTTTCTTTTTGTTCTTTAGTTTTAAGTTTTTAAAATTTTATTTTTAAGCGCGCACTCAACCAAAAATATGTTCTATAGGTACTTACACAAAAAAGTTTCATAAACATTAGAGTAATTACTATAAAAAAATTATGAGACACAGTCAAAATATCTATGATTTGTGTTCTTTAAGTAAATAAATAAACAGTGTAAAATTAACTTAACAACAATGTAAAATTAAAACAGTGTAAATTAATCGTGGGATTCGATATACTTACTTAGGTTTTTAGTTTTCAAAACGATCAAATTATTTTTTAATTTTTATTATTAAAATAGTATTATAAACTCGAAATAGCAAAGAGCCTCGATCAACATCTCAAGAGACTCTCGTTAGGAAGTTAATTGGACCAAGGGCCAGATTCAAAAGGCGCTTAAATAGCTTCTCTACGTTGAAGCTGCAATCTTATCTGAAGACTTGTTCAGACACATCGTCATTTCGATTGTGGTCAAACAAAGGTTTATTGACTCTATAAAAACAAAAATATTGTACATAATGATTATGTGCAAGTCTTCAGATAAGATTGCAGCTTCAACGTAGAGAAGCTGCAATCTTATCTGAAGACTTGCACATAAACATTACTATTTTTTGGAGTCTGAGGGTCTAAGTGTTCTAAAAAATATTATGATCTATATGAAAAAACACTTTATATGCGTGTATTTCGATCACATTAACATTGTTTTTTTTTTATTTTAGAGCCTTGTTGGCTGTCACGCAGGCTCAGATTAGTATAATATCACACATTTTATACCTGAGTACACATTTTATATCTGAGACGTCGTGTGTCGAACATAGTTCCTTCCATGCTTCCCTTAACAATTTGTTTTTACAAATACCCTGTCACTTTCGTAAGAGAACCCAAGCCAAATATTACTAAGACAGACACAAATATTAAAGCGTTTGCTGTCGCTCTTAGTACAGTATTCAGTTACGAACTAACCCTTTGAAATGTAGCCACTTGCACAAAATGTTGGTTATTTATGAATAAATAATACTAAAGCTGGACAATCCACACAGCATCATCTAGCCCCAAGCTAAGCAGTGCTTGTGTTATGGGTACTAGATATCTGATATACTTAATACAATACACTACATAGATAGATATTTCTTATTATACATAGAAAAACATCCAGAACACCCTGAACTGCAAATCGTACAAACATTTGTTCCGGTTTATAATAGTGGCCAAGTGTTTTTTTATTATAAATAGAAAACACCCAGATTACCCGGAGTTGTCTGCAGATCGTACAAATATTTGTCACATATGTATATGAAAAAAATTTGACCGGTATGGGATCGAACCCGCAAATTCCTTTGTCGCAGCGGACCTTCTCTCGCTGCGCCACTGAGGTCGTCAAAATAACAGGAAAGTGGACTCTATAATTTGATTGTTTTGAAACATATCTAAAATCTCTTAATTTTACACTTTTTTAAAGTTTTGCGACGCAAATCGGAATCGATTTTTTATGGGACCATTTTGGATCATAAATTCTCTATTACAAAAATAATATACTTAGTAAAATAATAATAATATTAGGAGAAATCGACGACTACAGAACACAGAACCACCTCTTTATTTCGAAGTCAGAATATAATAAGAAAAAAGGAAAATTAATTGAGTTTGTTTTTAAAGGAAACCATTACAAGAGTGAAAAAACAGCGCCTAGTTATTTTAGCAATCGCTTTATCACAAAATCATTTACATCCACCTAAAAGCATCCTAACTAAATTAAACCATTTAAAAACGATTCGCCAACTGTCTGTCCGTCTAAATCGAATGAGAGGCCGTAAATATAAGTTAACTATAGTTTAGGGGATGCCAGAGTAACTGTAGTTATAGGGGTTGCCAGTATTTGGGGTGCTTTTAGCACGGTCACGCATCGCTGAGCAGAGAAGCGATGTTATTGCTTCGATGACAGATCGGATGGCCATATTTTCTTGTTTTTGTTTGGGGGTATTGTTATGCCGAGGTTTTGTTACTGAAGTCACTAAATTACTCGACGGAATATCGGGGACCGCTCGAAACCAAAGGCGAAATCCAAGTTGAACTTACCTCTACCGCTCTGGGTAACGTACGTTACAGTTACAAGTGTTACTGTAACGTACGTTACTCAGAGCTCCTAAGGGATCTGAACGGTTCTGTAATTTACTTATATTACAGACCCGTTCAGATCACTTAGGAGCAACTTCCTAGAGTGAGAACTTCCGACAACGACATTTTCATTTTGTACTTGTATCTTAAGTAAGGTCTCGTGTATTGTATTTTTGTTAGTGTACAATAAAGTATATTGTATTCTATTGTATTTTCCGAGAACGTGTATTCTAAACTCGTCAATTTCCTAAGATGACAAATTTCTAAAATGGCAAATTCCTGAAATGACAAATTCCTAAAATCTACATAGATATGAAGGGATCTGTAATTTAGGTGATCCGTTCAGTTCTACGTAGATCTGAAGTGGTCTGTAATTTAGGTGATTCGTTCAGTTCTACGTAGATCTGAAGAGGTCTGTAATTTAGGTGATCCGTTCAGTTCTACGTAGATCTGAAGTGGTCTGTAATTTAGGTGATTCGGGGTGTAGGTACCTAATTTAGATCACAGAAATTCACGCAATCCATAGGTACTATGTTACAAATTCGAAAGTAACTTTGTCTGTCTGTCTGTATATCTGTCTGTCTTTTTCACCGTTTCATGCCTAACCGGCTGAACGGATCTCAATAAAATTTAACAGGGATGTAAACGGTTTCCATCTTTTATCGCTTCGCACTGTACTCATTTAGGTACATCACTTACTAAGGAGATAGGTAACGCCAATGTTTTAAGGACTACATTTTTACTACACAAACACAATCATTTAGTAGCTAGGTACACATTTCACTTGAAACTCGTTCTGCTTGCTCTCAATGGGTTACGGCTGAAAATCAGTGTTTTTTGCTTCTTGAGCAAAATATTACGCTGAGCCATGGCCTTTTTGACATACTGTAGCACACACGGACAGTTTGCTTAGATGTTAATACCTAATGCTATTGTATGTTTTATTTGTCAACTCTATTTTATAACTGTTTATTTGTATTAGTGTACTATACAATTGCTGTAGACTGTATGTGTGTGTCTGAAGATGCAAATAAAGATTTTATCTATCTATCTATCTATTCCGGGTCGGAAATAGACTATTTAAAACCGCGTGCAACGCCGCGGGCAGAACAGCAGCTAGTAACTACTTTAAGTAGGTATTTACCTACTCACTACCGTTGATGATTTACGTGGAAAATACTCATCATTACTTAATTAAGCTACGACGAAACTTGAAGTTAAGCCCGGCACTGCACTTTCACAACACATCACTCAATTAAAGATCTCGGATAGATTCAGATCAGTCTGTTATCTGATCTGACCATTAAGTCCCCGACCCTCGGCCTTCGTTGACCATATCCTGTTTTATTGTCCTTCGGTACTTAATTAGTGAGTATCTAGTTGTGTTTATAGTACCATAGGGATTGAACAGATGGCCAGAATGCAATTAACACTATCGTGTCTGGTCTGACGCTTTAAGTGAAAGAGGATACTATTATTTTTTCCTTTATATATATATTTGAAGATCCTAGGTCCTGTCAGACGAGGAGACAGATCCTGGAGGGTAAGGAAGAACCGGGAGATCTCGAAACTAGTGGCCGAGACCAACATCATTGGCGATACAAAATCACACAGGCTGCGCTGGCTTGGCCACGTGGTACGAATGGAGGAAGATCGGGCTGCAAAACGCGCTTTTCTTGGAGCACCGGTTGGCCGACGACCAGTCGGTCGGCCCAGATACAGGTGGAAGGATGAAGTGGAGAAGGACCTTCGCTCACTTGAAATCTTCGAACCGGACTGGACGGAGGCGGCGCAGGACAGAAGCCGGTGGCGATCTATTGTGTTGGAGGCCAAGACCCACTTCGGGGTCGATGCGCCAGGATAGTGAGTAGTAGTGAGTGAGTCATCATCATCATCGCTGATGATGATAGCTTGTGTTCATTGTCACTGCTTAGGGCTGTCATAAGGTCGTTCGGTTGTTGGCCTTTTGGAGGGCCCCGTGTGCCCTTATGGTAAATAGCGCACTGAGAATAGTAAAATTTTCATGTATCTGCCTAAAATTATGAATCATCATCATCATCATCATCAGCCTATATTAGTCCACAGCTGGACATAGGCCTCCCCTAATGAGCGCCATAGCGCCCTGTCTTCAGCTTGCTGCATCCAGCATCTGCCTGCAGTCTTCGACCGTCGTCCCACCTGGCCGGAGGGCGCCCAACACTACATTTGCTGAGTCGTGGTCTCCACTCAAGAACACGTTTACCCCAGCGGTTGTCGGTTCTTCGCGAGATATGGCCGGCTCACTGCCACTTCAGCTTGCTAATTCTTTGAGCTATGTCGATAAGTTTTGTTCTCTGTCGGATGTGAGTGAGTACCTATCTACATATATTATTTCTTGAAAATAAGAGACCAGCAGGACTATTCAGACTCTCCGCTACGGAGACATCGACTCGGAAACTGACACAGATTCGCGCGAAATTCAAATATTTTACCGGTTTTTAATATTTTCTGCGTTCTGCAAGGAACTGAACTACCAGAAAAGTAGTTTTCTACTAATTGTAGACCATTTTCCATGAAACCGTGTTTTTTTTTTTATTCTTTTTTAAGGGCTTTGTCGCACATGCGATTATGGCACCCTGGTAAGTTAAACAAAGCAAAATGAAATTAATGTTACAATAAAGTATGATAAAATGTAGCTTTGGGTAATATGTTGATTATTAGTAATAAAGCTCATAAATCACATCACATCACAATAATCACTTCACACTAATATTATAAATGCGAATGTTTGGATGGATAGATGTGTGGATGGATAGATGGATGGATGTTTGTTACCTCTTCACGCCAAAACTACTGGTAATTCTCATTCTGGAATCAAACATAGGCTACTTTTTATCCCATAAATCAGTTCCCATGTTATAGAAAATACCTTTAAACGTTTCCGAAACGACGCGAAATGCGTGAAAGGAAACGTAGGTACTTTTTTTATATAGAATGAAATGGACACTATCAAGCACGAATAAATTAAAAAATACTCTCTCGGTAAATATCATGATTTTTATTCTTTATCTATAAAAAAAACCAAAACAAACCTACAAAAAAAACGCACAAAAACATGACCTCTTCATCCATAATAAGTCGTATGCGTAGACTTTAATATCCAACTCGAGTAAAACGAAACGTTAGTAAAAATCGCTGTTTTCACATCACAATCTCTTGGACTAACAGCCAACACGCCGATTATTTTATCCATTAGATATAAAGGTCCAAATTCTTGCACAAAACACACTTCATGTTCGGACAAATCAACACAAATCAAGCTCTCGTCCACTTCAACACCGTACGTCTCAAAACAAGCTCCAGGAGGCGCTATCTTCATCTCGTATTTTTCGAAATCATTCGTCAGGTAAAGCTTCCGATCCATCGTTTGCACCGTTTTCCAAATACTAGCTTCTATATCCAATACTCTTCTATCATCGAAAACGGCAGATTTTATCACGAAAGGAAACTCATCTACGCTGAGTTTTGCGACCGCTATATCATATTTCGGTGTTGGATTGCTGCTATTAAACTTTTCGTGCAACCTCCAGAATAGTATAGGATAAGTTTGGGAGTAGTTTCGAGAGAAGTCGTGGTATAAGAGGACTCTGTGAGTGGCTCCATGTTTCCGACAGTGGCCCGACGTGACTACCCATTTGACTAGGATGATACTGGCGAAGCAAGCGAAACTCCAAGATGTTGAGGAGTTTCTGATGATAGCGGCTACGTAGGGGAACCTAGAAGAAAAAGGTGCTTTTTATAATTTACCACGGCGACGACCAAGGGAACCTGCCAGAGGCAGAGCACCAGCAGCATCCTACTATGTAATATTTCATTTTTCATATTTCATTAATTGCATTCATAATTTTAGGCAGATACATGAAAATTTTACTATTCTCAGTGAGCTCTTTGCTATAAGGGCACACGGGCCCCTCAAAAGGCCAACAACCGAACGACCTTATGACAGCCCTAAGCAGTGACAATGAACACAAGCTACACACACAATTGCTTTTTCGGCCGATCAAAAAAATTGAGTTTTTTATCAAAAGAACGAAATAATTCTGCAGTAAACGAGTTAAAATTATTTCAGAGTAGATACTGGATGGACGCTATTATATGTTGCTTTGCTGTGTGGTGCCGGCTTAGAATTTGCACCACCCCGACTCTTCCCGCGGGTGTCGTAAGCGACTAAGGGATATCCACCGGGGGCGGGCAGCAGCGCCTCCTGCAGAACAACTCTACCACCGAACTGCAATCCCCAACCAATATACTTAGCGTGGGGATTATGGATAATACCCCAATAAAAGCCAATAAGACGCTTATCAGGGGAAGCCTCCGTCCAGCAGTAGACCAATATAGGCTGTTGAGATGAGATACCGGAAAGACTGTGTTGTTATTCTATTACATATTATTATAATGACTCAGGGCCGCTATTCCTGACGTCGTTTAAGAGAAGCCTATGTTCAGTTCAGAAGTATATGGCCTGATAATGAAGTACCTTTCAGCGATCACAGAAGTATTATCAGACAGAGTGATCACACCCATAGACCTGGTCAAGGTGAACACTCCTCCACCAGGAGTCAGTTCTCGTTTCCTCTCATCCACTGTTACATCTGTGGCGAATTTCACCATAACACACACGGCCATGATGGCTATTCCGATCAGGCAAGATAGAATTATACATGCTACTTTCATTTTAGAAGAACTTGCAGATTTTTCGTAGAAATGAATTTACTGACATGGGAAGGAAACATAAAGAATGGTTTAACACGAGAAAAATGTGTTTGTTGAGAAATGTGATTGTAGAGAAATGTGTAAAAATAAATAATTACTGGTAGAAGAATCATAGGACGGAGAAAGTGTTTGTTTTATTTTGAATTTGGTAAGTTTGATGCGTTGACGTTTTGGTGGAGGAATGGATCTGTCAGTGTCAGAAGAATCAATCAGTTGTTCATTGTCCAGTGCTAATATATTATGAAAGAAGTTGAAGTTAAATAATTATCTAAGTAAAGCATCATCCTCAGTCTATATTAGTCACCTACGGGACAAAGGCCTCCCCTAATGAGCGCCATAGCGCCCTGTCTTCAGCTTGCCGCATCCAGCATCTGCCTGCAGTCTTTCACAGGTTGACATCCCACCTGGGCGGAGAGTGTCCTACACTACGTCTGCCGAGTCGCGGTCTCCACTCAAAAACACGTTTACCCCAGCGATTGTCGGTTCTTCGCGAGATATGGCCGGCCGGGAGAGACTCCGAGCATAGCTCTTTCCGTACCTCGTTGACCGACTTTGAACTGGTGGACCAGCCCTACCGTAAGTTTCCACGTCTCAGCTATGTAAGTCATGGCGGGTAGGACGCACTGATAGAAAACCCACCACTGTTTCTACATTATATAAGTTTTAAATCTGTACCTACCTGCGTGTGCGTACGGATAGCTCGGTTCCCTCGGGCACGGTGAAAATAATGCTATAGTAAATAAAAAAAATATTATTAAAAAAGAGGAAAATACTAAAGGCAAAATAAAATTAAATATGTGTGTAATGAAATAAAATATGTAATAGGTATGTAAAAAATTCAAATAAAAATACATTTATTTCAAATTGTTTTCATTACTTTTTGGTAGGTAGGTATGTACATACTTCGCTAGGGAATATAGGTATACCTAAGATATTCATATCCATTCAATGGATTGAACTTAGGTGAAGGGTTTCTGAATGAAACCCTTCGATAGAGAACTCTATATAACTGTCCCATTCTCACCCACCTAACTCAACAAGAGCAAAAGAGAAAGAACATGCAATTTATCATAATGCACGAGATACTTTTATCTAAATCACAAGTAGTAAAAATGTCATAAATTTATGAGGGAGAAACGAAAGTTTTTATTACCCGACTACACAAAATGAGGGTAACATCATAACTAATCAATTGATACGCGTAATATAGCTGCTATCTATTGTTAGAATAAATTACAGGGCCAGGAATCGAAGCTGCGGCGATTACATCTTTGTTGGCTGTTTTTTCATACCTAAACACCTTATAAAATAAATTTTAGTTTTACGATTTATCTCAATTAATTTATTTGATTAATTTGAACGTGTCAGTACCTATACCTACTTATACAATTTTGTTTTTCATAATAACTAACTGATGTAGGTACTTAATTGATTTATTGAAATCGTATTCAAAAAGAAAATTACAATGAAATCATAGAAATAAATTAGAACTAGTATTGAGCTAACTGCAGACTGTTGCAAACAACCTACAGGTAGCTCAACTGATCCATATCAATACCAGTCGTCGCGTCCTCAAGGCGCTGGCTGTTTTGCCCCGCTGTATGGCAATGCTGATACTCTGCGCAGATACTCACCAGCTCTCGGGTCATGCGTCGCTTCGACAGACGCTCAGATAATATGTAAAAAAACCTGAAGAGCCTCGGTACCCTAAAAAATTAAATCTGTAATTAATTAATTTAAATCGTATTAGTTGCTCAATAAATGAATGCAAATACAAAACTAAAATGTTTATGGTGGCCTATTTTAATTCTCTAACACGAAATTTCGTGTTTCATTGTGGCCAAATAATAATAAATAAATAATGCTAGACAATTCACACAGCATTATCTAGCCCCAAGGTAAGCAGAGCTTGTGTTATGGGTACTAGATAACTGATATACATAATAATATACGAGTACATAGGTAGATATTTTTTATGATACATAGAAAACGACCAGAACACCCTGAACAAATATCTGCAGATCGTACAAATATTTGTCCCGAAGCGGGAATCGAACCCGCAACCTCCTGCGTCGCAGGCGGACCTTCGCCCACCGCGCCACAGAGGTCGTCGGTCAAATGGTGTAGGTACTCATTTATGAGATCCTGGGTGACGGATCAGGGCAATAATTGTTATTGGGGTTTTTCTAGCAAGGAAAATTCACAGTTGCAGCCCGGAGTCAAGGAAGTTGGCGGTGTTACACCCCCGTGCCTCGGAAAGTCGGAAAGCACGTTAAGCCGCGCCTGACCTCTCCCCGGTCGTGTCGATCTGTCGTCCCATCAGATTATTAGAGTGAACCTGTGTTTGCGTGTTTTGGCGGAAGAGTGGCTTTGCCGAATGGAAAAGAGCTTTGTTCGGAGTATCTCTCAAGGATAGGATTCGTAACGAATACATCCGACAGAGAACTAAAGTTATCGCATAACTTTAGTTCTCTGTCATAGCCCAAAGAATTAGCAAGCTGAAGTGGCAGTGGGCCGGCCATATCTCGCGAAGAACCGACAACTGATGGGGTAAACGTGTTCTTGAGTGGAAACCGCGACTCGGCAAACGTAGTGTAGGACGTCCTCCAGCTGGGAGGGATGACGATCTGCGAAAGACACACTCCTTAGAAACCAAACGCAAATTAGTGACTAGTCTAGTGTTCTCAGTCTTCCTGTACCTACGAAGTAGAAACTTGGACCTTAAAAAGACAGACCGAGCGCGTAGGTATCGATATTTATATTCGACGACCTCTGTGGCGCAGCGGGCGAAGGTCTGCCTGCGACGCAGGAGGTTGCGGGTTCGATTCCCGCCTCGGGACAAATGTTTGTACGATCTGTAGACATTTGTCCAGGGCGTTCTGGATGTTTTCTATGTATAATAAAAAAATATCTATCTATGTAGTGTATTGTAATAAGTATGTCAGTTATCTAGTACCCATAACCCAAGCTCTGCTTAGCTCGGGGCTAGATAATGCTGTGTGAATTATCCAGCATTATTTATTTATTTATTCATATTCATTTATTGCAATCGATGCCTTTGAGATGGTGTTGGCACAAGATGCTTCTTATACAGCGGAGCTCAACATTAAGATGAGACTTCGACTTATGTCACAATAGATAAATATATAAATTATAAATATATATAAATATATATATTTATCTACTGTGCTTATGTCTCGCAGAGTCCTAGAGTTCTTCGGACATATTGCCAGGAAAAACGTCCTTTCTTATTGTATGTATAGATAGAGGATGGTCCCGAGATGGTCCTATAAAAATTTAATTCCACAGTACCTAAGTACCTATATATATGTAAGTACCTGTATAATTAAATAAATTTATTCACTGAGAAAATTATAAGTACTAGTATTTACAATTGAAACAATTGAGCTAACGACGACTGTTGCAAACAGTCTACAGATAATACCTGTATAACTTAAAAACAGATATGTGTATTAAGTACCTAAAATTAAGGAATTAGAGTCGGGTTTTTAGTTTTTTTAAACAATCAAATTATTTACACTCTACCCGTAACGGACAGGAAGTACCGACCAACATTTTCTTTTCACAAAAATTTAATTTCGATCATTATTTTCAACGCGGCAACAAGATGGCGCTCGTTTGCTACTCGAACTTTGAAGTTAATATAAAGAATTGTTAAAATTTAACTTATTAATTAAAAGTTATATGATTCTATGCTCTTATTTATTTTTATTTTAACAGATTTAAGAATATTCTTCTAAAATCAGAATCGATAGCATTGATATAAGTGAATTCGTTTGACTACTCGACAACAGATGGCGCTAATAACTTTATCTAATCGCGGTAGTGTTAAAAAGTTGTTTACTGGAAATAGAGTATAATGGCCAGTTGTTATTGGTTAGTTAGAATCATTAATTTTATTGTAGCTAGTATATAGGTACAATAAATTACAATACACAGTAGTAGTCGCCTGGGACCTAGCTACCTACCTCCCTACCCAGGCCTAGATAGGTAGGTACAAGCAAATGTTTGAAATGTTAATAGCAGTCGATCGTACCAATTTATTCTACGAATACAAATGAGTTAACGTATTATTGCCCCAACCAACACTAAAGCTTTATAGTAAAATATAGAATACCCTAAAATAAAATGATCATAATGATCGATGAGTCACACACAAATTGCGCGAATCGCGACTCAAGCGTATGGCATGAATCAGCTGCTCAGAAAATCAATACTTCGCGTTCGGTACCAACTGTTTCTAACACTGCCGGCTGTTGAGGACAAAATCAATATTACATTTAATAATTTAATTATTCAGTTTGTTCGTTTCATGAAAATTACAATTCTGTCAAGATATTCTAAATTAATTATTGTACCTACACTAACGTGAGTGAACTTAGCCGCAGGTGTTTAGTTACGAATTAATTTCGTCAGAGGGCGCAGTAGTACTCGTGATGTTGTTACATATTGGGGCGTGTGAGTGCTTGTGTAAAAAAAATAGTGTTTTGTGATGTTTTATGTGCAAATAGAGGATAAAAACGGTGAGTAAATCAACATAACACCATCATCTACTACTTCCAATAATCACAACACCGTGAGCGTCATAGGAAAACCGTAGGAAATGCAAAATTGTACATCTGTGCGAGACAAGGTATAGCACGACCGAATTGAGGTCGCGGCGAACGTCTTTGCACTTCCGTCTGCCCCAGATGCTTTTAATTCCGTCGGGTTATACTCACGCCATCTTGTCAGAGCTTACAGGATTTCGTATATTTATATCGATCGGAAGCTTGATGTAACCTAATTTTGGATTTCAGCGTTTTCCCTATAAATGTTCCTATACAGGGAAAAGCTATAACTATCTTCTCATTCATAAAACCTAGCAGAAATACGTTTACAACTCATTGTTGACATTGCGG
Organism: Eupithecia subfuscata; assembly: GCA_963564075.1. NCBI lineage: Eukaryota > Metazoa > Arthropoda > Insecta > Lepidoptera > Geometridae > Eupithecia > Eupithecia subfuscata. The sequence continues at coordinate 7,849,812 of OY751124.1, read as the reverse complement.
TTTTCCTATCCTGTTAACTTTCCTGCTAAATTACGTAAAAATCAATAGTTAATCAAGGCGGAACCCTGTATAAGTAAAGTTTATGGTAATTAGGGTTCAGTCGTCCTTGCCGTGTGTAAAACCCATCCTCTAATTGGTGTTTTTTCATGATCTAACTATGGCCTTGCCTGCGCCTACAGATGACATCAGAAATTAAAATAGAATTTTACCAATAACGAGTGGTTGTTTTTGGATGAGAGTATGCGTAATTATTATTTTGAAATCATTACAGCATCCGACATATTCATGTTTACAATAGAACGTACGAGACCTATGGCTAGGTACCTAGTACATACTAGGTAGATAAGATAAGCCGAGGTCTACTACACATGCCTACCTACAACCTAGGTAGGTATTTGTGTAGGTAGGTAGACATGTAGGTAGTAGGCATAAAGGTAGGAGTTTATCATGGATAAGTAGGTACTTTGTATAACTTAACATATGGACTGACACACATGGAACAATAAGCTTCACCATCTCCATCTTCATATTAAGTAATAGTAAAAAAAACCCAACATAAATCAAAAGAGGACTTTTTAAGATCCAAAATTTGATAACTGTAGAAAACTTAATTTGTGTGGTAAACTTTTTAACTTACATCAACAGCCCTTATCAGTTCACTGCTCGGCATTAAAACTCCCCTGATAAGTACCTTATTGACTCTTATCATTACTGGGTTACACCATAATCACCCAATTCTGTTATTACCCTACCAATAATTTCTACTCCCTCTTCTATTATCTACTACCCGTAACGCAACGTAACATACACTAGCTTATACGTTCATACTGTAACCTGATGTTTTAATAAAGAAATTTTAAATTGAAATTGAATTGACCCGTAACACAAACTCTGCTTAGCTTGGGGTTAGATGAGGCTGTGTGAATTTTCCAGCACTCTGTATTAATATACAACATTGAAACATACAATTGATTTACGCCCAAATACTCAAACGCAACTTACATTTAGGCACGTCTCAAGTTGCGATTTTTTGACAGTTTTCAATGAAAATTTGTCAAAATTTGGTCACTTGGGACGTGCTTGAATCTGAGTTGCGTTTGAGTATTCGGGGGTTAGACTTACATGTCAGATGATAAATTTTAAATGTGAAAGTTATTAGAAGTACCTAACCGACTTCCCGAGCTATCCAATTTTTATTATTAAAAACATCCATACTAGTTGTGTTATAATATTATAAATTCGAAAACAACATTGTTGTGTGTCTATCTGTCACCTTTTCATACCTAAACGGCTGAATTTAGAAAAGAAGAAAGTAAGAAGAACAAAGAGCTAGGAGAACATCATCAGGTTTTCAATATCTAGCAAGAACGGAGAGTTAAAAGTTTTTGTAAAGAACTGTCTGCCTGTAATTAGAAATACAAACAAAGCAACATTGCAAGTGTTGCACTTATAGGGGTTTCATTGATCCTGCTCAACTGGTCACTGACACACTATTGCACTAGTAGGTTTACTACTGCTAGGTGAGCCGACTGCCTCGTTGGTCTAGCGGTCAGCTTGTTCAACCGCTGATTATGAGGTCCTGGGTTCAAATCCTGAATCGAGCCAATAGTTGTTATTGCGGTTTTTCTGGTAAGAAAAATTCACAGTAGCAGCCCGGTGTCTGGAAGTTGGCGGTGTTACACCTCCATGCCTCGGAACGCGCGTTAAGCTGTTGGTCCTGTGCTTGAGGTCTTCCCGGTCGTGCCATCGGACTATGAGAGTAAGGGATTATAGTGCACCTGTGTTTGCGCACACACTTGTGCACTATAATATGTCCTGAGCATCTGGCTAGTCTCCGATGAAACTGGCTGCCTTGGTCGAAATTCAGCTTAGAGGACATTACTGCTAGGTATGCCATAACTGTTGTAGAAAATTACGCTACAGTAAAAGACTATTTTAGCATAATTTTCTGAGCAATATGTATTTCAATTCAATCCGTTACTCAACTGTCTATACAGGATGGCTTTTTGAGATGGGAGTCGATGGTCAAATCCGAAACGAAAAGAGCCATGCATGACCTTAAGGCGAATAGTAGGGTGGATAGTGGCGCCACTACAAATTTAATTTTATAATTACGTTATACAAAGGAATTATCAAAGAATCGGACCGCGCGTAGACGATATCTATCATAAGCTTTTTTTAAATGTATCTGTAATAGTTTTGTTATGTCAGTATTACTGACGTTTTTGTTATTATATGTAGTGCGTAAGCCTCGCACTCTGGATAATTTCTAATTTCTAAGAAATCGATTTTTTTTTTGAAATTTTTGCGATATTATTTGATTCCTTATAAATTAGTATTACTGACATACGTATGTGAACCAAAAAGGTTCTGCCTCAGCTTCATGTTGCTGTGACGATAACATTGTCATAGAGAAGCGATTAGTTTAGCAGAATAAGGCCCCTGCTCAAACCTGATTTGAAATTTAGTATTCGGGTTAGGTATTCAAACTACCGCCTCAGCGAAACAAAGTATACCTAATCTAATCAAATCAAATCAAATCATTTATTTGCAGACAACGGGTTACAAGTTGGTATGCTTATTTTAAAATGTCCCTTGCGATGACTTACCAGCTAAACAGCTTTGGTATGCAAAATTATATAATAAGAGCAACAAATCGGCATGCAGATCGGAAAATTAATTAAAATAATATCAAACCATTCAAACTTTTAGTAAGTATTACAGATAACAACTAATTCAAGAATGTCCGTATATCCAGCACATAGCTCGCGTATACCGTTTAGTTCCAGTTGGCATGCGCCAGCGCACGCAGCCGGTTTCGCAAGCCACTTCCTGCCTCCTTTAGGATTCCACTGGCCTATATCGGGCAGTGGGTTTTTGTGTGAGACGGAACTGGAGAATGGTTTATGTAGAGGGGCCTTAAGAGCGCGCATTGCGCGCCATTGACGACCTCTGTGGCGCAGCGGGCGAAAGTCCGCCTGCGACGCAGGAGGGTTCAATTCCCGCCTCGGGACAAATGTTTGTACGATCTGCAGATATTTGCTCAGGGTGTTCTGGATGTTTTTCTATGTATAATAGAAAATATCTATCGACCTTCGCCCGCTGCGCCACAGAGATAGTTATACGTAACAACAGATATGTTTTATCATAGAAAACACCTAGAACACTTGTAACGAATATCGGCAGAACGTGCAAACATTCGTCCCGAGGCGATTCACTTAAACTTCCTGTCTTCTTTAGGATTCCACTGGTCTATCGGGCAGTGACTTTTTGTACGAGACGGATCTCTGACTAAAAGTGCTTTTTTTTCTTTAGACCTTAAGCCCTGAGTCCGAGAACACTCGTAACGAATATCGGCAGAACGTGCAAACATTTGTCCCGAGGCGATTCACTTAAACTTCCTGTCTTCTTTAGGATTCCACTGGTCTATCGGGCAGTGACTTTTTGTACGAGACGGATCTCTGACTCAAAGTGCTTTTTTTGACGTGACAACGTCTTATAATTCGATAGAGCCGGCTGCACGCACGAAATAACCTGACGTCATGCGGCGTTACCTCTGACGTCATGCGGCTTTACCTCGCCCTGAGGCGTTCCATGTAAGGCTTGAAGTGCAAGCGAGAGCGCTCGACATCCGTCTCTCTCCTACTTGAGTGAGCGATGCGTCTGCGTGGACAGCTGCTATACTATTAGTACATTTACATGTTTTGATCGAGTATCAAATGCTACCATTCCATCAGTATTTTCTTAAGACGTTGTCACGTTCAACTATCGTCAGTAAACCGACTTTACAGACAACCAATTTTTTTCTTTAGACCTTAAGCCCTGAGTCCGGTAAACGCTAGTATCAACACGTGATCGTAACGTTTTATTTTTCTATAGGATTGGTACAGCGCCTTAAGCCTCCACCCCACAGCCGCGATTTTGAAGCGCGTCTTTTGTCGCGCGATTTGTTGCGATATTTGTTTGCAGTACATTTTGTACTAAGACGCACACACACTGCTGCGATTTTGCATTTGGCGCGCGGAGGCGTCTAGAAATCGCGCTTACAAAAACGCAGCGGAATCGCGCTACAAAAACGCAACAAATCGCGCGACACAAGACGCGCTTTAAAATCGCGGCTGTAGGGTGGAGGTTTGAAGGTGGTCTTCTGTACTAATTATTATAAAGAGGAAAGAATTGATTGTTTGTTTGTATTGAATAGGCTTCGAAACTACTGGACCGATTTGAAAAATTCTTTCACCGTTAGGAAGATTACTTTTCAGGGAGTGTGCTATATTTTATCCCGGAATTCCCACGGGACCCGCCGCCGCCGCCGACAAATTTTCTACGCCGCCGCCGCCGATCAGCCAATCGGCGTGAATTCGGCGTGGAACGTATTCTTTTAGACGCTTTGAAAACTCGTAATTTTGTTGATTATTACATTGTCCGGTACCTGCTACCTACAACCAAGTTTTATCCCGGAAATCCCACGGGAACGGGAACTACGCGGGTGAAACCGCGAGGCGATCGTCCAGTTAATAAAGGTACATGTTATATGACTACTACGACTAATTCACATAAAACACAATATTTCACGTTGCGGTATATTATAAAAACTATTAACGACCATGACTCACATTAAACAAGGCTACATTAACAGAAAACTAGTTTTAGTGCTCAGAATGCGTAGTTGTTTCGAATAACTATATTATTTTTCTGCTACCGACTGGAAAAATAATACACTAAACTGGTCTGGGTATTTCCTAAAAGGCGCATTGGGCACCATTTTGAGAAAAAGGATAGGCATAGGATTTCGCGTTCATAGGAGCGGGACAGAACATACGTTTTTGGAGCGGCGTAAACGCAAAAATGATGTTTTTGCTTATCAACAAAACACTATATAACTTATGAAGAAACTGTATTAAGGAACCAAAGAATTAGTAATAACCTACAAATCAAAACAAAAATCTTTTCTATAGACCGCAGGGTTCCTGAGATCTCGACCAAATTAGATGCAAAAGAGCGCACTTTCATGATTTTTTTTATCGTTTTTTTTTTTCGCATTCGTGTCTTTACAATTAAGGAACCGAAGAAAAAATGTTGAATTTTATGTAATTCTAGTTTTTACCACGGGGATCCCGTGAGTACTGAGATCTAGACCTAGTTTGACAACCAAACCCGCTAGGTTCTCCCCTTAAGCCTTAAGGCTCCACCTCCCCGAACACTAGCGCCGCCACATATTTTATCTTATTATTACGTCGAAGAAAGGTAATTCCAAAAATTACGTTGGGCAATTTGTGAATCCTATCATAAGCTTTTTTTAATGCATCTGTAATTTTTTTATTTTATATACTTTAAGAAGCAACTTGGCATCTCTGCCTACACTATACAAACTAAAAAATTTATAGAGGCATTAAAAAAATGCTTATGATAGGTATCACAAATAACCAACGTAATTTTTGGAATTTCCTTTCTTCGACGTAATAATAAGATAAAATATGTGGCGGCGCTAGTGTTCGGGGAGGTAGAGCCTTAAAGCTAAAAGTCCGGATTGATGCCCCAGAGAGGTTCTTGCCGCACCGCCAAAAAATACAACTTCAGCAAATTCCAATCAAGTTTGAAAGGATCATATTCATAAAATTATGACTATGAGTATATTCTAGAATTAATGTTGAATATTGCTATGGAAGAAGACTAAAGTAGACATGGAGATAAATGATTTTTTTCATTTCTCATAGTGATTATTCTGATTATTTTGAATATTGGGTTAAGGCTTCCGTTATGAACAATGGACTTTTTGTTGCTGTAACTAACAAATGTTAAAAATTAAAGCCACATTGCTTTATTTTTTACATTTTATCTTTTCTTTAAGCATAAAAACTCTTTAGGGAATAGTATTCACTGTCTCGACCTCGAACCACTATGTTACTAATTGTGCGATCAAACATTGGCCCAGCCCTAACTGCCATCCGGCAAGAGCAATGAACCCTAAGAACGATTATTGATACCACATACCATCCATACTCTGCTTCTCTTGTGACAACTAGGGCTTGTAGTATAGTTTTTTCTATTATTCGAATAATATTCGAATTATTCGAACAGTACCCGAAAAAAATGGGGGGGGGGGTTATGTCCATAATCCCCACGCACCACAGGCATGGTTGGGGATCGCAGTTCGGTGGTAGAGTTGTTCTGCAGGCGCTGGTGCCCGCCCACGGATATCCCTTAGTCGCCTCTTACGACACCCGGAAGAATTAGGCTGGTGCAAATTCTAAGCCGGCACCACACAGCTAGCACAAGCAAGGTCAAAAAAGTCTAAATAAAAATCTAGATTAGTTACAAGGTTAACTTTATAATAGTTTGAACCTAGACAGATCTAACTGACCTAGACATATCAAGGGCGCAAGATATTAAGCGAAAGCGTTTAACAAAAAGTGGTTTAATTTAAACTATGTGCTCTCGGTATAAGGATAGGGCAACTCAAACCCGGATATACATTGGGTGGATTATCATATCATTTCACCAGCATTATTATTAAAAACGAAATAAAAAAAAACAATAACTTACTTATTTCTCCGATTTTTCAATCCTCAGATAAACAACCAGAAACTTCAAAAATCCGTCTCGCTCGTAGCTCGTTGCTCTCGACTTCTCTCCCCGTACTGACTGCTCGAACGCTCGCTGTGCAACACGTTACATTACGACCCGCAACACTGATCAGGGCCGAGATCACGGTGTGGTAAGGCACAAACGTTAGCAGTTGAAACGTAGGTGCACTTTCACAGCCCGGCATCGGACAATCCGCTGACAAGTGCGCCCAGTGATCGGAAATCCGAATGACGTCATTCGCATTAAGGCGAATAGTAGGGTGGATAGTGGCGCCACTACATATTTAATTTTATAATTACGTTATACAAAGGAATTATCAAAAAATCGGACCGCTGCTGGTAGACGATGGTAAAAGGATGATGGACAAAAGACTGTAATCTGAATTAGGTATATAATTAATATCATATTAGATGTTATCTTAAGGTCAATATTATAAACTATATTGCTTACCTTATTCCGTTGTGACTTGTAACTTGGCGTTATTAATAAAGAATTGTATTGTATTGTATAAAACGCGCATATCTACTAACTTGCACGGATATATTGCATCAGAGTTCATTTAGCGAGCCGCTGTCAGCGTTTGTTACGCTTGACCTGATTATAGGCTATCTAGAAAAGATTTCTGTTACTATAGCAGTATACATCACGTCACACTAATATTATAAATGCGAAAGTTTGTATGGATGTTTGTTATCTCATCACGCCAAATCTACGGAACGGGTCGGGCTGAAACTTTGCAAACAAGTAATGGAATCAAATATAGGCTACTTTTTAGTGATGTGCCGAGTCGCTGTTTTGGTGAATCGAGTCGACTCGAGTCGGTTTAAACGGTATTCGAATCCTGACTCGATTCCGGTATTCGAGCCAAGTACTCGAGTTCTATTTTTTGGTATTCGAATGTTGACGCGAATTTCTAGACTCGAGTCTAAGACTCGAGTCCACGGCCGTGCACCGCTTAGCATCCACGTGGTAGTCTTTCATATGATACAATAAGCGATACAACTCGCACGCCTCCGCCTCCACCACACCTCCGGCGGCGTCTGTGTGTGGAACTGTGAAGGCCTTAAAAGTTGCAGGTTCAAATCAAACTTATATCAAAAGGCGTTATTTCATTGCTTAGGTTAAAAGAGATTGAGTATGAACGAGTCAACCTAACTTGAATACAAGACTCGAGTCAGTTGGACTCGCATAATACTCGTATGACTCGAGTACCGGAATCGAGTCCGGCGTACTCGAATCATAATATATTGGTACTCGAGTAGGCGAGTCCTAAGCAGGAATCGAGTCTGACTCGAGTCAGGCCGTACTCGGCACATCACTACTACTTTTTATTCCATAAATCAGTTCCCATGGAATAGAAATCATCTATATACGTTTCCATAGAAACAACGCGTGCGAAGCGGCGGGCAGTAACTAGTAAACTATAACGATACTAGTTTCTGCCCGCGGTTTCGCGTTCGTTGTTTCTATGGAAACGTTTGAAGGCTACTTATATCCCATGGGAACTGATTTATGGGATAAAAAGCCACCTATGTTTGATTCCAGGCTTAGAGCTACACCCATGTAATTTCAAAGTAATTTCAACCCGATCCGTTCAGTAGTTTTGACGTGAAGCAGTAACAAACATCCATCTATCCATCCATTTAATGCGAAAGTTTGGATGGATATGCCCAGCGTGAGGATTATGGGCATTACCCCCATGCGATAAAAGTCTAAAGGGGGGGTAACAGGGGGAGGCCTGCGTCCAGCAGTGGACCAATACAGGCTGTTGAGGTTGAGATGACACTTAAAGATATGGAACGAACTCCAACATTATGCTGGATATGTCTAGCAGTTGATATCTAATAGACGTTTTACTGAAATAAAACAGGGCATCACATTAACATGGGCTATATATAATCCTTTCTACAACTTATTAGAACATTTTATCATTATCAACATAACTTTTCTACAACGGCGTCCATGACAGAGAGTGTTGCACTCTTATCACAAATATTTTACAATCTAACAATAAAATTATTTCCAACTCTAAACCTATTTTTTAGGCAAGCTAACACAGTTTATTTAGATAGATAGATAGATAGAAAATTCTTTATTGCACACTTATAGATAGAAACAATACAGCAAAACAGCTTAAAAACTAAGTGACAAGTGGCGGTCTTATCGCTCAAGAGCGATCTCTACCAGACAACCGTGGATGGATAGGATTATTGGATAGTATAAGGGGTTCTGTGTGCTCTTGAAGGTTTAATAAATAAATACTTTTAATATAATACTACGCTTAAAATATACTACATATATAACATTATATAATATACCTACATATACTTACATAAACTACTTATATACATAGGGATATTTAGTACAAAAAAATGCCGGACTTGCGTAGAGAGAGTTTCGTACAAATCTGTTACCGCGAAGCTCCGATTTTTTTTGGCTCTCAAATGTAAAATGTCACTCATAAAATCTTAAAAATAAAGCTGTCTTCAGATTTGTTGGCCATGAAATAAGATCATACATGACAGATGACATCATTTAGCGTTGAGGATATTAAAATGTTATTTGTATAGGTCATGGTCTTAGCGTCATTTTGTTGCGAAATAAAAATACTACATAAGGGCGTATACAACCTCTAATTGCTTATTTTCAACTCCATCGGACCTCCATATCTTCCAAACTACTGAATATTTAACTTTGAAATTTATATATGGTAAATTCTCAATAAATACAGATGATACGATCTTGAGATTAAGCATGGTAATTTAAGTAAGCATAAAGAACATTTTATATGTTGCCTTTTTTTCAATTAACTATTCTAATGTTTGTGGGGAGCAAATAACTACTAAAAACTTGATTTTTGGGCTTTCGCCGCTTTGCTCTGTCCCGCTCCTGTGAACGCGAAATCCTATGCCTATCCTCTTCACACAATAACGAGGTAGTATGGGCCCTTAAGGAGCGAATCTAGCGGGTTTGCTTGTCAAACTAGGCCTTGATCTCAGTCACATCTCAGTCTCACGGGATCCCCGTGATAAAAGACTAAAATTACATAAAAAAAATTGGTTGTCTGTAAAGTCGGTTTACTGACGATAGTTGAACGTGACAACGTCTTAAGAAAATACTGATGGAATGGTAGCATTTGATACTCGATCAAAACATGTAAATGTACTATAGTATAGCAGCTGTCCACGCAGACGCATCGCTCACTCAAGTAGGAGAGAGACGGATGTCGAGCGCTCTCGCTTGCACTTCAAGCCTTACATGGAACGCCTCAGAGCGAGGTAACGCTGCATGACGTCATGTTTTTTCGTGCGTGCAGCCGGCTCTATCGAATTATAAGACGTTGTCACGTCAAAAATTCTTCGGTTCCTTAATTGGAAAGCATGATTACGATAAAAATACGATAAACAAAAATTCTTGATGACAATACAGTATGCAATGCCATAGAGCGTGGCAATGCAGCCAGCGTCTTGGGGACGCTTCCGACTGGTACTGATATGGATCAGTTATGCTACCTGACTGTTTGCAACAGTCTGCAGTTAGCTCAGTTGTTTCAATTGTAAATACTAATGTAATTTTCTTTGTGAATAATTGCCACATAATCCAAGGTCTCGCCTTAACAGACTAATGTTGCCACAACAGCACAAATGCCCAAAATAGGAGCTCGCTCTTGCAGACCATTTAGCGTGTTGTGATGTCAGAATTGACGGTTACGTCATAGTTGACTAAGGCACAGATATTATAATACTATACTACACTTGCGAGCTTTAAACCGGAATCGCTTCAAGGGTTGTTCAAGACTAATTTTTACAATTTCTTTGCAGTGAACTATGAGTTAAGTTATGTTTTCCCTTACGCAGGATTTATTGGCGACGATAAATTTTGATTTAATGCACGATAATGTCCGTTGCCACACCGCAGCAGTGACTAGACAGTACCGACAGACGTCTTCCATGTCGGCATTCCCACACTACCAGCCACTGCTGGCCAGTCTAGGCCAGCCCTTATTCCTGACTTGAACCCAATCTGGCATATGTGGGACGAGCTAAAACAGCGGATACGAGGGAGAAATCCAGCTAATCCAGCTCCGGCGCCGATAGAAGCCGATAGATGCAACTTCGACCTATTGCAATAATTCCCAAAATTTAGGTAGCCAATTTAATTAATTTTAAATCTTCTTGATATCACTTGAAAGGTAACAAAATTACCTTTCAAATGATATACCACAATCTATAGTTCATTGTACATAAATTGTAAAAAAATTATTTTGATCAACTCGCGATGAAGCGATTCCATTTTAAAGCTCGCAAGTGTAGTAACTAAGGCATAGACTGTAGTTTACAACTTAGACTTTTGGTGCTATGTTTGTTCTACTGAGCGGAGCGAGGCAGAAGTAGAAGTGATGATGTTCTGCTAGCCGAATTTCGGCTTAGGCGGCAAGTCTCAATCTCAACGGAGATAAATAGTCATCGTCATCATCAGCCTATATTAGCCCACTACTGGACATAGGCTTCCCCTAATGAGCGCCATAGCGCCCTGTCTTCAGCTTGCCGCATCCAGCATCTGTCTGCAGTCTTTCGCAGATCGTCATCCCACCCATCGATAAATAATAGATTATTTTGCAGAAAGGTGGGGTTGGTTAATGGCGACTCTGTGACTGAAAGGGTGTGTATATGTATAATTGCACCCAGAGCCATATTATGTTGACACAATTTTTTTGTTGTTGTTGAAACGAATTGTTTTAGTCGTTATTTTTGTATTTTAAGTAACTAAAATTAATGTTTGTAAGTTGCTGTTCGGTTGATTTCTCATTACTCCCGGTCAGTCGCTCACATAATACCTAAGTAATACTATAACGTAAATTAATTATTTTTGTCACTTAAAACTTTAATTTACAGCCACTCGCTTAAATACTACCCTTTCCTAATTCATTTGTTGTTTGTGAATCAGGTTATATTACAGTCAGTTCATAAGACTTATTTTAGATCGGTGGATTCTACCAGTTGGGCGTACAAACATCGCACTAATATTATAAATGCGAAAGTTTGGATAGATAGATATTTATTTATTTATTGTTTCAAGGTTGTTACAATTTGTTAATAGCGTCTTAAATCCTAACATAGGTTTATCTAGACACTAGAGTTCTCTACGTAATACTTAATTATAATTGATTTTAATTATTTTGATTGATGGATGGATAGATGGATGTTTGTTACGTCTTCACGCCAAAACTACTGAACAGATTGAGCTGAAATTTTGCATCGGTGTAGCTCTAAGCCTGGCATCAAATATAAGTAACTTTTAATCCCATAAATCTGGGATAGAAATTACATTTGAACGTGTCCATAGAAACAACGCGTGCGAAGCTAGTTTCAATATGTTTCCTACCGCATGAGTAACATAACAAGGACAAAAGTTTGTCCTTTACTCGTATTTGTGACACAAAGAACCTTACCTAATGACGAGATAATATGACTGACTCATTGATAATTGAGGAAAATAATTTGTAGAGTTACAAAATAATGTTTTACCTCTTCACGTGACAAGAACCACAACAGCGACTAAGGGCCTTTGTTTACATACGTTCTTTTTTCGCCGTGTTAATTACGATCTCGGTGGCGCGGCGGACGAATGTCCGCCTGCGGCGCAGGAGGTTGCTGGTTCGATTCCCGCATTGGGACTAATGTTTGTACGATCTACAAATATTTGTTCCGGGTGTTCTGGTCGTTTCAATGTATAAAAAAAGTATCTATCTGTGTAATGTATTATATTAAGTATATCAGTCATCTATCTAGTACCCATAACACAGGCTCTGCTTAGCTTGGGGCTAGATGATGCTGTGTGGATTGTCCAGCAATATTTATTATTTATTTATTTTAATTCGCACGGCGCAGTCAACAAGCCTGCGACAATGTCCTGCGCATCTGGCTCGTCTCCCATGAGACTGGCCGCCGTGGTCGAAATTCGGCTAGAAGGTCATCATCATTATGTGCTGATTCGGTGTACAAAAATAAATAAATAAATAATGCTGGACAATTCACACGGCATTATCTAGCCCCAAGCTAAGCAGAGCTTGTGTTATGGGTACTAGATAACTGATATACTTAAATATTTAGGTAGATACTGTGCAGTGTAGATTTTCTTTTTTGTTGTTAATATTGTCTCCTCAATTTTGACTCTATGACTTCCAAGTTCTGTAAAAATTTATTTTATTATTGTAAAATTACTGTACTTGTTATATTTATCATTGTAGTAGGTATTATATTAAACATTTTATTAAGATTTCAACATCTTAACTTCATTAGTTCTTCATCGTTGCTTTTACTGCTCTATGTTTAAATCAAGTTGAGCATGCATGTTTAGGAATTCAATCTAGCATAATAACCTTAGTTATAATTTTTACTTAAATGTCATGTCTCGATTGTTTTCTGTTTTGTATGCCAATAAAGGAAAATAAAATAAAAAATGGTCGTGGCCTCAGGATAGAAATATATCGTGGCGCTATTATTGTTTTGTAGGAAAATTTATAACACAATGATTATTAACGGATTCATTGAGTCATCACATCATTGACTGGACCATTGATGAATGGTATGAGGATACTCGGTTCCGCTGATTCAATGAATCATTGTGTTCAGGATGCTGAGCTTACTCATCATCTTAAAATTGACCACTTAGTTACCAGTACTTTCGGATTTTTGGAACGAAGTTCCTTATCGCGCGTTGTGAAAGGGGGCTAGACGGAAAAAATTCATACGAAAAGTTGTAACGACACTTTTTGACGAAGAGAACCGAGGAGAACCGAAGCGACGACCGCAGCCGAGTTGAACCGAGGTGCGCTTCGATTCGAACAATCGTGTGTTCCGCTCGCTCGCGCAACGTGTCATTGGAGTGAGCGGGATATATCAGTTTTCTGCGGCCTCACTGAAGATGACGCGAGGACGCGAGATTAGTCGAAAGGAACTTCGTTCCATCCGGGTGTCCCTTGACACCTCTCAAGTTTTTAGAGTTCATTTTAACAGAGGTTCTTGCAGTAAAGTGAGTTCGAAACTCACTTTTGCGTATCTTTTTTTAACCGACGAAAAACAGAGGAGGTTATGAGGTCGACGCGTACTTTTTTTTATGTATACGCATAACTTTTTACAGAGTAGTCCGATTTTGATAATTCTTTTTTCATTGGAAGGGGTATACCCCGAAGTTGGTCCCATATAAATTTAAAGTCGGTTCATAGGTTTTTAAAACACGCCAATTAAATAAAACTAGCCTCTTCGTCAGAGAGCTGTACTTTCATAAAATACATGACCTTAATGCTATATCTGTACTGTCCAATGCTTTCAAAACCACTTTCTCAGCGGCCCTGCAACCTTTACGGTTGCCCACGTACTGCCCACAGTCTGTCGCAAGCTCTATGTAGGCTGAACTTGTAAAATAAGTGGGCCCTAAATCCACTTCATTATACTCATACTCATACTCATTTATTCGCCGTAGGAGCACAAGGCACACTTGGAGATGTCAGTTTCAATATACATTGGTTACAATAAGTGGTGCCTAAATTATGATTCAAGGCCATAAAACAGACAAGACAGAAAATAACCAAGAAACTTGGGAATATTGGTACATACAAAAATAGATAAGTTGATAAATGGATCAGCTGTAAATGGGCATCGTTAGAGTCATGTAAACAAATAATAATACTTAATTATAAATTCATGGTGCTGCTGTAAAATGGCATTGTCTGATAAAGTTAATTCTAAATAAATATTATATGGGTGTGATACCCAGTGTACCTAGTAAGTATGCAGTTACTTTACCTATTAATCCTTTCACGATAACAATGGTATCGTCTACGAATAAATAAATGACATATGCTGGACAATAATTCACACAATATTATCTAGCCCTAAGCTAAAATCAAACAAGATCAAAATTAAAAATATTCAAAACCCCCGACAGATTTTTATGAAACATGGCTAAGAACACTCGGGATAAAATTATCTATGTATGACACAAAAAAAAACTAAACGAAAATCGGTTCATCCGTTTGGGAGCTACGATACCACAGACAGATACACAGATATACACGTTAAACTTATAAATAACACCCCTCTCTTTTTGCGTCGGGGGTTGAAAATCAAAATTTTTTGATTTTGATTTTCAACCCCCGACGCAAAAAGAGAGTATTTTTTGATTTCTCTCGCTTCGGTATGTAGACTAAAGTAAAGAAGCGACGAAGAAACCTTTAGCCTGTTAGTTGTTATTTTTCGAGTTGGAGCAAACCCCGTCCCAAGCTTTTTAACCTCCTACGTAAAAAGAGAGGAGTGTAAACTAAACGAAATTTTATAAGTTTAACGTTTCTGTCTGTGGTAACGTTGCTCCCAAACGGATGAACCGATTTTCGTTTATCTTTTTTTGTGTCGTAGATAAATTTTATCCCGAGTGTTCTTAGCCATGTTTCATGAAAATCTGTCGGGGGTAATTTTGTTCTTGTTTATCCTCTAGATAATCTGATATTTTATAGTAAGCATTTACGCACATCAAGGTTTTGACAATTTGTTTGAATTTATTTGACGTTTTTTTTTTGTTTGACGACCTCAGTGGCGCAGCGGGCGAAGATCCGCCTGCGACGCAGGAGGTTGCGGGCTCGATTCCCGCCTCGGGACAAATGTTTGTACGATCTGCAGACATTTGTTCAGGGGTTCTGGATGTTTTTCTATGTATAATAAAAAATATCTATATATGTAGTGTATTGTATTATGTATATCAGTTATCTAGTACCCATAACACAAGTTCTGCTTAGCTTGGGGCTAGATAATGATGTGTGAATTGTCCAGCATAATTTATTTATTTATATACTGATAATTTTTACAACTCACTTGGAGTTTTGTTGTAGAAGCGTATACATTGCCCTTTAAAAGATACATAAGCAGAGCTTGTGTTATGGGTACCTACTAGTTATCTAGTATCCCATAACACAAGCTCTCCTTAGCATGGGGCTAGATGATGCTATGTGAAGTGTCCAGCATTATTTATAGTTTATTTATTAATATACTAGTTTACGCCCGCGGCTTCGCACGCGTTGTTTCTATAAACGTTTAAAGGTGATTTTTATCCCATGGGAACTGATGTATGGGATAAAAAGTATCCTATTTTTGATTCTAGGATTAGAATCAAGCTTTCAGCCCGATCCGTTCAGTAGTTTTGGCGTGAAGAGGTAACAAACATCCATCCATCTATCCATCCAAACTTTCGCATTTATAATATTAGTGTGATGTGATATAATATTAATGTGATTCTACTATAGAGAACAATCGCCATGGTTGGCCAACACTAAGTTTACGTTCGAAAACGGCCGATTTGTAGGGCAAGCCCACGCTATCAAATTTTATATCATGGTCTACCTACCTACATACAATGGAGCCTACACAACACACCTTATCAGTCATGGTATCATAAGTACCTACCTACTTATGTATTCAGCTGCTCTGGCTTGGAAGTCCAGCAGAGGCCGTAGTTTTGTGATTTAAAAAATCATCTGAGACTTAGAAAATAGTGTTCTAAATTCTGAAAAAAGTACGTTATTACAATATATTTAGTACTAACTAATTAATTTACGTTATAGTATTACTAAGTAATCAAAATAAGGAATAAAAATTTTCCTGAGAAACTTTACCACAATATTTGAACCCCTCGTAGGTTAATTTTTGAAAATTAGATTAGTCGATGTGTTATTAATTGCAACTAGGCTACACAAAATAAATGTATCTTTTAAAGGGCAATGTATGTTTACGCTTCTACAACAAAACACCTAGTGAGTTGCAAAAATTATCAGTAAATAAATTCAAACAAATTGTCAAAACCTTGCTGTGCAAAAAGGCTTACTATAAAGTATCAGATTATCTAGAGGATAAAAAAAATTGGTTGTCTGTAAAGTCGGTTTACTGACGATAGTTGAACGTGACAACGTCTTAAGAAAAGAGCGAGGTAACGCCGCATGAGGTAACGCCGCATGACGTCATGTTTTTTCGTGCGTGCAGCCGGCTCTATCGAATTATAAGACGTTGTCACGTCAAAAACCTTGGGACGGGTTTTGCTCCAACTCGGAAAATAACAAATAACAGGTTAAAGGTTTCTTCGTCGCTTCTTTACTTAAGTCTACATACCGAAGCGACAGAAATAAAAAATGTCACTTTATTTCCGTGTCAGTGTTTAGTTTTATAATTTGACCTTTTCTAAGTGTACATTTGTTGTATTTATGGAAATAAAGAGATTTTGATTTTGGAAGGGCACTGCAAAACTGAGTTCGTACGTACTTTATTTACGCAGAGTTCAAAATACTTACTTATTTAAAACAATGACATTAATGTTACACAGAAAAATAAGTTTCATACTAATAGAATTGATTAAATTGAATCTAGAATCCAGAATTGATTTGATTTGGATTAAGTCAGGTTGTGAATGAATCTGGTCTTTTGTATTTAGATTAGAGTGGCACAAAAGTTCGTGGACCTAAACCCGCCAGGGATAAAGTTAGATTGTGGAAATAATGATAATAACACCAGTGGCGACTCTCACTGAATGCAAATCACTGTCTACGAGAACCTTGAGCCTTATTTAAATTCTTACCACTCGATGTCTCTACCTTAATACCAAACATTACGTCCACGCTTAATTTAATCAGCGAAACTTTCTAACGACCACAATAAAACATCTCGCCCCAATCCCTCACATAAAAACATGCAGGCTTTCGCGGCACATTGCGAAAAACAAAACTACCCCCATTCTCATATATTTTAATAACCGCATTGCTTTTCCGCATAACAACTTCCAGTCAGAGCGATTCCGCATCGCAAAATCAGCTCTATCTCCCTAAAGTTACAACTGATATCATCTACTCTAGAGTTTTCCTTTTCTTGTCTAAGCGTTAGAATATCGACTGTGTAGTCATTGGTATAAGGTTAGTTTTCGCTTGTGGTTGAAAGGCTATCTTAGTATGGAAGGTACTTTCTTTTGCGGATATGTTATGTAACCGGCTCCAGGGAGTCGCAGACGGCTGGTAGACGGCGCCGGCCCGACGGGCGCCGGGAGCGAGATGGCACATTTATATCTGTCTCCCTTGCAGGAATCTTGGCGCCCAACGTGGTGCCGGTACTAGCCGCAAAACAAGTGACGAATAACGCTCGTTTAGATCACTATCGGTTAGTTTAGATTTGAATCTTGTGACTCAATTTCAAGATTCAAATTTATCTCGAATATCTAGCGGCCGTTATGCCTGAATAGATAGGAACTATTGAGTTTTCTGCTGACGGTACCGAAGATAAGTTTGTAGGGGATGTTGTTTTTATTGCAGTTTGATTTGTATGAATTTATTGGATTGCTTTTTTTGGGAATTGCCGAGATATTATCGAGTTGAAGTTGTTATGATTAAGTTTGGGGGGTTGAAAACTTCTGAAACCCTTTAGGGGTAAAGTGTAAGTGGAGCTTTTAAGTTGATTCAAATATAATGTAACATAAAATGTTGTGTGATTTCAAATGTGAATATTAAATAAGTAGGGTTCAATTCCATCTCCAATTTCTAAAGTAAAGCAAGTATAAATAAACAAATTTTAAAGTCATTTTGCACGTGTTGGCAAAGTGGTAACCGAAAAATTTGTTTATTAAATCGCATTATATGCGTAGCGTGGATTCGACTATTTGGTTGTCAGTGGGTATAGATTTATCATGATCATTTGTGTAGCCTTATTAGCAATGCTAGGTATAGGCTGAAACACTAGTGTTTCTCTCTTGACCTGCCTCAGATGGAGAGTGGATAGGCACACCAGAAAAACAAAATAAAAGCATACAATTTCTAAGAAATCGAATTATATCGCAAAAATTTTCGACTTCGTCATTCTTAGAAATTAGAAATTATCCAGAGTGCGAGGCTTACGCACTATAATAACAAAACCTTAAAAGCATACAAATTTATTTAAGTTATTAAGTTACAGTAAGTTTGTCTCCGTAAATACGTTCCTACGGAACTATTATCTCTGGCCTTAGCTGGAGAGAGGTCCGACGCGGTAGGGCGAAAAGTGGATCCAGGTGATAGACTGGTGACAAGATCGGTGCAGCGGGTAATACTTCAGGGTATACCTCCAGGTTACAAAACTTCCCGAAGATTGTGCTATCCACCGCGTTCCAGAAGGCTTATCTCAATTCTCCAAAATACGCAATCGAGTGTTTAGTTTCCTTTTTTTGTGCAATTTGGTACTCTATTTCGATATAGTCCACCTATTGGCCGGAACGAAACATGAAATTTCGTGTTAGAGATTTAAAGGCCCTGGTTAGCCGCATTCATTGACGACCCGCGACATATCAGCTATATGTTGACAAACCATCTCGTATTGATAAATTATATCGCTTAATGATATTAATACACGCACACGCTATGGTGTCGGCTTAGAATTTGCACCACCCCAACTCATCCCGCGGATGTCGTAAGAGGAGACTAAGGGATATCCACCGGGGGCGGGCAGCAGCGCCCCCTGCAGAATAATTCTACCACTGAACTGGGATCCCAACCCGCATGCCCAGCGTGGGGATTATGGACATTACCCCCCATTAGATAAAAGCCAATAAGGCGCTTATCATGAGGAGACCTGCGTCCACCTGTGAACCAATATAGGCTGTTGAGCTGAGGTGTGATATTAATTATAGTTTTCCTTTGTTCCACAGGTATAGCTGATGTAAATACAACCATACAAGCCAAACCAACGAGTGCCTTACAACACGTGCCTATAGAATAGATTTACGAACGATACGAACGACACGAAGATATTTATTGGTAAGTACTTGAATCATTTAACCAGGAACTGCTAAATACTGATGGGATTAGGGGAATTGCTGGACATGGATTCCAGCAGTTAATCCACACTAGCGTAGGTTTTGATGATGATGATGAAAACGTTTTTGTTATTAATGTGCGTAAGCCTCGCACTCTGGATAATTTCTAATTACGGATTTATTATTGGGGAGGACGCGGGTTCAAGTCCCGTCGAAGTCGAAAATTTTTGCGATATTATTTGATTTCTTAGAAATTAGATGTTGATGAAGATTATGATTTCTTAGGTGAGGCGTTCTCATCTGCGACAGTGTTAAACTTTTGCAGGTGACATCGTTTTTCAAAACTGTGTCTGTTCCATGGGCTGTACCACTAAGTATTTTTTCTTTTAAGAAGATATCAAGTAAATATCAAAAAGTAAAAATAAATATGTAAAAATTGAGTACTGATTGCAGTCAGTCAGCCCATGGATATCTAGGAAAAGGAAAGATGCGTAATTAATTACCTGTTACTATTTGACGACCTCTGTGGCGCAGCGGGCGAAGGTCCGCCTGCGACGCAGGAGGTTGAGGGTTCTATTCCCGCTTCGGGACAAATGTTTGTACGATCTGCAGATATTTGTTCAGGGTGTGCTTGATGTTTTCTATGTATAACAAAAAACCGATCTATGTAGTGTAATGTATTATGTCTATCAGTTATCTAGTACCCATAACACAGGCTCTGCTTAACTTGGGGCTAGATAATGCTGTGTGAATTGTCAAGCATTATTTATTTATTTGTTGTGATAATTCTCGGCCTAATAGCCCTGTCCCACTCAATCCGTCCGTGCTTGTTAAAAAACGACTTAAGAAATCTCATCGGGGTATGTACGAATGCCTACAGATGAGGCATCCATCGATTGGGACCGCTAGGTATAGGGACCGCGGTCCCATTCGCCGGATTTATTTAATTTTATTATTTTTCTTCCGGCGAATGGGACCGCTCTCGAAATGATTGAAAAAATCTATTGTTCGAGGCAAATAAAGTACGGTCTAAGAAAAAAGTAGGTATAGAAAGTAATATTAAAGAACAAAATTCTTTGATTGAAGACATTATTTATTACCTTACCTACTAATATATCCGATAGCGAACGTATAAAAAAAGTTGTGTTAAAATCAGGGCTGTTCCTTAGCCTAAAAGTGACCAGAAAATTCCATAAAAACAACACGAGTTATTTAGGGAACACATTTGAATCATCGCAGGGGTCTGCTCAAGACGTATGGAGATTTAGAAGTAAATGCGGTTCCTATGCGGCGCAGCATGACGTCGGACGTGGGTAAAAAATAAACGCAAACTGAGGGTAGTTTGGAATTTGAATATTTTTGGGAGAAAGTAAATTTAGAAGAAATAGACGCAGCATATTACTGGCTGAACGATCACATTCATGAAGGCGAAAGTTTTAGTTTTATGTTGACAAGCCTTTTGGCTTGTCAACATCTACCTACTCATATTTGAGAAATTTCAAGAGAGAATAACCAAGTCTTTTTATCCGGGAAAAATTGTAAGCGAAAAATTAGAGGCTTGTGTTTCAAAGATTTGAGAGGAATGGTTGAATCTGGAAATATATAGCTTTTAAAACAAGAAGCAAAAGATATCTGAGTCAGTAATGAAACTCATTTTCTCTATAAATCTCCCTAAATACTGTAAATTTGAATTTTATATCATGAAGTCCTTTTAAACCCTCTCTTTTTCATGTGAATGTTAAAGAGTTTCTCTATCAAGCTATTATGCTACGAAAATAGATGGTACATTATATCCACTGGCAATAATAGTATGCAAATAAACTAAACTTTCAGCACATACCACTTGAGTCAGATTGTTGCAACTCGCATCAGCAATTGGCTTTATTAGAAGTGGAGATAATAAAGCTGTGTAAGAAATTTAGTTTGAGTATGAACTGTAAGCAGCACATTTAGATATTAAGTTCATTGACAGTTTTTTTTGGAAAATCGAGACGAAAATCTAGAAATGGAAAATTTAATGCCAGTTAATTTCACACAGTATTAGAATAGATAATGTTGAACCATTCATACAGCATCATCTAGGCCCAAGGTAAGCAGAGCTTGTTTTATGGGTACTAGATGTCTGATATACTTAATACAATACATTACATAGATTTTTATACATAGAAAATACCCAGAATACGCGAAACGAATATTTGCAGATCGTACAAGCATTTATACCAAGGCGGGAATCGAAAATCGTCACAGGTGGACCTTCGCTCGCCGCGCCACATCAGTATTTATCTATCTAGCCAGCTTACTAAAACATAAAACACCTACACCCTGAACAAATATTGCAGATCATTTAAACATTTACCCCGCGGTGGGAATCGAACATCCTGCGTTAGAGAAAAGGTAGAGTAGGTGGGTACTTTAATATAACTCCACTCATAAGCAAGATTGGTAAATGAGGACACTAATGAACAGGTATTTAATTCCACTATAATCGCTTTCACTTATGGTGAAGCAGCGACAATGGTATCTCAAAGTTACACATTTTGGCATTTTAACTTTGATGAAAGAAACTACTGATGGAGGGACGCGTGTCAAAGGTGGCAAGGTTGAAACCGTGCTATAATTCGTGCAAATAGCACCACACGCGCTATCTAGAGTTTCTTTCATCTTTGGACTATTATGTGACAGTACCATTGTCATAATAAAGCGATTGCTTATCAGAATTCGGCCCCTGCAAGTGGCATTGCAACCAATAGACCTTATTCTAACCTTACTTCATTCTTAGTAAAATCCGTACCAAACACATCACTAAAAAAACTTTCGGTTTAATGAAACCTACGCGCACCTACAAAGAAAAGTCGGGGAACCTTTTACAAGGTCAAGACGGCAATCTAAAATCTAGACCAGACAAAGTCGGGATCAATAAGATCATACACTTTCCTAGAGTTTCTGTCCGATAGTTTCGCGTAAAAGGTTACCTCAACAACTTAATTATAATCAAACCAAATATTTGCTTAATTAAGTAGAAACTACTTGACTGTTGTTGATCGAATCCATTTCCAATATTATCGCTACATTAAACAAATACTTTCCACTGTCAACATCTCCATATCTCCTCAATTTAATTCTGTCTCTTCCATTTGCGTCAATAACATAAACGCGCGCTGACATCGCTATACAAGCTATCGCCTCATCTGTCGCCTCAACAAAACACCCCTTCGCGTCTGCACGTATTACTTCTATGCCATCGCCCTTGCACTCCTCTGCGTAAATATTCATAATTGTCGACGCGTTTTAGGGTTACGAGTCTTCCACTTAAATTATATCATCTCCTATCGCGTTTGAACCATCAGCCAGAGTAAATAAGGGCGCTATTTGAATGGTTGATTCTTTTTTGCCAAATTGTGTGTCAATCAATGCTCTTTTGTCGACCGAAGTGGCCTCAGGTGTATTGTTAACACTCCCTCGCCTTTAATGTATGGTTTGGCTGGATTGTTTTGTATTTTTATTTGTTTGGAGAGTAATGGCAGCATCTACGATCTTAATGTGTGATCACCAACTTTTATTGGAGTTCATAAAGTACAAAAAGTCCACTAAATCTCTCCCTGACATGATAAGGGGATTAATAAATGTGATCCCCAAAAAGCGAAGTCCCGAAATCAATAAACAAAATCACAAGCTCCGGAAATCCGAGCGGAGTCCAAGATGCATTTCCATCTTTCACCGTCTTTTCACCCTCCGAATATCATCCCCAAAGTTTTTTCCGTCCCTGTTTTCGCAACGCGATCGAAGGGGACGAAAGATTCGCAAGACGCATGCGCGGATCAACCCCTCATGAGCATTGGAGACGGTGGGTAGTGCGAAGCGTCAGATCCTCGCGGGCTTTTGGTATCCCGGAACATTCCTTCGTGGACCGTCCGCCGAGGCGGAGGTCCCACTCTCTCAATCCCCGGCCGACTACCTCCAAACTACAACCTTCGACCTCAAGACACCACTAAGGTGCACCTCAAGGACTAATTCTAGGTCCCTTCCTATTCAACTCTAGTCTCATACTCATCGGTCCTTCAGTCACAGACTTGAACTCTTAATCCAGAGGTCACCAAAGTAAGCCAGGGCGTGAGAGAGCGAGAAGGGACAGTATTCATTTAAAGTGGGAACGAGACGCAGCGATGGCACGCCGCCGACCGAGGTAAGTGCCACTTGTATAGCCACGTGTTCAAACTTTTTCAGCTTCAGTACTGAACTCGATTCCGAGGGAATGTTTGTTTCGTGTAAAGCTTTTGTTTCTCACGCGGGGTTGTTTCCTGGGTTCTATTGAATGTGTGATTTTATGGCCTCCTGTTTCAGCGTTTAGTTTGGAGGGTCTCTGCTTTGTTTCGATTGTAGGCTCCAATTTTGGTCCTTGGGCTGTGAATGATTTATGTAAAGTGTTATGGAAAGTAAATTACCTTGAATATGTTACATAACTTTATTATATTTAACGTGGGATAATTATTTGAATGAACTCCGTATACCTAATAACCTTTATCTGATGCTTATCAAAATCCATAAAAATAGTTTTCTATCGTTTGGAAAAATTCGCAAATTGCTACGCTGAAAACAAGTTTTTCAAACACAGTGGTTTTGAATTATTTGTGGAACTACATATAATTTTAAGACAAAAAGTAAGCTAAAAGGCCCTTTCTTAAATAAAACATCGTTATCTCTTGTGTATCGTAGAATAAGCCCGCTTGTAGAATGGCTAGTCGGGTTACAAAATGGCATATTTCAGATAAATGCATATGCCGATTTCTGAACGATCAATTTTCAACAATATGGCTAAATGACGTTTAGGCATCTCGTCGAATGAAATAGGCTTTCCTAACAAATCCGTACGTTTTGTGATCCAGCGATCTACATTCATAAATTCTCGCGTTGACAGTGTTTAGACAAAACATATTTTTATTACTAGTTTCCTGGTATCTATAGCGCAACAAAAAACATTATAATCAAGTGAGTTACCTAACAAATTTTTGTGTGGGTTTTTTAATGATTTCCACCCGAAAAATTATGGGTTATGCAAAAATCTATATGTTACATTTCATGCAGCATAATACTACCAGAAAAATAGGGATTACACTTTACTTTACATCCAACACTAAATTACAATGAAGGAGGTTATAGCAATTTCAATAGAACTACGAGTAGTATCCACGTTATTACGATAGATCTTTTTGAATTATCCAAATCGGACCATTACTTACGATGATATTAAATTATAAACATTACGCCGTTACTGCTGGTAAAATCAAATTACGCAGGTGCGTGTGACGACACAGACTCGGCCGAGCGAACCGAGCGAAGCGCAGCCAGCACTCTTACTTCACGATTCGACGGTTCAAAAGGTGAATTAGACACAAATCGGACACCTAATTTGTTTCAAAGTCACAAATAACCAAACAAACGGCTACGGCTAACTGGCGGCGACCGATGGAGTGACGTCACAGCGACCGCGGCGGTCACTCAGTGAACTTCGCTAGTAATTTGGTCATAACATCGTCAATTTTTGTCGTAGAACAAAAAGTTTTGCACTGTGCGTTAAGGATTTCTTAGCTCTATAAATCTGCATTCTCAACAAAAAACGTTACAGATCTTCATTAAACGATACTGATTGAAAGTTATCTATAAAGATAGATACCGTTTATTCCCTTGTGCCGTAAATCCTAAGTAAGGATTACCTAGACACTATAGGGTTCTCTAATTTTCTATAAAGATAGATATCGTTTATTGTCAAAAAGATTACATGTTTTTGGCCTTTGTGCCTTAAATCCTAAGTAAGGATTACCTAGACACTATAGGGTTCTCTAAAAATAGCAATAAGTATAGATAAGTTGTAAACACGGTGGGAGTGTGTCGCGCAAAAGAAAGATCACTAACCCTACTACTACACTAATAATACATAGGTATTATAAATGCGAAAGTTTGTGTGAATGTTTGTTACCACGCATCTTCGTAACTACTAAACCGATCGCACAAAAATAAGTAATCCCTAAGGGGATTAAAAATAATGGTAAAGTTTCTATGGAAAATTAATATTCCTTCATTCGATTCACTCAAAACTCGGTATATATATAAACTATAAAGTAAATAATGAATCATAAATGTTTTATTTTACAAAACTGCAATAAATTTTTTAAATTTGTATGATTTCCACGCTAGCCGCGTGCAAAATAAATCAGTTCATAGGATCTTTTGAGCGATCACGTGTTAACGTAGGATTAATTTACCGATAGTAGTATTTACAAATATCCAGTAATTTCTTTACCAAATGATTACTTAATCTGCTAATTCTATTCGTCATTCATTACTAACATTATCTTTTGCATCATAAATTATGTTCTTAGCTGTACATTCATTACTTCCCTTCAATTTCAATTACCATCCATTGATATACTTTGACCACCTATCGTTTTGATTTCATTTACCCTCCCTTCGAAATTAGCTCCATTTAGTTTGTCAAACGATGCACCGCGCGGTGATCTGTTATTATACCTCGTTAGGGCGTCTTCGTGGCGCTGGAAATTATTTGTATCAGCTGTTTTCTCTTAGCAAGGGTCGAACCCCTGAGTCGACTCTGGAGCCACTCTGGACAACGGTTTTTGTTTTTTCTCAACGATGTCCCAATAATTTTACTTGGTAACATATATTAGCGTAGAATCGACATGATTATGGTTGCGATATGTTTTTATCTACTCCCAGATTACGTGAGTTCTTGACTTTTTTGTCTTCGGGTTTAAAGACGATAAGTCTTTCATTGTGTTTCATTTTGTCTTTCATTTCATTTAACGCAAAACCTTTTATTTCTTATAAAAAACCTAAATCTATCTATGTCTCGATCATGGTAGGAGCCGAGGACATTGATCGGTTAATGGATGAATATGGATGGAAATAGTTTTCAATAGAATTCGTAGAATATCAAAGTTCACTAAAATAACAAAAACACGTTTGAAAATTGTATATCTTTGAAGAGAAAGATATATTAAGTATTCGATTCTGTTCAGATCGTCAAGCTATCTAATTTTATAACAAGAAAAATATATCTGTGAAGATCGTTTACTTTTTCTACTTCCTGAAACGTCTTTGCGCCCAATTTGAACCACATTTCTGATATTTGAACAAGTCGTAGTATCTATTTTCACTGTTTCTTTTGTAATACCCTCAGCATCAATACAGCTAATGATTTCGTTAGGCATGCGAATCTCAGCAGGATAGTTAGCTTCGTCACTCATTATGTGTTCTTTAGCAATTTCCGTGCCAGTGGGGGCTTGAGCCCCGCTGTGTCGATGGCTTTAGATCGGGGTGGATTGAATTAGACTGATGGCTTGATAGGTTGCCAATCACTTGTTTGTATTGGTCGTTTTTCTTAAAATTAACATTTTGAAACGAAATATCGAAAAACAACGTGAAAACGAAGTGATCATTTCCAATTATTGGGAAGCTTTGGGCATAATTATCATTCACAGTAATGTAATATTAATGTTTAGCAAAGATTCTGGATCGAAATTATCCACAATAAACTCTGTAGAAAAAACCGGACGTTATAGTAAAATTCTCCCACATTTCCAGTATGAAAATCTTCACTTTCGGTCATCGTGATGGCCTTTTCCAAAAGTTAACTGGTGCGACAAATCTCAATATATATTTTCTTCATCTTCAATGAAACTATATTAAGGTAATACCGACTCAGAAATTCTTTATTTTTCGTCGCACAGGATACGTTTGATAAAATATTATTCTTGACTTCAAGTTGCTTAGGTTTTTTTTATCTTATCTGCTTCTCCTGTATGTTTTCCTGCCTCGAGTTATCGGTGTTTCTCGATTGCTCCGATATTTAAGAATTTATAGGAATAGCGTCATGTTTTTCTTATTTTGTTACTGGCGCAACAATGTTGATTTTATCCTAATTTTTCATGGCACTCTAGCCTTGACTGTAATTGCATAAAGTGCTGATATATTTTTGTAAAATTATATCGTCTGCCATTATGTTGTCGTCATTAAGTTTTTCTGAAATATAGTATACTAGACGATCGCCTCGCGGTTTCACCCGCGTAGTTCCCGTTCCCGTGGGAATTCCGGCATAAAATATAGCCTATGGCCCTGAAAAGTAAGCTTCCTAACTGTGAAAGAATTTTTCAAATCGGTTCAGTAGTTTCGGAGCCTATTCAATACAAACAAACAAACAATCAAATCTTTCCTCTTTATAATATTATTATAATTATAGTATAGGTATGTTTTTTTTTTCTCAAAAATACTTCAGTATTTTTATCAGCTACACTTACATTTTTCCTTCAGCCAAATTATCGCCAAAAACCTTGCTTCACGTCACCTCTCTCAGCATCCTATTTACCATGAAAATAATATAATTATTTGATGTCATATATTTACCCAGACATTAAAATCCCTAATCCACCCCATGTCCGGTGTCCACTCCCCTAATTCGTTAATAGAATGCACACTATCGAATTTCCCGCGCTCGACACCGTGACGACTTCCGGCGTACACCGGATGTACAATATGGCGGATTTATGTTTATCTATTGGATTTTCCTCTTGTCCATTTTCTATCTTATGATATTTATTATAAAAATACCCAGTATTTCTTGTTTGGAGTTTCGATGTGGTCTAAATTGTGTCTTTTCTTTTCTGAATCATCATACGAGCCTAGCCTGGTTTTACCCACTCGTCTGGAAATATAAGATTATCAAGGGGTAAAAAAAGCTTGGGACGGGTTTTGCTGCAACTCGAAAAATAACAACTAACAGGCTAAACGTTTCATCGTCGCTTCTTTAATTTAGTCCACATATCGAAACCATGTCTTTTTTTAATTTTCAGATCTTGACTCTTTCTACATACTTAATATTGTATTTTGTAAGGTGTTATTTATGTCCAGAATAAATTTACTTTGCTTGCCCGCAGCTTCTCACGCATCTTTCCCGCATAAAAATTGCTTCCATCCTTTCCTAGGATATCATTTATATACTTGCCAAATGTCATTAATATTCTTTCCGCCAAAAGCAATGAAAAGAAACAGACATAATTACTTACGAATTTACAATATTTGTTAGATTTCTAGTTAGTCTCACAAGGATTTTCCATGTATCTTCAAAAACCACACCCAATCTAGAGATAGAGAGAGACGGAACAAGATCAATAATCTCAAGACAGGCGCCAGACATTCCGGCGCCGGAGTCGATCGATCCCCCCTTGCGCAACCCCCCTTGGTGGTAGAGGGGGGCGTGGGGGTTAACGCATGCGCGTCTCTTGTTTGTGCAGATCACTCTGCGTCTATTATATCTTTATAGGCTTTTAGTTTTATTGTTTATTTGAGTGGTAGTTTTGATTAAGTGTCGTTCCATTTTATATTTATCGATGATGGCTCTACTAATAATTTCTCTAAAGGGGAAAGGGAATTTGTTTGATACACCATTAACGCATTCACTGCCCAGCCTCGGCGGTGCACGAAAACTGCACAACTTATGACGAAACTGTATTAAGGGACAAAATAATTAGTAATAACCTACGAATCAAATCTTTTCTATAGACCGCAGAGTCCTGAGATCTCGACCGAATTAGGTGCAAAATACACACACTTTGTGATTTCTTTTATCGTATTTTTTTTGCGCAATCGTGTTTTCCAATCAAGAAACCGAAGAAATAATGTCGAATTTTATGTATTCTAGTTTTTAACCACGGGGATCCCGTGAGCACTGAGATCTAGTCCTAGTTTGACAAGCAAGCCGCTAGGTTCGCCCCTTAAGGCGAATAGTGCGGTGGATAGTGGCGCCACTACATATTTAATATTATAATTACGTTATACAAAGGAATTATCAAAAAATCGGACCGCGCGTAGACGATATCTATCATAAGCTTTTTTTAAATGTATCTTTAATAGTTTTGTACTGTATTATTTAGGCAGATACTTGTTTCAAGAGTTTAGTTCCTATTGGTGGCCACCAAGCTCTCCAAACAAGGTTTTTGATTGAATAACACAAAACAAAACTATTACAGATACATTAAATAAAAGCTTGTGATAGGTATCGTCGACCAGCGGTCCGATTTTTTGATAATTCCTTTGTATAACGTAATTATAAAATTAAATATGTAGTGGCGCCACTATCACCCCTACTATTCGCCTTAAGAAAAGCGCAAGTCAATATTTCTCTGTACAAACAACAAATTCGCTTCCCCGTAACCGCAACCCTACACCATAATGGCTGCCTACAAGACAATAGATTCCGCATTCTGCTACATGTTTCGTGTCAATACTGTCATCTGTCAGTTATCATTGTCACTGCATTGTGTGCTCCCTTGGTCTGCGGGTGGGGGTTGAATGACGTAATTACTAGATAAGGGGTTATCTGATTTTGATCTTATCTTTTGCCGCAGCTGCCTTCTAGCTTTTACTGCAACAAAACCGCACCAAAATTGGTGCGGTTTTTACTTTTGCGCTCCGTTGAAAAAACACGCGAGAATACACCCCAAGCCCGCTGTTTTCCCTACAAATACCTACCATCGCTCTGCCAGCTGTAAAGCGACGGATAACTGATAATACCTTAAATGCCTATCGATCCTTGACCCCATTCCGGGCACGTCCATTGCTAGGCAACGGTGGCGTCGCATCGGCGGCGTCTACAGAGATTAGTGTGTTCGTTGGCCTTTTCAACCGACTTCGGCAAAAGGAGGAGGTTTTATTCCATGTTTCTGGCTTTAATGTATGTATTGTTATTTTTTATTTTGCTCTTGTTATTTTGTTATCACACTAATATTATAAATGCGAAAGTTTGGATGGATGGATAGATGGATGTTTGTTACCTCTTCACGCCAAAACTACGGGAACGGATCGGGCTGAAATTTTGCATTCAGGCAATTCTAATCCTGGAATCAAACATAGGATACATTAATGATTACAATTTTAAAATTAATGATTGCTCAATCAAAAACGATGTCGAAGTAGCCCAAGCATTTGAAAACTTTTTTACTGAAATTCCAATCTCTACTACAAAGTGTTTAAACTCTTCTCAAGTAATTGCCGAGTCATTATTGATAGTTGATAATTTAAGGGATGAACTGGACCTAGAGAGGGAGCGAAGAGCTTTGACGGTGAGAGCGAATATGCTGGCCCGCAGGTTTGCTCGATGTTCTGATGACGTCAAAATAAGTCTTTTCAGATCATTCTGTCAGTCATTCTACACGAGCGGCCTGTGGTTCAGCTGCACTCAGAAAGCCGTCAACACTCTTCGCGTCCAATATAACAATGCCTTCAGGATGCTGTTAGGGCTCCGGCGGTTCTGCAGCGCATCCGGCATGTTCGCCGAGGCGCGCGTAGATGGCTTCGCTGCCTGCATGCGCAAAAAAACGGCCTCACTGTTGAGCAGGGTCCGCCGGTCCACTAACAGCATCCTGATGATGATAGCGGACAAGCTAGATGGGCCGCTATACAAACACAGCATTGCTGTGTTTGTAAAATGACATTCACTCCTATAATTATAATAATAATATACTAACATAATTTTTAAGACATTTGTTACTAACTATTATATGGATTTAATTATTATCTGAAATAAATGACTATTATTATTATTATTATTATTACTGATAAAAAATGTATCTGAATGCAAAAATAAATTTAATTTCATCCATGTTGATGAAAAAGATATTAAAAAAACCTTTAAACTTTTAAATATAAAGAAAACTGCAGATCTCTGGGGCATTTCCGTTACCATTATTAAACCATTGATTGACACCATTGCAACAGATCTAGCTTTTATATTTAATGAATCTATTGACTGTGGCGTATTTCCTGATCTAATGAAATGTAGTAAAATAATCCCACTCTTTAAATCGGGTAGTAGGTCTGACCCCACTAACTTTAGACCAATATCAGTACTGCCTACATTCAGCAAAGTTTTTGAAAAACTTATTTTACATCAATTGCTTAGGCATTTCAATGGCAATGACCTGCTGCATTGTAAGCAATTCGGGTTTACTCGCGGCAGGTCAACTACTGATGCCGGTGTAGAGTTAGTATCGCATATTTTTGATGCTTGGGAGAAGTCGCAAGACGCTTTAGGCGTTTTTTGCGACTTGTCAAAAGCGTTCGATTGCGTACACCATGAAACATTAATCAGGAAACTACATCACTATGGAATAAGAAACACCTCTTTGGATCTTCTTACATCTTATTTGAGTGATAGGATACAAAGAGTTGACATTAATGGGAAACGGTCTTCGGGGTCTGTAGTTACAATGGGTGTAAAGCAGGGTTCTATCCTCGGTCCTTTCCTATTCTTAGTTTATATTAACGACCTGCCTCATCTTGTCAAGAATAATCACGAGATTGTATTGTTTGCTGATGATACTTCATTAATTTTTAAAATGATGCGACAAAACACAAATTTCGACGATGTGAATAATGCAATCTCAAAAGTAGTTCATTGATTTAGTGTCAATAATCTTTTGCTAAACGAAACCAAAACAAAATGTATTAGATTTATTCTACCTAATGTTAAACAAGTGAAGGCTGATGTAAACGTTAAAGGAGAAACTTTAGAAATAGTAGAAAGTACCGTA
Organism: Eupithecia subfuscata; assembly: GCA_963564075.1. Classification (NCBI taxonomy): domain Eukaryota; kingdom Metazoa; phylum Arthropoda; class Insecta; order Lepidoptera; family Geometridae; genus Eupithecia; species Eupithecia subfuscata. The sequence goes on along the minus strand of OY751124.1, from coordinate 7,817,806 downwards.
TTCTTAGGAATCACCTTAGATAATAAACTTCAATGGGGCCCACACATAGATAAGCTATCGAAGAGACTTAGTTCTGCAGCGTATGCTGTCAAAAAAATCCGTCATCTTACAGACGTGGATACATCTAGACTTATTTATTTCAGCTACTTCCATAGTATTATGTCTTATGGTATACTGCTGTGGGGGAACGCTGCAGATATTAACACCGTATTTATGCTGCAGAAGAGGGCTGTTCGGGCTATCTATAACATGGGTCCTAGAGAATCTCTACGTGATAAATTCAAAGAAATAAACATAATGACAGTACCATGTCAATATATCTATGAAAACTTATTGTACACTCATAAAAATATAAATCGGTTCCCTAAAAATAGCGATAAACATAATTTTAATACCAGAAATAAACATAAGCTCGCTGTGCCCACAACTAGGCTACACAAAATAAATGTATCTTTTAAAGGGCAATGTATACGCTTCTACAACAAAACTCCTAGTGAGTTGCAAAAATTATCAGTAAATAAATTCAAACAAATTGTCAAAACCTTGCTGTGCAAAAAAGCTTACTATAAAATATCAGATTATCTAGAGGACAAAAAAGCTTGGGACGGGTTTTGCTCCAACTTGAAAAATAACAACTAACAGGCTAAAGGTTTCTTCGTCGCTTCTTTACTTTAGTCTACATACCGAAGCGACAGAAATCAAAAAATATCACTTTATTTCCGTGTCAGTGATTAGTTTTATATTTTGACCTTTTCTAAGTGTACATTTATTGTATTTATGGAAATAAAGAGTTTTTGATTTTGATTTTGATACTTTTTATCCCATAAATCAGTTCCCATGGGATAAAAATCACCTTTAAACGTTTATAGAACGCGTGCGAAGCCGCGGGCATAAACTAGTTTATAATATAGACATTTGTCCCGAGGCGGGAATCGAACCCGCAACCTCCTGCGTCGCAGGCGCACCTTCGCCCGCCACACATTTCTTTTTCATTTTCAAGACAAAGGGGGTTCATAAAATTCGTAAAACAAGCGATGTATCAAAATTATTCATAGCGAAGCTAAACAAGTCGCTGCCCATCATTGACGGGTCACCGGGTACCCGTAGCAAGGGTGCATTTATTTGACATTTTAATTGCTTTATGTAAACTTGTTGATGTAGAGTGTAGAGCCTTATGGTGAACGCACACCTGTCCGCACCGATCGGCACCGATCCGCACTCTCCGCAGTCATAGCATTTTTCACTAATTTCACTATCATCACATCACTAATATTATAAATGCGAAAGTATGGATGGATGTTTGTTACATCTTTACGCCAAAACTACTGAACGGATCGGGCTGAAATTTTGTGTACAGATAATTATAATCCTGGCTCATAATCAGCGGTTGAACAAGCTGACCGCTAGACCAACGAGGCAGTAATATATTATTGACATACTTAACCAATACCTACCCAATAATCTGTATCGATGTTCTCGTTCTCGACTTTTGAGTTCCGTAGAACACAAATAAACAGAAATACTGTTAAAATTATGAATAGGTATGATTCGGCGAGTTCGATCGGTGATTCGGTGCGATGCGCTAAAACGAATGCGAAACCGCAAGTAGCTAGGGAAATATTATGATTTTTTTTATGAGAGTACATTAAAAATGCGAAGGTTTTATACTTAGTAAAAAAAAGTACCTACCTTAAATGCTCACCAAAATATTCGCTTTCCACGGGATTTGAACCTACAAAATTTCCTGATCAGTTTAATTTTTCAGGCTCCATCTAGTGAACGTAGGTGAAACAAAAGCTAAATATATCCCAGACTAAACGTTTCCTAAACACGTAAACACGTAACGCATAGGTTCAGCGAACGGAATACGATATTTATGTGTTCTATTTTAGTTTAACTTGTGAAACTAACTAATAGAAATGTGCGTTTATGTGTACCTACAAATTTTCACTTGAAAGCATAGATCTCAGAAAAATCTGTAGATATAGTACGTTCTCCCAGCGCTTACCTAACTGGCCTGTGTTACAACTACACGCAAATACTCGCTCACAGTTATATTTCCAATCTTGTGCAATAATTATCTACACTAATATTATAAAGAGGAAAGATTTGATTGTTTGTTTGTATTGAATAGGCTCCGAAACTACTGGACCGATTTGAAAAATTCATTCACCGTTAGGAAGCTTACCTTTCAGGGAGTTTCATAGGCTATATTTTATCCCGGAATTACCACTACGCGGGTGAAACCGCGAGGCGATCGTCTAGTAATAAATAAACACGAGGACATTGTTGTAGTTTTTTGGTCAATAAATTACACTAAAGTACGTCGTAGCAAGCCCGCGTAACACGAACGCCGGTCCGACTGTGACTGAGGTGGGTGGACCTATTTGCACCTATTTCTTTATTTAATTAATTGGAAAATCAACGGCTTAAACTTATCACTTCCACTTTCGAGAAGCTAGTTTCTCATCTCCCCTATTTTACTTATATCGATGTGTAGGGTCTGGATGATGACCTTACATGAAAGACTTGCATCGGCCCGCGGCTTCGCACGCGTATTTTCGGAGTAATAAGTAGCCTTTTATCTAAGTTAGGCTTTGCTCTAAACGTACGCCAAATTTGATCTTGACCTGTTCAGTAGTTTTGGAGATCCTAGGTAACAAAAAATCAGAGTTCACAAACTTTCGGCTTTATAATATTAGTAGGATTAAAGAGAGTGCAATTTCTTCCACTCTTCTCTTTCCAATGCGGTCTCTTTTACTTCTTTAAAACGACATGACAGCGGCTTTCTCCATAATCTGGCAGCATCTTCTCGTCTTCCTTTTACTTTTCCTTCTACGATGTTTCATGGTAACATTAGAACACATTACAAGGCGAAGATTCGTCTTCGCGTTGTCGTGATAAAACTTCGTGTTAGTTCTACGACGAAGTGTTTGGCCACATTGGAAAAAAACTTCGCAACGTCGTGTCGCGAAGAGCATTTGTTGTCGCGATGATGATTCGCGATAAGAACTTCTATGCCAGACTTGTCGCGCAAAACATCGCGATAGTGTGCCTGTAGCATTTACCCCTAGGCATCCTCATAAAGGTAAATGCCCTGCCCAATATTATTTTACACCTTTAGTATTGATATGAAACAGTTGACTAGTAACAGACGTTTTACAACAGTCTGCGGTTAGCTCAACAGCTTCAATTTTAAATAGGTATGTACTTTTTCTATTTTGTTTCTATTTTTTTATACAATTTTTAATCTATTCTGTTATTTTTGTTTCTATTTTTTTTCTTGTATAACCACCGGAGAGCATAACATGAACGAAACCAAAAAAAACAATTGTGTATTAGATATTAGCTGTCACGATGTCAAATCACTTGGACAAATTTTATTTCGGCAACCCCAAACATTAAAGTCATACATCACCAACTATATTTTGTATACCGCTATATGACTGTAGTACAGCCATCGTATATGAGTACCGTAGCACTTACCATATTGCACTATTAAAATTCCAACACTCGTTGGAACTTTAAGCGGCCATCCAAAACCATTCCCGGCCAGTTTTTATGCAAAACCGTACGCAATAACTTCCCGGTTATTACCACAGACGGCTTAATGAGTTCATATTTGGGTGTCTACCCCTTATACCATAGTAATAAGACTCAATTTGAAGCAATTGAGGATTTGAAGGACCCTTCATGAGTTGCAGAAGCAACCTTGAGGATATGGAATAGGGTTTGATTTGGCGCGGGGGTTTTGACGAATTTAAGTGAATTTTAGCATTATGGAGGACTTAATATTGACCGGTTATAAAACTGACACTTCTACATAATGACGAAATTAATTTCTCTTCATTATTTAGTACCTACCCAGTACCAGAGATTATATAATAATACTCGTTTATGCCCGCGGTTTCGCATGCGTTGTTTCTATGGAAACATTTAAAGGTTGATTATATTCCATGGGAACTGATTTATGGGATAAAAAGTAGCCTATGTTTTATTTGAGGCCTTGAACCACCTATATGCAAAATTTAAAACCGATTCGTTTAGTAGTGTGACTAAATTTCCAGTTTCTAACACAAGCTTTTCTTAGTTTGGGCCCTTTGGGGCTAAATGATCCTGTGTGAATTGTCCAGCATTATCAATTTATCAGTGCTGTGATAAATCACACTAATCATAGAACTTTCGCATGATATATCACACTAATCACTCATATTAGTGTGATTTGATTATTGTGATATATCATGCGAAAGTTTTGATTTTTAGATGTATGGATGGATGGGTGTTTGTTACCTCTTCACGCCAAAAGTTCTGAACCGATCAGGCTGAAATTTGCATAGATGTAGCTCGAAGCTTAGATCAAACAAAGGCTACTTTTTATCCCATAAATCAGTTCCCATGGGATAGAAATAACCACAAAACGTTTCCATAGAAACAACGCGTGCGAAGCCGCGGGCAGAAGCTAGTATATTATTAATGCGAAAGTTTTAATGTTTAGATGTATGGATGGATGGGTGTTTGTTACCTCTTCACGCCAAAAGTTCTGAACCGATCAGGCTGAAATTTGCATAGATGTAGCTCGAAGCTTAGATCAAACAAAGGCTACTTTTTATCCCATAAATCAGTTCCCATGGGATAGAAATAACCACAAAACGTTTCCATAGAAACAACGCGTGCGAAGCCGCGGGCAGAAGCTAGTATATTATTAATGCGAAAGTTTTAATGTTTAGATGTATGGATGGATGGGTGTTTGTTACCTCTTCACGCCAAAAGTTCTGAACCGATCAGGCTGAAATTTTGCATAGATGTAGCTCGAAACCTGGATCAAACAAAGGCTACTTTTTAACTCATATAACAGTTCCCACCGGATAGAAATAACCTTTAAACGTTTCCATAGAAACAACGCATGCTAAGCCGCGGGCAGAAACGAGTTTATTATAAGCTTTTATTTCACTTGCCCTTTAAGTATGTGTGGGACAAAATCTTGAAACTGATTTTAAGACCAGATCCTCAACAGATTGAGCTGAAATTTCGCATACTTAGTAAGTTCGGTGACAAATAATGGTGTCGATTCTGTTGTTTTAGAGTTAGCTAAAATTAGGATTTAGGAATGTCAAATAGACGAAAGCTATTCTATGTTTTTAAAACATAGAATAGCTTTCAATAATTCTTTAAATAAGTTGACAGATCTAAAACAACACAATTTAATTAAAATAGTTAAATACCTATTCTTTGCATTGCATTTTAGTTATGATTAGGAACGTCTACCTAATTTTAGAAGGCATTTAATTTGGTCGTGATTAAAATGTATTCTAGTGAAAAACGGGCAGATTCTTTTGAAAAAAATGAAATATGGATTTTGTGGTATTTTTAGGATCTGTACAGAGAATACCATAATTGTAGGTCAACCTAACTTAGAAAATTTAGAAATCGTAAAATTTAAGTAAGGAATCCTAAATCGACATCAATGGAATGTTATGGTATTATCGAGCTGGCTTGATGACCGAGACAGAAGGTGGCCATAGGAACAAAGTGAACCGTCAGCGAAACAAACCGAGAAGAGACGGAAAACTTGAATTGAATACATATGTATTCTTAGCCGTGTGGTGCCAGCTTAAAATTTTCACCACCCCAACTCTTCCCGTGGGTGTCTTAAGAGGCGACTTAGGGACATACACCGGAGGGCGGGCAGCAGCGCCCCCTGCCCATTCAATCACCGAACTGCGATCCCCAACCCACATGCCCAGCGTGGAGATTATGGGCATTACCCCCCCAATGATAGTACAAGCCAGAAAATGGCCCTCAGTTTCCTCCGCCTCGCTATTCCTGGCCACGGTAACGGCGAGGCAGGGGGTAATAGCAATCATTATGTATTCTCGATGAACTCATATCACAAACACATCATTGACTTACACCCACCGCCCTGTCATCTTTATAAAAAGATGACATCTATTTATAGAGGTACCTACATGCCTAGAATAGCAGCAGGTGATGCGCCATGTGGCAGTAGGTGATTTCATAGGTGTTGGGAAATAGAAGTGTTTACTAGCGAAGCCCGCGGCTTTCGCTGCATTTCCTCGTTACATGGGTATTGGGAACTCCAAACAGTATATGAGTTACTAGCTTCTGCCCGCGGCTTCGCACGCGTTGTTTCTATAAAAAAGTTCAAAGGTAATTTCTATCTTATGAGAACTGATTTATGAGATCAAAAGTAGCCTTTGTTTGATTCCAGGCTTAGAGCTACACCGATGCAAAATTTCAGCTCAATCTGTTTAGTAGTTTTGGCGTGAAGACGTAACAAACATCCATCCATCTACGAGTATCCATCCATCCATCCAAACTTTCCCATTTATGATATTAGTGTGATGTGACTAGTGACCCGCCCCGGCTTCGCACGGGTGCAATGCCTATACTAAATAAATAAAAGAATCGACCCCCCGGCCGGTACCGCCGCAACCGCTATGTCCCTGCATTTTAAATCTGTAATATCTTCGAAAATATTCATTCAAATTACATACTGTAAAGGGCAATATTGATCTATATTAAATGCACAATGTATTTAAGTTACTTAATTGGATAAGGACTAATGCTGTATTGCTTAAAATCACCACGTAAAACAGGATAAAAATGGTTATTGTGGGTTATCCCTATGAGATAGACATATACCATCGTGGACTTTTTTGTAGGCCTTTTTAAGTTGTACAATGCTGTAGTACATTATTTTGATCTATCTCGTATGAATTATAGTCACGAAATGCCACATGGTGTATCACCTAATTATAAATTACACATAAATTCACCTAACACCCTCTATTAAGAGACGTTACTAGCTTCTTCCTGCGGTTTCACACGCGTTTTAGTTAGTTCTAGTTTATTTGTCGTAGATTGATTAATTTTATGATTACCTCACACTGACTCATTGTTTTTATAGCGTAATAGAATATTTTAATTTGTAGCAGACAAGACATTTTTAATTTCACTCTTAATTTTTATTATTATTTAAAAAGGTAGGTTTATTAATATTCACACACCAGTCCAAAACTACTGGCAGTATTGCATTGATACCACTCATACAACAACAACAATTATTATTTGACATGTTTTCTGTAAATAAATAAATAATGCTGGATAATTCACACAGCATTATCTAGCCCCAAGCTAAACAGAGCTTGTGTTATGGGTACTAGATAACTGATATACTTAATACAATACACTACATAGATAGATATTTTTTATTATACATAGAAAACATCCAGAACGCCCTAGACAAATGTCTGCAGATCGTACAAACATTTATTCCGAGGCGGGAATCGAACCCTCAACCTTCTGCGTCGCAGGCGGACCTTCGCCCGCTGCACCACAGAGGTCGCCAATAAACGATTCTATTCTACATAAAAAGCAGATTAAAAGTATTGAAAACTTGACCATCAAACGCGGGTCACAACAGGTCACAAAATAACAAAGCTCTCACAAAATGTACCTGAAACGGAGCCTCAATCATCATCATCATCATCAGCCTATATTAGTCCACTGCTGGACATAGGCCTCCCCTAATGAGCGCCATAGCCTCAATTCTTAAATTATCAAATGACGGAAAACTGCAAAAAGTCGAAAAATCTACCAAAAAACGTTTGTTTTGAATATTTTTTGCAAAGACGTTAAACTAAAATACGGAACGCGTAAAACACCCGATGTTCCGTAATGTTACGAAAGCGGCGACGACTCATGCCTTTAAAAATAACCGTGGCATGAATGAGTTTTCCCGAGTTTCTGGGACGGGACGCGGATGATGCTCTGCTTTGATTTTCTGATTGTTTGACTGACATCTCGGCCAATTTCGATATCCCATTCCATCTTTTATAATATTTATCTAGTACCCATAACACAAGCTCTGCTTAACTTGGGGCTAGATAATGTTGTGTGAAGTGTCCAGCATTATTTACCCATAACACAAGCTCTGCTTAACTTGGGGCTAGATAATGTTGTGTGAAGTGTCCAGCATTATTTATTTATTTATTACTAGACGATCGCCTCGCGGTTTCACCCGCGTAGTTCCCGTGGGAATGCCGGGATAAAATATAGCCTTTGTCACTCCCTGAAAAGTAAGCTTCCTAACCCTAACGTTGAAAGAATTTTTCAAATCGGTCCAGTAGTTTCGGAGCCTATTCAATACAAACAAACAATCAAATCTTTCCTCTTTATAATATTAGTATAGATTAAAAAGGAACGCCAACAGCGTATATATAAAGCATTCTTATATATAATTATTTAAACAGGTTCTAATATATACGCTAATAATAGGCGGACACAACATTCTTTAAAACTATAAATATACTATGCTAAGTTAAATAAATGAGATCAAAGTTAAACAGTATTAAAAAATATGGATAACTTATGAAACAAATAATATAAAACAAAAATAAAAACTTTATATTTCTTTAACTTTAAAACACCAAATACAAAATAGGGATCTAAGAATCGCTAGGTCATGCTGGAAATGTTCCAGCAATTTAAATTAAATATTCTATTATCCTTTTCCACAGATATAATCAAACGCGGCACACAGGGTTCTACTACACCATAAAATCATTTATACGGCGTCGGTTGTGTTTTTTTTAGAGTTCTATGTGGTTGGTGAACACTATTACCTACTCGACACCTTCCGAAGGTCTTCCGAAGGTCTGCCTGCGACGCAGGAGGTTGCGGGTTCGATTCCCGCCTCGGGACAATTGTTTGTACGATCTGCAGACATTTGTTCAAGGCGTTCTGGATGTTTTCTATGTATAATAAAAAATATCTATCTATATAGTGTATTGTATTAAGTATGTCAGTTATCTCGTACCCATAACACAAGCTCTGCTTATCTTGGGGCTAGATAATGCTGTGTGAATTGTCCAGCATTATTTATTTATTTATTTATTTATTTTCCGTGACCAAACGGCTCTGTCGGAAGAACAGCATTGGTTGTAACGTGTTGACCTACAACTAGTTCATGCTGAGACAGAGACCGTTTTGTGACCTCTAATCGACAGAAGCTGTATCTTTTATTTTATTTTTAAATCATCTTTGTTTTCTTCTAAGAAATAAAACAACATCGCAAAAATTTTCGACTTCGACGGGACTTGAAGTGCATTGAAAATTTTTTGCGATATTATTTGAATTCTTAGAAATTAGCTAGACTGCGAGGCTTACGCACTATAATAACATAAACCTTATCTTTGTTTTTGTTGATTGAAATACAAATAAAATATTCTCTCTCTCTCTCTCTCTCTATTAATCCAAGCATCGAAACGGCTAAAGCTATTTTGATAAATATGGTATGAAAATACTCGTCTGGTCTCTTACATGGTTCTAAGCTACGTTATGTAGGACTTCGCCCTCTCATTTGGCGAAAAAAATGAACGAGCGAGGACCGAATCGGTTTTTGGAACGAAGTTCCTTATCGCGCGTTGTGAAAGGGGGCTAGACGGAAAAAATTCATACGAAAAGTTGTAACGACACTTTTTGACGAAGAGAACCGAGGAGAACCGAAGCGACGTCCGCAGCTGAGTTGAGCCGAGGAGGTGCGCTTCGATTCGAACAATCGTGTGTTCCGCTCGCTCGCGCAACGTGTCATTGGAGTGAGCGGGATATATCAGTTTTCTGCGGCCTCACTGAAGATGACGCGAGGACGCGAGATTAATCGAAAGGAATTTCGTTCCATCCGGGTGTCCCTTGACACCTCTCAATTTTTTTTTTATAGTTTTCCGTCAAGCACTTGTTCACTCAAGCTCTGCTTTCTTTTGGATTAGAGAATGCTGCGTGAAATGCCCGTCATTATTTAGTTAATTCATTTTCTTTTTCTTTGATTGTTCTTGGTTGTGGCCAAAGTATTTGATGAAAAGGCCAGAGTTAATTGTAGTATGTAGAGTATACTACGATTAACTCTGACGAACAACGTTCAGACGGCGTATCGTGCGCTTAGTAACATAAGATTCGAATGAGCTTTTCTTCAGTTCAGTTTGTATGCCTCTGTTGACAATACGTAACAAATCTTCCAAGAACATCTGAATTTTGACTCATAGCATCAAGTAGGTTTGCGTGTCATAAATATATCAATGGTGTCAAGGTAGACATTTTCCTGGAATTAAATTAGTCAATATTATTGAAAATAATTCTATTTATCCCATTTACTTTGGGTCAGTCTGTGGTCAGCGTCCGTTGAAAATAAATTGTGAAGTTGTGATCCAGTTTACTGACATATTAATTAAGTGAATTATTTAATTGAAAGTATTGTGTTGAACACTAGCTTATAAAGGTTTCATTCCTTAAATAAAACCCTAAAATTGCCATAATAGTCGCCGCTTAGCGTTTGTCAGGAAGGTCGGTGATTCCAGTGAAGTAAGTCTCTCTCGTTTGCTGCCTCCACCGACATCTTCATCATCATCATCATCATACAGTCCCTGCGGAGGCAGGGACTTAAATACTTAATCGAAAAAATCCTTGTTTCCTTTCGATTCAGATTAGAACCCTCACACACACCACCGTATTGATAACTTCAAGAGATCCTAACCACCTTTCTCTCTTGTCCCCAGCAACCACCTGAGGCCTTCACACAGGAAGCGCAGACGAGCTCGTGACGCTCACTGCGCGAGCGCATCGAGAACGCCTTACAGCAGAACTGGAGGCGGATCGTATCGCCATCTCACGTGAGTATCTTCCATCTCTTGTTCCTGGGCCTTGCTTGACTCCAATCCAACCAAACCGTCCTTCCTTTGCTTTTGATAACTGCACAACCTATAGGTTTGCTCTTGTGACTTAGTACTCGGTCAGCTCTGCTTTGAACTGGAGCCGGATACTGCACAACAAATAGGTTTGCTCTTTTAACTTAGTATTCGGTCAAGCTCTGCTCTGAACTGGAGCCGGATACTGCACAACAAATAGGTTTGCTCTTGTAACTTAGTACTCGGTCAAGCTCTGCTCTGAACTGGAGCCGGATACTGCACAACAAATAGGTTTGCTCTTGTAACTTAGTACTTGGTCAGCTCTGCTTTGTACTGGAGCCGGATACTGCACAACAAATAGGTTTGCTCTTGTAACTTAGTACTCGGTCAAGCTCTGCTTTGAACTGGAGCCGGATACTGCACAACAAATCGGTTTGCTCTTGTAACTTAGTACTCGGTCAAGCTCTGCTCTGAACTGGAGCCGGATACTGCACAACAAATAGGTTTGCTCTTGTAACTTAGTGCTCGGTCAAGCTCTGCTTTGAACTGGAGCCGGATACTGCACAACAAATAGGTTTGCTCTTGTAACTTGGTACTTGGTCAGCTCTGCTTCGAACTGGAGCCGGATTGTATCGCCATCTCACGAGACTATCACCTTCCATCGATACTTCTTGAGTGTTGTTTCACCACTGCTTAGAAACCTATTCTTCTGTTGATCCTGGTCGTTGACTTCGATCGAATATTACTTAGAACATCGTATAATTTAGATTTTACTTAAGGATTTCTTAGAGTCCTTAACCTTCGAAACCTTCAGCACGTTGAATCTGGCTGTCTTGATAGAGGTCTGCACTCTCGGAATGGTCACGCTGTCTCCAACGTCCCTGCAGCAGGGCAAGAGATCCACAGACATGTTGCAATACTAATTTCTTAACCATTCTCCTGTTTCCAGGGATCCCAAACTCGACCGCGCTTCAGATCATTCAGCCAGGAGAGACCACGGAGGCGTGCAAGCCAGCACTCGCTCGACCTTCCCTCCGAGCCTGAAGAACGGCCTGGACATTTCGCGACCATACACAGGTCTGTATCTAGAATATCTTCTTGTCCGTGGACGAACCGATTACCCGTTCACTGTCAAAATGGCCGCGTTCTTTGGGGAACAGAATTATCGGTCCTTCTCCGTAAGGCAAGTCGAGCTTTACGCAGATGGGGTATACTGCTATACAAAGCATTAATTTAAACTCTATTTATTTTGAGTTTATTATTTATTAGAACGGCGAAATCTATCACACTAATTAATTATAATTACATACAAAAACTCATGGTAAATTGAATTAAGTGCAAAGATATTAAAGTGTATGTTATTGAGATTCGTAGTCCAAGGCAGAGAAAGCTATACAACCACATTCTTTGACCTTTTGTACGGACTGTGTCTGCCCTGGTTCAAGTCGGGTCGCTTTGCTGTTTAGGATTTTAGATAAACTCCAAGTTTTGCATTTGGGCTTGAAAGCTCACGTTGATCAAGGTTTCATCAGATCGCGTTTGAGTCATCAAAATACTCAAGAAAATAATGACAATTCAGTCCTCCGAGATAAACTAAAGCTGGTCGTAATTGGCTTTAACACTTCATATAAGAGATCTTTCTGCTACTAACAAAATATGGATCACAGTTATCTGAAAATAAATGAATTTGAATTTAAAAACGACTCTGTTGGATTATAACCGTTCAGAAAAAAATCTTTAGCCTGATTTTATAGGCTTGCTCAAAATTTAGTCGAAAAATCTTCAAACGAATGCCAAGGGTAAATAAATAAATAAATAATGCTGGACAATTCACACAGCATTATCTAGCCCCAAGCTAAGCAGAGCTTGTGTTATGGGTACTAGATAACTGATACAACACAATACAATAAACTACATGGATAGATATTTTTTATTATACATAGAAAAACATCCAGAACACCCAGAACAAATATCTGCAAATCGTACAAACATTTGTCCCGAGGCGTGAATCGAAGGTGGACCTTCGCCCGCTGCGCCACAGAGGTCGTCGGATACACAACCATGTCAGTGCAAATCCCTGTTCCCTTAGATGCCAAGTATTTTGCGCTGTGTTCGAAATGGACCTTTTACCTCTATCCCATACAATGCAGTTGCACCTCAATCCTCACATAACAAAGTCCATTTTCCTTTACAGAGCGCAGTCGCTAACGAAAATGGCGACGCTCTCACTGAAGATTTCTCTCGACGGCGGCAAGGTGGTCAAGACGATACAGTTCGAACCATCAACTACAGTCTACGATGCCTGTCGAGTCATCAGGGAGAAGATTCTGGAAGCTAGCGCTGGGGACCGTAAGTATATGCAGATAAGGTTGACTTTTGTAAAGGTTTCTCTCGACGGCGGCAAGGTGGTCAAGACGATACAGTTCGAACCATCCACTACAGTCTACGATGCCTGTCGAGTCATCAGAGAGAAGATTCTGGAAGCTAGCGCTGGGGACCGTAAGTATATGCAGATAAGGTTGACTTTTGTAAAGGTTTCTCTCGACGGCGGCAAGGTGGTCAAGACGATACAGTTCGAACCATCCACTACAGTCTACGATGCCTGTCGAGTCATCAGAGAGAAGATTCTGGAAGCTAGCGCTGGGGACCGTAAGTATATGCGGATAAGGTTGACTTTTGAAAAGGTTTCTCTCGACGGCGGCAAGGTGGTCAAGACGATACAGTTCGAACCATCCACTACAGTCTACGATGCCTGTCGAGTCATCAGGGAGAAGATTCTGGAAGCTAGCGCTGGGGACCGTAAGTATATGCGGATAAGGTTGACTTTTGAAAAGGTTTCTCTCGACGGCGGCAAGGTGGTCAAGACGATACAGTTCGAACCATCAACTACAGTCTACGATGCCTGTCACGTTATCTTTATAGCTAACTAGCTTCTGCCCGCGGCTTTGCCCGCGTATTTTCGCTATAATAAGTAGCCTATTATCAAAGTTAGGCCTTACTCTAAACATATGCCAAATTTCATCTTGCTCTGTTTAGTAGTTTTGGAGATCCTAGGTAACAAAAATTCAGATTTCACAAACTTTCGACATTATAATATTAGTAGCTTCGTCCGCGTGAAATTTCTTTCCAACTTTTAAGATAGTTGGAACTTGGAACTACAGTTGGAAATTTTAAACACAACAATAAAAGAATAAACGAAAATTGGTCCAGCCGTTCACGCGTGATGCCCTGACCAAGGGAGATAGGGATTAATTTTTTCTATAAGTAATTCATTTTTGTCTCTCTCCCACAGCCAAAGAATACGGTCTCTTCCTAGCATCAGACGAAGACAACAAGAAGGGGATATGGCTGGAGGCGTCACGCAGCCTTGACTACTACATGCTGAGGACAGGGGACCTTCTGGAGTATAACAAGAAGACCAGGAACTTGCGGGTTCGGATGCTCGACGGTAAGACCTTGTGTGCTTAGATAATAACAACTAACAAGCTTCTTAGCTCGTTGGTGGTTGGCTTAGTTTCGTTGGTGTTCTTCCAACACAAAATAGGTTCGTAGTTAACCCGCTTACATTCATAATGAATTCGTCAAACTACGGAAGTTTTTATAGTAAAAAAAAAAAGCTTCTTAGCGTTCATCATCATCATCCACAGCCGGATTTTACCCACTGCTTGGTATAGGGCTCCCGAAGTTTGTGCCATCCACTACGGTCCTGTGCTAACGGCTTCCATTGACGCCCTCCGACGCGTATTATGTCGTCGACCCACCTCGCAACCGGGCGTCCGACGTTTCTTTTGCCCATTATTGGCCACCAATCAGTTGTTGTTTTGCTCCACCTATCATCACCTCGCCTTGCAATGTGTCCAGCCCAACTCCATTTTAGCTCCATGACTCGAGTACCAACATCCTGGACTTTTGTCATTCGTCGGATCTCGGTGTTCGACACTCGGTCTGTAAGGTGGATGCTGAGCATGGCGCGCTCCATGGCTCTCTGTGCAACTCTGAGCCGGTACACAGTCTCCTGGGTGAGCGTCCACGTCTCGGCGCCGTACTTCATGGTGGGCAGTACACATTGATTAAATAAGCGGGTCTTCAGACATTGAAGACATTGACTTAGCGTTACGAATCATAAAATAATGTAAGAAATAAAGAAATTGTGTAGACTTTTCACACTTATCACACTAATAATTTAAAATTTTTAATTTAGCTCCTTATTCTTTGTTTGATTTTGTATGTTTTATATTACATCAGGCCTTTGCCCCGCAGTGGGACGAACCAGGCTGGATAAAAAGAAGGTTCATCAGAATCTACGTTACTGATGCTTTCAGATAAGAATATGGGTTTTCCTAAAATAATACAAATTTCTTGATCAACAGAATGTATTTTTGTTTACAGGTACGGTGAAGACCCTGCTAGTAGACGACAGCCAAATCGTCGCCAATCTAATGGTAGTGATTTGCACCAAGATTGGTATTACCAACTATGACGAGTATGGACTGGTAAGTGGCAACTATTTTAATTCATTTCGTCACCAGATAACAAACTCAATCACCCAACTCTTAAGTTTTATTTCCACCCGGGGGTAAATCACCACACTTGGGTTGAAATCACAATACGCCATTAATCACCCTTTCGGCAGATTAGGACGACAATTAGAAATGACCAATATTTAATAATGACCATAACTCAAAGTGACCAGATCTGGAAATGGCCACTTCTTACAATACCTCTACTATACGTCTGTTTATGATATAGATTAACGCTAAAACTACTAAACAAATCGAGTTAAAATTTTGCTAAGAAGTAGTTCTAGAATTGGAATAACACACAGGTGAAGCCTCGGGCAGAAGCTCTATAATTTCATTAAGAAAAACTCAAATTCTATCAAATTTTCAAGCAATTCGATAGTACAATACAAATTTAACTTACCTACTATAAAACTATCTAACTTTACTAGATGGCGCTGCTAAAAATCATAATCAATCATTAAAAGTCATGAATCACATTCACAGGTCCGTGAAGATCAAAAAGACGAGATGGAACCCAACGAGAAACCGAACTACGGAACCCTGACTCTGAAGAGGAAACACCAGGAGAAGGAAAGAGATGCCAAGATGGAACAGCTCAGGAAGAAGCTGAGGACTGATGATGAAGGTACAAATTACTTATTTGGCATCATTAATTAAATTTAAATAAATAAAATCTTTATTTCAGACAATAGTATTTATGCAAAAATAGAAAAGTACTTCGGAGCTTACTATAGATGGGTTTGGCTATGTCTGAAAGATTGAGCATACTATGCTCATGATGCTAGAACTGCCGTGTCTAAAGCTCAATGTACGGTGAATAAAACGTACTTGCTACTAGCAACCTCAACCTCAACAGCCTGTATTGGTCCACTGCTGGCCTCCCCTGATAAGCGCCTTGTTAGCTTTTATCTCATGGGGGTAATGCCCATAATCCCCACGCTGGGCATGCGGTTTGGGGATCGCAGTTCGGAGGTAGAATTATTCTGCAGGGGGGCTGCTGCCCGCCCCCGGTGGATATCCCTTAGTCGCCTCTTACGACACCCGCGGGAAGAGTTGGGGTGGTGCTAATTCTAAGCCGGCACCACACAGCTACTAGCAAGTGGTGCCGCTATTCTGATAAATTTGTCTGGCAGAAAAGTGGCAAAGCAGACACATGTTGCCAACAACAACGAAGTCCGGTTATCAATTAACCACAGCACAGATATTATATATAATACTATACTAGTAACCACATACATAATGCCAGCTGCGCCTGATTTTGACAAGGGTGATGTTCTAATAAAACAACTTCAACTTCCTTTCTGATCGTTACATTTTAATGAACGTTTTCTACAGTATTCTTACCAAATAGGGTGGCGGAATTTCGGCTTATCTAGCTAGCGGCAGATTGTTCTATTTGTATTTAAACCTGCCAAATAAACGTTTCTGTACTTTTAATAACCTCGTATAACGTTTATCCGGACGACCTCTGTGGCGCAGCGGACGAAGGTCTGCCTGCGACGCAGGAGGTTGCGGGTTCGATTCCCGCCTCGGGACAATAACTTCTACGATCTGCAGACATTTGTTCAGGGTGTTCTGGATGTTTTCTATGTATAAAAAAAATATATACAGGGTGTCCCATAATGAGTGGATAATCTTGAAACGGCTTGTGCGGGGGCCCAAGGCCAATCCGAAACATTTTTTTGTTTTTTTTTTATCTTGACCCGTTCGGAAAATATTTAACTTTTTGTAAATTTGGAAAAAATTGTACCTTTGTTCACATTTTTAGACTTGATGCCTACAATTTTTTATTTTTTTTTATTTTTGTATTTGGAATATATTACGAAAATATAGCGTAATTGAACACTGTTTGAATAGTTTTGGTAACTAGGAGCAGTAATTTTCAAGACAGTATTAAAGTGGAAAATTGAAATTTTTCATTTAATTTTACTAAGTTTAAGCATCTGTGGTTTAAAAAAAAGGTATGAAAACCTAAGAAGCCATGTACATAAAAAACATGTCCATTTCAAGAGGATTCTTAAATGATAAAAAACTACGAAATATTATAGAATGAAACACTGAGATATCGCCACTTTTGTGTAAAAAGGGGCCATTCATACTAGAAATAAAATTGAACCATCACACATTAATAAAATATCTTTACGCCACTCTCGTTCTGAAACGGTAACTTTTCTACTTAAAAACACAGAAAATCTATTTTTTCTTAAACATGCTTCTTATATTCAAAGAAATAAATAATAATCTAGCCGAAAGTAAAGAGAGTTTGTGTTATGTGTGGCCTCTTATTTGGTGGTATTTTAATTTGGAAAGGAGATACGAACTCCGATCAAACGAGGTTCAAAGCAATGGTTTCCACCTTTTTGGTGAAGCCAAAGTGCAATTAAGGAGTATTTTCACTTTTGACCATTCCTATTTTGAATAATTTTTGCCATTTGTGGAAAATTATTTTCTACGCGTCACTCGACATTAGTTACAAGTGCTCTCTCGTTTCATTTTTCTTAAATTATTTTTATACGACAATTTGGCTTTCTACTGGAACTTGTTTTGTGCTTTGCGATTGGATTTTTATTGGTTGGTGCTGTTTACGATAATTTGGGATTCTTCTGGACTTTATTTTGCATTTTGACTGGACTGTGTTGGATCTACATCAAGCAAGACAACTTGGCGCGTCCGGACTGATCAACATTTTGTTTAAGTTTCTCCTTTAACAATGCTTCAAAATTGGTACACAGCCCAAGAGTATGCTAACATGCATTTTATTTATGGAGAATGTAGAGGAAACGCCAGTGCAGCTGCATCACTTTATCGAGAAAGATACCCAAATGCGCGTTATCCCGATTATCGCGTTTTTATCAGGGTGCACGGCTGTTACTCTGAAGGGCGGATACCAGGTCGCGGCGTTGGCGGTACAAGCGGCGGGCGTAACGAAATTGGTGGTAACGACAATGTTGTGCTTGAAGCAATTGAAGAAGATGCAACCGTATCAACAAGAGATATTCAGCGACAAAGAGGTATACCCAAGTCAACAGTTCACAGGATTTTAAGGAGAAATCAATTTCATCCCTATCATGTTACTCGCGTTCAGACTCTGCAGCCGAGGGATTACCCAGCAAGAGTTACTTTTTGCCGAGACATGTTAGGCAAAATCAAAAGGGATCCTGAGTTTTTTGCGAAAATTCTCTGGAGTGATGAATCCTCTTGCAAAAGAGACGGCTACTTAAACCTGCACAACTTACATAGTTGGCAGATAACTAACCCGCATTTAATGCGCGAAGAAAGGTCCCAGTACCAATTTAAAATAAATTATTGGTCTGGGATTTTAAATGGAAAAATCATCGGTCCATTCGAGCTACCGGGAAATCTAAATGGATCCAGCTACTTGGATTTTCTAACCAACAACCTACCTGGGTTGTTAGAAGAAGTGCCACTAGCCACACGGCATAGAATGTGGCTACAGAATGACGGGTGTCCGGCACACTACGCCGTACAGGTACGGCGATATTTAGACGAAGCGTATCCAAACAGATGGATCGGGCGTGCTGGCGCAATCCAGTGGCCAGCGCGGTCGCCGGACTTGAATCCATTGGATTTCTTTTACTGGGGCAACTTGAAGGAACTGGTGTACAAAAAACCCATTTTCTCAATAGAGGAACTTCGACGTCGTGTTCAAAACGCTGCGGACAAAATTAACGAACGCAACTACGGAAGTTTGCTAAAAAAATCCTTTATTACAAGATGCAGAGCATGCATCAGAGAAGCAGGACACCAGTTCGAACATCTACTGTAATAAAAAAAATATAAAATTATTTACAATTATGTTGGTTTACTTTTATTTTTAGTTCGCAATTGTAAAAAAAGCAGTTATCTTGTACCCATAACACTAACTCCTTTTACTTTCGGCTACATTATTATTTGTTTATTTAAGTGTTTTCTGTGTGCGAAGCATACTTTTCACCGTTTTAGAACGAGAGTGGCGAAAAGATATTTTATTAATGTGTGATGGTTCAATTTTATTTTTAGTAAGAATGGCTCCTGTTTACACAAAAGTAGCGATATCTCCGTTTTTTACTGTATGAAATTTCGTAGTTTTTTATCATTTAAGAATCCTCTTGAAATGGACATGTTTTTTATGTACATGGCTTCTTAGGTTTTCATACCTTTTTTTTAAACCACAGATGCTTAAACTTAGTAAAATTAAATGAAAAATTTCAATTTTTCACTTTAATACTGTCTTGAAAATTACTGCTCCTAGTTACCAAAATTATTCAAACGGTGTTCAATTACGCTATATTTTCTTAATATATGCCAAATACAAAAATAAATAAAATAAAAAAATTGTAGGCACCAAGTCTAAAAATGTGAACAAAGGTACAATTTTTTCCAAATTTACAAAAGTTAAATATTTTCCGAACGGGTCAAGATAAAAAAAAAAACAAAAAAATGTTTCGGATTGGCCTTGGGCCCCCGCACAAGCCGTTTCAAGATTATCCACTCATTATGGGACACCCTGTATATCTATGTAGTGTATTGTATTAAGTATATCAGTTATCTAGTACCCATAACTTGTGTTATGGGTACTAGATAACATTAAGATAGCAGAGCTTGTGCTCTGCTTAGCTTGGGGCCAGATAATGCTGTGTGAATTGTCCAGCATTATTTATTTTTTATTTATTTATCGCACCAAACAAAGAAAGAAAAAAAAAATATATAAATGCCGAGAATCGCAGAATCACAAAGGGCGGCTTATCGCTCAGATATCAGCAAGTAAATCTAGGATAGGATACATAATGCTTCATCAGCATTTTTTGTCTTTGTAAAAAATTAGACAAACCTTATTTTATGTTTATGTTAGTTTTGTATTTAGGTTTTATAATATCAGTATCTGTATTAATGTTTTTCTATCTCTTACACAATAAATTCCACACTAGTTTCTCTTTATATCCATAGGTTTGCTGTAAGAAAACTCTTTTAGGGTTAAACTCGCCTTTGTACATGTCCAGTATTTGTTAACTTTTATGTATGAAGTAACTTGTGCGTGCAATAAAGAATTTAAGAATGTTTGTAGGCTAGGTAAGTATTATAGTAGTGTAACTATTTGGTTTCTTTAAGTATCTAAATATATTTATTCAGTGCCACCGTCTATTCTGTTCTTTTCATGTCCAGTCCATCCCAAGGTTGCCTGGAAGAGATCGCTCTCAGCGATAAAGACGTTATCGCGATCTCTTCCTTCCTCTGTTCTAAGCTTTTTCTCTATATTGTTTCCTGTCTTTGTGTGGTATACTAAAGTATTTTCTATTTTCGCAGTAAACTGGGTGGAACCATCCAAAACCCTCCGCGAGCAAGGCGTAGACGTCACCGAAACCCTACTCCTGCGCAGAAGACTTTTCTTCAGCGATCGCAACGTGGACTCGAGAGACCCCGTCCAGCTGAACCTGCTGTACGTGCAGGCCAGAGACGCTATTGTCGACGGCACGCACCCAGTTACTCAAGATAAAGGTAAATACAACCTTTAAGGTACGAGTTGGCAGCGGGCGACATGAGTGAGGCTGCAGCAGACGACGTGTCGCAGCGACCCTACTGGTTTATATCACTCCGGAACCGTGGTCCCACTGCGATGTCCCACTGGTGGGACAAAACTTTTTCGAGGTCCCACCAAACACAGACTTGACCGTTCAACATATGGCTCTGGGTGCAATTATATATATACACACCCTTTCAGTCACAGAGTCGCCACGAATCGGTTGGGATACATCATCATCATATAGGCTACTTGACTCATATCAAATTTGGCGCAAAAAATGTAATATTTTTCGTTTCGTGCCTTTTAAATTCCTCGCTACCTCAGGCGTCTACTTTAGTACCACTCGCTACGCTCGTGACTCTATTCTAGACTGCTTCACAAGCTCGGGATTTAAATCTCGGCACGCTCTACATAAAATCGTTTTGCCCACTTGTTGAACAAATAAGTATTGTTGTATTTTGTTCCAGCTTGCGAGTTTGCCGGCATCCAATGTCAGATCCAGTTTGGTGACCATAGAGAGGACAAGCATACTACTGGATTCCTCGAGTGAGTACTTTTGAATTACTATATTGAGGAATATTATGATAAAACAATATTTAGTAACAATTCCGCGCAAAACCTTATCTGATAAGATCCAACAAAATGTAATTCGTGTGTATCGTCCACCCTCCCACAAATTGATCCTACTTAAAATTAGAGAAGGTAATCAATAGACATATGTAATATAAAATTGCCTAATTAAATTACCTACCTACCTTAAGGAGGTAGGTAGGTAATTTAATTAGGCAATTTACATACATACATATAATTGGTTACATACATCTTCTAATATTCTCATCTCTTTCCAGCCTCAAAGAATTCCTACCAGCCTCATACGTGAAAGTGAAAGGCATCGAGAAGAAAGTGTTCAAGGAACATCGCAAGCACTCTACCCTGAGCGAGCTGGACGCTAAAGTGTTATACACCAAGAGTGCAAGGGAGCTCAAGACTTATGGAGTCGCTTTCTTCTTGGTCAAGGTTAGTAGAGAACATATAAATCGGGGAGGGTGCATCAGAATATTAATCGAATTCTCACCACATATCACCAGGGGCAGCGCGCCCCTCCGAGTCGCACCGCCGCAGAGACTAGGCAGTGAATGCGTTAAGAAATATCGCAAGCTCTCCATCCTTGTAAACTTTCTTACTGTCCTTTCTTCTTTTTGTTGGTACCTTCCTTCATTGTCCGCTTGTATCGAATTTCAATTTATTTTATTTTATTACAACGGTCATATAAAACCACTTACACTAACTAAGTAATTAAAATTAAAAAGTATAACAATACAAATATAACACATAATAAGCAGCAATCTGGATTCAAATAAAATTTCGAAATTGTATTGTATTCTTAAAGCTAACATTAATCATATCTTCAACAGGAGAAAATGAAAGGCAAGAACAAGCTGGTCCCGCGTCTACTGGGAGTCACCAAGGACTCAGTTCTGCGTCTCGACGAGAAGACCAAGGAAATTCTGCAAACCTGGCCCTTAACTACCGTGAGAAGATGGTGTGCCAGTCCTAACACGTTTACACTCGATTTTGGAGACTACAGGTAAAGAGTAAACTAATTTATCTAGCACATAGAACATTACATTAACAGAATAAATCAATAACAACTATTATAATACAAGTAAGTATATCTATTTCTTAAAAATCTAAGCCGTCACCAGAAGGCAGAGAATGTTAGCAGCATTGCCACGTTGAATGGCAATGCTAATTCGTTGACCGAAATAAAAGCCAGCATTCCGATCACCTGTGGACTCTATAAGAGTTAAAGTTAAGTAAGGAGTTAAAGTTTAAAATCTATTAATTGTATAAATCTATTAATCTATTCATATTAAGGAATTGTAGGTCTTATAGAAGATAGATCTAAGAAATCAAATAATCGCCCTGAGTGTGAGAACTTACGCACTATAGTAACAAAAACCTTAGAAGATAGCTCAACCACCTTTACACTGGATTTTGGAAACTAGGAGATATGGGTGCGTTTTTACTGACGCGGAGCTAGGCGGAGTAGAGCGGAGAAGAGCAGTGAAAAGTGGCAAGTGTTTGCATTTAAGCGGAGCAGAGCGAGGCGGAGTAGAGCTGAGCTGCACTGAACCGTGTTCCGATCAGTCAAATTCAATCTCTTGGAGAGACCCGCACCGTCCCGCTGCCCTCCGCTTCGTGACTCCGTTCTGTCCGGCTCGGGGCTGCGTCATATATTAAATTTGAAAGTCCGCTCCGCTCCACTTAGACTGTTTCCACTGTGAATGGAGAAGTCTGATATTGACGACCTCTGTGGCGCGGTGGGCGAAGGTCCGCCTGCGACGCAGGAGGTTGCGGGTTCGATTCCCACCTCGGGACAAAGATTTGGACGATCTGCAGATATTTGTTCAGGGTGTTCTGGTCGTTTTCTATGTATAATAAAAAATATCTATCTATGTACTCGTATATTATTATGTATATCAGTTATCTAGTACCCATAACACAAGCTCTGCTTAGCTTGGGGCTAGATAATGCTGTGTGAATTGTCCAGCATTATTTATTTATTTATTTCGAGCACTGTGGTTATCCAATTCACGGTCCGCCCCTCTTCACTCCGCCCAGCTCCGCGTCAGTGGAGACGCCCAAGTGATGAATTAGTCTAATAATCTTTGTAGAAATAGTCATAAAGATAAAAGAAGTCCTCCGGACTTGGCCTTGACCACTGTGGGAAGATGGTACGCCACTCCTAAATCGTTTACACTGGATTTCGGAGACTATAGGTGACACTAAGAGCGTATTATCGAATGGCAAGAAGATACCTCGATCGACGACCTCGATGGCGCGGCGGGCGAGGTTGCGGGTTCGATTCCCGCCTTGGGACAAATATTCTACAAATATTTGTTTCGGGTGTTCTGGTCGTTTCTTTAAATAATAAAAAATAAATATATTTATGTAATGTATTATATTATGTATATCAGTCATCTAGTACCCATAACACAAGCTCTGCTTAGCTTGGGGCTAAATGATGCTGTGTGGATTGTCCAGTATTATTATTATTATTATTAATATTATACCGCGTTAGAAACGACACTGCTGAGGCAAATTTTACCTTATAGACTAAAACCTAGATCTCACTATTTGATTTCTTTCACAGCGACCAGTACTACTCCGTCCAGACTACTGAAGCGGAACAGATCCTGCAAGTGATAGCTGGGTACATAGACATCATAGTGCGCAAACAACGCGCCAAGGACCACCTCGGGATAGAGGGAGACGAGGGATCCGCCATGCTTGAGGACTCCGTCTCACCTTCCAAGTTAGTATACTGACAGACAACATTCATTAGATAGATAGATAGATAATACTTTATTGTACCACACAAAGACAGATAACAATACAGAAATAAATGCTAAGAGTAGACGAAGTACAAAGGTGGCCTTATCGCTATGAGCGATCTCTTCCAGGCAACCTTGGGATGGACTGGACATGTAAGAACAAAATAGACGGTGGGACGCGAAAAAAAAATACTTACACTACATACTATAATACCTACATATAGCCTACAAACAATATAATACACTTACATAAACATAAAAATAAAGTTGTCTAACTTTGCAAGGAAAGATAATGCTGATGAAGCAGTTTTAAAAGTTCAAGTCATTAGTATCATTCCTCAAGGAAAAGTAACTCAAAAAGCCAAAAACTATCAAGAATTGTCTCCGACAAGAAGCTGCTTCCGCCCAAGAAAGATGAGTGGCCCCCCAGCCCACTGATACTACACCCAACCCCCAATCAATCCCCCCAAAGCCGTCACAGATAGAAGTCCCTGTAAACGCATTCACTGCCCATGCGACGTGACCTTTTGGGTCTCGCTTGTCTTACTCAACCATCTAGCTGTAACACCTCTAAATAGCTAGCTCCTAGCTATCAGCCAATAACAAAAACAAGCTCCTTCAAAAATCATTAGGAAAAGTCGCTTTAAAGTACTTTTTAATCTTTATTAACAAAGAATATTACAATCATTAGAAACAAATTAGAACTAGTATTTTCAATTGATATAATTGAGCTAACTGCAAACTGCTACAAACAATCTACAGGTAGCTCAACTGATCCATATCAATACCGCGTCCCCGCTACGCTGGCTGCATTGCCCCGCTGTATGGCAATGCTGATGCGCTGTGCCAGATACTCACCAGCTCTCGGGTCACGCGTCGCTTCGACCAGTCCCTCAGATAATTCTTTGAATACCCGGAGAAAGTATTTGCTTCCGCCTACGCTTCCGCCTTAGAAAAGTGACCGTAGCCAAGAACTCCAACCCAAATCAATCAATGACACACGAGTAAAATATCATGAAAAACCTAGGACAAGAAGACGACGCTGTCGTGATACCTTGATAACATTTTAAGAATAACCTTAAGTGGATTTAAATGTAGTTTTAGTTAATAAATTAAAATGATTTAAAATTAAATCAAATCAAATAGCCTTTATTCGCTGACCATGTTACAGTAGGTACATTTATAGCATATTATTATTCAGCAAGTGCATAAAAATAGAACGTAAAAATAAAAAGAGAAAACATAAAAATAGAAAACAAATTTTTTAGCAACCAGTTTGCTGGTCAGGTTGTATAGAAAACAATTTTTTTAGCAACCATTTTGCTGGTCAGGTTGTACTTCGTCATAGGCCTCGCCTTGTTTCTTTCACACATCTCTGTCACGAGCTAAGAATACCTACCCTAGCCTGTTACTAAACAGAAAAACTTACTATAAAATATCAGATTATCTTGAGGATAAAAAAGCTTGGGACGGGCTTTGCTCCAACTCGAAAAATAACAAATAACACGCTAAAGGTTTCTTCGTCGCTTCTTTACTTTAGTCACAGATATTATAATACTATACTCTTTAGTCTATATCGAAGCGACAGAAATCAAAAATGTCACTTGATTTCCATGTCAGTGTTTAGTTTTATAATTTGACCTTTTCTAAGTGTACATTTATTGTATTTATAGAAATAAAAAGTTTTTGATTTTGATAACCTAGATTATATCCAGTCACAATTTACGAAGAACTGTATTACTTATTTCAATGTTTCCAATTCTAATACTCTATTTTGTCTGCAGAGCCAACATAATCCAGCACGACACGTTTAAGTCTGGGAAGAAGATAGACACAGAATCCGTTGCGAAGCCAGCCGTACATAGACCGGGCGCTGAAGGTATTTATGAGAATGAATTAATGAGATGAGAATATTTTATTTGTAACTCAATCTACAAAAACAAACATGATTTAAGAGGGCGTAATGCGCGCCGTTTTGTGAACGCTCATATGAACGCGAAATCCTATGCCTATCCTTTTCACAAAATGGTGCGGAATGCGCCCTCTTATAATTTAACGAAAAGGACACAACAAAAGAAAATTTACCTATAAACTAGGTACATAACACTACTTAACTAGGTACCTATTTAATCACTACTTAAACTTGCCTAAATGTATATCTGTAGTCTAGCTTCTGCCCGGAGCTTCACACGCGGTTTTTATCCTATAAGTATTTAGTATTAATAAGTATTTATTCATAAAAAAAGGTTAACAAGTAGGTATTTAAAACTATTTTACAGTCAAAATATTCTAAAGTACTAGTACTTAAACATAACCTTTCAAAGTCAAGGTGATTCTAACTATCTAAGTTATATATTAGATCTAACTAAGTTAACTAGGTTTTTATCCTAGGTTTCAGATCTTTGTGTTAAAAATTGCAGCTCGATCCATTCCGTACCTTCGGTGTTCTCTTCGGCCAAACATCAACGGCACAAACTTTATAATATTAGCACGATCTGTAAATAATCTTGCTACTCTTTGCTACTATACTATATCTTATTTTGCGTTTTTTTCTTTTTACTATGTTTTATTTCACTTTTACAGTTATCTTTATGTTGCACTGTACAAAGCTTGTTCTTTTAGGTGCGAAGCCGTTTGCGGTCGGCCACATAACGGGCGCGCAACAGACCACCGTATCGGGCCAGATTATAACGGGACACACGCCGCCCTCTGTTAGTATATGGCTTTATATTATTTATTGTCTATTTTATGTTGGAATTTGCGCGAAACTTGATGATCCTCTTTTTTAAAATATTTGAAGTGAATTATCACCCTACTATGTATTAGAATTAGAACCCTTTGAACTAAGTATAAGTCAGAAAAATTCGAGACTTTGAGGAGAAATTGTTTGTAAGTTCTTGAACTTACGGGAGATTCTTTGTAAGTGAGTGAGTTGACGGGAAATTCTTTGAGTTCAAGAACTTACGGGAGATCCTTTGTAAGTGAGTGAGTTGACGGGAAATTCTTTGTAAGTTCAAGAACATACGGGAGATTCTTTGTAAGTGAGTGGTTGACGGGAAATTCTTTGTAAGTTCAAGAACTTACGGTAAATTCTTTGTAAGTGAGTGGTTGACGGGAAATTCTTTGTAAGTTCAAGAACTTACGGGAGATTCTTTGTAAGTGAGTGGTTGGCGGGAAATTCTTTGTAAGTTCAAGCACTTACAAAGAATTTCCCGTCAAAATCGTATCCCAAGGGATATAATGTATAAACTCCGAATTTTCCCTGAGTGTGGGTACGCTCTATAAAAATGAAATACCACTATGACTTACTAATGACTTAGTAAAAGTCTGTGTACAACATAAATTCCATAGCACCGTACAGAAAAAACGCTTTTCCCTTTCGCTTTTGCATCAAGGTTTGCGCAAGTTATTATACCCATTGGGCGATTGTGCACTACAAGGAATTTTACTGTCCGGCAGTCCGATTTTTTACGGTCCGAAGTGGTATGAAAAAAACGGATGATTGGCTTGTGCACTTGTCCGTCTTTACTCGGATGATACGCCTCAGTTTAGCTCCGTCTTTTCAGTCTCTTTTCAGTTCTCCGTCAGTTAAACTACACGCCCCGCCCGCTCATGAAAACGGACGTAGTGCACAAGTATAAACACGTTTTTCATTGCTGTCATTTCGGACCGGAAAAAACCGTTCCGGAATGGGGAAAAGTAATATATCGGACGGTAAAATTACGTATAGTGCACAAACTAGTATATACATTATATGGCGTGCCATATCGGACCGTAAAAAATCGGACTGCCGGACAGTAAAATTCCTTGTAGTGCACAATCGCCCTTTGTTTTTAACGTTGTTAAAGTTATTTATTGTCAACTTTTTCTTAACGTTTATTCTCTTGTTACACGCTGCTGGATTACAGTCATCGAAATGCGATGTGTAGGTATTCAAATAATATTGCTTTAAAGGGGTTTGAGGATTTTTTCAAAATTGCCGCGCGCAATATAAGTTATATATTTGGGATAGAGGACACTAAACCAAATAAAAAATGTCTTGTAAAATATTGTCCTAAAGCGTCAGTCGTTGAGATATTTACAGATGAAAATAACTATATTTTTGCTTCATATGTGAATATCTCAGAAACCTGCGCTCTAAGACATTATTTTATAAGACATTTTGTGGTTTTAGAGTCCTCAATCCAAAATATGTAACGTTTACTGTGCACGGCGATTGTAAAAAAAAAATGGTGACCGGCCAAAATCTTCAAACTTCTTTCCATAAATTTTAGTTTACTTCATTCAGAAAACAAACGGCACCAAACGCAGGTGATACCTATTTTATATGAAATTTCTGCGAAAGACTGCAGGTAGATCCTGGATGCGGCAACCTGAAGACAGGGCGCTATGGCGCTCATTAGGGGAGGCCTATGTCCAGCAGTGGTTTAACATAGTCTGAAGCAAGTACTTCCTTTAACTAAAACCTTCTCTTATTGCATTTATGTAATATTCACAGGCGTCTCAAGTACAACAACACAAGGTTACATCTCTACTGTCGGAGCCGCAGCGTGCTCTGCTGTCCACCATCACTGCTGGACATGAGATTATCAAGCATACTGAGGAGCACTTGACTAGGGTAAGATTATTTTGTCATCATCAGAGAAATTTCCACCAACAGATCGACACTCACACTAACTAAAGTATAAATTACCAATGACACAGAAACAATCCTACTATATGACGATAAAAATATTTAATAATCTACCGGAGGATCTAAAGAACCTATCTGGAAACTTGTTCAAAATACAACTAAAAAAATGGCTTCTTAGTAAATTCTATTATTCTATGAATCAATAATTTAATTACAGGGCCTTGAAGACTTCGAATATATTCATTGATTTATATATATATTTATTATTGAATTTCATATTCATCAAATTAATTAATTTTTAAATTGTATTTGTAATTTAAAAATATAAATTGTCATATTGTGTAATGAAAAATTAATATTTGCATGCCTGTGTTAGATAGAATATAACTGGACATATATGGCTTTAAGACCTACATTGTAACATATATTCTGGCAAATAAACATCTTTAATCATCATCATCCACAGCCATACCATTCATTTTACCCACTGCTGGGTATAGGTCTCCCGAAGTTAGTGTCATCCATCACGGTCCTGTGCTAACTGCTTCCATTGACGCCCCCCCCCCCCCCCCCCCCCCCGATGACATAGTACGCGTCGGGGGGCGGTTAGATTATTCTGTAATAAATATTAATTCCACTGCTGGTAGGAGCAGGATCTTGTAATTCTTGCCAATTTTCACCAGCTAAAGCATTCCGAGACACCACAGTCACGTGGGTGACACAAATTCTACGCTATCAAAGGATATGGCGGTTCTGAAACTTAGAATGTTTGTAAAGAAACCACGACACAAATAAAAACTTACTTGATTGGCGTCGAGTTTCAGTAGACGACCTCTGTGGTGCAGCGAGCAAAGGTCCGCCTGCGACGCAAGAGGTTGCGGGTTCGATTCCCGCCTCGGGACAAATGTTTGTACGATCTGCAGATATTTGTTCATTGTGGTCTGGATGTTTTTATGGATAGTAAAAAGTATCATTTTATGTAGTGTATTGTATTAAGTATATCAGTTATCTAGTACCCATAACACAAGCTCTGCTTAGCTTGGGGCTAGATAATGCTGGGTGAATTGTCCAGCATTATTGAAGTGAAAACTTCTTTAGCGGCGCTGAGCACTTTTTTTGTATGGGTAAAAACTTTCAAACTCGCGTCAGGGTCACGTGATGCTGATCGAAAAAGCGTAAGATCGAGGGGAAGGGAGAGGAACTAGTATCTCCCACTCTTTCTACCGTGCCTGAGTGTGATTTTTGTGATTTTTCTGAGAGATAAAATTTAATGTAATATATAAATAACGATATAATATTATGAATAACAACATAATAAATTGTCATATTTGTGTACGATAGCGCAATAAATAAACATTGTATTCTACCTCATAAATGATAGTACTTTTATACTTATAATTAAACAACGTTAATATTGAAGTTTTCACTTCTGCCGGCACTCCCGGAGTGCTACCTTTTTATAGTTATGAAGCAAACGCAATGAACCTATACTTATTGGATCTTAAATCGACAAGTAATGTAAATTGCGTAAATATAGACGCGGCAACTGAGTGAATTTAAGGTTATGGGCGGTTTGTTTACAAACATCGAGTTTGGCTAATGAATAGATCCACTTTTTCACCAAACGAAAAACTTTGAGGGCCACCTTATCCGCCGATGACGTAGAATTTGGGTCACTCTCGGAGTGTCAGACCTTGTTTTCTTGGACCATAGCTTTGACTAAGGCATAAAAACCAGAGACCATAGCTTTGACTAAGGCTGAGCGCAGACTTGAGTCACGACAGTTTTAAGACAGACTTTCCTCACATAGAAAGTCTGCCTTAAAACGGAAACAAAACTGTTTTGTCTTGCATCTTCATACATTTTGTAAAGCAATAGTCTGTCTTAAAACTGTCGTGACTCAAGTCTGCGCTCAGCCTAAGTCATAAAAGAGTGAAACAAAATTTCGAATCTAATCCATAAATATGTAGATAACTCAGTGGATCAGTGTAAAAGTGCAAAAATTTATTATATCACAAAATTCATCATCACACAAATAAGTGCATGATTTTCGAATTGGTTGTTACTTTTAGTAGCGTGACACATAAATAACACCCGAATCTGCGTTAATTCTTGATTTTTCTAAGTTGATAATCCTTTTCAAGTATTGTGAATTTCATCGAATTTTTAATAACAAATAAATTTTGGATTACAATACAAAAACTTTATTGTACTCAAAAAATAAAGATAAAATTCTCAAGTTTTTGGATGAATATTTTTTAATCTATCTATTGTCTGCCCCAACAGGCCACTCTGCCAGACATGGGCAACGACGCAGCCTCCATCAAGTGGAAGCAAGTCACCATGGATACCAACAAACAGGTCGTGACGTCACAGATCGCAGCCATGAACGCTGCTACTGCGCAGGTCGTTACGCTCACTTCCGGTAAGTTATTATTGGTAAACATACATGTTGCACAAAGTTATCAACATAGCTCTAAGAATTAGCAAGCTGAAGTGGCAGTGGGCCGGCCATATCTCGCGAAGAACTGATAACCGCTGGGGTAAACGTGTTCTTGAGTGGAGACTGCGACTCGGCCAACGTAGTGTAGGACGGCCTCCGGCAAGGTGACTGCAAGAAAGACTGCAGGCAGATGCTTGATGCGGCAAGCTGAAGACAGGGCGCTATGGCGCCTATTAGGGTAGATAGAGATAGAGAAACATTTATTGACAAACACAACTATGATACAGAACAGGTAGGCCTATGTCCAGCTGTGGACTAACATATACCGATGATGATGATGATGTGGCATTCCTTATTTATACAACCTTTATAAAGAAGTTATAAAGGCAAAAATATTTGGCCTATTAAGAGTTAGTCCACTTTCCAGAACCTTCCAACCCTAATTGATTGCAAATTGCATTACAATATATTTGTATTAGTGGATCGTCAACGTCTTAATCTCAATTTCAACAGCCTGTATTGGTCCACTGCTGGATGCAGGCCTCCGCCTTATAAGCGCCTATATAGGTTTTTATTGCATGGGTGTAATGCCCATAATCCCCAAGCTGGGCATGCGGGTTGGGGATCGCAGTTCGGTGGTAGAATTGTGTTGTTTGTGAAAATTCTAAGCCGGCACCACACAGCTTACTAGCAACATACTTTAGACTAAATAATATTTCTGTTAACTCTTGTCTTCACAGGTCCAACAGAAGAGGTCGACCACACAGCCGTGGGAGCGGCCATCACCACCATCACCAGCAACCTACCGTCCGTCAGTCGCGGCGTGCAAATGTTGGCTGCTCTTATGGAGGAAGATAATGGAGATAGACTGTTACACGCTACGAGGAGACTTTGTACTGCGTTCAGTGATCTGTTGAATGCTATAGAGCCGGATACTAGAGAGGTAACTTGCTCACCATAAAGGACCCCCCCCCCCCGTGTCAAAATGACCCCCCCCCCCCATTAAAATAAAACCCACCCTAGTCTCTATATGACTCTTCCCACCTCCTCCCACTGTCTCAATATGAATGCTCCGCTGTCTTTATATGAGCCCCCCAGAATCACAATTTGACTCACCCTAGTCGCAAAATGAGCCCCCCAGTGTTAAAATGAGCCCCCCATAATCACAGGTACCAGATGCTAGAGAGGTAAGTCGCTCTCCAAATACCCATGAGCCGCCCAAAATTACAATATGGATAATAATGGACCTACCCAAGTTTCTAGGTGACTCTCTCCTCCCACTGTCTCAAAATGAATGCTCCGCTGCCTTGATATGACCCCCAGTTTCACATGATAACTTCCCCAGTGTCAACATGAACCCCCCAGTATCACATAATATGGCATGGTCCCTCTAGTTTAAAGTGGGTCGCGGCGTAGAAATATTCAACAAATTTCAGATAAAATGCTAGAATAAAATCCGGATTAAATAATACGATGAAAAATGCAGAAAAGCAATACTTGACCCGCCCGTCTCACGGTCTCAATATGATTACGCTACAGTCTCGCAGAATATGACCCTCCCTGTCTCAAAATTGCCCCCAGAACACATAATATTCATAGTACAATTGTACTGTTCTAACACCCATCTCTCTTTTTCCAGCCTCGCCAGAACCTCCTAAACGCCGCCTCCCGCGTCGGAGAAGCCTCCACCTCAGTTCTCCACACAATCGGAGAAGAAACCGAAGAAGACAAAGAAACTCAGGTAACTGACATTGACAGATCCGACAGGTTAAAGAAGAAATCTTTTATTTACAGAAAGTTGAATTACTGTGTTGATAACTTTTACAATGCCTTCTTTAGAAATAAGGACTTTGATACTGATTTTGGTGATGATAATGATGGGACCAAAGTTTACAATAACGGGGTGGGAGGGAACGGTAACGGGATGAAATGTAACGGGAACGGGGTGAAAAGTAACGGTAACGGTAAAGGCGATGATAGTGATAGTGTTTATGATGAGTGTTCGGAATTTAGGAGTGATGATGATAGTATATATGAAGATGTTGATACTAGTAGGAATTGGGGGATGCTAGATGTTATACAAGAAGAATCCGATAGTGATTACTATAGGAGCGTTGATTATTGTAACGCGATATTTAAAAGAAATCGAGATTTGCATGATAGGAATGATAAAACACCGAAAAATAATGATGAAGTACTTAATAATAAGAAACAAGATGATTATGAAAGTATTGTTGCTGATTGCAAAGGATATTTAGAAGGCAAACCGAAAACACACCCTAAAACTATATCAGATAAGATCTTTAATTTCAAAAAGGACTTTTCTAAACATGATTATGTGAATGTCAACTTCGACAATGATGTAAGTCATTATGATAATGCTAGGATTAGGAATGAAAAGGTTGATTATGAAAAACACAATGATTATGACAAACACAATGATAATGACAAAAAACACCACGATTATGAAAACATAAATTTTGGCAACCAAGGCAGCCCTACGTTGAACCTGGACCGACGCATCAAAAACGACCTGCTTCGTCAAAGGTTCTTCTTGTCAAACATTGACAAAAACGACCTGAACGACCAATTCAACAAGTTTGACAAGAAAATAGAATGTCAAAGTATTATAAATGACGTCACACACAGCGGACCTGACACTAAAGTATCCGGTTCTCTGAACATGAAAATTCTAAATCGCGATAACTTCGACAAGTATAATAGAGTCTTAACTACCACAGAAACATTTATGGAATCAGCCGAAGCTAGCTTCACAAAGAATGAAATAACAAAGCGAAAAGGCGATAATTTCGAAAACTTCGTCAAGAAAAGCGAAAGATATTTCACTAATGAATCTCGCGATAGACAAACTAATATCGAAAATAAAGACGCAAGTAAGACACAAATAAGAATCGTGTACAATCCTACTTTTAGAATCACAGGCGACAAATTTATAAGAGGATTTTGCAATCATTGTAAGCGACGATGCCCGAGAACGGATAGGAAATGCTGCCCTAAATGCGAGTGCTTAGAATTGGAATTCCAAGAGATTTGGAAGAATAACTGGTTGAATATACTACTGATTCTTGCCTTGATATTTGTATTTATTGCTTTGTCGGTGCAGTGTTTGTTTTTTAAAGATGATTGCGGGAAGAACGGTACTGATGCAGGCGGAACTTGTTTTCAAAATGATCAATAACGTAGACTTTATAGGGTGGGAATACCTTCCACAAAGATATTTCTGAATGGGGTGGTAAAATGCATTTCTATCTGTCTTCCTTTATCTGTCGCTTGTTTGACATTGGAGTCGATTCTGTTGGTGAATAAACTAAACTAACTTAAAGGCGCTAAAAATGTCGCTGTCCTTTTTATTTCGATCGCAAATGAAAGGGACTGCAACATTTGTAGTGACCCATGTTATTTAAGTTTAGTTTATGTACCAACAAAATCTTCAGCATTATCTTACCAATTGTCAAATGTAAATATGACGCGGAAATTTGATTGCTAAAATACCGAATAAACAAGGTGCAAATTTACTGGTGCTGCCATCTGCAATTCCTTGCATTAAACTTTGGGCGTAAAATACGGAAAATACCCAGCCTCATTATTATTCAATGTTATTTTTGGAGAGCCTCGATGTTATCGCTCCGGTAACACTTTTTTAAACAATATATTATTTATACAAAGTAGTTACAATTCACATTTTATAGCATCTTAACTCCTAAGTAAGGAAAAGGTAATGTTGTTTCTTTTTCCCGTATTTCAGAGATATCTTGGTGGGACTGAAATAGTAACGGGTGCTTCTTTTAAACAATGACTGATATTTCACCCCCCTGTAGAAATTATTTTAAAACTAGAGAGTGTCACAATAATAGACTTAAAAACATCAAACTTCAATGACTTAAATTCTTGTCTTTTTCCGTATAATTACTTCAAAAAGCTTATAAAAAGACTACTCTTCGAAATTTGAATCTCCTAAACCTTTAACTATTAAATATAAGTTTTGGTAACCTAAAGACAATTTTAATATTGGAAAAAGACTGCACAATGACAGATTTACTTAAGTTATTTAGTAGTAAGCGTTACTTAGAATTATTAAAAACAACATCACAAGTTATCATCACCAAAAGAAATCACACTGGTGTCAATTCAGATAATACAAAAACTAAACTAATTTGACAGCACAAAAAAGATGTCATCCTTTATATTTCGATCAATTTTAGTTCTGTCAAATTACTTTGCGCTATTAGAATTGACACTAATGTCACCATGTTCTCAATGGTTTTATATACGAGAAAGCTAAAGCTTTCATAGCCATTAATGAATTCAAAACCGTTGTGAATATAAAGCGGCTACTGACCGGTGTTACAGGGTCTAATGTACCATTCGCAGCGAGCTTGATACGTTCCACAGTGTGTGTTCGATACATCGATCACGTAGGTAGGTAAATTAGCATCATCAGCAGTTTGACCTAAGTAGGTTACTCGTGCCGCGAGCGCGGACCGGGCGCTGCGGAGGTCAGTGCATCAGCAGCAGCCATTTCAACCGAACTCTTAACATCATATTAGTCGTAGTTTTATACAATATAGCTTTTGTACCATAAACTCGGCTTTTATATTAGCATCCCGGGAAGAACTAGCCGCGATTCCTACACTGTGGCTTCCCTGTACCGACTGCACGAACGCTCGCTCTGTAACACATGACACGCCCCGTAACACCGGTCATTACCACCTTAAAGACTTGTACGAGCACGTACATTGTGCATTGCCCTAATTAATGCCAACCGCGCATTTACGCCAGTCATCAATTTTAGCAATACTTTTGACGTGACAACGTCTTATAATTCGATAGAGCCGGCTGCACGCACGAAAAAACATGACGTCATGCGGCGTTACCTCGATGACGTCATGCGACGTTACCTCGCTCTGAGGCGTTCCATGTAAGGCTTGAAGTGCAAGCGAGAGCGCTCGACATCCGTCTCTCTCCTACTTGAGTGAGCGATGCGTCTGCGTGGACAGCTGCTATACTATAGTACATTTACATGTTTTGATCGAGTATCAAATGCTACCATTCCATCAGTATTTTCTTAAGACGTTGTCACGTTCAACTATCGTCAGTAAACCGACTTTACAGACAACCAATTTTTTTATCAGTTCGCGATCACCTGTCAATCGACACACGCGTCTCACTATCATTTTATTAGTAACTACAGTTTATCGTTAAATATATCAGTTTAAATTAAAAAAAAACATGATGTACGGTCCGTACACCACGTATAGT
The DNA here is from genome assembly GCA_963564075.1 of Eupithecia subfuscata. Taxonomy (NCBI): domain Eukaryota; kingdom Metazoa; phylum Arthropoda; class Insecta; order Lepidoptera; family Geometridae; genus Eupithecia; species Eupithecia subfuscata. The sequence goes on along the minus strand of OY751124.1, from coordinate 7,781,368 downwards.
AACTAAGCTGGATATATCAGAAAAACCGAGAGATAAATTTTAACGGATATATTTAACGATAAACTGTAGTTACTAATAAAATGATAGTGAGACGCGTGTGTCGATTGACAGGTGATCGCGAACTGAATATAATAAAAAAAACTTGAGAGGTGTCAAGGGACACCCGGATGGATCGAAGTTCCTTTCGATTAATCTCGTGTCCTCGCGTCATCTTCAGTGAGGCCGCAGAAAACTGATATATCCCGCTCACTCCAATGACACGTTGCGCGAGCGAGCGGAACACACGATTGTTCGAATCGAAGCGCACCTCGGCTCAACTCGGCTGCGGTCGTCGCTTCGGTTCTCCTCGGTTCTCTTCGTCAAATTATGTCGTTACAACTTCGTAAGAATTTTTTCTGTCTAGCCCCCTTTCACAACGCGCGATAAGGAACTTCGTTCCAATAGTATTGCTAAAATTGATGACTGCCGTAAATGCGCGGTTGGCATTAATTAGGGCAATGCACAATGTACGTGCTCGTACGAGACTATTCAGTATATTTTGTAAAATAGGTGTGAGAATTCCTTAATGCTTACTAAACTAGTCGTAAAGTCAATTTTGTTTTTTAGTATAGAAAGTTAGCTAATAAATTGGCAGCTAAATTGTTATTGGACAGCTAATAGTACTTACAATTTATTAGAGTTTGGATTAACTAAATGACTTACATGAATTATTTAAATAAGTTTAAGGTTTTCTGAATTTGGAATATTTTTAGTAGTTTTCCATTAAAGTAAAGAGTATCAAGAGGATCTGTGTCCAAAGAACCAATAGAAATATGACATAATAACGCCACATGATCATCACGTCATGTATTCGTCATTCTATTGGTTGTTTCTACACTTCTCTCTCCACGTAGGAAATCGTGCGTAGATATTTTTTTGGCAGCTAAAGTACCCTTGTAGTTACTTTCCAAATTTTTTATAGTTTCTAATTGTTTTTTTGACATTATGAGTTTATAGATGCTAACTATATCATTGCCATTCAAAGTACAATTTACCGTTGATTTTATTTTTGTTATTTTACATATTTGAAGCACTGTTACTACCACAGTAATTTTATTTTGTTATGTTTTTTTGTTGTGATTTTATTTTTGTAATATTTTTATGCAGTGGCGATGTACTGTGTAACTTAGTTGTTTAGTGATTGACAAGAGGACAAGGTATAACTTTACAAAAACTAAATTTACTAAGATTGGAAATTTACTAAAACTCAGTTTATGTCGCCACTGTTTTTAACAGGTTGTGGGTTTATTTTACATATTTTTTTATGATTCAACAAAATTGATAGATGTGCCTGCCCCATTTGCCCTCCTTGCTAAGCTTTATGTAGGAACAGATTTCTCTTTTTTTTATCTCATTAGTAAGTTAAACGTAGGAATTTTCAAAAATCGAACTTGCAGTTTGTGATACTGTTACCTATCATAAGCTAGGATATCATAAGCTTTTTTAGTAAATAAAATAAAATGTTTATTTATTCAGACATATTTGGTCCATAAGGCATACAGTACACACAAAACATTACAAAAAAATCAAAGTTAAAATGATACAAAATACTATTAATTAATTACTAAAAACGGCGCCGTCCGTTTCAAAACGATTGCAATAAAAAGGATGGTGTCATTTTTAGACCTGTCACATTAGTTTAGTTTAGGTTTAGCGACATCTAAATTGACATCAATATTAGTATAAATATCCTTAATCACGTAAATTTGAAACATAGTATACCTTAGCGGATCTATTTATACCCAACTAGACGATCGCCTCGCGATTTCACCCGCGTAGTTCCCGTTCCCGTGGGAATTCTAAAACTCTTTATGGAAATAAAGAGTTTTTGATTTTGATTTGATTTTTTTTGAAATTCCGGTATAAAATATGCCTATGTCACTCCCTGAAAAGTAAGCTTCCTTTCCAGTGAAAGAATTTTTTAAATCGGTCCAGTAGTATCGGAGCCTATTCAATACAAACAAACAAACAATCAAATCTTTCCTCTTTATAATAATTAGTAAAGAAAAGGTACTGTTGGCTAGGTACGTACAATCTATCAATTATGTTTTATCTATTCAGATTACGCTTTACACGTAATATAGAGTTATTTTATTAATCATAATATCCTAAAACAGGTCGGCTTAGGGTCAGCGCAGACCAAACGAAAAAAATGCTCGCGTAACATCAAGATTAGTTCAAATGCATTGTGTCAATTTATGTCAGCCAGTGTATGACTTGCTCATACCATATTCGCCGTTTCTTATGAATGTAAGCGGGTTATCTACGAACCTTATTTGCGTTGGAAGAACACCAACATTTCATCCATTAACGAGGGACTTCTTCCGGGTGACTGCGGTCTTAATCGCAGAGACGCGAGAAAAGTCCCTCGTTAAGGAATGAAACGTTGGTGTTCTCCGAACACAAACAAGGCTCGTAGTTGACCCGATTACATTTATAATGAATATATCAAATTCAATTATAAAATTTGCTAGCCGTTCTTTTTCTACGCGTATTCAGAATGCAGACAACTACTAAATAGAATGAGTGAGTCCTGCATTGAATTTCAGAGAGTGATTTAATAGAGCCTGGTCTCTATTTAAGCTATTCTTATTCCCTGCTGTCTAAAATTTAACTTTATTAACTTTCGAATACAGTTGACTTTCATTCCGATGTCCGTTTTCTTCGATGGCTTCAAAGATATTTCATCTCTATGGAAATTTAGACAAAATTTAACTTTAAGTACTTAACAAAAGAGTTAATTTTCAATGAACTCTAGCATATTTTCGTCTAGTCTGCTTTGACCTATAATTAAATCTCTCTAAGAATCTAAAAATGGTTATTTTTGGTAATTACATTTGCTTTTGAATTTATATATTGTTTTATTTACGACTAACTGTCTGGTTAAAGTGAATGTAGTTACAAAAATAATTGTTTTACTAACAAACCCCTGTAGTTTGTGTTTAGGTGAAGGTGGTGCGTTTTCCATACAACATACTAATTGTAACATACCTACCAAGTCATAACATTATGAAAGATGTTCGAATGATGTACAGTCGGCTGCAAAAATATGTATACACTCCCAAGTTTTCAATTTGACTAAATAGTAAGTGTATAGTAATTGTGATAATTTATGTACCGCATTCTGACGAAGTACGATGACTACTTTGTACGAAAAACGTGTGCATGTCCTTTTATTTAAAAAGTTCCGAGTAAAATAAAAGTTAAACCTTGGAAGTGTATACATGTCTGTGCAGCTGACTGTACTTATCTTGTAATGGAAAATGCCCAGTCCTTAAACGACTAATAAGGGCGCGTTCCCGTTATGTCGTCACGACAGATAGTCGTGCAGTTTAAAGCATCATGGCTTGTATATTAAAATGGAGGGGTTCACATATAGGACTATTAAAATGGAGGGGTTCACATATAGGATAGGATTGTCAAGGCAATGTCAACAGTCAACAGCTACAAACGATAGTCGTCCAACGATAAATTATCATTACGACATAATGTGACGCCCTTAGTGACATACCTAATAGTTGAGTTATGGAAAACGAACTACCTTAAAATAATAAAGTAACTGGTGAACTGTACAGTTTTATTCTAAAACCAATCAATACTTAAATTTCCAAACACGTCCGCAAAAGGACGATTTAACTTTATCTTTAACACTACATCAGTTATCTAGTACCCATAACACAAGCTCTGCTTAACTTGGGGCTAGATAATGCTGTGTGAATTGTCTAGCATTATTATTATTATTATTATTACATCAGCCATTATTTGAAGAGGAGAACTTACTTGGTGTGGTGAGACAAGAGTGAAGGCAACTCTAGACTTCAATGGTCCATCGTCGACCACATCTTCAAGACAGGAACCCAATTCTGCCAACCAATCGCTTTACTATGACAGTGGTATCGACGCAGTATCGTCTATAGATGACAAGAAACTCTTGAGAGTACGTGCGGTGCTATTACCACGGAGAGATTGATAGAATGGCTTCAACGTAGACACTTAAGGGTCCGGTGGAGGATGAATTTCCCATACAAACGTAGTACCAAAATGATTAGTGATTTGAGATTTTTTTTTTATTTATTTATTTATTTATTTATTCAATAACAAAATCCACAGCTCTTAGACAAAAACTTAATGAAACTTATACTATCTAACCTACAGCCAATAAAGGATTTACATTTTATAAGTTTGTCACAAGTTGACTATCACTAAATCTAAAAAATAGCTTCAAAGCAAAGTTAAACTAAATATACATACGTCTTTGACGTAAATACATTTTGAGAATTTTAGAATTGTATTTATTTAGGTTCCTACCACAAGCTTTTTTTAAAATACTTATCTAGAAAAATACTAAGAAAACATTCATTCTTCGATGTAAAAAATGCGATTCGGTTTAATTTCATTTCAGAAAGGTATTTTGAAAAAAAATTGTGTCAGGAACCTAGATAAATACTATTTTAATACAAATAATAGCAGACCATGGTGAAAATATTCTCAAATTACAAATCATTTTGGTACCTACTACGTTTGTATGGGAAATTCATCCTCCGCCGGACCCTTAAGACACGCATCCCTCCATCTGGAGTATCCTTCATCTAAGGTAGAATATCAAAATGTGTCATTCTGTGACTACACCTATCATATAATTATCATAGTTAGTATACTAAACTGTTCACTGTGACAATGGTCCGGGTATCACGTCTCTTGATTGTAAAAAGAGGGAATACACTACAGCAACGTAGAAATTTTCGTCGGTTGCAGGTTAAATTGGCGTAACCGACAAAAAACGACTTTTCAGTAGAAGCATTAAGAGTATTTTTTCATAATAAATTGAACACAACTTTATTCGTATGTGACCTTTTTTGGATCTGTTTGACAGAAAAGCTTATAATTCATTGAATTTTCTGGAAAATATAAAGTTTGTCCCTAGTAGCCTTATTTTTGGATATACGTTTCAGTTACACCAATTTTTTTTATGCTTATGGCAGTTACACCATTTTGCAGTCAAGATTTCTTAAAATATTGCAGTTCTACATAATTACAAAGGAAATCTGAAATGTGTAGCGTAGCAAATTTTTTTTAAAGCTAGTTTTTTTATATGTAATTGTAATGAGCAGAAAAATCTAAGAAAAACTGTATATCAACTTTTTTTACGTGTTTTGTCGGTTACCCCAATTTAACCTGCAACCGTTTTTCATAATAAATTGATCATACAGATCCAAAAAAGATCACATGCGAATCAATCGCATGTGACCTTTTTTGGATCTGTTTTGCTTTTGATATGTCGAGTAATACTACGGATTTATATCACGAGAGTCTAAAAAAACTACTAACTTAACTGTAAAGTGTAGATAAGTACAAACTCACTTTGAAATCACTCTAAAACTGTGCTGTGAAACAGAACTTCGTTACCAACAAAAATGGGTAAGAAGAAAACAAAATCCGCTCCAAAACCCCCCACTTTTCAACCACCTAACCACCAAATCTCTTTCAGGACATCCTACTATCCCTGGCCAAATCAGTCGCCAACACCACCGCAGCGCTGGTGTTGAAAGCTAAGAACGTGGCTGCTCAGTGCAAGAACGACCAGCAGCTACAGAACAACATCATAGCGGCCGCGACCAACTGTGCGCTGGCTACCAGTCAGCTGGTAGCTTGTGCTAAGGTAAATATTCAAAAACAGACTTATTTATTCTCACCACTAGCGCTCGAACTCGATGAGTAAGATGTGAGCAAAATTTGATTTTGCTCACATCTTACTCATGTAGAATAAATAGTTCGTATTACGAATTTAGAATGGTAAAAATAAATAGATAAGTACGCTACGTTTGCCACCGATGCATTTATGAAGGTTTTATCTTCGTTCGTCCATGGTTCGAGCGATGTTAAAGATAAAGATAAAGATACATTTATTTAGCCAAAAAAAGACGGGTAGTTCAAGTAAAAGATACAGTGTACAAGTGGCGTCTGTGCTGCCCCTGTTGGCCAAAAAGGGTCAAACTCAGCTCTGTGCTGAACCACGCGTGCGCGCGGATCAACGCTGATTTTCAGTTTGAACCTGATTAAGTGCCATCACAACACGGAGAAGAGAACAACCTCAAAACAAATATAAGTTTATTAATATGTTCTGTATGTAATGTTCAAAGAAAACTCCTTTTGGTTAGGCCAAAATGATAATCCCAGTCAACGTAACTTGTGTTATGGTGGGTTGTACCTTAGGTTTATGGTTTTATGGTTTAAATTGCTGTGAGTTAGTGTTGAAGCTACGACCAGCAGCTTCAGAACAACATCATAGCGGCCGCGACCAACTATGTTCTGGCTACCAGTCAGCTGGTCGCTTGGCAAGGTGAGTTGTACCTTAGGTTTATGGTTTTAGGGTTTCAATTAGTGCGATTTAGCGCTGGTCCTAACCAGCAGCTAATGAACAACATTATAGCGGCCACGACCTACTTTCTTAACATAAAACATAAATGTCTTTACATAAATCATTATACATTTCCGTAGGTTGTAGCCCCAACAATAAACAACCCAGCATGCCGCGAGCAGCTGATCAGTGCTGCACGACAAGTCGGCCAGGCGGTCGAGAAACTTGTCGACGCTTGTCGTACGGTGCCCGAGCCTGCAGCGCCGGCTGTGGAACATCTGACAGCCGCTGCTGGCAGGGTCGCTGAGGAATTGGAGAGGCTGCTGACCCATTGTCAACTAGGTAAGTGTATATTCTCAATATTCGACCTGCAAAAAAGAAAAACAATCTTTTTGTCATAATTTGCAGCTAAATGACAAATAGATCATTGATGTTGACATAATTTGCAGCTAAATGACAATGACAGTTTAGGACTTACACCACCCCAACTCTTCCCGCAGGTGTCGTAAGAGGTGACTAAGAGAAATCCACCGGGGGCGGGCAGCAGCGCCTCCTGCAGAACAATTCTACCACCGAACTGCGATCCCCAACCCGCATGCCCAGCGTCGGGATTATGGTCAATACCCCCCATGAGATATAAGCCAATAAGGCGTTTATCAGAGGGAGGCCTGCGTCCAGCAGTGGACCATTATAGGCTGTTGTGGTGGTGGTGTGGAAATGACAAAAAGATCATCGATGTTGACATAATTTGCAGCGAAATGACAAAAAGATCATTGATGTTGACATAATTTGCAGCTAAATGACAAAAAGATCATTGATGTTGCCATAATTTTCAGCTAAATGACAAATATTATACTAATATTTTCAACTTGTCCTCAGACCGGCGCGCCCAACCCACAGTAACAGAACGATCCGTGGAATCCGTCATGACGTGCAGCACTCGCGTGGTCTCCGCCCCCGATGCTGCAGAGATGGTCAAACAAGCGCGTCTACTGGGCCAGGCTACTGCCACTCTCATCACCAGCATCAAGGTAAGACTAGTCGTATTCAATTCATCCTAGCAACTCTTCGAGCCGGATAACTGGTACTTCGAGTGAGGTATTCAATTCATCCTAGCATTTACTCTTAGAGCCTGATAACTGGTCCTTCGAGTGTGGTATTCAATTCATCCTAGCATTTCCTCTTCGAGCCGGATTACTGGTCCTTCCAGTGTGGTATTCAATTCATCCTAGCATATACTCTTCGAGCCGGATATATGGTCCTTCGAGTGTGGTATTTAATTCATCGTAACATTTCCTCTTCGAGTCAGATAACTGGTCCTTCCAGTGTGGTATTCAATCCATCCTAGCATATACTCTTCGAGCCGGATAACTGGTCCTTCGAGTGTGGTATTCAATTCATCCTAGCATTTACTCTTCGAGCCGGATAACTGGTACTTCGTGTGTGTAGCAGGTTTTCTCGCTAAAACAGCGCATGATTGTTATTACCAGCAGGTCAAAAATTCCATAAAAACTTATCGTCACTATGATATCGCAATTCAAGTTTACCTGGCATTGATAGCGTTCAAACGATAAATAAAAATATTTTTGATTGATATAAGAGATTACTACTTACTATATTATTTTGGTCTGGATTTGATAGTCATATCTTTAATCTAAATTGTATACTAATCCGAATGACTTATAAAATTAGTAATGCGTAACATTGAGAATTAACGACTTTAGTTGCGCAATAGGCGAATGTCTTTCTGACATGCAAAAGGTTGTTGGTTCGATGCTCATACATAGCTAATACATGTACGAGAATCTCGAAATTTGTTCTTTTAGTATGTCCACAACCATTTTACACCATTATGAAAAAAGTTTTATACGGGTGAGAAATGATTCTGGGAAATAAATTATGTACCTATTACACTACGTTTATATTAATATACAAATATCCAGACTACAAATCTACAAATCAATAGATCTTGTACTCTCGCCTTAAGCACAACTGTGGTCTCTGCTCCCAGCTCGAATATCCCCGCCATTTTCTCTGTCATCTCCTTGGTCTGTGACGTCATCAGTTCATTGGTTATTTATCAACTATATGCTATTTTCTAGTAATTCATGAAATCTTATACAAACCGTATCCAAAGCTAAGCGTTGCTATTCCTTGGTTCGTTTGACACACATCATTGGTTGTTTCTATTGGTGGGTTTGACATTGGCACGCATATTTGGTGTAAAGTCACACACTTGAGACGATATGTGGTTTAAACCTGTCTAAAATTACTTATTTAAACAAAAGCATACAGTAACATTTGTATTTATAATCATTAATCATACATTAATTGACTTTACAAATATCCAAACTCTACAAAGCTATCAACAAGATCCTCTACTCTCGCCTTCAGCAGAGCTCTGGTCTCTGCTCCCAGCTCGAACATCCCCGCCATTTTCTCTGTCATCTCCTCCTTGGTCCTTGATGTCATCAGCGCCTTGTATTTCCTCGCCTCGTCGGCTTGTTTTAGTATCGTGTTGGAGATCATTATGTTGATTGATATCATGAACTTTCCGAATCTGAAACGGTATATAAATAAAATATAATCAAAAAACTCGTTATTTTCGTAACTACAATAAATTTACATTTAGTTTAAATTATAAAATAAAACACTAAAACGGAAATAAAGTGATATTTTTTATTTCTGTCGCCTCGGTGTAGAGTGAAGTAAACTAGCGACGAAGAAGTTATTTTTCGAGCAAAACCCTATAAACTAACGCTAGTTTTGTGAAGTTTGGTAAGCCTTTTTTCACAGGAAGACATAACACGCAATGTTCGAGAGAACTTCATTATTTATTTCCACATCTCAATATCACAGCAAATTAGGCTTTCAGTCAAAATTATAATTACTATGGTGCCTTATACCTAAGAGACAACAGTAATCAAATGCAGAAAAATATGACAGATACACTATATAGTTACACGAATGCATCAAATTAGACCAGCTAATCTCAGTGTTACATGATCAATAAAATAAATCAGTTTTCCGTACCTTTTAAGATCTCTATCCATCTGTTCCCTCGGGAAGACTTCACTGGCTTTTAATCCAAAGTTATTAAGTGATCGATCGAGCTCTTTATGGTAGTAATCCAGGTATTCGTAGTAGTACTTTTGCCGCTGTGCATGAGTTGTGCTGAAAGGAATTGGAAGGTTTAGTGTTCGGTACGAGTATTCCCTTCGACTCACGCCAGCTTGTTCTCAACGTCTCAAGATTAAGCTTATCTGAAATAGTTTAGCTTAAAATTGTAAATACGTTGTTATAGTACGTAATTTATAGTTTAAATCAAAATTGTTTGATATTCCGTTATGAAAACTAATGAAGCGTAAGTACCTGTTGAAAACAAAGTACATAATATCGAAAACTGGATTTCTTTCTCTTGCCATTTGATAGTCAATAAGCACGCATTCCACGGGTACATTGTCCTGAAAACAAACATAACAGCTTTATACGTTACGACGGCTTCCCTCAAAAAATTATATATAACGTTTCACCAAAACTTAAGATCTATGAAGTTATCTTCAGCTAAATGTAGATATCCACTTGCTAATTAGTGATATTATGACTCGTCTAGGAAAGTGCTACCACCATGCTTTTTTCCGTTTCGCCTTTAGGGTATGCTTGGCGGTGAAATTACAAGCTGTTGTTAATAATTGTCTTGGTAATTCCAACAAAACTAACTATGATGCATAAAAACTTAAAATATATATAAAATTTAGTAATGAAAACGTAAAAGATTAAGCTGAGGAACTGCTTTGTAATTTAACAGCTGTTCTAAATATGATCTCAGCTCTTTTATCGGTGAACCAACTAACAGAACGAACTTAGCCGTGTTTTTACATAATGTTTTAGATAAGAGCAAGAGGTACTTGCAGGTTGGACCATTAGCTTCTCACTGAATTATTAAACTTACCTGAAGTCTAAACATGATGTTGTTCGTCCACCCATCTCCCTGCTGTATCACGTTGTACTTCGATCCCATATTCTCCGCTTCTATAGTCTCATGCTCATTAAAAACATATCTCAACTTCTCTCTCACATGCTCTTTATGTCTCTCTTCCACTAAAATCGACAGCACACTCTGTTCTACCTGCAAACACCAAGTCCTCCCCACTTCAGATTGGGTCATAGGTCCACCCATCATATCTCCGAATTTTACTATCAGACTGTCAAAGGTTTCTGGCTCTTGATCTTTCAAGACGTATGACAGAGAGTGGAATATAGCAAAGTTCTTTAAAGCGATTGTCACCGCTTCGTTGCTTAGCGCTTTAAAGCGATTTAACGTCTCGAAATTATTTTCCTTCAGGTCTTCTAATAGTATGACTTCGTTCGGTTCTGTTTCTAAGCATCCATAGCATTCCGCGAATTTGAACAGCGGCTCAACCCCGGCGCTTTTCTGTAGTTGTGCGAATTTCGGAAGCACTTCAGTGTAAATGATGCGTTCGTTTTTGTAAATCTTCTGTACTTGAGCAATTTTTCTTAGCATCTCGCCTTCTGGAGCTAATTTAGCCACCATGTTGAATGTTTTACTATTTTCTGTCACTGTTATTCTTACTACATTGGCCATGTAGTTGTCGCCTATTGCGCCGACGGGATTCAAACTTGCATCTGGTCCTTTGAAACCTCGATTCTCTAGCACTGAGCTTATGTAGTCGAGTTGTGCTGTACTAACGCCTTGTAGGTTTCCCGTAAAGTTGAATACACCCATTTTAGCTGTTGTTATGTTGTTCTGTCAAAACGAAATGTTGTAACTTATATCAATATAATATTGCTAGTTTAGACGTTTGATTATATGTTAACTGATAGGGGGAACCAAGTGCAATTGCTTGGCAGTTTTTTTAAACCGCGATAAGCCTCTCGGCTGTTTTAAAGATTTTCTTTTAGATTTTTCAATGAGTTTGAAATATGGACTATTTAGTGCCAAACTTTTTTTAATGAAATGTCACATGGCTTACATTTTTTTTATTACATCTAGTAGTATAGTATTATAATATTTGTGCATCTAGCATGCTAGCTCGTATAATAAAATCAATATAATCAAGTGAGATTTAGGTAAATAAAGCAGCTATTCAAAGCGCTGGAAAGTGAAAATTTAAAACTGAAAATTCAATGATTTAATGATGACGATGACGATGGGTAGAGACCGGATTATATGCACATTATTTGCATGCACATTTAGCCCATTTTCATCGGTAGTTGCATATTTTACCTAAAATCTTGTGATGCTGCATATTTTCGCGGCATTGCAATATTTCTGGGTAAGACAGTCAATGATAATTAAATGAACAAATTAAATCTTACGTCGAAAGAAGAATGATGTAAGAATGTATTAAAAAGTCAGAATCATAAAATTCCTCCGAAATCAGTCTTTTTATGATTAAGCGAGAGAAGCTACATGAGCTATGCGGCCGTACGTAGAAGATTTATAACACTACCTGATTGTAAACGTCTACATGACTACAAACTGTTAAATAATTGTTAATTTATTGATGATATCTTACTAATTGTATATTTGAATTATAGTCTACTATTTTTATCATTTAATGTAGCATATAATCCGGACTGTAATGATAAGTTACGACATATTTTCATCCTTATATTTTGTAACGGATTTCCGCAAAATAAGGCCTATATCTATTTCATATTTATTTTTTGCTTATTAAAATTAATTAGAATTGAATTGAAGGTGAACGTGACTTATTTGAATTAATTGATACTGTGCTCAAGCTAAAATTAACATCCTCACTATGCAAATGGAACAAAAAGGCAGAGCAATAATTCTGAATCAGTTGCCGTCGAAAATACGTGGAATATATTTAAAGACTTACGACAAATTCAGGAAGACAGTAAATAAGTGAAAATATGGATATAGATTGTACTCGAGAAATTTGATTGTTTTATTTTCTCGCAATCCAAATAAAAAGAAGAGTTTTTAACCCGGGACATAAACGAAGACAGTTAATTTTTTTTTAATGAAAATTGTCAGAAGCCTTTAGGTATTCACAAAGAAAATTACACTAGTATTTACAATTGAAACAATTGAGTTAACTGCAGACTGTTGCAAACAATCTACAGTTGAACTGATCCATATCAATACCAGTCGTCGCGTCCCCGCTACGCTGGCTGCATTGCCACGCTGTATGGCAATGCTGATGCGCTGTGCTAGATACTCACCAGCTCTCGGGTCACGTGTCGCTCAGATAATATATAAATATAGTTAAAAACTAAAACCCGACAACGTAAAACTCTGATACTTAGGTCAGAGAATATTATATAATAATAGTAACGGATATAATGGACAATCCTCGCCCTCCACCTTACCGAATTCCCTCACCCCGCCGCCGGCCCCTATTCGAGATCGGTTTGCGTTCCAAATGCACGGGTGCACGGCGCACGCACAGACGATGCCGAAGATGATTTATTTCAAGGTGTTTGATCTTTTGTTTGTTTGATCATCATACGATTTTTTTTTCTATTTTAAGGTATAATTTCACCTTTAGGGCGATTGTGCACTACAAGGAATTTTACTGTCCGGCGGCAGTCCGATTTTTTACGGTCCGATATATGTATATACTAGTTTGTGCACTATACGTAATGTTACCGTCCGATATTTTACTTTTCCCCATTCCGGAACGGTTTTTTCAGCAACTGCCGACGTTCCAAGAAACTCATCGTTCAGAGTAATTTCGCGTGCGTGGCGTGTAGTTTCTGACGGAGAACTGAAAAGAGACTGAAAAGACGGAGCTAAACTGAGGCGTATCATCCGAGTAAAGACGGACAAGTGCACAAGCCAATCATCCGTTTTTTTCATGCCACTTCGGACCGTAAAAAATCGGATGTTCGGACAGTAAAATTCCTTGTAGTGCACAATCGCCCTTAGTGAGAGGAAAACAAAAAATTTAAATGTTTGAGTTATTTTTCAACTGTCTCACTCGCACAGTATATTCATGAAACCCTAAACAAGTACACGTTGCACGTGTAACGCAACACGGTCGCGCTTTTACGTGCCGAGGCCCAGAGAAATGGCCGAATGTCCGGGGTGTGCTTACGAAGTCGAAGACTTTTGATGTATGGGTGCCGCCGACTTCTTAAATATGAAAAGAAAACCAGACAAAATTAGGATTTTAAAAAACCCGCCGACGTTTATTGGCTGAACAGATTTTCATGAAACATGGCTAAGAACACTCGGGATAAAATTATCTATGACACAAAAAAAACTAAACGAAAATCGGTTAATCCGTTTGGGAGCTACGATACCACAGACAGATACACAGACAAACACTTCAAACTTATAACACCCCTTTTTGCGTCGGAGGTTAATGATATGGACAATCCATGAACGCACGTGTAAGATTTTAACGTAGTCGGGGTTTGGTTTTTAACAAATTTTTTTTCCACACTTACTGTTTTCTTGAGAACCGTAAACCTTATTAAAATATGAAAAACAGTTTTGTTATTTAATTGCAAAATTGATGAACCACTGACACTGCCGCGTAACCAACTATTAATGTAACATTTTGTAAATAACTATAGCCTGGACCTTGGCAACCGGTTGTGACTGGTGATAAATCTTGGTTCCGCTTGCGTAATAAGGATATTTAAGTGCCTAATATTAGATTAGTGTGTTCTCGGACCATACAAATACTTCGAAGCTAAACATGATTTCTCATAGTCGTGCAGTCGACAGAGTGGTCGTGCAATGCGCCGCCATCATTCCCTATTGGCTGCGTTGTGGGAGCAGTTGGTGATGGTCGGTCATGGTAAATTGTGTTGGCAGGTGATGAGGTCTGACCATCTGGTTGGAGACCTTTTGCCCTCTATTCATTGTACCACGAGACGCTCCATCGAGTCTTCATTCCGTGCCACGTGCGAGACCTTTTGCCCTCTATTCATTGTACCACGAGACGCTCCATCGAGTCTTCATTCCGTGCCACGTGCCCAAAGCACTTCAGTATTCGTTAATATACTTACACATATACACTATATTACTATATTATTTATTTCACTATATTATTATATATTACTTATACAGTGTACTTTTTATGTATTTACTATTTTTCTTAGTCGTGAAAACCTATTAATAGCCTTCTGTTTCTATTTCCTTAATTTTTAACTTTTTGTATGTGCTGTTGGTTTTCCTTAAATAAATAAATAAATATTATTAGCAATTTAAAAATCCTTCTGCAACCAGGGCTTAATCTATCATCTGGTTGTCGTTTTATTTATGTCCTCTCTTCAGATTGTCTATTGATTAAGAGGTAACGTTAGCGATTTTTATTTGTGTTAGTGAAAGAAAGACAACATTTATTTGTATTTTAATACTATCTAACAATAAACTTTCTTAAACGTACGAGATCAGAGTTGAGATTGATTTCTCGATAATGTCGAGACTTTCCATCTTTGTACGGGATTTGGTACAGCGCCTCTAGCTTGCGTTCATGAAACTAACCAATTCACATAAAAAATGGAACATCCCGATAACGCCTCCATAATATCGAGAAACTAAACTCAAGGCTCTGAACACACTACAATAATTTTCACAGTTATTAATCATATTTACTTATTTTTCCTTGAAATACTTTTTCACTTTACAAATATCCAAACTCTACAGAGCTATCAATAAGATCCTCAATTTTAGCTTTCAGCAGAGCTCTGGTCTCTGCTCCCAGCTCGAACAACCCTGCCATTTTCTCTGTCATCTCCTCCTCGGTCTGTGACTTCATCATCTCCTTGGTTTTCCTCGCCTCGTCCGTTTGTTTCAGTATGGTATTAGAGATCATTATGTTGACACATAGCATTAACTTGCCGAATCTGAAACGGTATTTGGAATGAGTCTTGAAAAAAAATACATACTGTAAATCAGTACTGTAAATCCTTTCGTAATTGACCTAACATGGTCAAACATAACATTTAAGTGAACAAAAAATCAAAATGATGAGTTTATTTCCTAGTTTTACTTATGTAATTTGAATTTTGTGACCTGTCCACGAGTCCTGTAAGGTCTAAAGGAAATAAAGCACTTTGATATTATTTGATTTGATAGCATTTGATAACAGTCGGCAGTTAGCTCAATTGTTTCAATTGTAAATACTAGTATAATTTTCTTTGTGAATAAATTTATATTTCTTTGATATTCATGCATGGTATAGGTACCTATGTATAGTATTATAATATCTGTGCCTATGTCATTTTATGGGGGTGGCCGGCTCACCATTGCATTTTGTTGGATCTTATCAGAGAAGGCTTTACGCGGAATTGTTTCTAAATGTACATATCTAGCTTTGGTAAATAATAGATTCAGGCGTTACTTTGCGGAAATCCATTGCATAATATTAGGATAAAACAATATTTAGTAACAATTCCGCGAATTAGTCGAGTATTGTTATAGCGTCCTGGTGATGTCTCGTGGAGAGACGAAACTACACTTGCGAGCTTTAAACTGGAATCGCTTCAAGGGTTGTTCAAGACTAATTTTTACAATTTCTTTGCAGTGAACTATGAGTTAAGTTATGTTTTCCCTTACGCAGGATTTATTGGCGACGATAAATTTTGATTTAATGCACGATAATGTCCGCTGCCACACCGCAGCAGTGACTAGACAGTACCGACAGACGTCTTCCATGTCGGCATTCCCACACTAGACTGGCCAGCCCTTATTCCTGACTTGAACCCAATCTGGCATTTGTGGGCCGAGCTAAAACAGCGGATACGAGGGAGAAATCCAGCTAATCCAGCTCCGGCGCCGATAGAAGCCGATAGATGCAACTTCGACCTATTGCAATAATTCCCAAAATTTAGGTAGCCAATTTAATTAATTTTAAATCTTCTTGATATCACTTGAAAGGTAACAAAATTACCTTTCAAATGATATACCACAATCATCACAATGTTCATTGTACATAAATTGTAAAAAAATTGTTTTGATCAACTCGCGCGATGAAGCGATTCCATTTTAAAGCTCGCAAGTGTAGTTGACGACTTATTTTTGATGAGGTTTTTCATTTTGTAATTGGTGTGGTCTTTTCTTTTACAAATTAAGTTATATTCGTGCTTAAAGGTAGGAAGGTTATTTACTTAGTCAATTTTATATTACGTAAGTCTGTTGATTACCTTCTCTAATTGTAAGTAGGATTAATTTGTGGAGGGCGGTCGGTACACACGAATTACATTTTGTTGGATCTTATCAGAAAAGGTTTTGCGCGGAATTGTTACTAAATATTGTTTTATCCTAATATAATCTATCTTTGGATTTGGGCAAGGTAACGCTTCCCTAACCTTATTTTATTATAATGTGAAAACTAATATCGATGTATTGATTACTTGTCAAACAGTACAGTGGTATCATGCAATCACACATTCATGCAAGCCAGCGTCTTGGGGACGCTTCCGACTGGTGTTGATATGGATCAGTTGAGCTATCTGTAGACTGTTTGCAACAGTCGGCAGTTAGCTCAATTGTTTCAATTGTAAATACTAGTATAATTTTCTTTGTGAATAAATTTATCACACATTATGTTTTGTTAGTGTTTCGTTCTTCTGGTCGCCTCTAAGGGTAATACGGAAAATCAGTGTTTTACTAATCGAGCAAAGCTTTTCGCTTCGCCTTTTTAACAGTTTGTACACAAACAATTTCTACAAAACTGTACCTACTTCTTAAATTGTTTACTATTATTTATTGTTCCCAAGTTTTGTTCCAACAAAAAACTACTAAGTTTCTCTGTGTTATGTTAAGATGTGCCTTAATTATCGTTTTGTATTATGTGCTGCAGTGTCGAATAAATCTTTTATCTATCTATCTATTTAAATGTAATAGGTAATTTAAATGCAATTTTAAATGGTCAGTCCTTCTGATCTGTTACATGTCTAATTTAATAAAGCTTCCCATACCTTTTAAGATCTCTATCCAACTGTTCCCTCGGGAAGACTTCACTCGCTTTTAATCCAAAGTTATTAAGTGATCGATCGAGCTCTTTATGGTAGTAATCCAGGTATTCATAGTAGTGCTTTTGCCGCTGTGCATGAGTTGTGCTGAAAGGAAAGTTATATATTTGTATTTATTTCTATATTAATAATTTCGGACCGGTCTACGGTAGACTCGAACGAAATGCACATCAAATTGAAGAGCGTAAAAAATTAGTCGATCCGAGTCGACAACTTATAGGCGGAAAATTCGGATTATCGAGTAGTTTCAATATGAAAATGAATAAATTGCTAAAAAAATTGTAACGGCGTTGCAAAGTAAACATGTCAATTACGTATAAACATGTCTATGGTTCGGTCTTGGTACCGGCGGAAGATATCGCTCCCCAGGGTATATAAATACTCCTTGATCGTAGCTTGGTACATATATAGTGATCTGTGGTTCGGTCTAATATCTTTGAATGAAAACTCTGCTCTTTGATTGAGAAATCATAATATGTATAATAATAGTAATAGTAGTATTTTATTGCACCCGTGCGAAGCCGGGGCGGGTCGCTAGTATTTGTATAATTATTAATAAAATAAATAATGCTGGACAATTCACACATGGGTACTAGATAACTGCGTAATACGAGTACAACACATTGCATAGATATTTTTTATTATACATAGAAAACGCCCAGGCTAAGTATATGCAGATCGTACAAGCATTTGTCCCGAGGCCGTATTCGAACCCGCAACCTCCTGCGGCTTCGATCGAATCGATCTCTATGGCCTGTACCGTAGAGATTGATAGATAGATAGAAAACACTTTATTATACCACACAAATACAGGAAACAATACAGAGAAAAGCTTAGAAAAAAAAAGGAAGTATAAAGGGCGGCCTTATCGCTGAAAGCGATCTCTTCCAGGCAACCTTGGGATGGACTGGAAATTAAAGAACAAAAAAGACGGTGGCACTGAATAAATATATAGATATGTACCTATTTAAAGAAAACGAGACAAATACCTTCACTACATACCTACACAGATTAATAATAAACTTACATAAACATAAAATAAGGTTGTCTAACTCTTTACAAGGATATATAATGCTGATGAAGCAGTTTTTTGAAGATAGGAAGTGATTTTGCACGTCTGATGTCCAGGGGGAGATCATTCCATAGACGGGTAGCTTGTACAGTGAAAGATTTGTCATAGAAAGAGGTGGTGTGAGCAGGGACTTTTAAGATGAGGGTTTCAGAGGAACGCAAAGAGAGCGAGTGAGAGTTTGAGAGGAATTCGAAGCGCTCCTTGAGATAGGAAGGGCTCGGAGGATAGAACAAGATACTGTACAAGAGAGATTGTATGTTAGTATTCCTGCGAAGTCGGATGGGTAACCACTTGAGTTTAGCTAGATTAATTGTATCTAATGGATTGTATCGAAATGGTCTGCACAGAAACAGTCTTCATTTTTTTTCCTTTCCTTTCAGCTAATGAAACATACCTGTTAAAAACAAAGTACATAATATCGAAAACTGGATTTCTTTCTTTTGACATTTGATAGTCGATCAGCACGCATTCCACGGGTACATTGTCCTGAAAATAAACAAAAACAGCCTTATAATATAAGTTACGACGACTTGCCTTCAAAAATCGTATAAGTCTCATATCTAAAAATGTTTCACTAAAAATATTGTTTGTCTGTAAAGTCGGTTTACTGACGATAGTTGAACGCACGGAATTAAAGTAAGGGGAAATGGTAAGTGGGCGTGGCACGCGTGCTACAAGTACGCGCTGGTATGCTTACTCGACCCCAGTCGGGTTCTAACATCGCGTGGAGTAGCTAGTCTCGCAACCAATTCATTTTTTCCGTAATCATGCCGTATTGTTCGATTTTAGAGTGTAAAAATGATAGTAGGAGAAAAAATCTTCAAAATGGAGGTGTCTCGTGCCATCGGGGAGAACGGTTTTTATTGTTTTGTAATAAAATCTTATTTTATTTCAATTTGTGAATAATTTAATAGAAGGGTTAGTCAAAATCAACCTTATGCAATTAAGATAAAGTTGATTTTGGATTGATTCTATTCTTCGCTACTCAATTAGTGATGTAGTCAAGTCGGATGTTGATTTTGTCGATTGATATCGATACAAGAAATTCAATTTTAATTTCTAATTTTAATGTTAATGTTAAATAAGTGATTAGTATTATTATGTAAATTAATTATTTATTTAGTATTTAGATTACAAGTCACTAAATTGACATCATTAGGTCCTCTAACCTTTATCTTAAATATTTGTAGGTTTCCCAAAGATACAAACGTCAAAGAGAAATGTATAGATGCAACGGGTAGAGTTAATTGGATGCCAACCAAATCAAGCACGATATGCTCTTGAACACTTTTTGGAAGTCGATTTCAAAATATCAAATAAAAGATATAGATATACAATTACGAAACATACAGCGCTTGTATCACTGAAAATCGTTAAGTTTAAATATATAAATGTTCACATACACCATTTACTAAAATTAAAAATAAAACTTTCCAAACACCAGTTTCCTAATAAATACGTTTTATTTCAGGGGCATAAACAACATACATTTATTTTTACCTGCCTGTCTGTGTCTATTTATAAATGGTTTAAAATATACAGCTCTTTGTGTGCCAAGTAAGTAAATAAACTACCAACATGTTAAATTTTTTGCGAATTGAACAAAAAATCGGGTATCTATCGATATCGATAATGTACTTCAATGTGCTACCTGGTGCAGCTCTAATCAAGTAGCAGTCGATGGTCGACCTATCACGCGAATGTCAATCTTAAGTCTGAGGAAATTAAGTTTATAATTGCGACCACTAAAAATACCGCCATCTATGGTCAAGTAGCGGAATTAACTTGTCAATCGAATGTTTGGTTACTATAGACCGTAAATATGTTCTGATGCTAAAGAAAAATAAATCTTATCTGTAGAAGTCAAGGTTTATTTCCAAATCAGTGACGTTGGCTAGTTTTGACTAAACTTAAACTACCAATCAAACGAATTGTTTCTTTGTAATGCATTATATGATTACTGGTTTATTTGTGTGAGTTTGGCGACACCGGTGCCCTTATTAATTTTGTTGCATTGTCCTTCCACTCTAACTTCCATTTCCGTGGTTGAACGTGACAACGCAGACGCATCGCTCACTCAAGTAGGAGAGAGACGGATGTTAGCGCTCTCGCATGCACTTCAAGCCTTACATGGAGCGCCTCAGAGCGAGGTAACGCCTCAGAGCGAGGTAACGCCGAATGAGTCATGTTTTTTCGTGCGTGCAGCCGGCTCTATCAAATTATAAGACGTTGTCACGTCAAAACTTATTATGAGTTCATCATCATCCCGTGTACGTCCACTGCTGGATATAGGCCTCCCCCAAATAACGCTACGAATACCGGTCCTAAGACTGAGGCTCCCTGCGACCGCTATAAATAATGCTGAACAATCCACACAGCATCTATCCTATCGCTTAGCTTGGCAGTGCTTGTGTTATGGGTACTAGATGACTGACTTGTTATGAGGTATCTCTGGTAATTTAAAAATCCACTATCACTCAATTAGAGTCACACCAATATTATAAATGCGAAAGTTTGGATATATGGATGTTTATTACTTCTTCACGTCAAAACTACTGAACGGATCAGGCCGAAATTTTGCATACAAGTAATTCTTATCCTGGAATCAAACTGGAATCAAACAGGAACTGATTTATGGGATAATTTTTATCCCATAAATCAGTAACTGATGTAAATGTGTTGTTTCCACTGCTGGACGCAGGCCTCCCCCTGATAAGCTCCTTAATGGCTTTTATCTCATGTGGGGTAATGCCCATAATCCCCACGCTGGGCATGGGTGGGGGTTCGTTCGGTGGTAGAATGTTTTGCAGGGGGCGCTGCTGCCCGCCCCTGTGGATATCCCTTAGTCGCCTCTTACGACACCCCCGGGAAGAGTTGGGGTGGTGCAAATTCTAAGCTGGTACCGCACAGCTTTAAACTTTGCCATAGAAACAACGCATACGAAACCGCGGGCATTAGCTAGTAATTTATAAAACATAGATACCTGAAGTCTAAACATGATGTTGTTCGTCCACCCATCTCCTTGCTGTATCACGTTGTACTTCGATCCTTTATCCTGCGCCTCTATAGTCTTATGCTCATTAAACATACACCTCAACTTCTCCCTCACATGCTCTTTATGTCTCTCTTCCACTAATATCGACAGCACGCTCTCTTCTAACTGCAAACACCAAGCTTTCCCCTGCTCTGATTCGGCCATAGGTCCATCCATCATATCCCCAAACTTTACTTTCAGACTGTCAAAACTCTCTGGATCTTGGTCTTTCAAAACGTATGACAGAGAGTGAAATATAGCGAAGTTCTTTAAAGCGATTTTAACAGCTTCGTTGCTGAGTGCTTTAAAGCGATCTAGCATCTCGAACTTAGAATCTTTTAGATCTTCTAATAGTATGACTTCGTTCGGTTCTGTTTCTAAGCATCCATAGCATTCCGCGAATCTGAAAAGCGGATCAACCCCTGCGCTTTTCTGTATCTGTGCGAATCTCGGAAGCACTTCAGTGTATATGATGCATTCGTTTTTGTAAATCTTCTGTACTTGAGCAATTTGTCTTAGCATCTCGCCTTCTGGAGCTAATTTAGCCACCATGTTGAATGTTTTCCCATTTTCTGTCACTGTTATTCTTACTACATTGGCCATGTAGTTGTCTCCTATTGCGCCGACGGGATTCAAACTTGCATCTGGTCCTTTGAAACCTCGATTCTCTAGCACTGAGCTTATGTAGTCGAGTTGTGCTGTAGTAACGCCTTGTAGGTTTCCCGTAAAGTTGAATACACCCATTTTAGCTGTTGTTGTGGCGTTCTGTCGAAACGAATTATTTTATCTGTTCTTGATTTAATATTGTTCGTTTGGACTTTTGACTAGTATACATACATCTGTAAATTTAATGTTATCTGTTTATCGACTGATAAGATAAGATTCACAGACCTGGGCTATTTATAAATATTAGATAGTAAATTCAGATTTGATAAGTGACTTAAATTTACTCAATCAAATGAAATCTAAATTGTTGCGTGTTTGTGTATTTGTTTATTCATTTACTACAAACTTTTTTTTAATCAACGATTTAATAAGACTTTGTTAGTTCAACATTCAAAGATAGCACTTATTTTCCACATAAACAAGATCTTCAATACGTTCAATTAGCTCGTAACTAAAGTGCCTATTGCTATCACCCAATTAAACTTATGTTCCCACTTACTTATATTGACGACCTCTATGGCACAGCGGGTGATGGTCCGCCTGCGACGCAGGAGGTGGCGGGTTCGATTCCCGCCTCGCGACAAATATTTGTACGATCAGCAGATATTTGTCCCGGGCGATCTGAGTGTTTTGTATGATGTATATAAAACAAGACAAAA
The DNA here is from genome assembly GCA_963564075.1 of Eupithecia subfuscata. Classification (NCBI taxonomy): domain Eukaryota; kingdom Metazoa; phylum Arthropoda; class Insecta; order Lepidoptera; family Geometridae; genus Eupithecia; species Eupithecia subfuscata. The sequence continues at coordinate 7,758,560 of OY751124.1, read as the reverse complement.
TTTTAAATTTTAAAAACCCGCCGTCGTTTATTGGCTGAACAGATTTTCATGAAACATGGCTAAGAACACTCGGGATAAAATTATCTGACACAAAAAAAAACAAAATTCATCTGTTTGGGAGCTACGATACCACAGACAATACACAGACAGACACGTTAAACTTATAACACCCCTCTCTTTTTGCGTCGGGGGTTAAAAAAATATGTATCAATGTTAAGGAATGTATTAAGAATATTTAGTTATCTAGTACCCATAACACAGGCTCTGAATATCTTGAGGCTAGATGATGCTGTGTGGATTGTTCAGCATTATTTATTATTATTATTATATTACTTAGTGGAAACATTTGGGGGAGGCCTTACCCAGCAGTGGGACGAAATAGGCTGAATAAAAAAATTATATTAGTTAACTATTTATATAATTATTGTGTCCTACCCTCAACTGATTTGTACTTTATCTTACTTTATCACTAATACTGTATTGTTTTGCTATGTTTATAAAAGTGTAACGCCTTCAAAACTAATTACCTACTTATTTTAAAACGTGGAAGAGCGAAAACACCTAACACAAGTATTTCTATAATGCTTAAAAGGTGTTTTCATCTATGAATAAGGCTATTGTATCTTTTATTATTGAATAAAAACATTATTGATATTATTATTGAACTATTACCCATAACAAAAACTCTGCTTACTTTGTGACTAAATAATTGCGTTTGAATGTCCAACAACTCTTTGTGCAACTGCAGCCATTGGCTTTAACCTTGCAATAGTCAAGTCTAATGGCCGTAACGAAGAAACTACGCTGTGATTGTAGCCTTCACATTAACTTCAATTTTGTTACGTGATGAGTTAACAAAGTACAGTTTTTATGTTGTGTGTACTGCTGTACTGAGGCCCGTGTTATGAAAGCATCAATCTCTCAATAATAATAATAAAATCATTTATTGCCTATAAATTACTTAACCTAAACTAGAATTAACACAAAAATTAAAAAACTAATCATAGGCAAAGGGAGTAGATTCAGCTTTGTGCTGAATGTAAGAAACATGCAGCGCTGATTTTAAATCTACTCCCCTCGGGTAGGTGGTCACCGAGGGGTTAAGTTATCTCTGCTTAAGTAAAGCTTTTCTATGGCCTAAAGGTCACTCAAACAAATCTTTAGGCTATGAATGGGCAAGCTTTCATAATATAGTGAATTTGCTGTTCAAAAAAAGTAAGCAAAACCGGGGTTTAAAGAATAAAGTTTTGAAAGAAGTTTTAAGTTTGTAAGTTTTAAAGTTTGAAAGAATTGTGGAATAAAGAATTAGTTGAAAAAGTTATTCGAAATCAGAATAAGCCATCTTCATAAAAAAAAAAATCCTCCGTTCATGGCTTTAACGAAGTTTATAGTATTTTTACCCTCCAACGTTGTTGACCAAAATGAGTTTTTGACATTCGACCTCTTTTATAAATTACTAAATATTTTCTCCATAGTCGTGGTGAAAAGTTGGATGTCTCGACGGCAAATATGTTTCATTTCGTGTTTTTTAAATCCCTCGCTACCTCAGCAGTCTACTTTAGAGCCAATCGCTACACGCTTGTGACTCTTTTCTGGACTGCTTCGCTAGCTCTGGTTTTGATATCGCAACGCTCAACAAAAAAATCGTTTTGCCCACTTGTTGCACAAATGACTATTGTCCTCCGCCTGATTCGTCACGTTTATTGTTCGGGGCCTATGCTACCATGACCTATAAATACGATAAAAAACGGCAGAGCCTTGATTGAGGTAAACAGTTACGTGCTTGTGTAATAAAAAGTTGAATAAAATCGATGGCGCTGACTATAGCAAACTTTCAGGGTCCCCTTGATTTCTCTTCCATTATATTGACTTATGTTATGTACAGACTCTTTATTGAGCTTCTTATTTTATTAACAAAGAAAATGACATTCACGAATAGAAACAAATTAGAACTATTGTTTACTATTGAAATAGTTGAGCTAACCGCTTCCTAATATCAAAAAGGCGAAAGTTTCGTGCCGTCGTCGTGAAGATGTTTTTGCGGAGACAACATCAAAACAAAACTACTGAATCGATCGAGCTGAAATTTTACACACATCCATTTCCAAACACAATAACATGTAGCTTACTTTTACAATACAATACAATACAATACAAAATACTTTATTGTACACCAACAAAAATACAAAACACGAAACCTTACATAAGATACAAGTACAATGGGCGGCCTTATCGCTTAGAAGCGATCTCTTCCAGGCACTTTTCATTCTGATAAAACGCGTTCGAAGCGCGGGTTGATGCTTGTTTTATATAAATAAATAAAAAATGCTGGTCATTTCATACAGGATCATCTGGCACTAAGCTAAGCAGAGCTTGTGTTATAGTACTAGATAACTGATATCCTACTTCCTACTAATATTATAAAGCCGAAAGTTTGTGAAATGTGAATTTTTGTTAAGTACCTAAAATCTCCAAAACAACTGAATAGGTCATGACTTTTGACGTACATTGAGAACAAGACAACAACTTAGATAATAGGCTACTTATTATACCTAAAATACGCGCGCGAAACCGCGAACCTAGTACTTTTACACAAACATACTTTTAATTTTTTACTATACATAGAAACTGATCTACTGAGGCTCAATACTGCGGTCGCATCTGTCGTTCCCGTATAGGTTTTACAGGTCATCTACGTAAGTGTCAAAAAAAGAACACTACATAAACCGTTCTTCCTCGATGTAAAGGCCATTGATGATGATACTACACAAAAAACTCCCGGAACAAATAATTATCTACAAATACCTACAAACGCATTTGGTACTTTAGTTGCGGATAAGCAAAAAAGATAAGACAAACAAAAACCAGTTATTAAACAAGTTATGCAATACACTGAGTCATGTGTTTTTGTTATTTTATGACAAATTAATTATTTTGTGCTAACTGTTACCCGCGGCCTCGCACGCTCTTTTCCGAGATAGAATGTAGCCTATGTCTGTCCGCGGGATACCAACTATCAATGCAATACAATACAAAACATCAATAGAATGCTCTGTTTTGTAAGTTTGTCCACAAATCGTTCAAACGTTAACAAATTAAATCGAAAACTTAACAGCTAACAAACTTTCAATAATATCTAATCAACCTATATAATAAACCTAAAAATCTGTTTATGCTAAAAACAAATTTGGATAAGCGAGGTAGAAAGCTTTCAGTAACATATATTTTTTAATAATGCTGTACTTATTACACAGCCCTAAGCTGAGCAGAGCTTGTGTTATGGGTGCAAGATAACTTATCATAAATTTGGCTGAATTTGCGTCTAGATTCTACTAAATCTAATTTATAGGCATAGCATTCCTTCTAATCTTGTGCCAATTGTATACCCTTTGAATGTCAACTACCTTAAAAATGTTGGCCTACCTTTACCGACTGAATTTCGAATACTACTAGTATTCGAAATTCGCACTTTCACTTCTAATGTAAAGATACCATTAATGAACAAAGAAAATCACAACATAAAAGTAAAATTTACACAATATACAAAATATATTATGAAATAGTTGTGTTATCTGCATCCAGTTGAAAGCAATCGATATAGATATATCTGAACTGATCCAAATCAATACCAATTATTTTGTATAGATTAAGATATCTTAAAATTTCAATACCTTGTCTTCCTTCTCGTTCTTCCTTTTAAAATATAAATTCACAAGTCGCACTGAATAAAACTACTTAGTAACGTACAGAATTACAAAGTTGATAAGCCACCGACACTGCCGCGTGACTGACTGTTAGTGTACCATTTTGTAAATAACTCTGGCCATGACCTCGACCATAACCAGTTGTAGCTGGTGATGTAATCTTAATCTGTCATCTGGTGTGGTCGTTTTATTTTACTCTATTCATATTGCCCATCGATTTGTATATCAATTGGCAAAAGACCTATCGTGTTTTCTCGTCAGCTGCTTTCATGCTCTCGGCTCTTCGAGTCTTCTATAAGACCTCGAGTCCGAGATTTGTTATTACAATTTATTTGTACTAAGATGGGTCGATTTGACCCGTCTCCATGTCCATGTCGGAAGTTGAATATTATAGTTTTCGAAGTAGGTAGGTATCATTAATTTTGCTCTTTTTGCTCGTGTATTTGTCTCTGAATTCTGAAGGCAATAAAAAACTATAATTTGTCAACAACATTTATTTCTACATCACATACGTTTTCCATTCTTTTCAGTCACTCACATTGTCATCTACCTTTTCAATTTTTCCAACAGAAACCACCTAATCTAAATACCCGTACTCCACAAAACTGTCCACGATCCCCTCGATCCTCGTCTTCAGCAGTCCTCTTGTCTCATCTCCGACCTGGAACACCGCTTCCATCTGCTCATTTATGTTGTCCTTATTCTCTGATCTCATCATATCTTTCATCTTCTGAGCTTCTTCGGTCTTCTTCAGGATTGTGTTAGAGACCATCAAGTTGGTTGCTAGCATGAATTTGCCGTATCTGAAATGGAAAGGTTTTGTCCTGTATTGATAAATAATGCCGAACATTTTCACAAAAAATCAGCCCCAAACTAAGCAGAGCTTGTGTTAACGGTACTAGATGAATGATATACTTAATACAACACAACATAGATATGTTGTATTAAAAGAAAATACCAAGACTATCGTACAAACATTTGTCCTGGGGTTGGAATCGATTCCCGCAATCTCCTGCGTCGTTGACAGACCTTCGCCCGTTGCGCCACAGATGTCATCAATTTGGCATAAATAAAACTTTTTCCCATATCAATAATTATTCATTTAGAAATTGTTTAACATTAAATCTTGCGCATACCTTTTAAGATCACTGTCCAACTGTTCCCTAGGGTACATTTCGCTGGCTGTTAGTCCGTAGTTTTTGAGTGAGAGATCCAGTTGTTCATGGTAAAGGTCGAGGTAATCGAAGTAGTGTTGTTGACGTTGCTCGTATGATGTGCTGAAAGTTGGAAACAGTTATAATATTAAAACAAAAACCTTGTTCTTTAACAAGCTTTTTATATAATCTAGGAACTCATTCATCTCAGTCGGTCTGTCTAACCGCAAGTTTCTTATGAGATAGGTATGTATGTGTCAGACAAATCTTGCAACTGAACTTTAGACCAGGGACCAGACGTTAAAACTAAATCGAAGTTTCTGATTATTTTTCGTGCAAACGCTAATCTTATGCAAGCGACTTATGAGTTGGTTATGCACGAATAAAAAATATAAAAAACAATAATAGTAATCAAACGAATGATCTTTATGATAAGTAATATTTTATTAATATGTTTTTACTATTTTGGCCTGTGTGGCTTTTGAGTAGTTAGGTGTATGGACGAAAGTACTGTTTTATAAGTAAGTTAAATTCCACTTTTTTATGAATTGACAACACATCACAGTGTTTAAATAGTCCATAGGATCGCCTAAGTACTTTGTTTTTATTTTATTTGGCACTATTAGCTTGAGCAGTCTATACAGAAGGTGGCCATAGGAACTACTAAACGAAACGATGACGTAACCCAGTTAAAACAGTTTGGGTTCGTTAGATTTGTCTTCCCAAGCACTTTAGAACTTTATATCTTTACTAGACGATCGCCTCGCGGTTTCTCCCGCGTAGTTCCCGTTCCCGTGGGAATTCCGGGATAAAATATAACCTATGTCACTCCCTGAAAAGTAAGCTTCCTAACGGTGAAAGAATTTTTCAAATCGGTCCAGTAGTTTCGGAGCCTATTCAACACAAACAAACAAGCAATCAAATCTTTCCTCTTTATAATATTAGTATAGATAACAATAGCTTGTTTAAAAATAATTTTAAATATTAATATTGTCTTACTAACCTGTTGAACATCATATACATGAGGTCGTAGGCAGGACTCCTTTCTCTTGACATTTGGAAGTCTATCAGAACACACTCTGTCGGGACACCATCCTGTATAAAAATAATATTTGGTTCTTTAAAATGTATCGTAAAGTTCAAACTAAAAATCTAGCAAATTGACCAACGAACGGAATGAAATGAAATGTTTTTATTTATCTAACGAACCACATTACATTAAATTATTATAATTAATGCTACGATACGCGATTTGAGACAAAATTGTGACTTCTGTGATTGTATTGATGAAGTGTGTCATGTCTTAATGGAATGTGTGCGAAACACAAACGAACTACTTCGTATTTTTGGAGTGGCTAAATTGTACGAGTATGATGTGGCAAATGTATGTTGTCCAATCCATTGTCTGAAGAAGTCTACAAAATTTGTATCTTAGCTATGAGTAGAGATAATGTTTAAATTAATTTTTGTATTATTTTGTAAATATGTACCAATTACGCGGTGTGGTCGCTCAGCGACAAAGTAAGTTCCAAGGCCTTTTGTTTAAATGGTGGTGTTAAATAAAAAATGTGCGTAGCGGCGTTGTGTTTCTATCGAAATACAAAGCTAAATTTTCGCTACGTACCTTGAGTTTAAACATAATATTATTCGTCCAGCTATCCCCTTGCTGTATAACCGTATACTTCGACCCCTTCTCCTGCTCATCCAACTCCTTATGAAACTTAAAAGCATTCGTATTTGACCCCTTCACTCGTTTCTTACGCTCTTCATCAGTTAACACCGATATTGAGTACTCCTCTATATGCCGAAAGTACTTCATCCCCTCCTCTGTTTCCATCATGTCTCCGTCCATCACGTCTACCAATTCTGATTTTATCTTATCAAAAGTCTCTGGCTCTTGACTTCTCAAAACGAACGATAGTGAGTGATACACTGCTAAATTCTTCAGGAAGACTCTCACGGCTTCGTCGCTAACCGGTTTGAACCGATTCAACATTTCGAAATCCAATGCGGTCAAGTCTTCTAGAATAATCATTTCGTTGGGCGCCTCGTCTAAGCATCCGTAGCATTCTGCAGTTCTGTAGAGCTCTTTCACTCCAGCGCTTACCTGTATCTCTCTATACTTTGGTAGGAGTTGATTGTATATCGTCATCTCATTTCTGTAAATCATGTCGACTTGCATCATTTGTCTTAATATTTCACTGTCTGGTGCTAGTTTCGCGACCATTTTGATTGTTTTGCCGTTTTCGTTGACGATGACTCTTTTAACGTTTGCCATGTAGTTGTCGCCAGCTTTACCGACATTTTCTATTGCTACCTCTTGCGGTTTGAATCCTTGTTGTTCTATTACTTCGCCGATGAAGTCCAACTGGCGTTGTCTTATTCCTTCTAAATCCCCTGTGTAAGTTATATCACCCATATTTTATATTTTTTAACTTTAAAAACGTAACTTTTTCGATAATCAACTCTTTTTGTATTTTATCGCGAATTACGAATTGAAATACAATGAACTGTAATGTGTTCTACGTTCTTATGCAACTATATATTGTTCTTTATTTTTATATGTCTTGCCTTATCAATAGATAATAGACTGATTACTTGTATCGATTTCACAACTGGTTTATTGATATGATGATACGCTAATGATTTTGGCAGATTTACTTGACTTGTAAACAAAATGTTTTTTATCAATTGTGACACGTATTATTTAGATTTATTGGAGTTGAAGGTACGACCGCTTCACGACAACGTTAATAAACGTCTAGGAGATCATCGTCTTCTTCAAATTATAGAGTCTTCAATCATTCAATTATTTTTCGTCGTCTGTATGAAGGTTGGATGTTATATAACAGTTAAATGCGTAGAAAATCATCCACACCCAGTAAATAGAATTGACTTGCCTTGCATTTTAATCCACAATTAAAATAGAACCCACAGTAAATCGAGTTTCAGTTGCTTCACTGGCCACCGCAAAATAATAATTATAAATAATTCTTGACAATTCACACAGCATTATCTAACCCCAAGCTAAGCAGAGCTTGTGTTATGGGTACTAGATAACTGATATACTTAATACATAAAACTACATTGATAGATATTCTTTATTATACATAGAAAACATCCAGAACGCCCTGGACAAATGTCTGTAGATCGTACAAACATTTGTCCCGAGCCGGGAATCGAACCCGCAACCTCCTGCGTCGCATGCAGTCATTCGCCAGCTGCGCCACAGAGGTCGTCAAAACAATAGTGAAGGCAAAACCTTCACTATTGTTTTTTTATGGAATAACTGAAGTCACTGCGGCCTTGATATTTAGGTAAAATCATCGTGCTAAGTGGGTGGCAAATTAAATAAGGTATAAAAGTTAGTAGCGGAAACTTGTTAATAGCCACCTGAATCTTCACACATCGCTATTATGTACTACATTGTGCTGAAAGATCCCAATAAATAAATGAATTATTTATTGACAAAGAAGATTACAATCAAAATATAGAAATAAATTAGAAATGTACTAGTTCTAATTGATTTCTATAATTTGATTGTAATCTTATTTACAATTTTAAAACAATTGAGCTAACTGCTGACTGTAGCAAACAATCTACAGGTAGCTCAAGTGATCCATATCCATACCAGTCGTCGCGTCCCCAAAACCCTGTCTGAATTGCCCGCTCTGTATGGAAATGCAGCTGATGCGCTGCGCCAGATACTCACCAGCTCTCTGGTCACGCGTCGCTTCGACCAGACGCTCAGAAGATTCAGGATAAATAAATATATAAATAGTTGTAACTAGGAAAAGTATTTTTTCTAAAACCTTTCCTAACGCCAAAGAGATATAACATAACTACAAAATTTGCGCATTAGACTGTGTGTTGATCAAATATTACATTTGGTCACTTCAAATATTATTGACTATTCGAATTAATAAGTAATTTATTGAAAACTATAAAAAGAACCGACTCGGTCCCCCTCAAAATGAGGAAGCAATAAACACTTCCGGAATTCAGAATAGTGTTTTGATACCTGATCACATCTACTAATACTATATTTCGCATTTATAATATACTAATATTATAAATGCGAAAAATGGATGGATGGATGTTTGTTACATCTTCACGCCAAAACTACTAAACGGCCGATCCGTTTGCCTGTACGCTGAAATTTCGCATACAGGTAATTCTAATCCTGGAATCAAACATAGGCTACTACTTTTTATTCCATAAATCAGTTCCCATGTGATAGAAATCACCTTTAAAGGTTTCCGTAGAAACAACGCGTGCGAAGCCGCGGGCATAAACGAGTTTACTATAATCGGTTTTGCCGTTTTATTTTTTTGAGGAACACAAGAGTGTAAAACCCATATTCAAGAACAATATCAATCTATGAGGTCTCACAGAGCAAACGAACGCATAGGGCCGGAATTTAGACAAGTTCTGTATGGGAAAACTGTCAAAAATCTTTACTTGGCTGGCTTGCTACCTTACACAAGTATTGTTCTCGAAGACGGGTTTCAGACAACCACAGATGACCTCAGTGACCACGTCACCTCCCGCGTGGTGGCGTGGTTTGATTCCCGCCTCAGGGCAAATGTTTGTACGATCTGCAGATATTTGATCAGGGTGTTCTGGATGCTCTTAAAATAATAAAAAATGTCTATCTATGTAGTGTAATATATCATCACTACATAGTATAAAACAAAGTCGCTTTCTCTGTCCATATGTATGCTTAAATCTTTGAAACTACGCAACGGATTTTGATGCGGTTTTTTATAATAGACAGAGTGATTGAAGAGGAAGGTTTATATGTATAATAATAGTATAGTATATATATGTGCACCCGTGCCGGGGCGGGTCGCTGGTCAATATATACTCGTATAAAAATCTATGCCACTTTTCGTTGTAATTTTATAACTTAAGAACGGGCTCACCTATAAGATGTTGCATGTTTAAGAACTAAATGAGTAACGTAAGTTTCCTTGTCCACAGACCGAAGCAGAGCACCAGCCTTCCGACGGTCAACGCAAACTGCTTGCGGCTGCTAAACTGCTGGCCGATGCGACTGCTAGGATGGTGGAGGCAGCGAGGCAATGTGCCTCTTCACCACAGGTACGATACTAATTACTCCTCCAACCAACAACATTTCATGGCGACCTTGCCAGTCCACTGCTTTAAGGCAGTGCTGGGCCGAGTGTTCCGAGCCGTTATACCAAACTAAAGTTCCGGGCGACCAGTCAAATATGGGAAGTCACTCATCTCAACAGTGCTAAAACCGGACCGGTGCAGAAGTAAGAAACAGCAGCTTTAGTGATGATGGCCATCATCGCCATCGTTTTCACATACTTCGTTTGGAAAAAATTGAACAAGTTCCTCACAAAGAAAATTGAGCGCCGTGCTTTTACTTTTTCTTCACTTCCACTTGATATCTACAAGTGAAGTAGAGAAAATCAATTAACACCTTATCACACTGATATTATAAGTGCGAAAGTTTGGATGGATGGATGGATAGATGGACGTTTGCTACTTCTTCACGCCGAAACTACGAAACAGATTGAGCTGTTTTGCATAGGTGGTTAAAAACCTATGTTTGATTCCAACATATGCTACTTTTTATTACATAAATCAGTTCAGATGGGATGGAAATTGCCTTGACACGTTTCCATAGAAACAACGCGGGCAGAAACTAGTTTGATAATAATTTGTAGTTTAAAATTTGATTTGTCTAACAGCCTATTTTGTAAGCAAAAAAAGAAATAAAAGTAGTTGATTTCTGATTTGTAATAATCAGCGCCCCTACCGGACAGAGAGGAACATATTTTCGTAACATGACAGCAATACAATAGTTTTATACGAACTCCTTATTTCTCTTCTATTTGACACGATGCCGCCAATGAAGCGTTTTCCAGTAAAGAACAAACCCTTACGTTAGAGCTCAATAGATGACATGGATCGTTTCGATTGTATTTTTCGAATGATTTTGAGTGATTCGTTGCATTTTAGTTGTAGTCAAAAAGGTGCAGTCAAAAAAATAAGAAGCTGTTCGTGCCATCTATATTATGGGTCCCAGAGAATCCCTGCGTGATAAATTCAAAGAAATAAACATAATGACAGTACCATGTCAATATATTTATGAAAACTTGCTGTACACTCATGGAAATATCAATCGGTTCCCAAAAAATAGCGACATACATAATATAAATACTAGAAATAAGAATAAACTCGCTGTGCCCACAACTAGGCTACACAAGATAAATGCATCTTTTAAAGGGCAATGTATACGCTTCTACAACAAAACTCCAAGTGAGCTACAAAAATTATCAATAAATAAATTCAAACAAATTGTCAAACATATCCTTTGTAAAAAGGCTTACTACAAAATATCTGCTTGTCTAGACGATAAAAATGCTTGGGACGTGTTTTGCTCCAGCTCGAAAAATAACAACTAACAGGCTAAAGGTTTCTTCGTCGCTTCTTTACTTTAGTCTACATACCGAAGTGACAGAAATCAAAAATATCACTTTATTTCCGTGTCAGTGTTTAGTTTTATAATTTGACCTTTTCTAAGTTTATTGTATTTATGGAAATAAAGAGTTTTTGATTTGATTTTTTATTTCAACTTTGACAGGTCAGCGGTAGTATAACGAAGCCTCATCCTTCATTAACTTATTCTTTGTTCCAGGACCGTGAAAAGCAAGACGCTCTTCGCAAGGCTGCTGAAGAACTGAGATACATTACCGTGGATTATGCACAAGGGCAGGATATCATCGGATCACAAGTCGCTAGACTTCAGGTGAGTCAAATAGTTTTCAAAATATAATATATTTAATACTGACGCGTTTTTCGGACTTAAGTAGCGTATAGTGTTTTCTATGCATAATAAAAAATATCTATCTATGTAGTGTATTAAGTGTATCAGTTATCTAGTACCCATAACACAAGCTCTGCTTACCTTTGGGCTAGATAATGCTGTGTGAATTGTCCAGCATTATTCAATCACTCAATCAATCAATGGCCTTTACATCCACGAAGGATGGTTTATGTAGTGTTCGTTTTTCGGCACTTACGTAGATGACTTGTAATTCTGCGAAGCGTGATATGCTAGCTTTTAAAATAGCCCTGTCAAATTGGGAAGAGGAATCGGAAGACGGTGATCGGTGGCACAAAACATTAGCGGAAGGAGTTATTGCTCATGACGTAGCATGGTTCCAAAAGCTAAATGAAAAGCGAGCACTGAGGCACCAACGGGCTACGGCGGTGGTCGCAGACCCACCACTATCCAGCATTATTATTATTATTATATGCTATTCCAGTTGCAGAAAATTAATCTCCGTATTCATAATGGTCTGTGTCAATTGGAAGCCCACATTATTCCTGATAAACATAGGCTACTTTTTACCACGGGAAAATGCTTCATTCCTACGGGAAAACGGGTATAGGTATAGGTATAGGACAACGGGTAGTAAGAATGCAGCTAGTCTATACTAATATTACAAAGAGGAAAGATTCGATTGTTTGTTTGTTTTGGAATAGGCTCCGAAACTACTGGACCGATTTGAAAAATTCTTTCACCGTTAGGAAGCTTACTTTTCAGGGAGTGACATAGGCTATATTTTATCCCGGAATTCCCACGGGAACGGGAACTACGCGGGTGAAACCGCGAGGCGATCGTTTAGTAGTTTATAAAAATAAACCCGGTATATAACTTTTCTTCTTAAATGAATATTTAATACTATAAAAAAATATTTTCTGTCTCTTGGAACTTTGGGCTAATAATAATAAAAAGCTATAAATATTTGATATACAATTCTGGAAGTCGGGACTTTTTTATAGCAAATATGCTCCTTTTTAAGGATCTTCTTTCAAAAGTTCTTAAATATAATAGTTTTTTGGTAATTAACGAAAAACTAAATGCAATTTGCAATTTTTTGTGTTCAAATAAATCCTCGAGATACATTTTTCTATACGTCATTCCGAATCGAATGATCTATCGCACGTATTTTTAGAAGCTTGATCAAGAATTAACACCATTTTGAACTTGTTGACTCACTCATTTTGTGAAGTCACAATGACTTTTATATACGACTTACATATTTAAAAGTCGATGAGATAATAATTACGAATACGTGTAGATAATCCAAAGATATGCGTAGATACATTAGATATCCGTTATACCCGAGACCTTGAAGTGTAGTTGTCGGGGGGTAATGTTTTTTCTTTATTAGCTGATATTTTGTTATCTACGTATAATTTAATTTTGATTGTTTTGAAAAAACTTATAACCGTCTTCGAATACCATAGTTTAAAACTGTTTTATTTAAGTTTTTTACCATAAATACTAATACATCAGGATAAAAAAATGGCACCATCTCGAGGTCGTTGTCAACACAAGCTCTGCTTAGAATGGGGCTAGATGATGCTGTGTGGATTGTCCAGCATGTTACTATTGATTTATAATTATTATTATTCGAGACCGTCCGTGGGGTACCGAAGCTCTTCGGGTTTTTAAAAAAATATCTGAGCATCTGGTCGAAGCGACGCGTGACCCGAGAGCTGGTGAGTATCTGGCACAGCGCATCAGCATTGCCATACAGCGGGGCAATGCAGCCAACGTAGCGGTATTTCGGATTGGTACTGATATGGGCCAGTTGAGCTACCTGTAGATTGTTTGGAACAGTCTGCAGTTAGCTCAATTGTTTCAATTGTAAATACTAGTTCTAATTTATTTCTATTATTTGATTACAATTATAAATTGTTTAAAATTGACGGAGTAAACGATGAGAATATATTATAAAAAACATGTAAATACAACCGAACATAAAACCTCCTTGTTTGAAGTCGCTTAACTAATCGTTTAACATCTTTTTCGCTAAGAAATTATGTGTATGTACCCACATAACGTTGTCTCTCTCTCTCTGAATAAGATTTGCTGGAAGAACTCTTTTTAGGGTTAAGCTCGCCTTTGCTATTCCTTCAGTTTTATGTTTTCTATATATGTTTAACTAGACGATCGCCTCGCGGTTTCACCCGCGTAGTTCCCGTTCCCGTGGGAATTCCGGGATAAAATATAGCCTATGTCACTCCCTGAAAAGTAAGCTTCCTAACGGTGAAATAATTTTTCAAATCGGTCCAGTAGTTTCGGAGCCTATTCAATTCATACAAACAAACAAACAAACAAAAAATCAAACCTTTCCTCTTTATAATATTATATAGTATAGATATGTTTAATATAGTGCAATAAAGAAATAAGTTATTATAATTAGTTTATATTAGTTTTGTATGTAGGTTTCTATAATATCATTATCTGTAGGTATAATGTTTTTCTGTCTTGAATGGACACATTATCTATCCACACTTGTTTCATAAATTTTCTTTATATCCATAGGTTTGCTGTAAGAAAACTCTTTTAGGGTTAAGCTCGCCTTTGTACATGTCCAGTATTTGTTAACTTTTATGTATGAAGTAACTTGTGTGTGCAATAAAGAAATTAAGAATTAAAAAGTAGTTATTGCTTCAGGAATGTGCCCGCCAAGCCGCCTCCAGCGCCACTCAGCTGATCACAGCTGCTCAGAACACCGCTCAGTACAACACCAACAAATATGCACAGGTAATACACCAGATTACTTGAACTCAGGTATAGGAAGCCCCTTTGCCGGATTAAAAACATACAGCCAACACCGTTACACAGCACAAAAATATGTAAGTAAAAAAACATTTATTCTGTGTTACAAAAATTTGAATTAAAGTTGGTACAAACAAATAAAAGTTACAACCGTGACATCAATAAAGGTCGTCGCTCAGCATGATGCAGTAACGATGGCACTGCTGTGCGCTGGCTGCATGCGACACCTAGAGGGCGCAGCAGCAGCAGCTGATACGCGCGTAAAACAATAAACAAGGAAAAAGAAGGTATACAAAAATGTAAATGTTTACAAGACGAAATAAGGATTCACTCATCATCTTCAGATAAAGCTTCAAGTGAAATAAAATGCGGAAATAAGAGTACTTCTACCATAACCATCAATATTTGTTAGTAACATTAGCATTACTTTTACTTCGGGTACAGAACCCTAAAACGTGGTAGACTATATTTATTTTACCTTTCAGCATTAGCAGGAAGTCGAAAAAATGACGGTGTTGGTTTAACGAACGTTGAGTTTAGGCACCCGTAAACACTGCAGTATACCCGTGGTCGTGATGCCGCCATTATTTAATTTGCTAGTCGTCGCGCACAACCTCCCTCACCCGACACGCGAAAAGGACCCCACCCGTGGCCCAGTTGCGGAAACCAGTCCAGGGACAAGTAACCTGCCCCACTTAGAGGTAAAATTGTTTATTGATCGATAACTTTGTTCGCAGGAGACCCTAACAGCGGAATGCAACACCCTCAGCGAACATATCCCTCGCGTGGTCGAAGCTACTCAAAGCACGAGGCCCAACTCCGCCGCATCGCAGCTCGATTTGATATCCGCTTCGGAGACGTTCTTACAGGTATTTGTAGTCCTACTATCCTACTCTAATATTATAAAGCCGAAAGTTTGTGAAATCTGAATTTTTGCTACCTAGGATCTCCAAAACTACTAAACAGATCAAGATGAAGTTTGGCGTACGTTCAGAGCATAGACTAACGTATAGTATTATAATATCTGTGGCCTAACTTAGATAATAGGCTACTTATTATACCAAAAATACGCGGGCAAAGCTGCGGGCAGCAGCTAGTCTATATCTATACTCCATACTTATATTGTAAAGAGGAAAGATTTGATTGTTTGTTTGTATTGAATAGGCTCCGAAACTACTGGACCGATTTGAACAATTCTTTCACCGTTAGGAAGCTTACTTTTCAGGGAGTGACATAGGCTATATTTTATCCCGGAATTCCCACGGGAACGGGAACTACGCGGGGGAAACCGCGAGGCGATCGTCTAGTTATTTATATTTTTAAAATGCAAGAAGAGACAACCAGCCAGCTATAACAGAAATTCGATTTTCTGCTTACAGCTGTCTAGTTAACAGTTCTAGGAAGAGAGCCGGTCTAGACCACAAACCCTCTTATGTAGTTCGGCACAGCGCGCAGCGCCTCTAGTGGCGGCTGTGCGAACTACGTAAGAACCAAATGATTTAATTAGGTAATGTGATAATCGGAACCTGATGGGTTTACAGTACAGCCGTTGAGACACAGATGGCGCTGTTCGCTGTTTTCAACAATATTATAAAAGGCTCGTAGGAGAACGGGGTAGAAACTTTGCTAGACAAAGACACGGAAAATAGATTGCAGTTATTAATAACAGAGAGAGAGAAAGATAATTTATTTTACCCAAAAAACATATTAGTACTAATTTTTAGGCAGATAACTACAACACAGATAATAACTTAATCTTATTAACAGAAAGGAGGCCCGCAACACATAATTGACAGACGCTCAACAAATAATTTGATCGTTTAAAAAAGTAAACCTTCAAATTCCTTAATTCCACGCTGTTTCTTTTTAAGTTTTGCTTTGAGAAGTGATGTACCAACCGGCCGCGTTCTGATATCTGCCTGTTGTGTGTCGTGATTGATTTCTATACTGAAATCGGTGGTAGTAGTAACGTTCATAGCAAAAGACAAAAAATGAGGGTAGATTGATATATCTGCCAATAATCATGGCACATGAAACTGTGCCGAAAGGAAAGCTCAAAACTCAAATCATGGGAAATATCCCGTTGTAAATGACTTTAGTGTTAATAACCATGATGGATTTAAAAGTTTTAACACTTCTAACATATTCTTCTTGTTACAGCCAAGCGGACACGTAGTATCGGCTGCCAGATCAGCCCTCCCGGCCATAACGGACCAAGCCTCCGCCAAACACTTGGCGTTGACTACGCACAACTACACCGACGCGTGTACCGACCTCAGGTAAGTGTCTAACTCAATGGGTGCGCCTATAGGTATAGTAGTATCGGTTAGATCTGCCCTCATTTCCATAAAGGACCAAGCCTGGCCCTTAATATCAGCAGAAAACATTGTTTATTATAGCATGCCATTCGTGTAAATGAGGAACAAGAGCGGCCCCGTCATATGTACCTGTGGCACACCACAGAATAAAACACTACAACGGTGAAGCCATAGCCGCACTACGGTAGAGTTCAAAATACGAAAACAGACGTCTGTCAGATTTCAGACAAGTGTCTGGCTAAGCTATACGCCTGGATGTAGCGAGGCGATGTCTGAGCATGCGGGTTAGGTTAGGATCGCAACGTCGGTGGTGCGAAAATAGGTGTGCTATTTTCGCACCACCGACGCAGTAGAAAAATGGGACAGGCAAGTGGAGATGGGGTTGGACTGCTACGGGTATAAGAGGGATGTTGCATTGGTAGCTAGAGCAATCCAAGGCCGAGGACCGGTAGAGAATCCGACCAGCCATCGGATCTCTCGGACGTGGACACTCACGGTAGGGCTGATCCACCAGTTCAAAGTTGCTCAGCGAGCTATGGAAAGAGCTATGAGTCTCTCTAAAGGATAGGATTCGTAACGAATACATTCGACAGAGAACCAAGTTATCGACATAGCCCAAAGAATTAGCAAGCTGAAGTGACAGTGGGCCGGCCATATCTTGCGAAGAACTAACAACCGCTGGGGTAAACGTGTTCTTGAGTGGAGACCGCGACTCAGCAAACGTAGTGTAGGACGCCCTCCGGCCAGGTGGGATGACGATCTGCGAAAGACAGGCAGATACTGGATGCGGCAAACTGAAGACAGGGCGCTATGGCGCTCATTAGGGGAGGCCTATGTCCAGCTGTGGACTAATATACACTGATGATGATGATGATCGGATCTCTAGTAGATGATGAGTCTATTGAATGTTGTTATTCTTTTTTTGTTAATTACTTTTAGTATGCTCAAGTTAAGTAATTTTTCATGTTGTGTATATGAAGGTAAAATTTTAGAATTGTATATCATAACCGCTCTATCGACAATGTGTGGGGGGTGAAATACGGTAAATTTTATCGACAAATCACTATCCCTATATTTTTCTCTCTCCATGATGAAATGGCAGCCATTTTGTTTTTTGTTGCCTCGAAGCACGGGTGCTTGTACTGATTAAGGTATAGCTACCCATGTAGAGGTCTTAGGAAAACGATAGAGGACTCATTTGATAGCCAATAATGTAGACAATAAAGCAATGTTAACATTGTTGCAATTTCTATTTTATAATAAAAGAAAAAAGAATTTATAAAACAAAAAAAAGTTTTTCTTAACATTTTTTTTGAAATTATTAGTTATGACGGTGAACTGGGCCAGCCACGGATTGTCCAGCATTATTTATTTATGTTTCGTTCTATCCACAGGTCCGCAGTCAGCCGCGCCCGCATCTCCTGCAAAGGCGTCGAGATGGACGCTGCGGCGGAGATCATCAGATCTCTGCAGGCCGAGTTGGACGAGCTGGAAGAGGCTGCTAGGGCGTTGGAGTTGACCCCTCTGCCAGGACAAACGGTATATTACAATCTAAACTTTAGATGGATATAACACGGTCACATTAGCTACATGAAATGAAAATGACATTAATAAGATATTAAATTTATTTTTTGTAATAACAATCTTACACTTTTCCTGCGATCGCCACACTGTGCAAAGCCTGAATTGCCGAATAAAAAACCTTACTACCATGCTTATGTCGCGGTTTCACCCGCGTAGCTCCCGTTCCCGTGGTAATTCCGGGATAAAATATAGCCTATATCACTCCCTGAAAAGTAAACTTCTTAACAGTGAAAGAACTTTTCAAATCGATCCAGTAGTTTCGGAGCCTATTCAATACAAACAAACAATCAAGTCTTTCCTCTTTATAATATTAGTATAGATGAGATTGCTCCATTTTGATCCATCATTGAGAGCTAATTTTACAAAAAATAATAGTTAGGGCTGTATTTCGTTTTCAGGCAAAAATTATACGTTTGTTTTTCAAATTATGCCAATAGGCGATCAACCGCCATACTATCATTGGGGGGCAATGCCCATAATCCCCACGCATGCGGGTTGGGGATCGCAGTTCGGTGATTGAATCGGTCTGCAGGAGGCGCTGCAGCCCGCCCCCCGGTGGATATCCCTTAGTCGCCTCTAACGACACCCGCGGAAGAGTAGGGGTGGTGCAAATTCTAAGCCGGCACCACACGGCCATTCTAAAGCTAACTTTAATTCATAAGCCATAAAGCAGACAAGATAAAAACAATCAAAGAACTCTTGCGGTCATATAAAAAAGTTTGGGACGGGTTTTGCTCCAACTCGAAAAATAACAACTAACAGGCTAAAGGTTTCTTCGTCGCTTCTTTACTTTAGTCTACATACCGAAGCGACAGAAATCAAAAAATATCACTTTATTTCCGTGTCAGTGTTTAGTTTTATAATTTGACCTTTTCTAAGTGTACATTTATTGTAGTAAGAGTTTATGATTTTGTAAGAACTAACCAATCCTTCCCTTCCAGGAGGAATGGGCCTCCCAAACAATGACGTCATCCTCCCGCGCCGCCGCCTCATCAACTGCCCAGCTGGTGTCGGCGGTCCGCGCCGGCGAGTCTGCCGGCGCCGGCGCGGCGTCCTGCGACCTCGCGTCGGACCTACGACACTTTACTGCGGCGGTCCGCGCCGGATATACCCTGCATCCGCCGGATCAGAGACACAGGTAACACTTACGGAGGATCTACCCTATACTCCGGACCATAGAGGTAACACTTACAGGGTATCGACCCTATACTCCGGACCATAGAAGTAACACTTACAGGGTATCGACCCTATACTCCGGACCAGAGACACAGGTACTGTGGATTTACCAGAAAGACAGCTGATAGGTCATCTACTCCGGACCATAGAGATAACACTTACAGGGGATCTACCCTATACTCCGGACCATAGAGGTAACATTTACAGGGGATCTACCCTATACTCCGGACCATAGAAGTAACATTTACAGGGTATAGACCCTATACTCCGGACCAGAGACACAGGTACTGTGGATTTACCAGAAAGACAGCTGATAGGTCATCTATACTCTGCCATTTTTAATCCTTTCTCAAAAACTTTGCTTACTTCTGATCTGAATATATTTTATTTTTGATTATTAATCTCCTCTTATGGTGCCTCTTAATTTCTTCTCAATTTTGCGCCAAGCACAACATGTCCTAAATCAGGCAACATTTTATATTGCAAAAAAAAGACAACAAACATCTAGAAGTTTTTGCAATTTATTAAAAACTTCTACTTTGTTTCAGAGTAATAACATCCGGCAGACACGTTCTGCACTCTTCTCTCACGCTGGTGGAAACGGTGAAGCACTACTTCAACAGTTCTGAGCCGGTTGACACTGCGTCTATAGTGTCCATCGCTAAGGACATCTCGCAGGTTGGTTGTCTTGATATTTGTATGTGTTTCCATTTGTTCCATTGTTCTGTTGCGTGACGATGGTATGACATTGGTTGCAAGCATTTCCTTCATATAACACTGGTACTTTATTGGATCCCGTAACTTTCCGTATCGCAACATGTCTTCAGTTGGGTGCAAGGTGTTGCGCGCCTCATCAATGCCAGTGCGGTACTGCTGTCGAACAGCTTGATCATCACAGATTATCGTGTACTAGGGCCGCCGGTCGGATATCTCGCCACGCTAGCCTTAACGACATCATCCGGCGGGCCTTTGTCACCGCTAACGTACCAGCTATTCTCGAACCGAATCGTCAGTTGCGTGACGATGGTAAGAGGCCCGACGGTATGACACTAGTCCCATGGGAGTTGGGGAGGCCCATTGTGTGGGACGCTACATGCGTCGACACACTTGCGCCTTCCCATCTTCCGAGGACATCCGTGAGGGCAGGCGGCGGCAGATTTGGCCGCAGATCTCAAGAGGCGCAAATATGCAGGTCTCGACAGAGCCTACACATTTCCTCCCCTTGGAGTCGAGACCCTAGGCCCGTGGAGTACCGAATCGATGCTATCCGGGTTTTAAAAAAATTACAATAAATTTAAATTTACACACTAAAAACTAACAGAAAATACGCCATTGCAAAATGTACCTTCTTTACCCAATATTATTTTGAATTTGTTACTGTATTGTAAACCTTATTCCTTGCCTACAGGGTCTAGAACAAACCATGGAGTCCCTGCCGTCTCACGGCGAACTCGACAATGTTCTGGAGAATATAAACGAGACCTACAATATCCTGAATATGGGGGATTTCCCGCCCGCTGAGAGAGCTTATGGGTAAGTGTGTTTATTATATTCTGACTTAAAAAAAAGGAGGGGGTTCTATGTTTGGAACCCCCGACGAAAAAAGAGAGGGATGTTATAAGTTTAACCTGTCTGTCTGTGTATCTGTGTATCTGTCTGTGGTATCGTAGCTCCCAAACGGATGAACCGATTTTCGTTTTTTTTTGTGTCATAGATAACTTTATTAAAATATATATAAAAAAACTCCCGGGTGTTCTTAGCCATGTTTCATGAAAATCTGTTCTGCCAATAAACGTTAGCGGGTTTTTAAATTTTTTAATTTGTCTTGTTGTTATCTTCTCCGACTTCTCTGATTTTGGTGATTCTCGCTATTATATAGAGAATGGTCCCGAGATGCTCCCATAAAAAATTGTTGCTGAGAGATTAGGATTTGTCGTGCAAAATTAAAAAAATAGTTTAAATATTTGGGAATTATAAGTCGGTTTTTAGTTTATCAAAACCATCAAATTGGACTACCTTGTAAATACAAGGTACCTAGTTGATTCTTAAAAACGTCAAAATATTTAAAACAAAAAACTGAAATGGTCAGAAATGTAGTGACAGATATCATATTATATTGTCATATTATGTTGTATATCAACAAAACTACCTGCAGGGGTATTTTAATTCATTCGATTTGTTTCCGAATCGAAAAGGTCGGATTCGAATTCGATTCCGACGGATCTATAAAACGCTATTTTGATTTCGCCTCGGGTTGATGATCGAAAAACCGAAGCGTCTGATCGGTGATCTGTTGACTAATGGGCATGTCAAAGAGGAGGAAACGAATCCAATGAATTAATATAATAAAATAAATAAAAAATATCGATCTATGTACTCATATATTACTATGTATATCAGTTATCTAGTACCCATAACACAAGCTCTGCTTACCTTGGGGCTAGATAATGCTGTGTGAATTGTCCAGCATTATTAATTATTTATTTAAAATACCCCGGCTGGGGCCGAATTCGGCTAGCCAATCTCTTTACTAAAAAACTATCTGAGCGTCTGGTCGAAGCGACGCGTGACCCGAGAGCTGGTGAATATCTGGCACAGCGTATCAGCATTGCCATACAGCGTGGCAATGCAGCCAGCGTAGCGGGGACGCTTCCGACTGGTGTTGATATGGATCAGTTGAGCTATCTGTAGACTGTTTGCAACAGTCGGCAGTTAGCTCAATTGTTTCAATTGTAAATACTAGTATAATTTTCTCTGTGAATAAAGATATCTCTTTACTATGACAATGATATCGTCCATAAATGAAAGAAGCTCTAGATATTGCGTTCGGTGCTATTTGTTTAGTTACAAATAAAGATGTTCTTATTCTTATTTGCACGGAGAGATTGATAGATTGGTTTCAACCTTTGACACGCGTCCCTTCATCTATAGTTTCTTTTATCAAAGGTAAAATGACAAAATGTGTAATTCTGAGACGATGATGATGATTTTATTTAGATCCAATTAAATTATTGGAATCCGGCCCCTGCGTAGAACATAATAACAAATTATCAAAGTTGATAAAAGATGACGTATTTGATTAATATTCATTTACCTTCTGCTATCAGATCTTTGTTCCCACGTGTGTGTTGTAAACACTGTTATAATCGGGTTTTTGTAGTGTTTAATTCATTTTCGATAGTATTCAGTAATAATTTAATGATATAATTTGCTAAAAACTATGAAAACTACAAGCACCAAGGCTCACATACAATCGCGTGAAAAATTTAACTCTCGAAATCCTAATTGAAGTTTTTTATCAGCGTTTTTGAGAATAGATAACAACTAAACGACACGCGAATCGAACGTAAAACTTTTTCTGTCGCGATGAGTCGGCTGTTGCGTGGGACGCGTGGGATAGCGTTGCGTATGACAAGTGTGTGTTTATGTCACCTGAGTCCAGATACCAGAATGCGTTTCATACGTGGGATGAGGAGATTCTATTCTACCCTATCTTTCAGACTTACAAGTTTTCTTCCTATTCTTACAGCGAACTCCAAAGCGAGCTAAACGCGGCCGCTGTAGAAATGAGTGCCGCAGCGTCAAACGTCGCTAGTCGAGTGGACAGGCGAGCGGAGCTGGGCGCGGCCGCTAGTCACTTCGGGGCCACCTTCAACAGGACTCTAGGAGCGGCTATCGAGATGTGCACTACTGCTGAGGTAACTTACTTTTAAGTCTCTTTCTTAGCGTCACGGACCAGAGCGTGACGGCTTAGTTTGAATCAGCGTCACCGATCCGAGCGTGATGGAGCGTCATCGACCCGAGCGAGACGGAGCGTCGTAATTGGTCTACTGCTGGGCAACAGCCTCTCATATTATGGGATGGAAATACCAAATAAGAAAAGGTCAAAATAAACCAGCACAATAAGAAAGTATTATATATATTACAATTGTATTTGTATATTTATTCTATAATTCTTTATAAATAAACCTCTACTTTAAAATGTTAGAAAATTTGACGTTACCAAGTGTTCCAATGGATGTACCTATGGTTTTTTAATAAATGAACTGAACTGAACTATTGTTTCTGAATGAATTATTTCTGTTGCAGGAGCCAGAAACTCGGGAGCAGATGATAACATCGATGAAATCGGTCACAGTGAACTCTTCGAAACTGCTTAGCACTGCCAAGTCTGTCAGTCAGGTGAGAACATAGAAAATTAAAAGAAAAAAATCGTTTTCGCCAACCACAATTGAAGGACATTCTCTGTGCAAGAAATGTCTAAATTTAACTTAATGCAAAACCAGAAAAAAATTGAATATTTCAAACGCCTTCAAAACAACAAGAAACACTTTGGCCTTGAAACATTGTAGCATACTTTAAATCCCAGGAAAAGCGTGCGAAGCCGGAAGCAGAAGCTACTTAAAAAGATACGATAAAAATGTTTTTTCGTCTTTGGCAACATTTCTCAATGAATTTGCAGTTATTTGATAATTTCTCGTTAATTTTAGGACGTGACTCGACCCAACGCGAAGAACCAACTGGCTGCCGCCGCTCGCGCTGTTACAGAAAGCATCAACCGCTTGGTAAGTTCAAAAAAAGATTCTTAATAAATCAAACAATATCCCAAAAATTTTCGGCTTCGACGGGACTTGAACCCGCATCCTTCCCTCAGTACGGGAATGTGCTATCCAACTACACCAAGAGGTCAAGTGACGCAGGAGTCGAAAATCTCTGGGACTTCCTACGGACTCTAGCGCCGTTAGCTCCACCTACAGGGGAAACATTGAAGTGTGATGTTACTTGTGTTAACTGGTGATGAAATAATATTTATTTATTTCTGACACCAAATTGCCGTCCGTAATTAGCAATAAGGTCTTTGGCTGAAAAACAGCGCTGAGCTTCTGCTCAGCGTTTATATGTATGTTATGACATAGGCCTCCCCTAATGAGCGCCATAGCGCCTACTTTTTGTGTACCACAGGTCCAAATCAATGTTTTTTTATATTCTATTCTATTGATGATGTTTTAACAGGTGGACGTCTGCACCGAAGCCGGTCCAGGCCAAAAGGAATGCGAAGCCGCGGTCCGCAGCATAGCTAGCACACGGTCGCTCCTGCAAGCGCCGAGCCAGCCGCTCAACGAGCTAGGCTACTTCGCGTGTCTCGACACCGTGGTGGAGCAAAGCAAGACCCTCAGTAAGTCTTACGTTAGCCCACTGCTGGACGGCTGTCTCCCCTAAAGCCTCTACCCCACAGCCGAGATTTTGAAGCGTGTCTTGTGTCGCGCGATTTAAAAAAATTAAAAATTATCAATAAATAAATTCAAACAAATTGTCAAACATATCCTTTGTAAAAAGGCTAACTACAAAATATCAGATTATCTAGAGGATAAAAAATGCTTGGGACGAGTTTTGCTCCAGCTTGAAAACTGACACTCTACCAAGGTAAAGGTTTCCTGTTCGCTTCTTTACTTTACAACAACGAACAAAGAATCAAATTGATCACTTTATTCCCTAGTTTTACTTATGTAATTTGAAATTTAGTGACATGTCCAAGAGTCCTGTAAGGTGTAAAAGAAATAAACCACTTTGTTATTTGATATTCATACGCATACTCATTTATTCGCCGTAGGAGCACAAGGCACACTTGGAAATGTCAATTTGAATATACAGGGTCAAAATATGTGGTGCCTATGTTATAATTATAATTCAAGGCCATAAACAGACAAGACAGAAAATATTTGATAAAGTATTTGATTCAGATGGAAGTTGCTGCCCTTCCTTACTCTGCTGTTAAGACATGGCCACGGCCACAGGTAGCGTCTGAGGAGTAGACAATTGTTTTTTTTTTTTTTTTAAATCTCATTTATTGTAAAGGACTTTTACTTTTCAAAGTATGTCAGTCCTATCGTAACCTAAACTTATTACTAACAAACAAGAGAAAACAAACAACAAAATTAAACTAATCAGTCAAGTTGTAGGTATATTCAAGGGGAGTCACTGATGCATAAAAATTTTAAACAGTGAAATGGCCGCTAATGAATTTGGTTCCGCTAAAATGTTAATAAATGTTCCTAAATTTAATCTATTTAAATTTAGTTCAGTCATCAGTGCCTCCCTTTGATTTTTGAACTTGGTGCAGTCCATCAGGATGTGGTGCACATCATGAGTAGACAATTGTTTGTTGTTCAAGTTTTTCTTAACCTGTTTCTCCTCCGCAGGTGAAGGTATGTCAGGGATGGCGAGCGCAGTGAAGCGGTCTTCCCACGATCAGTTCTCGCGCGGAGTGGCGCTGGTGGCCACCGCGGTGCAGGGGCTGGTGGAGTGCGCAGCGCAATCCGCCTATCTGGTGAGTTACAATAGACAATGTAGGCGACCTCTTGGCTCTAAAAAAAACAACCTCGGTTTGCCTTCCACTTGTTGTGACGCCCAACAGGGCTCACATTGTGATACTTACAGATAATTATTTACCTACCAACTAGCTTCTGCCCGCGGCTTCGCACGCGTTGTTTCTATGGAAACGTTTTGAGGTTATTTCTATCCTATTCTATTTTTGAGGTTATGTCAAGTCACACTTGAATGCTATCGAACGGAATAAATAGTATCCTATGTCCGTCTCCTGGCTCTAAGCTACCTCCTCACCAATTTTCAGCCATATCGGTAAAACCGTTCTTGAGTTATAAATAGTGTAACTAACACGACTTTCTTTTATATATATAGATGTAAGTCGCGCACGCGCGAAAACGTTTTATTGAAAACCGCTCCAGCTTATTTTACTATAAAAACTATCGTAGTTTGAAGAATTCATTACAGATGTATGCGGGTTAACTACGAGCCTATTGGTTAGAAGAACACCAACTTTTCATCCTTACGACATCATCAGGATCAGTGCATTTCGTCTTCAACAGTTTTTAACACGTCTTTTGTCCCCAGGTCGCAGTATCAGATGAAACATCGGTCGCGGGTCGCGCAGGCCTAGTCGACCAAGGTCAATTCGCGCGCGCCGCCCTAGCCATCGAGCAAGCTTGTGCGGCGCTCTCTGACCCCGCTACCAACCAGCAACAGGTTAGATCTTGAAGTATAACTCGACCTCTGTGGCGCGGTGGGCGAAGGTCCGCCTGCGACACAGGAGGCTGCGGGTTCGATTCCCGCCTCGGGACAAATATTTGTACGATCTGCAGATATTTATTCAGAGTGTTCTGGTCGTTTTCTATGTATAATAAAAGATATCTATCTATGTACTCGTTTAATATTATTATGTATATCAGTTATCTAGTACCCATAA
Source organism: Eupithecia subfuscata (assembly GCA_963564075.1). Lineage (NCBI taxonomy): Eukaryota > Metazoa > Arthropoda > Insecta > Lepidoptera > Geometridae > Eupithecia > Eupithecia subfuscata. Next base: position 7,731,747 of record OY751124.1, on the reverse strand, counting down.
CACAAGCTTTGCTTACCTTGGGGCTAGATAATGCTGTGTGAATTGTCCAGCATTATTTATGCTGGACAATTCACACGGCTTGTGTTATGGGTACTAGATAACTGATATACATAATACAATACACTACATAGATAGATATTTTTTATTATATATAGAAAACATCCAGAACGCCCTGGACAAATGTCTGCAGATCGTACAAACATTTGTCCCGAGGCGGGAATCGAACCCGCACCCTCCTGCGTCGCAGGCGGACCTTCGCCCGCTGCGCCACAGAGGTCGTCGAATAAAACTCAAAGGAAAGTTCCAGTGGAGGCTATAGATAAAATATTTCAATAAAACTCACCCCTCTCTCCCCAGGTGCTATCCGCCGCCACCGTGATCGCCAAGCACACGTCCGCGCTCTGCAACGCGTGCCGCGCCGCCTCCGCAAGGAGCACCTCGCCCTCCGCCAAGCGCGCCTTCGTGCACGCCGCCAAGGACGTCGCCAACTGCACCGCGGCGCTCGTCAAGGAGATCAAGGCGCTGGACTCTCAGTACACACCGGTAAGACTCAATATTCAACGACAAGTGATATAGGAATCGACTAAACAAAACACGACCAATAGAGCCTTACATGCCTAGTAGCGTGTTCAAAACAAAAGACAGTCACTAGAATGTTCCAAAAGTAAGTGCGCTAGACTCTCAGTACACACCGGTAAGGCTCAATATTCAACGACAAGTGATATAGGAATCGACAAAACAAAACACAACCAATAGAGCCTTACATGCCTAGTAGCGTGTTCAAAACAAAAGAAAGTCACTAGAATGTTCCAAAAGTAAGTGCGCTAGACTCTAAGTATACACCGGTAAGACTCAATATTAATGACCGTTGAGCTATAAGTGCCTTCGTGCTCGCCGCCAAGGACGTCGCCAACTGCACCGCGGCGCTGGACTCTCAGTACACACCGGTAAGACTCAATATTCAACGACAAGTGATATAGGAATCGACGAAACAAAACACAACCAATAGAGCCTTACATGCCTAGTAGCGTGTTCAAAACAAAAGAAAGTTCCAAAAGTATGTGACGAGAGGTGTCGCGTTGCTCTAAATCTAAGGTTTTTGACGTGACAACGTCTTATAATTCGATAGAGCCGGCTGCACGCACGAAAAAACATGACGTCATGCGGCGTTACCTCGCTCTGAGGCGTTACCTCGCTCTGAGGCGTTCCATGTAAGGCTTGAAGTGCAAGCGAGAGCGCTCGACATCCGTCTCTCTCCTACTTGAGTGAGCGATGCGTCTGCGTTGTCACGTTCAACTATCGTCAGTAAACCGACTTTACAGACAACCAATTTTTTTTGTTATTATAGTGCGTAAGCCTCGCACTCTGGCGAATTTCTAATTATTCATTATATTTATATTAAGATATTCAAACTTTGTCAACAGGAGAACCGAGCGCGTTGCGCCGCCGCTACTGCCCCTCTCCAAGACGCAGTGAAAAGCCTCCGTCAATTCGCAGACAGCCCTGAGTTCGCCTCTGTGCCCGCCAGGATATCCCCACAAGCGAGGCAGAATGCTGAGCCTATACTGGAATGCGGCAGGTAGACATCATGTTGTCTGAAAGAAAGTGTTAAAGCTACAGATAGCCCTAAGTTCGCGCGCAAATTAAAAGAGTCTGTTTGTCAAATATATTTAAATTTTGCCCCTTTGCATCAAAACTATTATCTAAATCGATCGATCTATAATGTTGCACATAATTTAGTTCTAGACCTACATATATGAATGAGAGAAATAGGTTACTTATTTATTTAAGACTAGCTACGCCCCGCGGCTTCGCACGCGTTGTTTCTATGGAAACGTTTAAAGGTGATTTCTATCTCACGGGAACTGATTTATGGGATAAAAAGTAGCCTATGTTTGATTCCAGGATTACAATTACCTGTATGCAAAATGTTAGCCTGATACGTTCAGTAGTTTTACACTTTTACACGTTAGACGACCTTTGTGGCGCAGCGGGCGAAGGTCCGCCTGCGACACAGGAGGTTGCGGGTTCGATTCCCGCCTCGGGACAAATATTTGTACGATCTGCAGATATTTGTTCAGGGTGTTCTGGTCGTTTTCTATGTATAATAAAAAATATCTATCTATGTACTCGTATATTATTATGTATATCAGTTATCTAGTACCCATAACACAAGCTCTGCTTACCTTGGGGCTAGATAATGCTGTGCGAATTGTCCAGCATTATTTATTTATTTAGTTTTGACGTGAAGAGGTAACAAACATCCATCCATCTATCCATCTATCCATCCAAACTTTCGCATTTATAATATTAGTGTGAAAATAGCTGGCGAAGCTAGTCTTCCAGACTTCTACAAAAAAAGCTATGTATCCCACATTTTGTAACGTGATTATTTTGCCCACAGAAACATAATCACCGGATCCTGTTCCATGCTAGAGTCTGCCAAGGTTCTAGCATTGTCGCCACAGGACAGGACGCACTGGCAGAGCCTCGCCACTGACAGCAAACATGTGTCCGACAGCATCAAGTCTCTCGTTACTAATATAAGGTAATGTTTGTTCCATGTTAGAGTTTGCTAAGGTTCTAACATTTATGCTAGAGTTTGCCAAGGTCTCAAAATCCACGCTAGAGTCCATAGGTATCACGGACCGATGAAAAAAACGTTGGGAAGCCTATACTCAGCAGTGGGTAAATCCCTCCTCAACAGCCTGTATTGGTCCACTGCTGGACGCAGGCCTCCCCCTGATAAGCGCCTTGTTGGCTTTTATCTCATGGGGGTAATGCCCATAATCCCCACGCGGGTAAATCCCAGCAGTGGCTAATAGTAAATTATTTGGTTTAGCCATAGATATTTTAATACTTTATTAGTAGTTTAACTAATGGTTAAGTTGAATGGTAGAGGGCGCATTGCACGACATTTTGTGAAAAGGATAGGCATAGGATTTCGCGTTCATAGAAGTAGGACAGAGCATACGTTTTTAGAACGGCGTAAGTGTAAGTATAAAGTATTTATTATTACAATACTAATATCCTAAAGTAACCTAACTCAAACATAATAGCTAAGTTAGTTCCTATAAATAGGTTACAAAATTCATTATGAATGTAAGCGGGTTAACTACGAACCTAGTTTGTGTTGGAAGAACACCAACGTTTCATCCCTTAACGAGGGACTTCATCAGGGTGAGTGCGGTTCGCGTCGCGCCTGTACCGCGTCCTTCCGCGCACTACGGGCTAGAGCACGCAGAGCACGGGTCGTAGGCGCCGGGGGTGGTGGGGGGCACGCTGCTTCTCGATACTGTTGAGTAGGAGAGCCAGCTTGGATATATCATTGTAGTTATACTTTGTGTACATACGGAACTAACAGTATCTACATCCGGCTCTATACTGCTATCCGACTTCCCAAGGAGACACGGCTTCCAAGCGGGTGGTAAGTTCCAACCTCTATCTCTATTGAAGTTGGGTCGTCGTTCAATCTCTATCGCCTCACGTATCTTCCGGGGAAAGTTACAAAATAGGTTACAATTTACATAATAAGTAAGCGCAGAAATCAACATATTGTTTTTAACAAGAAAACGAATTAAGAAACTGGCTTAGTAATTACTAATCACCTATGAATCAAAACATAAGTAATTTCAATAGACCGTAGTCCGTAGGGTTCCTGAGAACTCCACCAAATTTTTTTGCGAAACAGTGCACTTTCATGATTTTTTGACGTGACAACGTCTTATAATTCGATAGAGCCGGCTGCACGCACGAAAAACATGACGTCATGCGGCGTTACCTCGCTCTGAGGCGTTCCATGTAAGGCTTGAAGTGCAAGCGAGAGCGCTCGACACCGTCTCTCTCCTACTTGAGTGAGCGATGCGTCTGCGTGGACAGCTGCTATACTATAGTACATTTACATGTTTTGATCGAGTATCAAATGCTACCATTCCATCAGTATTTTCTTAAGACGTTGTCACGTTCAACTATCGTCAGTAAACCGACTTTACAGACAACCAATTTTTTATCTAAATTTTTTCTCAGTCGTATTTTCTCATCGGAGGTACCTAAAAAATAATGTTGAATTTTATGTAACTCTAGTCTTTTACCAGGGGATCCCGTGAGTACTGAGATCTAGGCCTGGTTCGACAACCAAACCCGTTAGATTCGTTCTTAATATCTTAGATAATTTTGAGCATTTCAAAGGAAATTTGCTCTCGTAGAAACCATTTTTTAATCAGAGCCGTGTATTCTTATTAAGGCGGTACCCTACCTCGTTATTGTGTGAAGAGGATAGGCATAGGATTTCGCGTTCACAGGAGCGGGACAGAGCAAAGCGGCGTAAGCCCAAAAATCAAGTTTTTAGTAGTTATTTGCTCCCCACAAACATAAGAATAGTTAATTGAAAAAAAGGCAACATATAAAATGTTCTTTATACTTAGCTCAATTACTATGCTTAATCTCAAGATCGTATCATCTGTATTTATTGAGAAATTAGGGTTTTAGTAAAAAATTAGAGGTAACTTTGCGATTTTTTTCTATCGAGAAAATTTTATGGAATCGTGTTTTCGAAACATATGATCGATAGAATAAGTCATGAACTTTACCATATAAAAATTTCAAAGTTATATATTCAGTAGTTTGGAAGATATGGAGGTCCGACGGAGTTGAAAATAAGCAATTTGAGGGTAGGTACCCCCTTAACATATGATTTTGTGTACAGAGAGAAAGCGCCAGGCCAGCACGAATGTGCCTCAGCATTGGAAGCTCTCAACAAGCAGATTCGGGAACTGGATACGGCGTCCATACACGCGCTCTCGCAGGAGCTGCAGCCGAGAAGGAATAACAATCTAGACGGTAAATACACAAAGAATAATAAATATTATAAATCAAATAATCACACTAATATTATAAATGCGAAAATTTGGATGGATGGATGTATAGATGAAAGAAAGAAAGAAAGAAAATTAATTTATTGGTTCACTAGAAAAGCCTGCAACTATTACAATAGACTTACATAAGAATATTACAATAAAGCTAGGTTCATATTGCCGCGTCGGAGTGCGTCGCGGCGCGCCAGAGCGCAACCGGTTACGTTCACTACCCATGACCAGATGGATGTTTGTTACCTCTTCACGCCAAAACTACTGAACGAATCGGGCTGAAATTGTGTATACAGATAATTATAATCCTGGAATCAAACACATAGGCTACTCTTTGTCCCATAAATGAGTTCCCATGGGATAGAAATCACCTTTTAATGTTTCCATAGAAACAACGCGTGCGAAGGCGCGGGCGGCAGCTAGTATCCCATAAAAATCGACTTAAGTTCGACGCAGGCGCAATCGGTTAGCGCATTCCGGTACTGAGGGAAGGTTGCGGGTTCAAGTCCCCTCGAAGTCTATTTTTTTGGATATTATTATTATTATATTTTTATCACACTAATAAAATAAATAAATAAAATAAATAATGCTGGACAATTCACACAGCATTATCTAGCCCCAAGCTAAGCAGAGCTTGTGTTATGGGTAGATAACTGATATACTTAATACAATACACTACATAGATAGATATATTTTTTCTTATACATAGAAAACATCCAGAACGCCCTGAACAAATGTCTGCAGATCGTACAAACATTTGTCCCGAGGCGTGAATCGAACCCGCAACCTCCTGCGTCGCAGGAATCGCAAATCTTCGCCCGCTGCGCCACAGAGGTCGTCACATAATATGGCAATAGCCTTTATTCCCAAAGAAAATTACACCCGGGTAATTTCTATGACATAAACATTTATTTATTCCTTTAAATATAACTATAGTATGTTGGTACAATATAGTGTATGTCAGTAATATAAATCAAATAATAGCTTGATACAGATACTCACCAGCTCTCGGGACACAGGATGCGCTCCGCCAAAGCGCAGCGCATCAGCATTGCCATACAGCGGGGTAATGCAGCCAGCGTCTTGGAGACGCTTCCGACTGGTATTGATATGGATCAGTTGAGTTACCTGTAGATTGCTTGCAACATTCTGCAGTTAGCTCAGTTGTTTCAATTGTGTTAAATAAATAAACAATCTACAAGTAGCTCAACTGATCCATATCAGAACAAGTCAGAAGCGTCCCCAAGACGCGGGACAGGAGGCGGGCACGATCCGCAGAGCTGGAGCACGTTTGTAATTTTTTTTTAATTGAAATTGACTGTCTGTTTGTCATAGGATTCTGTGAGCAGATTGAGAACAGCGCAGCCGAGATGATCGAGAAACTGGAACCGTTGCGGGTAGCCGCCACCGCCGAGCCCGAGAACTTGGGCCATGCTGTAAACCAACTGGTAAGTCAGATGTGTATCTTATTACTAGCTGAGCCCCGCTGCGTGGAAATCATACTAATTTCTGAAATTCATTGCACAACCCCAAGGGGTAATTAGATAGATAGATAATTCTTTATTCATCACCTTAACGAAAAACAAATTTTACACGAAACATATAGAGAACAGCAATGGAACTGGCGGTTATCTTATCGCTTAAAGCGATTTCTTCCAGACAACCAAAATGATGGGAGAAAAATAAAGGATGGCGGTGCTTTTTAATTATGTAAAAAAAAAATACGTGATTCATAATTTACTTTATAGTTTACTAGACGATCGCCTCGCGATTTCACCCTCGTAGTTCCCGTTCCCGTGGGGATACCGGGATAAAATATAACCTATGTCACTCCCTGTAAAGTAAGCTTCCTAACGGTGAAAGAATTTTTCAAATCGGTCCAGTAGTTTCGGAGCCTATTCAATACAAACAATCAAATCTTTCCTCTTTATAATATTAGTATAGATTGATACAGGGTTTTGAGTGAATCGAACCAAGGAATAATAATTTTCCATAGAAACTTTACCAACCTTTTACCAAGTATCTACGTACTTAGCCGATTTAAATGAAATTTGGTGTGTAGATAGTTTATGTTTTAGAATAACACAGGCTAACCTAATTTTCAAAAATTCATTCATATCGTCCTAGGCATAAATACTTTTACACACGATTTACAACCATTTAAATCCTCAATACAATCTTCAATCTTCCTCCTCAGGTATCCTACTCCGAGACCTTAATATCAGCGGTGGTGGGGGCCGCCTCTCTCACAACAGAAAGCACGGCGCAAGCGGAGCTGTTACAACACACGCGTACAGTGCTGGAGTCGGCCATCGCCTTAACGCATGCGTCTAAACACGCGGGAGGAAACCCTAGGGTAAGTCTTCCTACTAATAATATAAAACCGAAAGTTTGTGTTCGCTTAGAGCAAACCCTAAGTTAGATAATAGGCTACTTATTATACCGAAAATACGCGTGTGAAGCCGCGGGCAAAGAAAGAAGTAAGTGATATTTTGACGACCTCTGTGGCGCGGTGGGCGAAGGTCCGCCTGCGACGCAGGAGGTTGCGGGTTCGATTCCCGCCTCGGGACAAATATTTGTACGATCTGCAGATATTGGTTCAGGGTGTTCTGGTCGTTTTCTATATATAATGAAAAATATCTATCTATGTACTCTATTATTATGTATATCAGTTATCTAGTACCCATAACACAAGCTCTGCTTACCTTGGGGCTAGATAATGCTGTGTGAATTGTCCAACATTATTTATTTATTTATACTCACTCACTCACTATCCTGGCGCATCGACCCCGAAGTGGGTCTTGGCCTCCGACACAATAGATCGCCACCAGCTTCTGTCCTGCGCCGCCTCCGTCCAGTCCGGTTCGAAGATTTGAAGTGAGCGAAGGTCCTTCTCCACTTCATCCTTCCACCTGTATCTGGGCCGACCGACTGGTCGCTCCAAGAAAAGCCCGTTTTGCAGCACGATCTTCCTCCATTCGTAGCACGTGGCCGAGCCAGCGCAGCCTGTGTGATTTGATTTCGCCAATGATGTTGGGCTCGGCCACTAGTTCTGCGATCTCCCGGTTCTTCCGTACCCATTTTTTTTTTTTTTATTTATTTATATTTATTTAATATTATAAAGCGGAAAGTTTGTGAAATGTGAATTTTTGATCTCCAAAACTAACAGGTCATTATGAATTTTGGCGTACATTTAGAACATAGCTTAACTTAGACAATAGGCTACTTATTGTACCGAAAATAGTCGTGCGAAGTTTCGCCTATTTATTCTTAGGTGTCAGGGGTTAAAGTGGTTATTTATAGCAATTTCAATAGAACTAGTATCCACGTTATTCTTTATTATGACATAAGAATGATAATATATCTTTTGACGTGACAACGTCTTATAATTCGATAGAGCCGGCTGCACGCACGAAAAAACATGACGTCATGCGGCGTTACCTCGTCATGCGGCGTTACCTCGCTCTGAGGCGTTCCATATAAGGCTTGAAGTGCAAGCGAGAGCGCTCGACATCCGTCTCTCTCCTACTTGAGTGAGCGATGCGTCTGCGTTGTCACGTTCAACTATCGTCAGTAAACCGACTTTACAGACAACCAATTTTTTTATTATCCAAATCAGACCATTACGTACGAAGTTATGACTGAATTACTAGCGAAGTTCAAGTGACGGCCGCGGGTTAATGTGGCGTCACTCGCTCGGTCGCCGCCCGTTAACCGTAGGCAGATATCAGGTTTTAGTGATTTACTCCGAAACTATAAGTTTAGAAAAAAAAATTACACAACCAAATAGATTCAGTTTTGAGAGACCCATCGAATAAAAAAAAATACAAAAAATTCATACCTACGGTTAACGGGCGGCGACCGAGCGATTGACGTCACACGCACCTGCGGCGGTCACTTAATGAACTTCGCTAGGAATTTGGTCATAACTTCGTAAATTTTTGTCGTAGAACAAAAATTTTTGCACTGTGTGTTTTGGATTTCTTAGCTCTATAAATCTGCATCCTCAACTAAAAACGTTACGGATTTTTGTTACGTAGATTTTTGATAAAATTGGCGTACTAATGTTGAATTTTCTTCCTCCAGGCAACCCAAGCACACAGCGAGGTAGAAAGCCAAGTGACTTCGACCCGCCTCGCACTCGGAGAGCTGACAGCCTGCGTCCGTGAGATGGCAGCACAGAAAGGCGCCGTGGGCCCACTGCTGGACACCATGCACCGAGCTATAGCGCGCCTCACTGAGCACAGGTGACATACAATTCTATTTTCATTAAGAGGGCGCAATGCGTGCCATTTTGTGAAAAGGACAGGCATAGGATTTCTCGTTCATAGGAGCGGGACAGAGCCTACGTTTTGGGAATGGCGTGAACGCAAAAATCAAGTTGTTGTTATGTTACAAGAAAACTACACAACTTATGAAGAACAAGGACATGTTATGCAAGGATGAAGGAACCAAATAATTATTAATAATTGTTGGGGGTACCGTGAATAATAAGTCCTCCAACAATTGGTGATCGCAACTGAAGTTTATTAAGATTAAAGTTTACATGAAGGCTGAATACGGAAGATAAAAATCACGTATTAACAAACATCACGTTTTGCAAGTACACATTATAATGTGAGGTTTTAGGTTAACTAGCTTTGCGGCCTGACTTGACTCATTGTACTTTGTACAATAATCTACGAATCAAAACTTAAGTCATTTCAATGACCGTAGGGTTCCTGAGAACTCGACCAAATATGTGCGAAACAGTGCACTTTCATGTTATATTTATCGTAATTTTTTATACTGAGAAATCGACAAACGTGTAAAGCAAGCATACAAACAGGCGAACAGAGAACCTGCTCCTTTTTTCGCAGTCGGTAAAACATCTATGTTCTTACCAAATTGTTTGTTTTCATTTGTTTTTTCTTTTAAATTTTTCTATTTTACTTGTGTATGTGTGAGTTACGCCGCGACTCACGTGTTCCATTCTGGCCTCCACGGAAGACCAACGCTATGGCAGGATACGTCCTACCATAGCATCTGCTGAGTGTTGGCCATTTTTGTGACCTATAAGTTACTTTTGTATTAACTTTCATCTTTTGAATGTGCTATGTGTGTATTGGTTACAAAATAAGCGCATTTTTACTTTTACTTACTTTACTTAAATAATGAAATGCGTTTATTCGTAAAAAGATTACTTACAACCAGAGAATCCTACGAAAAAATACGCTAACTAGTGGCTGGCATTGTGCATTCATAGAAATAGCAAAATATGCCACACTATTGCAACAATTCTATCTAAATTTAGCTGACCAGCTGAGCGGGCGGTCAAGGCGAAACTTTGCACTAGTTCTAACAGAATCTCGGTTTACTTTATGGCTAGACGATACTGCGTGGAAATTCCAGCATCAACACCATCTATACAAATATTTTAAAAGCAAATAAGTTTTAATATTTAAAAAAAAGTAATTATAAACAACCATATATTTGGGTTTTACATGGTATCAGTCTTGTGTTATCTTCTATATATATGAAAATGAAACCCGTTTTCCTTGGTCACGGCATCACGCGTGAACGGCTGGACCGATTTCGCTAATTCTTTCGTTGTGGTGTTTGTTATTGTCAGGAGAAGGTTCTTATGAAAGAAAAAATTAAGAAAGTTGGAAACATAAATTTCCACGGGGGCGAAGCCGCGGGGCGCAGCTAGTCATTAATAATTATGTAATACTATAATTTCTCAAAAACAAAATCAACATAAAGGTTAACAATGGAATAGGTACCCCAAATATGGAACACCAGAAATACTATCAAAAATCAACCTTAACTTACATAAAGCATTTTCTTATAAGTTGGTTAAAAACGCTTAAAAGTTGCGCGCAGAAACTACTTTTTTTTTTATTCGGCCAGGAAATTCATTAACGAATAAACTGGTCTGAGGGGGGCCAGAATTATGTGGGACTCGACGCCCTGAGAAGGACGTAATACCCACTAAAACCTCTCCGATGTCACTCTCTCGCCATTTTCGCCGAACCACGGGAACATTTAAACCTCCGCGGCCCGACTGGCGTCTCCTCTTCCTTCTATACATGGTCGGAGAGCCCACCGATCCACACACTCGCCGACCCCATTCTTCCGTCACCTTTCCTCCCCCCGATTAGGACACAGATAGGACAGAAACTACCTGACTACCTAGTTAACCTATATGACTTTATTAAGTCCAAAAATCGTTATTTACGTACGTTAGCTCACCGTCTTAATAAATACTAAACAGTTACACAGAGTTGGCGGATCGCCAAATGCAAGCCCTCAATACGCCTCAATGTCATTATCGAAAACATTAAGTTGACTGACCGGTGTCGATTGAAGAATTTCCTTAGCTTTATGGTGATTTTTGCTTGCACATTGTATCATCAGCATCACACTATCACAATAAATGCGAAAGTGTAGATGTATGGATGGATGGATGTTTGTTACCGCTTCACGCCAAAACGACTGAACCGATCTGGCTGAAATTTTGCATGCATGCAGTTCTAAGCCTGGAATCAAACAGACTTTTATCCCACAAAACAGTTCCCATGGGATAGAAATAACCGTTAAATGTTTCCATAGAAACAACGCGTGCGAAGGCGCGGGCAGAAACTATCCATATCATCATCATTAACATAACTTGTAATAGTTCACCGCTGGACATAAGCCTCCCCTAATGAGCGCCATAGCGCCCTGTCTTCAGCTTGCCGCATCCAGCATCTGTCTGCAGTCTTTCGCAGGTCGCAGGCATCCTATTTGGCCGGAAGTATTATCATACGTCATATACTGGTACATATGATCAGTTGAGCTAATTGTTTCAATTGTAAATACTAGTTCTAATTTGTACATAGTGCACGAAAGAAACATGTTCATGATACTCCGCCTTCACTTGGAATAGTTTTTTTTCTAATTTAAGATTAATATTAACTTAACCAAAATCAAATCATGCAAAGTCAAATTCGTTTAAAAATTTTCTAAAAACACTGTCTTGTTTAGATTAAAAAAAACTTTCTTATTCAACAAGATTTTTGAATATATTGCTATGTTTGTGTAACTTTGATCAACTTAAACAAAAAACATTAAACCATCTAAGCCTACTTTTCAACAAGGTCTATCGGAAATTTCTTTATGGGTCTATCGAAGATTTCTTTACGGGTCCGGAGATTTATTTACGAATCTATCGGAGATACGTCTACAGACGCGTATTTTTCACTGTGTATTTTTCAGTGTTATTATGAAAAACAAGTTTTAACTTAGATGACGCTCATTAAATCTTTACGAAAGCGTAAATCAAATCATCACTCAAAATTTATAAATGACACAATAAGTTCGATAGATCTCGATGATATCATCTTCATACACTTCATACGAGCAGGTACCTACATATACAAGGTGCCACGTAACATGTGTACTAAACCGAATGGGGGTATTCAGGACCCCGAGGGGATCAACTTTTGCTATAATACGTTTTTTTTATTAATTTTGTTTTTTATTCTTGTATTTCTGTATTTCTGTATTTCTGTATTTCTGTAAAATCTTTATATTTTTACGGTTTTAGAAATTTATTTCTCAAAAGAATATACATTCACTTATTGAAATATACAGTATTGTCTTAATTAAACATGCAGAGCGGACTTCTGTAACTAACAGATGGTGATGTTTTTATTATAAATAAATAAATAATGCTGGACAATTCACACAGCATTATCTAGCCCCAAGGTAAGCAAAGCTTGTGTTATGGGTACTAGATAACTGATATACATTATATAATGTACGAGTACATAGATAGATATTTTTTATTATACATAGAAAACGACCAGAACACCCTCAACAAATATCTGCAGATCGTACAAATATTGGTCCCGAGGCGAGAATCGAACCCGCAACCTCCTGCGTCGCAGGCGGACCTTCGCCCACCGCGCCACAGAGGTCGTCGTATTGGTACTGTTACTCCTTTAAGTATCTAAGCAACACGAAAAAACTCACAATAATATATCGATAAGTACCTAAATCCTAACTTTATATGGAAAAAATTCTAGATTCACTTTGCGTACAACAATACTTATATAACAGCGGGTAGATCGGTGTATTGTAACGTCAACTAAAACAATGCAAGTTTCTTCCTATTATTTTTTAGAAATCGAAATTCTTAAATCTTAAAACCAAATTTGATCCCCTCGGGGTTTCGACTGGCCCCCTTTCAGCTTAGTACACATGTTTCGTGGCACCCTGTGTAGGATACATATCTACGTACAGTATACGTAGCCTGCTAATTCTGTACTCAGTTCGTATCCAGACGCGATTTTACTTACCTGTGGCTGTGAACTGTAGGAACCGAAAAATATGAAGAAATTGTGAGTGAATTCACTGTTATATTTATATGGTTATAGTGATGTCATGGAAGGAATAAATAGTGATCTGTTTTAGTTATGGTATAAAATGGACTGTTTTGTTGCTCCGAGTTATCAATCAATAGGAAATGACTGAAAACTAGTTTATACCTGCTGCTTCGCACGCAATTTCTATCCCATGGGAACTGATTTATGAGATAAAAAGTATGCCTATGTTTGATTCCAGGATTAGAATTACTTGTACGCAAAATTTCAGCCCAATCCGTTCAGTAGTTTTGGCGTGAAGAGGTAACCAACATCCATCCATCTTAACTTTCGCATTTATAATATTAGTGTCATCTTAGGTGTTTTTCTCTCTTTCTGTCTTTATTAGAATAGAAAAGAATAGAAGATTTTTATTTGTGACATAATGAAATTACTTGTAACTAATAAAATTAAATTTAATTAAACACAAACAGGTCACCAGCTCAGCTTAGTGCTGCTATGGCACAAGGGCCATAGCAGCGCTGGTTTTCAGCGGTGCCGGGTGATAAGTGCAGCGCTACTCGCATAATTAGTCAATATTAGATAAAGAAAGAATGTTTATATTGGATAAAGTTTCAATCTTGCGTCTTTTTCTGAAATGTATTGATACCATGAAAGCACGAAACCTGACCGAAAGAAGACCATTTTAAGTTTGAATTTTCTAAAGTTTTCCTCAAGACATGAAAAATGGGTTAAGCTCTCCCGTACTCAGCGTAATATTTTGCTCAAGAAGCAATAACACTAATTTTCAGCCTTAACCCAATATATAGATAGATAGAAAACACTTTATTATACCACACAAATACAGGAAACAATACAGAGAAAATGCTTAGAAAAAAATAGGAAGTATAAAAGGCGGCCTATCGCTGAGAGCGATCTCTTCCAGGCAACCTTGGGAAGGACTGGAAATGAAAGAACAAAATAGACGGTGGCACTGAATAAATATATAGATACCTACTTAGAGAAAAGGAAACAAATACTTACACTACATACCTACTATAATACCTATAGAGATTAGTAATAAACTTACATAAACATAAAATAAGGTTGTGTACCTCTTTACAAGGATATATTATAATGCTAATGAAGCAGTTTTTTGAAGATAGGAAGTGATTTTGCACGTCTGATGTCCAGGTTAAAGTATTTAACAAAATTCCTAGAGACATAAGAGAACTGCCTACTAGTACATTTAAGACAAAACTCCGTAGGTGGCTCTTAGAAAAAAGTTTTTATGACATTAAATAATTTTATAATCAATAAATTACCTAGTTATATAATTTAAATATTGTACGTCCATAATTAATGGATAAACTGTTGTTCCACCTAGCTGTTAAGATCTTTTTTGTACACAGTTTCTACATTAAATTTCATTTCATTTCAGGTCTGGGTTTTAGGTAATTTTCTTGATGCAGTATATTTATTTGTCTGCATTTTATAATGAAGAAGTGTTAATATTATAAGTAATTTTACTTAATTTTCTGTTGTTTTGTCGACAGAATGTCTCTCATCGGGTCATACGATGAGACAGACTCGTTCGTTGACTACCAAACGCGCATGGTCGGCGCTGCAAAGGAGATTGCTCGACTGTCTACTGATATGGTAAGTTCTGTTATTTCTACAACCATCAGGGTTTTGTTAACATAGATCATAAATTTCTCATGGTAAATGAGAAATTTACTTTACTATTATACTTTATTACTTATCTCTCGCTTCCTTAAAACTGATGTCATCCTTTTTAAATTACACTAATATTATAAATGCGAGAGTATTGATGTTTTTTTTTGAAATTTTGTTGGATGGATGGATGGATGTTTGTTACCTCTTCACGCCAAAACTGCTGAACGGATCAGGTTGAAATTTTGCATACGGTATGTCTAACCCGGGAATCAAACATAGGCGACTTTTTATCCCATAAATCAGTTTCCATGGGATAGAAATAACCTCAAAACGTTTCCATAGAAACAACGCGTGCGAAGCCGCGGGCAGAAGCTAGTAATAAATATTTTCTAATTCAGATAAAACAATGCAGAACAATTTTTTTTATTTAAAAAAACTAGACATTGCTAGTGAGTTTTGATTTTAATAGAACCGTACAATAATAAAATAAAAACAGATAAATAAATAATTAATAAAATTTAGCAAGGAGATGATAAAATTTAGCGAGAGAATTTATCCCAGGGATTGGAGGTCTACTTCTTTTATCCAGGAAAAGCGCGCGAGCAGAATGTTTTTATTTTACATTTGAATAGAATAGAATAGATTCATTATGAATGTAAGCGGGTTAACTACGAACCTATTTTGTGTTGGAAGAACACCAACGTTCTTCCAACACAAAATAGGTTCGTAGTTAACCCGCTTACATTCATAATGAATTCGTCAAACTACGAAAGTTTTTATAGTAAAAAAAAAAAGAATAGAATAGATATTTATTTAGCACACAAAACACCTAGGGAAAGTAAAAACAAAACAGAAAAAAGTAATACTAAACACAACAATAGAGACTGCATAAAACAAACAAACAAACAAACATCATAAAACAGGTGCTTCAAAAAATAAATTTAAAAAAACATCTATACGTGATAGGGTTGCTATCAATAAGCTAAGCTGGGGTAAAACGCTAAGGGATGCTAGCTAGCTGAGGGTGGTAAAAACTCCGAAGAGATTAAAATAACCGAACCCGTTGAGTGATGATTGAACACTGCTTTATTGTTTCCACATTAGTTGATAATCGAGGTCAATGCAAGCTAAGCTAAATCTAAATGAAATGTTCTGGTTAAAATGTACCTTCTGTATGTACTTATGCGATAGCTTGTACAATACGTGTAGAGTCTGACTGATGAAAGAAATTGAAGAAAGAAGAAAGAAAGAAAATACATTTATTTGGACTATGCATAACACAACACATTACAATTATATATACATACAATGAACATACAGGATTATATAGAAAGGAAACAACAAAATAAAAGAAAAACAGATGCAAATTAGTGGTAGTGTTAGGTACATAGGCCAAAAAGGTCCCTGTCTCAGCATTATGCCGCTACAAGCCGAAGCTAGTAGCGGCGCTGGTTTTCAGACAGGTCCTAGTGTGGCAGCAATACAAAGAAACAGAGTACAAAGAGTAGGTACACAGGTTACAAGCAAGATACGAAAAAAGAGAGGAAGAAAAAAGGATAAAATAAATTATAATAAATGAGTAAAACTTTGGAGATATGGAAATAAGATACAGAGAAAGAAACGTAAATGTAAAAAAATTATAAATAAGAAAGGAATAAGAAAACAAACAAACAAAAATAACATAAAAGAAAAAGAAAAAAAGAGCTCTGGACAGAAATTTGTCAAACCAGATGCAGAGCTATAAGACAAGAAGTTGAAGGTGATATTTACATGCACTGCACACGTAAAACGTCAATTCTGCTGGCTAACACTCTAAATTGGTCTTTCCCTAGTGCGTGGCTAAACAGGTTAGTTTTAATCGTCATTTTTGTTGCAGACTGCAAAATCAGCGACCGACGCCAGCCGGCTCGTCGCCCTCGGCAACGAGATGTGCATAAAGTACGAACAACTCGCGCAGGACAGCGTCGGCGCCTCCGCCACCACGCCCAACTCTGATGTCGCTAACAGGTAACATATCCCATCTTCTCCCTTCCACCATAGAACCAGCAGACGCACAGAAAAATACAGTGACGGAACCGTGGTCCCACCAAACACACACTTGACTGTCCACATCCTCCCACCCCTACCTACCCTAACTTACTCCCAACGAAGCCCGTCCAACCCCCGCGAAGCGGGGGGGTTCGTGGCGACTCTGTGACTGAAAGGGTGTGTTTATATATAATTGCACCCAGAGCCATATGTTGAACGGTCAAGTGTGTGTTTGGTGGGACCACGAAAAAGTTTTGTCCCACCTGTGGGACATCGCAGTGGGACCACGATTCCGGAGTGAAAAATACCACCCGTACCTGGTCGACATACCACAGTGTCGAACCAAAAAACTCTGCTCTACTTTTATAATAAGCACGGCCAAAGAGTTGAATGAGCTTCCTGCGTCTGTTTTCTCGCTAGAGTACAATCTTGGAGTCTTCAAATCCAGGGTAAATAAGTTCCTTCTGGGAAAGCGTGCTCCATCTTAGGCCACATCTTCACTTACTTTAAGTGAGTTGGTGGCCAAGTGCTTAACCTTTTTCAATAAAACAAAAAAAAAAAAAACATATATACTAGAGTGGCGTAGTGTGTATCTTGGCTGTGTGTATGAAACAAGATAAGCTTTCATTAAGTTAGTATCACATCACACTAATATTATAAATGCGAAAGTTTGGATGGATGGATGTATAGATGGATGGATGTTTGTTACGTCTTCACGCCTAAACTACTGAACAGATTGAGCTGAAATTGGCACCGGTGTAGCTCTTTGTCTGGAATCAAACATAGGCTACTTTTTATCCCATAAATCAGTTCCCGTGGGATAGAAATTACCTTCGAACGTTTCCGTAGAATTAACGCGTGCGAAACCGCGGGCAGAAGCTAGTAATAAAAATAAATAATGCAGGACAATTCACACAGCGTTATCTAGCCCCAAGCTATGTGTTATGGGTACTAGATAACTGATATCTATATATATGTCGTGGCCATATCCTAGAATTGATCACTTCATGATGTGAAATGGTAGAATTTCATGAAGTGATCAATTCAATGATTTGACTTTGAACTTTGAATGCTCATGGGCTAAAAAATCTATATAGAAAAGAAAGTCGTGTTAGTTACACTATTTATAACACAAGAACGGCTTTTTTGAAAATAAATGCGTGGACGGATTGTCTAGGTATCGAGCCGCTTCGGTCTCTGTTTGAAAGACGGGCGCTTCACGTGTCTTGAATTTATGCATAGTTTATACTAGATGGCGCTGTAAATAATTAGTGTTGAAAGATCGTAATACGTTTTAACGCATTCACTGCCCAGTCTTAACCGACGGCGACCCGCAGACGTTAGGTGAGAAATGTCCATGTACGTCATAAATAAATAAAGAATGCTGGACAATTCACACAGCATTATCTAGCCCCAAGGTAAGCAGAGCTTATGTTATGGGTACTAGATGACTGATATACCTAATACAATATACTACATAGATAGATATTTTTTATTATACATAGAAAACATCCAGAACACCCTGAACAAATATCTGCAGATCGTACAAACATTTGTTCGGAGGCGTGAATCGAACCCGCAACCTCCTGCGTCGCAGGCGGACCTTCGCCCGCTGCGCCACTGAGGTTGTCATGGGCAATGAAAGTTGATAACGGAAGTAAGCGTGTTAACTGCGAACCTTATTTGTGTTGGAAGAACACCAACGCAAAAAAAAGAAATAAAATAAAAACGCCGCTTAAATCCGTTATGAATCCGTCAAACTACAATAGTTTTTATGGCAATGAAAGTGTTAAGACTTCACTAAAAATGTGTATTTTTTCCAGCATTCGCGTAGCAGTAGTGGAGCTGGGAGAAGCTGTATCATCGCTGATCAAAGCGGGCGGCCTCTGTCGCCTCTCCGCTGTCCCGGCCAATCAAAAGGCTGTGGCTGACCTAGCCAGGACCGTTAATGAGAAGGTAATATATAGTATTAATAAAGTTTATTTTAAACTTTAAAAAAAAATTGCATTCTTACTTAAAACTACAATTTTGACAATGTAGGTACTTGAAAGTGTGCAAAAGAGAATGCAACAATTATGTAACAACTAACAAAGGTACACTAGGATTCCCTGTGTAGTACAGATATGTTTTTTAACCGATTTAAAATAAAGGAGTTTTAAAACACATAGAACCTAAATGTTCGGCTATATGTGTTTTCTTAACTTTTTGCTTTATGTATGTTTAGTCGACTTTTACGGCCATACATAAAACAAAAAACAATGGAAAGTTCTTTGCTAAGTTCCAATCTTGTTAGTCTCTCAGATTTCGCTGACCATTTAGCATTAAAATTTATATTTATTTCTTGAAACTTCCAGTAAAGATATCTTTATTCACAAAGAAAATTATACTAGTATTTACAATTGAAACAATTGAGCTAACTGCTGACTGTTGCAAACAGTCTACAGATAGCTCAACTGATCCATATCAACACCAGTCGGAAGCGTAAAGTAAATTCGTTGTTTAAGTTTTTTTTTTCATTTAGCTAATGTACCAACTATTCTCGAAAAGAATGGTCTGTTGCGTGACGATGGTAAGAGGCCCGACGGTATGACACTAGTCCCATGGGAGTTGGGGAGGCACATTGTGTGGGACGCTACATGCGTCGACACACTTGCGCCTTCCCATCTTCCGAGGACATCCGTGAGGGCGCGGCGGCAGATTTAGAAGATCTCTCTAATTTATTTTTATTATTCAGTTAATAATTTCCATTTGTATTATTAACTTGTAAACGTATGTTTTTCTTAGGTCATCGCAGTTCTATCAGCATTGCAAGCTGGCTCCCGCGGAACACAGGCTTGCATCGACGCAGCTGCCACCATCGCCGCCATCATTGGCGATCTAGACACTACCATACTCTTCGCCAGTGCTGGTAAGTGTTATCGCCGTGGGAACTTATAGATACATTTATTTGGCCAAAACAGGTAGGTACATACAGGTTTGACAAGGGGTGGTTATTTATAAAATATAAGTAGGTAGGTACATTTACAAAAATAGACACAAATACAAACAAGCAGAGAGTAGGTAGGCAGCTATAGGTAATTTTATTAAGTAAGGTAAGAAATAGGTAAGTACTATGAATCTACCTACCCACCCACCCACCACGGCAATCTATAGCCAGCATAGATTATTAACACAGCAGCTGCTGTGTTACTTTCTACACTATAATAGAAGTTTTTCATGATAGAGAGCTAACTTTTCTATTTATTAATCATCATCGCAAAAAGGAGGAAGTTCTGTTTTCGTATGTATTTTTTTTTTATGTATTTTCGTCGATTTTTCCGCTAATTTTGGAGCGATTTTGAAAATTCGTTTGCTATTGTATAGAGAACTAGACGATCGCCTCGCGGTTTCACCCGCGTAGTTCCCGTTCCCGTGGGAATTCCGGGATAAAATATAGCCTATGTCACTCCCTGAAAAGTCAGCTACCTAACGGTGAAAGAATTTTTCAAATCAGTCCAGTAGTTTCGGAGCCTATTCAATACAAACAAACAATCAAATCTTTCCCTATTTATAATATTAGTATAGATGAGAGTTGCAGCTCCAAGGTCCCATAAGAATTTTAGTCCCGATGGACTAGTATTCGTCGCAAAAAACTAAAAGAACAGTGTTTAATTAAGGAATTTGAAGTCAGTTTTCAGTTATTTTAAAACAATCATATTATTTTGTAGTTAATGCAATGCTTTTTGTCATGACTTCCAGTACAAAAAATTATTAAATTAGCAAATGTATTCCGCCATTTCCTCAAGTATTAAGACGATTTTCGTTACTATAATCACAACACGTCAGAAGTATCGGTAAATTATTGGTCTTCAACTCTGGAGCGATTGGAATTTATATATAACAGAATATCTATAAATCTCATATATTCATATATTTTTCACAGGTACTCTCCAATCCGAGAAAGAATCAGACACATTCTCGGACCATCGCGAGAACATCCTGAAGACAGCCAAGACCCTGGTCGAAGACACCAAGACTCTGGTCGGAGGAGCGGCGGGCACTCAGGAACAACTTGCCTCTGCGGCACAAAATTCGTTAACTACTATAGGTAATTAGACAATTCACTCAATCGTGACATCAAAACCATATTTTTTTATGCTTTAACTAACTCATGCTTTGCACGCTAAAAAGTAGGAAAGCAGAGTGCCCAGAATGCTGACAGCATTGCCACGTTGAATGGCAATGCTAATTCGTTGACCAAAATAGAAGCCAGCATTCTATGTATATCAGTTATCTAGTACCCATAACACAAGCTCTGCTAAGCTTGGGGCTAGATGATGCTGTATGTATTGTTCAGCATTATTTATTTATTTATTTTTATTACCTTACCTGACTAGTAAGTACATAGCTATAATAACTTTTCCCTCGTTTATTTTTATATCCATAAGATGATAACGGTGTTGATTGCACTTATAGAATAACACTTAGAATAAGTATCTATTTAACTAGGCTAAGAGTGTAATTGTTTGTTACCCAAAATAAATAAAAGCTAAAAATACCACCTTGCTACGTTCTTTCCAGTACAACTCTGCGAAGTAGTGAAGCTAGGCGCTATGTCCCTCGGCGCAAGCAACCCGGAACCACAAGTGTTGCTCCTGAACGCAGCACGCGACGTGGCAGCGGCGCTTAGAGACCTCGCCGCCGCCACCACTGCTGCCAGCGGCAAGCATGTCGCCAGTCCGCATATGCAGAGGCTGAAGCATGCTGCTAAGGTAGGACTTTCTGTGTAAAATGCTGATGAGATGCGGAAAAAATGCGGAAGCGGAAACTGAGCCCGTACTCGAAAAACGAAAATCGAAGTTTCTGTTTAGTTTTTACGAAAATGTTCACACATTCGACGACCTCGGTGGCGCGGCGGGCGAAGGTCCGTCTGCGGCACAAGAGGTTGTGGGTTCGATTCCCGCCTTGGGACTAATGTTTGTACGATCTACAAATTTTGTTCCGGGTGTTCTGGTCGTTTCTATGTATAATAAAAATATCTATCTATGTAATGTATTATATTATGTTTATCAGTTATCTAGTACCATAACACAAGCTCTGCTTAGATTGGGGCTAGATGATGCTGTGTGGATTGTCCAGCATTATTACATACTCTTATAATAACATAAGAGTATTTTTTTAAGGAAATCAAGTCAGAAACTTCGATTTCCGTTTTTACGTCTAGGCACCCTGAAGAGAGAAGAGATTTTTGTCACTGGCAATCAATGTGGTTACACGTTGAGTGCTTGTGATGTACTGGCAAGCTTGGGAGTGCAGCCTGAGATATCGCTGTGGCTACTCCGCATATGCAGAGGCTGTGGCATATTGCTAGGGTAGAGTAGACTTTACAGCAATGGCTTCATGATCTATTTTTCAAAATGAGTCGCTATTCTTTTCTGTAGTTTTGCCTCAGACATGGAAAGAAAAGAAAGAAAGAAAGAAAATATTTTTATTTACCTTAAAAACTACTATACACAATTAACCTTAAGACTACCAAATAGTTACAAAAAGAAAAAGATTTGTTTTGTGCGTAGCAGCGTTAAAGGCAAATATGGCCCTTCACTCAGCGTGGTGCTGAGTGCTGGTACATGGCGATAGCTAAAGTAAGCAATAGCTGTTTATATCATTTTTCAGTTATGAATAGCATTGTTTTGTAGTACAAATTCCAAAACAAAATTACTATTTTATTATGTATTTCCAATATGTAAAGTCTGGGTAAATGCTGGTAATCTTAGACCTGGTTTCAGATTTCATTTATTTATAAAGTTTCGGGTTTATACATACATAGTTCTTACAATTATTCTTATAGTAACTACTACCAAAACCTGCCTTTTCAGGCGTATGAATATATATTCGGTTCTAAGGATATCAAAAATACGCAATAAGCTTCTGTGTGTTCATTTGTGGATGTTTCCATTTTGTATATTCGATACACAAGACCAGACAATAACAATGATCAAAATTTCAATTTTTTTTATTCATTTTCAAAACCACTTTTTGTATAGTCCAGTCTTGTGTACACTTTGTGTTTTGTGTCTGTCAATATTGGACTTTAAGGCGGGACTAATAGAACCTATTTCCCTAGCGACTCTCCGATACCACCAAGAGATGGAGCCTCCCCGTCAAACATAACACCATCCCGCAAACAAAACGTAGATCTATCACTTTCGGACTCCGAAACGATTACAACTCCTGCGACTCCGAAACAGATATCTTCCAATCTGATCAAGAAGACGAACTTATAAAACTTTTAGACTATTCCAGTCAAGATGACGATATATCCCCTTCGATATTCCACGATAACTGCGAAGATGTTATAACTTACATAGAAAGCCTTATGTCCTATCCAGTCAAAGGTATTAAAGATGATGACGTCAATGAAAGGTACAATCTAACAGCTAGAAACAGTCTAGTTGACATGGATTGGAGAGTTTTAAAGTATGGTGAGAATATACTACTAGGCGAAGTGAAAAAACTAGTAGATTTAACAGTTGATACGTTTGATGTGGTAGAAAAGGTTAAGAAAAGAAATGCGTTGAATAAACTGAAGGTTAACAAAGATTTGGATTTAGAAATGAATAGACTTTCGCAAGTTATAGAGGATCTTGATACTTTTGAGACTGAGGAAGTAACTATCGAGACTGTTACAACCACCACTAGCATTATACCTCCCAAGTCTGTGACTCCCGTTAAATCTGACGATGATGGTGGCTTGAGGAGTCCTGTGTTCAAAATCAAAAAAGTCAAACCTATAAAATTGATTCTCAATAAAACCAATGAAAATGTCATAGAAATAACCAATAAAGTCGAAGAAAGTCCTAAAATAGTTCCTAAAACACCTGAGAAGCAAAAAGATGAATCTACTGAGATGATTGTTAGACCTGATGTTAGGTCTAAAGAAGGTACACCGTTCTCACCTAATACCATAGACAGAAAGGTTAAAATAGAGTTTTGGAAGCTGTTCAAAGATGATACTGAATGGTGGAAGGCCATAGCGAAGAGAAACCTCGAGAAAATGGAAGAGACTAGACGAGACCTAGAAAGATTTAGTGGCCATGAACTTGTATTGGGAGAAATACAATCGAATATCGACAAATATGAGAAAGAAAAGGAAACATTGCAGACTTTCATCGAAGAAGTCGATAGATCTAAAGAATTTAAGAAAGATCTCGAATACAATAAAAAGTACGAAGACATGGTGCTTAAACTAATCAGCTTCGCCAAAAAGGACTTTATGCCATACAAAGGATTTGATCCCCTTATCGAACAACTAAAGAATCTCTCGAATATCAAATTAGAACGTAAAAAAAAAGTGGTAAACATAGAAGAAATAGTAAACATATACACGCAAATAGATATAACTAAATATACATACGAAGAACTATGCCTTCTAGAAAAATACTACAAAGAAATTATAAGAAAGTACAAACAAGAACATAATAAGGAAAACATAAATGTCAACGAAAGGTCTCAAACGCCTACATATCACAAAAACGTCCTAATAAACGTACACTCTAGTCAAAACATGAACAAAAACATACATCAATACATAAACACTACAACAACCAACGGAAACACAATAGAAAGATCTCAGACCAAGAACGAAAGAGCGAGTAACAATCTAGAAATCTTTGATCTCACTCGCACCTACCCTATGGAATACTACGCGAACAACTGGTGGAGAATCTACGAAGACATACTAAAGAGCCGAGAGAACCAATTCGGTTCTCTCGACCAATGGTGGAACTTCTACGAAGCTATCTTAAACAACAAAGATACATCTGAAGAGGAATTAAGAAGAATTCGCACGATCGTGGAGTTTAGGAATAATCTACGCAAGTCTAGACCTAACAGTCGAATGGAGGAGCAACTAAAGATGCTAGATGGAATAAGAAATGATAGATTCCAAGAGACGGAGGACGTGGCAACGGACAATAAGGATTCGGTCAGATTATATTTTGTACGCGACTAACAGAAGAGCCAGCATGGTGTTGTTCATTTATCATTGAGGCCTCATAGAATCTACCTATTCGCTTACGAAAATGATTTATAGTTTAACCAATCAGCGTTTCTTTACGCCACCTTATGGTGAACCTAGTTTATTGATCGAGCGAACAAAGTGAGCGAAGCGTTTTATATTTTAACCAATTACAGCGTTTCTTTACGCCACCTTATAGTGACCCTAGATTTTTTATTCAGGTGGATAAAATTGGAACTAAATACTTAGCCCTCAGACTTCGAAAATACTGGATTTGGAAAATGACGTCTTCGCGTAGTTTCGAATTTGTTTACCTAAACTGATAAACAAGTGGAACTATTTTAAAGCATAGTTTTTTATTTATTTCGAATTTGATTGGTTAATTTATGACATTTGTTTTTGATAATCGAATGGTAAGATTCAGTTCTTGGTATTCCGATGTTTGAAGCGTTTAATTTATGTTTGTAATGTTGTCCGCAAGTTCGTATATGTCTTTGAAATTGTATATTTTTGTTACATGTACTTTTAGCATGAGTTTCCTTTCCTGAATTGTAAATGAGTTCCATTTGGCACTTTAAAACTTTGCACTTGGTTAAATCTCTCTTATTATTTGGATGATTTTTTTGTGAATGAACTATACGCTTCAAATATCATCATTCTATTTCTCTCTCATCGTAATCACGTTTTGTCTCACCACACCGGGTTTTGTCACGTTTTCGATGTTTCTCACCACACTGAGTTTGTCAAACTGTCACACTTTCTGTCAAACTGTCATATCATTTCTGTCATTCACTTCATGGTTACCGGTGATGCTGCTTGTCACCTGTCAATAACCAAAGCCAGAAGCTTTCATTCACGAGCTTAAAAGTCCAATATTGACAAGGAAAACAAATTATATATTATTTATATATCTCAAACTATATTGTCTATAACTTTGGAGGGATATATAGACTTTTTCGGTGCTATATATAACTTTCTGGGGCTATATTATGTTTTTATATATAATTTTGAAAGCTTATGGGTTTACGCTGTCATGGAGCTTGTCGTTCGCACATTTGGTTTCTGTTTTAGCGCAACCCTAAGCTTTTTAATGTTGTAAAGACCGGTTTTTACCAAAACGTCGGGAAGATTTGTAAAAACAACCAAAAACATATTGTCAAGATTTCGTGCTTAACCATTGTTTTCTACTATTGTACTTAAAGCAACCGGGCACTAAAATGACGTCCTATGATCAGGACAATGTATTCGTGATTGGTTGTTTTTATACATCTTACCGCTTCGTGGAAACCGGGCGTCACGTGTCACGGACTTTATCTGACTTAACTGCCTATCTTAAGTCAGAAAATACCTGCGTACTAAAGATTGGGATTGAGAATCATGTAATTTTTCATGCTCTCCGGCTCAGATCAGATTCCAACAGCAAGAATGAATAAGAGATGACCATCTCAATCCCATTGTCAATGTATGCAGGTTATAGATGTTATACTACTCGAGTCAGATAAATTTGTGACGCTGCTAAGCCATCATTCAGGCTTTCCCTTTTTAATATACCTACACTGCATTGGGAATTATCATGCACGCCATTGAAAATGGGAACGTTTTGAGTCCATCCTAGAGTCTTTTGCATTTGGACACCCAAAGACATTCCAAACAACCACTGCATTGCCTGAAAATTCCCAAAAATACCATAGGGTGGTATGTCACTGGTCAAATTTCTTGTTTGGTCCATGTGACGTAAGGTAGTTTTTTCTTTACGTCATAAAATTACAAATCAAAGTTTGGCTCCAGCAGTATTGCTATAATGATATTTTTATCCTAATAGTATTTTTACATACATTACACTCATCCGTCAAAATCTGAAAAGAGATATTGAGCCAATAGCATGCCACCCTCACTCAATACAAACTAATCCTTTACTCCCAAAGAATAGAGTTGTAATTGGCTCAACTTACAGGTTATGGTGACAAACGTGACGTCACTGTTGAAGACTGTCAAGGCAGTGGAAGATGAGCATACCAGAGGAACTAGGGCTCTCGAGTCTACTATTGAAGCTATCTCGCAAGAGATTGAGGTAAGTTTAACCAAAAGAAAAGTTACAGAGCTTATTTTTCTACGGCTGGTAAAACATTGTAACGCAAAATTTCACTTAATTGATGGTATTGAAGTTTGAAGATTTTTTTCAGGACATTATCTGGTTTTTTACACATGTCATAATATACAAGTTCCCAAAAACTGCATGTTGTCTCAGTTGACTCTATTTCACGTAATTAGTCCTTAGGACTACAAACATCATTTCTTAAAGGAACAATCCAAATCAATTGTAGGATTTTCCAAATAGGTATTGAAGTTTTCCGTTGTATGTGAATTTAACGCCTCACGCTCTTGACAACAACTGCCATATTCACAGACAAGAAATGGGTAAAGAATTTAAAGCATTGGCTATTTATTCATTGCATTGATATCAGCCATATCATCGTTTTCTAACTTATCTTATGCTCCACAGGTCCTAATGTCCCACTCTCCGCCAAAATCCACCTCCAGCCCCGAAGAGCTGGTGCGATGCACGCGCGCCATGACAGTGGCTACAGCCAGGGCCGTCGCCGCTGGCAACGCCAACAAGCAGGACCAGCTGACTGCTGCTGCCAACCTTGGACGGAAGACTGTGCTTGATCTACTGGTGTCTTGCAAGGTAAGACCCCTTAGTAGCTATGTCTAGTGTAGTGACTAAGAGATCACAGTAAGGAATCCACCTATAGCCCTGAAGAACTGGTGCGTTGCATGCGTGACATGACGGTGGCTACAGCCAGGGCCGTCGCCGCTGGCAACGCCAAGAAGCCATACCAGCTGACGGCTGCTGCCAACCTTGGACGGAGGACTATGCTTGATCTTCTGGTCTCTTGCAAGGTCAAACACAGGTTGTGTCTAGAAAATTGTCTTAAGGCTCTCACCAGGGAATGGATGCCAGTTCACTGCTGGAGATATCATAGCCAGTGGGCTGGAGATAGTGGTCTCCAGCCGCATCCAGCATCTCCCAGCAGTCTGGATCAGATCGTCATTCCACCTGGACACAAAGCGCCCCGTATACTACGTTTGCTGAGCCGTGGTCTCCTCAAGAACACAGCATGCAACACAATTAAATAGCTTACGAGAAATACACCTAGTTTATTGGACTAAGGATTACAATGTTTTCTGATCATCATCATCGGCCTATATTTGTCCACTGCTAGACATAGGCCTCCCTTTATGAGCGCCATACCGCCTCTGTCTGCAGCTTGCCGCATCCAGCATCTGCCCGCAGTCTGTCAATGTTGATAGTATAATGATAGTAAATATCAATTACACTGCGATCCCTAGTACTCTATCATTTACATTTCTTTTGTCCCCTGGCTCTGCATTTTATTCCAGCTGTAGAACGAGTTACCATGACAACAAGAACTAATTAAAACCTTTTCATCCACCAGGGCGCAGCACACGCCGCAGAATCCTCCGAGCTCCAACACCGCACTTTAGAATGTGGTCGCGCCGCCGCGGAATCTTACCGAGCGTTATTGCAAGCGGTTCTTTCCGCCTGTGGAGGCGACGCCTCCGCCAGAAACGCCTTCCCAGACCTGAGCAGACGCGTCGCCCACACTGTGGCTGATATTATAGCCACTGCAGAACTACTCAAAGGTATCTATCTACCGAACGTTTTTGCAAGCGGTTCTCTCCGCCTGTGGAGGCAATGCCTCCGCCAGAAATGCCTTCCCAGACCTGAGCAGACGCGTCGCCCACACTGGCTGATATTATAGCCACTGCAGAACTACTCAAAGGTACCCACAAACTCCAAATCAGCACATCTAAATGCTGAACATGCCTTTACCCAACAAGAGAGGTTTTGCCACCACACCACGCAGCAGGTGGATTGTTGATCGCAGTTGAGGTGTTAAAACACATGTACCCACTTTTACAAACTTGTCTCTCTCTCCCAATAAGGTTTGCTGGAAGAGAACTCTATTTAGGGTTAAGCTCGCCTTTGCCATTATTTTTCCTCGTAAATGTTCTACTTGTACCATATTTGTGCAATAAAGAATTATGAATTAAAAATACACATAAGGCTGCTGCCATTCCTCAGGTTCACTTAGGTAAATGCAAACTATAATTACTGTATAATGTTCATGCAAGGTAGTAAATACGCTTTACGGAAAATTCGACTATAATATTTCGACTTGGAACAATTCGACTAACGACTATAAGAATTCGTTTCAACAACAAAAATTTGGTGTCATCATAATCTCTGGGTGCAATTATACATATACACACCCTTTCAGTCACAGAGTCGCCACGCCCAACCCCCCTTCGCGGGGGCTGGGCTTTTTTAGGAGTAAGTGAATGGGACGCCTACCAGGTCGGGTCAACTCAAGGTCGAATTGCTTTAGTCGAATTGTTTTTGTCGAATTTTCCGTAGACGGTTAATACCTCCTTTCCTTTTATTTGCGAAGACACAGTCATTTAATTTCAAGCCTTTTATTCAGAAAAAATATTTACATTTTATTACTCAATACTATTGTTTTGTTACGACATCGAAATTTTGTCTGTTTGCTGCGAAGGCACAGTCTCTTACTTTTAATCCAGTCACTCACTTCATACATTTCGTTTGTAGGTTCCGACTGGGTGGACCCGGATGACCCGACCGTCATAGCCGAGAACGAACTCCTTGGCGCGGCCGCTTCCATAGACGCCGCAGCCAAAAAACTAGAGTCGCTGCGCCCTAGGAAGAGCGTGCAAGTACAGGTCAGTACTTTTTGACGTGACAACGTCTTATAATTCGATAGAGCCGGCTGCACGCACGAAAAAACATGACGTCATGCGGCGTTACCTCAACATGACGTCATGCGGCGTTACCTCGTGCGGCGTTACCTCATGCGGCGTTACGTTCAACTATCGTCAGTAAACCGACTTTACAGACAACCAATTTTTTTTTATATCATATTTATCTATACTATATTAGAGATAAACCATTCTAAAAATGCACACCGAATGTTACCTATGACGTTTTGTGAAGGGGGCGTGCATTCATCACGGATGTAAGCGGGTTAACTACGAACCTTATTTGTGTTGGAAGAACACGTTTCATCCCTTACATCCGGAATGAATTCTTCAAACTACAATAGGTTATATAGTAAAAGGGGCGTGCATTTTTAAAATGGTTTATCTCTCCTATAATATTATAAAGAGGAAAGATTTGATTGTTTGTTTGTTTGTATTGAATAGGCTCCGAAACTACTGGACCGATTTGAAAAATTCTTTCGCCGTTAGGAAGCTTACTATTCAGGGAGTGACATAGGCTATATTTTATCCCGAAATTCCCACGGGAACGGGAACTACGCGGGTGAAACTGCGAGGCGATCGTCTAGTTATTAATAAAATTCCTTAATAAATATATCATATACTAGCTTCTGCCCGCGGCTTCTCACGCGTTGTTTCTATGGACACGCCTAAAGGTGATTTCTATCCCATGGGAACTGATTTATGGGATAAAAAGTAGCTTATGTTTTATTCCAGGCCTAGAATTATCTGTATACAATTAAATTTCAGCCCGATCTGTTTAGTAGTTTTGGCGTGAAGAGGTAACAAACATCCATCCATCTATACATCCATCCAAACTTTCGCATTTATAATATAGTGTGATGAAATAGGTAATATAATATTATGTCTTGAAATTAGGGTAAATATTAAGTGTAAATGACTTTGTGGATTTGAACCTAGGACCCAAATAATATTAAATTTGAAAATGGTCGTAAGCATCAAGAATGGCTGCAATATATTGCTGACAATATCTTTAGAATCTAGGTTACCATTTCTGACCGCCACTGTACAGTCAGCTGCACAGATACACTTCTAAGGTTTAACTTTTAAATTACTCGGAACTTTTTAAATAAAAGGATATGCAAACGTTTTTCGTACAAAGTAGTCATCATACTTCGCCAGAATGCGGTACATAAATTATCACAATTACTATACACTTACTATTTAGTCAAATTGAAAACTTGGGAGTGTATACATATTTTTGCAGCCGACTGTACATACACGTGTTGTAGAATAATAAATAAATAAATAATGCTGGACAATCCTCATGAGATCTAGCCCCAACCTAGCAGAGCGTGTGTTATCGTACCTGCGCTGTATCCAGAACACAGATTTTTATTTTTATTTATATATTTATTGACAGAATAACATCATTACAGGTAATAATAATAATAATAAATCATTTATTGCCTATAAATTACTTAATCTAAACTAGAATTAAACACAAAAATTAAAAAACTAATAGGCAAAGGGAGTAGATTCAGTTTTGTGCTGAATGTAAGAAACATGCAGCGCTGATTTTAAATCTACTCCCCTCGGGTAGGTGGTCACCGAGGGGTTAAGGGATAGCGGGCTTAACGTAGGTTTTTTATTAAGCCCTAAGGCGATGTTATATCTAAGTATATACAACTAATACGCATACTAATAAAAATACTAATATTTACTATAGTTAATGATTATATCGGGTATTTATCGCGTACCTTTTATTTTATTTCCCCTACGTTTCTACCGCGTTACAGCGATCGTGGTCACGCGGCGACTGATATAATCATTAACTATGTTAACAAATCGCGAAAGTTTAAAAAGTTTTAATATCTACTAAATATTAATCTAAACATTTTGTTTCAATAACAATCTGTGCCATTTCCATGGCTTTCGGCATGTTTTGGTAAAATATATCTACTCTGTTTTCAGACAGCATCTAATTCTAATTCTAAGTGGGGGAACTGGGATCTGCACTGACATCTCGCTAAGGAGTGTATTGTGCATTGTCCCCCTGCCTAACCAGGCCCTAACCAGCCCAGCTCCTTGAAGTACCGGAGCAGTAGTTTCAGACAGCATATTGAGTAGATAGATAGCGAGTGACATGGGGGAAAACTTAAGTAGGTTGGTCCTACAGTTGGGCACCTCCAGCATGGCGGGGCGGCAGCGCGCGCCCAAGTAGTCGTTGGGCGCGCGCAGCCGCAGCGCCGCCAGCACCGCCGGGTGGTGCAGATGAAAGAATCAATGAACATCAAAAAGAAGAAAAGAGAAGAACCAAGAACAAAAATGCCGTTCGTCGTTGAGATATGTTTGATATTCTTGGTTGTGTATTGTATCACCCGGGAATCAAACATATTACCCAACGATGGCGGCACTATCGTCGTGGGAAGAAGATTCTAGAAGACGGAAGAACATGGAAGAATTAAATAGAAGTTAGAATTAGAAACTAGATAGGCTAAACATAGGCGTATTTTCGGTATAATAAGTAGCGTATTATCTAAGTTAAGCTTTGCTCTAAGCGTACGCCAAACTTTATATCGATCTATTCAGTAGTTTCGAAGATCTTAGGTAACAAAAATTCAGATTTCACAAACTTTCGGCTGTATAATATTAATAAATAAATAAATAAATAATGCTGGACAATTCACACAGCATTATCTAGCCCCAAGGTAAGCAGCTTGTGTTATGGGTACTAAATAACTGATATACATAATAATATAGGAGTACATAGATAGATATTTTTTATTATACATAGAAAACGACCAGAACACCCTGAACAAATATCTGCAGATCGTACAAATATTTGTCCCGAGGCGGGAATCGAACCCGCAACCTCCTGCGTCGCAGGCGGACCTTCGCCCACCGCGCCACAGAGGTCGTCATTAGTTGTATTTGTCGGATATACCTACTTACTTAGTATAGATATATGAATAAAAAATGTATGTATAAAAAAAATACTATAATATGATTTAGCATAGAATCCAGAGCTCCGATAGCTCTTTTTTCGGTTCGACGATAGAATTAAGATGTCATCGTGACGTCACCTTTTTGTCTGGCATTTTCATTGTTCCATGTCCGCACAACAGAAGCGCTTTACCAAATCCGGATCACTATACCGGATCGGTAAACCTATCGTCTAACCGAACACAGAGCTCAGGGCTTGTATAAACGAAATCTAAGTTTCTAATTGGGTTTCGTGCAAACGCTAATCATAAGCAAGCGACTTAAGGCGAATAGTAGGGTGGACAGTGGCGCCACTACATATTTAATTTTATAATTACGTTATACAAAGGAATTATCAAAAAATCGGACCACGCGTAGACGATATCTATCATAAGCTTTTTTTAAATGTATCTTTATTAGTTTTGTACTGTATTATTTAGGCAGATACTTGTTTCAAGAGTTTAGTTCCTATTGGTGGCCACCAAGCTCTCCAAACAAGGTTTTTGATTGAATATCGTCTACGCACGCTCCGATTATTTGATAATTCCTTTGTATAACGTAATTATAAAATTAAATATGTAGTGGCGCCACCATCCACCCTACTATTCACCTTAAGAGTTTTTTTTTGCACGAAAACGAATTAGACACTTCGATTTTCCTCTTCCGAGTAGACCCCCAGATGATTATATTCTTTCTAATACCCATAACACGAAGGTAGAGCTTTGTTTTTTGTGTCGTGATAATACTGCGTGAAACCCAGCATTGCTCATTATGTAAGAGAAGTTAGTAATTTCCCCCTCCATGTTTTTCGGTCTTCAGATTCTAACAAATCATTATCTCTTTTGCAGGAAGCAGATGAAAACCTGAACTTTGACGAGATGATATTGGAAGCTGCTAAGTCCATCATCGCTGCCACATCAGCTTTAGTCCGGGCTGCTTCTGCTGCGCAAAGAGAGCTTATTGATCAGGTAACCGAAATATTTCTAACTTAAAGTTGGTCACGCGTGAAAAACAGGTTCCACTCCAGGTGTCCATGCGTCCAGCAGTGGTCCATAGGCTGTTGAGGACGTAGCAGAGCTTAGGGCAAATATGGCCTACACTCAGAATTGTGCTGAATAGAATAAAATTATTTATTCAGGTAAAAAACAACATTACATTTCGGTTAAAAGTGCCTTAAAGTCTATGTTAGGTTTAACTAGACACAGAGTTCTCACCTGGTTCATTAAGAGGTATTAATAGGTAAGGATATTAATCGAAATACTTAGCTGCCTATGTTAAGAGTAACTCTAATTCTAATTCTGAGTGGGGGAACTGGGATCTGCACTGACATCTCGCTTAGGAGCGTATTGTGCATTGTCCCCCTGCCTAATCAGGCCCTGACCGGCCCAGCTCCTTGAAGTACCGGAGCAGGACTTTTGGCGATTGACAGCTTCGTTTCAGCTTTTCTGTGGGCGAGGACGGGTTAGATCCCTCTATGAGAGTCTTCAATCCCGTTACCCGTCTGGCCTCCTCTGTGGCCGTGCAGTGAACTACTACATGTTCCACAGTCTCTTCTTCTGGAAGCAGCCGCGACATAGGCTGCTGTCTGTGGCTCCAGTCTTGAGCAGATGATGGTTCAGTTCACAGAGACCTATGATAATGCCCACCATTTTTCTTATTGTCCTCACTAGTATTTTTAGAGTAATTAGGTACAATAAAAATTAGGACAATCCGATGAATATCGGATGCCTGTTAGGCTGTGTGCCGGATAGACACCGTATCCACCCATCGCTAATATTCTGTGTAGGCATAACGACGGAGAAATCTATACTAACAATAAAAAGGGGAAAGATTTGATTGTTTGTTTGTATTGAATAGGCTCCGAAACTACTGGACCGATTTGAAAAATTCTTTCACCGTTAGGAAGCTTACTTTTCAGGGAGTGACATAAGCTATATTTTATCCCGGAATTCCCAAGTGAACGGGAACTACGCGGGTGAAACCGCGAGGCGATCGTCTAGTAATATTATAAAGAGGAAAGATTTGATTGTTTGTTTGTATTGAATAGGCTCCGAAACTACTGGACCGATTTGAAAAATTCTTTCACCGCTAAGCAGCTTACTTTTAAGGGAGTGACATAGGCTATATTTTATCCCGGAATTTCCACGGGAACGGGAACTACGCGGCTGAAACCGCGAGGCGATCGTCTAGTAAATTATAAAAGCAAACTCACATATACTTTTCCTTTCCAGGGTAAAGTCGCCCGTCGTCCAGCCATGTCGTCGGACGACGGTCAATGGTCCGAAGGACTTGTGTCCGCGGCGAGACTTGTCGCGGCGGCAGCGCATGCGTTAGTGGAGGCAGCGAACGCGTTAGTGCACGGGGCAGCGTCGGAGGAACGACTGGTGTCTGCAGCTAGGCATGTGGCAGCTTCTACCGCTCAGCTGTTGGTGGCTTGCAAGGTAAGAGAGACAAGCAAAATGTAACTAATCTAAATAAATCAGAAAATAAGAACCCACTTATGCATGTTCTGATGAAAAGTATGTGTATGGGATTTGTGGTTGATTCAAAGACGTTTGGTATGGGATTTCACTTGTATTGAGTCACACACTGTTTCACTTTAGCATAAACACTATTTAGGGCTAGTTAGACATTAAATTGATTTATTAAAGAGTAAATTACCGGGAGCCCGAACGTCCCGTTGCAAGGCAGTGTTAGAAGAGAGCGACCCAAGAAAGAGATAGGTAGTATTTAGGCTCAATCCTAAACAATATGAGTCAATTGAAATTATTAAGTAAAGTAAAGTATTATTTATTGCGTGAAATACATGTGTACAAAGGTGGTTTAGGTATAAGCATGATCAATGTATTCCTACTGTTACGTGTGCAATGTCTGATTTACAATGTCATTTATAATGGATGATTTAATTAAAGAAAGTATTGTACCCACACAGAATTAGATTGAACATCGTGTAGGTTTTAAAAGCAAACAAATTACGAAATCTAAGGTTTTTGTTATTATAGTGCGTAACCCCACACTCAGGGTAATTTCTAAGAAATCAAATAATATCGCACAAATTTTCGACTTCGACGGGACTTGAACCCGCATCCTGTACAAGTACGGCTTCAAAATATTGTATACGATAATTATGTAGGGATAAACCATTCTTAAAATGCGGAGTGAAGGGCCTGGTGACCTGTACCACAGGTTTTTCTAAAACCTATCACAGGCACCAGTTCTCTCACAAAACAGGTCATAAGGTAATAGGTACTTTAGTTTTCCTAATTGTGAGAGAAAAATAAACGATTTTATTATTATTATTTAAAATGAACGCCGATTGTATGACGTTTAGTGGAAGGGGCGTGCATTTTTACAATCTCTACTTCGTGAACGAAATAAAAAACATTTGTATTTGTTTGTACTCCTCAGGTGAAAGCCGACCCGTCCTCCGAATCAACCCGCCGCCTCCAATCCGCTGGAGGCGAGGTGATCCGCTCCACAGACAACCTGGTGCGGGCGGCGCGCGACGCCATGCACAACGAGGAGGAGCGCAGCCTCGTCTTGAACAGGAGGATGGTGGGCGGGATCGCGCAGGAGATCGACGCTAGGTGAGTCGACTGAGAGGGACACCGGAGAGGTTTTAGTGGGTATTTCGTCCTTTTCAGGGCGTCGAGTCCCACATAATTCTGCCCCGAGACCAGTTTATACGTGAATTAATTTCCTGGACGAGACAAAGAAAAAAAAAACTTGAGAGGTGTCAAGGGACACCCGGATGGAAAGAAGTTCCTTTCGATTAATCTCGCGTCATCTTCAGTGAGGCCGCAGAAAACTGATATATCCCGCTCACTCCAATGACACGTTGCGCGAGCGAGCGGAACACACGATTGTTCGAATGTAAGCCCACCTCGGCTCAACTCGGCTGCGGTCGTCGCTTCGGTTCTCCTCGGTTCTCTTCGTCAAAATATGTCGTTACAACTACTATCCTTTCCTACTATCCTATCCAACTATCCTATCCAACTATCCTATCCTACTATCTATCCTACTATCCTATCCTTCTATCCTATCCTACTGTCCTATCCTACTGTCCTATCCCACTGTCCTATCCTACTATCCTATCCCACTATCCTATCCTACTATCCTAACACACGATTGTTCGAATAGAAGCCCACCTCGGCTCAACTCGGCTGCGGTCGTCGCTTCGGTTCTCCTCGGTTGTCTTCGTCAAAATGTGTCGGCTCAACTCGGCTGCGGTCGTCGCATATATATCCCGCTCACTCCAATGACACGTTGCGCGAGCGAGCGGAACACACGATTGTTCGGAGAGCGATTCTAATTTTTGTGCAAACCTAATGTCATTCGCGATGACAGCTGCCTATCATAAACGCTACAGTGACAGTTCTACACTTTGACACTGACTTAATATTGTGTTTACTTTCCAACAAATGTTAGGATAGGATATTTGTTCTGTGGCAATATATTTGTTCTGTGGCAAAAAGTGTCGCTCCAATTTTCGTTACAATTTTTTCCGTCTAGCCCCCTTTCACAACGCGCGATAAGGAACTTCGTTCCAAAAAAAGGACATAGGACTGCCCACGGGAGGAAAGACTGACAGCTGCGTCTTGGAACATGAATGTATTAGTTTCATATGAGTTATTTTCGCACTCTTGTCCGCAGATCCGAGGTCCTCCGCATTGAGAAGGAGTTAGAGGAAGCTCGCGGTCGTCTGACCGCCATCAGGCAGGCCAAGTACAAGCTGAGAGGAGATACGTCGGGAGAGGAGACAGACACTGACGGACATTATGACTACCAGCGGTACGTACAACATACACCTCTACCTCAACAGCCTGTATGGGTCCACTGGCCTCCCCCTGAGAAGCGCTTTATTGGCTATCACATGGGGGGTAATGCCCATCCCCACACTGGGCATGCGGGTGAGGGGTCGCAGTTCTGTGGTAAAATTGTTCTGTAGAAGCGCTGCTGCCCGCCCCGGTAGATATCCCTTAGTCGCTTACGACACCCGCGGGAAGAGTTGGGGTGGTGCTAATTCTAAGCCGGCACCACACAGCTACGACATATATCATCGTCGCGCGGCTCGCATTTAGTAGTTTCATTACACTTGTAAACTTTCAGTCCTTTAAATAATCCATATCTATCTTCATTTACAGACTAAAATCCCCCACGTCGAGTTTCGCCAACACAACCTACTCGCCCAACTCAACATTCTCTCCCCACGCGACTCAAAACACAACTAACCTCACCTCAAACATATCTCAACTGAACCAATCCATCGGCACCCCCTACCAAAACCAGTACAACACTTACGAGACAAAAAGCTACCAGAATCTGGCGCAAAACGTCACCAACTTAACACAAAATGTGTCGAATCTATCTCAAAATGTGTCGAATCTGACGCAAACGAATCTGTCGCCGAACCCGGACAGGAATGGCAGCTATTCGCAGAATTCTATGAGGAGTGAGGAGAAAGGGTATACAGTGACCAGTCCGACGTTCTCGAGCTTCCGGCCGGAGGAGAAACAGAATTACGAGGGATTTACTACACGGTGAGTTTTAATATAAATAACACTTAAGGCGAAGAGTAGGGGCGATAGTGGCGCCACTACATATTTAATTTAATCATTAAGATATACAAAGGAATTATCAAAAAATCGGACCGCTGGTAGACGATACCTATCACAAGCTTTTATTTAATGTATCTGTAATAGTTTTGTTTTGTGTTATTCAATCAACAACATTGTTTGGAGAGCTTGGTGGCCACCATTAGGAACTAAATAATACAGTACAAAACTATTAAAGATACATTTAAAAAAAGCTTATGATAGATATCGTCTACGCGCGGTCCGATTTTTTGATAATTCCTTTGTATAAGGTAATTATAAAATTAAATATGTAGTGGCGCCACTATCCACCCTACTCTTCGCCTTAATTCAGTGTTGTAGACCTACACTTGCCTCTCTACTGGAAAAGACCTGCCTACATAACTTGCAGTTTACTGTCATTTAATTCAGGTTATTGTCCCAGTGCGGGGCAAACGCCTTTCTCCCTGGTTTTCAGTTTATTCTGTTCTTTGGAAATTAAATTGTAACTAAGGCCCCAAGCATACCTTCCAAAGGAACATTTTTACACGGAAAGTAGTAGTTTTTTGCGATTTTCTGACAAAGAATTGAACCTATGATATAAAAGTCGGCAGAGAATCTAAAATCTTGATCTCTACCGTTTATTTAGTCACAGAAAACGTTAAAATTATGATTTTCATATCGATTTTGTCTATGATAACAGAACACCTTATTTCTGTGCCTAATGAATCTCACACCGCCCTAGATAAATCATAACACAGAAATATACACAGTTTTCTATCTCTAACTGCCTACTGCTAGGTTTTTACCATCACTTTTTGTATTTTCTGATTTTATCACTTTTTTTTCTAATCCTAACTTTGCTTTCCTTACACGCTGCTATGGAACACGGATTTTATAGATATTATAACTAATTTATAATCACTTATAACAGTCTTCAAGTGCCTTCAAAACTTATGATTCGTGCCTACAATTTAAATTATTTATATTATATATTAAGATGTTTTTGGATCCCTGGATAATATTACAAGGTTCGATTTAGATTATTATAAATTTATTCAAAATTGTTAGAAGCATGCTTTTTGCTTGTGTACCAACTGAATTGCAATATTTAAAACTAGATTATGACCTAGTGCTATTCTAGCTTAAATATCGAGGTTATTCATAATAGTTTTATAAACCTTTTTTAGTTATATTTAGTTTAAATTCAGATGTCGCCTAAACGAATTCTCATACTCATTTATTCCCCGTAGGAACACAAGGCACACGAACACAAGGCACACTTAGAAATGTCCGTTTAAACATACTTATGAGTTACAATATGTAGCGCTTAAATTAGTATTCAAAGCCATAAAACAGACAAGACAGAAAATAGACAAGAAACTTAGGAATATACTCGTAGGTACAACAAATATATGGGTTAATTGATAAATAGTTCAGCTGTAAATGGGTATCGTTAAAGTAAAAAAAAATGGTTGTCTGTAAAGTCGGTTTACCGACGATAGTTGAACGTGACAACGCAGACGCATCGCTCACTCAAGTAGGAGAGAGACGGATGTCGAACGCTCTCGCTTGCACTTCAAGCCTTACATGGAACGCCTCAGAGCGAGGTAACGCCTCAGAGCGAGGTAACGCCTCAGAGCGAGGTAACGCCGCATGACGTCATGTTTTTTCGTGCGTGCAGCCGGCTCTATCGAATTATAAGACGTTGTCACGTCAAAAAAAATTATAAGTTTATGGGGCTGCTGTATAATGGCATTGTCTGATATAATCAATTCTAAATAAATATTAAATAGGTATCACAGTGTATGTAGTTACTTTACCTAGGTAAAATACTAGGCTAGGCTATGATAAAAAATAGAGGTCTAAGGCTGAGCGCAGACTTGAGTCACGACAGTTTTAAGACAGACTAAAGACAGACTATTGCTTTACAAAATGTATGAAGATGCAAGGCAAAACAGTTTTGTTTCCGTTTTAAGGCAGACTTTCTATGTGGGGAAAGTCTGTCTTAAAACTGTCGTGACTCAAGTCTGCGCTCAGCCTAACTTGACAGTACTTAAAATGTAGCCGTCGCTTTCTCTCTCTGCCGTCGTATTAGTCCACTACTGGACACAGGCTTCCACCTGATAAGCGCCTAATTGGCTTTTATCACATGGGGGTAATGCCCATAATCCCCTCGCTGGGCATGCGGGTTGGGGATCGCAGTTCGGTTGCAGAATTGTTCTGCAGGGGGCGCTGCTGCCCGCCCCCGTGGATATCCTTAGTTGCCTCTTACGACACCCTAAGCTAGTTAATTGTAAGGCCTTATGAGGCCCATTTTCCGTGATTTTCCGCGACTGGGAGGAGTTACGCTTAGGTCTTAGGTGTCAGGGGTTAAATGACGAAGAAATCGACGAACATACATAAAAAAAACATACATACAGCCGAACACAAAACAAATCTTTTCGAAATACGTCATAAGGGATGGCATCATGGCATTTTTAGTGCTGTCAATTAAGATAAGTTTAATTTTGGCGACATCTGAATATAGCCTTCGTCTTAATTTTATAAAATGTCACATATTATTTGACTAGTCAAGGATTGCAATACAAAAATTATAATGAATAGCAAATGGTTATCTATTATTTTCTTAATATCCGCTGACCGGAACCTTGCTTGGTCTATGTCTGTTTAGAATTAATATGTATAGCATTGATATATTTAAAATCAAAATTACAATAAAAAATGTCATATTGTATTATTTTAAACGGATGAAATATATCAATGCATATTTAGATGTATTAACTTTATTTCAACTTTTCGTTTTCAGTGATACTCGTACAACAACTAATGACAGAACGATGACAAATAAGTAAGTCATTGTAAAAAAACGCAATTGTGTAAAAATAAATCGTGTAAAAAAGATTTTTTGTGAAAAGTGTGTAATGCTTGCATTTGAAAGCGAAGCAGCATCGTTCTGTACATATGACTTGCTGATTTTGTTTTTTTTTGTAGTTTTTTATACATTTTTGTCTCTGGTTAATAGATTTATGATAATTTTGCAAAAGCAATATAGGTACAAATTATTATGTTCCATTTGAACATGATCAATTTTAACAGGTTTTCTCTAAAAACTGTTTCATCATTCTATTATAAAGTCATAATCTATTAACATGAGATTTGTAACCATTCTGATAATGCTGTTATTTTATATTTTTTGCGTAGTGATTTTAATGCTTTTGATGCGAATTTTTGTACTAATAACTCTGAAACGTAGTAAACTAATCTTTTAACTAAAATAATCAAGAAATAACTAATCAAAATTATAATTATAGCCGTTTGGAAAAAAACAAAAGTTACGATTAGATATTATAATAACATAATGGCTTTTATAAAACTTTTCGTAGTGACCTAAACAATAAACATTAATTGAGCAAAAATTCGCAGCGAAACTAATTTTCTGACCAATATTTACCTTTCTGTTTCGACCAAGTCAAATTGTGACAGACATTTTTCATTCCGTATTTCAAATTGAAGTGAAATCAACTCGAAAAGTAATGAAAAGTATTTCTAGAAGTTGGTTTTTGAAGTGAAAACTTCTTTAGACTCATTTATATGACTTTTTCTATCGTGTGGCTATAAGCTCACATTTGATATTGCAAAAAAACACTTTAAATAATAAAATGCCATCAAATGAAAATGCCATCGGCATTAGGATCTGCCCCCATTAATCCAACACCGCTGGCGCACATTACAAAAATGTGCAAAATGTGCAAATGGGTTCTAACTCGTAACATTCAGATTCATTTTATATTAACGGCATCAGATGAAAGACAGCTTGCAAGCCACTCCTTCGAAGAAAAAAAATCAAAAATCAAAAACTCTTTATTTCCATAAATACAATAAATGTACACTTAGAAAAGGTCAAAATATAAAACTAAACACTGACACTGAAATAAAGTGATATTTTTGATTTCTGTCGCTTCGATATGTAAACTAAAGTAAAGAAGCGACGAAGAAATCTTTAGCCTGTTATTTGTTATTTTTGATTTGGAACAAAACCCGTCCCACACTTTTTTATCCTCTAGATAATCTGATATTTTATAGTAAGCCTTTTTGCACAGCAAGGTTTTGACAATTTGTTTGAATTTATTTACTGATAATTTTTGCAACTCACTTGGAGTTTTGTTGTAGAAGCGTATACATTGCCCTTTAAAAAGAAAAAGCCATTTCGTCACTGTTAAATGTATCAAAAGACAAAGAGTTTAAACCCAAATTTGGATTCACATTATTGTACTGCGCGGCTGCTATGTTGGATCAATGTGCGCAGAGCTTTATTCTCATTTCTGTACCTTTCTTAATAAAGTGTAAGTTTAAAAAATTAATTAATTAATTAATGCCACGACAAAAGATCGCTAATATTACGTTCCCATTTTACTTGGTCGAAACAAGCCAATTAATATTTCTGTTTCCCTAACCGCATGGGTGTAGCAGCATGGACGAAACAGTAGTGGTTCGCTCGATCCAACTGCCCGAGGTCCGTATGGCTTACTTAGTGGAGGATGCGCCAGCGCAGGATAAGTTGGATGTCCTGAAGAAACTAAGGCCGCCGCCGCCGCCGCCGAGGCGAATCTCTCTTATTAAAGAAGAGAGAAATGCGTAGGTTCGTTTTTATTTATAGAAGCACATTTTTTGTCGCGTT
Source organism: Eupithecia subfuscata (assembly GCA_963564075.1). NCBI lineage: Eukaryota > Metazoa > Arthropoda > Insecta > Lepidoptera > Geometridae > Eupithecia > Eupithecia subfuscata. The sequence goes on along the minus strand of OY751124.1, from coordinate 7,688,830 downwards.
TGGTCTGTGGAGTGTTTTGTCATTTGAAGAAAGAAGGACAGTACATTTTGGTCAATCAATTTTTAGGTTATAAAATCTTTCGTTGTTTGACGAATTTATTATGAATGTTGCGGGTTGACTATGAACCTTTTGTGTTGGAAGAACACCACAAGGTGTTGAAGAACAGAACACCAACGTCAACACAAACTAGGTTAGTAGTTAACCCGTTTACATTCATAATGACTTTTTAGGTTCTTAAAAAGGATTAGAGAAAAGCAAAACACAATAAATTTAAAGAAGTTTCGACAAAAAGGCTCCAACACAAGATAATTGGCTAATGGGTGGCTAGGGGTCTTTAATAATGTAACGGGACTTAAAAAAAGGTGGCATGAATCGAAGGAGTTTGAAAATAGCATGCTTATTAGGGTTATGTAAATTAAAATAAAACTTATTACACTCAAATAAAAACAGACCATATGCGACCCGCGATCCACTTTCTATGTTCGTGATAAACCATTATCAAAAAATTGAGTCCACAAATGACCTTAAGGGTCATAAGTACCGAAACCGGCACCATAGTCCTTGATTCACGTAGTAACTAACTGCTATCTAATGCATGGCATGCGGTGTTGGTGTCTTCTTTCCTCAATCTCGGCTGACAGTATTAAAAAAAAAACTAAAAACTAATAATAAATAACATTCACAGCTACGAAACTCGACTGTACGACACGCCGCGGCCACAGACCAACGAATACTCAAAAACAGAGAGGAACGAAACCTACCAATACAACAAAGAGCAAAAATTCAACTATGACGCTCCGAAATCTCCAATGAGCCCTAAGTTCAACGCCAGAGAGCTCAAATTCGATGATAAAGAACCTATCTACTCAACTCTTAAGAAACCATCCGATGGTCTCGGACAAACCTTCTCAGAGCATCACAAATCTACGGAAGCTATACCCGGAGGCACAAAGCACTCTGAATACTCAATCAAATCTGAATCTTATCAAAGCTACCCTAAGACAGAATATTCCAAAGTGGAAACCAGGGAAGAGATCAAATCCCCCTTCACTTCCACCCCCAAATTTGACAGAACAGATTTTAAAGCGACCTCGACAGATCTTGTGAAAGCTGCGACCCCGGACTATGAGAGGATTTCCTCGCCTTACGGCAAAGAAACGCATAGCTACGGAGGTCCAAACTTCAGGGAGGAAACCACCACAGAGGTCAAAGAAATACCCAATGGCACGCAGAAGATTACCACAACCAAAATATACAGCTCTTCCCCCGTCAATATAACTACAACCAACACAAACACTAAATACACGCCGATAAAGCTTGAAGGGCTAGATGAACTATCGAAGTTCGACGACTCCAAATACAGCACTTTAGACTCTCGCTTCAACACCTTGGAGTCTAAAATGAGCTCTGATACCAGCCGCTCTTTCATGAGACCATCGGAGTTCCAATCATCTGATTTCTCGACATCCACAAGCGTCACTAAAGTCAAAAAACCGGCAGAATTTGTCAAAGAAATCGATAACTTGGATAAGAAATTCTCGAAATCTACAATCACATCGTCGGAAACTATCGAAAAGAAATCGGTGATGACTAGTTCGCATAAGTCCGAAACTAGTTCGACAGTTACGAAGAAGTTCGGGAATTTCTAAGGTTCGCATAGTTTCGCTTGTGTGAATGCTTCGTGTGTGTCAAAGTTAACTGTCAAAATGACGTGGCAGCCGGTTTTTACATTGGAATTGTTGAATATATACAAATTTTAACACAACAAGAGAGTTTATTAAATTAATTATTCAACAATTCTTCGGTAAAATCGTCGTAGTTTTTGTAACTTTATTTACAGTAAGCACGTGTTTGCCTTAAGATAATATATTTATACATCAGATTATTTTATAATCTTACTTTTATTTGTATTGACAGATAAAATATACAACTTATTGTTTACGTCAAAGATTTTTATATAAAATCGTAAGGTGCTAAAGTATATTTTATATTTGATTATTTTGATAAAAAGTGACCGAGATGCCTTAATTTTAATATTACAATGTTTTTCATTAAAATTTTATGACGTGTTAAGGAAATTCTTTTGGAGTAAGAGTATACCTTTTATACAAACTTAAATTAAATTAAAATTGTAAGTGTTATAAAACGTATATTTATATTCCTTAGTTCTAGTCTTGAGTGTGAAATGTTCTTGAAAATAGTATTTTGGGTAAATTATTGGATCTCAAAAAGTACTTAATCTTATTAGTAAAACTGAAAGTACCTCGTGCAGTTAGGTATATGACTATATAAACAGCTCCTATGGTTTGCATAACTCTGGAAAACCTGGAATGTTTTTTTCCATTAAGTAGATCTGAAAAGGCAAAACTTGTAAAACAGAAAAAATAATGAAATCGTCACATAACTAAGACTTGTCACAGCTTTGGTTGGACGGTTTCATAGTTGAACGTGGCGTTATCGCGCAAACGAAATTGAAAATTACAACTATGGAGTATAAAATATAACACACTCAAGACAGGAGCGAGATTCACAAAGTGCTATACCTTTGCGGGTATTTTATAGTTTTATTAAGCCATGTGTGCCATTGAAATGACGTGTTTTTTGGTATATTGCTTCATGGAAATAAACCAAATAATGCATACTTGATTATACAATTTGACAATCGTGCCTTCGATGTTGTACAATGTATTTTTATTAATATTTTAGGGCTATATGTAAGAGTATTGCAGCTTCTGATATATTTGAATAAAAGTGCATCCACACCGAAGTTACCTTTTGTGTATTTGAACATTACAATACATAAAACATAATGTTTATAAGTTGCAAAATGTAACAGCAAAAACTTACCTCGGTACAGTCGGTGCGGATGCACCATTAGGTTATGTAATATATTATAGTTATAAATCAATAAATGCATAACTATTGAGTAACATAAAACAATATACAAAAAAATCGTAAGAACAAGTTGATTTTAAACATACTTCGAAATTAAAAACTAATATCTAATAAAAAGGACTTCCCTTTTAAATCCAGTGTAGCTATTGATTTGTCTAAAAGTATAAAGTAAATATATGCAATTTTTGGTAGCATATAAATTCTTACATAGTTATACTACATTATTACGTATAGCCTTAACTACTAAAGTGCCATTTACAATTAACAAATATTTACAAAAGTAATGTGATTTTTTTATATTAATATATTATCGTTACGTCTCTTTTAAGCCATTGGTAGCTACCATTGAATTATAAACCAGAATTCATATTATAATTGAATTTACCTACTTCATGTACTTATATATTCAGATACATACTCATATACATTTTAAACATTTTTAAAGACTAAATTCAAATTTGAAACTCATAGATGTAAGTATATGTTTCTTATATAAGCTTTTAAGAGACGTTTCGAACATAGATTTATTAATGTTCTTGGTGCAATTTTTCGGAGTAATCTACTAAAATAAACTAAAATATTGTAGATTTGGTTAATGTTATAAAAATATAATATATTAAATAACAGTAACATGGTTTTACAGCTAATGTAACCAAATTAAATATATTTCTGTTGTTTTTTTTAGCAAATTAGTGAACGTGGCGTCCACAGAGGTAGCTTAGTTCAAAAAGCGACGACAATTTCTTCGCACTAAGTATATATAACATTTTTACATTAAAAATAATAAAATGTAATTTTTAATATAAGAGATCTATGTGTAGCTTAAAAATTGATTCTTATGTATCTAGCAGCTTAGGATTCTACCGTTCATATATTTTTATATTATATAAATCTAAAATATAAATTAGTGTAGGATTGCCCGCGAAAGCGATTACGTCCACTGAAGGTATTGAAACACCAATTCGATATATAGATGTGCAACTATAAAATATAACGCTATACTTAGATGTCTCAAGTATATGACTTTTATAACTAAAGTATATAACTTATGATTATAACTAAAGTTATATTACGACATATATAAACTTATAACTTGTTAGTGATAAGTTTATATAGGGCTCGAATTACGTATATTGTGTGTATTTAGCGAACAATTAGTTCGATTAGAAGGGCTAAATCGTGTCTTATTAATGTAGTACTTAGAATCTATGTTTTGTATAGCATACGTTTATGCGTTGTTTGAAATTATTGCAGAATATTTGCATTTACAAAGAATATACAGTACAACATACCCACTGAATAATCTTAGAATACAAAAAATATGAATCGTACGCATTAGAAAATAGATAAAATATGACATACACTTTAGAATTTTGAACAATGCATGTTATAAATCTATTTATAAACTTATTATCTTATATTCAAACAATTATATAAATAACTAGTTTACTAATCTTTATATACTTACTAGTTTTTTTACTGTATAACATAGATAATAAGTTATGTATTGTAATCTCATATAAATAGAAAAACCAAATAATCGCTAAATCATTATAAATTATTATTGGTTTGTTTCGATTTTTGTTAAATGTTTTAAAGTTTTATTTTTAAATTGTCGATTAATGTAATTAACTTAATGGGCATTGTATATGACTTTCATGTGGAAATAAACACTAACTAATGAAATGTTGTTTTTTATCACTCCATCATTTTTTTATGTAGGTAGGTCTAGTAGGTTCGAAATAATTAATTAAAATAGAACTTAAATAGCATTACTTTACTTATTAGTAATTTTTTTATTAATTTCCCTCCTTAGTGTAATGTGGGTTCAAACTCACTCATTTTTTTCGGGTTCCGTACCCGAAAAACTAAACGGAAACGGAACTTTGTTACTAAGCTGTCCGCCTGTCTGTCAGCGGGCCCTTTCTCATGAACCGTAAGAGATAGACAGTTGAAATGTTAATTCAGAGAATATGTAAGAATTTATCTTGCTGCTATAACACAAAATAATAGAAATAAAATTTATTAACAACAAATACTAAAAATATAATAAAATTGAAAATTTTCTCTTTGAAAAAGTTGCCTGATTTTATAAAAATATTTCAACGATGGTACGGTACCCTTCGTGTGCGAGTCGACCCGCACGCACTTGTCATTTATTTACTTTCTTAATTCCGTGATTTAGGTATACCATGTTGTTTGTTGGTCTTTTATTAAAAAAAACAATACTAAACATGGACCCGGCTAGGGCACTAGGTACAATAATATTAGGTAAGTAGGATGCGAATATAAGTAGAGACAACAATTTTTACGAAATAAGAATTAAAATTTTACAAAAATGTAAACCAGGAAACGCGCTAAGTAGGTATTCTTGGCGAAACGCGATATGGTCGAACCGCTAACAAATCCCTCCAAGATCTCTTGTAAGGATAAGTATATATACTATAATAGGTATAATAAAATAACGCCCAGGAGGTCTACTCTTTTTCAACGAAAAACGAAGATTCGATTGAAAGTTCGCGTAATTACTACTCCGGTTACATTTCGGTACGAAACTTCGTTCGAACAAAAATCTTTTGACATTTAAATTTTCTAAACCTGCTCTATTTCACGAAAGCTCGAAACGGACATTTGAATTTGACGGATCTTTGTTCGGAGTTTTAACCTGAAATCGACGAAACCAAAAGTGTTACCTTTTGATTTTCGTTTTTATGATTTTATAAAGAAATTGACTGAAATGAATGGAATATTACTTTTGATTGAGGCTGCTCTTCAGGTACTTCATCATCATCATCAATGGCCTTTACATCCACGAAGGATGGTTTATGTACCTAGTGTTCGTTTCTCGGCACTTAGGTACGTAGATGACTTGTAAGGCCTATACGGGAATGGCAGATGCGGCCGCAGTATTCAGGTACTTAGGTAACCAAAAACACACTAGATATGGTGTGATTTAGTAAAAACTGCTGTGTGTGCGTGGACACAGACAAAACGCGCGTGGCGAGCAGTAGCACGCTCGCGCTAGTATTGTAGCAGTAAGGCGCAGGCACAGTAGATAAATATATTTATCTACGTAGATAAATATATTATTTATCTACTGTGGCGCAGGGGCCGCTTTCCTGCAGGGTCGATCACGTAGGTACCAGTACCACGCTGTTCTAATAAGAAAGTGCTGCGACGAAATCGTAAGTTTTTTCTAGTTTTATTGTGTTTTGTCAATACTCTTGTTATTATTGGTTCAAGATGAACTTATTATAATATAATTATTAGGTAAGTACTATAAATCTAGCTTTATATACCTACTATAATTGCTGAAATAATGTATTCATAAATTACAATCAAATGCCTCGGGACAAATATTTGTACGATCTGCAGATATTTGTTCAGGGTGTTCTGGTCGTTTTCTATGTATAATAAAAAAATTCTATCTATGTACTCGTATATTATTATGTATATCAGTTATCTAGTACCCATAACACAAGCTTTGCTTACCTTGGGGCTAGATAATGCTGTGTGAATTGTCCAGCATTATTTATTTATTTATTTAAATACCTAATAAAAATAAATTAGAACTTATTATTAGTATTCACAATTATTGAATCAATTGACGATGGCAAGAGGCCCGACGGTATGACACTAGTCCCATGGGGAGACCCATTGTGTGGGACGCTACATGCGTCGACACACTTGCGCCTTCCCATCTTCCGAGGACATCCGTGACGACGGGCGTGGCGGCAGATTTGGCCGAGGATCTCGATAGGCGCAAGAATGCAGGTCTCGACAGAGACTACACATGTGCTCCCCTTCGAGTCGAAACCTTAGTACCGAGGCTCTCGGGTTCTTAAAAATTATCTGAGCGTCTGGTCGAAGCGACGCGTGACCCGAGAGCTGGTGAGTATCTGGCGCAGCGCATCAGCATTGCCATACAGCGGGGCAATGCCAGCGTAGCGGGGACGCGACGACTGGTAATTTCGGATAGTAATTAGGGGAGATGTTGCAAATGGGGGTCACCTAAGCGGGAATTGAAATAAAACAAAAATTATTAGTATTGTACTTATTATTTAACTCGCTATAGAAACTTTGATTATTTAGCTATTAATTGAGATCAACTAAAATCACTTTGGCTTATTTCTTTAAGTACTGAATCAATTTAAAAAAAAACATGTTTGACCACCATTGTCATCATCGGTTGGTAATAGTAGTCACATTGTTGACAATGATGGTCAACACAAATCACAGACGTAATTTGAGGCTGTATCCCACCCAGTGCAATCTGAGTGAGCCCACACACGAAGTGCACCTAAACCACATTTCGTAATCGCGGCCAAATTCATTGCAAACTAGACATTGGTTGCCAGGATCTTCTACCACATAATCTACCACATCTTCTTCATCTTGGCACAAATCATCTGTATATCATATCATATCAACTTCCTTCTGGGGCTTACTCTTTTCCCCTACGCCTTTTCCATTTCCTTTCACAACTTTAGTCTTCTTTTTATTTTCTTTTTCGATCAGGGCGTCTTTGAGAGCTGGTGTCGATGATTGTTGCATACTTCTTGTGTCTTCCTTGTCTTGTCTTAAGGGCAAGTGTTTTTTAAGGCATTTGGATCAAATCCTAGATTGTTAGCCGGTTATCGGAGGCAGAAGGCATTTCAATTTGAGTTGTTGATGCAGTCGCTCGTTCAGGAGTGGTGGGATGTGCCTTGATGTGCTTGGCACAGGACTGTGCCGTATGTCCTGAGGTGGTGTCAACAACTTCAGCAGCAGTAAGTTCTGAAATGGAGTCAGCAGCATCTCGAATTATAACAGGTTCTGATTGAATGTTTTGGGGGTCACATGACTCCGATTACCTACATCGGTGAAAACGAGAAAAAACCTTCCCTAACAAAAAAGTACCAGAAAAATTGCTAAAATTAGTTTCAAAACACTATCCTAAATGCTTTAGTCATTACAGATCACAATCACAAAAAGAATCTCTCAGTATTTTAATTCTTACCTTCAGATATAAACACTCGTAAAAGTAGATCAGCTAGGCGCAGAAACTTCTAACGTTTGTCACTCACAAGCGCGGGGCGCGGACTACTTGAGCTGTCGAACGCTCGTGTAACCGGCACACCACTAGCGTATGACATTCTTAAAACCGCCATCTAGCTTAAAGTTTTCGAGGTATTGGGGTGACCACTATTGCCAACTGACTCCCATTACATACATCTCCCCTACCTACTCAGTTTTGGACACAACGGTAAGTATTTCATTAATTTTTTAAATGGCTTTACACCAACTTTACACACAGAAATAAATAAATAAATAATGCTGGACAATCCACACAACATCATCTAGCCCCAAGCTAAGCAGAGCTTGTGTTATGGGTACTAGATGACTGATATACATAATATAATACATTACATAGATAGATATTTTTGATTATACATAGAAACGACCAGAACACCTAGAACGAATATTTGTAGATCGTACAAACATTTGTCCCAAGGCGGGAATCGAACCCGCAACCTTCAGCGCCGCAGGCGGACCTTCGCCCGCCGTTATCAAATGCCGCGTGATTATAAAAAAAAGACTGACCGGCAATGATGGGATTCATATGACCATATGAAATTGGCCAGATGTCGTTGATAGGAAATTTGGATACAAATGGCTTCTAGTCATCTTGAGGTACCACAATCTACCCTTCAAGGGTAGATTGTGGTACCGTGTATCGTGTTAAAAAGTAAAACTGCCATTGTATCATCGTCGCCGTTTATTGAAGAACTTGAGGATCCATGACATTAAAAAAAGGAAAAACTAAAAGGTCCCTAAATTAAATTTGACTCAGAAATTGCTCTCTAAAAAGTCAAAAAAACACGAACTGACAGAAGACAAATGGGTTTATTGCGCAGATATTTTTGGCAATACCAAAACAAGTGATGATTGGGTACCTATACTACCACTACCTGAAGTGTAAAAAATGAAATCAAAAAATTACCTTGCAAAACTTTTGCATTTAAGTTAAAAAAGTGGCTTATTGACAAATCATTTTATACTGTATCTGAATTCCTTAATTATCGAGAGTGACATTTTATAAATTCAATGATATTTGAAAATTAACATTCCTTTTTTAATATTTTTTTTTATTTAATTTCCATTTATTTTATTCAGATCAAATTAAATTTATATTTTGTGTCTATTTTGCATGCCGAATTAACCGGTGAATTATGTGAACTAATTTTAAGCCTAAGACCTTTATAATACCATTTTTCGTGCAATAAATTGATTATGATTATGTGTCCATGAAGGTTGCACGGGAAGATAGACGAACTTGGTGGATTTCTTTGCTATCGTTGTTGAGGGTTAAACCGGGTACAGTATCCGATTATGTAGATACTGTACCACCCAACGGGCAAAATATCAGGATCCTCTCGGACAGCGCAGCCGTACTACAGGCCCTGGCCAGGAGAGAACACAACTCGGGACTCACCCTACAATGCCACCACCTGTTAGAACAAGTAAGTGAGTCCAATAGAGTCACCCTACAGTGGATAAAAGGACACAGCGGATCGAGAGGAAATGACGAAGCTGATTCACTAGCAAGGAGAGGTTCGGAGCGGCAACCGACAGGACCCGAACCAATCATCCCCCTGCCATTTAGTCAAATCCGCTCATGGATCCGTCAACGTACAACCAAACAACACCAAGACTACTGGGCAAGTATTCCAGATTGCAGACAGTCGAAGGAGGCCTTCCCGGCTCTAAACCCGAGATACTCCCGAAAACTCCTCAATCTGAAGAGTGACAAGCTCCGACAAATCGTCGGTATTGTCACAGGACACTGCATGCTTAACAAACACCTATTTAATCTGGGTATCACGGACAGCCCCCTATGCAGGGGGTGCATGAACGCAGAGGAGACGGCCGCGCATGTGCTTGTAGAGTGCGATAGCCTGGCTTCTCAACGACTACAATACCTCGGGACACCGAGGACGCCTAGGGAGGCATGCACCGGCATTAGCGAGCTGCTGGCTTTCCTGGAGGACATCGGGTGGTTTGATTAGCAGCCCCCACCCGACACGCAAAAAGGGCCCACCTGTGGCCTAGTTGCCGAAACCAGTCCAGTAACAAGTAACAAGTAACAACCCAACGGGCAAAACCGTAAAAATTAAACTTTTTTCTAATTAGTTCATAGATATTTCAATTTAGTTCTTTACAGGGCAATAGTCTTTATTCACAAAGAAAATTATACTTACTAGTATTTACAATTGAAACAATTGAGCTAACTGCAGACTGTTGTAAATAGTCTACAGGTAGCTCAACTGATCCATATCAATAGGTACCAGTCGAAAGCGTCCCCAAGACGCTGGATGCTGATGCGCTGTTTTCAATTTATTATTACGGCTATAAAACTATTTCAATTACATTTTTTCATTTCTGATTTTCCTTAGGGTCCCGGTCCTACCCCACTTTCCCCAAGAAATAACCCTAGAAATCGCACACACAGTTGCGCAGTATGTGCCGAAACGCAACTTTTGTATGGAGAAATTATCGAGTTTCCGAGATGTGCTCATACTCTGACATACTATTGTGCAGAAGTGTGTGTACAAACACAAGTGCCACAGTAGATACATATATATCTATTGTGCAAGTGCATTCTCCATTCCTTAACTCTCATAATCTGATGCGACGGATGAACCAACAATATAGGTATCCTTAACAGTTCATGGCCCATGCCGCACATGTCCCTCTGCGACTTCCGCAGGCTGCAGTGCGACCCTACACTGCACGATGACTATAATGTGTTTAATAGTGAAGTGAAGCATGGCCCTTATCAGATCTGTGTCTAGGGGAAATACGCGCCACATGCGCAAGCGCAACGGACGAGCGTCTATGTAACCGAGGAATCGGTCTATAGCTTGCTCCCTCACCGGATCTGAAAGCAAAATCACACTCATCATCACATCACACTAATATTATAAACGCGAAAGTTTGGATGTTTGTTATCCAATTATTACCTCATCAGCATCACACGAAACCTGCTGAGCGGATCGGCTGAAATTTATTGCATAGATGTAGGTCCACATCAGGAATAAAACACAGGTAACTTTTATCCCATAAATCAGTTTCCATGTGAGAGAAATAACCTTTAAATTAAACGTTTCCATGGAGACAACGCGTGCGCGGCCGCGGGTAGAAACTAGTACGTACCTAGGTACCTAAATAATAATGGACGCATCTTGTCACTTACACACACAGAAGGCTGCCTGTCCATTAACGCGGAGCAAGATCGCAGCGGAGCGGAGCGGAGCGACTAATGCGGAACGGGAATGCGGACTGTGTTTGTACATTGATGCGTAGCTCCCTGCTTTTGTATGAAATTCCGCTCCACTTCGCCGCTCCGCTCCCTCGCCCTGCTTTCCGGTGAGGAAATTTTATGCAATTCCATCGGTTACTACACAACACACACATACACGACACTGCTCCGCTCCGCTCCTCTCCGCTCCAGCAGACAGGCAGGCGGCCCAAAGTCAGCACCACCCAGCCCGATTAGGTAGGTACTACAGCAATTTTATAGATGAGATATGTCAAAAAACTTACCGGTTTCTTCCATCGATTTGTCAATCAGTATTAGTTTGATCTTGCTTGCTTGCGAGGTCATCAAGCCGGCAGTAAGCGCAGGCGCGAATGACATAAGTAAGTTGACAGTTATGTAAATCCATAGCCTTGCAATATGAAGTCTATTCACACTCTGAAGCAAATTAATCAAGGGTTTTCGTTAATATCTAATAGGTACCAGCAGCCTTAGGGCGATTGTGCACTACAAGGAATTTTACTGTCCGGCAGTCCGATTTTTTACGGTCCGAAGTGGCATGAAAAAAACGGATGATTGGCTTGTGCACTTGTCCGTCTTTACTCGGATGATACGCCTCAGTTTAGCTCCGTCTTTTCAGCCTCTTTTCATTTCGCCGTCAGTTAAACTACACGCCACGCACGCGAAATTACTCTGAACGATGAGTTTCTTGGAACCGGAAAAAACCGTTCCGGAATGGGGAAAAGTAAAATATCGGACGGTAAAATTACGTATAGTGTACAAACTAGTATATACATTATATGCCATATCGGACAGTAAAAAATCGGACTGCCGGACAGTAAAATTCCTTGTAGTGCACAATCGCCCTTATTGTCTAAGTAAACTGGCAATCGTAATCGACTTCATTTCTTTTAACATTTGAAACCTAGCCTGCAGTATCACAGATTAGATAACGTTACTTCGCCAGTATTGCAATGAGAAAGTAGGTACTTAACCAAAACCAACCTATGCATAGTATGAGAATGAGGATCCGTAACATTAAAGCAATTTCAATAGAACTAGTATCCACGTTATTCTTTATGACATAAGAATGATATATCTTTTTAAATTATCCAAATCGGACCATTACGTACGAAGTTATGACTAAATTACTAGCGAAGTTCACTGAGTCTGAGTGACCGCCGCGGGTGCGTGTGACGTCACTGGGTCGGTCGCCGCCCTTTAACCGTAAGCAGATATCAGTTTTTAGTGATTTACTCCGAAACTAAGTTTAGGAAAAAAAATTACAGAACCAAATAGACTCAGTTTTGAGAGACCCATCAAATAATAAAAAAATTAAAAAATCCATTCGATGGGTCTCTCAAAACTGAATCTATTTGGTTTTGTAATTTTTTTTCCCAAACTTATAGTTTCGGAGTAGAACAATAATTTTTGCACTGTGTGTTATGGATTCTTAGCTCTATAAATCTGCAATCTGCAAAAACGATACGGATCCTCATTATCGTTTTTAGTTGAGAATGAAACTTATAACAAGCCGCCAACAAGCACTGCATGTTCTATAATTGCACAAAATTTGGTACTAAACCATAAGAAAGTACCTAACCTCCCATAAATCTTTTTGGGTGAACGACCTTTTGCAATTGACAGTGTTCAGCAACTTATAGCGTTAGCCCTCGATCGACTAGTACATAGGATAATATTACCTTGCTAGTACGTAAAATTTTAGGAATTAAAACGTCGTCTCCGGGATTCCTCAGGAACGTGTTCGAGATTGGTGATGGGAAGAACCTGAATTTCAGGCAGTGACGGTGAATTACCTGTAAGTAGCCTATAGGTACCTAGTTACTGTGTGCTTCCGTTACCCAAAATAGGTACCTACCTACTTACCTCTAGCAACACATAGGTTCCCTCACTCATTACAGCAAGGCTTTCTAGTGTCGTGCAGAAGAAACTGGTAATATACTGAAAAAAACATGCATTTCTATTTCTTTTGAGGGATAATCGACAGAAACATTCCTAATTAAAAAAAGCTTCTATGCCCTGCAGAACTTCTTTTGTGAATAATTTTACGTTGTGTTATTTATAGGCTCGTTGTATTTTAATAATGTTAGAATTAAGTTACTTATTTAGTCTATCTATGTAAAAGTAAAAATATTTGTTTTTGCTCACAAGAGCAAAAAATAAGATATATTTTGCAGTGCCCCCACCCGGGCTCATGTTGGTAGCTGTAATTTATTTTTAAGATCTTTGTACAATATGAAAGCAATAAAACACTTGAAACTTGTGGTGTGGCCCAGATCTGCGACAACCTTTATAACATACCAATAAACTAATAGCATCTTTATACTTTTCAGTTACGTCCACTATTGATTTGTAGATGTGTTGACCTGTGCGGAAGTCAACGTTTCCCGTCTTTAAGGTATCTGCCAAACTTTTCAGGCGACACAGCGGCGCATAGAATATAAACATGCAATTTAGCAGAACCATATCCATACATAAGGATATGCCAGAAAATATAACTAAAGATATGATTAGAGGAGTACTCGTATATTCACGTAGTACATAATAAAACAGATCACAAATTCTGTATACAAATGACAACATAATAGTCGCTGCCATTTTCACTTCTAAATTATCATCATGAAAACCCAAAGCGTCTTTCAAATCCGCAGAGAGTTTACGAAAAGAGATGCCTTTTTTAGTAACTTGTAAAATGAAAACTAATAAATAATAATGGGCACAATATCCTAAACTCCAGAAAAAAACGAAAATTGCGCGATAATTTTCTGCAGAATAGAAATTGATCGAACAATACGCAATTAAAGCTAAGCTCTGCAAGAGTAACCAAAATCTAATGATATTTCTATTTTTCCATGATTTGTATTTGACGTATCCGAGGTCCACAGCGAATACAACATAAATAAAGATCGCGTAATATTTCACTATTTCGGAAAATATTTTTTTGATCATTTTGTAAAATAACCGCCGCCCATGGGAAAGGTCACTTCGGTACTAGACATAATCATATTTTCACATCAAAAGCAATCGATATACCTTTAAGTTATTTTTGAATTCTAGGTTCTTTTTAGGTAGGTAAACACGTAGTTACCTACCTACCTAATTAATAGGTAGGTACACTTAGGTAGAAAAGATAATAACTCTCCGTAGGTACCTAAATAATAGGTTTAAATAATATACCTAGGTACACTAATGTTCCAAAATTCGAAGAAAAAACATAGTTTTAAAATTTATTGTAAATTATTCGACTTTACATAGGTACCTACTTAACAAGAAAATTAATAAGGTAGGTACTTATGTTTATAGAACTCTCTTAAATAGATACTTAAAGGTAATTCATGTTTGGACTCTTTTGCACGAAATATACCTAATGTGATTTTAGATTGTAGTACCTAATTGCGCAGGTTGATTTGGCAAAAAACTGAGCATCGCGGCTTTGGGTTATACGAGTTTACGTTAATTACATAAAGTTCAGCTATTTACGGCGTTGATTATTTATTTAATATACTTAGTAGATATTCCATCTATTGTTATCTTCATGCGCTTTACGATCCTATCGACTGTTTTTATTATTGGTACGTGTAATTTTTCCGTAGGTAGACAATTAAAATAGGGCCTGTTTGGTTGTAACTAAATATGAATGAATTTGCTAAATTTTACCAAGTATATAGGGTTATTGTAGCGATCTTTGGGGAAGGCCTATGGACGTCGTCGTTGCCCTGAGAAGGTCATGATTGATACGGGGTTATTCAACTCATCTACAGCCTATACTAGTGCACTGGACATAGGCCTCCCCTGTTAAGCGCCTTCGTGGCTCTTATCATTACCTATGGGGTTATGCCGTAATCCCTACGCTAGGCGTACGGGAATTCAGTATATTAATATTGCTTCCTATCCGACAGAGAACCAAAGTTATCGACATAGCTCAAAGAATTAGCAAGCTGAAGTGGCAGTGGGCCGGTCATATCTCGCGAAGAACCGACAACCGCTGGGGTAAACGAGTTCTTGAGTGGAGACCACGACTCGGCAAACGTAGTGTAGGACGCCCTCCGGCCAGGTGGGATGACGATCTGCGAAAGACTGCAGGCAGATGCTGGATGCGGCAAGCTGAAGACAGGGCGCTATGGCGCTCATTAGGGGAGGCCTATGTCCAGCAGTGGACGAATATAGGCCGATGATGATGATGATGAATATTAATTACTACACTTACAATTTTTAAGTTTCGTAAGTATAGGATAAAAAGCTAAATAAAACACAAAATGACGGATGCGTTGCGTGTATTAAAAACAAATTACAATAAACAAATTCGACATCTGCGGCTTAAACCGGGCAAATAACATCAATCGTCTAAAGATTTAACTTTCAAAAATACAAATTTAAAAATATTATTGTACTTCAGGTGTAATTTACGCCATTGTGCTTATTTTACTACTATTTATTTATACTAAAGCGCGTTCTCACACGAGGTTATTAAGTTTAAGTAACTTTGATATTTTGTATTTTATTTATATTATTGTGATGTTTAATATGGTTTACGTCATTATCTTAAATGAATAAAGTCGCCAAGCCAACGCAACTGGATGTCTATGTTCATTCTCCCCAATAAATAAATAAATAATGCTGGACAATTCACACAGCATTATCTAGCCCCAAGCTAAGCAGAGCTTGTGTTATGGGTACTAGATAACTGATATACTTAATACAATACACTACATAGATAGATATTTTTATTATACATAGAAAACATCCAGAACGCCCTGGACAAATGTCTGCAGATCGTACAAACATTTGTCCCGAGGCGGGAATCGAACCCGCAACCTCCTGCGTCGCAGGCAGACCTTCGCCCGCTGCGCCACAGAGGTCGCCAATACACGATGTTTGTTTCGTTTCGTTTTTTTGTGCTAATTGGTACTCTAATTCGGCGTAGGTATTAAAGTACACCCATTGGCCGAAACGGACACGCAATTTCGTGTTGGTGAATTAACAAGTCCTCCACATCCAATAACTTTTTTGAAATCACAGATTATGTCTTTATTTACTCAGAAGTTGTCTATAATCCATAGGCCCCGATTATTCAAACGCAACTCAAATTTACGCTCGTCTGAAATCGTGATTTTATGAGTTTTAAATAAAAATTTGTCGATAATTCGTCATTTGAGACGTGCTTTTGAGTTCCGTTTGAGTATTGGAGAGTTGGACTATGGCTCTAGGATCTAACATATTTTATGTCAACAAAGGGCATTTATGAATGAAAACAATATCTCTCACTTGATAACCTCGTGTGAAAACAAGCTAATATAACACCCTACTCACACGAACACTAAATCACTTGCACATCTTCTAACACTAAGTTATAACAAAAGTATTCAATTGTGCTTAAAACTATTTACTTACTTAAATATTCTTATTGCGAGGGCACAAAATTTTGGAAGCCACAGCAGTTTGTGAACTAACGCATGAAAACGCGTTTTGAGGACTTCTATATAAAAAAAAATATATTTCCTATGAGTGAGCACTGGGTCTGTGAAATTAAAACGGCATAGACCCTGTATCATATAACTATTTAACGGGAATTTTTATTACCATTACCTATTTTAGAGCCATTACCTATTTTAGAGAGAGAGAGCGAGTTCGTATGCGCTATATTGTTTAATTTGTGCTATGGTAAATAATAATAATTTTTTACGCTACAAATGAAATAATGACTTAATTTGCAATTATTATGACCTGTATTTTTTGACATTAGTATTGAATTATTTTGCTTATTGTTCTACATTTACATATATAATCATTAAGATGACTACTCTGTTATATTAGGTGTGACCTGTAATAATAGAAATAAATAAATAAATAAATTTTTCCCGAAGTTTCAACAGGTTTACACTCTGCCCCGTGACCACGAGTCACGGGGAGAAGTCATCTCGAAAAATAAGTGAATATACGCGATAAATACCCGTTATACAGTTATATGAGTCACAGACCATCGCCATCAATAGCCATTATATATATTGTACATGACATCTCTCCGCGCCATCTATTGAGTTCTAAGACCAAAACGGGTTATTTTAAGCACCTCGACAGTATATTTTGATTCAAACGCGGTTGGCCTGATTACCGCATACCCACTCAGGTTAGCGAAGCGCAAGTCTAAATAGGTCTTAACGCTTACGTCAACTTATAAGTTGTGTAGATAAAGAATAAGGGACAATTCACACGTGCCACAAACATACCTCATAGCAGCGACAAAAAGTGGTTAAACGGTGGTTACGTGTGAATAGTGTCGCTGCAACTTTTCGCACTTGGGTTGTGGTAACTACAAAATGTTATGGTTGACGCTAGTAGTTGCGATGTGTATTTTATTATATTTGTGTGTATTTATTTTAATGATAAGATTTATTAATTGTATTTTTCTATTTTCTAGCACTACCTACTAAATTGATGTTCACACTACCCAAAGGTTGGCAGGTAGAGAATGCTATATAGCTTTATGTTCACCAATGTACAAATTTTGTGTAATCCTACTTAATATTAGAAAGCCTAAAGTTTGTGAAATCTGAATTTTTGTTAACTAGGATCTCCAAAACTACTGAATAGATCAAGATGAAATTTGGCGTACGTTTAGAGCAAAGCCTAACTTAGATAATAGGCTACTTATTTCACCGAAAATACGCGTGCGAAGCCGCGGGCGGAAGCTAGTAAAGTATATTCTATTCTATTCGAATGTGGCCGGCAGATAGTGCGCGGTGTGGTTGGTGGTTGCGTTGTAGTTGCGTTGTCGGTGGCTGCTGAATTAGGCGGCAACATGTCGTCCGTGTGAATTTAACTATTTATTATAATTGTTTTTTGGACCTACTGTTTGTTTATCATTATTTTTTCTTTTTTCTATGTTGTAGATAGTATAGGTAATTTTGTATTATAAATATGTATGTATTAGGTATATCATCATCATCATCATCAGCCTATATTAGTCCACTGCTGGACATAGGCCTCCCCTAATGAGCGCCATAACGCCCTGGTAGGTATTAGGTATATAAGTTCTGTAATTTACTGTCTGTGCACTATCAACCCTGTTTTTCTTTTCTTATATCTTTTTCTCCATCCCAAGGTTGCCAGGGAGAAATCGCTTTCAGCGATAAGGCCGCCTTTTGTACTATGCTTATTTGTCATTTAGATATAAGACTTTTATTAACTGTATTTACTAGTACAATAAAGTGTTCATTCATTCATTAAACTATTAATTAACATATAAATTAGCACTCGACCTAGTGATATTATTGTCGTGTATTGTGGTACGTGTAAATTGATCCCTAAGATTGAAACGGGATAGTGTGCTATCCCGCTGTCATCTTCAATCCCATTCTTTATCTACACGACTTATACACAGTAATTTATCCGTTGTTTACGATGACCTTCTAAAGAACCACATAATAAATGTCCAATGGATGCGTTTTCAAGCGTTAGATACAGGGATGATTACAGGAAGAAATAACGTTAGATCTAGGTATAGGGTGCACCATTACAGCAATAGCTGTCTAGCTTACTAACACAATAACGTTACAATATATGAATTTAAAACCAAACTGAAATAGATTCACAGGTTTTCGTGTAAATACTTCAGGAATACATTTTTCTATAGAAATATATTTTTACTATTTGAAATAATACAATTATATTGAGATAATTTCGCTAATGTTTTTTATCACTAATAATATTTCTTTAAAAATAAATACTGGCCAAAATAATACAAAAGTTTTAGGAAAAAAAATTCCGGAAAGTTCTAAATTATGTTGGATTTTTCAAAACAGTGATTCATGAAAACTTAAACATATTACATAATATTCGTTGTTGAGACACTTTAATTAAAAATAATAAAGCTTATTGACTATCAAAAATTATCAACTAAAATGAAAAATGGCCGTACGTGACATAAAATTGCCGCACGTAACTTAAAAATGGCCGCACGTGACTTAAAAATGGTCGTACGTGACTTAAAAACAATGTTTTTCCAGGGATGAAGTATTCAGTTCAATTATCAATTTTAATGGTTTCGTATAGATGCAAGTACTACTTTTTATTTTAGTATTGCTTATGTACTTATCACAGTGACTATGGCCTTAGGTTATTTACTTATCGAATAATATTTACAAGTCAAAGTATTTTAAATAAAAAAAACTGATTTTAACTTGGTTCTTATTTATCAGTTCTAGCCAAACTAGATGTAGAATGTTTGTAAACAAACCGCCCATACTTAACCTCAAATTCACTCTGTTCTCGCGTTTTTTCATACTGAATTTACTTGTCGATTTGTGATCCTTCATTAAGGCGCTACCCCGACTCAAATCAGCGCCACCACCTATTTTATTTAATTATTCTGTTAAACGAAGGAAATTTAAAAAATTGATTGGCCAGTTTGTGCTTCCTATCATAAGCTTTTTTCAATGCATCTATAAATGTTTT
Source organism: Eupithecia subfuscata (assembly GCA_963564075.1). Classification (NCBI taxonomy): domain Eukaryota; kingdom Metazoa; phylum Arthropoda; class Insecta; order Lepidoptera; family Geometridae; genus Eupithecia; species Eupithecia subfuscata. The sequence goes on along the minus strand of OY751124.1, from coordinate 7,669,161 downwards.
AGTTTGTATAGTGTAGGAAGAGATGCGAAGTTGCTCTTTTTTCACACCATGGTGGCCAAAAAGAGCAACATCGCATCTCTGCTTAGTATTCAAAATAAAACTTTTATAGGGACATTAAAAAAAGCCTATGATAGGAAGCACAAACTGGCCAATCGATTTTTTAAAATTCCTTCGTTTAACAGAATAATTAAATAAAATAGGTGGTGGCGCTGATTTGGGTCGGGGTAGCGCCTTAATATTGCTTACAATTATATCTGAAACTCGACGAGCAAGTAAGTTTTAGTTTTCGCGTCGTGGTTTGTTTACAAACATTCCACATCGAGTTTGGCCAGTGTATAGATTTGTAAGAGATCCGCTTGGGAGTTATCATAGCGATTATGCAGTAAAAACAAAACGTATTGGCGCTAACCCGACCCAAATCAGCGCCACCACCTATTTTTAACCCTCGACGCAACAAGAGAGGGATGTTATAAGTTTGACGTGTCTGTCTGTGTATTTGTGTATCTGTCTTGTCAATTTTGTCAATTTTTGAAAATTCCTTTCTTTAACATAGGTACCTAATAATAACATACAAGACAAAATTAAAAAATTTTAAAAACCCGCCTACGTTTATTGGCTGAACAGATTTTCATGGCTCGACACTCGGGATAAAATTATCTATGACACAAAAATACTAAACGAAAATTGGTTCATCCGTTTAGGAGCTACGATACCACAGACAGATACACAGACACGTTAAACTTATAAACACCCTCTCTTTTTGCGTCGGGGGTTAAAAATAGGTGGGGGCGCTGATTTGGGTCGGGTTTGCAATACACATGAAAATCGTTTCTATTTATTCATCTCGAAACCCATAACAAACAAGCTCTGCTTGTGGGTAACTTTTTAAAAGCTGGCGACCTGGACTCCTTTTGTGTTTCGTATTCTGGATGACCGGATTAGTGACGTCAGCGTGGATAAGAAAAAAAAGACAATCGCGCCAGCTTTTAAAAATGTATCTATACATTGGTTCTGGACAGATGTTATGTGAAAATTTTATTTTGCGATGGTCAAGATAGTTTATTCGGTTAATTTGTACATAAGTTTTTCAAATATATTTTAGCCGTATAAAGTCTATACATAGGTAGTTAGATCTATTTGCGATCCGCATACAAAAAAAATCGAAATGTAGAAAAAATAATGCTTAAAAAACATACCATAACAAGAACCTCTTTTTTGAAGTCGATTATAAAAAATTTGAAAGCACCTTAAACTGAAACACTAGCTATACCTACAGGTTTACTTGTTTTTTTGGGAATGTACTTATAATACTAAATTCTATTTAAAATGCATTATTTAAGCACCAAAATAGGCTTTTTATCACCCAGAAGTATTTAAGGATTCCTTCTTATTGTGACGCTCAGAAAATTTCTTTGCTTGAGCGAGACAACACTACTGCAATGTTTTGCTATTTTGTACTCCAGGAAGCTAATGATTATTTCGATGAAAATCAATTAAGAAATATAGATTAATAGTTTTAAATTGATTTCAAAACAAATCAAAAGACTTAGGTATGGAATGTATTTAGGGCCACATTTTTTTTGCATTTTATCCAACTTTAAGATAACCTTAAACAAAACTAAAGTAAAATGCACAGAGACTAAAAAAAAAACTTATACGTAAAAACAAAGTGATATTTGGAATATGTACTAAGTTTAATTAACTAGGGATGTAAATAGTTTTACTGGAAGAAAATATCAAAAATATTTGGAGATTTCGTTTTAGAGAGATTTATAGGACAAAATAGAGATAACAACGCTTATAAAGTACAGAGTGATTCGGTCATGCTGGTCTAAAGCTTTAGTACCACTGCGAAGGAATGTGTCGCAATGTTTTTTTTACCATTACAACAACACCACAGCTCACAGCTGGACCTATTCCTCCCCTAATATGTGCCTTAATGGCTCTATTAGGGGCATTGCCCCTTCATAAGTGCCTTATTGGCTCTATTAGGGGCATTGCCCCTTAATAAGTGCCTTATTGGCTCTATTAGGGCATTGCCCCTTAATAAGTGCTTTATTGGCTTTATTAGGGGCATTGCCCCTTCATAAGTGCCTTATTGGCTCTATTAGCGGCATTGCCTTGTAATAAGTGCCTTATAAGCTCTTTTAGGGGCATTGCCCCTTAATATGTGCCTTATTGGCTCTATTAGAGGCGTTGCCCCTTAATAAGTGCCTAATTTTCTATATTAGGAGCATTACCCCCTAATAAGTGCCTTATTGGCTTATTAGGGGCATTGCCCCTTAATAAGTGCCTTAAAAGCTCTTTTAGGGGCATTGCCCCTTAATAAGTGCCTTATTGGCTCTATTAGGAATAGATCAAATAGAAAAGCGTTAAGAATACGTCGCTTCCAACTCAGTGGTTGCGTGTCATTGTGTAAGTGCGGGTTCTTTCCCGGGGATGGACAGCACCCAGCATGAACGAACTACGTATATTTTGGTCTAAGATTATATAGCTAGTAAAATACTTTAGGACTAACTTTATTCTAAGTTACTTATTCGTTGAAATAGCTATCACAGGATATTAATAAATGTCAAACAGAGATTTATTTTAAGACAATTGAAGTACATACATCAGTTATCTAGTACCTACCCATAACACAAGCTTTGCTTACTTTGGAGCTACATGATGCTGTGTGGGTTGTCCAGTAGAATTTTTATAAAGAACTAGCTGCGCCCCGCGGCTTCGCACGCCTTGAATTTTCTTTGCTATAAACCTCACGGAGCCCGAGACCTTTCCAACGAATGCAAAACCGTGGAAATCGGTTCGTGCGTTCTGGAGTTATAGCGTCAGGAAGGAAAACCCGACTTATTTTTATATAGTAGATAAATAATGCTGGACGATTCATACCACATTTTTTATAGAATTGGTATAGCTTCTCGAAAGTGGAACGTGGATTTCAATAGTTGTAACTTTATTATTTATTTCATAAGAATGATATATCTTTTTGAAATATCCAAATCGGACCATTACGTACGAAGATATTAAGTTATAAACATTACGCCGTTACTGCTGGTAAAATCAAATTACGCGGGTGCGTGTGACGTCACAGACTCGGCCGAGCGAACCGAGCGGAGCGCAGCCGGCACTCTTATATACTACTCTTATTATAATAACCAAACAAACGGCTACGGCTAACTGGCGGCGACCGAGCCAGTGACGTCACAGCGACCGCGGCGGTCACTCAGTGAACTTCGCTAGTAATTTGGTCATAACTTCGTCAATTTTTGTCGTAGTACAAAAAATTTTGCACTGTGTGTTAAGGATTACTTAGCTCTATAAATCTGCATTCTCGACTTAAAGCGTTACGGATCCTCATTAGAATTAGAATGCGCTGATTTTAGGATCCTACAGCGACAGAGCTAAGACTTGATAGCTATTCAACAAATAAAATAACTTATAAATACAGTGATAATAGGTACATACATAAAATATAAACATCTACATTTATAATAAAGCCAAGTTAAATTCAGACCTACATACCGGGTCCCTATTCTGCTAAACTAATGGCTTCACTATGAGAATGGTATCGCCACAGAATAATACATTTTGGTAGAATGTATGTAAGAAAACCGCCCTTACTTCTACTTAACCTAAAATTCCACTCTGTTGTCGCGTCTTTTATACGGAACTAGACGATCGCCTCGCGGTTTCACCGGCTTAGTTCCCGTTCCCGTGGGAATTCCGGGATAAAATGTAGCCTATGCCACTCCCTGAAAAGTAAGCTTCCTAACGGTGACAGAGTTTTTCATTTCTCATAAATAAATAAATAATGCTGCTTTCCTTTCATAGGGAGGGAAAAACTCATACAAATTCATTCCGACCCTCGGGCCGGAATGAACTTTAAAAATAGAACTGCTGTCAGCTGTGAAGAGTTTTATGTAAAAAAAAAACTAATATAAAAATGTCATGACTTTCTAAACGGCCAGTGTGAATTTAGCGCAAACTTCTTTGAGCGGAATAAACTGCGAGTGCCGCGACAATTACGCGGCGAGCGGCGAGTTCCATATTTAAAATTTAAAAAGTCAACACAAATTGGCGGGATACAAAATCTGATAAGTATGTATCTTTGACGGACTTTTGTGCTAAGATCTGAATTGAATATTAAAAATGAGTTCAAGCGAAATATTGACACCAGATTCCATTATCGATCGAGATCGAGGCAAATTGTGTCATAGAAAATCTTTTATTTTCCTCATATTCTAAATGACAAGTACTGTTTGCCACGGGTAAAATAATGAATTCCTACTCGGACTATAGCCGGAACTACCTCGGGAATTTATTATTTTCAACCCTAGGCTAACAATCTACTATTCTTTCATCAGACTCTACACGTATAGATCTTCTTTTAATTTATTTTTAAAGTACTTGTTTTATGATGTTTGTTTGTTTTATGCAGTCTCTATTGTTGTGTTTAGTATTACTTTTTCTGTTTTGTTTTTACTTTCCCTAAGTGTTTTGTGGGCTAAATAAATATCTATTCTATTTTTGATTCTTCCCTCAATAAATATTGCTTACAATTATATCTGAGACTCGATGACAGTTGTGAGTTTTAGATTTTGTGTCGTGGTTTATTTACAAACATTCCACATCAAGTTTAACTGGAGTTTCTTACATCTAAGGATTGTGACGATTCTCCGGCGATACCATTGTCATAGCAAAGCGATTGGTGAGAAGAATTAGGCCCCTGATTATTATATTCATTCAGATAACACTATCTCTTAAGTTTACTATCAAATTCTTTCACTAACTCTGGAATGGCGTTCGGTTCCACTGGCACTATATCCATTAGTTGGTCCAGCGTTTTCACGTAGCTTAACTTTCTGAAGAATTTCGAGCTGAAACAGAAATTAATCACACTAATATTATAAATGCGAAAGTTTGGATGGATAGATGGATGGATGTTTGTTACCTCTTCACGCCAAAACTACTAAACGGATCAGGCTGAAATTTTGCATACAGGTAAGTCTTACCCTGGAATCAAACATAGGCGACTTTTTATCCCATAAATCAGTTCCCATGGGATAGAACTAACCTCAAAACGTTTCCATAGAAACAACGCGTGCGAAACCGCGGGCAGAAGCTAGTGGCCGCAATTATATTTGTCACTCCGGCCAGGTGGGATGACAATCTGCGAAAGACTGCAGGCAGATGTTTGATGCGGCAAGCTGAAGACAGGGCGCTATGGCACTCATTAGTGGAGGCCTATGTCCAGCAGTGGACTAATATAGGCTGATGATGATGATGATGATATTTGTAACGTTAAAACTTTTAAAAATTGTTATTTATCGACACGTGTTAACGCTACGAGAGACGACGTCATAATGAAGAAAAGTAGTACCGCCATTTCCGTCGTCGTCACGTTGCCCGTCAAAACGGAAACGACAGTGGCGCCGGAAGCAAAAAGGAGGAATCTCTAGGAACTAACGCTGAAAGACAGGTGCTTGACTCAATATGGATTCCGGATATCAGCACGGAACAAATAATAATTCATTTATTTCAGACTACTACGATAGAAAAGTTGCCAATATTATTTACTACATAATCTACGGTCCATAGTAGCAGGCATATGCATACAGTCGTTCGACGAAGGCATTTTGACGTGGTTTTGACAGGGCAATCGTGCGGGGGGCAAGGGACGGGGCGCCTTATGGTGTTTACCAATAGATATTCAGACAATTAGGCTGGTTCGTCGGTTAACTTTGACGTTTAATGTATGAAAACTCGTGTCAACAACATCAAAACAACTAAGGTTTTTGTTATTATAGTGCGTAAGCCTCGCACTCTGGCTAATTTCTAAGAAATCACCTGACCTCGTGGTGTAGTTGGTTAGCACATTCCCGTACTGAGGAAAGGATGCGGGTTCAAGTCCCGTCGAAGTCGAAATTTTTTGCGATATTATTTGATTTCTTAGAAATCAAAACAACTGTTTAAATTTTAAACAGTTGTTTTGATGCGGTGCCGCGGGAAGACATTTACTACTAGTCATATATTTACTACTAGCCATATACAGGGTGGAATTTTGTAATGCCACCTGGAGGGAAAGTACTCGTAATACTGTAGATAGAAAATTTTACTCAAAGAAAACATTCCTTTAATTTTGAAAAGAAAGAAAACTGCATTCAAAGATTTTCGAAAATTCGCTTGCCACACCCGGGAATCGAACCGACTAAAATCTGTAAAAATTACACCCTGTATTTTTATTGCATAGATCGGTCGGGTCAATTATAAGGATGAAATCTCTCTAACAAACTTAATAAATTAAATGAAAGGAAAACCATGAAATCTTAAATTATTTTAATTATTTACAATAAAAGTCAACTAACTACTAATTAGTTGCTCAAAATGGGCTCCATTTTCTTGGATACACAAATTTATTCTTCTTTATGTATTCATTTCTAGTAACTTTTAATAACGTGTTGTGGTGAATATTATAAATCGTATTCTGAACTTCAACTCTCAACTCGTTTACATTCGCATAAGATTTCATGTAAATTAGATTTTTTACATATCCCCACAAAAAAAAATCTAAAGGGGTGAGATCTGGTGATCTCGCAGGCCATCTGATTGTGCCGTTGGTACCAATCCAGGTATTAAAATGGTTATTAATGTAGGCAGTAGTGATTCTGCTGTTATGGGCTGGAGCACCATCTTGCTGTAGAATTATTTGGTTTCGCTCCGCCTCGGGGAAACCATTTAACTCATTTCTTAAGAGATCCAGTATTTCAAGATAGAAGAGTCTGCATTAAGTACAAACACGTGCAAATTTCAATAGTCTTATTTAAATATCAATTCGTCATTTTAATGGATAAATGACGTCAATGATAATTATTAATTACTGACACAAGTAAACAGATGGATCTTTAAGTTAAAGTGCTTAACTTGACCCATTCAATTTATAATTTAAGATTTCATGGTTTTCCTTTCATTTAATATATTGAGGTTAAAGAATCTTTATTTCTCATAAAAACTATTAAGTTTGTTAGAGAGATTTCATCCTTATTATTGACCCTAACGATCTATGCAATAAAAGTACAGGGTGTAATTTTTACAGATTTCAGTCGGTTCGATTCCCGGGTGTGGCAAGCGAATTTTCGAAAATCTTTGAATGCAGTTTTCTTTCTTTTCAAAAATAAAGGAATGTTTTCTTTTAGTATAATTTTCTATCTACAGTATTAAGAGTACTTTCCCTCCAGGTAGCATTACAAAATTCCACCCTGTATATAATGATTTTACCTGATGAAAGGTTTCGTCAGTATGACGAAGGATCTCAGCCAGATCGTCGGGTGGACCACGTACAAATGTTTTAAGCTCTTTCTTAACCTGAAAGACACAAATTATCTATATATATAACAAGACAGAATTAAACATTTAAAAACCCGCCGACGATTATTGGCTAAAATTATCTATGACACAAAAAAAACTAAACGAAAATCGTTTATCCGTTTGGGAGCCATATGTACTACAGACAGATACACAGACAGACACGTCAAACTTATAACACCCCTCTCTTTTTGCGTCGGGGGTTAAAATGAATCTCTATGAATTCTCAAAAATCGTTCATTATAGGGGTTTTCTTTGAAACTAAACTTAAAAACGGCTCTGAATTATCAGGGTGTGTGTGTGTTCGGCTGTCTCCCAGCCAGGCTAATGCCACTTAAATCATCTAGCATAGATGTAAAATAAGCCAATGATGAAGATGTGGTTTTAAATAGGAGTGGGAGATCGGCATTTAGTAATTAATTAGGTTTCGGACATTATTTTGTATGTAAAGCGATTTAAAAAAAATAAGAACCGGCTAACCGTTGGCTCACTGCTGACCTCACTGTTGGCTCACTTCTGACTCACTGTTGACACTGTTGGCTCACTGTTGACCCACTCACCTCCTGTCTATCAGCTTGTAGCACTCGTGCAACCAGTGCAGTGTGGGCAAACGACGCCGCCGCGGGCTGCCGTGCAGGTAAATAAGGATGTACTCGTCTGTTACCAGCCTCTCGAGGGTGTAGATCACATAGCTGGAACAATAGAGCCATAACATAATGAGGATCCGTAACGTTTTTAGTTGAGGATGCAGATTTATAGTGCTAAGAATCCATAACACACACTGCAAAGATGTTGAACCGAGCGCGTGACGTCACACGCACCCGTGGCGGTCACTCAGTGAACTTATCTAGAAATAAATAAATAATGCGGGACAATTCACACAGTATTATCTAGCCCCAAGCTAAGTAGAGTTTGTGTTATGAGTAGATAACTGATAGACATTATACAATACACTACATAGATAGATATTTTTTATTATACATAGATAACATCCAGAACACCCTGAAAAAATATCTGCAGATCGTACAAACATTTGTCCCGAATCGAACCCGCAACCTCCTGCGTCGCAGGCGGACCTTCGCCCGCTGCGCCACAGAGGTCGTCAAACTTAGTGTTCATCATACAAATTTAGTCATAACTTCGCACGTAATGGTCCGATTTGGATAATTTAAAAAGATATATCATTCTTATGTCATAAAGAATAACGTGGATACTAGTTCTATTGAAATTGCTATAACTTTACTGATCCTCATTCTCTGTAATGGTGCCGCCATGGTATATGCCATGTATATGGTAAAATAATACAAGGTATGCTACTCCGAGAAACAACGGTCCCGTGGGTTTTCCCAAGTCTACGTCATATCCGCTACGTTGGTTCTCAAACTTTTTAGTTTAGCGAGATTCGAGATCTAGATCTAGGTTTTATGTTTTCCATTAAATTCTTCAAACTTAGTTTCCATAATTTGAGCAACGCTAATGAGCTCTGCACATGGATAAATACATTTTCTCCTTGAAATGAAATTTATCTAATCGCAGGAACATTTTTCAGCCACAGATTCTCTTTTCGGGAATTTAAAGAACCTTATTTTTCCGCCTTTCACACTTACAGTTACGGATAGAGTTACCGGCCATTTTATTTTAAAGATTCATCCGATCAACAACGCGTGTGATTCACCGGCGTCAATAAAAGTTTGATAGTCACCGGAAAATGAAAGTAACCTCCCATTTTTGTGGCAACTGGACAGTGACGTAGGTTTGGGAAGATCTCGGAGTAGCATACCTTGTTTTATTTTACCATGGTGCCGCAATCATCGAATTTCCCCATGGCCCTGCGCACTTTAAAATCAGTGGGTAAGTTAGCATTTGGATCTCGGCGGTTGCGGCTGCCGGGCCGCGGCCGCAACCGCGGCCGCGCCGCACCGCTTTGTTGGGATTTGTATACAATACTTTCGGACGCAAGCGAGCATGCGGCGCGGCCGGGGGCGTGGCCTGGACATTGGCAGCAACGGCGAGCCGCTCTGGAGGCAGTACCGCTGCCTCAACGTTTACCGATGAAAATGCATTGTTTTATTTAAACTGACGTAATATTAGGATACAACAATATATAGTAACAATTCCGCGCAAAACCTTTTCTGATAAGATCCAACAAAATGTAATTCGTGTGTGCCGCCCGCCCTCCCACAAATTGCTCCTACTTACAATCAGAGAAGGTAAACAACGGACTTACGCAATATAAAATTGCCAAGTAAATTACCAAGTTTTTAATATCAGAATGAATTCTTCTTTCAGTCAATGTTTCTATCTACAATATTTAAGATACTTTCCCTCTATGTTAATGCTGTAAACCTGACCATGGTAGACTAGAGATACTATAGATTGACATAAGACCAATGTACACATTACCACCTAGTTACACAGCAATAAAATTCATTTATCATTATCATTTATCTATGTGGCATGGCCGTGGGACGCCCTGTCTCTGGTATAGTATCAGTTGTCACTCACAGGAATAAGTTATCCATAACGTAGTGGTAGTCCGCCCTCGAGTTGTCTGGAAGATAGCACGCGCTGAACACCACTAGCGCCAGCCCGCTGCTGTACCCGCCGTGGGATACCACGCGTTTGTACGGCTCTATGACCTGGGGACAAAATGTTTTGATATTAAAAGACGAGAAAAGATGAATGGATTTTGTGAAAGACGACAAGGTGACGAAAAATGTTAATACGGTGGTGACGGTAAAGGAAAGTGGAAGGGGAATCCATGTTGTGATGACCCCACCGCTAGGTGGGAATTGTGGATTAGGAATATTATGATTTATTTACACTAAAACAATAAATAGTTATAGCTTTATTTACGCGATACATTTATGAAACAGATAGATAAATAGAAAATCGGCTGGAAATAACATATTTCTGCCAGGCGCGGTCGGCGCTCAGTTCTTCCGCCGCTGAGTACTCAGCAATTGAGTCTGAGTCAGCGCCATACTATAATACAGGTAACTATGTTACCTTCATATCACACAGTCTCCCATTCTCAGCGCCAACGCGACGGTAGGTCAGGTGCGATCGGCGCTCAGTTCTTCGGGCGCTGAGTCTCAGGAATGGCGGTTGAGTGAGCGCCATGCTATGTTACAATATACAGTTACCTTCATATCACACAGCCTCCTATTCTCAGCGCCGACGGTCAACCAGGCGCGGTCGGCACTCAGTTCTTCCGCCGCTGAGTACTCAGGAATTGTGTCAGAGTGGGACACTGTGTTTGTGGATTTTGAGCTGAAGAGAAAAAAGTCAGTTATTGTTATCATAATTAAAAAAGTTTTTATATCAAACTACACTCGTGAGCAAGAAAATTGACTCAGGAAGCACGCTCGCGGTTAAAAAACCTTTGCAAAAAATCTGAAGCTTTCATTCAATTTTTGATTTTAACATCTCAAAGCAGTTAGTTTTAGCTTGCAAACACGCTCTGCTTTCGTCTGAGAAGAGAACAGAGCTCCATTGTTCGTCAGTCCAAGCAACGTGTTTTCTGGCAAATCGTAGGCGGGCTGCTCGGTGGGCTGGGGTTGATTTGGGGCCAGTAGATGGCCTTTTTGGCTCAAGGCTAGCTGCCTTAAGGCGTTTTCTGACTGTCCAGCCACTCACAGCCACTCCTCGCGTTTCTCTGAGCTCTTGTTGGACTTGAACGCCAGTGATGGCCCGATTTCTCAGCGATGTGCTGACAATGAATCGGTCATCTCTCTCCGATGTGCACCTTTTTCTTCCGTAACCGCGTCTTAAATTAAAGTTACCAGGTTTTATGTTATTATAGCGCATAACCCCACGCTCAGGGTAATTTCTAAGAAATCAAATAATATCGCAAAAATTTTCGACTTCGACGGGACTTGAACCCGCATCCTTCCTTCAGTACAGGAACGTGCTAACCAACTACAGGTTAAGTGACGTGGGAGTCGAAAATCTTTGCGACTTTCTACGGACTCAAGCGCCGTTAGCTCCACCTACAGGGGAAACATTGAAGTTTATCCAATCCTGTTCAAAGACTAAAGTTACATTTAGTTCGTTTGACGAGAGGTGTCGCGTTGCTTAATTCTAAGGTTTTTTGGAACGAAGTTCCTTATCGCGCGTTGTGAAAGGGGGCTAGACGGAAAAAATTCTTATGAAAAGTTGTAACGACACTTTTTGACGAAGAGAACCGAGGAGAACCGAAGCGACGACCGCAGCCGAGTTGAGCCGAGGTGCGCTTCGATTCGAACAATCGTGTGTTCCGCTCGCTCGCGCAACGTGTCATTGGAGTGAGCGGGATATATCAGTTTTCTGCGGCCTCGCTGAAGATGGCGCGAGGACGCGAGATTAATCGAAAGGAACTTCGTTGCATCCGGGTGTCCCTTGACACCGCTCAAGTTTTTTTGTTATTAGGTATAGTGCGTAACCTATCTGTATCTGTTTTTCTTTTATTTTGTTGTTTCCTTTCTATATAATCCTGTATGTTCATTGTATGTGTATATATATAATTGTAATATGTTGTGTTATGCATAGTCCAAATAAATGTATTTTCTTTCTTTCTTTCTTTCTAACCTGTACTGAGGGAAGGATGCGGGTTCAAGTCCCGTCGAAGTCGAAAATTTTTGCGATATTATTTGATTTCTTAAAGTTACCATTCTCTTGGTAACGACGGTAAACTCTGGAAACAGCAGACTGGCTCATGTTCAGCGCACGTGTCCACGCCGGCTCTGACCTTGTCGCAATACGACCTCTGTGGCGCAGAGGGCGAAGGTCTGCCTGCGACGCAGGAGGTTGCGGGTTCGATTCCCGCCTCGGGACAAATGTTTGTACGATCTGCAGACATTTGTCCAGGGCGTTCTGGATGTTTTCTATGTATAATAAAAAATATCTATCTATGTAGTGTATTGTATTAAGTATATCAGTTATCTAGTACCCATAACACAAGCTCTGCTTAACTTGGGGCTAGATAATGTTGTGTGAAGTGTCCAGCATTATTATTTTTCTTTTTATTATAATAGGGTCACCGCTTAACCAGCTTCATCACTTGTTGTGTCCATTTACAGGTAGAATTCTTGTTTGTTGATAACGGAGATGTGTATTGGTTGACATTTGAGGGCTAACTGATAAGGGTGGGTCAGGTAGATAACCTTTTATATGGGTCAGTAATTAGCACAGTACCCTTATTTAGCACTATTGTAAATAAGCGTAGAAAGGGTGGTTACTGATCACATGTTGTTGGGTTGTGTGAGCAAGAAATATTACAATATCACACTTCTGTAGGCGCCTTCCACCAAATACTAGCTTACCCCAATACCAGTGAGGCTGGATTGCTATTCGATTTAGCGAACTGTGCTGGCTCAAGTGGCAACTCAGCTTCACAAGTAGCAACACGTAGGTAGGTAGTTAAGTAGTGATGAAATTTATGTATGTAATATTTATAAGTCAATTTTCTCATAGGTTAATTTTGTCTTGTTAATTTCAGAAGTGTTCTTGTTTACTTTTAAGTTTATTTTTTATTGTTACTTAGTCAACCGACATAAACATTGTTAAAAGGTTGTAAAAATTGAATAAAAAAAAATATATATATCACACTTCACATCACACTAATCACACTATCACACTAATACTATAAATGCGAAAGTTTGGATGGATGGATGGATGTTTGTTACCTCTTCACGCCAAAACTACTGAACAGATCTGGCTGAAATTTTGCATACAGGTAAGTCTAACCCTGGAATCAAACATAGGATACTTTTTATCCCATAAATCAGTTCCTATGGGATAGAAATAACCTTAAATAGTTTCCATAGAAACAACGCGTGCGAAGCCGCGGGCAGAAGCTAATATTATAAATGCGAAAGTTTGGATGGATGGATGTTTGTGTCCTCTTGCGTTCAGTTTTTTTGCCAGTGACTTGCGACTGCAGGTGTGTCGCCTGAGTCGATTTTTTTGCTGGCACGCGTTGTTTCTATGGAAACGTTTTCTATCCCATGGGAACTGATTTATGGGATCAAAGGTATGGCCGATGTTTGATTCCAGGATTAGAATTACCTGTATGAAAAATTTTAGTCCGATCCGTTCAGTAGTTTTGCCGTGAAGATGTAACAAACATCCATCCATCCATACATCTAAACATCCAAACTTTCGCATTGGTAATATATTAGCTTCTGCCCGCGGCTTCGCACACGTTGTTTCTATGGAAAAGTTCAAAGGTAATTTCTTTTTCATGGGAACTCATTTATGGGATAAAAAGTAGCCTTTGTTTGATTCCAGGCTTAGAGCTACACCGATGAAAAAATTCAGCTCAATCTGTTCAGTAGTTTTGGCGTGAAGACGTAACAAACATCCATCCATCTATTCATCCATCCTTCCATCCAAACATTCGCATTTTTACTATTAGTGTGAATTGTGATGATGTGATATTAGAATGTAAGATCATCATCATCATCAGCCTATATTAGTCCACTGCTGGACATAAGCCTCCCCTAATGAGCGCCATAGCGCCCTGTCTTCAGCTTGCCGCATCCAGCATCTGCCTGCAGTCTTTCGCAGATCGTCATCCCACCTGGCCGGAGGGCGTCCTACACTACGTTTGCCTAGTCGTAGGATAAAAGATATTTTGTAACAACTATGCGCAAAACAGTCTGACAAGATCCAACAAAGGCAAAGGAACGTTCAGTGGGTATGTGATAAGGAACTCCTCTTATACAATACAATACAAATACACTTTATTGCACACCAAAAAAATACAAAAGTAAAAATACAGGAAAAGATAGTTATAGAGTTGTACAATGGGCGGCCTTATCGCTAAAAGCGATCTCTTCCAGACAACCTTGGGATGGACACGAAGCAGTTGTGCTTGTAAAGACCTCTTATCAATGTACTTACTGTTTAGTATCATCATCATCATCATCACTGCACTGCTCGCAGTTATTTTCGCAGGTTCGATTCTCGACGTGGATATCTAGAGGCTCGTCCTCGGACTCTAATGTCGCGTCGCTGAGGCTGTCGAGACTGGACCGGTCTTCTTCTATTGGCTGTGGAGAGGAAAGAGAAAAGTTAAAATAAATAATAAATAAAACTTTTAAAACCAGCAAGGTTATAATTTTAACGACTAAATGAACGACTATACGAAACCTCTAAAACTATCAGTGTTTCTCTACTATATTATGCATGTATTATACATATAAATCTTCCCCTTGAATCACTCTATCTATTAAAAAAAACCGCATCAAAATCCGTTGCTTAGTTTTAAAGATCTAATCATACATAGGGACAGACAGACAAACAGCGGGAGCGACTTTGTTTTATACTATGTAAAGATTCCCGTTTGTCTATATATATAAAAATGAAACCCGTTTTCCTTGGTCCCGGCATCACGCGTGAACGGCTGGACCGATTTCGCTAATTCTTTCTTTGTTGTGTTTGTTATTGTCAGAAGGTTCTTATGAAAGAAAAAATTAAGAAAGTTGGAAACATAAATTTCCACGGGGGCGAAGCCGCGGGGCGCAGCTAGTTATTAATAAGTTTAAGTTATGATAGGACTGACATACTTTCCAAAATAAAAGTTTTTAATAAATTTGATTTTAAAAAAGTAAATCCAGTTTCACATATCCATAACAGCAACTCGAGACTTGCGAATAACAAACGCAACGTGAGCCCGCTTCTCTGTCGGTTAAAAGGTCAACAAAAAACACAGTTTCGTTTACACAATGAGTCTTTACATAACCTCCGTGGGAAATGGACCAATTGTATGGTAACTAGGTAGTCTGTCAAGCCCGAACGAAGCACTTAACCTCAGCAGCCTATAATGGTCCACTGGTGGACTCAGACCTCCCCCTCATAAGCACCTTATAGGCTTTTATCTCATGGGGGGTAATACCCATAATCCTCACACTGGGCATGCGGTGTGGGGATCGCAGTTCGGTGGTAGAATTGTTCTGGAGAAAGCGCTGCTGCCCGCCTCCGGTGGATGTCCCTTAATCGCCTCTTACGACACCCGCGGCAAGAGTTGGGGTGGTGCAAATTCTAAGCCGGCACCACACAGTAAAGAAGCACTGTGTTTGGGAAAACTTCTTCAAAAGATAGTTTCTATCTCTCATAGATACAAGTAAAATTCTGTAGATATGGTAAGTCCTCCCAGCGCTAACTCAACAAATGGCCTGTGTTGTGTGTCGGCTCCAGTCGTCACCAGCTGTCTATAGTCATGTCTACTGTCAGTTCTCTCACCAGTTGTATCTTCCTGCGGGTGTCGCGCGGCGGCTGAGCGCTCCGAGGCGTGTGTCGGAGCAACACTCCGCCCGTGGTAGGGTCCAACAGCGCCGCGTGTGACATCTCTTGACTCGGCTCCAGTCGTCACCAGCTGTCTATAGTCATGTCTACTGTCAGTTCTCTCACCAGTTGTATCTTCCTGCGGGTGTCGCGCGGCGGCTGAGCGCTCCGAGGCGTGTGTCGGAGCAACACTCCGCCCGTGGTAGGGTCCAACAGCGCCGCGTGTGACATCTCTTGACTCGGCTCCAGTCGTCACCAGCTGTCTATAGTCATGTCTACTGTCAGTTCTCTCACCAGTTGTATCTTCCTGCGGGTGTCGCGCGGCGGCTGAGCGCTCCGAGGCGTGTGTCGGAGCAACACTCCGCCCGTGGTAGGGTCCAACAGCGCCGCGTGTGACATCTCTTGACTCGGCTCCAGTCGTCACCAGCTGTCTATAGTCATGTCTACTGTCAGTTCTCTCACCAGTTGTATCTTCCTGCGGGTGTCGCGCGGCGGCTGAGCGCTCCGAGGCGTGTGTCGGAGCAACACTCCGCCCGTGGTAGGGTCCAACAGCGCCGCGTGTGACATCTCTTGACTCGGCTCCAGTCGTCACCAGCTGTCTATAGTCATGTCTACTGTCAGTTCTCTCACCAGTTGTATCTTCCTGCGGGTGTCGCGCGGCGGCTGAGCGCTCCGAGGCGTGTGTCGGAGCAACACTCCGCCCGTGGTAGGGTCCAACATTGCCGCGTACAGTGACTTCTCTTCTAATGTGGATGAGGAGACTACGTCCGGGGAATCCAGGTCCTGGAGACAAATGCTTTAACGTACAGGGTGTCTTCTGAATACCTGTTATCCCCAAAGTAGGTAAAACTAGATCAAAAATGATCGGATATTTGAAAAAGTGGCTAGAATGTCTTCCTCACTGAATATCTTATCTATCTATCAATCAATCAACATACTATCTATCTACATATACTTACATTATGTATTCCTATGCTGCTTGACATTTCAATAGGCAGTTCGAAGTTCGGCATGGTTCTTAATTGCGAAGGCGATTCGATCCACTCTGCAACCTGCATACATAAAATCCAACTTATTACATAGGTAATATACACTCCGGAACCGTGGTCCCACTGCGATGTCCCACTGGTGGGACAAAACTTTTTCGTGGTCCCACCAAACACACACTTGACCGTTCAACATATGGCTCTGGGTGCAATTATATATATACAGAGTCGCCAAGAAAAAGGTTACAGACCGACAGGCGGACAGATAGACAGACAGACCAGACGGACAGACAGACAGACAGGCGGACAGACAGACAGGCGGACAAATAGACAGTCAGGTCGACAGACAGGCGGACAGACAGACAGGCCGACAGACAGGCAGACAGACAGACATACAGATAGACAGGCCGACAGACAGACAGGCAGACAGACAGACAGGCAGACAGACAGACAGGCGGACAGACAGACAGGCGGACAAATAGACAGTCAGGTCGACAGACAGACGGACAGACAGACAGGCCGACAGACAGGCAGACAGACAGACATACAGATAGACAGGCCGACAGACAGACAGGCAGACAGACAGACGGATAGACAGAGTTACTTTCGAATTTGTAATATTAGTATGGATAGTATAAAGTTACTCAAAAACTCACCCCAGAGTGATACTCCGTCTCATCCAGTAGACATTGAGGGGTATTTTGACTAGAAACTTCCATGGCACAATGGATCTTACTCCCTTCGAAATTACGGCTCAAATTCCTCTGCGGCGCTTCCATCTTAGGCACTATTTTTCTCCTTTCCACTTTAACCCTAGCAACGTCCGGGGGTAATTCTAAACTATCAGTCAATATCGACTCGGCTGTCACAAAATTCTCAGTAAAATACAAGTTGTTTTTCGAAGTATTTCGCTGCGGACTGTATAGACTGTAGTTTTTCTCATCTTCAATGCTTGAAAGCGACTGGTCTTTCTCATCTTCGATTTTGTGGATCTTCTTCGGTATTAAATCTGGGTAGTCCGGGCTTCCTAGGCCCATTAGTGGATGCGAAGTGGTTAAGGTAAGAGTTGATGAGATTTTTGGAGTACTTGATGCATGATTTTTTATTTTATCTGGAACGGTATTGCCAGGGGAGTCCAGGTGGGATAACAATTTGGATTTTAGGTTGTCCTGTTCTTGCGTCACGGGTTCTGATAGACGTAGAACCGCAAGAACCGCGTTCGGTTCTTTCGGTTCGTTGTAACCGGTTTCGGTTCCAAGTTCCGAGTTCTGCATGCCGTTGTCTAGATCGTCGGAATCGGATGATTGTGTTGAGTTTGTTTCTCGTGGTGCTGTTAGCCTTAGGACCTGTGGAAGAAATAATGTACATAATAGAATATTTACCATAATAAAAAAAAATAATGATAATGCTGGACAATTCTCACAGCATTATCTAGCCCCAAGCTAAGCAGAGCTTGTGTTATGGGTACTAGATAACTGATATACCTAATACAATACACTACATAGTAGTGATGTGCCGAGTACGGCTTGACTCAAGTCAGACTCGATTCCTGCTTAGGACTCGCCTACTCGAATACCAATTTATTATGATTCGAGTACGCCGGACTCGATTCCGGTACTCGAGTCATAGATACGAGTATTATGCGAGTCCAACTGACTCGAGTCTTGTAAGTATTCGAGTTAGGTTGACTCGTTCATACTCAATCTCTTTTTACCTAAGTAATGAAGTAACGCCTTTTAGGCCTCCACAGTTCCACGCACAGACGCCGGAGGCATGGTGGAGGCGTAGGCGTGCGAGTTGTATCGCCTTTTGTATCATATGAAAGACTACCACGCGGATGCTAAGCGGTAAGTAAGCGGTGCACGGCCGTGGACTCGAGTTAAGGACCCGAGTCTTGGACTCAAGTCTAGAAATTCGAGTCAACATTCGAATACCCAAAAATAGAACTCGAGTACTTAGCTCGAATAACGGAATCGAGTCATGATTCGAATACCGTTTAAACCGACTCGAGTCGACTCGATTCACCAATACAGCGACTCGGCACATCACTACTACATAGATCTTAGGTATTTTTTATTATTCATAGAAAACATCCAGAACGCCCTGGACAAATGTCTGCAGATCGTACAAACATTTGTCCCGAGGCGAGAATCGCAACCTCCGACGTCGCAGGCAGACCTTCACCCGCTGCGCCACAGAGGTCGTCATATCTATATACATCATAAAGATTGTATTTAGATATAACATACAGGGTTAGTGGTAATTCGCCGACACTGCGTGAACTGCAGATTCTGCCCATCACAACGAAAACGTTTGTGAAGACGCCAAATAAGTACCAAATAATAGCTAGTATTATTCGGCATTCGGCGAATAGTCGTCTAAAATAAACTTTTAACGAACAAAAAACTAATGTGTTAAAAATAATGAATTTTTATTATTTTCCTTAATAAAACAATACACACTATCAATTATTATCTGTAATAAAAAATAAAATAAAAAAAACTCTTTATTTCCATAAATACAATAAATGTCCACTTAGAAAAGGTCAAATTATACAACTAAACACTGACACGGAAATAAAGTGATATTTTTTTATTTCTGTCGCTTCGGTATGTAGACTAAAGTAAAGAAGCGACGAAGAAACCTTTAGCCTGTTAGTTGTTATTTTTCGAGTTGGAGCAAAACCCGTCCCAAGCTTTTTTTTATCCTCTAGATAATCTGAGATTTTATAGTAAGCCTTTTTGCACAGCAAGGTTTTGACAATTTGTTTGAATTTATTTACTGATAATTTTTGCAACTCACTAGGAGTTTTGTTGTAGAAGCGTATACATTGCCCTTTAAAAGATACATTAATTTTGTGTAGCCTAGTTGTGGGCACAGCGATCTTATGTTTGTTTCTGGTATTCAAATTATGTTTATCGCTATTTTTAGGGAACCGATTTATATTTTTATGAGTGTACAATAAGTTTTCATAAATATATTGACATGATACTGTCATTATGTTGATTTCTTTGAATTTATCATGCAGGGATTCTCTGGGACCCATATTATAGATTGCACGAACAGCCCTCTTCTGCAGCACAAATACGGTGTTAATATCTGCAGCGTTCCCCCACAGCAGTATACCATAAGACATAATACTATGGAAGTAGCTGAAATAAACAAGTCTAGATGTATCCACGTCTGTAAGATGACGGATTTTTTTGACTGCATACGCTGCAGAACTAAGTCTCTTCGATAGCTTATCTATGTGTGGGCCCCATTGAAGTTTATTATCTAAGGTGATTCCTAAGAATACGGTACTTTTTACTATTTCTAAAGTTTCTCCTTTAACGTTTACATCAGCCTTCACTTGTTTGACATTAGGTAGAATAAATCTAATACATTTTGTTTTGGTTCCGTTTAACAAAAGATTATTGACACTAAACCAATGACTACTTTTGAGATTGCATTATTCACATCGTCGAAATTTGTTTTGTCGTTTCATTTTAAAAATTAATGAAGTATCATCAGCAAACAATACAATCTCGTGATTATTCTTGACAAGATGAGGCAGGTCGTTAATATAAACTAAGAATAGGAAAGGACCGAGGATAGAACCCTGCGGTACACCCATTGTAACTACAGACCCCGAAGACCGTTTCCCATTAATGTCAACTCTTTGTATCCTATCACTCAAATAAGGTGGACCTGCTGCATTGTAACTATCATAACAATGCAGCAGGTCATTGCCATTGAAATGCCTTAGCAATTGATGTAGAATAAGTTTTTCAAAAACTTTGCTGAATGTTGGCAGTACTGATATTGGTCTAAAGTTAGTGGGGTCAGACCTACTATCCGATTTAAACACAGGGATTATTTTACTACATTTCAATAGATCAGGAAATAATTTGTGCCTGTGCCTGTATGGTATTCATGAAATTAAATTAGTTAGGCTTTTTAATTAATACTTAAAATCCAACAGAGGCAAAAAAACTATTTTTCTGCACGTTCGGGAGCAAGTCGGTTTCCTCATAAATTAAACCTGCCTTGGAAAATAGTCTTTCTGAATAAACAGAGCTTGCTGGTGTGATTAAATATCCTTATCGTAGGGGATTTCCTGCTCAATCAATACGCTTCAATTCAAATCAAATCAAAAAGCGTTTATTTGCAGCTAAGACATAAATTAAAAACCGTTACATAACTAATAAAATATACAAAATGACAACATAATATACTTAATACTATTAAACTTAGTTTTAGCTACAAAATGGTCCCAACTTAGCTTATGCAGGCGTTAAAAACCTGCGCTGGTTTTCTGCTGGGGCCTATGGCACCGAGGAATTACAAATTAATTAATATTTCTAAAAAAGCGAAGTGTTGCAGCTACTTACAAAACCAAATAAATAAAATTAAGCAAATATGAATTTTACCCATCTAAAACTAAAATCATCACTTATAGACTAAAACTGCGAGAAAAATTAAGACATAATAATAGACAGATATAAAATACATAATAAACAGATTCTTTAGGTACACGTATATTAAATAGCACTCGTATCATGCCTGAGAGGTTCCTGCTCATTTTTTTTTTTTAATTTAATTTAAAAGTGAACAGATATTTTAGGTTTCCTATGGGCGGTGGAATGATAAGCGATCATCACAAATATAAAAAAAAACTGATTTAAATCTAACTAATCGGATTTTATTGATATACATCACACCACACTAATAATGTGTAACTCGTAACTTGTAAGTGTGGTGTGATAGTTAAAATACCTGAGGATTCCTGTGATCAGCATCATCGGAGTCGGAGTAGGGGGTGTCCTGGGAGTGGAAGGTGTCAGAGCTGGTGTCCATTTTGTCATCAGATGACGGGGATGATTCTTCTTCAGCTCGGTATGTGCTGAAGTTACTGTGAAACAAATAAATTAATAAATAATGCAGCATATATCTATTATTGACTCACTCAATTTTACTCGTGGTATATTTTTATACTACTACTTCTACTCTGCCCCGCGCCTTCGTCTTGTGGAAATCATACAGTTGCAGAAATTGGTTGACAACCACCTAGGTAGGGATAGTTTTGTAAAAATAAAAAATAAGTGATTCATTATTTACTTTATAATTTATGAATACAGAATTTTGAGTAAATCGAACCGAAGAATAATACTTTCGATAGAGACTTTTATCAGCCTTTTAAATCCCCTCAGAGGGTAATTTTTTAAATTAGATTAGCCTACATAAACCTAAACCTACATGGATTTGTATGATACCTACATTGTGTGTAGCTGTATGACTTGTACGATATGCAGTTTAAGGCAAGAGAAATGCCCACTTCTTAATTCAGCAAACGAAGGTTAGTAGGTCACTGCTGATATAGTTAATGTGTTATGTCTTCTTAAATCATGAATTTATCTAGGTCTTTATTCATAAGAGAAAAATATCTACATGTTTGCCTTGTCAACAATTCAAGTTTAACTGTGTATTAAATAAAAATCTATTGCTGTTTGAGTCTCAATAAAAGTAAAAAAAATGGCTTGACCGATTTGAAGCCAAAGCCAGACAAGAAGTTGAAGTTGAATAATGCTCTCAGCTCCGCATAGCTTGGGACCAGATGATGCTGTGTGGATTGTCCAGCATTATTTATTTATTTAATCTATAATATAAAAATGAATCGCAAAATGTGTTGGTAAGCGCATAACTCAACAACGCCTGGACCGATTTAGCTAATTCTTTCTTTGTTGTGTTTGTTATTGTCAGGAGAAGGTTCTTATGAAAGAAAAAATTAAGAAAGTTGGAAACATAAATTTCCACGGGGGCGAAGCCACGGGGCGCAGCTAGTTGTATATAAAAATAAATGTTATTCAGGTTGTGACTCCTGCAAAACCTCTTTTATGGAGCTACCAAATGGATGAGACTTGCACTGCACAGGGTCATAGGAAATGGGGCAATTGAGAGGAGGCCCATATCACAGTTTGAGTGAATCAGCCCGTGAGCTACTACTGATGGAAATACGCCTCCTCTCATGTACGAGCCGAACAGAGTTAGCTAGTAAAAACTGCTGCTAGTAAATTCTCAGCAGCATGTGGTATTGGGAATAGTATATTGAGCTCTGGTGGATTTCTTTTGTGCCTCTCTTATTTTATTGATGGTTAAAGAAAGTTGGAGTAGCATTTTGCCTAAAATAAGATGAGGCAAACATAAATAATGCACTTAGGAAGTTAAGGAGTTCAGAAATACTTTTTAAACCCTCAAAATATACCTACACCATAATATTGCACAAAAAAATAAGAATCGTAACATGATACAAAGGCACAATGATACAGGATTTACTATAAATATTTATGTAGTAAAATATACCTAGATTATATATAACTAAGGTCGTTACTCTTTAGAACTGGTTGCTAAAATGACCGTATACAAAATAAATTGGAATGCAAAATAATTTGGTAGGTTTTGAAGGTAGATTCCGAAGGTTTCATAACGAATTTTACGACCAAACGGAGAAACAAAATTAATACCTACTGTAACTTGGTAGAAATGATGCCAGCAAAATAATTATTTGTAATTCTAGCAGATGAAAAACACGGAAAACAGTGAAAAAAACACCCATATTTCAGAACTACTGTATTTTCTTCAAATGGGCAGGTTTTTTGCTGAAAATTTACCAACAACTGTGTTATGGCAAAAGGAAAGTAAATAGCTTACCTCATTGATGTTTCCTACGTAAATAACTATAAAATCGAAATAAATTAGAACAACACATCCGTAGCCACAACTCTTTCGATTTTAACTTGCGTCTGGTAAATTTTGACGGTAAATTGAATTGACGATGACATTTTATTTTACGGCGTTTGGACTTTGGATGCGTTCAATAGAAATATGATAAAAAAATCTATGAAAACCGAAATAGGGTTTAGTAATAGGATCCGTACCACAGTGTAGTGAGTCAAACAGTAGGTAATAGGAACTGAATGATGCCTGGAACATGGCGAACAATGCACCATTGAAAATAAGAGGGTCAAAACATCCAGATTCTAAGAAATTTATAGCACAGCACTTTTAACAACAAAACTTTTATTTTCTGTGTGGCACTGGAACTTACATCACACAAATGAAATTAAGTTTTAATTACAAATCATTCAAACATGAGAACTAGGTAAGTTTGAATAGCTACGTAGAAATAATGTAGGTAGGTACTTACTTATCAGGGTTGATCGTAGTCAACTTACTGGGATCGATCTTAGTCATCAATGAACGAGCCGGTCTCAAATATCCATCCAAATTTCTCCAAAAAGCGTTGTTACCGATTTGGGCCTATTTGGTCCCTGATGATTTGAACACTCTGTATGAATAATTTCTCTTGATTAAAAGGTCCCTTGTGATTTTTTCTTCGTAAAAAGTATTGAATGTAGTTAAGTATTCAAGTTTGATTTTATATCGTCATGAATGCAAAAAAGAATCCTATTCTCGGTTGTGGAATGTCTGGGCTCATTAAAGGATATTGATTTGATGATTTTCAATGGTGTGCTATCTAACTTTGGTGTTTTAACACCAAAGTTATTAAAGTTAAGCATTAAGCTGAGGCAGGACCTTCTTGGTTTACAAATAATTTTATGATTTTTTTAATATTATTAGGATACCTATTTAATTATTATTATTATTGTGTAATTTATGTGTGAGCCAGTAAATTGATTTTCTTTCTTTATAATTTATCATGATTGTTGTTTTCTTCGCCTTTCAACTGGTATTGTGAAAATTATAAAACTTGTGACGATAATTAATCTTTCAAATTAGGTACTCCTCATTAAAATGCTAAAATAACTGATGGAATGCTTGTAAGGAAATGTCTGTTTGTAAAAACTAACGATGATATCATAATATTTTTACTAACTTTCCGCATTTTCTCGTGTCTTCCTGCAATTGTTTTCTAAATATTACAGCAAAAAAACGTATTTCTAGGCAGCCGAAACCCGAACATTGGTAGTAGTAGTTTTGGATTCATCGAAGACGTTGAATACTAAATAAAGACTAGCAGCATGCAGTTTTGTGCAGCAATTTTCTTGGTTTACTTAGTTTTACCAGTCAGCTTAGCAGATGATGTCAGCTGTGAGTATAAATCTAACTAAAATTACTACGTCATACATGTGACACGTTAAACATATCTTCTTAATGACGGACGTTCCTGATTTTCCACGTGTTTTTTCTTGGATAAAAAGTGGACTCTATGTTTTTAAATTTCCAGACGTACATTAATAGAAAATGCCAGTCCTATCTCTTCAATTATAACCTATGCCTAAAAGAACTAGTAAATGTCGGGCTGATATAAAATGAAATAAATTAATTAAATGAGCCTAGAAATACGGTTTTTAATAATGCTATTGCTTTCAGACCAAGCCTGTGTGGATAAGTATTCGAGGAAGGGATACCAACCATGGCAAGAGTGGTCTGACCATTACACGTGCCATCGATACCGATGTGAGATTCGGGATGGAAAATACTTCATCGCAGCGGTTGGGTTAGTTAATCACAACAAATCTATTTCCTCACACATTGTTATTTTCTGTCACCAGTATAGAACGGATAGCTAAAGAGGATAAAAGGGATTAAAGAAACTGCAGACACAAAAAAGTCTTACAAGATCTTAAAATGCTTGCCGCTTGTGGAAGGCAGGTTCAAGGGCAGGGCAGGTTTCGAGGACATTTAGGTTCATTAATCGATGAAACAAAATGATCGAGGCGTATTATTTTAACATTGTTTCAGATGTCGGAAGCCAAAAATTCCTGAGAATGCATTGGAGTGCCATGAGTACATTGAAGACGAGAACGTAGGTAAGTATGTTTTTGGCACGCATCTTGGAGTCAACATTTCTGATTATCTTACAGAAAAAAGCTAGTTCTTTGATGATGAATGCTTACTTGGTCTTTTTTTAGAATTTCCGACTTGCTGCGCGAGGTTGCGCTGTGTGGTTGAAATAAACGGGGAGAGGATCGTTCAGACTAGGGGACAGCCTGGAGAACTTTTCCCTGACAAGTAAGTTTATTATTTTCATAATATTATTTCCTATCATCATGGGAAGCCTAAGCAATGGCCTAGCATAAGCCGTAGACGATGATGATTACCTATTTGAATACTCCTGTAGTAGTCGTAGAATTTCGATTATACCTAGTTGCCGGGCCAGATTAAGGGTTATGAAAGCATCGAGTTCGACTAGAAACCTAAAACAATGCTGAGTAACAAACAAAGCTGTTTATAAACACACACGTAACACGTACCGTACATTGTTATCACAAATGGACCCTTTATGCCTAGTAGGTACCTACATAATGAATTATGCTATTTATTCGTCAATATTTCTTAATGAGTAGGTATATTGCTTCAGTAGTAGGTGCTTTTCTCTCTACTTGTAACTTGATGTTATAAATATATAATTGTATCTTTATTCACAAAGAAAATTATACTAGTATTTACAATTGAAACAATTGAGCTAACTGATGACTGTTGCAAACAGTGTTCAGATAATATTAATAATAACAATTGTATTGTATTCGTATTCGTATTGTATTTGTTCTATCGTACATTAAATTCCCTAGAAATTTTATAAATACCTACTCGAAATATTTTGCTTTTGTTGCACTGATTCACTGATAACTCTCTAGATGTAGTCATATAAAGAAAAAAAACTAAATTGTTTTCATCGATGCCACAGACAGACATACCTACAGATACACACGTTAAACTTATGGCACCAATTTTTTTGTCTAGGGTTTGAAATCCTAAATGTCATATAAATTTATTTTTCCAGACCTTGGAAGGGCCAGCAGAACGAGCCTAACCCAGCTGTAGTTGGTATGGCTGGAATCCAGCAGAACACGGTAGGCGAGCCTCAGCCACAGCCGTCCCCAGGAATGTTTAACAGCAGAGGCGCAGGCAAGCGAGGAAAGGTATTATCGGCCATAGACTAGCCTCCATTTAACAGGTTGCATATGGCCGGTAATAGCTTGATAAAACTTGCAGTGTGGGCATGATATTATAGGTAAAATAACGAAATGAATGTTGAAAAAAATCCAGAGATATTTCAATTTATGCTCGCAATGCAGGAACTATGATTTCTTACTATTTTTAGTGTTTCTATTACTTTTCGTTTCATTATTTAATATTAAAAGTCTGCTTAGTTCTAAAATCAAAAGTTTCCTCACAAGTTTTATAGCCCAATGTTTTTATTTCAGTAAGACCATACAGGCGATTTAAAAACATCACCAATTTGAAATTCATTACCTACCTACTTATGTAAATGACACTGGGAAATGTCGTAATCTTTATAACAATAATAATAATAATAAATCTTTATTCAGAACATGTTTACAAAAGGATCTTAAATACGCATTGAAATGATGACACTACCGAAGCTTTACAAACTTGATTGAGATTTTTGATTTTGTTTAATTCAGTCTGTTCTTATTAGAGTACAAAAGTACTGTACTTACTCATACCTACTGCACCTATCGATCTAAGCTCTCACATTTGATTGTTTCATTTAAAGCCAAACAATATTGATACAGCGGACGGCAATGAAATCAGCGGACGTCGTTATGTAGACCCCTATCCCAGCCAGCCGATGCAAGAGTCACCAAGGAAGAAGAGATCAGTCTACCCAGTGTTCGATCGGGCTCTTCAACATGAAGCAATAGCACATCAAGCTCATAATGCCAAAGCTCACGCTTATTCACCTGAAAGATACACCTCATACTTTTCTAGTACCGTAAGAGGGCTTCACAACCCTAAATTATATTTATCTTAAGAAATAGTACTGTGTAGTCTGACATTTTATTCGTTATAACTATTTAAAGTAAGTTTAAGGCAAATTATGTTGCAATTTACATTTGTAAATTTTTTCGTTTTTATTTAAAACTAGGTTAGAATAATTATATGAGTTGTCTTATGAAATCTTATAACTTTTTGTGAGTTCTGTAAAAATAAATAAAAATCAATGCAACCTGTTACAAAGGCTTTATTTTTATTAGACCTAAAATAATACTATACCTTATCAATATCTTACGTTCCTTTTAATATCATATCACATCACACTAATATTATAAAATATGCGAAAGTTTGGATGGATGGATGGATGTTTGTCACGCCAAAACTACTCACTACTCAGAATCAGTTCCCATGGGATATAAATCACCTTTAAATTTTCCATGGAAACAACGCGTGCGAAGCCGCGGGCATCAACTAGTTATAATATAATATCACGTATCTCCAAAACTACTGATGAACCGATTTAGATGAAATTTCGATCGTAAGTATATAAGGATTATAATGTAGTTTAGGTTCTAT
Organism: Eupithecia subfuscata; assembly: GCA_963564075.1. Classification (NCBI taxonomy): domain Eukaryota; kingdom Metazoa; phylum Arthropoda; class Insecta; order Lepidoptera; family Geometridae; genus Eupithecia; species Eupithecia subfuscata. Next base: position 7,641,223 of record OY751124.1, on the reverse strand, counting down.
AATAAAATAACACTCAAGAAAATCTAATTTTCAAAAATTAACCTCAAGGGGTTAAAAAGAGTGGTAAAATTTCTATGGAAAATTATTATGCCTTAGTTCGATTCACTTAGTTGAGCTACCTGTAGATGGTTTGCAACAGTCTGCAGTTACCTCAATTGTTTCAATTGTAAATACTAGTTCTAATTGATTTCTATTACTTGATTGAACTATCTTTGTCTATAAAGATAAAATGTATTAGTCTCTAAACTCGGTAAAAATAAACTATGAAGTACATGAATCACGTACCTATTTTGTATTTTACAAAACTATCCTTGTGCAGTAAATTTCTGAAATTCTTATGATTTCCACGCGGGCGAAACCGCGGGGCACAGCTAGTATCACAGAAATCTAAATATTTCTGTGGCTAGTATACTTACCTGTAGTTCTGAATAAATTTCCGTGAAAATATAATTTCGTAAGTGAATAGGTAGATACGTAGGTAAATAGGTACCTACCCAATTTTAATTGTAAGTGTAGATACCGATTTCAAACACAATCGTCAAAATTATTTAGAAATAACAGTTCAGTTATTCTTTATTATGGCGTATTATGGCGAAGATGATATCTTCCTGCATAGGTACCTTCTGCCTATAACTCGATGACACTGTTTTGTAGAACCAATATTATTTGTTTCGTAGCGTAGACACTAGAATCATTTACCTGATTAGTTCGATCGTTTTTTATTTGTTTTTAAGAAGTAGGTAAGTTTATTTACTTAAAGTACCTAGTAAGTTTAATTACTTTAAATAGTAAGTTTAATTACTTAAAGTAGGTAGTAAGTTTTATTACTTAAAGTAGTAAGTTTATTCACTTAAAATACTAAATAAGGATTAATATTAATATTTTAACAAGAACCTATTAAAGTATTATATAAACCATGAAACCTGAAATTCCCTGCTCTAATTAAAATCTTAAGTTTCTAAAAACAATGGTTGGTTCCAGTTATAGAACAAAATACCAATTAAATTACTCCAAATCTCGGAGCTAAATCAGCTCTTACCTTAAAAAAATCACACCTAAGAGGTCTATCAGGGGTCCAATCGATGCAGATTGATAATGATGAGCCTCGCATCTCCGCTTCAATTTTAATGTCGATGCTGGAACGGCCTGTAAGTAGGTAGGTACATATTCGTTTTATTTATCGTAGGTTTAGGTTTACGAGTATTTACTCTATTTATCTCGGTTTACCTATGATGTGGCAAATTACGATGTATATACTTACTATTATTATAAAGAGGAAAGATTTGATTGTTGGTTTGTTTGTTTGTATTGAAGCTCCGAAACTACTGGACAAATTTGAAAAATCCTTTTACCATTATAAGCCCATATTATTCCTGATGAACATAGAGTACTTTTTACCGCTGGAAAATGCTTCATTCCTACAGGAAAACGGGTCAACGAGTTGTAAGAATGCAGCTAGTATAGTAGAAGATTGGAACCTCACTTCGCAAAATGTAACAGTGTGTATTCGATAGGTAGGTAGACAAGTATGTCTACCTACCTATCGAATACACATAGTAGTAATATTTCAAACAATACCTACCGAGTGCGGTAGATATTGTTTGAAATTATTATTATGAACGCACCCAGCCCATAACAAGCAGCTTAATGATTGAGAAATAGACCATGACTAAAAAATGTGTTCAATATGTACGGTGAAATAGCTTCTACAGTTTTGTAGTGTTTTGGTTAAGTTCATGAGTTATTTTGTAAAAGGAAAAGGAAAAGAAAAGAAACAAACATGAAAAACTTAAATACCCTAGCTTAGAGCTGTGCCGCTCTCAAATTTCATAATTTTTATGATACTTAGAAAATCCAACCATGACTGAGCCAGCAAAACCCTTCGCTTGTACCATTCAAGACTGTGGAATGACTTTTACGAACGAAGACCGTCTGAACGTTCACACGAAGAAACATGATATGATACTGGAGTTTGGAATGGAACAGAAGGCTGCTTTTCTTGGTAAGAGTCAACTTTACTTCCATATCTGCCGTTATTTAAGATAAGCTAAGCCGTTGTCTTGCGCCTGACCTCTCCCGGTCATGTCTGTCTGCCGTCCCATCGGATTATGAGAGTGAAGGAACAGCAAAGAAATATATAATAAAACTAAAATATTAAACCTTAAACAAATGTAAACATACTCAACTTGCATCTTGATAAGAAACATTAATTCTAACTCAATCAAATCAAACCTACAACTACGCAAAAAGAATAATCAATACACATTTAGAAACAAAGATAAACTAGAATTAGCTAACACACATACTGATTACGGCAGGAAAACGATTGTATACGAGGGAGTGCAATTATTTAATAGCTTGCCTAACGAGCTCAAGGAATGTGCTAGCATAAGCATGTTTAAAACAAAATTAAAAAATACATCTATAGCCTAACTTATACATAAGGTATTAAAGCGTACTAATATTAGTTTAAACATAATTTTTAAGAACTTTGTATCTCATTATACGTGAACATTTTTGTTTTTATGAGAATAAACCTCTTTAAACCGAACCGAACAGAGAGTGTACTTGTGTTTGCGCACACTCTTGTGTAGCTATGTGCGTAGGACATTGATGTCCCGAGCACATATTATAAGGTGCCTATATAATTTATTTACCATTCCCATGATCTCAGATCATCTAGTGACCCAGTCCTTTAAAAAGTATGAATACAAATACAAAAAAGTTAATTGCCAAAAAGCATATAGAAACACCTTAGAATATCAACAATGGATGCAGGGCAATGCAGCCATTGTCTTGGGGGCGCTTCCAACTGGTATTGATATGAATCAGTTGAGCTGCCTGTAGATTGTTTGCAACAGTCTGCAGTGCATTTATTTGCATTAATTGTAATTTTATTGGTGAATAAAGATACAATGGATTAAATAGGTTTTAGGCTTGTGTGGGTGAATATAATGATTTAGACTTTACCTTTACTTTAACTATAATCCCCGCACTAGGCTAGACCTGCTTTGCAATTCAAATACGTAAGATAGTCGAGAAGGTATGCATGGTGCCGAAGCCAGCACCAGCACAGAGGCACCTGATTTGTAAAATATTTACTTATGTAATTAGACCACCCTAAGCCAATTATACAAATCAAATCAATTGTTTATTTGTAAGAACACAAAATAGTACCCTATTTTGTATTCTCACAAAAAAACAATCTTCTTTAAATATAAAAATGAAACCCATTTTCCTTGGTCACGGCATCACGCGTGAACGGCTGGACCGATTTCGCTAATTCTTTCTTTGTTGTGTTTGTTATTGTCAGGAGAAGGTTCTTATGAAAGAAAAAATTAAGAAAGTTGGAAACATAAATTTCCACGGGGGCGAAGCCGCGGGGCGCAGCTAGTATAAATATAAATAAACAATTTTACTCTATAAGATGGACTGGACTATATAAGACTGGATGTCAAGCCTGATCAACCCCTCCGCTAAACAAATTTATTACATAAATTCATTCTGTTAATAATTACTGTATTATTGTTTGATTATCTGTGTGACATTTAATACTATTCTAATCTATGGATCTTTGTGTCTGAATTAATAAATGAATATGTATATATATATATAAGAGAAAAAATCTAAAAATATATTATTGAGGCAAAAAGCAGTCGGAAAACGTTTTCAAAGGTTTCAGCTTTTTTAATCTGTTTCATAACACCACACCAAATACTAGTCGCCATGTTATGACGTCATAATGGCTATGTAAACTTAGAATTGTCTACCGTCAACTTACCTTTAGTCTTTTAACATACAAAATATGACTGCATTTGTTTACACAGCAAACTGACGTCATGACCACAGAGCAACCAGTGCGTCCACTGCGTCCAGCGTCTACGTCAAATTACGCGCGAAATTTGAAATTCCAAAAATAAATCCATTTCTATGGCACATATTGATTGAATAAAAATTTTGTTAAGTTTTAGTGATTCATTGGCACTATAGAATCTAATTGAGACACTTTTCACAAATGGGTTTAATACCCTATTCAGGTCTCTTCAAGACAAGAGAAGTCACTCAAGAGTGTCAAGTCTATGAATGACAAGTCATGAAGAGGTGTCTTTTAGACCTTCACGATATTCGTCGATAACTTACCATCGTGGCAGTGGGCCGGCCATATCTCGCAAAGAACCGACAACCGCGGGGGTAAACGTGTTCTTGAGTGGAGACCGCGACTAGGCAACGTAGGGTAGGACGCCCTCCAGCCAGGTGGGATGACGGTCTGCGAAAGAATGCAGGCAGATGCTGGATGCGGCAAGCTGAAGACAGGGCGCTATGGCGCTCATTAGAGGAGGCCTATGTCCAGTAGTGGACTAATATAGGTTGATGATGATCATGATGAATGACCTTACCATCAGGTGAGATTGTGATCAAACAAAGTTATATTTATGATAACAAAAAAGATTTGGTCAATTTATTTTCAATGTACAGGGTGCCAGGAAACATGTGTTCTAAGCTGAAAGGTGGTAGACCCTGTGGGGGTAACTTCTGTTCTACTATTTTTTGAACTTCCGAATGATTTTTAATTTAAAAAAATATATATTTACAGACTTTTTTCTTAAACATGTTTTCTTACATGAATATTTTTTTTTATATAGCCTGGTTCGTCCCACTGCGGGGCAAAGGGCTATTATTATTATTGTTTTGAAAATTTCAAAGGATTAACATAATTTTTTGTAATAATTTCATGACAAAACACTGTTTTTCTGAAAGAACCACCAAAAATTTTAAGTTTTGCAAGAAAAAAAAAAATTTTTACTCAAGTTGATCACCTCAGTGTCCCAGAATCACCTGAAAGGGGGTGATTCTGTGATCAACTTGGGTAAAATTTTTATATACAGGCTACCATGAAACATGTCATGTTTCATGGTATGTATTGTAGCTTTAGATATCAATATCTCTCTATAACAAAGTGCAGTTTCCTTATCAGTATTGTGTTTATATTTGTGTCCTTCATCATATTACATTGAGTCACACAATCAGTAGGTAGGTAGGTACTTAAGATTCATTGTAGTAATAATAAAAAATAATAATAATAAAATCGTTTATTATGGAACAGAAACAATGGTTACATGGTTATAAAATGAAAAACGATGTCATCTGCAGAAGTTTAAAAACTGTGTCGCAGATGACAACGCCCTCCTCCGAAATTAATATAAATACAGTTCTAAAAAAATTACTTAAATAAAGCTACTTATTTATCTACAGTTAAGTAAGATTACAATTTAGTTTTAAAAAAAATTTAATATAAAAACAAAAAAGAAATGAACAACCAAAAAATTACAAACAAATTAAATATAGTGTAAGAGATTAAACAAACAGGAATAAAATTAAATTCTGGAAACATCTGGGCCTACACTTGATTTTAGCCAAAAGGCCGAGAAGCGATAAACATCTGAATGATTACTTTGAAAAACGAACAAAGTTGATGGATGACGTCGGATCGCATAAAACGAAGGTCGATCCGTTCTTTCGGTGACCTTACTATGAAAATGATTCTGACATTTATTTCTTAGAGATCCGAAACGAAAGGTGATCGTTGATGACGGACCATAAGCAACTTGGTGGTAAAGTTGTTCAATTCGTGTCAACTTCTTATAAGTAGACCTCCTTTTGACGTGACAACGTCTTATAATTCGATAGAGCCGGCTGCACGCACGAAAAAACATGACGTCATGCGGCGTTACCTCGCTCTGAGGCGTTCCATGTAAGGCTTGAAGTGCAAGCGAGAGCGCTCGACCTCCGTCTCTCTCCTACTTGAGTGAGCGATGCGTCTGCATTGTCACGTTCACCTATCGTCAGTAAACCGACTTTACAGACAACCAATTTTTTTTTTTATTCGGCGAGGAAATTGCATAATGCAGATGTCATGAAATTATACACGGCAACACATATGTATCTCGTGTTTGTCAACCGTTGCCGTAGATTATGTTTTTTTTTCTTTTTAATGATACCGAGACATTTATTCACAAAGAAAATTATACTAGTATTTACAATTGAAACAATTGAGCTAACTGCCGACTGTTGCAAACAGTCTACAGGTAGCTCAACTGATCCATATCAACACCAGTCGGAAGCGTCCCCAAGACGCTGGCTGCATTGCCACGCTGTATGGCAATGCTGATACGCTGTGCCAGATATTCACCAGCTCTCGGGTCACGCGTCGCTTCGACCAGATTCTTTTTAATTGTTATATTTTTGATTGTTTTGTGTTATCTTCCGTGACGTCACCAAACGGCTCTGTCGGAAGACCAGCGTTGGTTGTTACGTGGTAACAACTAGCTTATGCTGAGACAGAGACCGTTTTGTGACTTAATTCGACACAAGCTGTATCTTTTCTTTTATCTTTAAATCGTGTTTGTTTTTGTTGATTAAGTTACAAATAAAATATTATATTCTATTCTAAATTCGTTACGAATAAACTGGTCTGGGAGGCATCAAAATTATGTGGGACTCGACGCCCTGAGAAGAACGTAATACCCACTAAAACCTCTCCGGTGTCCCTCTCTCGCCATTTTTGCCAAACCACGGGAACATGGGCTCCGTGAGGTTTATAGCAAAGAAAAAATTAAGAAAGCGGGAAACATAAATTTCCACGCGAGCGAAGCCGCGGGGCGCAGCTAGTAATATATAAATAATTACTTATGTTTAAAACAATCTGTATGCCAAACAAGGACAGGGATTACTGTCTATGGTAGAATAGAGAAAAATTACGTCATATCATCGAATGCTTAAAATATTTAAAACTAGCTTCTGCCTGCAGCTTCACACGCGTTGTATCTATGGAAAAGTTTAATGACCTTTTCTATCTAATTCTAATTATGAATGGGGGAACTGGGATCTTCACTGACATCTCGCATAGGAGTGTATTATGCATTGTCCCCCTGCCTAATCAGGCCCTAACCAGCCCAGCTCTTTAAAATATCGGAGCAGGACTTTTGGTGATTTACAGCTTCGTTTCAGCTTTTCTGTAGGCGTGGTCGGGATTGATTCCTCTATGAGAGTCTTCAGTCCCGATTTTCGTCTGGCGTCCTCTGTGGCTGTGCAGTGTACTACTACATGTTCCACAGTCTCTTTCTCTTTTTCACATACTTTTTCTATCCCATGGGAAGTGATTTATGGGATAAAAAGTTGGTAGCCTATATTTTATTTAAGGTCTAGAACTAAAGTTTTGCATACAGATACCTATATGCAAAATTTCAGCCCGATCCGTTCAGTAGTTTTGGCGTGAGGAGGTAACAAAGGTAACAAACATCCAAACATCCATCCAAACTTTCGCATTTATAATCTCACTAGACGATCGCCTCGTGGTTTCACCCGCGTAGTTCCCGTTCCCGTGGGAATTCCGGGATAAAATATAGCCTATGTCACTCCCTGAAAAGTAAGCTTCCTAACGGTGAAAGAATTTTTCAAATCGGTCCAGTAGTTTCTATTCAATACAAACAAACAATCAAATCTTTCCTCTTTATAATATTAGTATAGATTAGTATAAATAAGTGGAAACTGTAGGATTAAGAAATCAAATAATAGGTATCCCAAAAAAAAATTACTTCGACGGGACTTCATGAGTCCGTAGGAAGTCGCAAAGATTTTCGACTCCTACGTCACTTGACCTCGTGGTGTAGTTGGTAGCACATTCTCGTACTGAGGGAAGGATGCGGGTTCAAGTCGCGACGAATTCTAAAATTTTTGGGATTGATTTCTTAGAAATTTTCCTGAGTGTGAGGACCAGTGATAGGAATAGGTAGTGCTTATTTGCCTAAACTTCGAGGAACAGTGAAAAGAATCGGAGACTTCCTTCGGACAATATTTTTTTCCGGGACATCTGCCCCAAAATTTCGGACATTACTTAGGTCCAACACAAGATAAATGCATCTTTTAAAGGGCAATGTATACGCTGCTACAACAAAACTCCAAGTGAGTTGCAAAAATTATCAATCAATAAATTCAAACAAATTGTCAAAAATATCCTTTGTCAAAAGGCTGACTACAAAATATCAGATTATCTAGAGGATAAAAATGCTCGGGACGAGTTTTGCTCCAGCTCGAAAAATAACAACTAACAGGCTAAAGGTTTCTTCGTCGCTTCTTTACTTTAGTCTACATACCGAAGCGACAGAAATAAAAAATATCACTTTATTTCCGTGTCAGTGTTTAATTTTGTAATTTGACTTTTTCCAAGTGTACATTTACTGTGTTTATGGAAATTAAGACTTTTGACTTTTATTTTGCCCACTCAACAGACCGAGGTACAGGACTGAAAGTAACCTGGGCGGCGGTCGAATTTCCTTACGCTGCACAGGAAATTAAAAAAAAAACTAGCCGGTTATCCATGCGATCACCGGCTAGTTTTTTTTTAATTTCCAAGAAAGATAACGAAATGGGTAGCCCCTATACCGTAAACATCTACTTGAAGGCCGTACGCGTTTTGTGGAAACTATATGCTTTTTCGGTCGCGCAAGACGACGTTTTTAAAGATTTTTACTGTTTAAGTGTGTTACTAAGCACGTACGTAGGTACCGAGGCTCTTCGGGTTTTCAAAAAACTATCTGAGCGTCTGGTCGAAGCAACGCGTGACCCGAGAGCTGGTGAATATCTGGCACAGCGTATCAGCATCGCCATACAGCGTGGCAATGCAGCCAGCGTTTTGGGGACGCGTCCGACTGGTGTTGATATGGATCAGTTGAGCTACCTGTAGACTGTTTGCAACAGTCAGCAGTTAGCTCAATTGTGTCAATTGTAAATACTAGTATAATTTTCTTTGTAAATTAATATATGAAATAAAACTATATCATTCTGTCTAAACACGTGATCTGCCCATTATTTTAATAAAAACATAACGCACATTTTGAAATAAACTTTTATATCGTAAAAGACGTATGTCTTTTATCTTACTAAAGATCTTACTAAAGACACTTTCGATTTTAAAAATGATTAATCAACTATCTCCGTTCAAATTACGTATTGCTAAATAGAGAATGCTAAAATGATAAAAATGTCGTATGTGTAGAGTCGATGAATGAAATTGGTCTTTCCCTAGTGCGTGGCTAAACAGGTCCAGCCTCAGCTTAATGTCGCTACCGCCCGAGGACGGAAACAACGCTGGTTTTCAGTCTGAACCTCTGGGTGACGTCACATTACAAGTATAGCTTACATAATCAATAATGAGTAAAAAACAAAGATTAACAAACTGGAGTTTAGGTAGGTATATAACTACAAAGATAAATTAGTGTATAAATATGTGATGTAAAAGTAGTAAAATAAGTAAAAACGTGGTTGTTACAAATTTAAGAGAAAAACTGAATAGCATGCCTAAGTAAATAAATATATTACGTTCTAATATGAAGCAAATAAATATAGGCGTTCAGAGATGTATGTCAATTGGGTTTTCTAGGAACTTTTTTGAGTTGATAATAGTTTTTTTTTTAACTTAGATTTGAACGAATGTAATGATTTGATTAAGTATTAAGATTTAATAAGTTGTTCGTTTTCAAATAATAAATTAGTGTTTAAATTAGTGTGATTAAATTCCTTCAACTTCAATAATAATAATAGGTATAAGTACGCAATTTATGATAATGAAAGTTTGTGTCGTTGTGAAGATGTTTGTCCAAAGACAACGTCAAAACTACTGAATGGATCGGGCTGAAATTTTGCTCTCATAAAGATCTGGACCTGGAATAACATAATAGGCTACTTTTTATTCAACAAAACGCGTGCGACGCCGCGGGAAGAAGCTAGTTTTTTCTATGAAATGTCCAGCACAATACCTTCTTTGTAATATTCCAGCTGATCAGACTCCAACACCGACACGCTTCATCAGAAACTGCGAGGAAGTAGGCCTGTTCCAAGACCTGCAGAATGTCAACCCTTTTGATGAGGGCTTCAAGAGGGCTATGGAGAGCAAGTAAGGCTATTTTAAATTAATTTAGTCTTAAGAATTATCGGTGTGGTGCCGACTTAGAATTTGCACCACCCCAACTCTTCCCGCGGGTGTCGTAAGAGGCGACTAAGGGATATCCACCGGGGGCGGGCAGCAGCGCCCCTGCAGAACAATTCTACCCCCGAACTGCGGTCCCCAACCCGCATGCTCATGGGGATTATGGGCACTACCCCCATGTTATAAAAGCCAATAAGGTGCTTATCAGGGGGAGGCCTGCGTCCATTAGTGGACCAATACAGGCTGTTGAAGTTGAGGAAGAATTAACAAGCTGAAGTAGGAGTGGGCCGGCCATATCTCGCGCATACTAGAACTGCCCCGCTTCTGCAGCGCGGGATGTTTGATGATGAAGAATCCCGCGTTGATGTCTTTTACGCAAATCCGCAACAGAACAGCATCCCTGATGTGCGTCAGGGGCGGTACTAATACCCATCTGAAGCTTATAGCTGGAAGGATGGACACAGATTGCGCTTTCATGAAGCACTCATATACAGGGTGGAATTTTGTAATGCCACCTGGAGGGAAAGTACTCTTAATACTGTAGATAGAAAATTTTACTCAAAGAAAACATTCCTTTAATTTTGAAAAGAAAGAAAACTGCATTCAAAGATTTTCGAAAATTCGCTTGCCACACCCGGGAATCGAACCGACTAAAATCTGTAAAAATTACACCCTGTATTTTTATTGCATAGATCGGTCGGGTCAATTATAAGGATGAAATCTCTCTAACAAACTTAATAAATTAAATGAAAGAAAAACCATGAAATCTTAAATTATTTTAATTATTTACAATAAAAGTCAACTAACTACTAATTAGTTCCTCAAAATGGGCTCCATTTTCTTGGATACAGATTTATTCTTCTTATGTATTCATTTCTAGTAACTTTTAATAACGTGTTGTGGTGAATATTATAAATCGTATTCTGAACTTCAACTCTCAACTCGTTTACATTCGCATAAGATTTCATGTAAATTAGATTTTTTACATATCCCCACAAAAAAAAATCTAGGAGTGAGATCTGGTGATCTCGCAGGCCATCTGATTTTGCCGTTGGTACCAATCCAGGTATTAAAATGGTTATTAATGTAGGCAGTAGTGATTCTGCTGTTATGGGCTGGAGCACCATCTTGCTGTAGAATTATTTGGTTTCGCTCCGCCTCGGGGAAACCATTTAACTCATTTCTTAAGAGATCCAGTTTTTTAAGATAGAAGAGTCTGCATTAGGTACAAACACGTGCAAATTTCAATCGTCTTATCTAAATATCAATTCGTCATTTTAATGGATAAATGACGTCAATGATAATTATTAATTACTGACACAAGTAAACAGATGGATCTATAAGTTAAAGTGCTTAACTTGACCCATTCAATTTATAATTAAAGATTTCATGGTTTTCCATTCATTTAATTTATTAAGTTTGTTAGAGAGATTTCATCCTTATTATTGACCCTAACGATCTATGCAATAAAAGTACAGGGTGTAATTTTTACAGATTTCAGTCGGTTCGATTCCCGGGTGTGGCAAGCGAATTTTCGAAAATCTTTGAATGCAGTTTTCTTTCTTTTCAAAAATAAAGGAATGTTTTCTCTTAGTATAATTTTCTATCTACAGTATTAAGAGTACTTTCCCTCCAGGTGGCATTACAAAATTCCACCCTGTATACTCATACTCATTTATTCGCCGTAGGAGCACAAGGCACACTTGTAAATGCCAATTTAAATATGCATGGGTTATATATGTGGTGCCTATGTTATAGGCAAGGCCATAAAACAGACAAGACAGAAAATAACCAAGGAACTTATGAATATTGGTACATAAAAAAATAGATAAATCGAGAAATGGATCAGCTGTAAATGGGCATCGTTAGAGTCATGTAAACAAAATAATAAAACTTAATTATAAATTCATGGTGCTGCTGTAAATACAATTTTTTTCTCCAAAAACAGGTCTCCGAGAGTTTTTGCCTGAACATGCATCGGTAGAATGATTATTATAAAATAAACAAATAAGTTATCTAAAATGTATTCTATTATTACTTTATAAATTATTTGTTGTGTGCGACTGTACCAAAATGCATTTGTTCCTAGCACTTCACATCAACTTTTTATATTGTTGCACTACGAAATTGCATAAAGTATGACCACAGGCAGAAGCAGTATTTCTCGCAGTATTTATACATATATCATTTATAATAAGAATAGCTCGTTTTCTATAGGAAGTATTTCGTTTTTTAATGGGTACGCTGCCTTGACGTCAAGCTAGCGTACCCACAAAGAATGGTCATTATTTCTTAAACCAAAGAGGCGCTATTTATTTTACTTTTGCACTAATTCTACACTGTTTATGCAGTATTTATTGGATATCAACAAACGTGATATCGATTATGTGTACGCTACCTTGACAGACACATATTTTTTATTATACCGAGAAAACATCCAGACCTCCCTGAACAAATATCTGTAGATCGTACAAACATTTGTTCCGAGGCGGGAATCGAACCCGCAACCTCCTGCGTCGCAGGCTGACCTTCGCCCGCATCGCCACTGAGGTCGTCAATGCGTGACATAAGTGGGTACATCATCGCTCATCTTTTCACGAATTTAGGTCTGTGGGGTACCGAAGCTCTTCGGGCTTTAAAATTTTTCTAAGCGTCTGGTCGAAGCGACGCGTGACCCCGAGAGCTGGTGAGTATCTGGCACAGCGTATCAGCATTGCCATACAGCGTGGCAATGCAGCCAGCGTAGCGGGGACGCGACGACTGGTATTGATATGGATCAGTTGAGCTACCTGTAGATTGTCTGCAACAGTTTCAATTGTAAATACTAGTTCTAATTTTTTTTTTATTTATTCATTACATTAACAATAACAATACATATATCTTATTATTTGTACCATATAAACCTTGTGAGGTTTGTCTTGGTGCTCACATTCGTTTTCATTTTATTTGCAATCTAAGTGTAAGTAATCAAAATCAAAAATCAAAATCAAAAACTCTTTATTTCCATAAATACAATAAATGTACACTTAGAAAAGGTAAATAAAACAACTAACTAATTATAGGCCTACTACTGTAATTATTATTGGCCTACTGTACCTGCTGCATCGGCTATCGTGATCACTCTCTCTCGCTCGCTCATTATCATTTATATTATTTGATTGTAATTTTCTTTGTCAATAAAGTGTTGTATTGATATTCTAGACCATGCGTACTCGATGGCCTGCCGACGCCGTCCTCCACGGATGATCTTCACACACCTCAGATGTTCCCCATGTTGGATGCTGATGCTGTGTACACCACTAACCAGAGGAACATCACGATAAGCAGGTATGATCATTGCTTTAGCGACTTTTAATATTTTCTGCGTCCGTGGAATTAAACTACTAAGAACCAATGTTTTAACAAATTTCGATTTAGTGCTACTTTTGGAGCAATTAATAATCATCATCATCATCAGCCTATATTAGTCCACAGCTGGACATAAGCCTTTTTTTTTTGGGTGGAAAAATACAATCGCACTACCTCTCCGCCACAGGGGTGCCGTCGGGGGTGTGTGGGGCTTGAACCCACTAAAAACCCACTCGTGAACAGTCCTCCGCCGTGGTGGGGCAAGATCGGGTCGCGCTAGCATTCACAATCTTGCCCCAGCGGTGTGCCCGTAGGTTCATGAGCCTCGGCCTATGGAGGGATAGCCCCGTTCACTAGAGTTATCCCTCAGATATATGGAGACGCGCAAGCGACCGAGAGTCCCCCGATTCTCGACCAGCGACCCCACTACGGAGAACGAAGGAGACGAAGCTGGACATAGGCCTCCCCTAATGAGCGCCATAGCGCCCTGTCTTCAGCTTGCCGCATCCAGCATCTGCCTGCACTCTTTCGCAGGTTATCCCACCTGGCCGGAGGGCGTCCTGCACTATGTTTGTCTAGTCGTGGTCTCCACTCAAGAACACGTTTACCCCAGCGGTTGTCGGTTCTTCGCGAGATATGGCCGGCCCACTGCCACTTGAGCTTGCTAATTCTTAGAGCTATGTCGATAACTTTGGTTCTCTGTCGGATGTATTCGTTACGAATCCTATCCTTCAGAGAAACTATTAACTAATTAATAATAAATAAAATAAATAAATAAATAATGCTGGACAATTCACACAGCATTATCTAGCCCCAAGCTAAGCAGAGCTTGTGTTATGGGTACTAGATAACTGATATACATAATACAATAGACTACATAGATAGATATCTTTTATTATACATAGAAAAACATCCAGAACCCCTGAACAAATATCTGCAAATCGTACAAACATTTGTCCCGAGGCGGGAATCGAACCTGCAACCTCCTGCGTCGCAGGCGGACCTTCGCCCGCTGCGCCACAGAGGTCGTCAATAATGTAAGAGCTTTATTCGTAAAAGTCAACATATTACCAAAAGCTGCGTTTTAACATACTTTATTGTAGTTGGGTTGATAGAAAATGGTCTACAGTTTGTGGAGCGATTTGCGTAGTTCCCTCTCCACGATAGAGGCGCTGGACAATTCCGATAGAAAAATGAGACGTAACGATGGCGTCTAACGTCTAACCTACGTCAAACAGAACACAGAATCTGAATGTTAAGGCTGCACAAGTCGTCCGGTCCAACTCATCAGTGGACGCGGCCTAAATGTATGCCATCTCACCTGACATAATAGACATTCCCGCGCGCTTGATGAAATGCACAAATTTATTCGTGAAACGGCCGCGTAAAAAAATGGGATCAGACTTTTAGCACAAGGGTTATTATAGAAAAAACTATTGAGAGTATCTTTTCAAAATAAATTTATTTCAAGTTTTGAATAACTAAACTATGTCGGTACGGGCTTTATTTAAGAGTTTTCTTTCTGCGTATTTTATTTCTTTTCGCCCAAAGTTGGGCTAAAATCAGTGTTGAAATACGAAGGTTTAGAAGCTTGTATTTTTATAATTAAATTAAATAACTTCTATTATGGTTTCGGTTGTATACAGACATAGATAATGACGAGATAAATTGATATTATTATATAATAGATAGTATCCTTAGTTTTGGATGGTCAACATCAAACAGCGTAGTAGTTACCCTTCCACGTTTGTATGGAGAGATGAGCGACTCGTTTAACCTTAAGAATTGACTTTACCTACTTAGGGCATTTTTTAAGTCAGGTACGCTGGTATTGACGGCCTATGTGGCGCAGTGAACAGTCCGCCTGAGTTGCAGGCGGTCGCAGGTTGGATTCCCGCTTCGGGGCAACGTTTTTGTATGATCTGCAAATTTTTGTTTCGGGTGTTCTGGATATTTTATAAGTACAAAAAAATGACAGTCTATGTATTGTATTAAGTATATCAGTTATCTAGTAGACATAACACAAGCTCTGCTTAGCTTGGGGCTAGATGATGCTGTGTGAATTGTCCAGTATTATTTATCATTTATGTTATTACTAGTTTATGCCCGCGGCTTCGCACGAATTTTTCTATGGAAACGTTTAAACGTGATTTCTATCCCATGGGAGTTGATTTATGGGATAAAAAGTAGCCTATGTTTGATTTCAGGATAAGAATTACCTGTGTGCAAAATTTCAGCCCGATCCGTTCAGTAGTTTTGGCGTGGAGAGGTATAGTTGTTCCATCTCACGAAGTCCGTTTAGCCCTGGTTGTAGTAGTCACTTTGCGCTTAGTTGTCATGCTGACGGTACTCGCTACCAAAGTCTGACGTGAATACAATGAGCACTAGTGACCCGGACCGCGTCTCGGGCGAGACTGATTGCTTCTGAGCTTACGCACACTAAAACAATGTGTACATGCATTCACTATGACATACATAGCCCAACGGACGTCGTGAGATAGGTCAACAATAACAAACATCCATCCATCTAAACCTTCGCATTTATAATATTAGTGTGATTAATAATTCAGGCCTTTTCCATTCACAGATCTTCCAGCGACGAATCAGGTGCAATCAAGGAGTTCGAAACAACAACCATATCAAAACTGACCAACGAGGTCACAACAATAAGTCGCATCGTAGAAAAACATGAAGAACCACCGAAATTAGACGATAAAAAGGACAAACGGAAAGAAGCAGTATCGTATAGAAACAACGTGTTCAAAATACTAAGCAATGTAGAAATAAAGAACGATAAATCCGAAGAACCTAGAAATGAAATCCCTATGCCTATAATGTCACAACAGTCCATAGACAATGTAGTCGAGAGCCTAACTTCAGACTACTCAGAAGCAAAGAAAGACTATGAAGTTATCCTCAAGCTACCATCAGGTCAGCAGATCAAACTTATTTCTGAAGAAAGCGCAGAGAAGCCAAAAGCGAAAGAGGTTCTTAAAAAAGTTCTAACAGACAAAGCCGAGTTGAAAACCATGGGACCCGTTGTGCTCCCTAGTGTGATACCGTTGAATGGGACACTTATACCAGTATCAGTGTTAGGCACTGGAGTGGTAGTTAATAGTGGAAGTGTGTTACCGAAAATGCCGTTAAAAGTGTTTGATAAGAGACCTGTTAAGAGAAAAGGGTTTGAAATTAAACAGAATGGTGTCAGTGTTAAGAATGTTAAAAATAAGGAGGATATTGGTAAAGAGAGTCGGAAAGCTGCGTCTAAGCGATATAGGTAATTCAAAATAGCTTTAGGTGGTGCGATTTACGTTAGCGCAAGAAAAGTTTTCTGTTGTTTTATGGTTTTCTTAGCTCTACAACAAAATTCTAAGATTAAAAAATGTTTCAAAAGTAAAATGTTAGCTAGTTAAAAGCTAGTTTTATGTTATGATTACTGTGGCCGACCTCTGACCGACGACCTCTGTGGCGCGGTGGGCGAAGGTCCGCCTGCGACGCAGGAGGTTGCGGGTTCGATTCCCGCCTCGGGACAAATATTTGTACGATCTGCAGATATTTGTTCAGGGTGTTCTGGTCGTTTTCTATGTATAATAAAAAATATCTATCTATGTACTCGTATATTATTATGTAAGTATATCAGTTATCTACTACCCATAACACAAGCTTTGCTTACCTTGGGGCTAGATAATGCTGTGTGAATTGTCCAGCATTATTTATTTATTTACTGTTAAATGTTGGTGTTCTTCCAACACAAATAAGGTTCGTAGTAAACCCGCTTACATCCGTTATGGAATGGTTATAGTTATCAATTAGCGACAAATTACTTTTTCGCTAAAAAACAACAAGCTAAAATAAAGCTTAAGATAGCTATCATAAAATGTACAATGGACTTTAAAAATTCCTTCGATTAACGTAATTATAAGAAAGAAAAGACAGCGGCGCTACTTTGAGGCATACAAGCGCCTTCAGGTTTTTAGCCACATAACAGTATTCTAATTTCTAAGAAATCGAATTATATCGCAAAAATTTTCGACTTCGACAAAAAAACCTTAGATTTAGAGCAACGCGACACCTCTCGTCAAACGAACTAAACGTAACTTTAGTCTTTGAACAGGATTGGATAAACTTCAATGTTTCCCCTGTAGGTGGAGCTAACGGCGCTTGAGTCCGTAGAAAGTCGCAAAGATTTTCGACTCCCACGGCACTTGACTTCGTGGTGTAGTTGGTTATCACATTCCCGTACTGAGGGGAGGACGCGGGTTCAAGTCCCGTCGAAGTCGAAAATTTTTGCGATATAATTCGATTTCTTAGAAATTAGAAATTATCCAGAGTGCGAGGATTACGCACTATAATAACAAAAAAAAAACCTTACATAACAGTATTTTTTTTATTCTAGGGTAAAAGACAAAGAGACCAAGCAGCGTTTAGTACAAGAAAACTACCAACTAAAGGGGTTGAACGAGGAATTACGAGCAGAGAAGAGTTCCCTTAAACTAATGATAATGGAGCACATGAAGAAATGCCCAAACTGTGATGATTTTCGTAAGTAATACAAACAATAATAGTAATAAAACCTATCTCGACAACCTCTGTGGTGCAGCGGGCGAAGGTCCGCCTGCGACGCAGGAGGTTGCGGGCTCGATTCCCGGCTCGGGATAAATGTGTGTACGATCTGCAGATATTCGTTCAGGGTATTCTGGATGTTTTCTATGTATAATAAAAATGTCTATCTATGTAGTGTACTGTATTAAGTATTCAGTTATCTAGTACCCATAACACAAGCTCTGCTTAGCTTGGGGCTAGATAATGCTGTGTGGATTGTCCAGCATTATTTATAACCTTCACGCTCATCTGCAGATAATACAAACATTTTTTCCCTCTCTGCCGAAATCAAACCCGTTACTTTTCGGGCCAACGGTGCCAAAGAGGTCTTTCTGTAGTTATCATGAATTTTTCCTATTCTGCCTACCAACACTGTGTTTATATCTTGTTTTTTTTTTGCAGAAAACTATCTGACTACTTCAACCGCAAATAAATAAAATACTACAAATAATAGTCAATAAAGTTTAAAGATGCAGAAAAAGGTTAAAAAATATTATTTATTTATTGACTCGATAAACTAAGTTTTGACTGAAAATTTTGTTATAATCAAATTGACTACTATTTATAATAATTGAATAGTCAAAAGTAATTTAATTAAATGTTCTTAACTTGTTTAACTTATAAACACAGAAATGCGGATTTGTTTCGCGACATTTCGGCACAATTCCATGTGTGACGTTAATCATAGAAAATTTGTAAATACTCCGTGTTATTTATTAAATTCATTATATCTTGCCTAAAATTAAAGTAAGATAATAGAGCATTCCAGTATTTTAATTAATTTAAATAATAATAATCGTATTATGAGAGTGAGGGAAGAGACAGTGCACCTGTGTTTGCGCACACACTTGGGCACTATAATATAATCCTGTGCAGCTGAGCTAGACCAAGACTGGCTGCCGTAGCCAAAGATTCGGCTATTCTAGGACATCAATGAATAATAAAAATTGTTACGTTTTACACCATGTATTTTATTTGAATATACCTACAACAGCTCGGCAAACGTAGTGTAGGACGCCCTGTGTTCATGTGGGATGACGACCTGCTCTAGACTGCCGGCAGATGCTGGATGGGGAGACAGGGCGCTATGACGCGAGTTATGGAGGCAGCTGTCCAGCAGTAGACTAACATAGAATGATAATTGTAGTAGTCTATGGTAGATAGATAAACCTTGGTACCATTATATGTCTATGGATAGAACGTAGGAGCCCAAGCGCATTGTCCATGGCTGGCTCACACCGAGAAAATTTTAAGAACTTCAGTCAGAGAACACAATAAAACCAAATACTTACATTTTTTATTTGAAACACTACAATAATGATGATGATGAAATCGCAGCTACCTTTTTCTTAGAAATCAAATAATATCCCAAAAAATAGAATTTGTCGGGATATGAACCCGCAGCCTTCCCTCAGTACGGAAATGCGCTACCAATTAGCCCGCGAGGTCAAGTGACGTAGGAGTCGAAATACTTTGGCACTTCCTTCGGAAATAATACCTATATATTTGTTTTTTGCATAAAATTAAGTTGTTTTTATCTTCCTATTTGTGTTATTTTACACGCACTCTTGCATTATTTAACATTACAAAATATTTCACATATTTTGCTTTGATTTTACAGCAAACTTTTTTTATGAAATAATTACAATAAATGATGTTTATCCTTTGAAATTTCAAAACGATAATAATTATGTAAGAACGTAAAATAACACGAATATGGAAATAAAACACTCAATCTTTTTTCAAAAAAACCAAAACAAATTCGAAATTCATAAAGCCCTAGAGCAAACGTTGACCTTACCTGACCTGACATTCGATGTCCAAAATCACCCCCTTTCGGCCTAATACACCCTTTCCTTGGCACCCTGTATAATAAAAATATCTATCTATGTAGTGTATTGTCTATACTAATATTATAAAGAGGAAAGGTTTGATTTTTTGTTTGTTTGTTTGTTTGTATGAATTGAATAGGCTCCGAAACTACTGGACCGATTTGAAAAATTCTTTCACCGTTAGGAAGCTTACTTTTCAGGGAGTGACATAGGCTATATTTTATCCCGGAATTCCCACGGGAACGGGAACTACGCGGGTGAAACCGCGAGGCGATCGTCTAGTATTAAGTATAATCAGTTATCTAGTACCCATAACACAAGCTCTGCTTAGCTTGGGGCTAGATAATGCCGTGTGAATTGTCCAGCATTATTATTATGATTATTATTATGACCTGATTATGTTTTGGTGAACACCAGCCTAAGTCGACTCTTACGACATTTAGTTTCAGTCAGCAACATACAAAATCGTAAACAAATTAAATCAATACAACTGCATCATGTCATGGCCTAAAATAGCTCGCTGCAATCAGAGCCATAATTGGTATTAGAAGGTTAGAAACATACGTAACGATACTCGGTTCTAAAATACAAGATGTTCTTTGTAACCAAAGGGCTTACAAATGTTAAAGAAGTACTTTATAATAAGTACTTTAAACCAATACAACTGCATCATGTCATGGCCTAAAATAGCTCGCTGCAATCAGAGCCATAATTGGTATTAGAAGGTTAGGAACATACGTAACTATATTCGGGTCTAGAATCCAAGATATTCTTTATAAACAAAGGGCTTACAAGTCTTAAACAAGTACTTTATCATAAGTACTTTAAACCAATACAATCATGTCATGGCCTAGCTCGCTGCAATCAGAGCCATAATTGGTATTAGAAAGTTACAATTCGACGTAACCAAATAGCATTTATTCACAAAGAAAATTATACTACTTAGTATGTACAATTGCAACAATTGAGCTAACTGCAGACTGTTGCAAACGTAACTTAACTATATTAGATTAGATTAGAATAGAATAGAATATACTTTATTGCAATAGTTTGTACTACATAGGCGAACATAATGCTAGATAGCATTCTCTACCTGCTAACCTTTGGGTTAACAAACCGTTAACAACAATTTAGTAGGTAGGTAGTGCTTGAGAATAGAATAAAGAAAAATACAATTAATAAATCGTTACATTAACATAAATGAATACACATAAATATAGTAAAATATACTACTCAAATAAATACTTAAGTGTAGATACGTAAATAATAAAATAAATAACGTAGGTACCGAATTGTTTCTGGGAAAGAAAGTAATTACAGAGTCTCTAGATCAGAAGACATTTACTGAGGATACCTCGCCACATTCCATTGGAAGACTGTTCCATAAACGAGTGGCCTGGACGGCAAAGGTTTTATGGTAGCCCACAGTACAGTGATCTGGTGTCCCAAGCTGCAGTCGTATATTCCAATAGGCCATGACATGATGTGACACTAGCTAGACTCAATGTAGAGTGTTTGTAAGCAAATCGCTCATACTTAACCTAAAATTTACTCAGTTGCTGCGTCTTTGCAATTTACATTACTTATCGATTTAAAATCCTTTTTCAATAGGTATAGTTTACAATTATTATAATCTAAAACTCTACGCCAAGCAAGTGAGTTTTAGTTATTTGTGTCGTGGTTTGTTTACAAACATGCTACATCCAGTTTAGGTATATACTTGGTTCTAAAATCCAAGATATATTTTGTAAACAAAAGGTTTTTTACCGTCATTAAAGAGCTTTATCACACTGCGCTATAAAAACAAAAAAGCTATAGAAATATTTTAAAATATTTTACCGACTGGCATCGTCGGAACAAATCGCAGATATTCGAAACAATATTTAAAGTAAAAAGTATTAACTCTGTGTCACAAAATAATGTTTTTCGTTTTGAGAACTGTCAATTATCATTTCATTCGTCTGTCGTCCGTTTTCGAACTCGAATTTGCACCTTTTCGCTACACGTTTGCGTTGTTGAACTTTGAGTTTTGTTTCTTCAATTAAGTTATTGGTTGAACGCCTAAAGCCGGGTAAGTTACATACGCCGATAGAAGTAGCCCGTATCACTTAGGGATAGATAGCTATATTAAGAAATGTGTTAGTTAAAAACATAAATTAAAGAAATACACTGTATTTCTAACTTGATAAAATTTACTTATAAAGAAATTAACGTTCAATACTCGTCGCAAGGCCTACGCATCGTGGCAAGGCCTACGTACTACGTAGCTAGCTCTACGCACTTCGTAGCAAGGCCTACGCATCGTGGTAAGCTCTACGTATCTCGTAGCAAGGTCTTCGTACTTCGTAGCTAGCTCTACGCCCTTCGTAGCTAGCTCTACGCCCTTCGTAGCATCGTGGCAAGCTCTATGTATCTTATAGCAAGGCCTACGCATCTCGTAGTAAGGACTACGCATCGTAGCAAGCTCTACGTATCTTCTAGTAAGTTCTCGTATCTCGTAGCAAGACAAACGAATCTCGTAACAACCTCTACGTTTCTCGTAGCACGCTCTAGATACTTCGTAGCAAAGCCTACGTACTTCGTAGCAATGCCTACGAATGATGGATCAAGAATTTGGTAGGTATAGTTGTTTTATTTCACCAAGTCCGTTGGGCTATGTATGTCATACTGAATGCATGTACACATTGTTTTAGTGTGCGTAAGCTCAGAAGCAATCAGTCTCGCCCGAGACGCGGTCCGGGTCACTAGTGCTCATTGTATTCACGTCAGATTTTGGTAGCGAGTTCCACCTAGTTACATTGTAGTTACATTGATGTAACCAGCTGGAGATTTTTATTCCAAGTAGTTACATTATTTAAAAATGTAACTTTAACGTAACTAATGAGACTTTTTTGTTCCACCTCTTTACACCGTTGATAGGTACCATCGTAGATTCAAAAGATATATTAGTTAGCTCTCGTGAGTCATGTACTCCTAGTACTTTCATGCTCATGGCAATGACAAAATTAAAAGAAAAAACATTCTCACGACAAGCTTTTATTTAAACACACAAAAAAAAGAAATCGCAAAACCGTTAGTGTGTGTCAAATTAGGCTTGCAAGATTTGTACGCACAAATCTAACCAACAAACATGTAAACAAACACGTGAAGTTTAATAAAAGCTTTTAAAAATAGCAGGTAAGACTAGATCGCTTTTTGACAAATTATCGATAGCTATTAGCTATATGACTGCGTTGCGTTCGAATGAAATCGTCATAAGATGTAACTTAGACATAAATTATCAAAATATGACAATAGTCATTTGTCATATTTCGATAGTCATTTGGCCTTTACAAGCCCATGCCCATGTCCGTCGCTGGGACACCGCCTACGTCCCTGTCAAATTTCATTAAAATCCCTTCAGACCTTTACGCGTAAAACGGCAACAGGCAGAGAGAGTTATTTTCGAAATTATAATACCTACTTACTAGTATGGCTCCATCCATATTATATTATTTCATTCAACTATTTAACCACAATTTTAAATCTCAACTAGGTACATTGTTTCAAAAATCTTCATTTATAGACTACCGATGTGGCGCATCGGGCGAAGGTCCGCCTGCGGCGTAGGAGGTTGCGGGTTCGATTCCCGCCTTGGGACAAATGTTTATACGATCTGCAAACATTTGTCCCGGGTGTTCTGGTCGTTTCTATGTACCTAGGTATAATAAAAAATATATAATCTATAGGTATAATGTATATCAGTCATCTAGTATCCATAACACAAGCTCTGCTTAGCTTGGGGCTAGATTATGCTGGACATGGACAATTCACACAGATACTAGACTAGATGATTCTGTGTTGATTCTGGATTGTCCAGCATTATTTATTTATTTATTTTAAAAGTTGTATTGCTAAGCTTATCATATTTGAGTACAACGTAGTGGGCTATATTTTTACTAAATCTATTATGTAACTCGTATACCTATCTATGTATAAAATATAGTTGTTGTGTCTGTATTTAATAAATAAATAAATAAAGTTAAATTAGTTTCCATACGATTCGTTCGAGGTTCTTTTTTGTGACGCATTCGATTCCATAAAGCTAAGTAGATGTACCTTCATACATTACTATGCACGAAGCCCCTACCTAGAATTTTGCAGTTCCCTCTATAATTTACTAAACCATTGACCTTGTAACACTGCCCCATAAAATTACGTAAAACCCCATAACACAAACCCGCGGTTTTGCCAACAAAATTGCGATTTTACGAAAAACGAAAGCATTTTCCACCGTAAAAATGGTAAAAGTCTTACTTTTCTTTCAATACTGTAAAAATTTTGCAAGGTTCCATTTATGAATTTCATTTTTCGTTTTTAAAAATGGAATGACGAGTTTTTATGTCTCTGCATAGCAGGGAGACGCTACGCATTGAGTGTTGCCAGTATGAACGTGGTAGTAAATTGATAAATTTTGGGAGAATTTAATACAACCTGTCGCATGATGATCTCGGGTAGAATTATATTTGTTTTCGCCACGAATAATGAGACCTCGAGGAGATCGGCTTAACCTGTTTAATGATGAATTGCCGTGCTTCCGATATCTTGAGATATAAGTAGAAACAGGGATTAAATTATTGGTAGGTAACCCAAAAATCTTTATTTACAAAGAAAATTATAATCAAATAATTGAAGTAAATTAGAACTACTTAATTTACAATTGAGCTAACTGCAGACTGTTACAAACAATCTACAGGCAGCTCAACTGATCCATATCAATTCCAGTCGTTGCGTGCCCAAGACGCTGGCTGCATTGCCCATGGTATGGCAACGCCCATGGAATGGCAATGCTGATGCGCTGCGCCGGATACTCACCAGCTCTTGGGTCACGCGTCGCTTCGACCAGACGCTCAGAAAATTTTTAAAAACCCGAAGAGTGTCGGTACCCCACGGACCTAGGGTCTCGACTCCAAGGGGAGCAAATGTGTTGCCTCTGTTGAGACCTGCATAACATGTAGGTAACTAAATTAGAACGCTGTTTTGTAGCAGAACATTATTTATAATCTAAAATGCCTTTGTTTTTTTTACTGTTCACATATTAATTGAGTTATTCATACCTACCTACTAACATACTGCGATGATATAGCTTCTCAGAGGTAAAGAATAATGAAGCTTCGTAGAGCGATTTTCCTGAAAAACTGTCAAACGTCAGAATCAGAATGGTAGGAAAAATACTTTTGATATTGCAACACTGCCAGTACCAAATGAGAGCGCGGGCGGTCTCGCGTCTTAGCCTACGTAAAATGGGCTCAAAATACAGATATTTCCGCAGAAAATTATAAATTAACAATTTAAAAACGTTTACATACCTGCAACAACATAATGACAACTGTATATTTATAGCATTTCTTGTGCACGTAGGTAACCTCTCGTAGTGAAAATTATTTGCATTTTTGATTGCGAATTCTTAGGTAAGATAAGAAAATTATGAGTAAAATAAAATTAAAAATAAAATAAAATTCAGTGTTAAATTGTATCAACCGGTGCAGTGTCATAAAAAACCCAGTTCAAAAGTGTACCTACTCGTTCTAAATTCGAATGCGGATTTTTTATAACCAGTGATTGCAGTATTCTGCCGTTTTTAATTGATAAAAAAGGCTTTATGCTCAGTATTGGGCAGAAAGGAGTTCTTACATGTGGTGTATAAACAAAAAGGTTGGACTCCTTGTCATTCGCCCCTAAAATCAATACCGCCGCGCATTGCCGTGCGGGGTCCCCGTAGGCAGTATTTTCACGCTAGTGTTATGGAATGATGATTATCTGCTATTTTATTCCTTTTGTACATGTTTCCTTTACATTTTTACAGTTAAACACAAAAAGCCAATGCGCTGAAACGAAAAAATAATACGAGATGATTTTTTACCTCGATTTTTATTCAATACTCATCGTGTTTTGATACACAGAGCTCTCACCCTATGTAAATTAAAATTTGAAAATTCAAATATTAAAGTTTTTCTATTGAATTTGGATATAATGTAAAAACTAGGTACTTATATACCTACTTTTGTCGCATGAATGCGCTTGCCAAGATTTTATAAAGAGAAAAGTTGCGTACCTACTTTAGCCATGTTAGACCAAAGAAGAGAAAAATAAAACTTCTTTTATCGTTATTATTAATTTTATTCTTTTTATTATTAGCTAAAACGAAAACAAAACTTAAAAACATAATTTATTTCACACATAAATACCTAAGTAATATTTCTGTTTACGTTGATTTGTCAAGGACTAATGAGCTATTTAAAACTTCCAGAATTTAAAACTACAAATTATGACGCTTCCCGCCGTTTTAAATGTCATGTAATATAAAAATAGTGTTGTACCTACGTTGCATAGTTGTAAACATATCGATGAAATAAATATCAAGAATTAGAAGTGTTGTCCAATAGATGGCACTGGTAAACCGAAGTGATATTGTACTGAATGCTTTTTTGGAAAGGTTAGTAATGTTTTTTTTACTTTTCATCAGGACTTTTTACAACAATAATTTATATTTTGTTGCGTGAAGATACGGGAATTTGATGGTAGTAGGTACCTACCTAACCTACACTTACCTACACAATATTTACCAACATTAATTTTGACTCATAATCAGTGGGTATCAATATCTTTTTAGGTTGAAATAAAAAACAACGAAGCAACAATTGCTTTTTCTGCTTAAATAGTATTTTTTTAAATACAGAAGCAATTACTTCTTTTTCTGTTCTTATTACAAAAAAAATCTGCAGTTGGAAACAGCAAGTGACAATTGGTGACCCTAACTACACTAGAAGCATATTTTGGTTACTAAGCAAAGAGCATATAAATTATGTGGCTATTTATTATCTATTCTCTGTTATTGTGCTTTTTAGAGAATAAATCAATGTTCCATTATCTGTTCCATTATGCAAACTGGTGCAAAATGAATAGAATTGAACTGGTTATAGATGAGTAATCAGTAAGATTCGGATAAGAATATAAAAATACTACTTAGTTTATTTATTTATTTATTAAAGACGATAGAAGTTACATTTATTCGAGGCCAAGAAACTACCTGTACCTATCCAAAATTGTACCTATAGCAGATCATGCCGAGGTGGTCTCATAAAAAAATCCCGCGGCATTAGTATTTGTTTCGTGAAAATTACAAAAACAGTGTAAAATTCAGGGATTACAAGTAGGTAATTTTTTAGTTTTTTCAAACAATCAAATTAAGTGATAAAATGTTGTGTTATCCGTGCGCTATCAGAATGGTATATGGAACCATTTCAAACTGAAACAAGCGCGGTTTCTATTTGAAATGGTTCAATCATCAATGGGACATTTACTATGACGAGGTTTCATCCCATTTTGACCACACGATGTTTGTGCCAGAAATATGACAAAAAATTATTTACTTTGAATGGTCAGCCCTTTTTCCTTGCGCGCGGATTATACTTTGGTAATTCTATTTAAATAGGCGAGAGATTGTGCCGTTTTGAGATGTTTGCAAAACTACTGAATGGATCGGATTGAAATTTTCCATTCATAAAGTCCTGCTGGTCAATTCAGAACCTGCGGGAAGCATACATAAGTGGCACTCATCTCGAGAAATGCGCAGTCAACACGAAAACTTGATAGTTATTTGATGTAGGCAAAACGTTGGGCTACCAGCTTGCTTATTTTGTTTTGCAAAAAAGCCCC
Source organism: Eupithecia subfuscata (assembly GCA_963564075.1). Taxonomy (NCBI): domain Eukaryota; kingdom Metazoa; phylum Arthropoda; class Insecta; order Lepidoptera; family Geometridae; genus Eupithecia; species Eupithecia subfuscata. The sequence goes on along the minus strand of OY751124.1, from coordinate 7,613,758 downwards.
GAACAAATTTTTTTACAGTGTTTCACAAGAACGTGAAACACATTCTTTTCGCCGATCATTGGTTCATTATTCAATAAGTATCTTATGTTTTTATTGTAATCAAAATGCAGCGTCGAAAATGATAGGTAAATCTGAATGGATCAGCTGGACCTTGAACAACAACCTAGCCTACTTTTTATTCCGGAAAAGTGCGTGGAAAGCCGCCGGCATAAGCTAGTAGGTACATTAATATGCTGCTAACTGGTCGATTTTGATATTTTCGTGAATTTAACACTCATACTGTGTCTGAGCTAAAAGCACACAAAGATCTGGACCTGAAATAACAAATAGGTAGGCATTTTATACCAAAATACAAGTGCGAAGCCGCGGGCAGAAACTAGTGTTAGGTACATACATTATAATTACTTTGTTAGGCTATATGAATAATAATCAGTGTTTTCCAGGCATGTTGCGTAAGCTGGACCAGTCCAGGCTGTGACATGGCCGCGCATAGCTGAGGGTTCACGCGACGATTCAAGCAAGTCACGATAAAATGCGGTGGATTTTCCCCGTTCCAGGTAATTTGTCTTTTTTTGTCTATTTTGTTACCATAATCGTAACCATCACGTAAACTGGACCAGTCCAGGCTGTGACATGGCCGCGCATAGCTGAGGGTTCACGCGACGATTCAAGCAAGTCACGATAAAATGCGATTGATTTTCCCCATTCCAGGTAATTTGTCTATTTTGTTACCATAATCATAACCATAACGTAAGCTGGACCAGTCCAGACTGTGATATGGCCGCGCATACCTCAGGGTTCACGCGACGATTTAAGAGGGCTAATGAATTTCACGTTCATAGGAGCGGGACAGAGCATACGTTCTTGGAACGGCGTAATCGCAAAAATGATGTTTTTGCTTATTTACAAGAAAACTACACAATTTATGATGAAACTGTTCTAAGGGACCAAATAATAAGTAATAAAATAAACTACGAATCAAAAGAAAAATCTGTCCGCAGGGTCTTGAGTTCGCAACCAAATCCGGTGCAAAACAGTGCACTTACATGATTTTTGACGTGACAACGTCTTATAATTCGATAGAGCCGGCTGCACCCACGAAAAAACATGACGTCATGCGGCGTTACCTCGTCATGCGGCGTTACCTCGCTCTGAGGCGTTCCATGTAAGGCTTGAAGTGCAAGCGAGAGCGCTCGACATACGTCTCTCTCCTACTTGAGTGAGCGATGCGTCTGCGTTGTCACGTTCAACTATCGTCAGTAAACCGACTTGACAGACAACCAATTTTTTATCGTAATTTTTGTTAGCAATCGTGTTTTTAATTTTATAAAAAAATGTTGAATTTTATGTGGTTCCAGGTAATTTGTCTATTTTGTCTATTTTGTTGACAAAGAAAATTACAACTGAAGAATAGACACAAATTAGAACTAGTATTTACAATTGAAACAGTTGAGCAAACTGCAGACTTGTGCACACAATCTAGAGGTAGCTCAACTGATCCATATATCATACCAGTTGGAAGAGTCCCCAGGACGCTGACGGCATTTTGTTAGCTACCATAAATTATCACAATATAAATGCGAAAATTTGGATGTCTATTACTTCATCACGCCAAAACTACTGAACGGATCGTGCTGAAATTTTGGTTAGATTTAAAGCTAGACCTGGATTAACAAGTCTATTCTCTATCCCGAAAAAACTCATGCGAAGCCGTGGGCAGAAGCTAGTGTATATAACAGAAACAGTTCCACTCGGAATCAAACCTACATCTCGTATCTACTGGAAAAGATAACAAAAATCTGTGCCACCTATCTCTTTAAACGGCTTAAAATGCAAATTTCCAAAAATGCTGTCGTAATATGCAATGGCATGGAAAATAGACATTAGCATACACCCCGGCCGATCACATAATATACAAGGTGGCCTAGAATACATCTAGGCACTATCTGAGATATATTTTTCGTTTTATAATCAACTAGCTTCTGCCCGCGGCTTCGCACGCGTTGTTTCTACAAACGTTGAAAAGTGATTTTTATTCCATGAGAACTGATTTATGGGATAAAATGTATCCTATGTTTTATTCCAGGATTAGAATTACCTGTTTGCAAAATTTCAGCCCGATCCGTTCAGTAATTTTGGCGTGAAGAGGTAACAAACATCCATCCATCCATCCATCCAAACTTTCGCATTTATAATATTAGTGTGATAGAACTTCGCTTCTACAACAAAACTCCAAGCGAGTTGCAAGAATCATCAATAAATGGATTCAAACAAATTGATTTATAGGAAAAAAGCCTATGTTTGATTCCAGGATTAGAATTATCTGTATTCAAAATTTCAGCCTGATCTCTGCAGTAGTTTTCGCGTCAAATGGTAACAAACATCCATCCAAACATCTAAACATACAAACTTTAGCATTTATAATATTAGTGTGATTATATTAGTCATTTTTGTTACAATTCTCCAAATATTCGTTCACAGTATAAAAAATTGGTTGCCTGTAAAGTCGGTATACGGGCGAAAGTTTTACGTGACAACGACTTTGAGTGGTAACTGAAGAAACTGCGTTACGCTCCGCTCACGCGGAGCGTAACGCAGTTTCTTGAAGTGTCACCCGGCAAACCAACGCGGAGCGTAACGCAGTTTCTTGAAGTGTCACCCGGCAAACCAATTTATAAGACGTTGTCACGTCAAAACAATTTTAAAGAAGCCATCCACTTAACGTTTTCCTAAATATATTTTCCACTAGCTGCATTCTTACCCGTTGTCCTATTACCCGTTTTCCCGTAGGAATGAAGCATTTTCCCTATGAACATCAGGAATTATGTGGGCTTCTAATGGTAAAATAATTTTTCAAATCGGTCCAGTAGTTTCGGAGCCAATTCAATTCAATACAAACAAACAAATCTTTCCTCTTTATAATGTTGGTATTGTTTTTAATTTTTCCGGTAATTTAGTGTTTTTAATTTTTCCGGTATTTTATTCTAAATAGTGATGCTCATTCCGACTCACCCTGTACTCTAGTCTACGTTAGTGGCTGTCAGAGCGACCCCTTTGAGCGTCTTTCATAGCTCCACATTGTATGCCTGCTCTAAAAATGTCGCGAGACCACAAAGAGGTTTGATTATCTCTTCCGGGCAAAAGAGAAGCATTTGTTACTCTCGGGGTGTCATTCGTGTCTATTAATATTATAATATGCACTGACTTCAAAAACAGGTTCTATGTTCGTCGATTTATCCGTTACTAGCTTCTGCCCGCGGCTCCGCACGCGTTGTTTCTATGGAAACGCTTAAAGGTGATTTCTATCCCATGGGAACTGATTTATGGGATAAAAAGTATGTTTTATTCCAGGCCTAGAATTATCTGTATAAAAAAATTCAGCCCGATCTATTCAGTAGTTTTGGCGTGAAGAGGTAACAAACATCCATCCATCTATACATCCATCCAAACTTTCGCATTTATAATATTAGTGTGATTTATGGTCCGATTTTGAAAATTCTTTCACATCTTCTTCTTAGTGCCTCTCCATTGCTGAAGGTCATCATCGGCGGTCATCTTCTTGAATTTTTCCTTTTCCAGGACTAGCCTAAATAGTTCTTCTGCCTTTTTAATGCCAGTCCATTGCCTTATTCTTTCACTATTGTTTAAAGAATGATTCCAAGGCCGTCCCATAATTTTTCATTCCCGAAGGAAGATAAATTAACCTCTTCTTTTTTAAATTATGCTTACAATAACGGTCAAGTTAATTATGCTTAGAATAACGGTCACAATTTCATGTTAAGGTTGTCTGGAAGAGATCGCTTTTAGCGATAAGGCCGCTTATTGTATATCATCTGTGTTTGTCTTTGTTCTCTGTGATTTTTTTTTATTTCTTGGTGTGCTATAAAGAATATTTGTATTGTATTGTATTGTTGACACATTAATTTGACAAACCATTTATACTAATATAAAAATGCGAAAGTAATTGTGTTGTTATCTATTTCGATAGCTTTTGTAAAAGAATAATCTACACTATTAAAGTGATATTTTCTAGAGTTTACTATTTCTCTCCTAAAACTAAAAAAAAACAGTGTAGGTAACAGTGTATTCGGGAATTTGAAGTCATTAATTTTTGTAAACAACATCAAATTATCCATGGGAAATCAGTATGTAGATAATTAAAATAACACAAGGTCTGTTTGTTTATAAGGAGATGTGTAAGTTGTCCACCATTATAAGTTACGGTAGGCAAGGTAAGTTATAATTTGATTGCTTAAAAAAACTAAAACCGACGACAAATTCATAACTTTACACCAAACCTCGATTTTGTGGGACCAATACCAGTTCCTCGATAGTTAAAATTTTCTTGGGACCATTCTCTAAACAATAGCAAAAGAATCATCAAAATCGCTCCATAATTAACGGAGAAATCGACGAACATACATAAGAAAACATAATTATCACACTATTATTATAATTGCGAAAGTTTGGATGGATGTATAGATGGATGGATGTTTGTTACCTCTTCACGCCAAAACTACTGAACAGATCGGGCTAAAATTTTGTATACAGATAATTCTAGGCCTGGAATAAAACATAGGCTATTTCTTATCCCATAAATCAGTTCCTATGGGATAGAAATCACCTTTAAGCGTTTCCATAGAAACAACGCGTGCGAAGCCGCGGGCATAAACTAGTAATATATAAACATGATGTACTTAATCTACTATCTAAGACAATGGTGTCACTTCAGATAGCAAGAATCTAAAATATTTCGGCAGCACCCTAAATATTAGTTAATTTATTACTTGTATTATATAGAACCGAAAAAAGAACCTTCTTTTTTCAAAGTCTGTTAAAAATAAAGAAATCTTCTGAACAAACGTCAGCATTATTTTATCGATAAACAAAAATTCATCGACAGGTGTATCGCGTCACGCACGCAGTAACGACCTACTTTCGTATTCCATTTATAAATTATTGTTTTTGACCACGACTTCCCGCGTAAAATGTAAAAATTACGGGTAAAAGTAGTGGTGTTACCGCTTGTCAAAGTCTATGACTTTATTTCTTTATGGTGGCGCCTCACATGGGCTTATGACTTGGTTCCAACGCTGGCTACGAATAATAATAATAATAATAATCGTTTATTTCGGACAACACAAGATCCATATTCGGGTTAATCTATATCTAAGTCTTAAATCTATGTTAGCTTAAATTTATGGGAGGGAGAATAGAATGGCCAATAATTGCAACCAAGATTGCGGCCTCATATGGGCTCCAATATAATTGGGCAAACACTCATGCCAAGAGCATTGGAAGGCTGGACGTTCGAGCAGGTATCATTTATTCATCAAATTTATTGCTAGCAAGTCATGTCGTAGAGCGCGTACTGATGCAACCAATGTGTGGATCGAGAACTGACGTTGGACCCAAGCTGCCCCCCCGCCTACACACTTCACTCCCCTCGCCTTTGAACTTGTACAAAAAACCGACACAAGTCGGGTTGACATTGGCTATTGGACGCAATGTTCCGCTTTTATCCAATAATGTTCCAAGATCGATCCTCACATTGGTGTGTTGGATCCAACAGTATAACTTGGAGCCAACATAGCCCATGTGAGGCGCCGGCATTAGGCTTACAAAATAACATTTCATTTAGACAAGTCAAATTGCATAGGTACAGTCGGCTGCACCTATGCAATTGCAAATAGTTTTCAATTTGACTAAATAGTAAGTGTATAGTAATTGTGATAATTTATGTACCGCATTCTGACGAAGTACGATGACTACTTTTTACGAAAAACGTGTGCATGTCCTTTTATTTGAAAAGTTCCGAGTAAAATAAAAGTTAAACCTTGGAAGTGTATACATGTCTGTGCAGCTGACTGTACATACCATAAATTATTATCAAATAGAAACAAACTGTTATTGATGTTCTCTTCATTTTAAATAATAGAATAGAACACAAAATAAAATTATACCCGAAAAAAAATATTATTGATTCATCAAATAATATAGGTATCCATAATACCTACATTATAACAAAATTATTAAGAACTTAAAACTACACACTATACCTACGTAACAAATAATACAAGAAATGTAACAAAATACAAAAATTAAAACTTGGGGTTGTGTGAATTGTCCACCATTATTTATTGAATTATTATAATTAATTGATGCTTAGGTACCATTTTAATATTTGCGTTGCAACAGCAGCGTTCGAAATAAACTTTTCGTCGAAGGTTTTCGTAAAAGTTTTCTCGTAAATTAGCTTGTTTTATCACACTATCACACTAATATTATAAAAATGTAAAGTTGAATGGATAGATGTTTGGATGGATAGATGGATGGATGTTTGTTACGTCTTCACACCAAAACTAGGTACTGAACAAATCTGTTACAAATGAATGAATGCAAAATTTTAGATCAAGCGAGCTAAAATTTAGCATCGGTGTAGCTCTAAGCCTGGAATTAAACATAGGCTACTTTTTATCCCATAAATCAGTTCCCATGGGATAGAAATTACCTTTGAACGTTTCTATAGAAAGAACGAGAGCGAAGCCGCGGGAAGAAGCTAGTTATTTATATCTATCTGTCTGCCTGTCTGTTACCTTTTGATGCATAAACGGCTCAACGGATCTCAATCAAATTTGGCAGGGACTAGGGAGGTGAATGACAGACATAGGCTACTTAAAAAGCGCGTGCGAGGCCGCGGGTATCAGCTAGCTTTTTAAATTCTAAGAAATCAAATAATATCGCAGAAATTTTGGACTTCGACGTCACTTGACCTCGTGGTGTAGTTGGTTAGCACATTCCCGTACTGAGGGAAGGATGCGGGTTCAAGTCCCGTCGAAGTCGAAAATTTTTATGATATTATTTGATTTCTTAGAATTTAGAAATTAGCCAGAGTGCGAGGCTTACGCACTTTAATAACAAAAACCTTAGATTTTGAGCAACGCGACACCTCTCTCTCGTCAAACGAACTAAACGTAACTTTAGTCTTTGAACAGGATTGGATAAACTTCAATGTTTCCCCTGTAGGTGGAGCTAACGGCGCTTGAGTCCGTAGAAAGTCCCAAAGATTTTCGACTCCTACGTCACTTGACCTCGTGGTGTAGTTGGTTAGCACATTCCCGTACTGAGGGAAGGATGCGGGTTCAAGTCCCGTCGAAGTCGAAAATTTTTACGATATTATTTGATTTCTTAGAATTTAGAAATTAGCCAGAGTGCGAGGCTTACGCACTATAATAACAAAAACCTTAGCTAGCTTTTTCTACAGGTTTACAGGAAAAATCGAGCTAGATCCGTTAAGGGCGTGGAGTACCCCCATCATTTATGACTTATTTCACTATGAAACACCCTACCCTAAACTCAACCCTTCTCGAGATATTCGACTTTTAATTTCTTTATTGAAAATTGCCGATTTTGGATTTTCTAAATGGGGAAAGCTACGAAAATTTCCTGAGAGCAGACTTGAGTGATATGCTGGATGATCTGCCACTGAACCTGATCAGGGACATGTGGTTCCAACACGATGGCTGCCCTGCCCATGTCAGGAGAAGTGTCAGAGACTGGCTGGCTGGACACAAATAAAAAAATTGGTTGCCTGTAAAGTCGGTTTACTGACGATAGTTGAACGTGACATCGTCTTAAGAAAATACTGATGGAATGGTAGCATTTGATACTCGATCAAAACATGTAAATGTACTATAGTATAGCAGCTGTCCACGCAGACGCATCGCTCAGTCAAGTAGGAGAGAGACGGATGTCGAGCGCTCTCGCTTGCACTTCAAGCCTTACATGTAACGCCGCATGACGTCAGAGCGAGGTAACGCCGCATGACGTCATGTTTTTTCGTGCGTGCAGCCGGCTCTATCGAATTATAAGACGTTGTCACGTCAAAAACTGATAATCTTAGTGTCAAGCCTTGCCAACGAGGCAACACCGATCCGTTACAGAGACCAGCGACGAATTTAAAAAGCGTATTTTTTTATAAACTTTATTAATGTGCGTGTTAACTGTAAAGCCGTCCAGTTTTACGGGTACACCCACTTTATGACAAACGGCCTGTCGCTTTTCGTTACAGAAATATTAATTTTGACAAAAGCTGTTTTTAGAATAGAGCGGGCTAGGTTACGACAAATCGGCACTTTCGTAAATTCTCTAAATGACTAGCTTCTGCCCTCGGCTTCGCACGCGTATTTTCGGTATAATAGGTAGCCTTTTATCTAAGTTAGGCTTTGCTCTAAACGTACGCCAAATTTCATCGTGATCTGTTCAGTAGTTTTGGAGATCCTATGGTCACAAAAATTCTCATTTCACAAACATAGAAATCACTTCCTATCTTCAAAAAACTGCTTCATCAGCATTATATATCCTTGTAAAGAGTTAGACAACCTTATTTTATGTGTATGTATGTTTATTATTAATCTTTGTAGGTATGTAGTGTAAGTATTTGTTTCCTTTTCTTTAAATAAGTATCTATATATTTATTCAGTGCCACCGTCTTTTTTGTTCTTTAATTTCCAGTCCATCCCAAGGTTGCCTGGAAGAGATCGCTTTCAGCGATAAGGCTTTATACTTCCTTTTTTTCCTAAACATTTTCTCTGTATTGTTTCCTGTATTTGTGTGGTATGATAAAATGTTTTCTATCTATCTATAAAGTAAATAATGAACGTTTTTTTTAACGAAACTCCCCGGAGGGTGTCCAATAAAGTCTGAATATTCCACGCGGGGAAGCCGCAGGGCGCAGCTTCGTATTTATATAAAACACTATTAGATAAATTCGCTGTACGGGCTGGTCCACCAGTTCAAAGTCGCCAGCGAGCTATGGAAAGAGCTATGCTCGGAGTATCTCTGAAGGATAGGATTCGTAACGAATACATCCGACAGAGAACCAAAGTTAGCGACATAGCTCAAAGAATTAGCAAGCTGAAGTGGCAGTGGGCCGACCATGTCTCGCGAAAAACCGACAACCGCTGGGGAAAACGTGTTCTTGAGTGGAGACCACGACTAGGCAAACCTAGTGGACGCCCTCCAGCCAGGTGGGATGACGACCTGCGAAAGACTGCAGGCAGATGCAGGATGCGGCAAGCTGAAGACAGGGCGCTATCGCGCTCATTAGGAGATGCCTATGTCCAGCGGTGGACTAATATAGGCTGATGATGATGACGATGAGATAAATACGAAAGTTTGGATGTTTGTTACCAACTTCTTAACGCCAAAAGCTAGCGTCCACAGGCCGATATCGGACGGTCCGCGCTAATCGCATCAAATGGATTTTTTGAGCGTAATGTCGACATGTGCGTCCAGTGTTACCGCAACAACTGGATCGCCGACCATTTGCAAACGAATCATGACGCCGCCATCCGCACTAAACGGGTCGCCGACATTGCCGACAGTCCGATGCGAAAATTACTGGAAAGTTCAGACTCAAATGTTGCACGACACGACACCCTACGACACTCATGTATTTGCGTCATACACGTATTAATACTTGTTTTGAAATAAACGCATTTATTCTAAGAACGTCTTAAAATAACTAGCTAAATCTAATCGTATTACTTAGGTACGTCAACAATGAATTGCATAGGCGCGTAAATAACTTTATACTACACCTGCTCGGAAAGTTGCCTATTCCTTTTCCATTTATAGAATAGAAAGTATGTCTTTGCAGGCCTATAGGAAACCGGGAGGAAAAACTCTATGAAATTTCATTTCTCACGTGTTTTAGCGGGAGGAAAAAGTGTATGGAAATCCATTTCTAACGTGTTATTTTTTTTAATTTCCTAAAAGATCTGCCGGTAGCTATGGTTATTTTCGTTCGGTCAAACGACAAAAAGTTTTTACTCCAAGTCCATTAGGCCTCCTCCGATTTCCGAACAATATTTTGAAAAAAGAACCCAAAGGCTGGCGCGGTCAATGAGATTTTACCAACATCATTGGGCGCGGTAAGTTCTTCTTTCAGCTTCAATAACTGTAATAATGAATATCTATAATTTTAATATAAATTTCAATTAATAATTAATTCTGCTTTTTATTTTCCTCGAAGGTGTAGTATAAAGCACTATTTATCACTCGGCAGAAAGTGCGATTCCTACCTCGTGTGTCCAAAACGACACACTCGGTAGGAATTGATCACTTTCTCGCCTTGGTGTAAAATGCACTATTGAAGATCCGTACAATGACATCTTCGAAATTCTACGCTTGTCGTCTGTTGTTTGCCTCAGTGAGGATACTTTCTGACGTCATATGATCAGTTGTGTCCAAAATGGCGGCACATGCCCATCTGAGTAACCACATGGTGGTTACGCTCAGATAGGGTTTGGCGAACTTATAAATCATGATTTCCCTGAATTTTTGTATGCGAAGCCTAATCTTCCTATGAACATGATGAAACAACCATTTCCTATGAACCTGATGAAATAACCTACATAATAACCTAACTTTTGAGTACACTCAAATTTGCTGTCTGGTTAAAAACCACAATGAGGCGAACTGAGGCGAACAACTGATCGGCTCAGATCGGTGGATCGCCTCACTGAGGCGACCAACTGAGGACACATGTGCCGCCATCTTGGACACAACCGATGACAGGCTAATCTCTGTTTAGAAGACGGAATAATAATTTGGCGTATTTTAAAAACTATAAACCGACTTTAAATTCCTAAATAATAGAAATAGGTTTGAAGTACTACACTAGTTCTGGTAGCGACATCTAGATAAAATTTGAGTCCAATTTAGTTTGATGTCGGTTGACGAATCGCAATCGTAGCGAAACGAATAAGATACTAGGTACTGAACTTGCAAACGTACGTTCCTTCGGACGCGTCAATAAAATATGACAACTTTGGTTTCGGATTTCTAAAAAATAAATGTTAACGGATCAGTCGTCCTTCGCTTTATGCGATCCGCCATCCGACAACATTGTATTGTTTTTCAAAGTAGACCACTTGTTTACGCCCTTTGCCATGGAATCCAATTACCAGTGATTGTGAAAATTCTCATGTGACGTTTTAGATACGTTTTACGGCGCACATTTCAATTCCTCGAGAATCAAACTAACATAATATACGACCATCTTAAAATCAATTTTTATACAACAACGAAAGAATCATCAAAATCCATTATGAAGCGGCGAAGATATCGAAAGAATCATCAAAAGCCATTATGAAGTGGCGAAGATGTCACCAATGTACTTAGTCGTAATTTTTCAAAAGAATTACCTACATAATGTTGTTTTTAAGCCTGACGGGATAAACACTAATCCCTCGAGAATAAAATTTTATGGGACGTCGCAATATTTTTTTCTATACTATAGTGAAAGAATCAGCAAAGCGATTGATCGGTTAACCATTGGCCGTCAGATTAAAAAAAAACATATAGGCGAATCCGTAAAGTTATAGCAATTTCAATAGAACTACACTATAAGTTTGGTAGAAAAAATGACATAACCAAATAGACTCAGTTTTGAGAGACCCATCAAATAATAAAAAATTAAAAAAATTCCTTTCTCTCTCAAAATTGATTCTATTTGGTTTTGTTATTTTTTTCCCAAACATATAGTTTCGGAGTAAATCACTAAAAACTGATATCTGCCTACGGTTAAAGGGCGGCGACCGACCCAGTGACGTCACACGCACCCGCGGCGGTCACTCATTGAACTTCACTAGTAATTTAATCATAATCATAACTTCGTTAATTTTTGTCGTAGAACAATAATTTTTGCACTGTGTGTTATGGATTTCTTAGCTCTATAAATCTGCATTCTCAACTAAAAACGTTACGGATCCTCGAACCTCCTCCTTTTATTAAAGTCCGTCAAAATACTAAGACCGCGAAACACGTAACCAACCTCACACTATGAATGGTATAGTAAATAACTCGCAGAAAGTGTGAAAACTAGAGTATCCTCTTCGTGCACAAAGCTGTCTTCGTCTTGAGCGTGATGAAATCCCTCTCGCACTCACCTGAGTGCGAACCCTGAGTAGAACCCTTTGTAGTAACTCAACTATGCTCAGCAGTGGCATCAGCCAACATAAGTCCAGCTGTCTTCGTCTTGAGCGTGATGAAATCCCTCTCGCCTCCCCTTAGTGCGAACTCTGAGTAGAAACCTTTATAGTAACTCAACAGTGGATTTATGTTGGGTGATACCACATAGGCCCCAAGCGATGCCACAAATAGCGGTTCTGCTGAGCCGCCTTCATCCATCAACTCATGTCGATAGTTTGACGACCTGGCGGCAGGCGAAGGGCGCAGTAGGCGACGGTCCGCCTGCGACAGAGAGGATTGTGGGTTCGATTCCCCCCTCGGTACAAATGTTTGTACGATCTACAGAAATTAGTTTCGGGTGTTCTGGGTGTTTTCTATCTTTGTAATGAAATGTATTAAGAACATAATGTCAGTTATCTCGTACCCATAACTCAAGTTCTGCTTAGCTCGGGACTAGATCTCGGGCTAGATAATGCTGCGTGAATTGTCCAGCATTATTTATTTATTGTGCATTATAACAATTTTTAATATTTTTATTGTAAATTTCCAGTTCTTCTGATGTCCTGGTTCGGAGCGGAGCATGTGAAAGGCAATTCGTGCATCAGAACCGGTAATAAAAGCTGCAGCTTCCACAATATTCTAGGTGTCATAGATTCTGTGTCGTGACGCTGCAAACACATTGTTTTATCGATAGTCGATGAATTTGTTGTTGTGGCACATCACTATTACAATTGATTGTTCTTTATTCAAATTGGCACAACCTGTTCTTTTTACAAAAATATTTTTTTGTGCTTGCCACCGAATACTTAAGCGTAGTATATCAGATTTTAGCCTACTCGGAATTCGTTTTTACGAGTAGGCATACAGATACAGTACAGATTCCATAGACCGATAGACTTCTCAAGTTGCTGTGTTCTTGACAGTGTTATAAGAAATCTGTCAAGAAATTGTCACTTGAGATCTACATAATTATATCAAATTTTTGTTTGAGTATTAGGGTGGTTAGTCTTATAACTCCCTTGTAATCTTCTATTAAGAGTAGCCCCTAATTTTTGTGTCTATTATACATATAAAAAACTATTATTTTTATCGTTTTTCTTTGTAGAAAAATCTTCCATCATGTTTATCAGTTATTTATTTCCATGTTTGTTTCTTATCCACCTAATTCCAATAAATTCACAAGTCACAAATAGTGATGTCCGAACAAAATCATCGATATCGATTTTATGTAAACTTTTTTATCGATGTCTTTGCAGCATTTGTAATTGTAATTTTGTGTTTGAGTGTCCACAGGAATGTAATGTTGATGTTTCAAAGGAATGGGTAACTTATTGCATGTTAGTCACTTAGGCACACTAGGTACCTAAAACCCCTTACAACAAAAATATTTAAAAATAACACATACAGTTTTTTCCTGTGAATAACTGATTCTTACACAAGTAGATACATTGGTTAGTTAGAAATGTAATAGAGGCTAGATTAGAAATCAAAATTAGTTAACGGAGTATTTACTTACTTAATTACTGTCTGACATCTTTGATTGTACTTAGTCTATATTGACAGCTCCTGTCATCCAAGTTTTGACAGCGGTCATATGTGACATTTGTTCTGATGATAAGGACAAAAGTCAGTCGCATTTGAGGAGTATTAAAAAGCGAGCATGCAGGGAAACTTTTTCAAAATTTTATTGAGTAGACATTCAGGTCTAGAGATTTAGAAAAGACATATAATAAGACATAAATTATCTAGATAATTACAAATACAAGACCCAGTCCACGGTTTTCCTCTTTTTTCTTCTGTTCAGTTATTTACAGGACCTCTTCTTCTGCCATTAGCAATGTTTGGTTTCTCTTCTGGGGTTAGTAATCGTAACATTTTTGTAACCTCATGGTTCGAGGAGTTTGAACACAGATGGCGCATTAATATGTCGAAGAGCGTCGTTGCCTATTTGTGTATACTTAGTACCTTGATTCGAAATATTCAGCTTTGTTTTATTTCTATCAGTAGGTAAAAAGCAAATGTGAGTAATCAAATCACTTTTTTTCCTTACGAACGAATGTCAAACTGAAAATATTGACCCTTAATATTTTCTGTACCTACGTCTTACCTGTTTTTATAGCTTTCATACAAGTTTTCAATGAAGAGGTGGGATTGACTATTCATTAGAATTATTATGTTGCCATGATTATTATATTATTACCTGAATCGTTCTAAAAACATCCGACCATCATTATATAAACTAGTTTGGATGGTCTAATGAATTTACAGCTGTAAACACAAAGGAAACATTGCCAATGGCTAATATTGTTTGTTTTTGTTTTTATTTCTTCTTTTTCTTTTTACTAATAAAAGCATGGATTTTCAGCGTTGTGGGCACTAAGTCTCACACCACTTGTTCAGGCCGAATGCCAGAGTAAGTACTAGAAGTTGATAGCTTATAGGCTTGAGAATAAAGCTCACTTCGCCCTAAACTTTGGATGATATTGGAGGGGATTGTATGATCTGTGTTTGTCTCTATCTGTTGTGCAGAAATAAGATTGCTATCTCATTCCATTTACCGAAGTTTTCCAATGGAGTTAATTGTCTGTGATTTTTGTGTTGTCTTGTTGATGATCGAACTTTTTGATGAAGTTCCTACCATTCCATGCAACTGCTTCAAAATAATATCCTTCGGGACTTAACTAAAATATAAAATTAAAAGATTAGTTAACAATACAATACAATTCTTTATTTATAACGCCAAGTTACAAGTCTAAAACATAAAGATATAAATGTAAAAATCGATCGAATTATGTCTTCTTAATTTATCATCGATAAAATACCCAATTTAGTCCCAACTCTATAATAATTTGCCTTATTTTTTATTATAATAAATCAATTGTACCTTTCTATGCAACAGGTAGATACAAACCCAACGTCAACCGATTTTTATTCCAACTATCATGTAAACTTTAGTTATTTGCCTAAACATTACGTTCATAAGTCACTCACACTAACATTTTCAAAATACCGTAGGCTGGGTTACAAAACATCGTAGAAAACAGATATGATGCATTAGGGAGGCCATTTGCTTGCCAAATTCAAAAGTAACGTTCGATCGGCCATCTTGGATTACACTTTTTGGTACAAGATGGCGCTGTCTTGACTTGACTTGACTTGACAAAAACTGTCAAAACCGAGAAAAAAATATGATAAGTAAATTTATTTAGGTTTAGTGAAGTAAATTGCTTTTTAGAAACCGGTATTTTCAAATAAAATACTTACCTACAGTTTTTTTTATGAGTTCTACTTTTGATGCCTCAAATAGTTTTTTTTTATGAAAGTCGATGTCAAATCAGCGCCATTTATTGATCATTCATTATGATCCACTTTTATGTGGGTATTGTTACATAATAAACCAAAAATATTATTTAATTTTGAATTTGGTGAGTATGGTTCACTTTATAAAACAGCAGTTATATAGTTCACAGTTGGTAGTTTGTCTTGCTAGCATGGATTAATAGTTATAGCTAGTAGTAGTGGTTTATATTATATTTATATGTCCGCAAAACACTTATTTCTACATACCTAATGAATCGCTCATAAAACATAAAGGATGACGATAGATTTATCGTTGACAGGTGACATTTTCATGACACGACAAAAATGTAAGGGTTAAATCTTAAAATAATGGGCTAGACATAATTTTTAATCCAACAACGTTTAGAAGTTTTAAGAAAAATAGGCAAAGAATCGTCTAACGCAAAAATATTACTTATTTACGTGTTAAAATACCTATAGGAATTAATAATATCTCGTTACACAAAACCTAGATTAAACAAAAACAATTATTTTAAAGTTTTAGTTCAAAACGTTCACTTGTTTTGAGATTTGAGCGCTGAAATGTATGTGACCGCACCTACAAGTAGGTACGTAAATTATCTTAAGTATGAGAGCCATAGGGCTTGGGTTAAAGGGATTTAAAATAAAAGTAAAGTATAACAAAATGCAATATTTTTAGACGTTAAAAGGCTCTATCTTCAATCAGCCTAGCCATAGAGTGACAAGAGCTTTTGACCTCAATACCTAATTGGAAAGGCGGAGAGATGCCAATGGGTCTTGTTTCTATCTCAAACGATTTCTTTTAATTATTTTTGTTTAAAAACTTATTATTTTGACTTGTGCCACTTTATTAAGTCTGGCTGATCTGTAGTTTACATTTTTTTTTCTTCTTCCATCTCACATCTCTACAAAATAAAAAATTACGATAATTCGGGCCCCGAAGTTAATAATATATTGAAAATTTAATTAAATAATAATGGTTTTTGTCCTCGTCTTACTTTTTATTAATTGTTGTCGTGTTGTCTTAAAAACCACCCGAAAACAAAACATTTTTTATATATTTAAAAACTAAAAAAAAAACATATTTTATGTCATCTAGGACCAGAGTGCTTTGAAAGACAAATCTTTAGGAGGTTTAGGAGTTCCTATGGCCACCTTCTGTCTCCATCAGACCAGCTTAATGGCATCATGACATTGCATTGTCACCGAACTCGCCTGTACCAATGCCAAATTTCAGCTTAATCGGTTGAGGATAACTGGTCTAAAATTCAGTGGCAAGATTTACCCCACATATACTAACAGGGCAAGTTATAATGAAAGCTTGTAAAAATCTGTCATCTGTCATTAATTATTTTCTTTTAATACAACTGCATAAACAACAATTTTAATATGTAGGTACAGAATTTATTTCTGTAAACTATCGGCAGCCATACAAGGACTTGGCATATCGCTAGACTGTAGCGTGACTTATTAGCCTTGAGCGTTGTGCAGTTAATAGGGTAAACAGGGCCTCATCTAGGCTGGTTGAGGGGTTCTTGTTAGTTTTTGCCCAGTATGGGCACGTTGATTTATTTTAGGTACTAAGTCTTTTTTAAGAATATTTAGGTGAAGTTACAATTGTAAATTTTTACTTAGTGTAGGTAAATAGAAGTATATCTTTATGTAAAAAGAAAATTAGAATCAAGTAATATCAATAAATTAGAACTAGTATTTTCCATTGAAACAATTGAAATTAAATAAAACTTTTAAAACTATGATGGTAACGGAATATCGGTTACGGTTATTCCGTGGTTATGGCGCAAATCATGCTAAATATCCCGTTATAAAGGACTTTAGTGAGAAATTGAATTATCATACAAATTTTGAGATTTTATGAGGTATCCTCACCTAATAACACCTAGTAACATTTTGCTCCAACATATACCACGCATCACAAAAGGTCTTTCTACAGTTAATTAGTTTAGTCAGATAAGTGTTCAAAAAGAGACTAGATAAAACAAACACGGTGTTTGTCTGAGACTGGTTCCAGAACTGATAGGTTTTTAAACCAGTGTTATAATAATGTCACAGATTCATATCTGTGTCATAACATAACACATGTCTTAAAAACTGTCATCTGTGGTAAGTAGACAGAAGACTGTGGTTGCAGCTTGAAGCCTTATATACAATGCATAGCCCCCTCCACACTGCCCTTAATCCTGCCCTGGTAGCGATCATATAAGACTGCACGCTTTGCTTTGGTTGTTGGATTGTATGCAAGCATGTTACTTACTAGTTCTACATACATAACTTAACTTTAGGTATTTCAATAGGTAAATCTAAAAGTTGAGTATGTTAAGTAAAGTTTATACTCTTTCAAGGTTTTCTTTTTATAAATTGTTGAATTTTATTAATATGGCCCATTTAAGAATAAGTATGTTCCTAGGTGTAGCATAAAGGTAGTTTTATTTAGAAATAAAATCTATGGAAAATAATAATTTCCAAATTGTACTTTACCTAAGTACAATCTGGAAATAATTATATATATTAGATTATTTTAGTTGAATTTAAAGTGTGGCCTAGTTTTAATAGTAAGTAGGTAAATATTTCGTAGTCATAAAAGGTCGATTTTTAGACGGGCCAGTACAGCGACGTACCGTATCCGGAGTATCTAAAGGAAAATAGTCTTAGAAGATTATCCATAATTTTTAAGGAAATTTTCAACCTGATTCACAGAAGCCAGCAATATAAATCATATACACATTACAATTTAAAAAAAGGCACAAAAGTCCGGTTTAATTGGGCAACCGAACTACTGAGTCGTCGAACGATTCAGAAGTCCGGACTATTGAGACTAGGGCATGAATCACGGAATCTCGAAAATCGCAATATCGGAACCTCGGCTCTTGAGACTACACCATATAAACAGTTCGCAAGAATATCCCCATTTTCTTGCCAATTGCTAATTTTACACAATTTTTGCGAATTTTTACTTGTTTTGCATCCCAACCTCAATTGGTTTGATAGAAGTTTTTCATCAGTTTATGAAACTGGATCGTTTGGCATTAAAAAAGTTATCGCGCAAAACGCCCCTGTAATCTGAGAAAGGGGATGAAAATTTAACAAAAATATGGATAGTCTTCTAACACCAGTTTTCCAGTAGCTACACCGATTAAGGAACCCTTCCTTGCTGCCCCGTCGAAAAAACCGTCCCTGTAAATGTATAAGGTAGGTTGGTATAGTTTTAGTAAGGGCCCTACCCCACCAGGATACCATGGCGACGCGACGACGTTGCGTCGCTGGCAACCGTTTGGCCATACAATACAGAATGAAACATTTGTTGACCATTTGTATGACCGTTAACTCACTTGGCGACGGTTTAGCAATGTCATCTGCCATACCATGGTATAATAATATACTTGGTCAGGTATAGCATTCCGAGACATCACGGTCACGTGGGTGATATAAATTCTACGTCATTGGCGGATATGGCGTCTCTCAAACTTTTTAATTTGGGGAAAAAGTAGATCTATCTATTCATTAGCCAAACTCGATGTAGAATGTTTGTAAACAAACCACGACACTAACAAAAGTTACCTACTTGATTGGCATCGAGTTTCAGATAAAAATTACATAATACCTAATAGATAAATTATTAAATAAATAATTAATTTATTGAAGGAAGTAATAATAAATAAATAATCGACAAGTAATGTAAATTGCGTATATAAAGACGCGGCAACAGAGTGAATTTTAGATTATGGGCGGCTTGCTTACGAACATTCTACAACGAGTTTGGTTTATGAATAGCTCTACTTTTTCCCCAAACTAAAAAGTTTGAGAACCGCCATATCCACCGATGGCGTAGAGTTTGTGTCACTCTCGGAGTGTTAGACCATGTTTTCTTGAACCATGTGCCATACCGACGGACGACCTCGGTGGCGCGGCGGGCAGGTCCGCCTGCGGCGCAGGAGGTTGCTGGTTCGCTTCCTGCCTTGGGACAAATGTTTGTACGATCTACAAATATTGGTTCCCGGTGTTCTGGTCATTTCTATTTAGAATAAAAAATATCTATCTATGCAATGTATTATATTAATTATATTATGTATATCAGTCATCCATAACACAAGCTCTGCTTACCTTGGGGTAGATGATGCTGTGTGGATTGTTCAGCATTATTTATTTTATTACTTATTATTTTTATACAATAGGTAGTTTGGATGCCAGCGACGTCGCCGTGGCGTCCCAGTGAGATAGGGCCTTTAACTTCATTCGCGTACGTCCCGCGCTCGCTATTGCCATTCATTGATAAGCCATCCTGATCTACTGGCAATTATTAAAATCACTCCATTCTAAGGTGTTCTAAGATTCGGCGTTTATATAAAAAGCCCCTATTTTGCCCATCGAGTTATTCCCAACGACGAGTGACGTGTCGCATATGTTCCCAATGTTTCAAGAATACATCTATAAGAAGACATCCCAAATTTCCACCTTCACCTACATATTCTGTCCGGTCTGTACCGGTTTACGTCATCGCACCAGCTTTTCTTTAACTTCAACCTTCAGGACTCCAATCTATAGCTACCTTGGCCCATCTCTACCGGGTTATTAGTAATTCACTGACACGTGAATGCAGGTTCTGGCAGGTTCTGCCCATCATCACGAACAAGTGCGTGAAGACCCCAGGTCTTAATTCTTAAATAGTGTTCGTGATGATCTGCTGGTGCTATACATTCTCCCATACAACAAACATGTCCCGCTCAATTCCATTCAAGTTTCTCATTTGGGTTGGGAGAAGTGGATGAAAAACATATCCGTCTATTATTTTATTCCATCCATACTAACAGGTAGTCGATTGCGAGGTATTCGTGATTGGTTCATATTATTTTGCTTTTTATTCGTTATCACATAGCAGCCAATGAGCACCCGAAATAGAATACCTTTTAATTGACCAGAGGATCATGCAGCTAGCTCAGCACATAGAGTTCTTCACCCCAGAAAACGCATACAAAACCGCAAGCAGAAAGATTATAAATTCGAAAATCATAGGCAAATTTTTCACCTGGGGAACTACATGGGCTTTTAACCCGGAAAAACGCATGCAAATTCGCAATAAAAAGCTAGTTTTCAAATAAATACATCTGTTTTCAGCGCGTACGATATACTGCTACGAATGCGATAGTTGGACGGACGCGCGCTGCAAAGACCCCTTCAACTACACCGCCCTGCCGCGGGACCAGCCTCCGCTGCAGACCTGCAACGGCTGCTGCGTCAAGATGGTGCGCTACTCCAAGAGCCGTGAGTATCTATACTAATGTATATACTGATATATCGCAACAAGTTCGAAAGTTGGACAGAAGCGCGCTGCAAAGACCCCACTACACCGCCCTGCCACGGGACCAGCCGCCGCTGCAGACCTGCAACGGCTGCTGCGTCAAGATGGTACGCTACTCCAAGAGCCGTGAGTATCTATACTATTGTTTATACTGATATACTGCTACAAGTGCGGAAGTTGGACAGACGCGCTGCAAAGACCCCACTACACCGCCCTGCCACGGGACCAGCCGCCGCTGCAGACCTGCAACGGCTGCTGCGTCAAGATGGTGCGCTACTCCAAGAGCCGTAAGTATCTATACTAATGTATATACTGATATACCGCTACAAGTGCCAAAGTTGGACAGACGCGCGCTGCAAAGACCCCCACCACACCGCCCTGCCACGGGACCAGCCGCCGCTGCAGAACTACAACAGCTGCTGCGTCAAGTTGGTGCGTAGCGCACGATCTTGACGCAGCAGCCGTTCCATCCCAGAGCCGTGAGTATCTATACTAATGTACGAGTATAATACTGATATACTGCAAGAACCGTGACTTCGAGATCTATTCTAGATTTATTCTAATGAAAAAATACTTTACTACAGATACGTCGATGTCGATGAAACACAACCTCGCACTAGTAAGGTCTTAAGTCAAAACTTTCAGTCAAACTTCTTACATTTTTGACTTAATTAGGTTTTAATATCATTGTTCAAGATTTCAGTTACAATTTAAAGATTTAATTATGAATTTAAGCGGGTTAACTCGAACCGCACTCAACCTGATGAAGTCCCTCGTTAAGGGATGCAACGTTGGTGATCTTCCAACACAAACTGGGTTCGTAGATAACCGATTACATTTATAATGAATTCGACAAGTAATATTTGAAGATTCGGTAAAAATTGAACGTGTTATCTCCATGAGCTTTTTGGACAGTACAACGTGTATCTTGTCAGCTAGTATATAATAAAAAAACTATAGGCACTACGATCAATTCACTATTATGCCACTATTTGGCTGACGTCCAAGCTGGTAACCCCAATGTGGTGTAAATCAAAAGACCAGTGATGCGCAAGCGACGAAGCGTCAGTTCAAATTAGCTCAATGACATTAAATTGTGTAGATTTTGCGGTTTTGGCACCTATTTTATAGCTTTTACATAGATATAAATTATTTTTTAAAATTTTCTGTATTGACCTAAATGTTTTAATATAAAAACTTTCTGTTCAATTATGGCGAATGTAACTTAGGAAGAGCAGAACCTCCTAGTACAAGTATTTATACTTAAAAGGAGGTTTCAAAATAATTTATACAATTAATCTACTTTGTGAACGAAATAAAAAACATTTGTATTTGTATTTGTATAAAAGCTATATCTATCTTTTTACCGTCCCTAGAGAAGATTCCTAGATAGATTTACTGCTTTTGACTGACTACTAAAAGTGGTATGGTAGGTACAATAGTAAACGTAGTGTAGGACGCCTGCCAAGTGGGATGACGATCTGCGAAAGACTGCAGGTAGATGCTAGAAGCGGCAAGCTAAAGACAGGGCGCTATGGCGTTCATTTGGCGAGGCCTATGTCCAGCTGTGGACTAATAGGCTGATGAGGATGATGATGACAATAATACTATTATATTAATAGTATTCCTCAATAATAATCATTTTACACGGCATCACCATTATAGTTTCTAGCCCCAGACGATAGCAGAGCTTGTGTTTTGGGAACCAGAGAGAATCGAACCCGTACCTACCCTTCTACGTGTAAAGGGTCCGTCGTATCCCACTATCCCACAGAGGTCGTCGCTTAACCTTTATACTCTTGTCAGGGCTGATCAGTCTCATTTGGGGCCATTCATTTATTACGTAAGACACATTTCGCTAGTTTCTGACCCCCTCCTCCCTGTTTATTATTTATTACGTAAGAATCTAAAGGAAAAAAAGTATATATTTATTTAAAAGAAAATTATACTAGTATTTACAATTGAAACCATTGAGCTAACTGCCGACTGTTGCAAACAAATTTGGCCGAAGATCTCAAGAGGCGCAAATATGCAGGTCTCGACAGAGCCTCGACAGAGCCATTTGCTCCCCTTGGAGTCGAGACCCTAGGTCCGTGGGGTACCGAGGCTCTTCGGGTTTTCAAAAAACTATCTGAGCGTCTGGTCGAAGCGACGCGTGACCCGAGAGCTGGTGAATATCTGGCACAGCGTATCAGCATTGCCATACAGCGTGGCAATGCAGCCAGCGTCTTGGGGACGCTTCCGACTGGTGTTGATATGGATCAGTTGAGCTATCGGTAGACTGTTTGCAACAAAGGAAAAAATGAATACACGTTTGGTTTGTTTTAATGTTCATTTTTCAAAGTAACAATTTTTAGAAATGGCGCGGGTCCGTTGCCATTGAAATGAAAATCGTTTACCTATACGCATCCGAGCGAACCTCGGCACTCGCGCGGTTGGCCGCACTTTTTCAAAGTATAATTTTATTTTTGCGCATTTTGTGATCTTTCGTAAGAACTATCGAGACTCCCTCCTACCCCCTTGTAAGAAAAAATAAGACGTGGTCGACCCCCTCCCCCTAAATCGTATTACGTACCTAATAAATGAATGGCCCCGTTTGCCGTCGCTATTTTCCGCGACTTTTCCTATTTAGTCATAGGTGTCAGGGGTTAAGATGTTTTAACTTTAACTGATGTTTTTTTTTCAGCATACGAGGTGGTGAGACGAACGTGTACATCGCAGCTGCAAATAAACCTCTTCATGGTTGACCACGTCTGCATGATGGAAAGTACTGGAACTGGCCACATGTGTTTCTGTGAAGAGGATATGTGTAACCCGGCGGACTTACCCCACCCGACCTTAGCGATCCTAGTGGCACTCATGCTAGCATGCGCATGGCTGAGGTGAAGTTAGACGTAGCTAGCCCGCGACTCCATCGATCGATATCGATGTCGATAGTTTTATGTCGATATCGATGTGTTGCGTCGTCGTAACATCGATGACGTCGATAGTTTTATGTCGATGTCGATTCGATGTTTTATCGACAGTGTCCCAACACTAGTGGAGATCGATCGGGTCGGCGGTGTACTAACCGTAGGTTAATTACAATTCTTCGTCCAATAGTAGCTGTAGCTTAGTCGAGAGTGCTTAGTTTTTCCAGCACTTCGACGCCGGGAATGCATGGACAGGACGCTTAAAAATCATAATTTTACATAACATTTTTCTTAAAAAAATACTCGAATTTTCACAAAAAAAGGCTTTTGCATTACAATAAAAAAAGTTTGTATGCCTGAAAGTTTTGGATTAACTTTTGCTTACGAGCTTGTGGTGGCAAAACTAAGCACCTTTTTCATCATCGGCATTTTTGCTCTGGTTAATAATAAATCATCGTTCAAGCGGTTCAACAAACGAATATAGCGTGTACATAATGCTCAGTCACATAGTGATGCGAAATAGTCGATAATGTCGATATCGATGAAGTGGGTTTTTTCAGCGAACGCTTTGAAATTGGTCCAATTTTTTACTGACCAACTTGCTCATAGATTGCACATCAAATAGAAGTGTTGCACACGGTAGATAGAAAATGACGAAATTGGGAAAAGACTAGCGTGAACTGCCGATAAAATAGAAGCGAAAAAACTAGTAGTTAGGTGCCTGATAGAATAACGAATCGGATGATTTAGGTTAGAAAGATGGTTGTGTTTTAGTTAATCTTGTTTTTAGTTAAGATAAAGACATTTACGAAAGTTGACAGTGGTTGGGTAACTTATTGTAAGTACTGATGTTAACACTGATGTATTCATTTTGATGTTATAGTCATCGATGAAAATAATTTGAAATTCGTTTTGGACACAATAAAGCCTTATTTTCAGCTGGGGTTAAAATGACGTTTGACCTTTCTGTTTAGGATTCGCTCGCGATTTAGAATAAAGATTGAATTAATACGCTAGACTTTAGATTCAAAAAGAGACCTCGTTTAGCATAGTGTAAAGATAAAAATAATTTTATGAAATTAAACACCAAATTAATCATAAATAATAATAAAATACGTTTAAGTTATAATTTAGCCGGATATTTAGAATAAATTGCGGAAAGAAGCTATTTTTCGCTTCAATTATGAGAAGCTAATCCAGTCCAAGCCATTAACATTTTATTATTAAAATAATTATCGTTATGCTAAGCATTGCGTTCACGTTTTGACACAAAATATTCTAATAATGTTGTTTAATTACTTCAAAGATTTCTAAGTACCTATATCAGCTTTTGGCTGTTTGTAACGTCCAATTTCAAGTAAATACATAATATAGTGAGCGCAATGTATGTATATTTATACAAAAGATCGTCAATACATAATTTTTGATAATTTTCCCTAACGGGGGGAGCTTCGAAGCACTTGTTTTACAATAAGTATATGATCGACATAGGCTGACGTCCCGGTATCTATAGCAAACGTTAGACAAATAGCTTTATACAACATACAAATGTAGTTCCTTTACCCTTTAAAATAGTTGGTTTACTTACGGGTGCATTATTAATATAAAGCAAATTAATATTTTACATATTTACACGTTTGTCGTCATTTTAAAATGC
Source organism: Eupithecia subfuscata (assembly GCA_963564075.1). Taxonomy (NCBI): domain Eukaryota; kingdom Metazoa; phylum Arthropoda; class Insecta; order Lepidoptera; family Geometridae; genus Eupithecia; species Eupithecia subfuscata. The sequence goes on along the minus strand of OY751124.1, from coordinate 7,588,578 downwards.
GGACTGTAACATAAGTCATCGTTTTAGGCTACTGAGTTATGTTAGGTTAGTGTATTCTCAATACTGAGGTTCTGTTACTGGTTAATAATATAAATAAAAATAGTAGCAATAAAATAAAACTGTCAAGTGGTTTCCTAAAATAGGTACATCCCTGTGCAGTGCAATATACTTTTATCAACTAGTAACAGAATGTTCTATTGGATATCAAGTGCAAAGCATATAATAGGTTTATCATTAATATAAATGTAATATATGTAATTAAAATATAATTATATTTCGACGTAAAATATTAATAACTAACCTTCCTTAACTTGTTATTTATTATTTAGTCTTTAAATATAATATTATCGCCTTTTAATATTTTTACTAACGTTTTTTCATCTCATAATCGTAAATGAAAATCATAATGTTAATTTACGGCAGAAATTTTTATGTCTTTCGAAGTTGAAACGACTGTAAAAATAATGTACAAATTATCGAAAATCATAAAAATTTTGGTTTAATGCCGTTCATTGCATGGGACGAGTCATTTTGAATATTTTCTGATTCGAGCGACTAAGTCTAGAAAATAAGCATGACACTGCACTGTAGCCTGGCTTCCCACTTGGCCAAGACACTGGAATGCCTGGTATCTTGGAAAGGTCCCTTTTAAATCAGCTGTTATTTCTAGAATTTCTTTTCGAAACATTGTCATTTTTGTCGACTGCTTGACTGGACATCCCTATTTAACCTGTCGAACATAATATGTTCGACAGGTTAAATAGGGATGTCCAGTATATTAATAATAATATTATTATTATTGTTAGGTAAAATTTAACCTATGATATTTAAATTTAATTTGAAAGGTTTTATTTTTTTTTTCAAAATAATTACCTTTTGGTAAAATTTAACCTAGGACTTTTAAATTTAATTTAAAGGTTTTTTTCTTTGAAGTAATTACCTATCTAAAAACAACAGCTGATTTAAATCCTATGGTCCCTGAACACTTTTGAACCGTTAAGCCAAAACTGATACTAAACAATTTTTGATTGCTTTATTTTTAATCTTAACTAGAATTTTAAGAATGCAATGTATTGCTGGATTATATTCAAATGAAAAAAAAAATCACTTAATGACAATTTGTGATCTCCAAAGGTAAACTTGTGAATCCAATACAAATTTAAAAGCTTCTTTTCTATCCGATCAATTAATCTTTGGCCGCTTTGGTTATTTTGAAAAAAAAAACAATATAACAAATGTTTTATTAATTTAACCTTATTTATTATTTTAACCTATTACAATTTAAACTTAGAAAAATATTGGTCATATTGTGTTTTGATTAATGACAAAAAATAACTATAATAAAAGCAGCTCTATTCAGATGTATTTGTGAGTTTATGACGCTATTTTCGCCGCCCATTGGTTAATTTTGTTTTGTTTTTAATCGTAATCGAAATTTAATCGTAATCGAAATTTCGATCACGATTAAAAACAAAAGAATGAGGGACGAAAATTGTGTGAGTGACACACTGACGAATACATCTGTATTGGTCAGCCGAGTTTTTTTTAATTATGAACATTGATAATAATTATAATTCATTCTAATATAATCCAACAAAAAAGTAAAATAATAAGAACCTTTTTCACATTATTATTGCATATCACGCGAAGTTAGTTCAGAATGTAAACAAAATAGTCAATTAGACAGTTTTTTTAACATATCTTCATTAAGAAATGGCTTGGTTGGCCCTGTTGGCCCAGAGCATGTACCTGACATTGGGCAAAACTATCACTTACTATTTTCAGTGTTACCTTAAAAAAAAATCTAGATGATATTATGTGAATTTTCCAGCTATTTATTTTTTATTTGTGACATTGATGTCGATTTCGTTCATGCATTAATAAACTATACAAAAATAATTAGACAACCTCAAATTAGTCGCCGTCTCTTTTATTTTGATCACATGAAAGAGACGGCAATACTTTAAGCGTTGTCAAAAATGTATAGTTATTAATTTCAACTATAAAATCGACACAATTTTAAATTACGCTCCTTAGTATTCAAATAAATCTGTAAGTTGTTTTTAGATTAGGTAGGTACTATGTCTCGCTCTAAGATATTGTCAAAATTGTTAGAAAAAAAAGACTTATTTACTTATTCGTTACTTTTGTTTACTTATTCAGTTAACGAATTTTTTATAATATGACATAATGCTCATCTCTCTTTTTTATAATCATTGATATTTATTTTAACTGTTATTTATATGTTAGGGTTTTATAAGTAAAAAATAGTTTTGCCCAATACCTTGCACCTTTTTTCACTAATCAGCTGATGGCTTTTGCGTTTTTGAAATGACAATTGGCCTAGAACGAGTCTGCTAATCAATCCTCTTTCAAAGTTCGAATGGCGTTCTTTCTAAGATTTTAGTTTTTTTTGTCTATTTGGAACAACTTCAAAAATTGTCTACAATAATTCAGGTTTTATATAAGTTAGGTAGATTAAAATTGGGTACCAACACAGTAAAACATTCATTTTGTTCAACAAATCATTTTGTTTTGTACCTAGATAATAAAAAAATATTTTTTATATAATTGATTTAGCTAGTACCAATAAAACCCTATACTGTGTTTTCTTTTTTCTTATGATGACTGTGTTTTCGGTTCCAATTCCTTACTAATTTTTTGTAATTTTACTTAAATTGTATAATTTTGATAAAATAAATTATAAAATTTAGAAAGAACTGCCACTATATCCCAAACACTTCGTGGCCCGTCAGTCCTTTTTCATGTAAACTTTGGTACAACATGAAAGTAAAGGTCTACGTCCACTTAATCAGACCGGACTACAAATGCAAAAACTGCAATTTACAACTAGTGTGTTTCTGGTACGTTTTAAAGATAGTAATTTAATATGGGCAGATGGACTTATGATTACTTATTCATTTGTAGTAAGTTATCTACCTGACTTTTTGAAGTACGCATCTGATGATGCGACTATCACAATCACGTAGGTATAGCTAGATAATATAGTTATAAAAATGTATAAAAACAAGCATTGTTACTGCACACTTGTGTAACGAGCATGATCTATGATATTGTCAAACTACTGTACAAAAAAGAACTACGTTTCCAACTCCACTTTTTTGGACGAATCTTAGAATCTTTAAACGTGACCTGACTCCAGCGTTTAAATTTATGACATTCTGTGAGCGTCTCTCTCAGAATATTTTCACTGCTCATCGGATCTTTTTCTGTGTTTATACAACAAAGCATCCAATAAGCATCAAAAAGTCTCAGGAAGTCAGAAAGTAAATGTCATAAATTAACCTACTGGTGATTGCATCGGAATAAACAGGTATTTAGGAAGCAATATTATCTCTAAAATATTGTCAGACACTTCTAGGTAATATTTGCAGTACGGCCTGGTTCAGTGGGCGTAGACCTTTTAAAAATAAATAATTTTTAAGCTGGCGGTTTGAGAAACATTGCAGACAATAAAATGAATAAAATAATAAAAACAGTATTACGATGTCGGAAGCTTCAAACCTAAGGCGTACATTTGACTAAAGTGCCATAAATATAGAATACCTATTGTTATAAATATTGTTGTTTTATTTATTTATCCCATAGATCAAGGTATTCGCGGGCGGAAGAATTAACCACGGAGAGGTTGACTCTTAGGAACGCCGCGACAACCACGGAATCTCCGTACTCATGCCTATCCATAATTAATGATTATTTATCTGGTTGGTATTTATCGCGTACCTACCTTTTGTCCTCTTCGTTTACATCGTGTTATAGCAATTTGAATGGGGCCGTCTGCCCGTGCTACAATCATCTTCAGAATGCCGTTGCGGCTACCTCGCGCACCCTGGAGTAGGGAAGCGACTTTCTTGCGAATAATCGCGTGAAAGCCATCCGTGCGCGCCTCCGCAAACATCCCTGATGCGCTGCATAAGCGAGGCAGCCGCATCAGCATCCTGAAGATATTGTTGTATTGGACTCGCAGAGAGCTGGCAGCCCGTCGGGTGTGGTTTATCCAGAAGCTGCTAAAGTAGAAGAGCTGGCAGCCCGTCGGGTGTGGTTTATCCAGAAGCTGCTAAAGTAGAAGAGCTGGCAGCCCGTCGGGTGTGGTTTATCCAGAAGCTGCTAAAGTAGAAGAGCTGGCAGCCCGTCGGGTGTGGTTTATCCAGAAGCTGCTAAAATAGAAGAGCTGGCAGCCCGTCGGGTGTGGTTTATCCAGAAGCTGCTAAAGTAGAAGAGCTGGCAGCCCTTCGGGTGCGGTTTATCCAGAAGCTGCTAAAGTAGAAGAGCTGGCAGCCCGTCGGGTGTGGTTTATCCAGAAGCTGCTAAAGTAGAAGAGCAGGCAGCCCGTCGGGTGTGGTTTATCCAGAAGCTGCTAAAGTAGAAGAGCTGGCATCCCGTCGGGTGTGGTTTATCCAGAAGCTGCTAAAGTAGAAGAGCTGGCAGCCCGTCGGGTGTGGTTTATCCAGAAGCTGCTAAAGTAGAAGAGCAGGCAGCCCGTCGGGTGTGGTTTATCCAGAAGCTGCTAAAGTAGAAGAGCTGGCATCCCGTCGGGTGTGGTTTATCCAGAAGCTGCTAAAGTAGAAGGACTGGCAGTTAGCCTGAAACAGAGTGATTTTCACTTCCTTCGAGCAGCGAGCAAACCTACATGCGAGCATGTTACCCCGGACTGCCAGCGCTCTGCGTTCCCTTTCAATGTCATCAACATCATCATCTCTAAAATCTTCAGTGACATTGTGCCCTAGATGCTTAAAACTTCTAACCACTTGTAGAGCCGTATAATTGGCGGAACATTGATTGGTCGAACTCTCCCACTCTTAAACACGAGGACTTTGCTCATTTTAGAGTTATACCTCAAACTATGTTCAGCCGTTTGGGGGTATGTACAAAGCTTTCACATTATAGGATCCACGGTAGGCGTTGGATTAAGTCTTGTTTGAATAACAGAAGCCAGTTGGTTGCGATTAAAGGTTATACATCAGCTCCAGTGAGCATTCCCTCTGGTGTACTGCAAGGCTCACACTTGGGGTAAAGGTGGATTTCCTCCAAATAGGAACAGAGGGAGATCTCCTCTAAACCGGGCCCGACCCATCTGCAGGGCTTTTCAGACACAGATTCGCGGGAAATTCAAATAATTTAGCGGTTTTTAATATTTTCTGCGTTCTACAGCTACAGCTGCATATGCCTCACAGGTCTCCAGCTGGCGTAGGTACAGATCCCACCGATGGTCCCAGCAGCACCATGTCATCTGCGTAACTCAGGTTGTTAACGGCGACTTCATCTACAAAACAACCTGTGTGGGTGCTGCTGTGCTCGCCGATGAGATCATCAACATAGAGGTTGAATAGCAGAGGAGATGTTATGCTGCCTTGCCGCACCCCGCACTCCATGCCGTATGCGTCGGACAACGCACCCGCCCATCTCACCTGGTTCCGCTGGCAGTGATACCAGTTTTTCAGAATGGAGACGATATCAGCCGGCACTCCCGTCGTCCCAAGCCTGCACCAAAGCTTATCAACTTATCATACAGAACAGAACCATATAAAAAGCCAAGAAGTTATGCTGGAAGTGACTTTACAGCCTTTATTTAACCATACAGCCACCAATCACCTAAGCTGCCAAAGAGAAGACTCGCTTCGCTCACTCCGTTCAGAAAAATGGGTAGGTAGGTAATCATGATTTGGGAACGTTTTTACGGATATGTTTTTGATGAAAACTGAAGGAAATTGAATAAACATATCAAAGATATGTCCTGCCAATTTAGAGTCAAACTTTTTATTGTCTCCATACAGGTGCATGCAGATGCATCGGCCACCACAGTAGCGCCGAGTTCTTACATTTTATGAACACCATGTGCTGTCTAGTCAGCACATGTCGTAAAAATCAAAATCAAATCAACATCAAAAACTCTTTATTTCCATATAATAAAATATGTACACTTAGAAAAGGTCAAATTATAAAACTAAACACTGACACGGAAATAAAGTGACGACCTTTTGACGACCTCTTTGGCGCAGCGGGCGAAGGTCTGCCTGCGACGCAGGAGGTTGCGGGTTCGATTCCCGCCTCGGGACAAATGTTTGTACGATCTGCAGACATTTGTCCAGGGCGTTCTGGTTGTTTTCTATGTATAATAAAAAATATCTATCTATGTAGTGTATTATATTAAGTATATCAGTTATCTAATACCCATAACACAAACTCTGCTTAGCTTGGGGCTAGATAATGCTGTGTGAATTGTCCAGCATTATTTATTTTAAAAATACAAGTGATATTTTTTTATTTCTGTCGCTTCGGTATGTAGCCTAAAGTAAAGAAGCGACGAAGAAACCTTTAGTAGCCTCTTAGTTGTTATTTTTCGAGTTGGAGCAAAACCGTCCCAAACTTTTTTATCCTCTAGGTAATCTCATAATTTATAGTAAGCGTAGTAACTAGAGTACACATAATCTAAAACAGAGGGAGGGGTGAGGGGTTTCCGTAACTAGGTACCTAGTCAGTAGTACCTACTATAATAACATAATAATAATAATAAAAAAATTGGTTGTCTGTAAAGTCGGTTTACTGACGATAGTTGAACGTGACAACGTCTTAAGAAAATACTGATGGAATGGTAGCATTTGATACTCGATCAAAACATGTAAATGTACTATAGTATATCAGCTGTCCACGCAGACGCATCGCTTACTCAAGTAGGAGAGAGACGGATGTCGAGCGCTCTCGCTTGCACTTCAAGCCTTACATGGAACGCCTCAGAGCGAGGTAACGCCGCAAGACGTCATCGCCGGCTCTAGTTGTCACGTCAATAATAAAAATATTTATTTACAGAAAGGTTTACAATATTCGTACTAGTCTAATGATTAATATTATTATACATTTCGACTGGATCGCCCATCTAGCACAAATATGCTTAATATAAACCTATTAGGGTCAAAGAAAATGACTCCTCGCTCTAACTAAGTTAAAATATAACTGTATCTTCTCCGGCTACAAACAGGCTCAACTGACACCAAGTGCGACTAAGATATTATTCCCAGAGAAATATGGGTTAGGAATCAGTATAAATACTTTATACAAAACAACTAAAATAGAAGGAATTTAAAATACTAAGAAATCCATTAAACATCGCATAAAAAAAATTGGTTGTCTGTAAAGTCGGTTTACTGACGATAGTTGAACGTGACAACGCAGACGCATCGCTCACTCAAGTAGGAGAGAGACGGATGTCGAGCGCTCTCGCTTGCACTTCAAGCCTTACATGGAACGCCTCAGAGCGAGGTGACGCCGCATGACGAGGTAACGCCGCATGACGTCATGTTTTTTCGTGCATGCAGCCGGCTCTATCGAATTATAAGACGTTGTCACGTCAAAATAGGAGAATAAAAATTAGAGAATAAGAAGCTGAAAATTGTATAATAAAAAATATCTATCTATGTAGTGTATTGTATTAAGTATATCAGTTATCTAGTACCCATAACACAAGCTCTGCTTACCTTGGGGCTAGATAATGCTGTGTGAATTGTCCAGCATTATTTATTTATTTATTTATTTATTTATTTATTGAAAAACCATTATGTAGGTACCTTCCTAGTAGGTATGAGGTTGATATGTAGGTATATTCGAATGCCTTCATATAGCCTTTTTATAGCAACCTTATGTACCTATACCCCATAAGTGTGTTTTTTTTTCTGTACCTACTGTTGTTATAAATAAATGTATTTTCTTTCTTTCTTTCTTTTTTTCATTGCGACACACGCCGTATGTATGAGGTTCGGTTAGTAGATGATTACTTATCCTACTTTATTATCATTTACCAACAACCATAGAGAAATTAGTCACTGCGTTTACAGCCTGCAATTATGTAATACTAGCTTCTGCCCGCGGCTTCGCACGCGTTGTTTCAATGGACACGTTCAAAGGTAATTTCATTCCCATCGGAACTGATTTATGGGATGAAAAGTAGCCTGTTTGATTACAGGCTTAGAGCTACACCGATGCAAAATTTCAGCTCAATCTGTTCGGTAGTTTGGCGTGAAGATGTAACAAACATCTATCCATCCATCCATCCAAACTTTCGCATTTATAATATTTGTGTGAAGTGTGACTAACGGCCCGTCCGGATTCGCACGGGTGGACCTTTCTTTTTAAAACATATAACATACATATAGCCTATGTGACTCAGGGATAATGTAGCATCCAAATACTGAAAGAATTGTTGAAATCGGTCCACCCGTTCTTGAGTTATAAATGACTAGCTATATAATGACGTCGCACGCGTTGTTTCTATGGAAAAGTTAAAAGGTGATTTCTATCCCATGGGAACTGATTTATGGGATAAAAAGTAGCCTATGTTTGATTCCAGGATTATAATTATCTGTATACAAAATCTCAGCCCGATCCGTTCAGTAGTTTTGGCGTCAAGAGGTAACAAACATCCATCCATCCATCCAAACTTTCGCATTTATAATATTAGTGTGATTTTACTAACACGACTTTGTTATAAGGATATTTTATGATGTGCCTACAGTAGGTATTAATTTTAATTTGCGTCCGTGTTCAAAAGCCATTTCCTGTCAAGTCAACAAAGTAAAAACAGTGATTGTTAGAGATACATTTATATGCACGATAGCCTCCAGGGTCGGACTGGGCCGAAAAGGGGCGGGTGGCATTTCGTAGCCCGGTGCCCGGCACCATATAGTCGCCCTCAATCAGGAGGGTAGAGCGAGTTTAAACCTTTTTTGTGTTTTTATTTTATTTTTACGTCTTAGGGATAACAAAAAATCATACTTAAATATTAACAGACTATCATAAGTAAACTAAATAGGTAGGTACTAAAAGTATGACCAGCCCCGTTATCCACAAGTTACAAAGGAAAGAAAGGGGTGGTGTTAGTGAACTTATATCGTAGTACCTACTTTTAAAGTTTTATTCAGCCGATCGACAAAATAGTGAGCAAGCTAAAGTGGATGCTCGTAAATTTTTAATGAAGTTTTAAATAACGCTCTCGTATTAGAAAGTGTTAGGTACTCCATACAACCCACGGAGGGCAAAGAAACGAAAAAAAACGACGAGCTGAGCGAGTCGCAGATTTTTTTTTTCACTCCTTTAACACTCCCCGTGTTTAGATTTTTTGTGAAGAGTTACTTGCAGTGGTTTGTAATATGTTTAGCAGTCCAAGAAAAACGAAGTAACGCCTAGCACCATGAAAATATAAAGCTTGCTAAAAAAATTATGAAGGCTAAGAAAGAAATACAATTGCGTGTTTCGAAAATTTTTGCTGCTTTTCTTGCGGCCCTTTATAAAAAGTCAAGATCGTTAAGACCAGCGAAATAACAGCAAACGAAGTGGGCCCGGGATATTTTCAAAAATTTAATAACCAAAAGTAATTTTTTCGAGATAGTTTCGACACGGTTGGTAACAAAGACAAGGAATCTAAAATAACGGCGAGTGGAGCGAGCCACGGAAAAATTACTTTCGGAAAGTTGAGGAAATGTTAGTCAAAGACTATGGAAATAAAGGTGAGCAGAGCAAGCCGCGAAAGTTTTTCTTCATATCTCATACTCGGAAAGTTGAAAAAATGTTTTGATCTGATTATTGGGTGGAAAATGCTGCTTTCCTATGAAAGGGAGGGAAAATCTCATCCAAATTCATTCCGGCCCGAGGGTCGGAATGAATTTGTATGAGAACTTTAAAAATAGAACTGCCGTCAGCTGTGAAGAGTTTTATGTAAAAAAAAACTTATTTTAAAAATGTCATAATCTTAATTTTCTAAACAGCCAGTGTGAATTTAGCGCAAACTTCTTTGAGCGGAATAAACCGCGAGTGCCGCGACAATTACGCGGCGAGCGGCGAGTTCCTTAATTAAAATTTAAAAAGTCAACACAAATTGGCGGGATACTAAAATCTGTTATGTATGTATCTGTGACGGACTTTTGTGCTAAGATTTGAATTGAATATTAAAAATGAGTTCAAGCCAAATATTGACACCAGATTCCATTACAGACGAGGCAAATTATGTCATAGAAAATCTATTACTTTCCTCATATTCTAAATGAAAAGTACAGTGTTTGCCACGGGTAAAAGAATCAATTCCTACTCGGACTATAGCCGCCCTCGCTGCGCTCGGGCGTCTAACTACCCCGGGAATTGATTCTTTTCAACCCTAGGCTAACAATCTACCTACTATTACTGTATCCGGGCCTAAGTCTGCCCGGGTTCGCCGTGCTTGCGGCAAGATCCGCGCACGCTGGGGCCCGGCTGGCAATCGCCACCCCGACTATACGGCCAGTCCCACCCTGATAGTCTCCAGCTAACTATGGTTTATAAGCATGGGCATAATAGAAAAATCATTATTATTTACCGAACTATATTAAACTAATATAACTATTATCGTAGAGTATGTGGTTTTTGTTTGTATTGCTCTCGTGTTTGGGGGCAATCGAATGCGGCTTTTTTAGCGCAAAAATTTTGGTAAGTTTCTCCCTACATTACATACCTACGTAACTCAACAACGAAAATGGTTCCCGAATTGCTAAATGTATAAAAAAACTAGACGGCGCTACCTAGAAAGTTCGTAGAAAATAAAAACCTCCTCACCTTAACAGTCTATATTGGTCCACTGCTGGACGCAGGCCCCCAGATAAGCACCGTATTGACTTTTATCTCATGGGGGTAATGATCCCCACGCTGGGCATGCGGGATGGGGATCGCAGTTCGGTGGTAGAATTGTTCTGCAGGGCGCTGCTACCCGCCCCCGGTTTTTGTAAAAGTTCCGTGTGGTTGCCGGCTTAGACTTAGCACCACACCAACTCTGCCCGTTAATGCTAATGATAATAAATGATAAATGAATTTATTGCTGTGTATATAATAAAGCTAGGTTCACATTGCTGTGTCGGGGTGTGTCGTGGCGCGCCAGAGCGCAATCGGTTACGTTTATTACCTATGACTAGATTCACATTAGTAGGTTGTGTTGGGGCACCCCAACACAGGTAATAAACGTAACCGATTGCGCTCTGGCGCGCCACGACACACCCCGACACAGCAATGTGAACCTAGCTTAAGACTCTATCAGGGGGAGGCCTACGTCCAGCATTGGATCAATACAGGCTGATGAGCTGTGCTGTGTGATAAATAATAAATGATAAATGAATTTATTGCTGTGAGGTTGAGGATATGTAGGTACCTAGGGGAAGCAAGAGAGAGGATTTCCCCATCTCTTCTGAGATGAGATTTGACGTCATATCCCCCAGAATATGACGCCAAATCTCAATAATGACGCAGTATGCCCATAGTATGCTGCAAGAAAAGCTGTGGTGTCTGCTATTTTACTCAGTAAATAGAGCGTATGAGTATTGATATAATCTATTGTTTAGCGTGTCCGTTTGTAATTTTCAATTTACCCTGCTATCATTGTGATGAAGAGAGATCAAGATTCACGTATGTAGATTTTACATGCATGAATCTTGATCTCTCTTCATCACAATTAGTAGGTTTTTGTTAGTATAGTGCGTAAGCCTCACACTCTGGCTAATTTCTAAGAAATCAAATAATTAGATTCCTTAGATTTTGAGCAACGCGACATTTCTCGTCAAACGAACTAAACGTAACTTTAGTCTTTGAACAGGATTGGATAAACTTCAATGTTTCCCCTGTAGGTGGAGCTAACGGCGCTAGAGTCCGTAGGAAGTCGCAAAGATTTTCGACTCCTATGTCACTTGACCTCGTGGTGTAGTTGGTAGCACATTCCCGTACTGAGGGAAGGATGCGGGTTCAAGTCCCGAAAAAAATTTGCGATATTATATCGCTTGTTTGCGACAACGACGACATAACTCAAAAAACATGATTTTCGAGTTAAGTATACACCTAAGTCCAGAAAAAAATCTAGTTTTTTCCTGCAAAACGACATTTCTCTAAGGGGTAAGGTTAGAGCAGGATAGAAGATAAGTCGTTGTTGCGCTGTCTCATTTGGTATAAATGGTTTGCGGCAAGAAGGTCATTATTCAGCGGTAGTGCAATTTAGTTCGCCATGAGTGGTGCATGTTATCTTCAAGGACGACATATTTTTGGTTTTGATGTTCTACGTAAAATGGTTGGTTGGATATTTATAAAATTTGTTTCGAAAATAATGTATCTTTATAAAAAGTGTCATTTTTGCTCAAAATAATTCAGTAAATATTTGTGTATATATCTGGTAATGTGTCAGTTTAGCAGAAAAAAGTAAGAACCGTAAAAGTACTATTATAAAATATGACGATATTGTCTGTAAACAAAACACAAATCATTAATTTAGGTTAAAACTTTAGTCAAAAAAGGTCACTCTTGCTGGAATTTTTTGGGTTGTTTTTGTATTTATTGACAACAATCTTTAGTTAAAACGTTTTAGGTAAAATAAAACATACATTTTGTAACCGACTTTGACGTTAAATTATTATTTTTGCAGCCGATTCGTTACAATGGCGTTGTCAGGGAGTAAAATAATACTAGCTAAAATCAACCAAAACAGGAATAAAGCACCCGATCAAGAGTTTACATTGGATAAAACTGGTATATACTGCCTATTAACCTTAAAAATTCTACTGATAGTAATTGTCACTTTTTTTACTAAAGAAACTATTTGTTTACTGTATTTTACTTTACTAGGCTATGACAGACAGCAAATTCAGGCCAGATTTTGATAAACCTATTCAGGTACCACCCAATTGCGATAAGTTAGAAACCTGAACCATTTTATATAAATAAAATATGCACACAAAAAATTTTTGTTTGGCAAGATTCTTGATTTGAGATGGGAGTAAATACTACGAAAAACGAAGAACGACACTTAAAACTTTAAAATTATCTTGTAATGTTAAAGTTAAAAATTTTATACCGAAGTTCTACGCCCCATTTTCAAATATTGAAGTGCTTTATTTCCTTAAGACCTCACAGGACTCTTGTACACGTTACAAAACATCAAATAACATAAGTAAAACTAGGAAATAAAGTGATAACTTTGATTTTTTGTTTACTTCGATCATTTTAAGGTAAAGTAAAGAAGCGAACAAGAAACCTTTACCTTGTTAGGGCGTTACTTTCGAGCTGGAGCAAAACTCATGACAATCTTTTTTTATCCTCTAGATAATCTGATATTTTGTAGTAAGACTTTTCACAAAGGATAAGTGGTAATAAGGTGTAAGTGGTAATAAGGTGCAACTCACTTGGAGTTTATTTGTGAAAGCGTATACATTCCCCTTTATTTATAAGATACATTAATCTTGTGTAGCCTAGTTGTGGGCACAGCAAACTTATTCTTATTTCTAGTATTTATAATTATGAATGTATGTCGCTGTTTTCAGGGAATCGATTGATATTTATATGTGTACAAGTTTTCATAAAGATATTGACATGGTACTGTTATTGTGTTTATTTCTTTGAATTTATCACGCAAGGATTCTCTGGGACCCATATTATAGATTGCACGATCAGCTCTCTTCTGCAGCACAAATACGGTGTAAAAATCTGCAGCGCAGCTTTTATCATGCTCTGGAAAACCTTTAATGGAATTTGCGAAGAGCACTGCCTTATTTTGATTGCATCATTATCTTTGTGTTTATGAAACTCTTATTAATTGATTATGTTTTAATTTTAAACTAATCAATAATAGTCAGGTTAATTTGAGAAACATATTAAGAAGTACTAAAGCATCAAATTTCTTTGGAAATGTAATGAATACTGATTAGTACTCCGCCAAGATCGTTGGTTTTTATAGTTTTAGCTAACGTTTTCAATGACTGACAGAGTTTTAGAATGAAAAAGTGTCCGTGTTTCGGTAAATTGTCGTGTGAATCCTAATAAAAGATTTTTCTAAAATGTCACTTTATGTTTTATTAAGTAAATCAACAACCAAAATTAACACGACATATTGGCAGAATTGTCCTATGTCAAACTAATACAAAAATATAATTTAGTTTTTCTGTAAGAATGACACATTTTCTACCTTTTTTCATAAAAATGCGCATAAGATTTTAGGAGATAATCGTATATAATATTTGCTGATATATTTTAATAAGTATTGAATCAGGCAATATTTCATTCTTCGGAAGTTTCTTTCAAAGAGCCAGAATTAATGAAATATAATTTTTCAAACTTTAAAAATGCTCTCCTGTAAAATCGTGTTTTTTGATAAATGTCATCGTTGAAACAAACAAGCGATATGATTTTTTAGAAATTACAAACCTATGAAAATATTCATTCAAATTTTCTAAAAAAAAATTATTTAAGTCTGTACAAGCGTACGAAATGTATTATTATTTCAAATTTCAAGTTCATTGCTTCGGTATCTGCTGAGATATTAAAGAAGGAAACAAGGACAGACAAGGGTTTCGAAACCGATCCCGAAACCATAAAAACAAAAAACATATACAATAATAATAAATAATAAATAAATAAATAAATAATGCTGGACATCCACACAACATCGTCTAGCCCCAAGCTAAATTAAACAATTAAACAGTGTGTCACATAAGGGGCCAAAAAGGTCCCTGTCTCAGCATTACCCCGCTAGAAGCCGAAGTTAGTATGTACTATGTAGCGACGCTGATTTTCAGACAACACTGTAGACCGTTAAAATTTTTAAATACATCATGGTTATTAACACTAAAGTCATCTACGGGATATAATACCATGGTTTGAGTTTTGAGCTTTCCAATATTTCGGCACAGTTTCATGCGCCACGAAGTAACTGACGGCACTGCGAGTGAGTTGTTATTGGCAGATAATATCGATCTACCCTCATTTTTTGTATTTTGTAACGTAACTCAAACCTCAAATCATGGTAAATATCCCGTTGTAAATGACTTTACTGTAGACCGTGTCTTAAGGCGGTACCCTACCTCGTTATTGTGTGAAGAGGATAGGCATAGGATTTCGCGTTCACAGGAGCGGGACAGAGCAAAGCGGCGTAAGCCCAAAAATCAAGTTTTTAGTAGTTATTTGCTCCCCACAAACATTAGAATAGTTAATTGAAAAATAGGCAACATATAAAATGTTTTTGATTGAATAACACAAAACAAAACTATTAAAGATACATTTAAAAAAAGCTTATGATAGATATCGTCTACGCGCGGTCCGATTTTTTGATAATTTCTTTGTATAACGTAATTAAAAAATTAAATATGTGGTGGCGCCGCTATCCACCCTACTATTCGCCTTAACACGAGGAATTAACCGTACATTTCGGAAGACCAGCGTTGGTTGCTAGCTTGCTAGTCAACCGACCCATGCTGAGGCAGAGCCATTTTGTTACTGGGTTTACACCTCGTATTTTAATCTAGGTTAATTATGTATTTTAGTCTAAGCTATGTAAGTCCTGTAACAAATAAATTTATATTCTATTCTATTCTGTTCTATTTCCACGGTGTATAGACGAGTGTGAACAAAGACCCATCAAAAGTAAGAACATCCGGTATTTGTGGGCAGTTTCCCACGTCCAGAGTTTATTTTTACAGAACAGAGGAAGATGGATTGTGTTAAGTATAGAAGAGTGTCCAAATCCGGAGCAGTATCCATTGGACATGAAGCTGTCAAGGCGTAAGATCAGCAGGACTAAGGACGCTTTCACGGTCAGAATGGATTTGTCTGAAGCTATCACCGAGAGCAGCCATGGCGTGAGTTTTTATTTTTACTAAGTTTTATTTTGACCTCATAAATTTATGGATTTGTCTGAAGCTATCACCGAGAGCAGCCACGGCGTGAGTTTTTATTTTTACTAAGTTTTATTTTGACATCATAAATTTATGGATTTGTCTGAAGCTATCACCGAGAGCAGCCACGGCGTGAGTTTTTATTTTTACTAAGTTTTATTTTGACCTCATAAATTTATGGATTTGTCTGATGCTATCACCGAGAGCAGCCATGGCGTGAGTTTTTATTTTTACTAAGTTTTATTTTGACCTCATAAATTTATGGATTTGTCTGAAGCTATCACCGAGAGCAGACACGGCGTGAGTTTTTATTTTTACTAAGTTTTATTTTGACCTCATAAATTTATGGATTTGTCTGATGCTATCACCGAGAGCAGCCACGGCGGCGTGAGTTTTTATTTTTACTAAGTTTTATTTTGACCTCATATATTTATGGATTTGTCTGAAGCTATCACCGAGAGCAGCCACGGCGTGAGTTTTTATTTTTACTAAGTTTTATTTTGACCTCATAAATTTATGGATTTGTCTGAAGCTATCACCGAGAGCAGCCACGGCGTGAGTTTTTATTTTTACTAAGTTTTATTTTGACCTCATAAATTTATGGATTTGTCTGATGCTATCACCGAGAGCAGCCACGGCGTGAGTTTTTATTTTTACTAAGTTTTATTTTGACCTCATAAATTTATGGATTTGTCTAAAGCTATCACCGAGAGCAGCCACGGCGGCGTGAGTTTTTATTTTTACTAAGTTTTATTTTGACCTCATATATTTATCTTTATAGTGACATTAAGCCTTAAGGGTCCGGCGGAGGATGAATTTCCCATACAAACGATGCCAATTAACCGTAAATTTTCACGGTGTAAAGACGAGTGTGAACAAAGACCCATCAAAAGTAGAACAAACGGTATTTGTGCAGGCTTAGAATTTGCACCACTCGAACTCTTCCCGCGGGTGTCAAGAGGCGACTAAGTGATATACACCGGGGGCGGGCAGCAGCGCTCCCTGCAGATTCTACCACCAAACTGCGATACCCAACCCGTATGCCCGTGCGTGGGGATTAAGGGCGTTATCCCAAATGAGATAAAAGCTTAAAAGGCGCTTATCAGGGGGAGGCCTGCGTCCAGCAGTGGACCAATACAGGCTGTTGAGGTTGAGGTACTGTGATTGAAGTGAATTTGAGGATTTTTATGTGGGTTCCTGGATGGTTTAGTTTAGATTGACACGACTCTGTAGGTGTCGCTATCATAGAAATCTAAATAACAGTGCCTTGTTATTTAGATTTCTATGGTGTCGCTATAGTTGGGTTTTGGCTTTGGATAACGTAACTTCTCAGCTGATTTAGATGACTATTTTTTGCTGACTGCGTGCCTACTACTACATTTTTTTTATTATGTTTTTAGTTTAACCTTTATATAGTACTAGTTTATGCCCGCGGCTTCGCACGCGTTGTTTCTATAAACGTTTAAAGGTGATTTCTATCCCATGGGAACTAATTTATGGGATAAAAAGTAGCCTATGTTTTATTCCAGGGCTAGAATTATCTGTATGCAAAATTACAGCCCGATCCGTTCAGTAGTTTTGGTGTGAAGAAGTAACAAACATCCATCCATCTATTCATCCAAACTTTCGCATTTATAATATTAGTGTGATTTAATTTTAAGATCTTTTTAAGATCATTAAAAATGTATACTCTTTTAATTTATTGGGTTTTAGGATCTTTTACAGCCAATTATTGCCTATGATTAGAGATACTTACGTAATTTTCGTTTTTACGAAAACAGAACGATAAATGCTAAATTTACGGAATATATGCGATAAATACGAAATTTAATATTTTGTGTTTTTATTACCTTTTCGACGACGAAATTTCGAAAAAAAACTTTTTCAAACGCAATAATCACGTATGTATCAGAAAATTCAAAATGGTAAGTACCTACCTACATAATCCACCTTTCAAAGATATAGTACTGGATGAACTCTGGATATGTTCATTTCTAGGACAACTAGTCAACGTGGTTCAGCAAGAAACTCCTATCTCATGCAGATTTTATTTTCATCAAAACTTTAGGTTCGCGAATGCAGCTACACAAAGTGTTCGTAGCCCAGTCAACAGTGTGCATGCTTGGTTCATTCCACGATGTTAGTTTATAACCAACTTTTCTGCTTACTGCTGCTTACTTGTCGATATTTATAGTTTTTTATGCGAATAAAAGCGAAATTTTGCATTTTCAATTTATATTTATGCGAAATTTCCATTTTTTAGTTGCGAAATATACCTATGATACATGACGAAGGTATCAGATGTACAATTCAATAGTGAATTGTACATCTTAAACCTTCCTCATGTATCACTTCGTCCATTAGTAAAAACCGTATGAAAAATTTTCGGTAGTTTTTGAATTTATCGCGTTCAGAATTTCTGAGTTTGACCACGCCGCCCGCCCCGACTGTCTGTCTGAACTTATGACAGACAGACGCGGCGGGAAACTTTGTTATAAATGCATAGATCTAATGAATAAGGTAGGTACCTACTTAGTTTCTCCCAGCGCGCTTACTCAAATCCAGGCCTGTGTTACAAATAGGTAGGTACACGTAAACACTCGCTCGAAGTTACATTTCCAATCATCATGACATGTGCAGTAATTACAATGAACAAACACGAGGGAATTGCTGTAGTCTTGTATGTTTGTACCATCTGCAGATATTTGTTCAGGGTGTTCTGGATGTTTTCTATGTATAATAAAAAAATATCTATCTAGTACCCATAACATAACACAAGCTCTGCTTAGCTTGGGACTAGATGTTGTGTGAATTGTCCAGCATTATTTATTTTATTATTTATTTATTGTAGTCAATAAAGCACCTACGTCGTAGCAAGTATACACGAACGCCGGCGGCGCGGCGGCCGACTATGACTGTGATGGGTGGACCTAATTGCACTAACTTTGAGCCTTCCACTTTCGAGAAGCTAGTATCTCATCTCCCCTTTTTTACATGGATCGATGTTTAACAGTTTCATGGCCCAAGACACAGATGGCCACCTCCACACCCGGGTAGCGGTTCGGCCCTGCGGGTCGCACTGCTGAGGCTGGGCAGTGTATGCGTTAAATGTAGATTTGTTTATTCTTACAGATTTATCTTGATGCTTGCAAAAAAATGGATGGTGGGTGTAAACACGTATTGACATTCGACGAACCAAGTTTTTGCAATTTTACCAAAAAATACGCAGAGAAAAACTTCATCGATTTACTGAGCAGAGCTGGACTGGAGGATTGCCCTATACCGGCGGTATTTACCTAAAAATTTACTTTTATCAGTATTTTAGACGATCTTAGTAGTGCTACAGAAAATCGCATTCTAAGCAGGAGGTTGCAGATTCGATTCCCATTGCGGTAGAAATAAATTTCAGCCCGAGCATAAACATAATAGAAAGGTGCTTAAAAGTTATGATTTATACAACTCACAAGTTTTTTGAGAAGGAAGGAAACACCATAGAGGATTGTAGCTACGCAGAAGAAAAGCGAAAAAACAGATAGAAAGTGATTCCTATAAATACATTCAAAATAATAAATGGTTGGCTGTAAAAGCGCCTACAATTAATAATTACTTATGTCAGGAATAAACATTTAAAATTAAGATACCTACTTGTCAACAAATTAAAAAAATCTGCGGCATAAGGGCTTTGTTATTGTGATATATCATCAATTCATCACAATTATAATTATTAGTGTAATGTGATGTGATTAGTTGGTAGCTCAAATAATAGAAACAAATTAGAACTAGGTTGGTAGTAGGTATGAAACAATTGAGCTAGCAGACTGTTG
This sequence comes from Eupithecia subfuscata, assembly GCA_963564075.1. NCBI lineage: Eukaryota > Metazoa > Arthropoda > Insecta > Lepidoptera > Geometridae > Eupithecia > Eupithecia subfuscata. The sequence goes on along the minus strand of OY751124.1, from coordinate 7,569,074 downwards.
CAAATAATCTACAGGCAGCTCAACTGATCTATATCGATACCAGACGTGGCGTCCCCGCTACGCTGGTTGCATTGCCCCGCTGTATGGCAATGCTGATGCGCTGCGCCAGATACTCACCAGCTCTCGGGTAACGCGTCATTGGTAGCTTGTGATGTGATAGAGTGATGTAATGTGACTCCGTATTTCCAGGGTCTGACAGAAGTGAAGGACTACGAGTTTAACTTCGAAGAGTTGCCCGATAAAGGGCTGGTCGGAGAGTTCACCGTCACCATGTTCATGGTCAAGGATGAAGTCAGGGTGTCCTGCTTAATGGCGGACGTGTTATTTGACGAGATTGATGATGACTAGGGTTCTGATGAATAAAATTAATGTGTGGTTTTATATTCATTTTCTTATTACTTTTATGTATAGGTAGGTAGACTTCTTTTGAGATTGCATTATTACCTATGCTAAGGCTAGGCGCAAACGGACCACCGTACCGGCCACAGTCACCGGTGGCGAGCGACAAGCTTTTTACACGCTTTGTCATAAATTTTGTACGAACTCGCCGCACACGCATCGTCGGTGGCGGTAGCGCGCGACAGCCACCAAACAGAAGATATCGACGTCAGTGAAGTCGCGGGTTAGTGAAAGAAAAAGTTATAACCTTCACCTATCTACCTACCTTACCTACAGGGAAGTACGTGGTGAGCGGCGGTGCCCGTTGCTTCCAGGCGGGTGGTAGGTTCTATTGGAGTTGGGACAAATATAGCAACTTCGCATCTCTGCTTAAAGTTTAGGTTTTTTTCTTAACTAACCAAGCGATGTCTTGAATATTTTGGGTGGATACCTAAAGCAATAGGTAAGGTACCTCCCACAAAGATTGCATCACAACTTACCACAAAAGTAATACTCTTGCAGATAAGAACGATATCTTCACCTGCAATGCTTGTTACGACAATTCAGACTCTGACTCTTTTTCATCTTTACATATAATATTTTTATGCATTCTAAAAAGAGCCTATGTAAACATATAAACATAGATTACGATTCGCCGAACCTAATTTTATATCTCTGAAGATAATGGTGAGTATATGAATGAGTGGCTAAGCACTGTACAAAGGGTGGCCATTGGCCAATAACTTTATTTTGTGGCCAATTTCTGTGTAAATTGGTGATAATTTATTTTCATTGAAATAAAGTTTTTAAAGGATCTAATCAATGATATTTTTACTATCTTATAATTTGATAAAAGGGCATATCTAAAGTGCATTTATTATGACTAAAATCCGTGAGCTAATTTCCTTCTGTGGCCAAAAACTACCCGCCGTTTACCATACGTGAAATAGCATTTATCTAATCTAAGTGCAATGAAGTGCAAATAGCCATTGCTTGAAGTAGGTGAAATAGTCGTCGCCCGAAACGTCAAACTTCAGTGAAGTTCGTTCAGCCAGCAGTGACACTGACATGACATGTTATCTTTCCGACAATGCAATGTACCAATGCAGTGTGTGTTCTACTAGGGATCGGTCGGACGGATCGGATGGATGGATTTGTTTATAACTTGAATAGATAGAGTTTTAGCAGTAATTATTTGAAACATGGATCCCTCCGATGCCTTGGACGATAAAGACAGCGGGCCTGAAGTCCAGATCAATATCCCAAGCTCTGTGATGAGTAGAATCGAAGAACTAATGGGTGGAACTGAACAATTTGATTCTGAAGAAGTAAGTACCAGTAGATTTTGTGAACCAACTAGCTTCTGCCCGAGGCTTCACACGCGTTTGTAGGAATAAAAGTAGCCTATTTGATAATCCAGGTTCAGATCTTTCTCTGTGCAAATTAACAGCTCGTTCCATTCAGTTGTTTTGACGTTGGTCTTCGGCCAAACATATTCACAACAGTACCTACAAACTTTCACCCTTATTTAATACTAGACGATCGCCTCGCGGTTTCAACCGCGTAGTTCCCGTTCCCGTGGGAATTCCGGGATAAAATATAGCCTATGTCACTCCCTGAAAAGTAAGCTTCCTAACATTGAAAGAAATTTTCAAATCGGTCCAGTAGTCAAAGAGCCTATTCAATACAAACAAACAATTAAATCTTTCCTCTTCATTATATTATTAAGTAGTATAGACTAGCTTATGCCTACGGCTTTGCACGCATATTTTCAGCTTAATAAGTAGCCTATTATCCAAGTTAGACTATAAATAATGCTGGACAAACCACACAGCATCATCTAGCCCCAACCAAAGCAAATCTATGTTCTAAATGTACACTAAATTTCATCTTGGTCTGATCACTGGTTTTGGAGATGCTAGCTAACAAACAAATCACATTTCACAAACTATCGGCTTTCTAATATAGTTGGATTACCTAGCAGAAAGTTATCGACATAATGATTAGTGGCTAATTCATTTTCTTTAGTAATACTTATGTTTATGATGTAGAACCTAGAAATTGAGGGAATACATAGCCTAGAACTTATTCTTCCTGTTTTATGTAATTTATGGTGTATCTGTTGTTGGTGGTTCAATAGATAAATAAATAGGTAAGTAGAAATGGCAGTGGGCCAGGCTAGAAATTACAATGCTGGGGTAAATGTGTTCTTGAGTAGGGAAAACCAGGACTCAGCAAACGTAGTGTAGTGATTAGATCTCTAAAGAGACTGCAGTCAAATGTAGAGTAAATAATGATATTAGTAACTCCAACCTGTCAACCTTCTATAAAATATTTTACAGTTCGACCCTGTCGCCTACATCAACAAGATCTTCCCCACGGAGCAGTCTCTCTCGGGAGTGGAGAGTGCGGCAGCGAGGTGCGAGTTCCGTCTACAAGGAGTAGAACAGGATATCATGAGGCTGGTGAGAGCGCAGGCTGCTCAGAGGCAGGCCGGGCAGCGGGCGCTGCTTGAGGCTCAGACATGTATCGCTGAGCTGGCTTTACAGGTATGTTATACTTCTTGGAATAATAGAGCATTTTGTGGCCCAATGCAAAATGCTGGGTAAGTGAAAGGTATACCTACCTACCCTTTTATAAAATTTGCACATTTTGGCATGGAAAAATCAACTTAATATATATCTGTCGCCTCGATAAATTCCAAAGCTCTTGTGAGTCCCAATATCTTTTGAGTGCACAAATTTGCATCACTTTATTTAAAAAGAAACAGTGTCTATGATACCTTTATTGCATTCTTTTATTCACTTACCTTGAAACAATAATTAGGAAACTTCATAGGCATGTTTGTGTTACTACTAAAATAAACCAGGGGAAGGAATTTTTTTGATTGTCACTCAATCTGTCAAAAGTAAAATAAAACAATGGATAGAGAGTTCTACTATGACTCACAATAGTAAATGTCAATCGTAATGAGTAGCCTCATTAGGTATAATCTGAGTGCTATAAGAAGAAGAAAGATATGTACTTTTAACATTTATAACAACAATACAAACAGAGAACTACTAGCTAGGCTTTTTTGAAGTACACACACATGACCAAAGCCATAGGTAGAACCTAGTTTTATCTATTTTACCTTTGTGGCGCGGCGGGCGAAGGTCCGTCTGCGACGCACGAGGTTGCGGGTTCTATTCCCGCCGCAGGACAAATGTTTCATCACACACTCACACAATCTGCAGATATTTGTGAATGAGTTGAGTGTTTTCTTTGTATAATTAAAAATATATATCCTAATAGTATAATGTATTAGCTATATCTGTTACAAAAGCTCAGCTTGGGGCTAGATGATGCTGCTGTGTGAATAATCCAGCATTATTTTATCTTTAAAACTCCTCAAACCCATTTCAGGTAGCGGACATAAACAAGAAAGCCGAACGGAGTGAATCAATGGTCCGAGAAATAACATCAGAGATTAAACAGCTAGACTGTGCAAAGTGGAACCTAACATCAGCTATAACAGCCCTCAACCACCTGCACATGCTGTCTGGAGGAGTGGACCAGCTGTCCTCGATGACCAGGAACAGACAGTACAAAGAGATTGCACTGCCTATGCAGGCTATTATGGAGGTGAGCACAGTTTTGTTTCGGGAATTTCTCTACATCCATTTTACTCTAAAATGTACATTTATTTATTTACTAGCTTCTGCCCGCGGCTTCGCACGCGTTGTTTCTATGGAAACGTTCAAAGGTAATTTCTACCCCATGGGAACTGATTTATGGGATAAAAAGTAGCCTATGTTTGATTCCAGGGTTAGACTTACCTGTATGCAAAATTTCAACCTGATCCATTTCGTAGTTTTGGCGTGAAGAGGTAACAAACATCCTTTCATCCATACATCTATCCATCCAAACTTTCGCATTTATAATATTAGTGTGATTTAACACACAGACAATGCCAGCTAAAATGAACATACAAAAAAATAGTTTTTAATCTACATACATTGTAGCGTAAATATATTTGTCTAATAGCTAAGTTTGTCAACCTCTGTGGCGCGGCGGGCGAAGGTCCGCTTGCGACGCAGGAGGTTGCGGGTTCGATTTCCGCCTTGGGACAAATGTTTGTACGATCTGCAGATATTTGTTCAGGGTGTTCTGGATGTTTTCTATGTATAGAGAGAGATATATAGAGAAGAGGTCAAGCGCAGGACCAACGGCTTACCGTGCTTTCCGAGGCACAAAGATTTTACTCTCTCATTTCAGGTACTACAACACTTCGCTTTGTACCAAGACATCCGCGAAGTGTCCCAGTTGAGAGACCGAGTTAGAACTATACGGGAAGAACTCACTCAGCAAATATTAGATGATTTCAAGCAGGCTTTCACAGGTAAGAAAATCTATGAACTAATACAATACAATATAATACAATATACATTACACATTATTATATATTTAACTAGCTGCGCCCCGCAGCTACTTACTTGTTACTTGTTACTTGTTACTGGACTGGTTTCCGCAACTAGGCCACAGGTGGGCCCTTTTTGCGTGTCGGGTGGGGGCTGCTAATCAAACCACCCGATGTCCTCCAGGAAAGCCAGCAACTCGCTAATGCCGGTGCATGCCTCCCTAGGCGTCCTCGGTGTCCCGAGGTATTGTAGTCGCTGAGAAGCCAGGCTATCGCACTCTACAAGCACATGCGCGGCCGTCTCCTCTGCGTTCATGCACCCCCTGCAAAGGGGGCTGTCCGTGATACCCAGATTAAATAGGTGTTTGTTAAGCATGCAGTGTCCTGTGACAATACCGACGATTTGTCGGAGCTTGTCACGCTTCAGATTGAGGAGTTTTCGGGAGTATCTCGGGTTTAGAGCCGGGAAGGCCTCCTTCGACTGTCTGCAATCTGGAATACTTGCCCAGTAGTCTTGGTGTTGTTTGGTTGTACGTTGACGGATCCATGAGCGGATTTGACTAAATGGCAGGGGGATGATTGGTTCGGGTCCTGTCGGTTGCCGCTCCGAACCTCTCCTTGCTAGTGAATCAGCTTCGTCATTTCCTCTCGATCCGCTGTGTCCTTTTATCCACTGTAGGGTGACTCTATTGGACTCACTTACTTGTTCTAACAGGTGGTGGCATTGTAGGGTGAGTCCCGAGTTGTGTTCTCTCCTGTCCAGGGCCTGTAGTACGGCTGCGCTGTCCGAGAGGATCCTGATATTTTGGTCAGTTACCTTTCTTCGTAGCACCGCGGTAGCAGCTTGGATTATACCTACACATTCCGCCTGGAAGATGGAGTTGTGGGCACCCAGTGCTGTAGTCTTGTGTATGTTGAGTTCCTCCGAGAACGTTCCCGCCCCGGTACCTGTTTTCGTTTTAGAGCCATCTGTGTATATTCTTACTTCATATATGTTTGAGCTATCACTTGCCCCGCAGCTACGCCCGCGTGGAAATTTAAAATTATCACTTAGGGGTACGAAAAATAGATGTTGGCCGATTCTCAGACCTACTCAATATGCTCACAAAATTTCATGAGAATCGGTCAAGCCGTTTCGGAGGAGTATGACAACGAAAACTGTGACACGAGAATTTTATATATTAGACTAGCTGCGCCCCGCGGCTTCGCCCCCGTGGAAGTTTATGTTTCCAACTTTCTTATTTTTTTCTTTCATAAGAACCTTCTCCTGACAATAACAAACACAACAAAGAAAGAATTAGCGAAATCGGTCCAGGCGTTGTTGAGTTATGCGCTTACCAACACATTTTGCGATTCATTTTTATATTATAGATATACATTACAATTATTAGTCTGCAGTTAGCTCAATTGTTTCAATTGTAAATACTAGTATAATTTTCTTTGTGATTAAAGGCTTTAAGTCTATCTACCAAAAAAAAAAATACATTAAACTTTATTGCACACCAAGAAAATACAAAAAAAAAAATACAGGAAAAGAGAGATACAGATTTGCACAATGGGCGGCCTTATTGCTAAGAGCGATCTCTTCCAGACAACCTCGGGATAGACACGAAGCAGTTGTACATGTAAAGACGGTGGCGTATTACATAAATAAATAATGCTGGACAATTCACACAGCATTATCTAGCCCCAAGCTAAGCAGAGCTTGTGTTATGGGTACTAGATAACTGATATACATAATACAATACACTACATAGATAGATATTTTTTTATCATAAATAAAAAACATCCAGAACACCCTGAACAAATAGGTATCTGTAGATCTTACAAACATTTGTTCCGGGGCGGGAATCGAACCCCAAATATACAATACATTCATATTATAAATGCGAAAGTTTGGATGGATGGATGGATGTATGGATGTTTGTTATCTCTTCACGCCAAAACTACTGAACAGATCGGGCTGAAATTTTGTATACAGATAATTATAATCCTGGTATCAAACATAGGCTACTTTTTATCCCATAAATCAGTTCCCATGGAATAGAAATCACCTTTTAACGTTTCCATAGAAACAACGCGTGCGAAGCCGCGGGCGGCAGCTAGTATATTATAAAATATACTGGCAATAGCCTTTATTCACAATGAAAATTATACTAGTATTTACAAACTGTTGCAAAAAGTCTACAGGTAGCTCAACTGATCCATATCAATACCAGTCGGAAGCGTCTCCAAGACGCTGGCTATGTATGACGGCCTCTGTGGCGCAGCGGGCGAAGGTCTGCCTGCGACGCAGGAGGTTGCGGGTTCGATTCCCGCCTCGGGACAAATGTTTGTACGATCTGCAGACATTTGTCCAGGGCGTTCTGGGTGTTTTCTATGTATAATAAAAAATATATATCTATATAGTGTATTGTATTAAGTATATCAGTTATCTAGTACCCATAACACAAGCTCTGCTTAGCTTGGGGCTAGATAATGCTGTGTGAATTGTCCAGCATTATTTATTTATTTATTTATATTTATTTATGTATCAGTTGAACTACCTGTAGATGGTTTCCAGCAGTCTGCGGTTAGCTAAATTGATTCAATTGTAAATACTAGTTCCGATTTATTTCTATTATTTTATTGTAAATTTCTTTGTCAATTGAGTAGTATTTATTTTGTTATTCCTCGTTCCTTACAGCGGGCAGCAAAAGTGTGACAGTGTCTCACAGACAGCTGGCTGAGGCGTGCGGCGTCGTCGACATACTGGAGCCTAAAGTTAAGGAGGACTTGCTCAAATGGTTCATCAATATGCAGCTGCAGGTAAAGTAAAGTAAAATTTATTGCATCAAATACATGTAAATAAGGTACATAGGTGGTATATGTTGAAATATGACAAAATGTATTTCTACCGTTGCGGCGTGCAAAATAAGGATACAATATCATTTAATTATCATACATTTATTTATTTATAGATTTATAAATGAATACCTAATTATTCAAATATAGTTGAAATTAAATAGATCTTTGTCATTTACTTGAATTTAAAAAAATGTTTCTCCGTCATGAAATCACACTAATATTATAAATGCGAAAGTTTGGATGGATGGATGGATGGATGGATGTTTGTTATCTCTTCACGCCAAAACTATTGAACGGATCAGGCTGAAATTTTACAAACAAGTAAGACTGACCCTGGAATCAAACATAGGCTACTTTTTATCCCATAAATCAGGTCCCATGTGATAGAAATAACCTTAAAACGTTTCCATAGAAACAACGCGTGCGAAGCCGGGGGTAGAACCTAGTCATATAATAAAAATAACAACTTTAGATTTCAATCATCTTTGTTGGTAAAATTATAATTACTTTCGTTTGATAATATCGTCAACTTCATTTAATTACAGCACATAGAAAATAACATTAACAGAATAAAACAGCTAGTATGCTAAACAGCTAGTAAACAGCTAGCTAGTATTATATCTATTTCTTAAAAATCTAAGCCGTTAGCAGAAGGCAGAGTGCCCAGAACGCTAGCAGCATTGCCACGTTGAATGGCAATGCTGCCCGACGCGGGTTGGGGATCGCAGTTCGGTGGTAGAATTGTTCTGCAGGGGGCGCTGCTGTCCGCCCCCGGTGGATATCCCCTAATCGCCTCTTACGACACCCGCGGGAAGAGTTGGGATGGTGTACATTCTAAGCCGGAACCACATAACAGTACGATTAGTAGGATTTGATTTCTCTCAGATTCAGATTCTTTATTGGCAACATACATAGTTACAGGTCTTACAAGTGGTACATGTGGTACATAGACTTACTTAATTTGTAAGTAGTGCTAGTTAAAATTACTATAGTAAAGTAACAGTATAAATAAAAAATTGGATTAAATAGAACATAGGAACATTGAACAATACCATTATAATAGTCATACATCTTAAACAATACAATTTTATAATATAACTAGCTGCGCCCCGCATGGAAATTTAAAATTATCACTTAAGGGTATGAAAAATAGATGTTGGCCGATTCTCAGACCTACTCAATATGCTCACAAAGTTTCATGAGAATCGGTCAAGCCGTTTCGGAGGAGTATGGCAACGAAAACTGTGACACGAGAATTTTATATATTAGACGAGAATTTTATATATTATATAATAAAATAAGAATGTCCAAAATATCAATTCATTTTCATTGTCATCAATTCATTAACATCATAAAAACACATGTCAATAAGCCAATTTTTCAGCTTGTACTTATAGGATTGCATCATTGCTCTCATGCATTAATATGTTTTTTTTTGTATATTTCCAGGAATACCTCCACTTATTCTCGTCGGAACAGGAATGCGCTTGGCTGTCTCACGTGGAGCGTCGCTACGCTTGGCTGAAGCGCCACCTGTTGACGTTTGAGCAAAGCGTCGCTAACATCTTCCCTATCCAGTGGGGCTTGAGTCAGATGATCGCACAGGCTTTTTGTGAGGTACCATCCATACTAACTTACTAATATTAGAAAGAAAGAAGAAAGAAAATACATTTATTTAGACTATACATAACACAACACTTTACAATTATAAATAAACTAGCGACCCGCCCCGGCTTCGTACGGGTGCAATAAAATACTACTATTACTATTATTATACATATTATGATTTCTCAATCAAAGAGCAAAGAGTTTTCATTCAAAGAAATTAGACCGAACCACAGATCACTATATATGTACCAAGCTACGATCAAGGAGTATTATATACCCTGGGGAGCGATTTCTTCCGTCCACGGTACCAAGACCGAACCATAGACATGTTTATACTTAATTGACATGTTTACTTTGCAACGCCGCCGTTACAATTTTTTTAGCAATTTATGCATTTTTATATTGAAACTACTCGATAATCCGAATTTTCCGCCTATAAGTTGTCGACTCGGATCGACTAATTTTTTACGCTCTTCAATTTCATGTGCATTTCGTTCGAATCTACCGTAGACCGGTCCGAAATTATGAATATAGATAACAATATATAAATAATGCTGGACAATTCACACAGCAATTATATATACATACTAGACGATCGCCGCGCGGTTTCATCCGCGTAGTTCCCGTTCCCGTAGGAATTCCGGTATAAAATATAGCCTATGTCACTCCCTGAAAAGTAAGCTGGTAGGAGTTCGAAATGTTATTTCTATCCCATGGGAACTCATTATATAAAAAGCCTAGAGGGCTTAGAGCTACATCTATACAATATTTCAGCTCGATTGGTTCAGTCGTTATGGCGTGTAGGTAACTAACATCCATCCAAACATCCATACATTTATTTAGTCACTAGAAGATCGCCTCGCGGTTTCACCCGCGTAGTTCCTGTTCCCGTGGGAATTCCGGGGTAAAATATAGCCTATCTCACTCCCTAAAAAGTGAGCTTCCTAACGGTGAAATAATTTTTCAAATCGGTCCAGTAGTTTCTGAGCCTATTCAATACAAACAAACAATCAAATCTTTCCTCTTTATAATATTAGTATAGACAATGATCTTCCAGGATTATGGAGAAAGGAAACACAACAAAATAAAAGAAAACAGATACAAATTAGTTACAAAGGCCAAAAAGGTCCCTGTCTCAGCATTATGCCGAAGTTAGTAGAGGCGCTGGTTTCAGACATATTATAAATAAAATATAAATAAATAAATAATGCTGGACAATTCACACAGCATTATCTAGCCCCAAGCTAAGCAGAGCCTGTGGTATTTATTTATTTAGCACACAAAACAGAATACAATCAAATATTATACAAATAGAAGAACACAATAATAAGAACTTGTATGGGTACTAGATAACTGATATACAATACACTACATATATCATATCATATCATAGATATTTTTAATTATACATAGAAAACATCCAGAACGCCCTGGACAAATGTCTGCAGATCGTACAAACATTTATCCCGAGGCGGGAATCGAACCCGCAACCTCCTGCGTCGCAGGCAGACCTATAAAAGCTAAAGTAATTCTTTAACTACTTTTCACGTCATACCTGCTGAACGGATCTGAATGAAACTTGGCAGGAAGATAGACGGTATCCCGAGGAATGATAAAGGCTACTTAACGGGAAAAAGTGTGTGCGAAGCAACGGGCGGAAGCTAGTCTATACTAATATTATAAAGAGGAAGGATTTTATTGTTTGTTTGTATTGAATAGGCTCCGAAACTACTGGACCGATTTGAAAAATTCTTTCACCGTTAGGAAGCTCACTTTTCAGGGAGTGACATAGGCTATATTTTATCCCGGAATTCCCACGGGAACGGGAACTACGCGGGTGAAACCGCGAGGCGATCGTCTAGTGACTAAATAAATGTATGGTTGTTTGGATGGATGTTGGTTACCTACACGCCATAACGACTGAACCAATCGAGCTGAAATATTGTATAGATGTAGCTCTAAGCCCTCTAGGCGTTTTATATAATGAGTTCCCATGGGATAGAAATAACATTTCGAACTCCTACCCGAAAAATCTGTCTGGGGGTTTTTTAAATTTATAATTTTATTGTATAATTCATATTAGTGAGGCTATAATGATTTCAGATGACTCGCGACGAGCTGAGCAAGATAATGACATCGCGGCGAAACGAGATAGACGTGAAGCTGCTCCTTTACGCTATACAGAAAACATACAATTTTGAGCTGTTGCTACACAAGAGATTTGTGGGTAAGTGAAATTTATTTAAATAAAGGCAATGATTTCGAACGACATTGTGCGAAACCGGTGGAGCTGCCAACTAAAATCAGTATATACTACTCTGTCAAGAAAGTACCGGGAAAAGATCAATAATACACAAAATGTTGGTTATTCATCCAAATTTATTTCAACACCTTCAAAGTATGCTCCTTCAGAAACGATACACTTACGCCAAAGAATCATCCCATCATCTATACATTTTTTAAAAGCTGTTTCCGGAATTGAGTTCAGTTCTCGCCGCGAATTCTCCTTTATGTCTTCTACCGATTGAAAACGGGTGCCACGAAGTGGTAATTTGAGTTTAGGAAAAAGAAAGAAGTCGGCTGGAGCCATATCTGGTGAATATGGTGGTTGCTCGATGGTATTTTTTGAGTGTTTGGTCAAAAATTCGGTCGCAATGACCTTTCGGCCTTTTGCGAAGGCGCATTATCGTCGTTAAATGTTTATTTTCTTTTCAGGTACAGACCTTGGTGCTGAAATTCAGATAACTCCATCAGAAAAAGATGCTTTCGATGAAGATTCGAAAGATGTGAGTATATAATTTCATAAAAAGGCACTAGTTTCTTTCCGCGGGTTCGCACATGCGATTTCCATGGAAACGTTTAAAGGTTATTTCTATCCCACGGGAACTGATCCATGGGATAAAAATTATGTTTTAGTTTAGGCTTAGACCTACCTGCAAGTAAGCAAATTTTCAGCTTGATCCGTTCTGTAGTTTTGGCGTGAAGAGGTAACAAACATCCACTTAACTTGGCCCCATATGCCTCATCTGCCTTATATGCCTGTAATTTCAGTCCAACAGCGAGCCGACTCAAAGCGCCTCACGCTGAGTTGGTTCGGGGCCTGTTTCGAGGCACACTTCACTGGCCTGAAATGCCTCAATTGTCTGTAATTTTAGTCCAACAGCGAACCGGCGTTGGCTCAAAGCGCCTCACCTTGGGCCGGTTTGGTCGGGGCCTGTTTCGAGGCACACTTCACTGGCCTCAAATGCCTCAATCGTCTGTAATTTTACTCCAACAGCAAGCCGGCGCTATCTCAAAGTGTTTCGCCGTGGGCCGGGTTGGTTGGTGCCTGTTTTGAGGCAAACTTTACTAACATCGAATGCCTCAATTGTCTGTAATTTCAGTCGAACAGCAAGTCGGCGATATCTGAAAGTGCCTCACCGTGGGCCGGGTCGGTTGGCGCCTGTTATGAGGCAAACTTCACTAGCCTCAAATGCCTCAATTGTCTGTAATTTCAGTCCAACAGCGAGCCGGCGTTGGCTCAAAGCGCCTCACCCTGGGCCGGATTGGTTGGCGCCTGTTTCGAGCCGCATCTCTCGCTGTACATCAACAGCCTGGACTCAAACCTGCGACAGCTTTTGGATACGTTTATACAGGTGAGAGTTTTTACCGTGTTTTACTTATTCATTCGGCAAACGTAGTGTAGGACGCACTCCGGCAAGCGGTATTGCCTGTTGTTTTGCTCACGCGGTATATGGATAAAACACCTATGTTACTCAAGAACGAGGTGGCTTTCTTGCTATCAGTGAAATAATTATCAAAATCGGACCAGTCTGATGATTATCCGTTCCAAACTAAACATGTTTGTGTGGGCGACCTCTAGGCGATGTGGGCCGAACTACAAGGCTAACGTCATTAGAGGCGCCAAAGAAAGTAACACAATAGAGGAGGCCTGTGTCGAAGGGCAACCTGACTTTCCTAGAACCGGTGTTAAAAACTAGTAAATAAATATTATTAAAACTATAATATAACATTAGGACAACTTGTAAAAGTCAGAGAATAATGGCTATTTTTTGACGTGATAACGTCTTTAAAATCGTTTTAGTCGGGTGACATGTTCAGAAACTTGTGTCACACCAAAACCTCACGAGCGCGATCGCAGGTATAACGAGAGAGAGACGGACCGATCTCCCGTCTCATCTCGAGCGCTGCCAGTCATTCCGTGAAACTTGTCACGCGGAATCCTCACGAGCGGAGGCTGGCATAGCGTTCGAGTGAGTGGACCGATCTTCCGTCTCTCTCATTCTAGCGGCATACAAACGAATGGAGATTTTCTCGTGCGGTTATATCACCAATAAGACGTTATCACGTAAACATCTCGATCGTAAACCTACTTTACAAACAACCAATTTTTTTAATACTATAACACAATCTGTGCTTAGTTTGGGGCTAGATAATGCGGTGTGAATTGTCATGTATTATTATTAATAGATCTAGGTTACTTTAGAATCAATAACCAACCTTATATCTTACCAACAGGATGCAAAGTCCACCGGCGCGGCTACCAGCTCAGAAATCGGCGCGGGCGCAGTGATATCGTCTTGCGCAGATCTGTTCCTGCTATACAAGAAATGCCTTGTGCAATGTTCCAGGCTTACTAGAGGGGAACCTATGTTAGGTAAGCTTCCCCATCTACACAAGAGCTCACATCATTTGAATTATGTACTAACTTACTTAAAAATAATACCTAATAGATAATTAGGTATTATTAGTGGTAGTAAAAATAATACCTAATAAATATTAGGCATTATTTTAAACACACGTTACACATAGTTACCTCGCCCATGCTTGAGCCCACCCTATGAGTCAAAATCATAATCAAAATCTAAAACACTTTATTTCTATAAATAATAATACAATAAATGTACACTTAGAAAAGGTCAAAATATAAAACTAAACACTGACACGGAAATAAAGCGATACTTTTTGATTTCTGTCGCTTCGGTATGTAAACTAAAGTAAAGAAGCGACGAAGAAACCTTTAGCCTGTTATTTGTTATTTTTCGAGTTGTACACAATATAATCGACGCAGTGCGTTCGCATAGTAAATAGGCTACTTGACTCATATCAAATTTGGCGCAATAAATCAATATTTATAGATTTCTGATATTAAAAGTGTAAGATAACTACATCTTTTCAATTTTAAAATTGATGTTTTAATTTTATACTCTGAAAACGCTATCGGCCATGTTTTGACGTCATAGCAAATTTCATGATGGGATCATAGACGAGTAAAATTCGCTATGAAGTTTGTGTATATTTTTACAATAATATAATAATTAGCTAATGTCAATGAGGATCAGTCAAATTATAGCAATTTCAATAGAACTAGTATCCACGTTATTATTTATGACATAAGAATGATATATCTTTAAATTATCCAAGTCGGACCATTACGTGCGAAGTTATGACTGAATTACTAGCGAAGTTTACCGAGTGACCGCCGCGGGTGCGTGTGACGTCACTCGCACCGTCGCCGCACGTGAACCGTAGGCAGATATCAGTTTTTAGTGATTTACTCCGAAACTATACTTTTAGGAAAAAATGACAAAACCAGATAGACTCAGTTTTGAGAGACCCATCGAATGAAAAAAATAAAAAATACAAATCATTCGATTTCCTCTAATTGGACAATCACACTAATATTATAAATGCGAAAGTTTGGATGGATGGATGGATGTTTGTTACCTCTTCACACCAAAAATACTTAACAGATCGGGCTGAAATTTTGTATACAGATAATTATAATCCTGGAATCAAACGTAGGCTACTTTTTATCCCATAAATCAGTTCCCATGGGATAGAAATCGCCTTTAAACGTTTCCATAGAAACAACGCGTGCGAAGCCGCGGGCAGAAGCTAGTAATTATTAATTTAAGACCTACTTTAAAAAAGAGTCAACTATTGTCGCTTGAGTGTTGTTTATGAATGAAATGGCCTTCCATGACGAACGCAGTGAGAAATGCCTTACTTAGCACAGTGTCGCTTGCTACCTTATCTAAGAATTGTTCTTCAATACTTTCATGTAGTGTATGTCAATTAGTATAATTTTATTGCTTTATATTACGTAATTGTCGACGAAAAATGTTTAGTGCTTACATTTAGTTAGTCTATACTAATATTATAAAGAGGAAAAATTTGTTTGTTTGTATTGAATAGGCTACGAAACTACTGGACCGATTTGAAAATTCTTTCACCGTTAGGAAGATTACTTTTCAGGGAGTGACATAGGCTATATTTTATTCCTGCTTCCTTTGTCTATTTTAAAGTCTATTGTAATTAGTTAGGCTGATGGTAATCCGAATTAAATAAATAAATGTCATATTAATTTGACGGGACCAAAGTTATAGCAACCTTTTTTCAGTCTGGTCGAACGATAAGTTAACCAATATTTTACAATTTTTAAATCCATCATGGTTATTAAAACTAAAGTCATTTACAACGGGATATTTACCATGATTTGAGTTTTCCAATATTTCGGCACAGTTTCATGCGCCATGATCACGAAATAATTATTCCAAAACTCAAATCATGGTAAATATCCCGGCTTATTCCACTAATCCCCGTTGACAATCCCCATCAACGGGGATAAGTGAACTTTTTATCCCGTTGTAAATGACTTGAACCGATATTTTTTTAAGACAACATTTCATTGTCC
Organism: Eupithecia subfuscata; assembly: GCA_963564075.1. NCBI lineage: Eukaryota > Metazoa > Arthropoda > Insecta > Lepidoptera > Geometridae > Eupithecia > Eupithecia subfuscata. The sequence continues at coordinate 7,553,145 of OY751124.1, read as the reverse complement.
GATTATTATTAAGAAAGTGCCTTATTGAATTGGTTTTATATGACATAAATGAATTTTATAATTTACCCTTATCAATGCGATAATTTTATTTTTATATTTAATGTGATGACATGTAATAATGGTATTATGAATTAAGTCTGTATCTGTATCTGTATATTTTGGCAAACACCGGCCATAATTAACTATTTCTTCTTCCACAGAACTAGCAGGCGTCTTCCAAAAATACCTCCGCGAGTACGCGAGCTCAGTACTGCAGCGTGCCCTACCGTGCCCCACCAGCGGCCTCACTCTGTCTCTCACCGCCAGCAACATGCCGAGCCTCGTCTCCAATCTCCATACGCTGCTCAATGAAGGACACACGGAGACTAGGTGAGTGTCTACTAGTGAGACAGCTCATTGTGTACTGCAGCGTGCCCTACCGTGCCCTACCAGCGGCCTCACCCTGTCTCTCACCGCCAGCAACATGCCGAGCCTCGTCTCCAATCTCCATACGCTGCTCAATGAAGGACACACGGAGACTAGGTGAGTGTCCACTAGTGGGCCAGCTCATTGTGTACTGCAGCGTGCCCTACCGTGCCCTACCAGCGGCCTCACTCTGTCTCTCACCGCCAGCAACATGCCGAGCCTCGTCTCCAATCTCCATACGCTGCTCAATGAAGGACACACAGAGTGTCCACTAGTGGGCCAGCTCATCGGCTTAGAATTTGCACTACCCCAACTCTTCCCGCGGATGGTTAAAAATGGCAGAAACCTTTATTCACAAAGAAAATTACACTAGTATTTACAATTGAAACAACTGAGCTAACTGCAGACTGCTGCAAACAATCTACAGGTAGCTCAACTGATCCATATCAATACCAGTCGTCGCGAATGCTGATACGCTGCGCCAGATACTCACCAGCTCTCGGGTCACGCGTCGCTTCGACAAGACGCTCAGATAATTATTTAAAAACTCTAAGAGCCTCGGTACCCCACGGACCTAGGGTCTCGACTCCAAGGGGAGCAAATGTGTAGGCTCAATAATAAAATAAAACGGCAATTAATAAAATTGTTTAGAAAATTACCTTTTCTTAGGAAATTAGCCCGAGTGTGAGGGCTTGTGGCGCTGTGTGGTGCCGGCTTAGAACTTGCCCCACCTCACCTCTTCCCGCGGGTGTCGTAAGCGACTCAGAGATATCCACCGGGGGCGGGCAGCAGCGCCCCCTGCAGAACCATTCTACCACCGAACTGCGATCCCCCACCCGCATACCCAGCGTGGGGATTATGTGCACTACCCCCATGTGATAAAAGCCAATAAGGCGCTTATCAGGGGGAGGTCTGCGTCCGTAGTGGACCAATACAGGCTGTTGAGGTTAGGGATACGCACTACAATAGCAAAAACCTTACAAATCCTTTTCTTTTCAGCCGGTATACGAAGCAGGAGATATCTAAAATCACAAGTGTCATCACAACATCTGAGTACTGCCTCGAAACTACCGTGCATTTGGAGCAGAAACTCAAGGAAAAGGTAAGATATCTCAAATATGCTAAATTTTAACTTGTGCCCCTTTTTCGATTTCGTGAAGGTCAGGACGGCTATGCGTGTGTAAATGTGAGACCCACACCTAGTAGTAGTATGGGCGATAATGCCCATCTGGGCACCCTTGATTAATTAATTTTGACGTGACAACGTCTTATAAATTGGTTTGCCGGGTGACACTTCAAGAAACTGCGTTACGCGTTACGTTCCGCTCACGTTATGCGCTCACAATGTTTTACCACTCAAAGTCGTTGTCACGTAAAACTTTCGCCCGTATACCGACTTTACAGGCAACCAATTTTTTTTCCCGACGGTTTTTCCCAACGGTTTTTCATGGATCCCGCAAAAACCATTGGTGTTCACACACAATAGTTTGCATCAAAATTCAAAAACCGAATGACGAATTCGAACGACTCGGTTTTTTTATTTATTTCTTTTTTATTTAATTTTCAGTCATGTCTGTCTGTTTTTTCTTTTTTACCTTTGTACCTACCTTATGGTGTTTCCTATAACGAAAAACCTATCGATGTAATTATTAAAATAGTACATAAATATAGAATGTAACGACATCAAGTGTAACACAAGTGCACCTACGATGGAATAAATAAATACAGAGGTGGATATTCGCAGTTCCAACTGCGTCTGTCCTGTCTGTGTCCTAATCGGGGTGAGGAAAGGTGATGGAAGAATGGGGTCGGTGAGTGTGTGGAGTGGTGGGCTCGCCGGCCATGTATAGGAGGAAGAGGGGACGCCAGTCGGGCCGCGGATGTTTAAGTGTTCCCGTGGTTCGGCGAAAATGGCGAGAGAGGGACACCGGAGAGGTTTTAGTGGGTATTACGTCCTTCTCAGAGCGTCGAGTCCCACATAATTCTGGTCTCCCCCAGACCAGTTTATTCGTTAATTAATTTCCTCGCCGAATAAAAAAAAGGTCAGGACGGCCATGTTGTGACGTCATAGGCCTTAAAGCAAATGTCATGTTGGGTCATATATGAGTGAAATTCGCTATGTGACTGTCTATATTTTTACAATCATGAACGTTTTCTTACGTCAATTGTTAGTTTTCGACCCGAATGACGTCACAGCATAGATAAATATAGCTGACAGCGTTTTCGCCTGTTTACGAAAGTAAACTATTAAAATAAAGTTTTTGCTGTTTGCTAGATCTTAAAAAAAATATGGTAGGTAATATTTTTTTCCACTAATTTCAATAATCGAGCAATAATTTATTATTAAAGACCCACTTAAAAAAAAGTCAAATAGCCTATTTGACCCTTCTAAATCATAACTCTGATTTACTTCACAGGTGTTGCCAACTCTCGCCGAGAAAATCGACCTGACACCAGAGCAAGATCTCTTCCACAAAATGATTTCCAACTGCATCCAAATGCTGGTCCAGGACTTGGAGCTATCCTGCGAGCCTGCCTTGCAAGCCATGTCCAAGATATCCTGGCTTAACTTCGACAACGTTGGCGACCAGAGTTCCTACGTCACTCAAATAATAATGCACCTAAAAAACACGGTCCCAAATCTACGCGACTACCTATCCAGCTCCCGAAAATACTTCACGCAATTTTGCATCCGTTTCGCGAATTCTTTCATACCGAAGTTTATACAAAATATCTATAAGTGTAAGCCGATTTCTACAGTAGGTTCCGAGCAGCTTTTGTTAGATACGCATATGTTAAAAACTGCGTTGTTAGAGCTGCCATCTATTGGTTCTCAAGTTAAACGACCAGCGCCAGCGACGTATACCAAAGTCGTGATCAAATTGATGACGAAAGCGGAGATGATATTGAAGTTAGTGATGGCGCCGCTAGATGGCGATGTGGAGCAGTTTGTGGCGCAGTTCGTGCAGCTGCTACCGGAGTGCTCGATCGCAGAGTTTCATAAAGTGATCGATATGAAGGGAGTTAAGCTGTCGAAGGCACAGATGGCGGTGTTGGATGCTAAATTTAAAGAGAAGACTAAAGGGTAGATGATTGTTGGTTCGATTCTCGCGGGTAAAATGATCGTTGGAGAATTCGACTAAAACAATTCGACTAAAACAGTTATAGTACTAAAAAACAATTCGACTAAAAACATTTCGACTAGTAACAATTCGATTGTAGCATTTCGATCTTGAGTTGACCAGACCTGTAGGCGTCCCACTCCCGCGAAACGGAAGGGTGTCAACATGTCAACATTAACTTACTGCTAACGAAGCCCGACCAACGCTGGTTCGTGGCGATTCTGTGACTGAAAGGGTGTGTATTTTTATAATTGCACCCAGAGCTATATGTTGACACATTTTTTTGTTGTTGTTGACGCGAATTGTTTTAGTTGTTAGTCGAATTGTTACTAGTCGAAATGTTTATAGTCGAATTGTTACTAGTCGAAATGTTTTTAGTCGAATTGTGTTTAGCTGAATTGTGTGAGACGAATTGTTTTAGTCGATTCATCCGCAAAGCAAAATGATACACACATCCAGGTCTCTAATTCCAGTAAATTAATCGCTTTACCGTACGGTATCGTCTCAGAATGACATATTTTGTCATTTTACCTTTGATGAAAGAAACTACAGATGTACGCGTGTCAAAAGTGTCAAGGTTGCAACAATGAGGATCAGTAAAGCTATAGCAATTTCAATAGAACTAGTATCCACGTTATTCTTTATGACATAAGAATGATATATCCTTTTAAATTATCCAAATCGGACACATATAGATAGCGAGGTTCACCGAGTGAGCGCCGCGGGTGAGTGTGACGTCACTGGGTCGGTCGCCGCCCGTTAACCTTAGACAGATATCAGTTTTTAGTGATTTATTCCGAAACTATAAGTTTGGGAAAAAGAATAACAGAACCAAATAGGCTCAGTTTTGAGAGAACCATCGACCCATTGGTTGTGTAATTTTTTTCCCAAACTTATAGTTTCGGAATAAATCACTAAAAACTGATTTCTGCCTACGGTTAAGGGCGGCGACCGACCCAGTGATGTCACACACGCCCGCGGCGGTCACTCAGTGAACCTCGCTAGTAATTTGGTCATAACTTCGTCAATTTTTGTCGTAGAACAATAATTTTTGCACTGTGTGTTATGGATTTCTTAGCTCTATAAATCTGCATTCTCAACTGAAAACGTTACGGATCCTCATTCTATCAATCTCTATGTGGGAATAGCACCGTACTATCTAGAGTTTTTATCATCTATGGATGGACTCTGCGACGGTACCATGTCATAGTAAAGCGTTCGCAGAATTTCGCCTCAGGGTTGTTTGTATTTGTTTTGATGCGGAAATCGAACCTGCATCATAGTACGTTCTATAAGGCTTTCTTAGAACCAAAATAAATTAATTTATTTATATCACACTGATATTATAAATGCGAAAGTTTGGATGGATGGATGGATGGATGTTTGTTACCTCTTCAGGCCAAAACTACCGAACGGATCGGGCTGAAATTTTGCACACAGGTAATTCTAATCCGGGAATCAAATATACTTATGCTTTTTATCCTATAAAGCAGTTCCCATGGGATAGAAATCACCTTTAAACGTTTCCATAGAAACAACGCGTGCGAAACCGCGGGCATAAACTAGTAATATATAAACATGATGTACTTAATCTACTATCTAAGACAATGGTGTCACTTCAGATAGCAAGAATCTAAAATATTTCGGCAGCACCCAAAATGGTGCCGTTTTTTTATTTCGATCGCTAGAAAAACATTATTAGTGAGTTTAAATTTGTTAATTTTTGTTTTTGTGTTATTTGAAATGACGTAAAACATTTTTATATCGCTTGACTGGTCCAAATGTCTTTCGTAGTTTAATTTAAGTACTTATTTATTATTTTTTTACTGACTAGAAAATGCTTGTAGAAAATTTTTTGAAAGCTGGCGCGGTCCTGTTTTGTTTTTCGTTTACTGGATGCCTGCCAGCGCTCCCTGCAGAACAATTCTACCACCAAACTGCGATCCCCAACCCGCATGCCCAGCGTGGGGATTATGGGCACTACCCCCAAGAGATAAAAGCCAATAAGGCGCTTATCACGGGGAGGCCTGCGTCCAGCAGTGGAATGATATAGGCTATTGAGGTGACTGGCTTGATAGAGTAATCGTTGAAAAACCCTCCCCTTGGTTGGGGGGAGGAGGGGCACGTGCAGCTGTGGACGTAATTGTGCTAAGTAGGGTAGGAAATTATTATGTGACCCTGAAGTACTTTTAATCTTAATTACGTGACAGCCACAGCCACGGTCAGATTAGTTAGACAGAGGTGGCTTTAAATTATCGCCCGCGATAGAATCGTCTATGGTGGTAATCCTTTAGCGTGCTTTTTTAGCTTAACTCTATGATTTTGTGTCTTACGTAGTCATGCAACGATTTTAGTAAGGGTAGGTAATATTATCATCAGCCTATGTTAGTCCACTGCTGGACATAGGCCTCCCCTAATGAGCGCCTTATAAACATAATATAGGTACTTAAGTACCTAGTCAAAATTACATTCCCTATAAATATGTTATTGGATTCTTATTTATTAATAATTATGAAATTAATATAGTACTACTATTATTAATATTATGAAATATAATTTACGATGAATTATATCCGAAGATTTTGTTCATATTTTTTCTCCACTATCTATAATTCAGAAAACTTAGTTGGTAAGCATGAACATTGTAATAAAAACAAATTTAGAGCACTTCTTGCCAAAATACAAGTTTTACAATCTTAGCTTGGCAATTAGGGCACAATAATATTGTATCCGCCTCGGGACAAATGTTTGTACGATCTGCAGATATTTGTTCAGAGGTTCTGGATGTTTTTCTATGTATAATAAAAAATATCGATCTATGTAGTGTATTGTATTATGTATATCAGTTATCTAGTACCCATAACACAAGCTCTGCTTAGCTTGGGGCTAGATAATGCTGTGTGAATTGTCCAGCATTATTTATTTATTATTTATTAATATAAATGTAAAGTCATTCTATTTTTAACACAAATAATTGACACACAAATATTGTACTTAATTGAAATAAATATATTTTGATTAAAAAAATTGTGAAATATGATTGATTTTTCTACATTCGACCAATGAAGGGCATCAACCAGCCCCCGAATTACCATCGTCGATGTTTTCACCAAATAATTTGATTGTATTTTATTTAACTTGTGTATTTTATTTTTATGTACGTACAACACATTCTCCTTGCTTGTCAGAGACAGACTTGTGTTTCGTTTTGTAAGCAAAAATTTGCGGTACCTAATATGTTCTATGAATCTGACTTGCGCTGAGTCATATCCTAATTTCCAAAATGGTCTAAAATCTTAAATTTTATTCCGTTTTATGTTAAAAAATTAGGTAAAGATGCCGTGACGGTATTCCGAAAAATCCAAAAACTTTTCTATTGGTCAGATTTTCAAGAAAAAGAGTGTACGTTCGGTGAGTGATAACTTCAAAATTAAACGGACTAGGTCTTCTACTTTCATAGTGAATTTCGCAATAGAAAACAGTTTCAGTGTTGTATGAGTACCCCGATTAGTTCGCTTTTTCAGTGGTCTTCAAATTTCCACAGGTTTCTATGTTTCTATTAAGGCGAATAGTAGGGGTGATAGTGGCGCCACTACATATTTAATTTAATCATTAAGTTATACAAAGGAATTATCAAAAAATCGGACCGCTGGTAGACGACACCTATCACAAGCTTTTATTTAATGTATCTGTAATAGTTTTGTTTTGTGTTATTCAATCAAAAACCTTGTTTGGAGAGCTTGGTGGTCACCAATAGGAACTAAACTCTTGAAACAAGTATCTGCCTAAATAATACAGTACAAAACTATTTAAGAGACATTTAAAAAAAGCTTATGATAGATATCGTCTACGCGCGGTCCGATTATTTGATAATTCCTTTGTAATTATAAAATTCGCCACTATCCACCCTATTATTCGCCTTAATATCTATAACGGCTACAGAGACATTACAGACAATATTTACGTGAGAAGTGCACGCACACTATCACAGTTCTAAATACAGAAAAGTAAGTACTTTTATAAAGTATAAAATAACAAAATCACTAGTAATTCTAACTCACGAAGTCCGTTGGGCTATGTATGTCATAGTGAATGCATGTACATTGTTTTAGTGTGCGTAAGCTCAGAAGCAATCAGTCTCGCCCGAGACGCGGTCCGGGTCACTAGTGCTCATTGTATTCACGTCAGATTTTGGTAGCGAGTACCGTCAGCATGACAACTAAGCGCAAAGTTGTTCGTCGTAGTAGGTCTAAACGGACTTCGTGAAATAGAACAACTATACTATAGAATTAAGACCTGGCCTCTTCACAAACGTGCTCGTGATGATGGGTAGAACATGCAGAATTACCAGTAACCCTTTATTTAATAAATAATAATAGGAACATACTTGTAATACTTTCTCTGTTCCAGAAACCGAAATATTATTGTAAGCAAAGGACATGAACAAATTAATTATGAAAATTCTTAGTACTCATCTCGTTATGGAGGAGGCTGAATCGCTCTGGTAATAGCATACTGAGAGTTTTCTCTGTCACGGTGGATATGAACCCAATTTTCCAGCATTAGATATCCGTCCACCCGGGAGGCAACAAGAAGTGACGACGTAGAATTAGGAGCTGGGTTCTGACATTGTAATAAAAAAATTCTGTGTATTTTATTTCTATTTGTGATATGGGTTTCTGATTTTGTGTTATGTTCCCGAAATAAACTTATTTTATTTATTATCGTTAACAAAAGGGTTACAAAATCATATTACTTATGAGAATTCCTTCTCCCCTATTTAATCATTTTTCAAAACGGTTCTTATGGTTTCGCCGCTCATCGACTGCATTTTGATAACTAATAAAAAACAAAAGAAAATGTACCTACCTAAATAAAAAGAGTGATACCTACACACACAAAAACATCTGAAGCTACCAGCAGATTTTTTTAATTATTAAACGGTAACATACACCACTTACATTAATTAAAGGACATGGTTATACACAATCATGATTTATAAAAATTGTACATTAATATAAAATAATTCAAATATAAATCAACGGTTTTTATACAGACACACATTCATACATCGCGATCACAAAACCGCAAACATTCTGACATGATTCTAATTATTGACTGATATCTTCAAAAGCTACATACGCAAGGAGCGACAATTTTACTACCCAAGCGAAATGCTTGCAACATTCATTTTGTTACCGCTCTCTCGACGGTAACTCTTTGCGCCAGCTAAGCTCAACCCGAAAAACCTTAAGGTTAATAACAGAAAAATATTTTAAAACAATAATAATGTCAGACTCGGAATCGGATATCGAAATGAAGTCTCTCCCCGAGGTGGAAATCAAAAAATCTTCGAAAAACCCTTCAGAGTATGTAAAAACCAAGAAAATCACAACCAAAATGATGATCGTAGATGCTCTTATCGAACTCAAAACACGAAAAGGAGTCTCGCTTTACGCAATAAAGAAGCATCTAACGGACAAATACGAAGTGAACACCGATAAAGTGAATTATCTCATCAAGAAAACTATCAAAGCTGGTGTTGAAGACGGAACGTTCGTACAAATGAAGGGTACAGGCGCTGCAGGATCCTTCAAGCTTGCACACAATGAAAAACTAAAAACCATGAAAATACCTTCAAAACCCAAAGAAAAGACTAAAGAAAAACTGAATATGAATCCCGAAACGAAAACGAAAAATCTCGTGAAGAAAACAAACGAGAAAAAACAAGGAAGCAGGAGAACTCAAGAAGATAGAAATCAAGAAAACCAACGAAACAGATCAGCCAGAACGAAGAGATAAATGAGAAAAGGCGCTAGACAAAAAAATAAGAAAAGCATTAATTTTAGGAAGAAAAAAAGTTAAATTACAAAGGGGATTGATCTCTTTCTTTTCATTAGAAAAGAAAAATCGATCGGTACTCAAATCTAACTGGCATAAATGAAGCCAGAAAACGCGTGTTTTTATATCTACATTTGTTGATTTATATTATGAGGAAAATATATGAATTTATAATAACTGTTGCTTTTTTTTCATTTATAGTTTTAATCTATATCTATACTAATATTATAAAGAGGAAATATTGGATTGTTTGTTTGTATTGAATAGGCTCCGAAACTACTGGACCGATTTGAAAAATTCTTTCACCGTTAGGAAGCTTACTTTCCAGGGAGTGACATAGGCTATATTTTATCTCGGAATTCCCACGGGAACGGGAACTACACGGGTGGAACCGCGAGGCGATCGTCTTGTTTATTATAAAATTATGGAACGATTTATTTAAGTATACCTATCACTATTAGCCATGTTGTAGCACCCAAGCTTTGCTTACTTGTGGATTGATATGGATTGGCCAGCAATATTTATTTATTACTAGCTTCTGCCCGCGGCTTCACATGCGTATTTTCGGTATAATAAGTACCCTATTAAGTCGTAGTACGTCTAAGTTAGGCTTTGCTCTAAACGTACGCAAAATTTCATCTTGATCTGTTCAGTAGTTTTGGAGGTAACAAAAATTCAGATTTCACAAAGTTTCGGCTTTACAATACTAGTAGGTATTATGCAGGTTGGTTCACCTATCCTGCATATGTTAGGTAGATTTTATAGTAGATAAGTATTGTATTGCAATTGGGTTGATCTAGCTATAATGTCGAAAAACAGTGACTTTTTTCGAAGTAAAATAATGGTCTTTGGTATATCGCACCTGCTACTTTTGTGGGTAGGTCGTACCTACTGAACCCCAGACGAGATCTATACTATTTATTATTTAATAAATAAGTGTTTATTAGTTATTAAATAGGTAAGTATTGATTGTTTATTAAATAAGTATTTGTTATTTAACAAAAGTATTTATTGATTAATGAATAAGTATCTATTTACATTTTAATAACTGCTTTCTCGACATTTACACATTTATTTATCTTGATTTTTTGGATGTTTTCTATGTATAGTAAAAAATATCGCTATGTAGTCTATTGTATTAAATTATATCAGTTATCCAGTACCCATAACACAAGCTCTGCTTAGCTTAAGGCTACGTAGCTTAGTTTTAATTTAGTTTGTAGCTACCCTAGATAAATAACAATAAATAAATAAATAATGCTGGACAATTCACACAGTCCCTATTACTTATAATAGGGACTGTGTGAATTGTCCAGCATTATTTATTTATTATTATTTATCTAGGGTAGCTACAAACTAAATTAACGCATTCACTGCCCAGTCTCACCATGATCGAGAGTCTCGTCTGCGTCTTGGGCCATGAACGGGTTAGTTTAAATCACTACCAGTTAGAAGCTGAGTTGTTAGTCGAAATATTTTTCTCGCTCGTCCTTGTGCTAGTGCTAGTGGAGAGAGAGAAGTAGCCAAATCAAATAATTTTAATAGTACCTGCGATGCACATATTCACTAATCATACACGAAAATGCGCTACACTTATTTACGCAGGATCGAGTCTAAACTTCCTTAGTACGTATAGTCTTCATAGCGTTTTTCTGAAGATATTTTGGTGTCAATTCAGATGTGGCCAAAACTAAACTAAACAAATTTGACAGCAATAAAAATGATGCCATCCTTTTTATTTTGATCGTTGTGAAAGGGACGGCAACATTGTTAGTTCAGTTTAGTATTGACAACATTCGAATTGTTCAGATGTGGCCAAAACTAAACTAAACAAATTTGACAGCAATAAAAATGATGCCATCCTTTTTATTTTGATCGTTGTGAAAGGGACGGCAACATTGTTAGTTCAGTTTAGTATTGACAACGTTCGAATTGTTCAGATGTGGCCAAAACTAAACTAAACAAATTTGACAGCAATAAAAATGATGCCATCCTTTTTATTTTGATCGTTGTGAAAGGGACGGCAACATTGTTAGTTCAGTTTAGTATTAACAACATTCGAATTGTTCAGATGTGGCCAAAACTAAACTAAACAAATTTGACAGCAATAAAAATGATGCCATCCTTTTTATTTTGATCGTTGTGAAAGGGACGGCAACATTGTTAGTTCAGTTTAGTATTGACAACGTTCGAATTGTTCAGATGTGGCCAAAACTAAACTAAACAAATTTGACAGCAATAAAAATGATGCCATCCTTTTTATTTTGATCGTTGTGAAAGGGACGGCAACATTTTTAGTTCTGTCCAATTAGTTCAGGTTAGTATTGACAACATTCGAATTGACACCTTTGTCGATTTAAACAAAATATGGCAAGTTTGAACAAAGTTCTTGGTTGAGGTATTTCCATTGATTAGTTTGTTCCCGTTTCAATCCATGTGTTTTATCTTTAGATATGTATTTTAATACATAGGTTATCCAGTTTAGTATCGATGCCCACCCTGAGACAAATGTTTGTACGATCTGCAAATATTTGTTGCGGGTGTTCTGGGTATTCTATGTATAATAAAATGTGTGATGTATTGTATTGAGTATATCAGTCATCTAGTACCCATAACACAAGCTCTGCTTAGCTTGGGGCTAGATGATGCTGTGTGTATTTTGATATGTATGTTTGTCTGCATTAATTGTACTGTGTGAGCAACAAATAATTGCATATTTTTGTCTATGTCAGTGTCACGTTTCACGAAATATGTTATTTTGCAACTATATTTGTCATTTTACTGTAGCTCAAAATCGACATTTATAGTCAGATAGTCATTTTATTGGTAAAATCATTTAATAGTCAAATTTAAAATTGGTAGTAAGTACATACCTACTTACTAACAAATTAATTAAAAAAATTACACAAGTATATAGGTACTAAAATAATGATTAATTGTTTACAAATAAATTACAAATATAAATTACATAATGACAGAATAAGGTACTTAATGATTAATACATTAAGTAAATTAATTACGAATGGTTTAAATAAAATTTTAATGTCGCACCACAATATTTTGTCAAGAAAATCCTCGACCTTTTATTACGCCTTCTCGATGAGCCACACTTTTACTCTGTTTTTGGATGAATATGTATATAAGCTGGGTGCAGTGATATGATAACATGCTCCGGTAGTCTAGTATAGTATAGTCCATAACTTCTATGTACAGTCAGCTGCACAGACATGTATACACTTCCAAGGTTTAACTTTTATTTTACTCGAAACTTCTCAAATAAAAGGCCACGCACACGTTTTTCGTACAAACTAGTCATCGAACTTGTCAGAATGCGGTACATAAATTATCACAATTACTTTACACTTACTATTTGGTCAAAGTGAAAACTTGGGGAGTATATACATATTTTTGGAGCCAACTGTACAAACGAACATTATGTCGGTCAAAGATTTATGATGACACCCGATAGGTACAATCGTATAAGCTAAAAAAAATAAGAATATCTTAAAGTTAGTTTAGTTAGGGCAGCAAACTTAATATTTTCAATAACGAAATCGAAAGAAATCATTATCTATACTAATATTATAAAGAGGAAAGATTTGATTGTTTATTTGCTTGTATTGAATAGGCTCCGAAACTACTGGACCGATATGAACAATTATTTTACCATTAGAAGCCCACATTATTCCAGATGAACATAGGCTATTTTTTACCACGGGAAAATGCTTTATTCCTACGGGAAAACGGGTAATAGGACAACGGGTAGTAAGAATGCAGTTAGTTAATTATAATGCGGAAACATCACCATACACACATCAACATCAAACCAAACCCCAAAATAAGCAGAGCTTATGTTGTTAATGTCATTATCTAAACTAAAGTGTCAAAAGTTTTATTTCCGAACGAACGATTCTAACGGGCTTGCCTTAGTTTCTATGTTCACTTGACAAGAGCTATCCTACGATGTATATCTCGTCTTGATTCGACATACCAAAACACATATTCTCCCTTGACAAGGAAATTGATTTGATTAAACATATCCCGAGGAGGAATGACAAACTAAGGTTTATTTCCAGGAAAAAAACGTTTAAACGCTAAGCCACTTTCAGAAACTTACAGCCTTGGAAGCTACTGCCGGCGGATTTATATTAAGGATCTATGTACATGATATGTATTTTATATAACATCTGGCTGTGGTGTGTTTATATAAGTAGTTTATCTCTGCTCTTGACTTAGGTAATCACTAAGTAGATACATATTACAAAACAAAATACCCAGCCGCGTCTATCTGAACGCGATATGTAAACTCAGAAACTACATAGGTACCGAAGGGATTTCCTTATGTGCCACCAATGGCGGATGTGATTCATGGGGAAGGGTTAGCTGAATCATTCTTTTGGATTTTGTCGGGAAAAATACTAATCCCTCGAGGATACAACTTTTATAGGACTATTTCGAGGATCATTCTGTATACAATAGCGAAAGAATTATCAAAATCTGTCCATAATTTACGGAGAAATCGACAAACATACAGAACATAGACACCTTCTTTTCCTCCCGGACATAGAAATACTTATATTATTTTACAGAGTAGTCCGATTTCAATAGTTTTTTTTTTATTGGAAAGGGTATACCCCGAAATTGGTTCCATTTCAATTTGGAATAAATCCAACGCTAAGGATAGAAAAACAGGGGATGATTGATTGTTCACTCACCGATTGTAATGTATGACCACGCATAACTTTTTACAGAGTACCTAGTCCGATTTTGATAATTATTTTTTTATTGGAAAGGGTATACCCCGAAATTGGTTCCATTTCAATTTGGAATAATAAATCCAACGCTAAGGATAGGAAAATAGGGGATGATTGATTGTTCACTCACCGATTGTAATGTATGACCACGCATAACTTTTTACAGAGTTGTCCGATTTTGATAATTATTTTTTTATTGGAAAGGGTATACCCGAAGTTGGTCCCATAGAAATTTGAATTCCGTTTATAGCTTTTAAAACACGCTAAATTATAATGTTGTAATGTCACAAGTGCCCTGCAGCGTTGGTTTTCAGAGCCAGGGTGCTAACGTAAAACCAACATAGATAGCTTAGTATAAATCAATTAATGAAGGTTATTCATATTGTAAATTATAGAGCCTCTTGTCGCTGCAATGATGCAATTCCCTTTTTCCCTCCTACTTTTCTCTTTCCAATGCATTCTCTTACTTCTTATATACGACATGACTGCGGTTTTCTCCTTCATCTCTACGTGATAAATTCAAAGAAATAAACATAATGACAGTACCATGTCAATATATTTATGAAAACTTATTGTACACTCATAAAAATATAAATCGGTTCCCTAAAAATAGCGATAAACATAATTTGAATACCAGAAATAAACATAAACTCACTGTGCCCACAACTAGGCTACACAAAATAAATGTATCTTTTAGAGGGCAATGTATACGCTTCTACAACAAAACTCCTAGTGAGTTACAAAAATTATCAGTAAATAAATTCAAACAAATTGTCAAATCCGTGCTGTGCAAAAAGGCTTACAATAAAATATCAGATTATCTAGAGGATAAAAAAGCTTGGGACGGGTTTTGCTCCAACTCGAAAAATAACAACTAACAGGCTAAAGGTTTCTTCGTCGCTTCTTTACTTTAGTCTACATACCGAAGCGACAGAAATCAAAAAATATCACTTTATTTCCGTGTCAGTGTTTAGTTTTATATTTTGACCTTTTCTAAGTGTACATTTATTGTATTTATGGAAATAAAGAGTTTTTGATTTTGATTTTTGATCTAACTCATATAGCTAATTCTTGGTCTTCCACATCCTCGTCTTTCTTCTACTTTTCCATCTATGATGTTACTTATGAAGCTGTCATGCCGTATAAGATGTCGAATCATTCTCCCTCTTCTGTTTTGAATGGTGTTCATAAAAACCTTTTCTCCTCACCTCTTCAGCATATCATTAGTAACCTTCTCCGACCAGCTATGATCAATAGGTATAAGTAATATAATTACATGCCTAAAGCACATAAGTGTAGGTATGTGAGTTATACGCAGTGGCGGATTTACACATTTTTAAGGCGGTAAAGTTTTTGCCGCCCTTGCGTCATGTCCTAGAGTATTTTTACAATACAACATTTCGTTGAATTACACGAGAAATAGTTTTTGGGTATATTTCTGAGCTAATCAAAGCTCAATAAAGTACGATTAATAAGGTGGGGTAATGTGTGTACTTACACAAGACTTAATGTAAATTCGGTAAACGTTAATAAATTATCTATATTGCGCTTACAAAGAGTTGAAAATAATGAACTCAGTCAAGTTAAAAAAAATCATCAGCAAAATGTGAGGCAGAATTCTATCTGTAAAACATTTGAAAACCGTCATGCAGAAATCTTTTTGATTTCTATGGTTCTAGGCAGCAAAAAAAATATCGCTTCCCGAATTAGTCGACCCAAAAATCTGCCGCCCTATGCTTACTCAGCCTGCTGGTAAATCCGCCACTGGTTATATGTTATTTTAAAATGGTTTACTATTTTACTATAAAAACATCCTCGTTAAGGGATGAAACGTTGGTGTTCTTCCAACACAAATTAGGTTCGTAGTTAACCCGCTTACATTCATAATGGTTTACTATTGTTGATATTCAGGCGATAAAGTATGATAGTTACTAAAAGATCGAAGTTTTCAATTTTCCTATTATTTCGGCTTAGTTGCTTCCTCATCCAAACTAATATTATAAATTCGAAAGGAACTCTGTCTTTCTGTCTGTCTGTCTGTTACCTTTTACCCCTAAACGACAGAACGTTCCTAATAAAATTTGGGAACATAGGCTACTTAAAAAGCACATACAAAGCCCCGGGCGACAGTTAGTAAATTCTAAATAACCATGATTTGTCTAGAATATTCTGTGTAATTATAAAACTACGATACTTGTATCTTTGTCTAAAGTATTTATGTTTACCTATTTTCTATTGCTACTTACACACTTCATCAATTAAAAATAAAATGCGATCGGGAAAAGTTTGCAAAATGAAGGCTTTAACGACATCAATAAGGCTTTTTTGTTCGTTTACGTTTCCATGCGTCGCTCGCTACAGACTTCGTAGTAAATACTCTATGTACTGACCTATTGGATTTTCACCAATAGTAAGCTACCACATTACGACTGACGTTAGCACGAGGCATTTCCTTAATATTGTATATATGCTTAGATACGCAGCCTCCCCTTCATGCAGAAACGGACGAAGGTTCATATTATACATTATGTGTGAATTTTAGTGTTAGTGTGTGTCCATTTTTTTCTTTGTAGTACTTGTATTTCTCGTTCTCGACTGTCTGTGTATAAATTATGTGCTTTGTCAGAAATAAATGTCAATTTAATTTAATATCGTAGGTAGATAACACAATGACATTTCGATAACATTATCATTTTAAGTAGGTACTGTGTCTTTTATGATTTTTTTTGTTTCTTAAACAAGACACAAAGTAATTCAAGAATATATTAAGAAGCCTCGACTCCCAAACTGGAACCCTACGAATTGCAAGGTTCTTTTCTCCAAAGCCAGTAATTATTTACATAAAACAACAAAAACTCTTGTCAAAAATAAATTATTAGATTGAATTTCGCTAGGTATTAAAAACTTGAAACTATTGGATTTGCTTCCCTTTACTTGGTTTGTTAAATAATGATTGGATAAGCTGCTACGCTAGCTCATTATACAGAAATAAAAAACACGATTGCCTTACTTTAAAAATAAATATAGCCAGTACCACTCGGGATGGTGTAAAAGAAATACTATTGAAGCCCCTTACATATAAACATGTTCCTTCAGGCTTTTTCAGGGTATTCTAATAATGAAATAAGGAAACACGAATACATATTTATTTTTACATTATATGCTTATCTAACTGCGATAAGACCGTCCATTGTACATTTGTGTATTATATTAATGTATAGCTGTATTCTATTTGTGGTTTACAATAAATTTATACCTACATGAAACTAAAAACGTCATCAAAACATACACTCCTTTTTTGAGCAGTTGTGTACATAATATATGTATTTGGATTTATTTATTTACCGTTTATATAAAAGGTCGTAATACAAGGCATGCCAGAAATTGTATGAAAAGCCAAAACATAATACACTAACCAAAATTAAAAAAAAAAGTCCTAAATAAAACAAATTTCAATTAATTCCAGATTATAAAATTCAATGTCATGTTTTAATATTATTTAAAGAAGGGATTTTAATAAATTAGTAGTTACTCATAAATTCACTGATGCTAAAGAATACATGGCTTTCAGAGAAATGCATATAGGTAATTAACCTTTGACCGAGCGACGTCTGCGTGCATCACTGGTCAAAGCTAATTGAATTCCGCACCTCTCGTCTAGCGGGGGGTAGGACGAGCGGCGGAATTTGATTTCGTAAAATCAAGTGAACTTCAGAGTGGTAGTATGTGAGAGAGAAGATAATAAAATACCTTATTGTTAAACTGCAGAAGTTATGGAAGCTGAATAAAATACAACACACTAAAATAAGAAAAATAACTATAGCAACAAATGCTCTGACTTACGCACAAATATTGAAATTGGCAGGACATAACAGATCATAGATGGACCAAAATAGTAACATTCTGGGACGGCCCACAAGGCAAAAGAACAAGAGGTAGACCTATGAAAGGTGAGAAGATGATATTAAAGCAATAGCTGGCCCAAACTGGAGACAAGTAGCTGAAGACAGAGTCAAATGGGCATCACTGGAGGAGGCCTTCACCCATTCTGGGGTTCAGGTAGATTAAATAAAAATTAAGTACCTAACTATAAACAAAATAAATATGAGTATAAGTACTACATAATAATAAACAGTGCTCATCTATGGTTAGGATTCACCTAATAGGTTAAAAATATCTTGTACCGTAATTTTACTTAGCAAAATAAATTCGCGCACGAATCTCTAAGACGACCTCTGTGGCGCAGCGGTCGAAGGTCTGCCTGCGACACAGGAGGTTGCGGGTTCGATTCCCGTCTCGGGACAAATGTTAAGTCTAGACTTGCCAGAAATTGCTTACCTATAAAAGGTGCTTACCTACCAATTGATTTTTAATACCTAGTTACCTACCTAATAGGTGAACCTACCTATATTAAAATTTGGGGAATAATTCCCAAGACTTTAAAATAAAAAATAATAAAAGAAATTAATCAAGTCATATTTTTATTAGAATTTAAAACATAAAATCAACATTAATCAATCAAATCTTAATAGTCTTCTCTTAATAAAACGTAGAATATGAATAATCACGCTTTTTTCGGCTTCATTTTTGGAGGTTTGATAATGGAACCGATGCTTTTTCTTTTCATCATTGTGGCTCGTTTTTTTGAAGGTGTAGGGACCCCTTTTGCAATTTTTACTTTCTTCTGTTTTCGTTCCTCTGTTACTTGCTTTTCTTCTTTCTCTGGCGCCTTTTTTACTTTCTTTACCTTTTTCTCTTTTTTCTCGTCCGTTTTTTCAGTTTTCTTAATTTCCTTTTTCTTAGGTTTTCTTGCTTCTTTTGTTTGGTTATCATCTGCCTTTTTACCAGTCTTCTCGAGTTTTTTCGTTTTCTTTTCGGGACTCGTAGTCGATTTTTCTTTAGGCTTCTCTTTCTTTTCTTTAGGTTTCGCGGGTTTTTTCTTGGTCTTCGGTTTTTCCTTGTTTGCAAGCTTGAAGGATCCTGCAGCGCCTATACCCTTCATTTGTACGAACGTTCCGTCTTCAACACCAGCTCTGATAGTTTTCTTGATGAGATAATTCACTTTATCGGTGTTCACTTCGTATTTATCCGTCAGATGCTTCTTTATTGCGTAAAGCGAGACTCCTTTTCGTGTTTGAAGATCGATGAGAGCATTTACGATCATCATTTTCGTAGTTATTTTCTTCGTTTTGATATCCTCTGAAGGGCTTCTTGGAGGTTTTTGGATCTTCAACTTGGGGAGCGCTGATCTGATTTCGATGTCCGATTCCGTGTCTGACATTTTGATGGAGTTTTTTTAAATATTTGTCTGTTCTTTGGAAACTTCTGAGATTTTTTTTGGGTGAGCTTAGCTGGCACAAGGAGTTACCGTAAAGAGAGCGGTAACAAACATGGACGTTGCTAGCATTTAGGTTATTAAATTGTCGCTCCTTGCGTAGATAGCCGTCGCGGGACCTAGCTTTTTATAGATAAAGTCCGGTAACTCTGTCATCACCATCTGCGGTCAGCAGCATTATAGTCTTTTAAATCTATGATGGTTTTTAACACTAAAGTCATTTACAACGGGATATTTACTATGATTTGAGTTTTGAGCTTTCCAATATTTCGGCACAGTTTCATGCGCCATTATCACGGAATAACATGGCGCATGAAGTTTCATGCTAAATGTATTTGAGAGCTCCAAACTCAAATCATGGTACTTAAACCTAAATATTCCGTTGTGAGCTTGAGTATTATAGTCCTTTCAAATTAAAAAAAACTAAAGCCAAACCTTAGGTACTGCTCAAAGCAGCCATTATTATTTTTCACTTGAACTTTTTATAAACTGCTGCGCGAATACCATTGTGTAACTATTTAGAACTTTTTAAAAGTTTATACATATGTTCATACTATATTATAATAATAAAGAGGAAAGATTTGATTGTTTGCTTGTATTGAATAGGCTCCGAAACTACCGGACCGATTTGAAAAATTCTTTCACCGTTAGGAAGCTTACTTTTCAGGAAGTGACATAGGCTATATTTTATCCCGGGATTCCCACGGGAACGGGAAATACGCGGGAGAAATCGCGAGGCGATCGTCTAGTATTAGATAATAGAACAAAGAGCCAGGGTACGGAAAGAATGAAAGAATACCTTACCTAGGTAACCTACTAACTCTTGTTCTGCTGACTAACTCAAATGTATTCATGAGTGTGTCACACATACTATTTTCGGTGCTCATTGGTCCAGTTTATTTTGTTTTAATTCGTTATCAAATTTAATGCAAAAATTTGTTGAAAGCACATGTCTACTCAATAGACTAATATAGGTAACTACATAAATATAATGTAACACTAGTAGATAACATAATTAGTTATGATTAGTAATTTAAGTTAAACCTCCAAGCCCAGGAGTTATTTACCTACTTAAATTTAGTTTTAGTACACATTTACTGTTTAAATTTATCTCATTTTAAGTGAGCTGTAATGTTTTTATGAGAAAATAAAGTTCTTTAAACCTAATGCAACCAAATGATTGGTGAAAAAAATATGAGAACACTAATGAATATAACTGAATAAAATGGATAGGGGAGAAATGGGAAAATTGGCATAGGGGCTTTATATGGCATGACTTTTTATTTCTATAAAGTCGTCTAGGATTTTATAAAAGTCTTTCTAGGTCCTTAGAGAGTTGAGTGAGTGCTTTTTATTTTTTATCTCGTGTGCACTATTAGGGGAAGCTGAGTAAATTGGGTTGACTTGGACTGAACTTTTAATTGTAAAAGTTTTGGTATATCATTTTTAGAAGTTTTCTTCAACAGGCTTATAGCAAACTTACAGATTTAATTAATTTACTAAACTAAGTAGGTAGGTAGATAGCTACATATTTTATTATCACCTAGGAAGAGTATATGAATATACATATATCTATTAGAGTGGGTACCTACATACAGATGCAGTAGTACAGATGCTAACATGACATGTTTATTTTGATAATTATAAATAAAATAATTGGTTGTAAAAACGCATCAATGTCAAAATTCAACCAGACAGGCATAAAAATAACACAAAAATGTCGTAACATTCGTTTGGATATCTAAACGAAGGAACATCGAAGGCCCATCTACAAAAATCATCATGAATAATTTATATCTGGAGACGCCATTGTTATTACGTCATCATCCGAAGTCGGCGTCATAACCAAATATATGCCGTACTAACTCTTCATAAACTTTACTACGAATTGAAACAATTCTTTCTTAGACATTTTGCGGTCATCTGCTCTATTAGAAGACGAAAAAATTGACTATTTACATCTCTTTCTCTCTTAAATAATCTTGTTATAAGCAAGAGGGAGGGTAACAGTCGTTTATCTTGCTGCGTCATAATGACTAGGGCATAATAAGGTCATGGAACGTGTTTAAATTTCGAAACTCGTTCTACCCAATGCCGAGCGGGCGCTTTGTTATTGGTTAGCCTCGACTCTTACCAGGAAAACGAAGGCTCATAAAATCAATACCGAGAGACGGGCGATTCCGCTGTTATAGCAGCGATACTGTCGTTAGTCGCCTGTCGTTGAGTGTTTCGTGGTAGAAGTGTCTCGTTCCGAGCAAGACCTTTCATACGAATTGTGCGGCCATGTCTGGCAAGATGTCTGTTCTTTGCTGTGAGGTGTTTTATTAAGAATATTCGGTTTTTGAGGTCGTCAACAAGTGTGATCCAGTGAGGGTATGTTGTTTTGTGTTTTTTTACTTCCTGCTGTCCAAGGTTTCTTAGTTTACTGTGTGTGGTGCTGTAGAGCTAACGTTATCGAAATTTTCTTTGTTATTGGCTCGAGCTAGGCGTTTTATTATGGAGAGTTCATATCGTTCTGCATGTGACATCACGAATTGTTTGTAAATTGATGTGTGAGCACCTTTTTTGATGCGTTTGCGACTGGCATTCTAATTTGCCGTGTGCTAATGTGATTAAAATGTTATGTTAGACCATTTGACAGAAAAATATCGTGACACTTATTTGATATCGAAATACGACCCCAAAAAGTTGATCCAGTACTGCTGTTTGCTCCCACAAAGGAATAAGGGCTAGAATACATTTTTTGTAAATCATCGCCATAGATTACTATAGAGGTGCATTCGCTATCTCTTTCCAACAACATGGCGGATATGGTATTGCTCTCCCTGTTGCACTTGAGAGTATTTATAGATATCACGGGGTTTCGTTCGCCCTACTTTTTGTATACGATAGGCGGGGACAATTTTATTGCCAGCGTTTATCGACATCGATAAAATTAAAGATGGCCAACGGATTGTTCTTATTTATAGAAGCTGTATTGTTGATAACAAACAACGTACAGTTATTTTATATGAATTTTACGAGATATGGAATAGATATTGCATGGAAATATTTTTACCACATTTATCAAGAACTTAGTATTTTATATAGGTAGGTAGGTAGATTCTTGAGAGGTTTTTTTTTGACAGCATCTGTACCTACATTTGTAGATAGGCACTCTTCAAAGTAAGAAGGTACCAACTATCAATCCTTAACTATCATCTAGCTAGGTACTTTAAAAAAATATAATTTATTAAAAATATTTTCCTCTCCAGGTTAAATTCGATTAAATTTACTCTAATCGACACTGTCCCAACTCTCAAAACCAAAGTTTCTTTTGTAGCAAAAAATCTAATATTGTCCCGACCCCACCGCAAGGGCTCACAAAATCTAGTTTCATTTAAATTTCAACTCTATCCCGTTAACGACAAGACACATTTTACCTTGCAGCATTCACGGCTATTGCAAATTCAGCCCTATGTGACAAAGTATATAGTTGTTATTTCCTTAACAGGCATATGATGAACCTTTCGAGTAATATTCTTTTGGAACAAAATAAAATAGGGTGAGTTGCGGAGCGGCTGAGAATCGTTAAAATTGTTGTGTCGGTGTCATCATAACTGATGTCGTTTTATGCAGATTTATCATTTTTGAAAAATAGATGACCATGTAGTACCTACGTAATGTGCCTATTGTGGGTACCAATACTTACATAGATACGCGTCCGTAGTAAGTAATAACTAGATAGTACCTACATACTTAAATAAAAAAAACTTGGCTTGGCTCAAAACTTGACTTGGCTCAAGCGGTACTATAAGTTTAAAACGTAACAAAGAATAATGTAGCTGCACCTGAGAGACAGACCGCAGATTCCCCACTTACAAACACTTGCAAAATTGCAAACTTGAAATACCTACTTACTTAAAATTTATATTTATTTGGGTATTTAATTAAAACGGTGATTTTAAGCAATCACCTAAAGGTTCACTTGGTAGTACTTACATAATAAAATAATAAATAACATTAAAGTTAAAGAATTATTATTTTAAAAAAATCAAATAAATCTTCAATAAGCGGTGGAACAAACCCTTTGTTATTTGCAACGAAACAACGAGGTGCTGAATTATTAATCGAATCCGCCAACTTTACCGAACCTCCCCTAATTTCGAAGGATCACGTGACACTCGTGCCAGTTGAAAGGGACGCCCTGCTACTTTCAATACGGACCTCCCTGGTTCGAATCTTCGTAGCTTATCATTTTGCACTCGAACGAAACACAAGATTCTCTTTTCTTTTACAAGTTTATTTTAACTTACCCTGTTAGTGTGGGACAAATCTTGCAACTGAATTTTAGACCAGTTATCCTCAACCAATTGAGCTGAAATTTGGAATACCTATGTAAGTTCGTTGACAATAAAAATAAATACTTAAATAAAAATAAAATGTTTTTATTTCAGACACAGAGATCCATATAAACTATGTTAGTAGGCACAGGGCATTATAGGTAGGTATGATATAAATAGGTATCAGTCCAGATAAGTTTGACCCTGCAGCAGCATTGTTCGAATACAGTGCCTTAACATTGGACTGTCCCATTTATCGGACAATGAGCTCAGGATGGTGTTGGAGCTCGCGCGCCACCTGCGCAGCAGTGAGGCGGTTTTCTTCCGCATGCAGGCGTGGAAGCCGTCGGCAACGAACAAACAATAACAATGCATTGTTATGGTGCCATGGAGCTGATATGACGATGAAGACGGAAGGTGGCCATAGGAACTCCTAAACGAAACGACGGAACCCCGTCGTGTTTGGATTCGTTGGATTAGACTTCCCAAAAACTTTGGATTTTTTGAATAAAAATTTGTTTTTGAGAAAGTTTTTTTTTAAATAATAGTATTATTTTGATTGGCCTCTTTTACAATGTTTTTTATTATTTGTTTTAGATGCAGCAACCTCAGTCACATCAAGATGCTCAAACACAACCGTCTCTACAGTTTCCGTAAGTTTCTAATTATCATCATCATCATCACATCATCATCATTTTTGTCGACCTCTGTGGCGCAGCGGGCAAAGGTCCGCCTGCGACGCAGGAGGTTGCGGGTTCGATTCCCGCCTCGGGACAAATGTTTGTACGACAAAAATGTCTTTTTTAGGGTCCCGCACCTCAAAAGGAAAAAAGGAACCCTTATATCACTTTGTTGTCCGTCTGTCGGTCCGTCTGTCAACCCTCTTCTCTTTTCTCAGGAACGCGTGGAGGTATCGTTGAAATTAACATCAAATACTCAAGTCCGTAACCTCTTGGAGCCGTGATATAAACAAAACTTCTAAGTCAACGCAATCAAAAGTTACAGCCGTTTATATCCAAATACTTTGAAATTTCCTAGGGAATCACATGCACACAAAACCGTACTACACTAAACCGGGTGCTTTCCGTTGACCTTGAATCATAAAATTTGGCAGGAAGCAAGGTATCATAGTACAAGTAAAGAAAAAATCAGGAAAGTAAGGAAAAAATCCAAAAACTGCAAATTTGTTGTTTATTCACAAATAAAATATTTTTTATTCCTGCTATGGACCAAAACCTATAGGGCACTTCCCGTAGACCTAGAATCATAAAATTTGGCAAGAAGGAAGGTCATACAGTACAAATAAAGAGATAAATCCGTAAACCGTGAAGTTTATTCAACAAAACAATAATACTACATCCGTCGTCAAACTACGATAGTTTTTATAGTAAAAAAAATAATTATTATCTTGCTATGAACCAACGCCCAAACCTATAGGGTACCTACTTCCCGTTGACCTAGAATCATGATAATTGGCAAGAAACAAAGGCTTACTATTATACGGAACCCTTAGTCCGGCTCGCACTTGACGTTTTATTTTTTCATACAATTGTCTTTTAAAAGCTGGCGCGATTGCCTTTCTTTCATATAATTATCTGCGCTGACGACGTCACAAATCCAGGCTTCCGATATACGAAACGCATAGGTACCTAATTTGTATGATTAAAAAAAAACGACTTCCCCTTCGAATATATTGTTTTATATTTTTCGGAACAAATATAATAAATAAATGACATAAAATAAATAATGCTGGACAATTTACACAGCATTATCTAGCCGCAAGCTAAGCAGAGCTTGTGTTATGGGTACTAGATAACTGATATACATAATATAATAAATAAATAATAAATAAATAATGCAGGACAATTCACACAGCATTATCTAGCCCCAAGGTAAGCAGAGCTTGTGTTATGGGTACTAGATAACTGATATACTTAATACAATACACTACATAGATAGATATTTTTATTATAGAAAACATCCAGAACACCCTGAAAAAAATGTCTGCAGATCGTACAAACATTAGTCCCGAGGCGGTAATCGAACCCGCAACCTCCTGCGTCGCAGGCGGACCCTCGCCCGCTGCGCCACAGAGGTCGTCATACATTAAAAATAGTAATCTAATAAAAATAATGGGAATAAAAATTTTATGGGACCATATCGAGATCATCACACTAATATTATAAATGCGAAAGTTTGGATGGATAGATGGATTGATGTTTGTTACCTCTTCACGCCTAAACTACTGAGCCCGAACCGGGCTGAAATTTTGCATACCGGTAATTCTAATTCTGGAATCAAACATAGGCTACTTTTTATCCCATAAGTCAGTTCCCATGGAAATTACTTTTAAACGTTTCCATAGAAGCAACGCGTGCGAAGCCGCGGGCATAAACTAGTCAGTCCATAATTAACGGAGCCATTGACGAACATAGAAACTCTTCCTTTTTCAAAGTCGGTTGGAAAGGGGACCGCGCCAGCTTTTAATTTTTTTTTCTATACGACCCTTTATTTCACCAACTGTTTGGATGTAAGGCATCCTTTAATCTACGGTTGATCGTTTCGTATTGGCGAGAGATTCACTTTTTATTAGTAACTAGCTTCCGCCCGCGGCTTCGCACGCGTTGTTTCTATGGAAACGTTTTGAGGTTAGTTCTATCCCATGGGAACTGATTTATGGGATAAAAAGTAGCCTATGTTTGATTCCAGGGTTAGACTTACCTGTATGCAAAATTTCAGCCTGATCCGGTCAGTAGTTTTGGCGTGGAGAGGTAACAAACATCCATCCATCCAAACTTTCGCATATATAATACTAGCTTCTGCTCGCGGCTTCGCACGCGTTGTTTCTATGGAAACGTTTTGAGGTTAGTTCTATCCCATGGGAAATGATTTATGGGATAAAAAGTCGCCTATGTTTGATTCCAGGGTAAGACTTAGGTACCTGTATGCAAAATTTCAGTAGTTTTGGCGTGAAGAGGTAACAAACATCCATCCATCTATACATCCATCCAAACTTTCGCATTTATAAATATTAGTGTGATTAGTGTGATGAATGTTTTCTTAGTCACGACAAGGAAAAAAACAAACAGAAAATTAATTTGCCGCAACCGTTAACCATGTTGCAAAAAAAAAAGTAACTAAACACAAAGGCTCTGTTGATATCTTTAATAACAAAGAAAATTAAAATAATAGAAATAAATGAGAACTAGTATTTACAATTGAAACAATCGAATGTTGGAGCTAGATGATTTTAGGTGAAATTATAAAATTATACAATACACCTTATTCCTCACTAAGAAAATACAAAAATACAGGAAAAGAGAGATAGCAGAGTTGCACAATGGGCGGTCTTATCGCTAAGAGGAATCTCTTCCAGTCAACCTTGGGATGGACATGAAGCAGTTGTTTACGTAAAGATAGACGGATATGATGTTAGGAGTTAAGTTTTTTTTGCGATTTTTGACTTTTTTAGTAAGTTAAGTACTCCAACCTCAGTTGATCCGGTAGAAGAATTTAATTAGTATAAGAAACAGCATCGATTGGCATAAAAAAAAGTTATTGTCTAAAATAGGTACCCATTTTCTTGCTAACTGTTAGTAGGTACTTACTTACTTTTTTTTTTTTTTTCGTCCATTACTGTCCCACTGCTGGGCAAAAGCCTGTCTTTTCTCCTTCCACTCCTCGCGATTTAACGCTATCACAGGCCATGATGGATGGTACTTACCTATTTTTTTTTTAATCTGTGAATATTTTTTCAGCCATTACTGTCCCACAGCTGGGCAAAAGCCTCTCTTTTCTCATTCCACTCCTCGCGATTTAACGCTGTCACAGGCCATGATTGATGGTACTTACCTATTTTTTTTTAATCTGTGAATAAACGAATATATTAAATAAATAATGTTGGATAATCCACACTGCATCACCTAGTGGGGGTATTTTTGTTGTATACATAAAAAGTACCCAAACCACCCGGAATAAATATTTGTAGATTGTACAAACATTTGTCCTAAGGCGGGAATCGAACCCGCGTCCCCCTGCGTCGCTGCGGGCCCACGCCCGCCGCGCTACAATGGTCGTCAATGGTTGGTCGGAATGTGGATAATCTTTTTTTATCTGGTTTGTCTCTGAAGACCATTTTCCTGTGGTTACACCGGATAAGCTCTTCTTACTGCCCCATCCAAAAAGAAAATTGTCTCATTTTGATGAAATATGTACAGACATATTTCATCAAAATGAGACAATTTTTATGACAATTATTATACATATACCTAGATAGATACATAGAAAATACTTTTATTGCAGACTTAGAACTAAAAAAAAATTACAAGTGAAAATCAGTTGCAACCAACAAACCTGTACAAAAATATAATAAATAAATGTATAATAATTATTAAATAGTCGCTGTTGCTTTTGTGAGTTTGCCTAATACAATAACGAAAACGGTTTTTCGAGAACTTGATAGTTATATTCATAAAAATATGCGTCTTGCCTATAATTTTACTTACTTTTTTGGCTGACTGTACTAAAATTCACCTTAAGCAAAAAGTGGAGCGAGTTGCAGAATCAAGAGCCTTTTTACGATTCGTCGACTCACACCAGTTGGGACAAAAATCATAGTGCAAGTTAGTGAATCACTCGTTTACACAACATTCGAAAACCTTATTCCACGTCATAGCACGTCTTAGTATGAAAAGTTGTTCCTCTCATCCGATAGGGGCGCTACAAGGTGTTAAATGTATGGAAAAAAACTTATACTTAAGGCGAATAGTAGGGGTGATAGTGGCGCCACTACATAATTATTTAATTTAATCATTAAGTTATACAAAGGAATTATCAAAAAATCGGACCGCTGGTAGACGATACCTATCACAAGCTTTTATTTAATGTATCTGTAATAGTTTTGTTTTGTGTTATTCAATCAAAAACCTTGTTTGGAGAGCTTGGTGGCCACCAATAGGAACTAAACTCTTGAAACTAGTATCTGCTTAAATAATACAGTACAAAACTATTAAACATACATTTAAAAAAAGCTTATGATAGATATCGTCTACGCGCGGTCCGATTTTTTGATAATTCCTTTGTATAACGTAATTATAAAATTAAATATGTAGTGGCGCCACTATCACCCCTACTATTCGCCTTAATATATAATATCTATTTCATTACGAAATAAAACGGCAAAAATAAATAACTTAATTTATTTTAACACCAGTAAACATTATAATTATATTGAAACAATTTGTCATAACTCATAGGTAGGTATTCTATCATAGTTCGCTTATCCATACCGTAATAATGCAGTAATAATATAGAATTTAATGAAAATTTACTATTTTATATCGTAGTAATACGCAACTGCGTATTACTAGGTGGTGGCGCGGATTTGGGTCGGGGTAGCGTCTTAAATGTGAAACTGGACCTCATAGTTGTATGTTTTGGTTCTAGGACCCAACAACAGATGCCGCCTCAAGTAATGCTGTGTCCCTTACAGTACGTATACGACCCTCAGCAGGTGCTGGTTCCCCCTGGTGAGTATTATCGTCAATACACAACAAGCAAAAACCATTTGCGGAATGTTTTGTAATGATAAATATTGCAAGAGCGCGTGTTAAAAAACTAGAATTGGAAGAAAAATTTCCTTCATTAAAAAAAATGTGAGTTAGCTGTCAATTTTGTATTTTTAATGATTTTTTTACTATTGTATAGAGAATTATCCACCAGTGGTTGCATAATTTTTTTATACACGAGGGTTTGTTTCGCTAAGCTTAAAAAACAGTTTATAACTAAGGGATTCATAGACGGTTAATAGTTTTTTCAAAACAATTACCTACTTACATTATGTCACGTTGGTTCGTACGCAGTAAATATTAAAAGATCGTATTCTCCGCTACACGCGAACGAACCAAAACTAAACCAATATTTGATTTAAAGTTAATAAATAAATTTCAATGCAAAATGCGCAGTCTTGCCAAATTTTCCACTCTGGTAAACACCCATCTTATCAAACCAGTCTTCATTCATTGCATTTCAATAGTTTCTTCAGCTGGCGGCGATTAAATATCAGAGTTCATCTGTAGTGCACCCTCGAAAAAAGTCTTGCCAGTAAAAGTAAAAGGTCTAATTGTTCGCCTTAGAATGATATCCGTCATGTCGGGCCCCTTGCCTTAATTATGGGGTGGCCCTGACCCTACAAAAGTAGCGCTACCACCTGTTTTTTAGGTAGATACAGTTATTGGTAATTTTCTGGCCCTGCGTGAAATGCAGGTTCTGCCCATTATCAGTATCACGAACACGTTTGTGATCCAAATGATGGGCAGAACCGGTTATTGGTAATTTACTGGCCCTGCGTGAACTGCCGGTTCTGTCCATCATTTGGAACATCATTTGGATCAGAACCGTGTTCGTGATAATGGGCAGAACCTGCAGTTCACGCAGTGACGGTGAATTACCAATAACCGTGTATTCTCTGTCAAAAAAATTACATGATTTCTGGTAAGTAGTCTTAAATTCTAAATTAGGTTTATCAAGACACTAAAGTTCATAAGGATAATTTTATAGATACGCTTACGTATTAAAATTGCAATCGACGAGATAATAACTTCTCGCAAAAAGCATAATGACAAAATGTGATGTCTTTTTAAGGATTTTTTTGCTTCTCTAAGTACATTAGAAAACAAATATTCTTTATGCACCAAAAAGAACACAAATACAGGACAGGAAAAGACAAATACAGAGGGGCGTGTCCGTCAAGTTAGCAGCCCCGCCATGGAATTTCGTGGTTTCAACTATGCCAATAATTGTGTCCTGAAATAGTGCCCCCGATGCCCTAAGTAAAATAAATAGTGCCCTAGTACTTTAGAAGATATTTAGGTCTTTCACGATCTGCAAATATTTGTTCCGGGTGTTCTGGGTATTTTCTATGTACCTATTATAAAAAAATATCTATGTCTAGCACGATCAGTTCCCGAGATATGGCCCTTCAGTTTTGACAGCTGTCATCAATGATATGAAGGGTAGATGCATGTATTTAGTATTTCATAAATTATGAGGCGTATCCTCTTTTCTCACCATACCGGGGACGATGGCACTTGATTTTTGTCATTTGGCCCGGTAAACACATCACCGGGCCAGTTAAAACTTTTTTTTTCCCATGTGGCCCAGCGCCGGGCCAAGTCATCGGGCCAGATGGGATACACTCGTATATTCAGTATGTCAGTCATCTAGTAGGTACCCATAACACAAGCTCTGCTTAGCTTGGGGCTAGATGATGCTGTGTGGATTGTCCAGCATTATTTATTAACTACTAGTTCTACGAACAGACCTCGCGTTCACTAACTTTTTTCAAAAATTAATTTACTCACAGAAATATTATTTACTTATTACTAAAGTTATGCAAAAAAGGATATTTAGGTAGGTACCATGTTTTTCGTAACTCCTGTTTGTAGGTAGGTACATGAGAACTTGTCCTTAGGGCACAAGAAATGTTAATTCGTAAGATACCGTACTTACTCGTTCGCAACAAAATATGCTAGACAAAATAAAAGTAAGTACGCCAAAATTCTTGTTGGCAACCCTGGTTAGGCAGACAGATCCCCCCTCGCCCTGTTCTTTCCCCTCAACGCCTTATTTACGGTTCGGTGCGCAGCCGTTGAAGCCAACTTCACAGAGCTCATAACGATTTGCGCGTCCTCTACCTACTAAAAAACAATCGTTGAAATCAAATCTCATAAATCAGAGACGTTCAGTAGCCTTGCGTGGCCGTGCTACATAGTACCTACTCGAAGAGTTACAAACATATTCAATTAGATGGCACTGTAGGTACAGTCGGCTGCAAAAATATGTATACACTCCCAAGTTTTCAATTTGACTAAATAGTAAGTGTATAGTAATTGTGATAATTTATGTACCGCATTCTGGCGAAGTACGATGATTACTTTGTACGAAACACGTTTGCAAGTCCTTTTATTTGAAAAGTTCCGAGTAAAATAAAAGTTAAACCTTGGAACTGTATACATGTCTGTGCAGCTGACTGTACTCTGCATTATACTGCATTTTGTAAAGCTATTCTGCTCGTCATGCCAAAAATCCTGATCAGATCTTTACCAAATTTTTAATTAAAAACAACAACCTTTCAATTAAAAATATAAACATCAAAATAAGGTGTCTCAAAGCGGACATATTCTAAAGCCCCCTTTTTGCCCTTTTTTGGAGGAAGTACCCTTGTAATCAAAAAACCCCGACGACAAAAAAATCTATAAATTCGTAGAATCTGTACACCAAGCTTCGTCCAGATCGGTTGTAAAATACAACCTGTAGAGTTGCTTTCGCTCACTTCGTTCGCTCGGTCAATGATTATTATAGAATATGCGCTGGCATATAGCACAGCAGTCACTCCGTAACTGTCAGGTAAAACTCGTCTTTTTTATTCTTCCAGAAGAGCATGTCCAACCAGCGCAACCAGTTCAACAACCACAACCGATCCAGCACCAAACCTACATCATCAACGTCCAAAACCCGCCACCATGGATCCAAAACCGAACCAATATGGTGTACATGCCACAAGTGGTCAACAACGTACCCTATCTCCATCAGAACGTGGTCCAAAATCCCATGATCAACTACCAGTATCAGCCAATGATAATACAACAAGATTTACGCCAGCTACCGATGACCCAGATGCAGAATCAAAGCTTAATAAACCAGAGTTTAATACAACAGCAAAATTTACTACAGAAACAGCAGAGTTTACTGCAAAATCAGCAAAACTCGCAGGCATCGCAGGCGACAAAGATACTGCAAGCCCAGCAAATACAGAATCAACAGAGGTTAATACAAAACTCACAGAACTTAGTTCAGAACCAGCAATTGATGCAAACAGCGCAGATCGTCCAAAGCCCGCAGAGGATAAATTCACAGAGCATAGTCCAAAATCAGCCGAAGATGATAACTCAACAGAGCTATATAATAAATCATCAGGACGCGTTGGTAAAAAATGCGCAAGCTCTGGCTCAAAACACCCAAATACCAACGCAAGTTGTTCGACAGAGGATACAGACACCACAAATAATGCAAAATCAAAGGATGATGTTGATCCCACAAAGCATAGGTCAAACTACGCTTACGAAGCAAAAGTCAACGCCAGTACTAGCTCACATACTACAAACGAAGGCACAACCTGGAAATCAAGAGATGATGACCCCCATGATCATAACAAGGCCTGTAAATCAGACAGAGACGACTCCAATTACGATGAAACCACAGTATCATATGCCGCAGATGATAGCAGTCAATTCTCTAGGCAATTATACTACAAACAACGGACCTAATAGTCCAAATGATACCACAGTGCCACAACACATACGAAATCAAATACCAGAAGGACTAAGCGTAAAGACAGTTGTGACAAAAGGACCAACGGCTGCTACGTCGAGGCCTAACCCACTTGATGACCCAAGAACATCAAAACCCCCGGTGAAACATAGCACAACGAATACAGATGCAAACTACAAGAGAAAAGTACAAGAGAAAAAAAATGAGACTCCAGCAAAAAAAGCGAAAATGGATAACAGACTTAATGCAGAAGCTGCTCAAGCTAGACTTGATGGAGATAGACAACAAAAGGAAGATAAACAATTAAGAAATACGGTATACGTTCAAGCTAGGGGGAGAATTAATGAAACAGGAGAAACAAGTATGGGTAATGCAAGTGTCAGTACAGAAGGTATTGATCCTAACATACTTTCACTTGCAAATATATTTGTTAATGCAAATAACTTCAAAATTAGTACTGAAGCTTTACATGTGCCTGAAAATACGAATCAAGAAAATAAGCAAATAACCAATGTCCAACCAAATGTCTACAGTGAAAGTGTAAACGCTTCCATTGAAAATGCTATTGAAAATGTTGTACGACATGTAAAAGGAAATGAAAACACAATGACAGAAAATATTCCAATAACTCAAATATCTGTCCAAAACCTCCTAACACTACCGATGGAAACGCAAATAATACCAATTGAAACGCAAATAATACCAATCGAAACGCAAATACTACCATTAGAAACCCAAATTCTACCTAATGAATACAAAAAATTGCCTACAGAAACCAAAATAATACCGAATACATCCAAACCACTCCCAAACGAACCAAAAATACTGCCAAAAGTTTCCAAACCACTCCCAAACAAACCAAAAATTCTGCCGAAAGAACCCAAACCACTACCGAAAGAACCACTAGTACTGCCAAACGAACCCAAACTACTAAAAGAACCACAACTACTGCCAAACGAAACCCAACTACTTCAAAAACAACCACGAGTACTGACAAAAGAACCCGAACTACTTCCAAAAGAACCACAAGTACTGACAAAAGAACTCGAAATACCCCAAAACGAAACCGATAATAACAAATGTTTAAATGACATGAAAATGGCGCTTGAAAGTATGAACAGAACTATGAACTCTGGCTCAGAGGTTAATATAAAAAAGATAGACAAATGCGAAAAAGAAAATTCAGTCAAAGATAAGAAAACTCTGCTAAATGATAGTTTTAAGAAAAAACATTTAGATGGAAGGAGACTGGAAGTCAGGGTTATGCGAGAAAAGGTGGAACGGTTCGTGTTGACCCATGTTTTGGATGGACACATAATACAAGAGTCGAACGTACCGTTTGTTGTAAGTATTTTATTTGTTACTTTTAATATTTCAATTTAAGGAATAGAAACAAATTATAACTATCTAGTATTTACAATTGAAACAGTTGTTGTTGCAAACAACGGGTCTACGGGTTGGTATTGATATGGCTCAACCGATCCATATCAATACCAATCGGCAGCGTGCCCAAGACGCTGGCTGCATCGCCCCACCGTAAGGCAATGCTGTTGCGCTGCGCCGGATACTCACCAGCTCTCGGGCCATGCGTCAATATTTGATTAAACAAATAACAGATACCGACAAAGATGAACACAATAAACTTATAACACACCTCATTTTACGCCGGAGGTTAAAATGTGTCATAGCAAAACTTACTGTTTAAGACAATGAAATGTTATAGTTAGTAAAGTTACTTTCCTTGCTTTCAGGTTCAAAAATCAAGCATACCGCTCTACCGAAACCCACCAAAAGTAATACAATCTCCAATCAAAGAAGAAAAACCAGTCAACAACAGTTCTGTAATTAAGACAGAAGAAGAAGATAGCTCAAATATTTCGAATAAAAAGACTGAAAATATTAAAAATAATGTAAAGCCTAAGGAAAGTGAGACTGGAGGTCCGTCAGTTAAAAAAGAAGCTAGACTTAGTACTGTTAAAACAGAAACTAAGAAAGAGAAAGAGTCTAGAAAACTAGAATTGAGTAAAAGTAAGGAAAAGGAAAAAGAAAGACATTCGAATAGAATTCAACTGAGAAAGACGAGTGAGAGAGAAAGAGAGTCCAGGCGGATAACAGAGAGAGAGGATAGACTTTTGAATGATAATGATAAGAGTAAAAAAGAAAAGGCTGAGGTTACAGTTAAAGAAGAGAAACGTCAAGATGTAGAATCTACACGAAATAAAGGATTGAAGGCAGAAAGTAAAGAATCGAAGGCAGAAAGTAAAGAATCGAAGGCAGAAAGAAAGGAATTGAAGGCAGAAAGTAAAGAATTGAAGACAGAAAGTAAAGAATTGAAGGCAAGAAGTAAAGAATTAAAAGCAGAAAAAAAAGAATTCAAGCCAGAAAGTAAAGAATTGAAGGCAGAAAGTAAAGAATTGAAGGCAGAAAGTAAAGAATTACAGGCAGAAAGTAAAGAATTGAAGACAGAAAGGAAAGAATTGAAGACTGAAGAAGTCAAGACAAAAAATGAAAAAGTCGGAGCTGAAACTGAAACTGAATTGGACAGTGAAACTTTCAACCAAGAGACTGAAGGTAATTCTTATTTTACATGATTATGGTTGATTACTCAATGCACAAAGTGCGGTTCGCTTTAAATTATTTAGTGACGTCATCTTATACGGGTTCTAACGGAAGACAAGCGCTGGCTAAGCCGTAAGAGGCTCGTCATGATGCTGAGGTAGGGCCTTTTCATAACAACTTAATGCGTTTACCTATAATTTTAATTTTTTAATTTAACCATTAGTATTGTTGTTATAAATTAATTTATTTCTACTGCTTAATTAAGTAATGGAAAAAGTTATGATTATGACTAGTGGTATTTCAAATTTCAACATTTCTATAAAAAGCCCAAAACTAACAAGGTACGTAAATAAGGTTATTTGCGTGTCTAAAGCACAATAATTTTATAGTAATCAGAAAAGTTTATTTCTTTAGGCTTACAAAATATCAACTATAAAGGTGATGCACACTAATAAGTAAAATTTTATTTGATTCTATATTACTGTGAATTTTCTCCCACAACCAACGCTGGTCTTTCGACAGAGGCGTTTGTTATTGTCACGGTATAGAACCTTCCCTTGTTAATAAAACCATAAAATTAACGTTATATTTTTATTTTCAGAAAATCCGTTTGTAAATGTGGACATAACTACAGTGAAAAGTTGGACCGTAAGTAAATTTTTCAACTTATCTACAGTGCGTTCACCGTTAGCTGACCGTGGCAGGTTCCAAGTCTCATAATAATATCCGTTTTGGTTTTATATCATTAAATTTGGTGTTTGTATATAAAACGGCTTGCTATCTTCATTTTATCGAAATGTTATAGTTTTTAAATACTTCTGTATTCATAGAAATTGACTTCAAACGTAACAGGGGGTCAGCTAATCATAACGCCTCTGTACCTATAACATTCGATTGTACTAAGTTCGATTAATAGCTTCTCTCATGCTAAGCGGAATATATATGAGAGAGGCTGTCATTGTCAACCCCATCATTATGATGGGGTTGACAATGACAGCCTCTCTCATGTGTCTCTATGCGTCTTATTTATTTAAAATGCAATTTTAAATAAATAATTATAAATTCTAAAAGCTGAATAATAAAAATATTTATGACTTAAATTAATTTTTAAATCCGTAATCATAATTATATTGCGTGGTAGATTATAGTGAAGATTATATTTGCACCACCTATTGTACCATGTTTGACGCAAACAAATATCTTTATAAAGGGAATTCACTGCAAACTTAACCCTTAACTTCTCTTTTTCAGGCTATAACCCTATACGACCACCTGAATCAACACAACTGGCAAGAAACAGCCCAAAAACTCAACGACGAAGAGATCGACGGCGAATCTCTTCTCCTAGTCAACACGGACCAGTTAACACAGATAGGTATCAGTGAGACCCACGCGGCTATTCTTGGTGCTTTTATTGAAAACGAGCTAGATGTATGACAGTATACTGAGCTGGCAGATTTGATTCAGTCTTTTGAGGTTCCAAGGGTTAAGATTTGAACTGGATTTATCTCAGTTCGATGGGTGGTGTTTGGAAAGATAATTGGATGATTACGTACTATGTTAATTGACGATAAACATCTTAAAAATAGAACTAAGTTCTCTTTTTCAATTTTGCTGTATGTTTTTGAAAAGAGTTGGGGAAAAATATGTTTTTGATCAACAAAAGAGGCTCGATGATTGAACATCTTATGAAACATGACAGCATGATATAAGTAAAATCATAGAAGGAAAAGTAGAAGGAAGACAATGAAGGGAAAGACCAAGAATTAGCTATATGAGTCAGATGGAGAAAGTAAAAGACTGCATTGGAGAGAAAAAAGTGGAAGAAATTGCATCATTCTTCCGACAAGAGAGCTAGGCTCTTTAATTTTTGATAAAAAAATTATTTTTATTGTTATGCGATATCTTGGCCAATTGTTATCCGATCTTGGCTCGGATTTTGGTGATTCTTTTTATTTTGTTTTAAGAGAGTAATCGTGGTCCCGTAAACGTTTTCTTGCCAAGAGATTACTTAAACAGTGTAAATATTTACAATTCCGAAGATATTTTATTTTTAGTAAAAAAAACATCAAATTACGGTCAATGTTGACAAACGAAATCATCTGATTATTAACACTACCCTAAGCTGTTGAACAAAAGAAAAAACAATATGCTAGCTCGTTAAATATCAGGTATATGTAAATAATAAAATTCTTTTAAATTATTTTGTATAGTAAATATATCAAATTATGTTAGGTACGCTAGGTTTTACCATTTAACTCATAAAATTAAAATAATGACTCGTAAAGTCTTAGTCGTTTTATTGAAACAATAAATTATATTATCGTCGATTTAGAATAGACATGTTTGTATCTAGGAGTTCTAGACTTCAGTTGGTCAGTCATTTTTTCTGTCAAATTTTGACTTATTTATATCTATGCGAGAAAGGGGCCGAAGTTTTTCGAGGGGCTTATTCTTAAAAACAGATCCGACCTCAGGTTTTTTTGTTTTTTATGGTGCTTAGCTTACCCACACTTACCTATAGGAAGTTCAAAGAAATTGAATAATATCCCAAAAACGGGTTTGAAGATTTGTGTATGGAGGGTGACATGAAAAAAAAAACTGGCAAGTTTTTTTAAATTGCGGCGCACAATATATGTAAAAAATTTGGATAAAGGACACTTATAGGAATAAAAAATGTCCTATATCATAGTTAATGATTATATCGGGTATTTATCGCGTACCTACCTTTTGTTTTATTTCCCCTACGTTTACGTCATTAACTATGTTAACAAATCGCGAAAGTTTAAAAAGTCCTATATCATGTCCTAAAACGACAGGTTCCTGAAATATTCACAGATGAAAAAAACGATTCCTCTGTTTTTTTTTTAAATATATGAATATGTCAGAAACCTGATTTTAGAAAAATTATTTAGACATTTTGCAAGTATTAGGAATATTTTTATTTGTATTAAGTGTCCTCTAGCGGTCGAAGTAAAATGACCAGATACGGTATTTACTTAATTATTGTAGACCGATTTTTAGCCCTTATTTCAATTCTACCCGAATCTGTTTTAATCTGTAAAGCCTAGCCGTCGTAAAGCCAACGGCCGTTGAGGGCTTAGCCTAGCCTTCAATTTTTAGGCTAATTTTTTGGCCTAAAATGGCGAGAAGTTACACAGTTTTTAAAAACTCTGTTCTATCAAGTAAAAACTGTTTGCTGCTTTCGGGAACAAAACACCAGAAACTCTTTTAAATACACAAATAAGATGACGAAATTGTCTCAACTTCTTGTCTCGAAGAAATTTATTTACTTTGTTTACGTTTCTATTATCATCGGAAAACAATCGTGCGCTAGCAAAGAATATAAGCATGTGTGCCCAAAATCATGTAAATCCATTTTTGGATCTGGACAGCCAGGACAGAGTAGGCCATAATAACAATTGGATCTGTTTTTAAGAGTGCGCAACATTTTTTATAAAGTAAGTACTTCTAGTTCTCTACAACACTAAGTATTTTTGGATTCTTCAGTTTTAACCCACTGCGATTTTAAAGTCGGGTACTGACCAGTGTTACAGGTCGTAATGTAACGTTACACAGCGAGCGTTCGAGCAGTCAGTACGGGGAGAGAAAGCGTGAGCAACGAGCAACGAGACAGATTTTAGCACACGGTGTAACTTATCATGCTCGCTGCAAATGGTACAGTACGCTTCATCATAACTCCGGTCGGTACTCAGAATAATGGAAAAAGTACCATAATATAAATAATTACTATTGTAAAGAGCGAAGTGGACATTGATCATGAAAGCTGGGAAAAAGAAAGAGAGTACGAGAAATGCGTATATTTTTTGAATGACTCCTCCATATTTTCGCAAGTCATCATCATCAACCTCTATATTCGGTCGGTCGGATGTATTCGTTACAAATCCTATCCTTCAGAGAAACTCCGATCATAGCTCTTTCCATAGCTCGCTGAGCGACTTTGAACTGGTGGACCAGCGCTACCGTGAGTGTCCACGTCTCACCTCCGTAGGACGCACTGATTGAAAACTTTCGTTTTCAAGCATTCCTTCATATTTTCGCAAAAGTAGTCTGTTCCAATTTTGTTTCCTTGGCTAGAGGGCGCTGGAAATGGCATTTACAGAGAACGTCATTTGAATAAAAATCTCTTGAGTATAGCGCTAGGAAACAGATGTACTTATGTAAAATTAAAGAAATTCATAAGTAGATCCACTATTTCCGCGGGAGATCTTAGATCGACGAAGTCTTCAATTCTTCTAACTGGACGTTGTTCGCTATTTTATGATATCGCCTAATACCTACTATAGGTACTACTTACGTGGTCATGTTTGAATGATAAAAATTGTCTGCGCTGTTTGTCCTGTAAACCTAAAAACAGAGTATATATTCAGGAATTTCATGTTTCAGTAAATAACATTAACAAAAATCTTAATCGTCGCCTGCGAACTTTTTTCTTTAAAAAATCCATTCATACTAACTGCTCCACACAGCTATTGTGTGCGCCGCACAGGATTTTCGTTCGAAAAAACATGTTACGGCTGAGTCGCACAGATATTTGTTTTCATAGCCGCTGCGTAAGCGCGGATTTGTTTTTTTCTTAATTTTGAAAAAAAAAATCACTGATTTCAGCAGTCAAAGTGTTCTATAGAAAATTACAATTAAAGAACAGAAGCATTTTGGTGTTATTAACATTTTTGGCAGCGCATCAGCATTGCCATACAACGGGGCAATGCAGCCAGCGTCTTGGGGACGCTTCCGATCACTATTGATATGGATCAGTTGAGCTTCTTCTAGATTGTTTGCAACAGTCTGCTCTATTGTTGTAATCGTAAATACTAGTTCTAATATGCTTCTAATAGTCGATTGTAATTTTCTTCGTTCAAAGTTTATAACACCATACTTCTTATTTTTCACATCTCCGCTTTGCTCTGTACTGCAATGAACCGTCTCTTATTTTGTATAAGAATACAGGTATAATTTTAATTATCTTCTATCGTATTAAATATATCTATTTTGGTAGGATTAACTATTTATATTCATGATTACTTGACATCTTTAGAACCTATTCTTGTAAGCATTTTACTGTACAAAATTGTAAATAAAAATCGTTATTTGATGTATAAATACTGGAAAATAAATGTTTTTTTTTAAGTTGTGTTTTTTTTCTCTTCTTCCCTGACAAACTATGTAGGCAGGTAATTAGAAATGTGTAATTTTTGAGAAAGGTTAAAAAAGTATATAATTTTCCAAGACGTATATTTTTAAATTATTATATTCTAAACAAAACAAACGACACCGTACAGTATAAAACTTATCAAAAATAAACACAACATTATAATAAAAACAACATTCCCTATTATTTACAATAATAAATGCATTTTATTATAATAGTCGATATTAAAACATATTTCAAATAATTTTTTTCAATTTTTGAAAAAAACTTAAGTTAGGTAATAATGGTGGTAAATTCAAAGATTGTACCTTTACATTACATATTTTTTTTTACGACATACATGCTAGAACACTAATTTCTCCGACTTTTTCCCATAAAATTGACAACCTGTTTGAATTGTCCGAATTTGCCCCTTCGTCCTCGCTTCTCCATGCCAAGTTCTTGGAGCACATCATCTAAGGAACAAACATTTCTTTACTTTAGCTGTACTTTGTGCAATTTATGCAAATGTTGTGCAAACCTGTTATGATCACACATTCTATATTATAATCTTTGCACTTTTTATCTACATGTGTAGGTGTAACTAGGTACATGTGTTTTGTTGGCATTGCCTTATTAAAATAAAAAAAAAATCTAAAGATTCTAGTAAAAAAATTAACCGTTAATTCCCAAAAACAGGAGCTTCAACTAGCCCCGGGGATGTCGTAAGGGCGCGTTCCCACTGTGTCGTAATCGTAAATTACCGTTGAACGACTATCCGCTTCTGAAAGACTTCCTACCGTAACATTTTTTTTACCGTTTGACGACCTCTGTGGCGCAGCGGGCGAAGGTCTGCCTGCGACGTAGGAGGTTGCGGGTTCGATTCCCGCCTCGGGGCAAATGTTTGTACGATCTGCAGACATTTGTTCAGGGCGTTCTGGATGTTTTCTATGTATAATAAAAATATCTATCTCTAAATATCTATCTCACTCGATCACGGGTATTAACACCGAGAGAGAATCATGTTGTAAAATACAAAAACTTACGATTTCTTACCACAAATTGTAACCCATAACAGTCCCATTTTACTTTTGAAATAAACTTTTACTTCCCTTTCTCTCTTGCGGTTCCCATTATAACGACTGTTTGTCGTCGCGATTATTTCGATCGTGATTGTGAAGACATTTTACGGTTCAGGGCAGTGACGATTAGATCGTGACGTTTGTTCTTCGTTTCACGACTGTCTTGCTAGCTGTTCCCATTATGGCAACAATCTATCGTACCAACAAAAACAAATCGTGGACGACAGTTAATCGTACAGTCCTATCAAATATCAAAGTGCTTTATTTCCTTTAGACCATGTTTAGACCTTACAGGACTCTTGGACACGTCACAAAAATTCAAATTACTTACCTATCTAAGTAAAACTATTTTTTGTTCACTTCAATCTTTTTAAAGTAAAAAAGCGAACAAGAAACCTTTACCTAGTTCGCGTGTTAGTTTTCGAGCTGGAGCAAAACTCGTTCTAAGCTTTTTTATCCTCTAGATAATCTGATATTTTGTAGTAAGCCTTTTAAAAAAGGATTTGTTACATTTAGTTTGAATTTATTTATTGATAACTTTTGCAACTCACTTGGAGTTTTGTTATATATGTGTACCCATACACAAGCTCTGCATAGCTTGGGGCTAGATCATGCTGTGTGAATAGTGCAAATAAAAAAAACATGCAAGCTACGATGCTTTAAACTGCACGATTTTCTGTCGTCACGACACAGTGGGAACGAGCCATAAGAGCCGACTAAGGGATTCCCTTAGGCCGGTTACAGTGCTCCACCGACTGTCAGTGTGTACGGTCCGCCCTGAAAGAAACGCAAACCGACCGTCAGTTTGTATCATTCAGTGCACTCCTGACCAACAAACTGACCGGACTGGTACAATCGGAACACGAAATGGACGCGTTCACAAATAGTTTAATTAGTGCTTATTATCTTCGGTACAAAATCGCTTTTTACGACGAGTATACGCACATCCGTGCGACCGGTCCACCGGTCGGTGCAGCACTGAACGCGTTCATTTCATACGTTTCCATAGCGCGTCGGCCGACCGACGGCACGCATGCGCACGCGCTCGACCGACGGTCCTCGTACGCAGTGCGTAGCAATATACGCGTGCGTACGGTCGGTCCAGCACTGTACTGTACGATTTATGGATTTTCATATTAATGACAAGCGCGACTGACATACGCACCGACGGTCAGTGAAGCACTGTAACCGGCCTTAGTACCAGACAATGGGCAGGAACTTCCTTCTACGTATTTGTAACACTCCACTGCGATTACCAATAAGTCTGTCAAGCGTGATGCTTATGACAAAACCCCTAGATGTATATCGTAGATATGCCCCGACCCCAAAAACTGGCACTGTCTTTGAATGTGTGCGTTAACAAAATGCCAATTCACGCACACTAATAAGTAGTTAAAAATCGTGTTTTTGCCAATGAAGCGAACTGTTATTATTACCATTTTATGTGCAGTTACATTACACACACTTTTCTGAAAA
The DNA here is from genome assembly GCA_963564075.1 of Eupithecia subfuscata. Classification (NCBI taxonomy): domain Eukaryota; kingdom Metazoa; phylum Arthropoda; class Insecta; order Lepidoptera; family Geometridae; genus Eupithecia; species Eupithecia subfuscata. Next base: position 7,509,767 of record OY751124.1, on the reverse strand, counting down.
AAATAATGTCCTATAAACCCTGAAATCGAAAATGTCTGAATGTTTGCGTCAAAATGCCAACGCACGCATACTACATAGGGAGTAGTTAAAAATAGTGTTTTTGCCAATAAACCTTATTATTATTACAATTACCATTTCGTGTGCAATTGTATTGCACATACTTCTGTGAACTTTTTTTCACAGAAGTATGTGCAATACAATCCTAATGAGCCCTGAAATCGAAAATGTGTCTTTATCTAGAAAGTGTGCAATTTGTAAAACCTCTTTTTCTCCCAGATTAGTTGCAAACACTACTTTCTCTTTCGTACACTCGCCATTTAAATTGGTTATTTTAGACAGCACGGAAGGAAAAATAAAAGTTATTTATTTAAATCGCAATTCTTGCGAGTGAAATGTTACACCTTTGGCTTTATTTGTATTTCTCGAATAGTTGTTGCACTTTAGAAATGCACACGATGGTATTTTGTGACACTTTTCTCGCAAAAATGGCAGTTAAAACTCGTCCGGCTAACACCGTGTTTAGATGTAGGTACACTGATTCCAAATGCGTGAGCCGTGCTCATTTCAACACGGAGACAACACGGCGCGGACTTACTGCGGAAAGGGCCTATCTAACGATACATATCTATGACAAAACCCCCTTGTTAAGACTAACTACTGTTGATGATGTATCTAACCTGACTCCATAATGGATGAATCCATGTTCTTAGACGCTATCTCTTCAGAGAATTCGCTTTCATTTTTCTCTGTATCGGTGTCCTCTGTAAATAGACATAATTATAGGTAACTTACTTCATTATCTTTACTCACTTCGCGACATTATAGAAGGAAAAGGCGAAGGAAGACTGTAAAATGCAGGAAGAGAAACCAGCCAGCTATAACAAAAATCCGAATTTATTGGGAACGGGTACAGTATTTGTCTGATCGACAGATTGTAGGAAAAGAGGTCGAGTCAAGTTCAAATCGATTTATATAGTTCGGTACAGCGCCTCCAGTGGCGGCTGTGCGAACTACGTAACAAGCAAAGGATTTAACTTGGTAATGTTTATTTGGAACCTGATGGATATGCATGCATCCGTTAAGACAAAGACGAGGAAGGGGAACACCAAGAATCACACCATCACAAATTTGGATGGATGGATGTTTGTTACCTCATCACGCCAAAACTACTGAACGGATCGGGCTGGTATTTTTCTTACAGGTAATTCTAATCCTGGAATCAAACATAGGATACTTTTTATCCCATGAATCAGTTCCCATGGGATAGAAATCACTTGAACGTTTCCATAGAAACCACTGTTTGCGCACTAGTTCTGGAGATTAAATGTTGCTGAATTTTTGATTTTATTTTCCCTAAGCCACAGAGATTGGAACAAGGAAGGAAATAGGAAGGAACCCACCTTGGTCTCCAATGTCCAGTTTTGGCAGCGCTGCGAGATCACTCAAACACACACACACACTTTTAATTTCTTCCGGATTGTTCCTGCACCGGTTTGAACTCACTTTTTATTGATGGGTCTATTTTATTTAATTAAACACAGGACACGTTCTTCGTCAGTTCGGCTAATTACGCCATGTTTGTTTTTTCTTCTAGGTATGTAGGTAAAGGGGTGAGTGGGACAGAGACGCATTACAAAGGAGTGAAAGGGAAAGGAATAATCTCTGTGGCTTATGCTAAAACTAACAATAATTTGGCCGATACATCCCCCCAGGTTTGACAGGATAAAAGATCCTTCAAATACCTATTTACCTACATATTTCTGTAATTATTTATTGGTAGCAATTTACTGAATTAATGCGTTTAATACTTGAAGTTTTTACCAGAGTACATGAAGTTCTTACCAGCGTACTTATAGTTCTTGCTGTGTATAGCACTCGGGTCCCGCCGCTTGCCTTCCGGATAGTATTTGTTATCGGCGGCACAGAGTAAAGTCTCGTAGTAGTACCCATCAGGTTTAGGTCTGGTGGGTTCATCCTCAGAACTCTCGTTCGAGGAGTGGAGTTGGGGTGAGCCTGGGCTAGATTTCTTGTACGCTCGTGGACTGGAAATAGAATAGAGTCTTACGATTTTGTTTTTTTTAATTAGATTGAATTTTTTAAATTTTAATACCAGAAATAAACTCGCTGTGCCCACAACTAGGCTACACAAAATAAATGTATCTTTGAAAGGGCAATGTATACGCTTCTACAACAAAACTCCTAGTGAGTTGCAAAAATTATCAGTAAATAAATTCAAACAAATTGTCAATACCTTGCCGTGCAAAAAGGCTTACTATAAAATATCAGATTATCTAGAGGATAAAAAAGCTTGGAGCGGATTTTGCTCCAACTCGAAAAATAACAAATAACAGGGTAAAGCTTTCTTCGTCGCTTCTTTAGTTTAGTCAACATATCGAAGCGACAGAAATCAAAAATATCACTTTATTTCCGTGTCAGTGTTTAGTTTTATAATTTGACCTTTTCTAAGTGTACATTTATTGTACTTATGGAACTAAAGAGTTTTTAATTCAGCAAAAAATTAAAATAATTCAATTAATTGCTAAAGGTACATTTTATGAATAATATAAAAGCTTCGTGTGTAAGAAGGCACAGATGTATTCGCTTTTTCTATGCAAATGTTTTTTCGGTTAACTGATGTGTCCTTTAGTAAGGTAGGTACCCGACCTACCACGCTAACGAAGTTGCGGATAACAGCTAGTTCTCTATACAATAGCAAAATAATTTTCAAAATCGGCTCATTCATAACTGACGGAGAAATCGATGAACACACATAAAAAAACATACAGCCGAACAAACTGTGGCTCAAATTGTGCTCAAATTATGGAAACTAAGTTTGAAGAATTTCATGGAAAACCTAAAACCTAGATCTAGATCTCGAATCTCCCTAAACTAAAAAGTTTGAGAACCACCGTAGCGGATATGACGTAGGCTTGAGAAAACCCACGTGACCGTTGTTTCTCGGAGTGGCATACCTTGTATTATTATACCATGGTTTAAATAAATGAATGTCTATGACATGAGGTCGACAAGGCTATTGATAAAACTGCAGCTACCCTCGTTTCATATCGTTCGTCATAGGCATCATGGCTGGCCGCGGCGACTGCGGGGCGAAGGTACCCGGCGCTCCCGCCTCATCCCCCTGCACGTTCTGAAATCATAGTTACAAAAATAATTATGGGTGTCCTCATACAAAAGAAATTTATTTTGACCAAGAGGTCAAGGTCAAATGTCAAGGTCAAAGGTCACTAACCTTGGTTCCAAGATGTAAGTAGCAGTGCGTTATCCTCTCCACATATGCTATTGCCACCATGCACTTTGCCATACTCAGCGGGATATTGGAAAGAAATTTCCTTTGACCAAGATGTCAAGGTTAAAGGTCACTGACCTTGGTTCCTAGGTGGAAGTAGCAGTGCGTTATCCTCTCTACATATGCTATTGCCACCATGCACTTTGCTGAGTATGGCGGGATATTGGAAAGAAATTTCCTTTGACCAAGATGTCAAGGTTAAAGGTACACTGACCTTGGTTCCTAGGTGGAAGTAGCAGTGCGTTATCCTCTCCACATCCGCCCAAGCCACCATGTACTTTGCCATGCTGAGCGGGATCTTGGGAAGGAAGTTGGAGTGGAACTTCCCTTGACAGTAGATGGTGATTACGTCAGTGTCCTTTATCTCGAATATTATGCGGAAAATTGTACCTGGAACAAGGAAATATAAATAAATGCCTTAAATAAATACAAAACGTTGGAAATTTTCACACAAGATCATCTGGTAGTAGGTATTTAGTAGCCGAAGTATTTAGTAGCTTGTGTTATGGGTACCAAGATGCCTCATACACCCAAACGTGCATCAAACACCTGCAGTTCGTAAAAAAATAAGAGAATCGAACCCGCAACCTTCTGCGACGCAGGCCAAGGTCAAACGTCAAGGTTAAAGGTGGACCTTCACCTAGTATAGGAAAACAGACAATCCTGTCCACACTAAGCACCCTTTAACCCTTATTTTAGGGAAACCACGATAGACCGCGCGAGGCAAGCGTCACGGATCGCGCGAAGCAACGATCACATTGCCTCGCCACATCCATCAGCGAAACGCGTCTCTTGCGAGGCTTGCCACGCTAGGCAGCTTGAGTGTCCTGGGCTGATTTAGGAAAACAAAGAGTTTTCTGATTCTGAAACTGCTGGTAGAAGCCACAATAGAAGACTCACCCGACACAAACATGTTATAGTTGGTATCTTAATTTCCGCTGCCGATCCCGTTCTTGCGCGAGAGGAGATGATGTTGTCTCGGTGGAAGCGTACGTCAAAGTGGAGAACTACGTCGCGAGGTTTCTCGCCTTCATGACGTGGTGTATGTTACAGCAATGTGGTTATTTAATTAACATCACGTTATGGCGCTGGTCGCTATTGGTCGATGTTGTTCCACTCCAAGTTACTAAACAGCGAGGCATTGAAATCGCGAGGATTTTCATCAAATGCTCGGATGTCACGAGGCAAAATCGCGATACAGTCTACCTTTGAGCATCCCATCACTCCCTTTACAGACAATGAGACAGATCGCTCGAGGCAATGTGCTCGTTGCCTCGCGCGATCCGTCACGCTTCGGCGAGGCAAATGCACCTCTCGCAGCAGGTGCCCTACACTGTCTTATGGAAATAAAGAGTATTTTGTATTCTGAAGCCGCTGGTAGAAGCTGCAATAGATACTCAAAGACCATAGTACGTGCAATAGAAGACTCACCCGGCACAAACATGTTATAGTTGGTATCGTAATTTCCGCTGCCGATCCAGATACCATTCTTGCGCGAGAGGGAGATGATGTTGTCTCGGTGGAAGCGAACGTCGAAGTGGAGGACTACGTCCCGAGGTTCCTCGCCTTCTTGCGCGCAAAGGTTAACGGACATTCTGGAAACGATGATGTTTCACAATGAGTCATATGCTGGTGATTCAATCAGCATCCTCTAGCCCCAGAGGAAGCAGAGCTCGTGTTAATGGTACTTGAAAACTGTTCTAACTTATTTTAATACTTTTAAAATTACATAGATAGATAGTTTAATCTCTGATAATCTTTAGGGTATGTGTACTGCTGTTTTAAAAATGAGAAGGTAATAATTATTGTGGACTCCTGAGTATGCTCCTTACGGAGCAAAGATAAGACAAGGCGGTTACTCCAATCAAAATGTAGGCATCAAACTCATTTTGCGAGAACCATTATACTTTGAATTAAACAATCAAAAGTTATAATATAAATGACTGAATCAATTTTCGAACATAAAAACATAATATAACATTTTCAAAGATACAAAATTTTCAAAAACCACTAGGAATTGATTAAGTCACATTTAAAACCAAGAACTAAATAAACGGTACGGGTGGACGGGTATTCCAAAGACCGCAGCAGCAGCACATAGATAGAAGACGTTATACCTATGACGTAACACCTCTCTCCGTTCCAGAGTTAAAAAGTACATTCACCGTTACAATAAGCCTGGTGACCAGGACCTGGTGTGTAGCACAGCTGGGCAGAAGCCTATCCGTGGTCTTAATGCTTACAAATAAAATGTTAAAAACACAAATAGATCACCGGCCAAGTTTAAAATGATGCGAAGACTGTAGAGATAATGCAGCGCTGGTTTTCAGCGGTCCCAGGCTAAACTATTGCTTCTAGTTTAAGATTTTTGAAAATCTCTGTCGGATAAGTTGTGAAATTATAACTAGTAGGTACTTACTTCCTGGCGTTCTCCTTGATTTTCCCCCCTATCTCGATCCTGTCCCCCACTTTTAGCGTACTAGGGATATTTGCAGTAAACACGGGCATTTTGCGAATTCCTTTAGGTTGTCACTTACTGCCCTATTTCTTTTACTTAGAGGGCCTAGAACTTTTCTTGTCATTTTGATCGAAAAATTTACACATAACACAATTTTTTGTAAGGTAATTTTTAGCTTAGTTTTGAGCACGTTAATTTTAGGAATTTGTTACAAACTTCAACTTTTGAACGGCTATGATGACTGACATTTTGAGATGTCTACATGATTTGTTTTTTTCTGTGAGCGCAGAGGGTTTCTCTAAATAGGTGTAGGTTGACTATCTATTCTTTTTAGAGGCTGCCACCTCCGTGGGTGGGAAGATCAAAATAATCACCACCGTGCGTGTCGAAAGGTCCTCTGACTTCTAACAAAGAAGTTAGTTTAGTTAGACCGTCTTTTCGTGTATTCATGTAGTCTTGACTCTTTAGGCTTTCGAGATCGGTTTCGAAACCCTTATGGTCTCGCTTTGTCTGTCCTTTTCCCCTCTTTAATATCTCACCAAATTACGAAGGCCGTTCAAAGGGCTTTCAGATGTCAATTTAAGATGGGTTTTGCGTAATCGCACAGCAGCAGTCATGTAGACCTGCCGTCCTCAAATTATGACCTAATTACAGGTCGTGGCTTTGGCCTAAGAGTTTCTAGACTTTCTAGTATTCAAGTTGTTATTTTTGCAATCCTAAAAGCACATTTAGGTTACATTCATTACATTTAGGTTTACTGGCCCTCAAATTATGACCGCATTACAGGCCGTGGTTTTGTCCTAAGAGTTTCTAGACTTTCTAGTATTCATGTTGTTATTTTTGCAATCCTCAAAGCACATTTAGGTTACATTCATTACATTTAGGTTAACTGGCCTATCTTTCTGAGTCTGGAAAAAATACACTTAAACATTTAGGTTACATGCATTACATTTAGGTTAACTGGCCTATCTTTCTGAGTCTGGAAAAAATACACTTAAACATTTAGGTTACATGCATTACATTTAGGTTAACTGGCCTATCTTTTTGAGTCTGGAAAAAATACACTTAAACATTTAGGTTACATGCATTACATTTAGGTTAACTGGCCTATCTTTCTGAGTCTGGAAAAAATACACTTCAGCATTGAATCGATGAAATAGGGCATCTCTATCTACACTATGCAAATAGAGCGAGACTTCAATCAGACGCAGAAAGATCGCATACGCACTGCAAGTGCATGCACTGCACCACTATTACGCTGCCTGTCCATTGACGCGGAGCGAAGCAGCGGAGCGGAGCGAGGCAGCGGAGCGGAGCGAGGGAGTAATGCGGAGCAGAGTTGTTTAGTTCTTTATTGATGATATTTTTTTGTATTTTTACAACGTAGGTGTCAAAAATACTAGAGAGGAGAAAGAAAGAAATAAAATAAATGGAGATAGCAGTAAAAAATATTTTATTCAACCTTACACACTACACGCATATTTTACATTTATATTACATATACATATAAAAGTTCATTTACACTATGCCACTTAAGTCTATTTGACGTAATTAAAAACTTAATTAAAGCTGGTGTATTTTCTATTGATATAGGTATTTTTGTTTATGGTAAGTATAACATATAATTTTAAACAGGAAAATAGTACTTACATATTAATTTTATACTATTATAAAATGGTGGTAATTGCTTTAAATTAAATGCAAATGTAATTTTGTAGGAGATTTTATTAAATACAGTAAAACAGGAAAAATATTTCGCATTTCAACCGGGTGTCATGGCGATTTCTTTTATTATTAGATTTAGAAAACATAACTCTCTTTCTTGCGCGGTCGGGTAAAGAACAACTTTAATCGCAGTTTTATACATTACATTCTTATAAATTTTATATTTCATTATACTTTTTACTTCTATGAAAACATTAATATTGACCTGATCGAAATTTTGTAATAATAGTATTTGATTTTAGCTGCAAAAGGCTGAACTGTCATATTTTAATATATTATTTAAAAATATGTAGTTATCTGTTTATAATTTTTTATATTTCATTTACGACCCAGCATTTAGTATCTCATATTTAAACCATGATTGTACTATTGATGTTTTTCTTAATTTTAGTAAATAAAATACATTTCTAGAGTTCTTTTAGTCAGCAATGTATTCAAGTGTTAAAAAAAATTAAATTGGCCAAAAGCCTAAATCTTAAAACTACATATCACAGGCATAGCCGTATGACGTAGCTTATTTACATTATTATTATACAAATATTACAAGATAACAATATTTTTTTTTTTAGCTAAATGCACCGGTTTTGAACAAAATTTTAGGCATAGCAGTTAAATGATTTTTATATAAGCCGCCAACTTAGTAAAATTATAACTTTGTACTGAAGTAATGCCTACAAGGTGCTTAGAAATACGCATTAAAGTGGACGCATTATATACCCTTGCTGCGCTAGCTATAGGCTACTTTTGATCCAGCTGGAAAATTTATAAAATTCAGTGAATTACTCGCTCAGACCATTTTTAATCAAGACGAGATGTCAGCCGGTTCCGAGGATACGGGCGACGGAATAGCAGTGCGTGTCTTTACAGGAACCATTTGACACGCTTTAGCTATCTCAAAATATGATTTTTTCGTTTGTTAAATAAAATTTTATTCATTTATTTATTGAAAATGTTGAATTTTATGTGATTCGAGTTTTTTACCACGGGTATCTCGTGAGTACTGAGATCTAGGTGTATTTTGACAGTCAAACCCGCTAGGTTCGCCCACTCCACTCATAATTCATTTATTGTCTGTAAATCAGTAGAAGTAAAGTAAAAAGGTTAAAATATATTTATTGCAATTACATGTAAAAAGATGGTAAATACAGTGAATGAGTACCAATGACGACCTCTGTGGCGAAGCGGGCGAAGGTCCGCCTGCGACGCAGGAGGTTGCGGGTTCGATTCCCGCCTCGGGAAAAATGTTTGTACGATCTGCAGACATTTGTCCAGGGCGTTCTGGTTGTTTTCTATGTATAATAAAAAATATCTATCTATGTAGTCACTACATTGTAGTGTATTGTATTATGTATATCAGTTATCTAGTACCCATAACACAAGCTCTGCTTAGCTTGGGGCTAGATAATGCTGTGTGAATTGTCCAGCATTATTTATTTATTTATTTTTATTTAATGTAGGTAATTTGCCCTTCATCAGGTAGTATTACAGTCAGTTTATGAGACTTTTTTATTTCGCTGGATTTTGCCACTTATGCGTACAAACATTTCAATATTTTAAAGAACATTGGAACTAACAATCTAAGTTACTTATTTCCTCTGCTCCACTGCATCGGAATCGAAGCGTGAAGATTTTTTGCTTTGTATTGATTTCTATGGCGAGGCCTAGAATTCAGGGTATGAGCGGCTGAAAATATTCTGAGCGAGTCACTTAAAGCCTAGAATTCAGGGTATGGGCGGCTGAAAATATTCCGAGCGAGTCACTTAAAGCCTAGAATTCAGGGTATGTGCGGCTGAAAATATTCTGAGCGAGTCACTTAAAGCCTAGAATTCAGGGTATGGGCGGCTGAAAATATTCCGAGCGAGTCTCTTAAAGCCTAGAATTCAGGGTATGGGCGGCTGAAAATATTCTGAGCGAGTCACTTAAAGCCTAGAATTCAGGGTATGGGCGGCTGAAAATATTCTGAGCGAGTCACTTAAAGCCTAGAATTCAGGGTATGGGCGGCTGAAAATATTCCGAGCGAGTCTCTTAAATTGATGATAATTTAATGATAATTTATTGATTGTATTCTGGTTTTTATGTGACATGAATTATAATTATTATTGAAATCTCTTTTTATGGTAACTAACATAGTATATAGGTATTTGTACTAACATTTATGGTGAACAACCGAAATAAATGATTTGAATTTGAATTTGAATTTAAAGCCTAGAATTCAGGGTATGGGAGACTTAGAAATATCAACAGTGTGCGAAGCCGCGGGCAAAAGATAGTATTGATTAAACTAGAAAATCCCCGCGGCTTTGTTCTGCGCAGCGAAAGTTCTGACATACTTGATGTAATCCAACATTACCGTTGCGAAGGCAGCGTCCAGCACGAATTGCGGGATTTTACCTGGAAGAAATAAATATAAATAAATAATTTATTACAGCTATGGACAGTTTACTTTTTTTTGATTTTGTTAGCCGTCATTCACAAAGAAAATTATATTAGTATTTACAATTGAAACAATTGATCCATATCAATACCAGTCGTCGCGTCCCCGCTACGCTGGCTGCATTGCCCCGCTGTATGGCAATGCTGATGCGCTGCGCCAGATACTCACCAGCTCTCGGGTCACGCCTATAGAAATTCTATGACGTAGAAAGACATGTCCACGAGAATTTCTATAGTTAACCATAGAAATTCTCGTAGACATGTTCACAGTAACAGCCTGGAGTCAGAAATGTAGGTGTAGAGATTATGTCTCTACATACATTTCTGACTCCAGGCTGTTACTGTGATCATATTGTAATCACTGTAACAGCCTGGAATCAGAAACGTATATGTAGAGATTATGTCTCTACATACATTTCTGACTTAAGGCTATTACTGTGATCATGTAGTCACAGTAACAGCCTGGAGTCAGAAACGTATGTGTAGAGATTATGTCTCTACATACATTTCTGATTCCAGGCTGTTACTGTGATCATATTGTAATCACTGTAACAGCCTGGAATCAGAAACGTATGTGTAGAGATTATGTCTCTACATAAATTTCTGACTCCAGGCTATTACTGTGATCATGTAATCACAGTAACAGCCTGGAGTCAGAAACGTATGTGTAGAGATTATGTCTCTACATACATTTCTGACTCCAGGCTAAGGCTTTTTAATCAGAAGAGGTTTATTTCTAAAAGGGTTTGTGTGTAATATTAACCTTTAAGGTCGCAGCACATCAGCCACTGGAAAGTGCATTGCTCCTCGATCTTTCCGCCCGCGGTCGTGACTGTCTTCGGCACGAGGTACCAGCAGCCAACTTTATTGTGGCCTCTGTAAATAAACAATCACACTTATCCTACTAATCGGTGTTCTGGTCGTTTCTATGTACAGTAAAAAATATCTTTATATGTAATGTATTATATTAGGTATATCAGTTAATAGTACCCATAACACAAGCTCTGCTTAACTTGGGACTAGAAATTGTCCATCATCATCATCAGCCTATATTAGTCCACAGCTGGACATAGGCCTCCCCTAATGACCTCCATAGCGCCCTGTCTTCAGCTTGCCGCATCCAGCATCTGCCTGCAGTCTTTCGCAGGTCGTCATCCCACCTGACCGGAGGGCGTCCTACACTACGTTTGCCGAGTCGTGGTCACCACTCAAGAACACGTTTACCCCAGCGGTTGTCGGTTAAAATAGAAATTGTCCAGCATTATTTATTTATTTATTCTGATAGTACAGGTATAAGAAATATACAGGTAAGCTTATCTAACTAGAGCATCCGACACGACACACAAATTATTAAAAAAGATATAATGTACTCGTTTAAGGACTTGATGGGTCATTCATTAGAGTTGAGTTGTAAAAATTATCAGTAAATAAATTCAAACAAATTGTCAAAACCTTGCTGTGCAAAAAGGCTTACTGTATAACATCAGATTATCTAGAGGATAATAAAGCTTGGGACGGACAAATAACAGGCTAAAGGTTTCTTCGTCGCTTCTTTACTTTAGTCTACATATCGAAGCGACAGAAATCAAAAATATCACTTTATTTCCGTGTCAGTGTTTAGTTTTTAGTGTTTACTGTTTAGCTGTGTGGTGCCGGCTTAGAATTTGCACCACCCCAACTCTTCCCGCGGGTGTCGTAAGAGGCGACTAAGGGATATCCACCGGGAGTGGGCAGCAGCGCCCCCTGCAGAACAATTCTACTATTGAACTGCCATCCCCAACCCGCATGCCCAGCGTGGGGATTATGGGCATTACCCCCATGTGATAAAAGCCAATAAGGCGCTTATCAGGGGGAGGCCTACGTCCAGCAGTGGACCAATACAGGCTGTTGAGGTTGAGGTTTAGTTTTATAATTTGATCTTTTCTAAGTGTATATTTATTGTATTTATGGAAATAAAGAGTTATTGATTTTGATTGGATTATGCTTCTCACCTGACCATCTCCTTGACAGGCGGGTATCCTGGCGCAGTAACGCTGACACCACTGCTGATGTAGCTGTGCGGATTCTCTTCTACAATTTCACCTGGAAAATAAGAAAAAATATGCAGGTGTTGGTGATAACTCATTCTCAACTCTCCTCAACAGCCTTTATTGGTCCACTGCTGGACGCAGGCCTCCCCCTGATAAGCGCCTTGACTTCTATCGCATGCCCCCCATGCGTAATGCCCATAATCCCCACGCTGGGCATGCGGGTTGGGGATCGCAGTCGGTGGTAGAATTGTTCTGCGGGACGCGCTGCTGCCCGCCCCCGGTGGATATCCCTTAGTCGCCTCTTACGACACCCGCGGGAAGAGTTGGGGTGGTGTTAATTCTAAGCCTGCACCACACAGCTAAACGCATACTTTAACTTTAGCCCTTTAAGTCAAATGCGGTGAGTGTGCGAGTGCAAAATGGCACATCTTTGGCGCAGTGGGCGAAAGTTCGCCTGCGACGCAGGAGGATGCTGGTTCGATTTTCGTCTCAAGACAAATGTCTGTGCTGTACATCTATACTAATATTATAAAGAGGAAAGGTTTGATTTTTTGTTTGTTTGTATGAATTGAATAGGCTCCGAAACTACTGGACCGATTTGAAAAATTCTTTCACCGTTAGGAAGCTTACTTTTCAGGGAGTGACATAGGCTATATTTTATCCCGGAATTCCCACGGGAACGGGAACTACGCGGGTGAAACCGCGAGGCGATCGTCTAGTACCTACATAAGATGCTTGTTTTTTCAATAAAACCAGTGTTTTATCATGAAATTTTTACGAAAAAATTATATTTTTCCTATGAAACTTCAAAACAATAATAGTAATTTAAGAATACACGTGAAATACACAGAATTTGAAGAAAAAACGTCGAAAATTATTTATTTTAATTAATTATTTATTTATCAAAATAAGGTAAAAAAAATCTAAACTAAGGAAATAGTTTGGTGGAGGTTGGTGGATGAGAGGATGTTCACCAGTGGACATATTCAATTCAATTCAATTCGTTTATTTCAGACAACAATAAATTATAATACAAAAAAAAGTTAGTGTCCATATTCGAGTCATATTAAAATTAAATACGATATGATGAGGACGGTTTGATAAGTACCTGTGGGTGAAAGCTGTGCTCTTTTCCTTAGTATGATGAAATCTCTCGGCGCTATGATGCCCCGCCCGCCGCCTGCCGTCACTTGGTACGACAGATCCACGGAGTCATCTATTTCCTGAAACAATAAACACATATTCAAACTAATCTTTAGTTACAAAGAAAATTACTATCAAATAAAAAAAGTCTATAAAGTCTATATTTTTGGAGCATATTGAGGGATATAACAAAAAATATAGGCTTCGATGCGACCTGTAGAAGTAAAATACTGTGTCGCAGATCGCAACGCCCACCTCCAGGATTAGGGAAGATAGTTCCATGAACTTTAGGTAAGTACTAGGTTTATTACATACGTTACAACTTATTTTCTAATGAGGTTACTTAAATATAAAAAAGTTTATTAATAAAATAAAATCCAAAGTAAAAAATATGAAATAAAATAAAGTGAGGAATAGTTTGATTAGATTTTAACTTCTATCTAAGACTTAGCACAGTGTGTGTGTGTCTGTGTGTGAGGGTGTACGTGTGAGTGTGTGATGTTTGAGCACTTTACAGCACAAATAATAGAAATAAATTAGAACTAGTATTTACAATTGAGCTAACTGCAAACTGTTGCATACAATCAACAGGTAGCTCAACTGATCCATATCAATACCAGTCATCGCGTCTCCGCTACGCTGGCTGCATTGCCACGCTGTATGGCAATGCTGATGCGCTGCGCCAGATACTCACCAGCTCTCGGGTCACGCGTCGCTTCGACCAGACGCTCAGATAATTTTTAAAGTCCTTCAAAGTTAGCTTAGTTCTATCAATAAATCAATATTTTGGTTGTCAAAATAGGCCTAGATCTTAGTAGGTACTCACGGGATCCCCGTGGTAAAAAACTAGAATTACATAAAATTCAACATTTTTTCTGCACTACCTGAATTGGAAAAGACGATTGCAAAAAAATTCATGATAAAAAACATGAAAGTGCACTGTTTTGTACCTAATTTGGTCGAGATCTCAGGAACCCTGCGGTCTATAGAAAAGATTATTGTTTTGATTCGTAGGTTAATACTAATTTTTTGGTTCCTTGATACAGTTTCGTCATAAGTTGTGTAGTTTTCTATATATTGAAAAAGCAAAAACAAAATTTTTGCGTTTACGCCGCTCCAAAAACGTATGTTCCTTCCCGCTCCTATTAACGCGAAATAGCGCGCATTGCGCCCTCTTAAACATAGATCTCTCTATAAATATTGATTTAAACCTAGTTCTTTGTATCAATATTGATTTAAGCTGATAACTCACCTTTATCAATTCACTCTTCAAGATTGTAGGATTCCACTCCGTTAGCTTTGGTAGATTAGCTGTAGAAAACTGCTCGTATAAGAAAGTTGCGGGACACTGTACTACGCCCTGAAAATTAGGAGAATATTCATTTTCATTTCATTTTCAAGCCTTTTATTCAGAAAAAATATTTACATTTTGTTACTTAATACTATTGTTTTGTTACGACATCGAAATTTTGTCTGTTTGCCCTCTTTCGACAAATGCCTCCTCCAACCCCTTCCACTTGACTCTATCTCTCGCCAACCTTATCCAGGTTTTCCTGCTATTTATTTTAGCTCATCCTCCCACCTTTTTAAACTGTCTCCCTCTTTTCCGTTTATTTTACTTTGGAAACCCGGAGAATATTAGTATAAGTTAAAAACTCAAAATCATATTACGAGCTAGTTTCTGCCCGCGTCTTCGAGCGCGTTGCTTCAATGGAGAGAAAGATAGATAAAAAAATATTTGGTACTACAGACAAACAAACCAAATAACAAAATGTTTCAAACTAAATATCTGTAGACTGTTTGCAACAGTCGGCAATTAGCTCAATTGTTTCAATTGTAAATACTAGTATAATTTTCTTTGTGAATAAATGTCAAAACTTAAAAAAAAAAAAAAAAAAAAAAATTAACAAAATGTTTCAATTGTACATACTAGTGTAATTTCCTTTGTGAATAAATTTACTTATATAAATAAAAAAAACAGAGATATACAATTTTAAACACAAGTACAATAGGTTTAATTAATCAAAGGAGCACTTTAAAAACCAAGTAAGTACTTAGCACATAACTTAATGAGGGATATGGCAATCGCCTTTATTCACAAAGAAAATTATACTAGTATTTACAATTGAACCAATTGAGCTAACTGCAGACTGTTGCAAAAAGCCTACAGGTAGCTCAACTGATAACTTAGTTGAAACGTTTTCTATCCCATGTAAACTGATTTATGGGATAAAAAGTAGCCGACTGATTTATGGGATAAAGTATGTTTGTATCCAGGATTAAAAATATATGTATGCAAAATCTTCTCTTGACGCCAAAAATACTGAACAGATCAAGATTAAATTTGGCGTACATTTAGATTTTAGAACACAGCCTAACTTAGATAATAGGCTATTTATCATACCGAAGAAACGCGAGCGAAGCCGCGGGTAGAAGCTAGTAGAATAATAAATAACTCACCGTAAATCTATACACCTTGCCAAATTCAGTCTGTCTGTAAATAAGAAAAGAGTTTTATATAATTCAACGCCATTAGGGCGCTACCCCGACCCAAATCAGCGCCACCACCTATTTTATCTTATTATTATGTTAGGCGAAGAAATTTTCAGTTTGTGATACCTATCACAAGCTTATTTTTTCACACCGATCGCAGTTCGGAGGTAGAATTGTTCTGCAGGGGGCGCTGCTGCCCGCCCCCGGTGGATATCCCTTAGTCGCCTCTTACGACACCCGCGGGAAGAGTTGGGTGGTGCTAATTCTAAGCCGGCACCACACAGCTATTATAATCATCATCATCATCAGCCTATATTAGTCCACAGCTGGACATAGGCCTCCCCTAATGCGCGCCATAGTGCCCTGTCTTCAGCTTGCCGCATCCAGCATCTGCCTGCAGTCATTCGCAGATCATCATCCCACATGGCTAAAGGGCGTCCTATACTACGTTTGCCTAGTCGCGGTCTCCACTCAAGAACACGTTTACCCCAGCGGTTGTCGGTTCTTCGCGAGATATGGCCGGCCCACTGCCACTTCAGCTTGCTAATTCTTTGGGCTATGTCGATAACTTTGGTTCTCTGTCGGATGTATTCGTTACGAATCCTATCCTTCAGAGAGACTCCGAGCATAGCTCTATTTATCTATAATATAAAAATGAATCGCAAAATGTGTTGGTAAGCGCATAACTCAACAACGCCTGGACCGATTTGCTAATTCTTTCTTTGTTGTGTTTGTTATTGTCAGGAGAAGGTTCTTATGAAAGAAAAAATTAAGAAAGTTGGAAACATAAATTTCCACGGGGGCGAAGCCGCGGGGCGCAGCTAGTACTTAATATTATAAAGAGGAAAGATTTGATTGTTTGTTTGTATTGAATAGGCTCCTAAACTACTGGACCGATTTGAAAAATTCTTTCACCGTTAGGAAGCTTACTTTTCAGGGAGTGACATAGGCTATATTTTGTCCCGGAATTCCCACGGGAACGGGAACTACGCGGGTGAAACCGCGAGGCGATCGTCTAGTATTAGGTATATTATTTTCATTAATTACCTGGATTCCACAATATCTCCTTTCTGTTGTCCTTTCTTCTCCACCGACCAGCCCGGAAGGTTGATCACTCGCAGCGCAATCCGCATGCTTGCATTTGCAAGCGATTTGTACTCTTCTATCTGTGAACAAAATATTACTTATATACTTATTTTACTATAAAAACTTTCGTAGTTTGACGAATTCATTATGAATGATCCCATGTGACTGCGGCAAATGTTATATTGGTGAAACGAAGAGGAACATATCCACCAGGCTCTCTGAAGACATACGCGCCGTAAAGAATGTTGACACCAATAGCTCGGCGGTGGTAGAACACTTTATTGAGGAAGGACCATCGCATTACGTTCGTTTCGACAAAGCCCGTGTCTTGTCTAGGGAAAAATTCTTTGTTCCCCGGAAGATACGCGAGGCGATAGAGATTGAACGACGACCCAACTTCAATAGAGATAGAGGTTGGAACTTACCACCCGCTTGGAAGCCGTGTCTCCTTGGGAAGTCGGATAGCAGTATAGAGCCGGATGTAGATACTGTTAGTTCCGTATGTACACAAAGTATAACTACAGTGATATCTCCGCGAGAAGCTGGCTCTCCTACTCAACAGCATCGACAAGCAGCGTGCCCCCCACCACCCCCGGCGCCTACGACCCGTGCTCTGCGTGCCCTAGCCCGTAGTGCGCGGAAGGACGCGGTACAGGCGCGACGCGAACCGCACTCACCCTGATGAAGTCCCTCGTTAAGGGATGAAACGTTGGTGTTCTTCCAACACAAAATAGGTTCGTAGTTAACCCGCTTACATTCATAATGAAAATATTACTTAGGTTAGTCAAGTCACACGTTACCATAAATTTGATAAGAGCTCGTGCCAGCTTTCAGTGACAGAATTATCATAAACACTCTATTTATAGTCCAGTCATATGGGGGCGGGCAGCAGCACCTCCTGTAGAACTTCCACCACCTAACTGCGATCCCCAACCCGCATGCTCAGCGTGGGGATTATGGGCACTACCCCTCATGAGATAAAGGCAAATATGGCGCCTATCTGGGGGAGGCCTGCGTCCAGCAGTAGACCAAGGGGGTGTGGGTTGAGCCCAGTTATATTAGGGTTTCATCTAACAATTCGAGCTAACCAGCTGGAAACTGGAAACGCAACATTATTGGAGATATAAAAATAGAAATAGAAAAGAAATATATTTATTTATAACAACAATACAAACAGTTAAAAATCAAGACACGCTTATAGGACAGGTACATGCTTAAAAATGTTATAAAAAGGCCCTAACTCAGCATAATGAGACGATGAGAGAGATCGTTTTATAGACGAACTGCGTATGGATTCTTAATGAACCGCTTATTCGACGAAACGCGATTTGGACGAACTGCTAACCAAATCGATATTTTATGTGACACTAGCTGCGCCCCGCGGCTTCGCCCCCGTGGAAATTTATGTTTCCAACTTTCTTAATTTTTTCTTTCATAAGAACCTTCTCCTGACAATAACAAACACAACAAAGAAAGAATTAGCGAAATCGGTCCAGCCGTTCACGCGTGATGCCGTGACAACGCGAAACGGGTTTCATTTTTATATATAAGACTAGCTGCGCCCCGCGGCTTCGCCCCCGTGGAAATGTATGTTTCCAACTTTCTTAATTTTTTCATAAGAACCTTCTCCTGACAATAACAAACACAACAACGAAAGAATTAGCGAAATCGGTCCAGGCGTTGTTGAGTTATGCGCTTACCAACACATTTTGCGATTCATTTTTATATTATAGACTAGCTGCGCCCCGCGGCTTCGCCCCCGTGGAAATTTATGTTTCCAACTTTCTTAATTTTTTCTTCCATAAGAACCTTCTCCTGACAATAACAAACACAACAAAGAAAGAATTAGCGAAATCGGTCCAGCCGTTCACGCGTGATGCCGTGACCAAGGAAAACGGGTTTCATTTTTATATTTATAGATTTAAGTTCTATACAATTATAAAAAGCAGTATGAAAACTGGTTCGGAGTACCTCAAACTGCAAAAATATACGATCCATAACGAAAGCAAGTTATTTGAGCCGTTTGGGGTGGAACCCCAAGGTCCTTGGGGATCATCGGACACGCGATACTTACAAGACTACGTTATCTAATCACACTCGTATTATAAACGAGTTTCTGCCTGAGGATTCGCACGCGTTGTTTCTATGGAAACGTTTAAAGGTTATTTCATGAATTAAATTGAGTCAGACTAAACTGTGTCTTGAGATATATTTATTTAGCACATAGAACATTACATTAACAGAATAAATAAATAAATAAATAATGCTGGACAATTCACACATCATTATCTAGCCCCAAGCTAAGCAGAGCTTGTGTTATGGGTACTAGATAACTGATATACTTAATACAATACACTACATAGATAGATATTTTTTATTATACATAGAAAACATCCAGAACGCCCTGGACAAATGTCTGCAGATCGTACAAACATTTGTCCTGAGGCGGGAATCGAACCCGCAACCTCCTGCGTCGCAGGCAGACCTTCGCCCGCTGCGCCACTGAGGTCGTCTATATAAAACAATAACAACTAGTATATACAAGTAAGTATACTTATTTCTTAAAAATCTAAGCCGTCACCAGAAGGCAGAGTGCCCAGAATGCTAGCAGCATTGCCACGTTGAATGGCAATGCTAATTCGTTGACCGAAATAAAAGCCAGCATTCCGATCACCTGTGGACTCTATAAGAAGTTTGGTAAGATCTCTGCCATCTGGTGACGGCTTAGATTTTTAAGAAATAGATATACTTACTTGTCAGACTAAATAAATTAAATCAATCGTTGCCTTACGGCAAAGGCCTCTACACGTTATAAATTAAATTAAATTCAAATTCATTTTTTTTATGGTAAGAGGCCCGACGGTATGACCACAGTATGACACTAGTCCCATGGGAGTTGGGGAGGCCCATTGTGTGGGACGCGACATGCGTCGACACACTTGCGCCTTCCCATCTTCCGAGGACATCCGTGAGGGCGGGTGCGGCGGCAGATTTGGCCGAAGATCTCAAGAGGCGCAAATATGCAGGTCTCGACAGAGCCTACACATTTGCTCCCCTTGGAGTCGAGACCCTAGGTCCGTGGGGTACCGAGGCTCTTCGGGTTTTCAAAAAACTATCTGAGCGTCTGGTCGAAGCGACGCGTGACCCGAGAGCTGGTGAATATCTGGCACAGCGTATCAGCATTGCCATACAGCGTGGCAATGCAGCCAGCGTCTTGGGGACGCTTCCGACTGGTGTTGATATGGATCAGTTGAGCTATCTGTAGACTGTTTGCAACAGTCGGCAGTTAGCTCAATTGTTTCAATTGTAAATACTAGTATAATTTTCTTTGTGAATAAATGTCTTACTTTTTAAGAGATATTATTTATTTAAACAAGATCATAACATTACAGATTCCTCCAAATCGTTATACCTGATATCTGTGAGCCATAATTTGTTAGTAGCAGAAAGATAGCTTGGCCAAAAAACTTATCTAAACTCATGTGGTCTGATACCTCATTGATGCTTCGAGGTAATAAGGAATAAATATAAATAAATCATTATTTTTTTCGATATTTATTTATTTATTTTTATTTATTTATTTAAGGAAAACCAGCAGCACATACAAAAAGTTAAAAATTAAGAAAATAGAAACAGAAGGCTATTAATAGGTTTTCACGACTAAGAAAAATAGTAAATACATAAAAAGTGTGGACAAGCGAAGTAAACAGATAACCTACAAGGTTACAATCAACTTAGTACATACATAGCAGAAAAATATAGTAAATAAGAGATTTATAAAAACTAGCAATGATGTTAAATAGTATCTACAATTACTTACGCAAGTTTGGATCCTCGCTCTGACTTAGAGAATCTTGTGCTACGATGCGAGAGATCATAGCTTCGACTTTACGTACAAGTTATTAGTTTTTAGGGTTCCGTACCCTAATAGTGAAAACAGAACCCTATTACTAAGCCTCCGCTGTCCGTCCGTCTGTCGTACGTTTTATGAGTTACAGCCTTCTGATCGACGCGTCGGACAGAGATTAAGGCGAATAGTAGGGGCGATAGTGGCGCCACTACATATTTAATTTTATAATTACGTTATACAAAGGAATTATCAAAAAATCGGACCGCGCGTAGACGATATCTATCATAAGCTTTTTTAAATGTATCTTTAATAGTTTTGTACTGTATTATTTAGGCAGATACTTGTTTCAAGAGTTTAGTTCCTATTGGTGGCCACCAAGCTCTCCAAACAAGGTTTTTGATTGAATAACACAAAACAAAACTATTACAGATACATTACATAAAAGCTTGTAATAGGTATCGTCTACCAGCGGTCCGATTTTTTGATAATTCCTTTGTATAACTTAATGATTACATTAAATATGTAGTGGCGCCACTATCGCCCCTACTCTTCGCCTTAATAAAACCTTGTCCTTTTTACAGGCTAGTGGTAGGGGGCTAGGGGTCTGCCAACCATATAGAAACACTCGAAAAACCTAACCCACGCCTCGAGGTTAACATAATACATAATAAGGAGAATAGTAGGGTGGACAGTGGCGCCACTACATATTTAATTTTATAATTACGTTGTACAAAGGTATTATCAAAAAATCGGACCGCGCGTAGACGATATCTATCATAAGCTTTTTTAAAATGTATCTTTAATAGTTTTGTTTGGCGTTATTCAATCAAAAACCTTGTTTGGAGAGCTTGGTGGCCACCAATAGGAACTAAACTCTTGAAACAAGTATCTGCCTAAATAATACAGTACAAAACTATTAAAGATACATTTAAAAAAAGCTTATGATAGATATCGTCTACGCGCGGTCCGATTTTTTGATAATTCCTTTGTATAACGTAATTATAAAATTAAATATGTAGTGGCGCCACTATCCACCCTACTATTCGCCTTAATCACAATATCCGTCACAAAATTGTTATCTACTAACACAATAGGTATTATACGTTATTGTTATGAAATTACGTACTACCTAAAAATATAATCTTATCTATTGGTGGATTAACAAGTAATTAAGAATGAGGTAAAACATTAATACGCTACTCGAACCAAAGTTCAAAAACCACGTTTCAGATATCGATACGTCATATTGATTTCGGTAGTAATATGCAGTGAATATCACCCGAGACTTAATTTTTAATTACTGTTAATCCACCAATAGATAAAATTATCCTTGACCTTGACCTTGACAAGAAGGTCTAAGGAGAACTTCTTGTAAAGACCCGAGCCGTATCAAAAATTTGACTGTATTACGGAATACCGGCAGTCGAAATACCGGATAACTTTGGTCAAAGAAAACACCACGTCATAGAATTGTAAAACCTCGGCCAAACTTGCGCGTCAAACACGCAGGATGCAGGACGCGAAGCGGGAGGGGGCACCTCAATAGAGCCTTGCACTGCACACCTACATGACCGAGACGCGGGAACTTCAGGGAAAACTTTCGCGTTGTTGACGCTCCCGCTTCGCGTCCCGCATATTTGACGTGCAGGTTTTTTTTGTGGCGGAAACTCAAGGCTTTATATTTACTTATTTATTTATTTTTGCTTGCATGTACATTCATTTACTCAATAATCATGTCATTATATCATGACAAAATAATGAAGTGTTTTCCAAAATATGCTTTACTTCTAAGAAATCAAATCATATCGCAAAAATTTTCGACTTCGACGGGACTTGAACCCGCGTCCTCCCGTAGAGATTTTCGACTCCCACGTCACTTGACTTCGTGGTGTAGTTGGTTATCACATCCCCGTACTGAGGGGAGGACGCGGGTTCAAGTCCCGTCGAAGTCGAAAATTTTTGCGATATTATTTGATTTCTTAGAAATTACCCTTAGTGTGGGGTTACGCACTATAATAACAAAAAACCGTATGCTTTACTTTTTATTATCTTCGATAGATAGCGGGGATTACACTGAGGAACCATAGTGGCTTGTTTGTACTATGTTACCTCTATGGGGAACTTTCGGGGAGAGGAATCAATATAAGCACGGTCTGCAGTATCTATCTACAACCAAAGATTAAAATCTTAATTTAAATTTAACAAAGCACTATAATTTAACAGCCCTAGGTAAAAAGGGCGCTTTCAGAGGGCGCATTGCGCATCTTTTTGTGAAAAGGATAGGCATAGGATTTCGCGTTCATAGAAGCGGGACGGAGCATACGTTTATGGAACGATGTAAGCGCAAAAATCGAGTTTTTGCTTCTTTACCAGAAAACTACACAACTGAAGAAAGTGGTTCAAATCGGTTCAAGAATTCTATATGTTTTATGTCAACAAGAACTACACGAATACAGAATATCAAAAACAAAAACGAAACCTTTTCAACGGTTCAAATTCGAGTTCTATCACGGACGACAGATTAAAATAAATAAATAATAATTATTATTAAATAAAATAAATAATGCAGGACAATTCACACAGCCATTATCTAGCCCCAAGCTAAGCACAGCTTGTGGGGTACTAGATGATAATGATAACTGATATACTTAATACAATACACTACATAGATAGATATTTTTTATTATACCTACATAGAAAACATCGAGAACACCCTGAACAAATATCTGCAGATCGTACAAACATTGGTCCCGATGCGGGAATCGAACCCGCAACCTCCTGCGTCGCAGGCGGACCTTCGCCCGCTGCGCCACTGAGGTCGTCAAAATAATAGTTTTGAATATGTAATCTGAAACCAGAAATTCTGCGATTTCCTCAAATAAACCAATGTCACATAAAAAACTATATATATTTTCCATCAATATTTCTTTGCTTTTGTAAAAAAATCCTTTGTTTAAAAAAATATCTAACTTTTAAGAACTAAGCATAGGGTCGGTTACTCACAGTCATCCACTCAGCATGAAAGGATTCCTTGGTACTATCCTTATTGAATATAAGTTTCATCCATTTCGCTACAGTCGAACCGATCTTGTCGAGTCTAGTGTCATAGTCGTCAGTACCAGCTGCTGCTTCTACTGCTTTTAAATCCTTCTGGAATTCTTCTTCGTTGAATTCCTCCTTGGATGCCGTTATTGCTTTTGATGATGACGCCATTTTGGATTATTTAATTTTTATATGTTTTTACTTTTTATATTTGTTTTCACTTTTATTTGTTTTAAGTTTTGTTTCGTTCTCGGGTCTAGGCAGATTGTAAATTTTTATGAATTACTAGTTTCTATGGAAGCGTTTAAAGGTTATTTTCTATCCCATGGGAACTGATTTATGGGATAAAAAGTAGCCTATGTTTGATTCCAGGCTTAGAGCAACAACTATGCCAAAAATCAGTCCGATCGGTCTAGTAGTTATGGCGTGAAGAGGTAACAAACGGGTTTTACTCAAGTAAAGTAGTTTAAGGCGGTACCCTACCTCGTTATTGTGTGAAGAGGATAGGCATAGGATTTCGCGTTCACAGGAGCGGGACAGAGCAAAGCGGCGTAAGCCCAAAAATCAAGTTTTTAGTAGTTATTTGCTCCCCACAAACATTAGAATAGTTAATTGAAATAAAGGCAACATATAAAATGTTCTTTATACTTAGCTCAATTACTATGCTTAATCTCAAGATCGTATCATCTGTATTTATTGAGAAATTAGGGTTTTAGTAAAAAATTAGAGGTAACTTTGCGATTTTTTCTATCGAGAAAATTTTATGGCATCGTGTTTTCGAAACATATGATCGATAGAATAAGTCCTGAACTTCACCATATATAAATTTCAAAGTTAAATATTCAGTAGTTTGGAAGATATGGAGGTCCGACGGAGTTGAAAATAAGCAATTTGAGGGTAGGTACCCTCTTAATCAACGTAAAGTAGTTTAGTCAACATTGAGTTCTGTGAGAAAGACCTGAGTTAAAGCATTTAGTGTATGTAGTATTTAGTGTATGTTGTATATAAGTTTTATTTTATTATCACAAGTGCTAGTTACTAGTAAAGCTATTTTTAAAACGCGAGCGCTTTTTCGAGTTTGCGGTTGACGTCATCGGCAGAAATAGTTATGTACAAAATTGTGATCAAACGAAGGTTTATCACACTAATATGACAAATGCGAAAGTTTGGATGGATAGATGGATGGATGTTTGTAACCTCTTCACGCCAAAACTACTGTAGGTACAGATCGGGCTGCAATTTTGCATTTCATCATCATCATCATATCAGCCCTTGTCGACCCACTGCTGGGCATAGGCCTCTCTATGTTTATGCCATTCACCTCGATCTTGTGCTAATCTGGGCCAGGTGTAGCCTACGGCCAACGAACGAGGCTCTGACGGAAAAACTCGCCAAGACGCACTGGCCAGCGTGGCGTTTTAAGGCTAACTCCTCTATGTTCATGATAAATTTTGCATTTAGGTCATTTTAATCCTGGAATCAAACATAGGCTATTTTTACCCCAAAAATCAGTTCCCATGGGATAGAAATCACCTTTAAAGGTTTCCATAGAAACAACGCGTGCGAAGCCTATGTTTGATTCCTGGATAAGAATTACCTGTTTGCAAAATTTCAGCCCGATCCGTTCAGTAGTTTTGGTGTGAAGAGGTAACAAACATCCGTATATCCATCCAAACTTTCGCATTTATAATATTAGTGTTATCAATATCAAATTATAACAGAAGCTAAGTGCATATTATAAACACTAGATACCTATATGTAGTCCGGTACCTATATACGAGTATAAAGTTGAACACCCTTGCATCTAAGGCCATTGACCTATATCAGTATCTCTACGTTAACAATGGACACACAAAATAGAAACCACAGCGTTTAAATTTTGAAACTATCATAATATGTTATTAGCACTAAAGGCACTTTTTTTCATGTAAAACATATCCCCTTTTTATTTGCTTTTAAACATCGGAATAAAAAACTAGGGAATTACTTAATCTTTTCAAATTCAAACAAAAAAAAACTAAACAAAATGCCACCGACCGGTTTTAGCAGCGCTATACAATATTTCGAACGAAAGAAGATCGTTTTATCTTTTGTTATTTGGGCCAGCTGAGACCCTCTTTTGTTTTTTTTTTAATTTAAGTTTTGCTTTTTAGTCAGTGCATTCTTTACAATATTATGCGCCAACGAAAAGTACATAGCTTCAAAGCTTTAATTAACAGACAGAAAAGGTTTATCCATACATTATTTTTTTTATTTAACTTGACTTACAGAATACCTAAGTCAAACACCATATTAATCTCAATCTTATCGCTCTCTGTGAACTGTTTACCCGTATTGTACGAAGACGTAATATGTATCTAATTAATGAATCGGCATATTTACGCCCGTATTAACATCGACCCGACGAAACGTATGAGAGAATGTTTCTTTTGTAATAAATTTTTGAAAAGGATAAGATCTGTGATTTTAACGATCTATTCCTTTCTAATACCAAAAAACTAATACCAATGGTATTTGTTTATTGTCCTCATTAAATTCCATTCCTAACGAATACCAAATTCGAAACCTCTAAATGAAATACAAAATCTATTCCCAACGAATACCAAAACAGAACTTTTGGTACAGTCACAGAAATAATTTATTTTGCTTTCCAATAATTTAATATTAAGATCATAATTTATAACCTGTACAAATTCATTTCATTGCGGCATTTTTATCTACGAGTACCATTATTATGTGTGAATCAGTGAATCACTTGCCAAAAAAAAGCGTGAGCTTGCTCCTATTGTTTCAAAATCCGAAACAACCAATCAACTCTAGCGCCGCCGCCGTGCAAACGAAGCACCTTAAAATGTTTTATTGTTTTGGTGGAATAAACGTTAAGTCAATGAAATAAGGTCTGTTTTTTCTTACAATAATTATGTCCTTGCATAAATTATAGTATTAAGTATCTGCCCTGATTTTGAGGGATGTAAGGTGGCACGCGAGGAGTAGTTTACTAGAAACTCAGTGAAAGTGGTATCTGGTAAGTTTTTTATTATTTGTAATTTTTTATCTAATGTTCCTATATTCGTAAAATATCGTTTGTTTAATTTATATGTAGATGTATTATGTATAGTTCAATTTTTTAAAAGATAAAATTTGGAGGTAACTAATTTGTCATGTCCAAGTATTTTCCGATTTAGATACTAATGTATTTCTTTTCTTAGAAATGTCTGATGAAGCTTGGCCATCCACATGTTCGGGAATCACTGGAGGATAAACATTCGTAAAAAGAAATGGCGGCTTGGTTCTACTAAAATCTGGTTCATCAATCATCATCATCATCAACAGCCTGTAGTGGTCCACTACTGGACGCAAGCCTCCCCCTGATAAGAGCCTTATTGGCTTTTATAAAATCTGGTTATCAATACACAAAAAAAGATAGAATAAAAATGGAATAAGAATGTTTCGATAAGACTGATTTTGTTTAAATAAACACTACTTTGAATCACTTGAGCATTTTTATTACTGACTGTACCTCATACCATTTATCTTGTTTTGGTATTCGTTTGTGAGTGGTATTCGTTAGGAATAGAATTTAATGAGGACAATAAACAAATACCATTTGGTATTACTTTTTTGGTATTAGAAAGGAATAGATCATTTTAACTTAGCACTTATTAACTTACCTAACTAACTTTACTTCAAAAATACAATACATCCGCAACTTATTTTTTTTTTTTATTTTGATTTGAACTTCAAACTTTAAACACATAACAATAGTATCAATTGTACGACTGCAACTTTACTACAGAGCTGTTTTTGCGGAACACTTTCACCGGCAGAATCGAAAGGACTGGTATATACTGTATTTTATATAAGTTAGTCTTTGTTTTTAGAGAAATAATTGTAATTTCTGGAAAGGTCAGTCAATAGCAAACCGTAATATCAGATAAAATAACAATTCTACCGATAATCTTGTTAAGTAAGAGTTGAATTTATTTGTTTACACGCACGATTGTTTTACAAATCGCGTCCGCACTTCATGAGCGATGGTTATGCACTGAACTGGTTAATGAAGTGATGTTCGCAAATAGGATGGAGCTAGGAATTGGTACAGTCAGTCGCATGAAAATGTGTAAGATAGATTTACACTTAA
Organism: Eupithecia subfuscata; assembly: GCA_963564075.1. NCBI lineage: Eukaryota > Metazoa > Arthropoda > Insecta > Lepidoptera > Geometridae > Eupithecia > Eupithecia subfuscata. Next base: position 7,482,059 of record OY751124.1, on the reverse strand, counting down.
GGGGGTACACTACCTCGTTATTGTGTGAAGAGGATAGGCATAGGATTTCGCGTTCACAGGAGCGGGACAGAGCAAAGTGGCGTAAGCCCAAAAATCAAGTTTTTAGTAAGTAGTTATTTGCTCCCCACAAACATTAGAATAGTTAATTGAAAAAAAGGCAACATATAAAATGTTCTTTATACTTAGCTCAATTACTATGCTTAATCTCAAGATCGTATCATCTGTATTTATTGAGAAATTAGGGTTTTAGTAAAAAATTAGAGGTAACTTTGCGATTTTTTTCTATCGAGAAAATTTTATGGAATCGTGTTTTCGAAACATATGATCGATAGAATACGTCCTGAACTTTACCATATATAAATTTCAAAGTTAAATATTCAGTAGTTTGGAAGATATGGAGGTCCGACGGAGTTGCAAATAAGCAATTTGAGGGTAGGTACCCCCTTAAGTAGAAAGGGTGGAAATTTACATCTTTTTGTGTCGTTCCCCTTTAAAGTATTTTGAGCGACTCACTGAAAAACTTTTAAAAGCTGCATTCTAAATACTCGCAGAAAAGAACTAATGAATCATGAATCACTCACTGACTGCCATAAATAGCCCAGCATACAGGAGTCATAATCATAAATACCTTCTTCTGTTATATAATTTTTAAATAAAAAACAGTTGCTGTTCGTGAGTCTCGCAAAAAATTTAAAACGACGGTAGTTTAAGTATACGAAAAAAAATAGTGGAAAAAAATAGTCGATGATACGTAATTCACGAGGTCTTCTATACTAGCCAAACTCGATGTAAAATGTTTGTAAGCAAACCACGACACAAATAACTAAAACTCACTTGCTTGGCGTCGAGTTCGAGGGAGGATTTCAAAGCGAAAAAAATACAAAGTAATGTAAATGTATGCTTTATTTTAATTATATAAATCACGTGTCACGTTGTTTGTCCGCGATGTACTCCTAAACTACTTAACCGATTTTAAATTAAATTTGCACACCGTGTGCAGTTTGATCCAACTTGAAAGATAGGATAGCTTATTCAGGGAAGGTTTAAAAGGTGAGAGCGGTACGAAGTTCGCCGAGTCAGCTAGTAATATTATAAAGAGGAAAAATTTGATTGTTTGTATTGAATAGGCTCCGAAACTACTGGACCGATTTGAAAAATTATTTCTCCGTTAGGAAGCTTACTTTTCAGGGAGTGTTTTATCCCGAAATTCCCACGGGAACGGGAACTACGCGGGTGAAAGCGAGGCGATCGTCTACTTGCGTAATAGAAAGACACAGCAACAGAGTCAATTTTAGGTTTAGTATTGACGGTTTGTTGGCAAACATTATACAACGAGTTAGGTAGTGGATAGTTCACATTATGTGTGCACAACTACCACACTAGACATCGTCATCGATTAACGCTACCCAAAATAAGATTAGCGAAGCAAAACACAAAATTGACTACATAGGAGTGAAAATCTACAATAATCTACCGGACTCTATAACTAGTGCCGCGTCGACTGCAATATTTACGGACAAACTGAAGAGAATCCTAGTGGACAGGGCATTCTACTTAGAAGAGTTTTTCGATGACTAATTTGTTGACGCCGATGTCGTAGATCCACACTTATAATAATATTGAAATACTCTTAGTAAGATTACCAAGGACAATTATTTGTACTTAGTTTTTACATTATTCTGTACCTAGCTAAGTTAGTTTGAAGTGTAAGAAAATTTCCTTTTAAATATGTAAATAACTGAACTGAATTATAGTTTACACTGTTTGTCCGCTTCTCGCAAGTGTTGTCATTGGTGAATCATCCAATTTGCCCTCAAACCCAATCAAGCTGTAAATCTAAACATTTCTGAGAAATAAAACAAAGCCTTTGTCAGAGAATGGGTCATGTTACCTACTTTGTTACAATATAGTTATGAAAGCACAAGCACGAAATGTCCGTCATGACCTACGGAGCTGAGACGTGGACACTCACGGTAGGGCTGGTCCACCAGTTCAAAGTCGCTAGCGAGCTATGGCAAGAGCTATGCTCGGAGTCTCTCTGAAGGATAGAATTCGTAACGAATACATCCGACAGAGAACCAAAGTTATCGACATAGCTCAAAGAATTAGCAAGCTGAAGTGGCAGTAGGCCGACCATATCTCGCGAAGAACCGACAACCGCTGGGGTAAACGAGTTCTTGAGTGGAGACCACGACTCGGCAAACGTAGTGTAGGACGCCCTCCGGCCAGGTGGGATGACGATCTGCGAAAGACTGCAGGCAGATGCTGGATGCGGCAAGCTGAAGACAGGGCGCTATGGCGCTCATTAGGGGAGGCCTAGTCCAGCAGTGGACTAATATAGGCTGATGATGATGATGATGAAGCACGAAATTACAAGATCTACATGTTTTTCTTTTTAACTTGTTTCCTCTGTAGTTACCTACATGTAAGATTAGTTATGTTGCTTTGACAAACCAGGGGTATCTTTCAAGGGTGCCATGGGTCCGTCCCCGTATTTTCCCTCATTTCACATGACAAAACATGCCGAAAGCCATGGAAATGGTTCAGATAGCTATTAAGACAAAATGTTTAGATTAGTATTTATTAGATATTAGAATTTTTTATTAATATGTGCATTGAGAAGACATTTTATTCACAAAGAAAATTATACTAGTATTTACAATTGAAACAATTGAGCTAACTGCCGACTGTTGCAAACAGTCTACAGATAGCTCAACTGATCCATATCAACACCAGTCGGAAGCGTCCCCAAGACGCTGGCTGCATTGCCACGCTGTATGGCAATGCTGATACGCTGTGCCAGATATTCACCAGCTCTCGGGTCACGCGTCGCTTCGACCAGACGCTCAGATAGTTTTTTGAAAACCCGAAGAGCCTCGGTACCCCACGGACCTAGGGTCTCGACTCCAAGGGGAGCAAATGTGTAGGCTCTGTCGAGACCTGCATATTTGCGCCTCTTGAGATCTTCGGCCAAATCTGCCGCCGCACCCGCCCTCACGGATGTCCTCGGAAGATGGGAAGGCGCAAGTGTGTCGACGCATGTAGCGTCCCACACAATGGGCCTCCCCAACTCCCATGGGACTAGTGTCATACCGTCGGGCCTCTTACCATCGTCACGCAACAGACCATTCGGTTCGAGAATAGCTGATACGTTAGCGGTGACAAAGGCCCGCCGGATGATGTCGTTAAGGCTAGCGTGGCGAGATATCCGACCGGCGGCCCTAGTGCACGATAATCCGTGATGACCAAGCTGTTCGACAGCAGTACCGCACTGGCATTGATGAGGCGCGCAACACCTTGCACCCAACCGGAGACATGTTGCGATACGGAAAGTTACGGGATCCAATAAAGTACCAGTGTTATATGAAGGAAATGCTTGCAACCAATGTCCTGACTCCCATTTAGAGACGGCCAGGAGGCGGGCACGATCTGCAGAGCTGGAGCACGTTTGTAACAAACAGTTCCGTGAATATGTGCATTGCTTGTATGTAGGTACCTAGATATAACATCGCCTTAGGGCTTAATAAAAAAACTGTAATGATGTTATTCTGTCAATAAATAAAAAAAACTTGAGAGGTGTCAAGGGACACCCGGATGGAACGAAGTTCCTTTCGATTAATAGTGGGCGTAAAGACTTTGTAATCGCCTAAATATTGTTCTTGCAGTTTTGCTAAGATTGTTCGGAGGGAGAGCGATTCAAATTTTTGTGCAAACCTAATGTCATTCGCGATGACAGCTGCCTATCATAAACGCTACAGTGACAGTTCTACACTTTGACACTGTCTTAATATTGTGTTTACTTTCCAACAAATGTTAGGATATATTTGTTCTGTGGCAATATATTTGTTCTGTGGCAAAAAGTGTCGCTCCAATTTTCGTTACAATTTTTTCCGTCTAGCCCCCTTTCACAACGCGCGATAAGGAACTTCGTTCCAAAAATAAATAAATAAATTTCCATTTTGGAGCTTCCTTGAGCTGGCAGCACTGTGGGTGCACCCGATTGGTGTCGATTATCGTAACGAGATTTGTTGGTATCGATTTGCAAAACCAAATCGCTTCGGATATTTCTAAAATCTCTGGTAATATTATTTGTTAATATATAATCAAAGAAGCCACTGGTGGGGATTCAGATGTCACCAAAAGAAAACTATACTAATTTGACAGCACTAATAAAATGGCATTATTTTAGTGCTATCAAATTAGTTTAGTTCAGTTTTGGCGACATATGAATTAACACCTCCTGAAACACAGTTTTTAAAGTAGTTCAGGAGTTTATGGACCCATATTGTCTGTTACACTAGCTATTATGTCAATAAATAACATTTTTACTTTGCTTTGTGACAGGGTTCATCATCATCATCAGCCTATATTAGTCCACTGCTGGACATAGGCCTCCCCTAATGAGCGCCATAGCGCCCTGTCTTCAGCTTGCCGCGCATCCAGCATCTCTGCCTGCAGTCTTTCGCAGATCGTCATCCCACCTGGCCGGAGGGCGTCCTACACTACATTTGCCGAGTCGTGGTCTCCACTCAAGAACACGTTTACCCCAGCGGTTGTCGGTTCTTCGCGAGATATGGCCGGCCCACTGCCACTTCAGCTTGCTAATTCTTTGTGCTATGTCGATAACTTTGGTTCTCTGTCGGATGTATTCGTTACGAATTCTATCCTTCAGAGAGACTCCGAGCATAGCTCTTTCCATAGCTCGCTGAGCGACTTTGAACTGGTGGACCAGCCCTATCGTGAGTGTCCACGTCTCAGCTCCGTAGTTCATGACGGGTAGGACGCACTGATTGAAAACTTCAGTTTTCAAGCATTGCGGTATGGATGATGAGAAGACTCGACGTAGTTTCCCAAACGCTGCCCAGCCTAGCTGGATCCTCCTCTTGGCCTCCTTCTCAAAATTATTTTTACCTAACTACAAAACTTGCCCAAGGTAAGTATACTCGGAAACAATTTCGAGAAGCTGGCCCTGTACGACGACCGGTCCCGGATCAATGAGGCCATTGATGATGACTGGTGACAGGGTTTGCATGATTAAAACACGTTGATTTAAAGGAGGCGAGGACAGAACTGTGCAATTTACCGCGGAGCCCCCTGTGAGAGTTGACAAGGATATAACTTCAGTGCTCTTTCAAGCACACAATCGGACTTACACGGATCGAAAAAAAATATAAAATAGTAAAAGTACAACGGTGTTTAAGTACCTACTATCTTTTACTTTTTCTTCTAAGCACACATCTTCGTACAGTCGACTGTACCTACAACCAATCAATTACTGTCAATCTATGTCAATAGATAAGTTTATTTCCTGTTGAACGAAAAAATAGGTAAATATTGATATAACATTGGAAGAGACAGTAATCTCAATTGAGTACGTAATCAGTATTTTCTTTATTAACAAAATTACAGATCAATAATAGAAACGAAATAGACCAAGTATTAGTGTGCAAAAAGTAATATAATTTAATTTTGTGTAATTTTTTGTACACAATTGATTTAATTTAACTTTTGATTTTATTTGGTCTGATTCAATTTAATTAGGTATAATGTAATTCGATTTAATTAAATTTGATCGAATTTAAATTAAATTAATGGACTAAGAATATTAAGGGGGTACCTACCCTCAAATTGCTTATTTTCAACTCCGTCGGACCTCCATATCTTCCAAACTACTGAATATTTAACTTTGAAATTTATATATGGTAAAGTTCAGGACTTATTCTATCGATCATATGTTTCGAAAACACGATTCCATAAAATTTTCTCGATAGAAAAAAATCGCAAAGTTACCTCTAATTTTTTACTAAAACCCTAATTTCTCAATAAATACAGATGATACGATCTTGAGATTAAGCATAGTAATTGAGCTAAGTATAAAGAACATTTTATATGTTGCCTTTTTTTCAATTAACTATTCTAATGTTTGTGGGGAGCAAATAACTACTAAAAACTTGATTTTTGGGCTTACGCCGCTTTGCTCTGTCCCGCTCCTGTGAACGCGAAATCCTATGCCTATCCTCTTCACACAATAACGAGGTAGGGTACCCCCTTAACATTTAATATAAGAGATGTTTCTGCTATAAAATTGTGGATCACAGTTAACTGAAATAAATGAATTTTACTTATTAGTGGTCCGGTTCAATTAAGCAACAGGACTACTGATACGTCGAGCGACTCAGTAGTCCGGTTCAATTAAATGTAACCGGACTACTGAGACTACACCGTTTAGAGGTGATTTCTATCCCATGGCAACTGATTTATGGCATAAAAAGCCTATGTTTTATTCTGGGATTAGAATTACTTGTATGCAAAATTTCAGCCCGATTCGTTCAGTAGTTTTGGCGTGAAGATTTAACAAACCTCCATCCATCCATTCATACAAACTTTCGTAATTATAATATTAAGTGTGATGTATGCAGTATGCAGTGTATTGTATTAAGTATATCAGTTATCTAGTACCCATAACACAAGCTCTGCTTAGCTTGGGGCTAGATAATGCTGTGTGAATTGTCCAGCATTATTTATTTATTACTATCTCTTTCTTGTTTATGGTATTTTTACTAAGTACGAGGTTTCCAAATGTTGTGTTGTGTTTTTATAGAAATAAGGAAAAGATTTCATGATTTGAATATTTTGTTATCTAATGTAAGTATAAGCGATTCTGGTGTCTAATTTAATACAAAAAAAAACTAGCGAGCATAGTTTTTCTAGACTTCCTTGTATAACTAGTTTTACTAGTGAAATCTAAAAGTCTTGGTAGGTAATTAGTAGACAACGATGAAGAGTAGACGCGAATCGTAGTAAGTAAATTTTATATCACATCACACTAATATTATAAATGCGAAAGTTTGGATGGATAGATAGATGGATGGATAGATGGATGGATGTTTGTTACGTCTTCACGCCAAAACTACTGAACAGATTGAGCTAAAATTTTGCATCGGTGTAGCTCTAAGCCTGGAATCAAACATAGGCTACTTTTTATCCGATAAATCAGTTTCCATGGGATAGAAATAACCTCAAAACGTTTCCATAGAAACAACGCGTGCGAAGCCGCGGGCAGAAGCTAGTACTTACATAAAATTCAAAAAACATTCTTTGGTTCCTTGCATGAGAAAACACGATTGAGAAAAAAAAATACAAAAAAAAACATGAAAGTGTACTGCTTCGCACATAATTTTTCATTATATTATTTCACTTTTTTATCGTTATATATTATAAAATATTATATATATTACCTTCTCTATTTATATATATTTATGTACCTGACTTACATTAATTTACAAAACAAAACACAACACACATCCATGTAGCTCCTGTACACGGACTCTTATGAGTCCAGCGTTCCCAGGAGTACAAATCACAAACACACACACACACACACCCTCACACACAACACACACACACACGAATGGTGTCTCCTGTTGCCCGGACTCTTAAGAGACCGGTGTTCTCAAGAGCACCATTCACAAACAGACACATACAACACACACTCACACACACACCCTCACACATGGGGCTTCCTGTTGCCCAGACTCTCACGAGACTGGTGCCCTCAGGAGACCCATCAGCATCACATATAGTACAAAAACACTTTTGATTTAACCTCAACATAATTTAAACGTTAGCTTGATATTGTCTTCTATAAGAACCCATGGAAGGTGGTCCCCAAGATACAGGTTTATCCTAGTTTGGGGATCAATGATGTTATAATTTTAAGTCTTAAATCTTTTCAATAAACGTTATTATTATTATTATTATTATTCCAGGATTAGACTTACCTGTATGCAAAATTTCAGCCTGATCCGTTCAGTAGTTTTGGCGTGAAGAGGTAACAAACATCCATCTATCCATCCATCCAGATGGATGGATGGATAGATAGATATCTATCCATCCAAACTTTCGCATCACGCACTCTTCCATTATTTAGTCTAAATAAAATCTCATCACGCATTGCCAGGTAAGATAAAAATAAGATAAAGATCATTTATTAGCATAAACATGTGTAAATATAAGATTTTGCAAACAGGTTTACAGGTATCAAAATGTTTTACCGATTACGGTGTACAAATTGTGAGAAACGGCATACAACAGAGACAAGACAGTAACTAAAATAATAATTGAGATATTAAAAGTAATGTCAAAAAAAATAATTTAGGTAGGTACTTAAGTTTTCAATTAATAAATTTATTCACAAAGAAAATTATACTAGTATTTACAATTGAAACAATTGAGCTAACTGCCGACTGTTGCAAACAGTCTACAGATAGCTCAACTGATGTACTTAAGTGATTACGATTATGAAATCTAATAATAATTCTTTCTATACATATTCATTAAATGCAGCCAGCGCGTCTTGGGGACGCTTCCAACTGGTATTGATATGGATCAGTTGAGCTACCTGTAGATTGTATTGAAAAAGTTGCTGAAAACATCACATGATTAATGAAGAATCCCTCAGGTAGGTAGTCATTTCGTTATCTTCTCGTCAAATACAATAATTTGGCCTTCGTTGCACAACGTAGGCCAGTGTCTAACTCTACACAGACATTCTTTATAATAATGTAAGTACTTACTTACTACACTGATGAGATGAGTCATCCATCAGTGTAGTAAGTACACATAAAATAACTTAATTTCTACAACCGACTATACACTGATGACTTGTGTCATCAGATGACACAGGTCATCAGTGAGTCAGTTCTATAAACTAAGATATTTTATGTCAACAAAGGCATTTATTTGGGTCATTCCAGTTTTCCCCATTGAAAAATTTTTCTCAAGGGGGAAAACTGGACTCCAGAACAATGAATTCCAGTTTTCCCCTTAAGGGGGATTTGTCAAGGGGGAAAACTGGAATAACCCATTTATTTGCATGAATGAATAGTTTGAAGTGCACCTAGGATACAAATATAACAGCCAGGTAATCATTAAAAAGAAAAACACAACCTACAACAACGCATAACTGCACAAGCACAGTGAAAAAGTTCAAATTCGAATTCGTTCAAAAACGGGCAACGGACGAATGAAAGTTTTAAATAAATGGTTTCGTACTTCTGCCATTTGCTCTCATGATACCAGTGTCATTATAAATAAATAAATAATGCTGGACAATTCACACAGCATTATCTAGCCCCAAGGTAAGCAGAGCTTGTGTTATGGGTACTAGATAACTGATATAGGTACTTAATACAATACACTAAAATGACAGATACTTTTTTTTATTATACATAGAAAATATCCAGAACGCCCAGGACAAATCTCTGCAGATCGTACAAACATTAGTCCCGGGGCGGGAATCGAACCCGCAACCTCCTGCGTCGCAGGCAGACCTTCGCCCGCTGCGCCACAGAGGTCGTCGTTAAAGGTGGGTACTAAACGGCGTTACAGGTCGTACCGTACCGTGTTAAGCTTTGGTCTGGTGATCATGACGCACAACGCTGCGGTATGCGGTATGCGATGCCGGACACTCAATCATATGAAAAACGTCGAGAATGTTCTCTTGTTCCGTCGCAGTATGCGTCAGCGGCGAAGGGCAAGCGCGGTGAAGTGGGGAGGTGTACTCCCGCACAGCGCGGCGTCATTCTCGTTTCAACGCTGCGGTGTGCGGGTGTGCGTCACGGGTTGACAATATACCTTGGTAGCTGCGGCAAAATCAACAGACCACCTCTCCGCAGGGACGGTAAATGCTGCGTCGTGACGCTGCGTTGGGGCGCATACCGCAGCGTTGTGCGTCATGATCATCAGACCAAAGCTTTACACACGAGCGTTCGTGCAGTCAGTACGGGGAGAGAAGGCCTTCGCAACGAGCAACAAGACGGATTTTAGCACACGGTGTAACGTATCATGCTCGCTGCAAATGGTACGTTATTTACGCCACGTAACACCGGTCAGTATCCGGCTTAATAGTTATCCCCAATATTTCTTTGATTTTGTAAGGGTAGTCAAATCAAATCAAATCAAAAAAGCGTTTATTCGCTGACCATGTTACATTAGGTAAATTTATAGCATATTAAAGTATACAGTAAGTGCTATTTTTAAACATAAAATAGAAAACTATTTTTTGACGTGACAACGTCTTATAATTCGATAGAACCGGCTGCACGCACGAAAAAACATGACGTCATGCGGCGTTACCTCGTCATGCGGCGTTACCTCGCTCTGAGGCGTTCCATGTAAAGCTTGAAGTGCAAGCGAGAGCGCTCGACATCCGTCTCTCTCCTACTTGAGTGAGCGATGCGTCTGCGTTGTCACGTTCAACTATCGTCAGTAAACCGACTTTACAGACAACTAATTTTTTTTTGCAACCACTTTGTTGGTCAGGTTGTCCTTCGACATAGGCCTCCCCTTGTTTCTTCCACTCATCTCTGTCACGAGCTGATCTCCTCCAACCTTTTGGGAGATCATCTTCCCATCTCCTAAATTGACGTCCCTTTCATCTTTTTCCGTTCTTAGGATACCATTCCATTACATCTTTTGTCCACTTTTCTCTATTCGTTCTCATAATGTGGCCAGTCCAGTTCTATTTGAGTTTTTTATTTTTAATAGAACATCGCTTACTTTTGCCCTCTCCCCTCTCCTGTCTGTATAAGGCTAGTATTTAAACGCAAATAAAAAAACTACTGATTGCACAGCAAAACACTCCACTCCAAGTCGGGCTCAGAAAGCATACACACAACCTTTCAGTGATAGAGTGGCCACGAAACCGCCCCCCGAGGTCGGGCGGGCTTTGTTAGGAGTAAGTTAATGTTGAGGGATACCCCCCCCCCCCCCCTCTTAGGGAGATAGGTGATTATTTAATTTGATATGCAATTAATAATATCTCCTTGTGTAATTCTTTTGTTTACAAAAAATATCAAGGATTCCAGAACATCGGTGTTAATCAGCGATTATAGATTAACGTGGTATTTGTTTTTGACATGCTCCTGTCCACGGCTCCGCGCGGAACAACACTTGTTTTGCTAATAAACATTTCAGTTTTTTTATAATATAAAATAATGGAAGCGTGCATGAAAAGCAAATAAAATTATCAAAATATCTGTCTATGTAATATATGGCAATAGCCTTTATTCACAAAGAAAATTATACTAGTAGGTATTTACAATTGAAACCTGTAGACTGTTTGCAATAGTCTGCAGTTAGCTCAATTGATCCATATCAATACCAGTCGGAAGCGTTCCCAAGACGCTGCTGGCTGCATTGCTACGCTGTATGGCAATGCTGGTACGCTGTGCCAGATATCGCGTGACCCGAATATATATTATATTGTAATATATTGTATTAAGTATTTCAGTCATCTAGTACACATAACACAAGCTCTGCTTAGCTTGGGGCTAGATGATGCTGTGTGGATTGTTCAGCATTATTAATTTAATTAGAAAGAAATGTCTATAGGTAGGTATTTAAACCACCCACCCAACTCTTCCCCGGGTGTCGTCGTAAGAGGCGACTAAGAGATGTCCATCGGGGGCGGGCAGCAGCGCCCCCTGCAGAACAATTCTACCAGCGAACTGCGATCCCCAACCCGCATGCCCAGCGTGGGGATTATGGGCATTACCCTCCATGTGATAAAAGCCAATAAGGCGCTTATCAGGGGGAGGCCTGCGCCCAGTAATGGACCACTACAGGCTGTTGAGGTTGAGGAGGTATTTAAAAGAAATTGATACTAAAAAAAAACTTGAGAGGTGTCAAGGGAAACCCGGATGGAACGAAGTTCCTTTCGATTAATCCTCGCGTCATCTTCAGTGAGGCCGCAGAAAACTGATATATCCCGCTCACTCCAATGACACGTTGCGCGAGCGAGCGGAACACACGATTGTTCGAATCGAAGCGCACCTCGGCTCAACTCGGCTGCGGTCGTCTCTGCGATTCTTCTCGGTTCTCTTCGTCAAAAAGTGTCGTTACAACTTTTCATATGATTTTTTTCCGTCTAGCCCCCTTTCACAACGCGCGATAAGGAACTTCGTTCCAAAAATTACAACAAACGTAATGTAAAGTAACGTAACAAACGTGACCCCCTTGGGATCCATCCAGAATTCCCACTCCCTTTCGGCTTAGTACCCATGTTACGTGGCACCCTGTACAAATATGCAGTCAGTTTTTGACGTGACAACGTCTTAAAATTCGATAGAGCCGGCTGCACGCACGAAAAAACATGACGTCATGCGGCGTTACCTCATGCGGCATTACCTCGCTCTTTTCTTAAGACGTTGTCACGTTCAACTATCGTCAGTAAACCGACTTTACAGACAACCAATTTTTTTTTTATCTCATTCTTATCCTCAGATTTTCTCGAATAACCCTGTAGATATAAGAAATAACCTCAATGCTGCTTATCTAATAAAATTAAGTAGCGTTAATATTTTTATCTAGTCCAGTCATCATGATACCTATTGAATAAACCGGCCAAGTGCGAGTCGCCTCGCACACGAAGGGTTCCGCACCACAAATAAATTATGCTGGACAATTCACACAGCATTATCTAGCCCCAAGCTAAGAAGAGCTTGTGTTATGGGTACTAGATAACTGATATACTTAATACAGTACACTACATAGATAGATATTTTATTATTATTCATAGTAAACATCCAGAACACCCTGAACAAATATCTGCAGATCGTACAAACATTTGTCCCGAGGCGGGAATAGAACCCGCAGCCTCCTGCGTCGCAGGCGGACCTTCGCCCGCCGCGCCACTGAGGTCGTCAAATACTGGCATGGATATAATAACATACTTAATAATTATTATACTTTCGCAACAGAAACCAGAACGAACAATTTTTTTTTATGGATCGTAAAAACAGGAAAAAGGCAACATGACGCGGTCACGGTTGTCTGTCACCCATCCAAGTACCGACCGCGCCAAACGTTGCTTTGCTTCGGGAATCGTTGTTCAACTTATGACGATATGAACGTTGCCCCCTTATTTTTAATATTTGTTGTTATAGCGGCTAGAGAAATACACACTCAGTGGAAATTTAACTGTCCACCTTTTACTGTTCACGAGATACGCTTAAGGCGAATAGTAGGGTGGATAGTGGCGCCACTACATATTTAATTTTATAATTACGTTATACAAAAGAATTATCAAGAAATCGGACCGCGCGTAGACGATATCTATCACAAGCTTTTTTTTAAATGTATCTGTAATAGTTTTGTTTTGTGTTATTCAATCAAAAACCTTGTTTGGAGAGCTTGGTGGCCACCAATAGGAACTAAACTCTTGAAACAAGTATCTGCCTAAATAATACAGTACAAAACTATTAAAGATACATTTAAAAAAAGCTTATGATAGATATCGTCTACGCGCGGTCCGATTTTTTGATAATTCCTTTGTATAACGTAATTATATAATTAATTATGTAGTGGCGCCACTATCCACCCTACTATTCGCCTTAAGGACGAACGACGGACAGAAAACGGAGGTTTAGTTATAGGGTCCCGTTTTCACCCATCGTGTATGGAACCCTAAAAATGATTAAGGTTACCTAACTAATCCAAGAAATACGTGACTGCAACAAGGTGCATTTAAAAATATTGTCATTGTTTATTGGTTTTTGTCTATTATGTTATGAATATCTTATTTACGACCGATGTGGCGCGGCGGGCGAAGGTCCGGCTGCGACGCTGGAGGTTGCGACGGGTTCGATTCCCGTCTGAGGACAAATGTTAGAAGGTTCTAAAAATATTTATCCGGGTGTTCTGGGTATTTTCTATAAACGTATAATAAAAAAACGATCTATGTAATGTATTGTATTATGAACATTTTGTCAAGAAAGTATCGGGAATGGATGTTTGGTTCCAAATACAAATTTTTGTTTTTTTTTATTGTTGTTAGATTGGCACAACTGTTTTTCATTTTGGCGCGGAGTTTGAGTTGCATCTGTTATTTATATGAAATACAGTGCTGTTTTTAGTTATACCATATCTAGTGTGTACTGCGAATTTCATAATGGACAAAAACATCGAACAAAGAGTTTGTCTTAAATTTTGCATCGCCAATGGAATTTCGTGTTCGGAGTCACTGAAAATGTTACAGAAGGCTTACGGTGAATCTGCTTTATCAAAAACACGTGCTTATGAGTGGTACAAAGCGTTCAAAAGCGGTCGAGATGTGATGGAAGATTTCCCTCGCTCTGGTAGGCCATCAACGTCTGCAACTGAAGTTAACATCGCAAAAGTGAAGGAAAAGCAGATAGAACACTACTGAGCAGTCTGCTTTAGAGCCACTCGCTACGCTCCTGACTCTATTCTAGACTGCTTCACTAATTCGGGATTTAATATCGGCACGTTCAACAAAAATCGTTTTTTCCACTTGTTGAACAAATAACTATCGTATTTTGTCTGTCAGTTAGATTATCTCAGACTAGACGATCGCCTCGCGGTTTCACCCACGTAGTTACCGTTCCCGTGGGAATTCCGGGATAAAAATATGCCTATGTCACTCCTGAAAAGTAAGCTTCCTAACGGTGAAATAATTTTTCAAATCGGTCCAGTAGTTTCGGAGCCTATTCAATACAAACAAACAATAAAATATTTCCTCTTTATAATATTAGTATAGATGACAAAAGAAAAAATATGTGTCCAATATCTTCTGAAAATCTATCTAACTGACTAATTAGACTTTTTTAGGACACTAGGCTATTGGGGTGCCTGTTCAAGTCCCGTAGAGGTAGATATTTTTTGAGATATCATTTGATTTATTCTTAAAGATGTTGCTAGGTAAGTAGATATCTCGACGCCAGTCGGGCCGCGGATGTTTAAATGTTCCCGTGGTTCGGCGAAAATGGCGAGAGAGGGACACCGGAGAGGTTTTTAGTGGGTATTACGTCCTTCTCAGGGCGTCGAGTCCCACATAATTCTGGTCCCCCCCAGACCAGTTTATTCGTGAACGAATTTCCTCGACGAGACAGAAAGGTAAGTAGATATCTTAGATAATCTCTTAACAAGTCCTGATTAGTACAAAACCGCCGAATGCCCTCAATTGATCCCAATTCTGAATAATCGGTCGCCAATTGAAATTCGAGCGGCATTATTTTACGAAAACTTGACCTAATTGCATAATAGAGCCGATGTCTCGATGTCTCTGTTCACTTTCAAAATAATTTTGATGACATTATAAGAGTTATTTCTATTTAGCGACGCGTGACCCGAGAGCTGGTGAGTATCTGGCACAGCGCATCAGCATTGCCATACATCGGGGCAATAAATAAATAAATAAATATTGATGGACGATTCACACAGCGTTATCTAGCCCCAAGCTAAGCAGAGCTTGTGTTATGGGTACTAGATAACTGATATACTTAATACAATACACTACATAGATAGATATTTTGTATTATACATAGAAAACAGCCAGGAAACTCTGAACAAATATCTGCAGATCGTACAAACATTTGTCCCGAGGCGGGAATCGAACCCGCAACCTCTTGCGTCGCAGGCGGACCTTCGCCCGCTACGCCACAGAGGTCGTCAATGCAGCCAGCGTAGCGGAGACGCGACGACTGGTATTGATATGGACCAGTTGAGCTACCTGTAGACTGTTTGCAACAGTCAGCAGTTCAAATCGCGCAAACGGTTGATTCAGTTAATACCAGTCGTCGCGTCCCCGCTACGCTGGCTGCATTGCCACGCTGTATGGCAATGCTGATACGCTGTGCCAGATATTCACCAGCTCTCGGGTCACGCGTCGCTTCGACCAGACGCTCAGATAGTTTTTTGAAAACCCGAAGAGCCTCGGTACCCCACGGACCTAGGGTCTCGACTCCAAGGGGAGCAAATGTGTAGGCTCTGTCGAGACCTGCATATTTGCGCCTCTTGAGATCTTCGGCCAAATCTGCCGCCGCACCCGCCCTCACGGATTATTGTAAATACTAGTTCTAATTTATTTCTATTATTTGATTGTAATTTTTTTGTGAAAAAAGAGGTTTATTCAAATAGTTTATTCATATTCAAATAGTAAATTACAAGGTGGTATTATAAATAAGTTGATCCTCACATCTCGCCACATTACTGGCATGTGAATATCAAAGCACCTACCTATAGAATGTGCATAATAGGGTTCACAAACGTCAAAATATTTCAAACAACACTCATGCATAATTATTAATTAATCTATCTTACTATATATAATTCTTCTGTGAGTGTGTATGTCACTGAACTTCTCTCAAACGACTGGACCGATTTTGATGAAATTTTTTGTGTGTGTTCAAGGGGATCTGGGAATGCTTTAGATTCACAATTTTAACGACTGGACCGATTTTGATGAAATTTTTTGTGTGTGTTCAAGGGGATCTGGGAATGGTTTAGATTCACAATTTTGTCCGCTGGACAATGTTTTTTTAATTAACGCGTGCGAAGCCGCGGGCAGAATCTAGTATATATATAAAAAAATGAAACCCGTTTTCCTTGGTCACGGCATCACGCGTGAACGGCTGGACCGATTTCACTAATTCTTTTTTTGTTGTGTTTGTTATAGTCGGGAGAAGGTTCTTATGAAAGAAAAAATTAAGAAAGTTGGAAATATAAATTTCAACGCGGGCGTAGCTGCGGGGCGCAGCTAGTGAAATATAGTTAGAAAAGAAAATTAAGTTCAAATAAATGTCATGTAAACAAAAAAAAATTGTTATTAGTCAGATAAAATGTCTATAGTAGAATAATAATAAATAATTTAAAATTTACATGTCAAAAACTCTTGGACTGTATAAAAGCCACGTGTTAATGACTGATTGTGATAAATAAATAAAAATATAATTTTAAGCCAACATAACTACAACAATTACTTGTTCCTGAGTAAAAGGTTAGTGTGGCTCGTTGGTCTAGTGTTCAGCTTGTACAACTGCTGATTATGAGGTCCTGGGTTCGAATCCCGGGTCGGGCCAATAGTCTTTATTGCTGTTTTTCTAGCCAGGAAAATTCACAGTAGAAGCCCGGAGTTAGGAAGTTGGTGGTACTACACCCCCGTGCCTCGGAAAGCACGTTAAGCCGTTGGCCCTGCGCTTGACCTCACCCCAGTCGGTCGGTCTGCCGTCCCATCGGATTATGAGAGTGAGGAAATGGAGAGTGCACCTGTGTTTGCGCACGCACTTGTGCACTATAATATGTCCTGCGCATATCGTGGTCGAAATTCGGTTTGGAGGACGGGGACATTATTTAATATTTACGGTCAGAGGTCGGACCTAGGATCTTCCGGTCTTAGGTCCTGTCCGACGAAAAGACGGATCCTGGAGGGTACGGAAGAACCGGGAGATCGCGGAACTAGTGGCCGAGCCCAACATTATTGGCGAAACAAAATCACACAGGCTGCGCTCGCTCGGCCACGTGCTACGAATGGAGGAAGATCGGGCTGCAAAACGGGCTTTTCTTGGAGCGACCAGTCGGTCGGCCCAGATACAGGTGGAAGGATGAAGTGGAGAAGGACCTTCGCTCACTTCAAATCTTCGAACCGGACTGGACGGAGGCGGCGCAGGACAGAAGCTGGTGGCGATCTATTGTGTCGGAGGCCAAGACCCACTTCGGGGTTGATGCGCCAGGATAGTGAGTGAGTGAGTGTGTGTCAGAGGTCAAAGGTGAATCTTAAAGGTCAAAGGTGTGATATAACTTACTTGTTCCTGCGTGAACGCGTTGTGCGGCGGCCGTGGACTGGAATGAGGGGTCTCCGCTGGAGAGAACCATTTCACGGTGGATTCGGCGTATGACTGGGGTGCCTGGTGGGCTGGGTGGGCGCCACCGCCGGCTAGGAGCGGGGTGCGCTCGGAGGCATTCTGTTGTACTGTGGGGGAAAGACAGGTGTTTTATACACCAACAACATCCTGCGAATGATAGCGGACAAGATGGATGGCCCGCTATACAGACACTGCATTGCTGTACTTACCAAATAATTAAGTACCTCTACCTACCATAAATTTAAGCTAACAGAGACTTAAGACTTAGATATAGATTAACCCGAATATGGATCTTGTGTTGTTCGAAATAAACGATTATTATTATTATTATTTATATGATGTAAAATGTAAAAAGACAAGAGATTCCACCTGTACCCCCAAATTTTTTTGAATCAAATTTAAATATAAATTAAGTTGTCATTTTATTTATTACTAGCTGCATTCTTACTACCCGTTGTCCTATTTGCCGTTTTCCCGTAGGAATGAAGTATTTTCCCGCGGTAAAAAACCTATGTTCATCAGGAATAATGTGTGCTTCTAATGGTAAAAGAATTTTTCAAATCGGTCCAGTAGTTTCGGAGCCTATTCAATACAAACAAACAAACAATCAAATCTTTCCTTTTTATAATATTTTCCAAAAATGTGGCCAAAAAGCCTACCCCCGCGCGAGGACAAACGACATAATTATGTAATTATTGTATTCTGCAAATAAACGATTGATTCTTGATTCTTGAATTATTAGGAACACTACGTAGACTGGCTGGTCTGTGTTAGGCCACTGTGGGGGAAGCAAGTCCAGCAGTGGACGTAGGAACTGACCTATAGACTCCAGGATCTTCTTAGCCTGCAGCTCCTGCGGTAACACCCTGAAGTCCAGGAACCAAGCCTGTCCCCAAGCGAGGACAAACGACATCATTATTAGGAACACTACGTAGACTGACTAGTCTGTGTTAGGCCACTGTGGGGGAAGCAAGTCCAGCAGTGGACGTAGGAACTGACCTATAGACTCCAGGATCTTCTTAGCCTGCAGCTCCTGTGGTAACACCCTGAAGTCCAGGAACCAAGCCTGTCCCCAAGCGAGGACAAACGACATCATTATTAGGAACACTACGTAGACTGACTAGTCTGTGTTAGGCCACTGTGGGGGAAGCAAGTCCAGCAGTGGACGTAGGAACTGACCTATAGACTCCAGGATCTTCTTAGCCTGCAGCTCCTGCGGTAACACCCTGAAGTCCACGAACCAAGCCTGTCCCCACGCGAGGACAAACGACATCATTATTAGGAACACTACGTAGACTGGCTGATCTGCGTTAGGCTACTGTAAAGGAAGCAAGTCCAGCAGTGGACGTAGGAACTGACCTATAGACTCCAGGATCTTCTTAGCCTGTAGCTCCTGCGGTAACACCCTGAAGTCCAGGAACCAAGCCTGTCCCCACGCGAGGACAAACGACATCATTATTAGGAACACTACGTAGACTGGATGATCTGCGTTAGGCTACTGTAAAGGAAGCAAGTCCACCAGTGGACGTAGGAACTGACCTATAGACTCCAGGATCTTCTTAGCCTGTAGCTCCTGCGGTAACACCCTGAAGTCCAGGAACCAAGCCTGTCCCCAAGCGACGACAAATGACATCATTATTAGGAACACTACGTAGACTGGCTGGTCTGCGTTAGGCCACTGTGGAGGAAGCAAGTCCAGCAGTGGACGTAGGAACTGACCTATAGACTCCAGGATCTTCTTAGCCTGTAGCTCCTGCGGTAACACCCTGAAGTCCAGGAACCAAGCCTGTCCCCAAGCGACGACAAATGACATCATTATTAGGAACACTACGTAGACTGGCTGGTCTGCGTTAGGCCACTGTGGAGGAAGCAAGTCCAGCAGTGGACGTAGGAACTGACCTATAGACTCCAGGATCTTCTTAGCCTGCAGCTCCTGCGGTAACACCCTGAAGTCCACGAACCAAGCCTGTCCCCACGCGAGGACAAACGACATCATTATTAGGAACACTACGTAGACTGGCTGATCTGCGTTAGGCTACTGTAAAGGAAGCAAGTCCAGCAGTGGACGTAGGAACTGACCTATAGACTCCAGGATCTTCTTAGCCTGTAGCTCCTGCGGTAACACCCTGAAGTCCAGGAACCAAGCCTGTCCCCACGCGAGGACAAACGACATCATTATTAGGAACACTACGTAGACTGGATGATCTGCGTTAGGCTACTGTAAAGGAAGCAAGTCCACCAGTGGACGTAGGAACTGACCTATAGACTCCAGGATCTTCTTAGCCTGTAGCTCCTGCGGTAACACCCTGAAGTCCAGGAACCAAGCCTGTCCCCAAGCGACGACAAATGACATCATTATTAGGAACACTACGTAGACTGGCTGGTCTGCGTTAGGCCACTGTGGAGGAAGCAAGTCCAGCAGTGGACGTAGGAACTGACCTATAGACTCCAGGATCTTCTTAGCCTGTAGCTCCTGCGGTAACACCCTGAAGTCCAGGAACCAAGCCTGTCCCCAAGCGAGGACAAACGACATCATTATTAAGAACACTAAGTAGACTGGCTGGTCTGCGTTAGGCCACTGTGGGGGAAGCAAGTCCAGCAGTGGACGTAGGAACTGACCTATAGACTCCAGGATCTTCTTAGCCTGTAGCTCCTGCGGTAACACCCTGAAGTCCAGGAACCAAGCCTGTCCCCACGCGAGGACAAACGACATCATTATTAGGAACACTACGTAGACTGGCTGGTCTGCATTAGGCCACTGTGGAGGAAGCAAGTCCAGCAGTGGACGTAGGAACTGACCTATAGACTCCAGGATCTTCTTAGCCTGTAGCTCCTGCGGTAACACCCTGAAGTCCAGGAACCAAGCCTGTCCCCACGCGAGGACAAACGACATCATTATTAGGAACACTACGTAGACTGGCTGGTCTGTGTGCCACTGTGGGGGAAGCAAATCCAGCAGTGGACGTAGGAACTGACCTATAGACTCCAGGATCTTCTTAGCCTGTAGCTCCTGCGGTAACACCCTGAAGTCCAGGAACCAAGCCTGTCCCCAAGCGAGGACAAACGACATCATTATTAGGAACACTACGTAGACTGGCTGGTCTGCATTAGGCCACTGAAAAAAATAAACAATTTATTTATCAACATTAAAAAGATTTATAAACAGCTCTGCAATGAATTAACAGTGGGTGATTTTGTTTTGGGTTTTCTCAGCAAAATTATTACAAGAATATGGTGTGAATCCTTTGAAATTTCAAAAAAAAAAAAAATGTAAGAACA
The DNA here is from genome assembly GCA_963564075.1 of Eupithecia subfuscata. NCBI lineage: Eukaryota > Metazoa > Arthropoda > Insecta > Lepidoptera > Geometridae > Eupithecia > Eupithecia subfuscata. Next base: position 7,461,117 of record OY751124.1, on the reverse strand, counting down.
CAAGATAAAAAACAGGAATACGACGAAAAAAGTGTTTCGTTATATTCTAAAAATTAATAAACATACCTACCTACTTAAATATTCAAAAAATCGTAGAACAAAAGTTGATCCTCTCGGGGTCAAGAATCACCCTCTTTCGGCTTAGTACACATGTTTCGTGGCACCCTATATAACCATAAACCCTCGTAATCAACTTCTCTACATAAGCCACTACTAAAAGTTTTTTTTTTTTTGTAATTTCTTTTATTTTACCTATCTTCTATCTATCAATGTCAGGTACTCTAGACTGTTCTATTTTTCATGTATTGATCGTTTTAATCCAGCTATCACTTTAACCTCTCGGTGACCAGCTATCCGAGAGATGGAAATTGAAAAACAGCGCTGATTGCATATTAATGCATTACAGCAAAATGATGAATTTACTACTACCTATTGTCTTAGATTAAGTATTTGATTTAATTAAGTAGTATAAGTCTAGTTTTATTTTATGTATTTTCTGAATTAAGGCAATAAATGATTTTCTATTCTATTCTATGGCTTCTTGTGTTGACATTTTGTCAGAATTTAAGAAAAAGTTAATGGCCATGTATAAAAGTATTCACAAAATGTGAGGTAAATACATTATGTCCTAAAATTATGATAGAAAATGCAGGCTGGCATTCAGTGGCAGTATCCATTTTTTAAAATATTTCTGTCGATCTTTCTTAAGCTAGTGGAACTATACACTAGTCAAAGTCGATGTAGAATTTTTGTAAGCAAACCCCGACACATATAACTAAGACTCGCTTATTTATTGCAATATTTATTGAAGGAAGGATCTCAAATCAACAAGTAATGTTCTTATAAAAAGACGGGACGAGTGAATTTTAGGTTAAGTATTTGATTACTTTTAGTAACAAAAGCTCTGTTTAGCTTGGGGCTAGATGATGCTGTGTGGATTATCCAGCATTATTTATTTATTTATATATATTTTATTACACATAGGTACTCGTAGCAAGTACATACCCAGAACACCCGGAACAAATATTTGCAGATCGTACAAACATTTGTCGCAAGGCGGGAATCGAACCCGATCGTAATAGTATGTTTAAGTACTTACTATTGTGGCGTTGCTGCATACTAGACGGACAAAACGACATGGCAAACTATAAGGGTTCCTTGTTCATTACGGAACCCTAAAAACAAGTGAAAATCACAAGCGCCATGTGAAGATTTCATGACTCGAAAGGAAGGATATAAATTTATTAAACTCTGTTTTTAACCCCCGACGCAAAAAGAGAGAGGTGTTATTAGTTTAACGTGACTGTCTGTTTATCTGTGTATCTGTCTGTGTATCGTAGCTCCCAAACGGATGAACCGATTTTCGTTAAGTTTTTTTTCGTGTCATAGATAATTTTATCCCGAGTGTTCTCAGCCATGTTTCATGAAATCTGTCGAGGGGTTTTTAATTTTTTTAATTTTGTTCTTGTTTTATAATAATAGATCATACTCACGTCAAATACAAATACTTTTGCTATCGTAAATGCACAGGTGCCTGTTGTAGACAGCTGAAAAAAAAAACTTTATCAATAATTAATCACATCTCACTAATTTATAAATGCGAAAGTTTGGATGGATGGATGGATGGAGGTTTGTTACCTCTTGATGCCAAAACTACTGAACGGATCGGGCTGAAATTTTGCATACGGGTAAGTCTAACCCTGGAATGACCCCCCAACGCGTGACCCGAGAGCTGGTGAGTATCTGGTGCAGCGCATCAGCATTGCCATAAAGCGGGGCAAAGCAGCCAGCGTAGCGGGGACGCGACGACTGGTATTGAACCAGTTGAGCTACCTGTAGACTGTTTGCAACAGTCAGCAGATATAATTGTTTCAGGTGTAAATACTAGTTCTAATTTATTTATATCAGTTGATTGTAATTTTCTTTGTGAATAAAGATTTAACAGATAAATTAATACAAAAATAATACTTACAGAAATAACACTCCAATTGCTTATATACAAAAGTGCGTAGAACAACAGAAGCACAGTAAATCTTACTATAGCTACCATAACTATATCAAATAATGAGATTTTTATATTATAATGTATTATTTCCCTGTCGAATATCTGTTTTAATGTTTCTCCTTTCATCTGAAAAGAGGAAATTAGATATGATTAGTAAAGTGAAGTAAAAAATATTTTTTGCAGCTAATAAAACATTGTCAGATAATAATACATATAATAATAATGCTGGACAATTCACACAGCATTATCTAGCCCCAAACTAAGCAGAGCTTGTGTTATGGGTACTAGATAACTGATATACTTAATACAATACACTACTTAAATAGATATTTTTTATTATACATAGAAAAACATCCAGAACCCCTGAACAAATGTCTGCAGATCGTACAAATATTTGTCCCGAGGCGGGAATAGAACCCGCAACCTCCTGCGTCGCAGGCGCATCTTCGCCCGCTGCGCCACTGAGGTCGTCGATTATCCTATCCTACTAATCACGCTAATATTATAAAGGCGAAAGTTTGGATGGATGGATGGATGGATGTTTGTTACCTCTTCACGCTAAAACTACTAAACGGATCAGGCTTAAATTTTACATACAGGTAAGTCTAACCCTGAAATCAAACATAGGCGACTTTTTATCCCATAAATCAGTTCCCATGGGATAGAAATAACCTCAAAACGTGTCCATAGAAACAACGCGTGCGAAGCCGCGGGCGGAAGCTAGTATGTTAAAAAGCCGAAAGTTTGTGACATCTGAATTTTTGTTAGGTAGGATCTCCAAAACTACTGAACAGATCAAGATGAAATTTGGCGTACGTTTAGAGCAAAGCATAACTTAGATAATAGGCTACTTATTGTAATGAAAATACGCGTGCAAAGCCGCGAAGTGAAGCTAAATATACGCCAAATTTCATCATGATTTATTAATTGTATTTTTCTTTGTTCTATTTTCTAGCACTACCTACTAAATTGTTGTTCACACTACCCGAAGGTTAGCAGGTAGAGAATGCTATCTAGAATTATGTTCGCCTATGTACAACTTTTGCGCAATAATAGTGCATTTTACACCAAGGCGAGAAAGTGATAAATTCCTACCGAGTGTGTCGTTTTGGGCCCGAGGCGCAGCCGAGGGCCTTAAAACACACGAGGTAGGAATCGCACTTTCTGCCGAGTGATAAATAGTGCTTTATACTACACCTTCGAGGAAAATAAAAAGCAGAATTAATTATTAATTGAAATCGCGCCCAATGATGTTGGTAAAACCTCATTGACCGCGCCAGCCTTTGGGTTCTTTTTTTCAAAATATTGTTCGGAAATCGGAGGAGGCCTAATGGACTAGGAGTGAAAACTTTTTGTCGTTTGACCGAACGAAAATAACCATAGCTACCGGCCGATCTTCTAGGAAATTAAAAAAAAATAACACGTTAGAAATGGATTTCCATACACTTTTTCCTCCCGCTAAAACACGTGAGAAATGAAATTATATAGAGTTTTTCCTCCCGGTTTCCTATAGGCCTGCAAAGACATACTTTCTATTCTATAAATGGAAAAGGAATAGGCAACTTTCCGAGCAGGTGTAGTATAAAGTATATAGTATTCTATCATGACCTGTTGAGTGGTTTTGGAGATCTCAGGTAACAAAATTCACATTTCACAAACTTTCGGCTTGATTATATCAGTAGGATTATTATGGCTTGTTTACAAATATTTCACATCGAATTCAGTTGGAATGATTCATAATTATGTATTCACCATAAAAAAACTATCTGAAACTATCTGAGCGTCTGGTCGAAGCGACACGTGACCCGAGAGCTGGTGAATATCTGGCACAGCGTATCAGCATTGCCATACAGCGTGGCAATGCAGCCAGCGTCTTGGGGACGCGACGACTGGTGTTGATATGGAGCAGTTGAGCTATCTGTAGACTGTTTGCAACAGTCAGCAGTTATCTCAATTGTTTCAATTGTAAATACTAGTATAATTTTCTTTGTGAATAAATTTATTGCTTACCATAACACAAATAAGCCACAGTAAGCTAGTAAACAGTAAGTCAAACGTGACAAACAGACAGAAAGCCCGTCGCACGCTCGACATCCTGCCATTTGGTCGGTGGCCCGCTATCAGGTCTTCTGTGACTAGGTTTATTGACTGTGAGTGTGCTGGAAAGGAAGAAAAAGAAGATTATGTAGAAGCCTTCCTCAACCTCACCTTAACAGCCTATATCGGTCGGGTCTTTAGTCGTTTCGAACCGCGGTGCGAATCGCCCAAGAGCTCTTTTTGAATGGGTCAATTCGCAGCGCGGTGCGAGTTGCCCAAGAATTTAAAATAAATAAATAAATAATGCTGGAAAATTCACACATCATTATCTAGCCCCAAACAAAGCAGAGCTTGTGTTATGAGTACTAGATAACTGATATATTTAATACAATACACTACATAGCTAGATTTTTTTTATTATACGTATAGAAAACATCCAGAACGCCCTGGACAAATGTCTGCAGATCGTACAAACATTTGTCCCGAGGCGGAATCGAACCCGCAACCTCCTGCGTTGCAGGCAGACTTTCGCCCGCTGCGCCACAGAGGTCGTCACTTTTTTTGTGATGTGTCGTTTCGGACCGCAATGCGCAATGGGGAACAAAACAGTTTTCTTTTTGAATGGGTGAGTCCCTCTGATAAACGCCTTGTTGGCTTATATCTCATAGGGGTGATGCCCATAATCTCCACGCTGGGCATGCGGGTTGGGGATCGCAGTTCGGTGGTAGAATTGTTCTGCAGGGGGCGCTGCTGTCCGCCCCCGGTGGATATTCCTTAGTCGCCTCTTATGACACCCGCGGGAAGAGTTGGGGTGGTTATAAAATTATACACTGCCACGGAAATAATGTTATAGGTATTTTTGATTTCTGTAGCTTCGATATGTAGACTAAAGATTAAATAATTATGGCAGAAGCCTTTATTCACAAAGAAAATTACACTAGTAGGTACATATTTACAATTGAAACAACTAAGCTAAACACTAAAGTAAAGAAACGACGAAGGAACCTTTAGCCTGTTAGTTGTTATTTTTCGAGTTGAGAACAAAACCCGTCCCAAGCTCTTTTAAGTTTTAGATAATCTGATATTTTATAGTAAGTCTCGACACAGGAAGGTTTTGACAAATTGTTTAAATTTATTTACTGATAATTTAGGCAAATAACTCTAACTCATGCTCATAAAAAGCAAGTTTATACGTTATGTAGCCGTAACCGAAATCAACTCATTAGGGCCTAATACTTACTGTTAGCTAAAAACTAAATTTAAAAAATCTAGTAAAATCTCTTTGGTCAACACTCTCATACATAGATATTTTAAGGCTCCAAATTCAAAACTTGTTGCGGCAATTTTTTTTCTTAATTGTCTTTTCACCTTCAAGTCTGCAACTGCTAACAGTCTGCAGTTAGCTCAATTGTTTCAATTGTAAATACTAGTATAATTTTCTTTGTGAATAAAGGCTATCCTAGTAACATCTATCTCATCATCATCATCATCAGCCTATATTAGTCCACTGCAGGACATAGGCCTCCCCTAATGAGCGCCATAGCGCCCTGTCTTCAGCTTGCCGCATCCAGCATCTGCCTGCAGTCTTTCGCAGATCGTCATCCCACCTGGCCGGAGGGCGTCCTACACTACGTATGTCGAGTAACATCTATATATGTATATATATTTGTACAATACTTACTGAAAGTCCTATAGGGAGGTGAATTCACGCTGCTTAAAAGTGACTCCGCCACCTCGCGGTAAATTGGGTTGGACGAGTGCGCCATGGTTGGTCTGAAATCATTGGTAGGTAAGTTAATAATACACGATTTCCCGTAATATATATATATATATGTTACTAGTTTCTGTTTATATGGACGTTTTCTGTTTATACGTTTTCTATCCCATGGGAACTGATTTATGGGATACAGAGTAGCCTATGTTTGATTCCAGGATGAGAATTACCTGTATGCAAAATTTCAGCCCGATCCGTTCAGTAGTTTTGGCGTGAAGAGGTAACAAACATCCATCCATCCATCCATACAACTAATAATTCAAATTTTCTACGTTCTTCGCAATTTCTGACTTTTTAGTACTCCAATCTCCAACCTCAGTTGGCCCGAAAGTTTTTGATCAGTTAAAGAAACAGGATCGATAGGCATAAAAAAAAGCTTTTGTATACATTCAGTTAAAAAAGTATCGGGAATGGATGATTTGTTTATGGTTATGGTTTAATTTTTTTTTTATTTTTGGTTGTTGTTAGATTGGCACAACTGTTTTCCATTTTGGCGCGGAGTTTGAGTTGCATCTATTATTTATATTAAATACAGTGCTGTTTTTAGTTATATCATTACTGTGTATTGCGAATTTCATAATGTACAAAAACATCGAACAAAGAGTTTGTCTTAAATTTTGCATCGCCAATGGAATTTCGTGTTCGGAGTCACTGAAAATGTTACAGAAGGCTTACGGTGAATCGACTTTATCAAAAACACGTGTTTATCAGTGGTACAAAGCGTTCAAAAGCGGTCGAGATGTGATGGAAGATTTGCCTCGCTCTGGTAGGCCATCAACGTCTGCAACTGAAGTTAACATCGCAAAATTGAAAGAAAAAGTGACTGAAAATCCTCATTCAACTTTGAGAGAGATAGCCGTCGAACTTTCTGTATCTCACGAGTCGATCCGTACCTTTTTAAATAATCACTTGGGTATGAAACATGTTGCCGCTCGACGCATGCCTCTTTGATAATGCGCCTTCGCACAAGGCCATCATTGTGACCAAATTTTTGACCAAACACTCAACAAACAAATACCATCGAGCAACCACAATATTCACCAGATATGGCTTCAACCGACTTCTTTCTTTTTCCTAAACTCAAATTACCACTTCGTGGCACCCGTTTTCAATCGGTAGAAGACATAAAGGAGAATTCGCGGCGAGAACTGAACTCAATTCCGGAAATAGCGTTTAAAAAATGTTTTGATGATTCGATTATTCGTTGGCGTAAGTATATCGTTTCTAAAGGAGCATACTTTGAAGGTGATAAAATAAATTTGGATAAATAACAAACATTTTGTGTATTATTAATCTTTTCCCGGTACTTTCTTGACAGAGTAGTACAATGCCCATTTTCTTGCTAACTGTACCTTTTTTTGAAAATCTGTGAATGAGGACAAAAATTTGTCTAAAAGTTTATTTATTTATTTATAATCGGAGGCTGCTTCGTTGGTTAACACTCCCAGATGGACGCTCATTGAAATGTAGAGAATTACAATGAGCATTACAATAGTGCATTTTACACCAAGGCGAGACACACCAAGTGTGTCGTTTTGGGCCCGAGGCGCAGCCGAGGGCCTTAAAACACACGAGGTAGGAATCGCACTTTCTGCCGAGTGATAAATAGTTCTTTATACTAGAGCTTCGAGGAAAATAAAAAGAAGAATTAATTATTAATTGTATATTAAAATTATTACAGTTATTGAAACTCAAAGAAGAACTTACCGCGCCCAATGATGTTGGTAAAAACTCATTGACCGCGCCAGCCTTTGGGTTCTTTTTTCAAAATATTGTTCAGAAATCGGAGGAGGCCTAATGGACTTGGAGTAAAAACTTTTTGTCATTTGACCGAACGAAAATAACCATAGCTACCGGCCGATCTTTTAGGAAATTAAAAAAAATAACACGTTAGAAATGGATTTCCATACACTTTTCCTCCCGCTAAAACACGTGAGAAATGAAATTCCATAGAGTTTTTCCTCCCGGTTTCCTATAGGCCTGCAAAGACATACTTTCTATTCTATCTATAAATGGAAAAGGAATAGGCAACTTTCCGAGCAGGTGTACCTAGTATAAATGCTCTTGTCTACACACATGTATAACCAGAATAAGGATCACATTCTATAATTAAATGCCCTCATTGTTAAAAGAAATTGGACAAGCCAGCCTTTGTCCTCTTATTTATTCAAATTAGGCTTGTGAATCATCCAACACTGCGATAACTACTCTTTTCTGTTACTAACCAACAAAATAAACGATTGATATAGAATGACTAATATTTTCCAGCCCATCCATATCTCTACATTATTATAAACACACAACCAAACAAGGTAAAGCTACTTTACCTTGTTTGGTTGTGTGAAGTGTGAAAGCTTGAAGTGAACAAAAAATACAAGTGATAACTATATATAAAGTAGCTGACGGCCGCGGCTTCGCACGCGTTGTTTCTATGGAAACGTTAAAAAGTGATTTCTATCCCATGGGAACTGATTTATGGGATAAAAAGTAGCCTATGTTTGATTCCAGGATTATAATTATCAGCATACATAATTTCAGCCCGATCCGTTCAGTAGTTTTGGCGTGAAGAGGTAACAAATATCCATCCATCCATCCAAACTTTCGCATTTATAATATTAGTGTGATAAATACAAATGTCTAAATGGATTCATTGGCTAAAGGCCAGAGGCGGGAATCGAACCCGCAACCTCCTGTGTCGCAGGCAGACCTTCGCCCGCTGCACCACAGAGGTCGTCATAATATTTTAATTACTTCTTCAAATCTGTATTTTACCTGGAAGCTCTTATTTTAATTTTAGTTTAAAGTTAAGTTGAGTTAGATGTGAAGTGGAGAAGTGGTTTGTCCTGTAAAGTTGTTTGAATAAATAAATTAAATATTCATTCAATGCATAAATCTGACGAACAATTGAGGGGTGTATTATCAAAAACCACTATAATAGCTTTCTCAAAATTTTCACAGATTAGAAATAACTGTTAAATCTTGACCAATGAATCGTAATTCATATATTCATACATTCATCATATATTACTTTAACCGCGCAACTGACAATACGCGGCTACGTTACTCGAACGGTTTTTATTCCTAAATAGTGGGAAAATTTACGAACTTAAACCTGTGCTTGATACTATTTTGAAGCTTAAGAAAGGCGCTTCAGAACAGTGAAAACTAAATCTGAAAATTCAAGTTAAGTGCTAAGTTATTACCAAAACAGTGAAAAACCGTTAAAAATCAGTGCTTCGTGCGCTGCGGTGACTCATCGCGCAGGCACCAGCTGACCCGCCCGACGTTGCATCGCTTGCGCTTCCTAGCTAGACTTTTTAAATCTACGAAAAAATGAACTGTGCAGCGTGCCAACTAGGAATAGGACGAGGAGAGATCCTACCATGCGCCACCTGCAAAGGCGTCTTCCATTATAGATGCCTCAATATGACGACAGCCTTCTACACTGAAAATAGACCGTCGCTTCTCAGCTCTTGGCGCTGTCCGAACTGTGAAAATATCACGAGACGACCCCGAAACGACAGCACACCTACGAGGAAACAACACGAACAACAGCTGAACAACACGACTATGTCAGTTGATGACATGGCGCTGCATGACAAAAGTGTGTTCGGAGACACTGTCGCGAGTATCGAAACCAAAGAAAGCTCCCAACATATCACGAATACAGGTACAGAAACCATAACATTTGATAGATTTAGCCAATTATTGGAAACAACACTAGAAAAAAAACTCGAGAAACATAAACAGCAGATACTGACTGACATTCGAAATACAGTTCAGCTCGAAATAACAAGAGCCACTAACAACCTAAAGAAGGAATTGACACAACATACCGAGGAGTTACGCACTGACCAAATTCACATTAAAAATGACATATCAATTATACAAAAAAACATCGAAACACTGCAAGCAGAACACAACAAATTACAAAGCGAAATACAAAACATACAAGTACCACCGTTGCCGATGACACAATCTGAAAGACATGAAACCAAAACCTTTGTGGTTTATGGCCTGAATGAATACAATAACGAGCACGAGGTAGACTTAGAACAACGAATCATCCACGCATTTATGGAGATGATGAACATTAACCTCACTGGATACATCGAAGAGATACAAAGAATAGGAAGAAGAGGTAACCGTAGGCCTGTGCGCATCGAACTCATAAGTAAAAGGATGACTAAGTACATCATACACAATGCAAGGCAATTCAAATCATCTGGACTGTACATCTCGGAATTTCTCGACCAAAAAGCACTTCAAGACAAAAGAAACCTGCAGGAAAAAAAACGCTCATCGATACCAACTTCAAACCACGTACATAGAACGCGAGCACTGTCATCACGGTCACGCGATTCTAGCAAAAACGCCACCGAAACTGTCATTCAACCAACAAAATTAAATAGCATCCAGCCTACAAATAATACTCAAGATCGCCGCAGCAACAATCTGGCGATTGGAGGTACATTTCGTTTTTAGGCTATTAGTTCAGAATGTACAAAGCGTCAGCAACAAAATACACATAATAGAAAGTATGCTCAACGATGATGACCAAATCTACCATGCGGTTTGCTTAAATGAAACCTGGATTAAAGAATCAAACAAGAACCTAATAACAATTGACGGCTACAACTTCGCAGCATCATTCTACCGAAAAACCCGGCGGGGCGGAGGTGTCGCCATCCTAGTCCGGGATGGCCAGGAGTACCGGGAGCTAACAGCCTACTCAGACCTATCAGTGGAATACATTGTGGAGTGTTGTGCAGTTGAACTATTACCACAAAAAACTATATTAGTTAATATTTACAGACCTAACCGCGACATAGAAACATTTTTTACCTTCCTCGATAAACTTATCCTATTAATTAATTTTTATAATAATAAACATGTGATAATAACCGGAGATTTCAACATTGACCAGTTGCAAAAAACAAAAGAATACAAAAGATTAACAAACATAATGCTAGAATCTAACTTTCATCAAGCAGTTAAAGTTCCTACTCGTATTACTGCCTCAACATCTACATCAATTGACCTCTTATTTACAAATCATAAACATTATTCCCTCACCGTAGAAAACAAAGGTATTGCTGACCACTCTAGCCTTATCTACGAGCAAACTATAACAAGACCGACAAGCACAAATATCGTAAAGTACTCTAACAAACGGACATTTAACGAAAAAGAGCTCGAACGCTTTAGATTAGCGATAGGCCAAATAAATTGGAACGAAATAATACGGACTAACCAAAACTCAAACAAAAATTTCACTAATTTTTACAAAATAATCCAACAAAATCTTAATAAATATATACCTAAAAAAAGAATAAAACTTCTACCAAAAGCAAAAAACACTTACCTTACAAAAGGGTTAAAAGAGTCTTGCAAAAACAAGCGACTCCTAAAAATCCTCTCGTGCCAGTTAAATGATAAAACATTCACAAAATATTACACTTCCTACGAAAAACTACTAAAGACGTGCATCAAACGCTCAAAAAAGTTAACCTACATAAATGAAATGCAAAAATCAACAAATAAAATCAAAACCATGTGGAGTACAATAAATAAGATTACTAAACATGAATCTGACCGAAATTCACATAAAAACTTGACATTGAAACTAAATAATACCGACATAACTTGCCCAATAACAATATCAAATGCATTTAATGATTATTTCGCGTCCGTCGGCAAGTGTCACCCAACCGGGACCTGCGCCGGTGCCGGCTCCGGCCCGGCCACTGCCGAACGTTTATCTAATTCTATGTACCTAGAACCGGTTTGCGAACGCGAGATAGGAAATATTATACGCAAAATGAGTAACAAAAGAAGCTATGGCGCACATGAAATACCTTCGATACTTATAAAAAAATGCGTCTCAGAGCTAACACCAATAATAACCCGACTTATAAACCAATCTTATAGCGAGGGATGCTTTCCCGACTTACTTAAACTAACAAAGATAAAACCTATACAGAAAAAGGGCGGGGACGTAAAAAATCCGAGTAGCTATAGACCTATAGCGCTTCTACCAACAATATCAAAAATATTTGAAAAACCTATGGCGAATCGAATCTATAGCTTCTTAGAAAAAAACAACATCTTTGACGAAAACCAATATGGGTTCCGTAAAAATTGTTCTACAAAACTTGCATTATACAAGTACGTAACGGAAATTTGCGACTGTCTTAATGAAAGAAAATACGCGATTGGACTCTTTCTTGATATGACAAAGGCATATGACAGAGTTTCCCATAAAATTCTTTTAAAAAGACTTTACGATTTTGGCATAAGGGGCCCTGCTCATGACTGGCTCCGTACCTACCTATGCAATAGAAAACAGTACACACAAATTGAATATTTCAACAAAGACATTGGCGAATTTCAAAATATAAAATCTGACATAATAACAATAAATTCATCTATTCCCCAAGGAAGTGTGCTCGGATGCCTTCTATTTTTAATATATGTTAACAATTTGCCTAAAGCTATAAATACTAAATGCGTCCTTTTTGCAGACGACGTTTCACTGCTGTTCAAAAGTAGCCAAAATATTGATTTTAATTTAATAAAAGATACCTTAAATAGTACCAAGCAATGGCTTAGGGCTAATAACTTGGAAATTAACCTAAAAAAGACAAAAATTATGCAATTCAGAACAAGACAAAGACCCCCCTTAGACCTAAGTAATTTGACTAGAATTTTGCACATAGAACAATGCAACGAATTTAAATTATTAGGCGTTACATTAGATACGCATCTAAACTGGAAGAGTTATATTGACACGCTAAAGAATAAACTTTCAAGGTTTACCTACGCCCTTAGTATTTTAAAACGTAATACTGACTATCAAACCGCCCTGTCAGCATATTACGCTAATGCCTATTCTTGGCTTAATTACTCAATTGTTCTGTGGGGAAACAGTGTTGACTTCAACGATATCTTTATCAAACAAAAAAAACTGATTAGAATATTAGCCAACATAAAACAAAGACAAAGCTGTAGGCCGCACTTTAAAACTCTAAAAATATTAACCTTGCCCTGTATATACATAATGCAAATGACCTTATTCGTAAAAAAATATCGACATTTTTTTCAATCAAAATCTGAACGCTTTACCAACTACAACAGACGAAACGAAAATAAACTAATTCTACCTTCGACTACCCTTACACAATTCAGCAAAGGACCTTACTCACGATTAGTAAATATATATAATAAAATACCGAGCTCAATCAAAGATCTAAAAAAAGATTCGGCTTTTCGTAACAGACTCAAAGAATACCTTATTTCTAAATGTTATTACTCCGTTGACGAATTTTTAAATGATAAATCTAACCCATAATTATTTGACTGCCTGCGTAATAAATTGACATACCTACCTACCCAGTTATTACTAATACAATTTTTTGATTCTTGTAGCTGACAATGTTTATATTCTACGACTATGTTCCTAGCAAGAGATAGATTGTGTAACTACCTGTATTATTATAACTCTATACATCATTTGCTGCGCCCTTACAGGGTACATGTACTTACATATAAGCTAATTACCATCTAAGCTAAAACTGTATTATCGTATATGTATGCAATAAATAAATCTGAAATCTAATTCATAGTTTTTGGTCTTGCCGATTAGTCCTGGGCATGGCGCCACTAATCTTAGCTTTACCAACAGAAATCATAGAGAAAATACTGAATTATAAGCAAATTAAAATTCGTTTTAGAGGATTTTGAAACTAATCTTACATAATGGCGGGTTTTGAAAATGAACAGTCATATTTTGGCGGGTTTTGCAACCAACCAAAACCAACAATAAGATGGTGGATGGATGGCGTTATACGACATAATTTTTAAAATAGGGGTCGGAGGTAGGATATTATTTTATTACTAGGTGTATTGTATTTGATTACTATGTTTTCAATAATAATAATTAATAATAATATTTTTAATTGTTGTGTCATTGACACGTGAAGGAAGAAAAATAGGTAGGTACCTACTGTTAACATAGCAAAGATATTTTACCTAAAATGTATTATTTACCTGCGTACATACATAAAATAAAAAGATATGAAGTATTATTATAGTTTTTATTCAAAATGTATTAAACACGAGTTTCTCTTAGGTATAAAATGGTATCTACGTACATAACTGGCTGAAAACTTAACTAGGTACATCTTGCATAAAACTTTTCTTGCTAACTTTCCAGGAGATTTTTGTTCCATTTTCACTCACCATTTCTTGCGCTCCACTTCACGTTTCCATGATGACGGATCGCGTGGCCTCTTCCTCAAATGCTTCAGATCTGATTTTTGCACAAACTGGGCTAATTCTTCCATGTTTTTGCATTAAATTTATTAAAAATCCGAACACTTGTTGTACACAGAAAGTCACAACCGCCATACTATTTTCTCGATGAGGCGACGCAAATCCGGTGCTGTGATTGGTCGATTGTGTTATAGAGGATTTTGAAACTGACCTACGCTATTATAGTGGCTTTTGATCCTTACATCGTTCTTTACCAGCGGATTTCTCTGTGTTTTAGTGGGTTTTAATAGAAAAGCAGCCAACCATTTCAAAGCAATTTTTAAGAACTTTTGATTGATGGTACTAACACGATATTGGTCAAAAAGCATTATAGCGGGTTATGATACTACACCCCTCAATTAACTTTTTATCTATTTCTGTAGATAAACATTACTATAATAGGTCAGCCAAAGCATTGGATTCATTGGTTAAATTAGTTAAGGACATTGAAGGCTGTTTATCTAAAACACTCACCAAACAAACTTTAGCTTTTTTAATTACGTTTATTGTTCAAAAAGGTTTAAACACTCTACGGTGGGAGAAGCCAATAAAAACTCTTTGATGTGATGTGTGACACATATTGTTTATCCTATCAATGCTTTATTGTTGTTACAATAGAATATTAGGTAATAGGAGGCAATGATAACAACTCTAGATTGTTTTTCTACCCAATGTTATTATTATTATTTTTAGCGTAGCTAGGTCAACCCATTTCAAGGCAACTTAAAAACATTGTATACAACCCTCCTTGTAAACGTTTATTGAAAACAGGTACCTACTTCAAACTTTGTAAACACTTCGTTTAGTTTATCATACCAAGAATTTGATCAAGATTATACGAAAAGGTACGAACAAAGACTTACTTGATTGAGAATTCCAATTCAAACACAAAATCAAACAAACACGAAATGCATTTTAGCACCTCAATTATATATCACTAAATGCTCTAACTAATTAGTTAACACTTTTATCAGACACACATCTCGTTATGATGTTTCATTCCAAAATCTTTGAAATTGAAACAAAACAAAACACAAGTAAATTCACAACAAAATCTTTCTATCCAAAAACAAATGAAAGAAATGATTTTTGTGTTGCCAACTGAATTAGAGTGATGTCGCTGGACGCATTACTTTTTTTGAGGCCAAATCCCTAATTCCGTTCCAAAATCTAGACTAATACGAATAACCAGTAAAAAGGACGTGTCTATACAAAATATAAGAGCACCACCAATATTCAAGGTGGGTTCAAAATAAAAGTTGATATATTTTATGGGTTTACAAAAATTTATTTGGCTTGATTATTTTTATTAATAATAATAATAACAGTACATAACTTAAAGACCTAAAATATTACGTCATAAATTATTCAACTTCCTTTGGTTTTACAGTAAAATATAAAAAAAAGCATTAGCCATGCTCAATCGCATGATCAGTAGAGACCTAATAATATTAATAATTAAAAAGACCGGGCCACTATATGGCCCGAGATCATGGAAATGAGAGACACATAATAATAAAATTTATTCAAAGAAACTCGCTCTATAGTTGACGTCGTCATCGTTGAGATGTACGCACAAGTATAGTTAAAAATAGGTAGGTTGTACCACTGTAATTTTAAATGCACTTACCACAATTTATGAGATTGACAGTAAAATAAAAAATTATATTATTATCTAATAATAATAGATAAAACACTCATCACTCATGAACTAATGTAAGTTGTCAATGTACGTCTTATTGGATTTTATAACGTTATTTTATCGAAGTAAGATACTACATACACTACAATCACTTGTGTTTGCTCAACATTTCATCAGATTCACACAAGATATCATGGAAACATTGAGCAAAAACATAGAGTTAAATAAATAGCGCTTTAGAATATCAGATAAGTCACAGAGAGTAGATCTCAATTTTAATTTAAAGTAAGCAGCTGTTGCTACGCACAGCGTAAGTAAATTACAATTCGTTGTTTGATAAGCTCTCTTAAGTAATCATTAAATTATCTTATACCTATAATTGGAATGTGACTATTTACAAACAATAAATAACTTACAACCATCTCTTACTCACTCATAACCACTATACCTACGAGCTTTGCCTGCATGCATATATTATTATTTGATTCAGGTCAATCACAGCTTAACATAATACCTAGTATCAATCAAGTAAGATATAAGTAATTTGAAGCCTTATCGCACGAACTTATTATTTTCTTTTAGTCAGTAGATAGCTATTAGAATTACCAGTTTTACTTTTTTTGAACTTGAGGTCGTCGATAGTAGGATATTGGCAGTCCAGGCATGTTTAATTTTAGTACCACCTCGCCGTGCCCACCCTATTATCAGGAGGATCTCGAGCGCAGCAGTATGACGTCAACACACCAACTGACGCGAGACAAAGTGAAAGAATGCTGACCCCACAGACAGCACCAGATGTGATGTCGTTAGTCGCTGTTCCTGCTTTGGGTTGGACTGTAAGTAGGATGAGGAGACCAAATGCGCTGAGGAGGGAGAATGATGATAAGACGATGTAGCCTGGAAAAGAAAAACATTGTTAGTATAGATATTTTTTATGTTTAAAGAATAAAGATATTAATAGAAATGGTGGACATGGACGGACATGAATTCATAGTTCAATATAATGATTATCCAGGAATCCTTCAATGACACGGCGCGGCGCATATATGTATTTTTTCAAAGCTTTACCAAATAGGGACAGTAATTACCAGAGATATAGTTCCTATTCGGCAGCAGCTGCTGTCGCCTGGACCTGAGCCCCAGAAGTCCAAGCAGGAAACAGGTGAAGCCGGCCATCACACCAAAGTCGAGGTAGTAGCGGCGACCCAACTGAAATATGACATCTTTATCACTGTAATACATCCTTTTTAGGTACGTACGTAGCCTTTTTACGTATCTCGAGTGAATGCTAAGTGCTCGTTTCATTTTTAGAAGAGATTTGGTAGAGTGCATCAATGTACGTTTATGAAACTAATAATTTCTAATTAGATAAACCTCTGAATGTATCTCTAACTCACGATTCAAACTCACACGAGTCACACTCACAGAGCTATTGGTCGGGGCAATATTATCATCTTTGCTAATAATGCGTTCATGTGTTCATCCAAATCGACAGTATCGATGGTAAATTTAATTGAAACAAATTAATTCAGACAACTTTCCTGACATGTTTATTTATTTATTTATTTTAGGAAAACTTACGGCTAAACACGAACAAAAATTTAAGTAAGTACATATTATATAAGGATGGCCAATTAAAATGTTTCAACTGTTTTGCTGGATGTAGTCCTTAAATCAAATTTATTTAATTGCCAGCGCCATAATTATTGAATTTCATCATTATCTTTTACACCCACGAGTAGCCATAATAACTTTGAGAGCCATTAAAATACTTACAGCATACATCATGTAGAAGCTTAGCCCAGTAGACAGCCCTCCACACAGAGTCAGCATGAGTGCAGCTATGATCAGCGACGCAGCAGCACCCTTCTTGATGATAGAGATGGACTTGTACGTTGTATCCGAGTATTCTGATGGCGGCTGGGCGATCCTGCAATGAGTAGTAAAAGTTGTTTAATTCACAGTAAATAGACACTTTCCCGTGTTAAAGATCAGTTGCTAATCTTGTATATGAAATTAATACTCCGATTATTAATTTCACAATGGCTAAAGCTACCTTGGTCCAGGGTGTTCGTCAAATCACCCATAAGGAAGATAGTAAACTTGACCTCTCTACGCTACCATTGAAAATAAAGCGCTAGATAAAATAGAAAGTTAAAAAGTTACCTTGGAACAATGACTGCTGTAGCTGTAGTGCGGTCCTTCCTCAGATTCTTGTCAAAATTCCTTCTACTCTCTCTGCTGCTATTCCTGTCGAACTCAAAGCTCTTCTCCCTCACACTCGTAACAAACACATCTCTTTCCATTTCTGGCAGACCATAGTTCAGCTTCTGTTGAGCTTTTGGTGAAATTGGTGATGCTAGGCTTCGGCTGGTAAGATTTGCGCAAGATTTTGATGGCGTTACTCCTTTTGTGGGCGTACTGGAGGCTAATTTCTGTGGGGTGGTAAATCTAGGACTTGGTTGTTCGTTCGGGAATCGTACGGAGGGCTGACTGGCATAGCTTTTCAATTTTCGCGGTGTTGATAGTAGCTCGTGGAGCTTTTGTGTTGCTACTAAGTTCTTGTGCGACATCATTGGGGAGAAAGTAACGTTTGCTCTTTTCAGCTCGTCATCGTCATCGACTGGTATTATGGCGTATCTGAGCGTTTTTCCGTTGACAGTTTTGACTATTTCGGTTGGTATTTCCTTTAGTTCGTTTTCATCAGGTCTATCTACATTGTACTCTTCGATTTCACTGGGTTTTGCTTGGACGATTCGCTTTTTAGTTGGAGAGTAGTCGGCTAGGTCGTCCATGTCTTGGATTATTTCGTATCTGTGGGTTCTGGGTTCGAAATCGGTTCGTCTATCTTCTAGTCCGTCGTCGCTGTCTGCATTCCTGTCGTATCTAAGGACAAGAAAAACAGATAATATCATTTTCATAAACAATAAAATAGGATATGGATCAGTTGAGCTACCTGTAGACTGTTTGCAAGAGTCTGCAGTTAGCTCAATTGTTTCAATTGTAAATACTATTGTAATTTTCTTTGTGACTAAGGGCTATTTGCCCTAAGTAAAAACAAAATAGGTAACAATGGTACTTCATTCTGTGATTTTCTATACATAGATAATAAATAATGCTGGACAATCTACACAGCATCATCTAGCCCCAAGCTAAGCAGAGCTTGTGTTATGGGTACTAGATAATACTTGAATAGGTACTTAAAAGCACAAAACGCCTCAATAAAAAACAGTAAGATAGTAATGCCTTGCTTATTTATATGTATGAGAGTATTTACCTTTTCCTTTGTCGAAACTGTGCCATCTCAAGATCCTCACTCCTCGTCCGACATCTGACTTGCCGCGTCTGTTTATAAACCAGCGACGATTGTCGCTGAAACTGGCGAAATTTGGCTGGTTTTGGCGGCAACTCAGGCGGCTCATCTCTCATTCTACCCGGTGACATTGACATTCGCAGCGGGTTGTCAGAAATGTCAGTGCGCATGATCCGGTTTGTGATTGATTCATGTTTTCGAGGGGAATTGGCGCCAAGAGGCGACATTCGACGGTTTGGCGAAATTATTTTCGATTTGTAGCCTTCACTTTGGCCGCAGAATGCAGGGTTTGAGTAATATTTATAGACAATTTTCGGAGAATCCATCTTCGAAGTTTTCTTTCTACTTTTCTGTCCTGTGTCCGTCCAGTCCTTATTTTGCTGCTTGTCGTTTCTGAAAATTTTATAACAGCTTAGATATAACCCACAAATAGTTACAATATACCTAATACTCCTACGTCTGTCCCTGTGTGATTCTCCGGGCATAACTTAGCATTAGCATAACATTAATATTATAGGTACCCTGTGTTGGTGACCCTCTTTTAACCAACCCCAAGCTTCGTGAGCTGTGTTTTACGTTTTAAAAGTTTTAACAGTGTGGAACTGTCTATTGTCTATTACTACCTACCTACATGCTTAGTTTTTGATTAAATTTAAAAAAGCTACCTACCTTACTTTAGCTAAACTGGTAATCCTACTTTAATAATATACAAAAATATTATAAGTACTTAATTAAAATTCCTATAAATCACCCCTATTTTGACACCTCTAGGGTAGGTTTTTTTTTCAAATTTTCATGGGACGAAGTTCAAGGTATACCCTGTCCAATAAAAAAAGAATTATCAAAATCGGACTGCTCTGTAAAAATTATGCGTCGTCATATATTACAATCAGTGAGTGAACAATCAATCATCCCCTCTTTTCCTACCGCTAGGGTTGGAAATTTAGATTTTTATTCAAAATTTAAATGGGACCATCTTCGGGGTAGGTAGTAGGTACCCTTTCCAATAAAAAAAATTGGTTGCCTGTAAAGTCGGTATACGGGCGAAAGTTTTACGTGACAACGACTTTGAGTGGTAAAATAATTTTAATTTGAATATTCATTAGTATAGTAGGAAGTCACTTTTTATGTCTGTCTCTCTCGCTCTTAGGCGGGCTAACCATGCCCGAGTGGAAGGGACGCGTGCCTCTCACTCGCTCTCATTGTGAGCGCATAACGTGAGCGGAGCGTAACGCAGTTTCTTGAAGTGTCACCCGGCAAACCAATTTATGAGACGTTGTCACGTCAAAAGAATTATCGAAATCGGACTACTCTGTAAAAAGTTACGGAGTTGTGCGTGGTCATACATAAAAAAATATATGTTGACTTGAGTACCTCCTCCGTTTTTCGTCGGTTGAAAATGAATGGTAATGTTCTTTGTGTTTGGTGAAAATTGATTCAGCTGTTTTTTTATCATCAGCGCTGGTTCTGTTTCGGACTTCGGACAAAAATCGGTAAGGATTTTTAAGATTTTGTAATTGTGCCCTTGTGTAAGTAGCTAGTCTTATATATAAAATTCTCGTGTCACAATGTTCGTTCCCGTACTCCTCCGAAACGGCTTGACTGATTCTCATGAAATTTTGTGAGCATATTGAGTAGGTCTGAGAATCGGCCAACATCTATTTTTCATACCCATAAGTGATAATTTTAAATTTCCACGCGGGCGTAGCCGCGGGGCGCAGCTAGTAATTTATATTTTTTTATTACCTACCTAGGCAAAATACATATTCATCATTTCAGAATTACTTTTAACCGACTTTAATCATTATCATCAGCAGCCTATGTTAGTCCACTGCTGCACATAGGCCTCCCTCCAGCATCTGCCTGCACTACACTACGTTTGCCGTGTCGTGGTCCCCAGTCAAGAACACCTTTACCCCAGCGGTTGTCGGTTCTTCGCGAGATATGGCCGCCCCACTTCCATTTCAACTTGCTAATTCTTAGAGCTATGTCGTTAACCTTGGTCAGAATCACTTTTAGCCGACTTTAATAAAAGAAATTAATTTGTGCCTACAAGCTACATTCCGGCTTTATTTCAAAGCTGGTAAAGAAGGTACGATAGTAGGTTGGTTGCTGGTAGATATAATTGTGTTCACCAACCATGATTCCCGGTGCTTAAAGTGGAACGGTTCAGGTGTTTAGCTTTCTTAAAAAGGAGTTTTAAGTAGAGGGGTCAAAAGGTCAATTAGGTAGCTAGGAAACCTAGGGCCAAAGGACAAATTTTATGTGCCTGCAAAATGGCTGTTAATTTTAGTAGTGGTATTGATCGCCGATAGGGTTCACTAGTTGTACTATTTCGATAGGTTTATTTTATGGGAGACGAGGAAGTGTAAAAATACTGAGTAAGTATCTTTTTGCAGTTTAACGGAAATTTGATTTTTATAATACAGTAAATTCTACCCACACGTCTAATTTCTGAACATGTTATAATTACTGTTATTTAAGTTTAACATGATGAATAGTCTATGTAATTTATTGCAGGTAAGTAGAGGAAAGTAACCAAATATGGAATTATTATCCTAATTTGGAATACCGGCATTTAGCGCAAACAAATATTTCAAAACGCCAGGAGCTGTGATCTCTTTCAATCACTATACGCGTGTACAGGTTTCGACGTATCAGTCGCGCGAGTCCTATGTCCGGGTGAGAGCGTTTTGTTTTGTCACTGAGAGAAAACTTTCTCAGTTATGTAAATTATGTATTTTTCGTAAAGTTATTGCAAAAACTATTGTGTTTATTGCTTCTATGTATTGTATACGTTTGTTGTGGTAGGTATATGTTTGTTTGAAAGTGTTAGAGCAATTTTATAGGATTAGTTTATTATGTATAAAATGTATGAATATAAGATTAAATTAGTTAGAAATGCCAAATTTTAATATGGACACCTGGACCAAATGTCTCATGTGCGGGCTCTGGGCATATAATCTGCGCTAAACAATAAAATCGATTAGTAATTGACGAAGGTATGGTATAATTCATAAGTAACATAATTATACAGGTACATAAAAAACCATAAGTAAGTACCTACCTACAGCTAAACTTAGAAGTTCCTTCTTGTTTTACGTCGTCGGTTGAAAATAAATAACAAGCTCGAAGACGTAGTTTTGTTTTTCGTAAGCTGCTTGTGTATT
Source organism: Eupithecia subfuscata (assembly GCA_963564075.1). NCBI lineage: Eukaryota > Metazoa > Arthropoda > Insecta > Lepidoptera > Geometridae > Eupithecia > Eupithecia subfuscata. Next base: position 7,438,863 of record OY751124.1, on the reverse strand, counting down.
TTTTTCAGGCTCTGTCGCGCGATTCGTTTATAATAATATAAAATCTATGTAGGTGGGTATGTATTCGAATCTAATAGGTACCTACTTATCTACTTATATTGTTTACCTGCTTAATTTCTGTGGGTCCAATGATCTACTAATTTTGAAGCCCCATGTTTGCCAATCCAATAGGACGTGTAGGTTTTCCAAAGATAGGATACCTACCTATCCAAAGCCAGTACCTAGTAGGTAGGTAGGACACTACCTAACCTTTACAGTACTGACTCCAATGATGATGATAGTTCTTTGTAAGTCCTAGGTGTGTACAACAGTGAATCACTTGTATTTCTCAATCACTTAAATTTTTACACTTAACTGTCATACAAATCACACTAGTCCTCAATTTTCAATTTATCACTGAACTTTCTACAATCAAAAAGTTACGTAAAAACACGTCTTATTCGCTCAACGGTCAAAATCCAACTGCCAAAGTACTTCCATTTTCGAAAAAAATCGGAAACGGCGTTTGCGCACCCCTTGGCACGCGCTACGCTACCACTATTCAATTAAAAAGCTCTCTATTGTACTTTCAACCTTAAACCTTTGCGCTAAGGATAAGATTCCCTTTACGTTTGTACAACAGTAGGGGTTATCGAACACACAATCAAAAAGGTATAAGTGCGTTTTTTACGTTTTTAAATTTCATGTTTATTTTGTTAGTGATAGAGTTGAAAACAGGTTTATGCATTGTAGAAATGAAAATGTTTAGCACAAATTAATTGAATGAGCTTTAGATCCAAAGGGCGCGGGGTTGCCGTTATGAAGGTTAAATTCAATAGGTATGTACGTAGGTAAGCTATGAGGTCCAAGCATCCATACCTAGGAACCTATTACCACAGTAGTATTAGGTACAGTGCTAGCACAGATTTCAGAATTCTCAAAACTGTGCCAACTACCTACACAATCCAATACCTACCTAAGCAATCTGTGTTTTAATAATGCTTTCTTTTTGCTTATAATAGTTTCTTCTAGCGAAAATATTTACTTTATAGTTTAAACTAGCTTCTGCCCGCCGCTTCGCACGCGTTGTTCCTATGGAAATGTTCAAAGGTAATTTCTATCCCATGGGAACTGATTTATGGGATAAAAAGTAGCCTATGTTTGATTCCAGGGTTAGACTTACCTGAATGCAAAATTTCAGCCTGATCCTTTCAGTAGTTTTGGCGTGAAGAGGTAACAAACATCCATCCATCCATCCAATCCATCTATCCATCCAAACTTTCGTATTTATAATAAATTTATAATAGTAGTGTGATGTCATTTACGCCACCGTACACTCACCGAAAAAGAGGAAGAGATTGCTTTCAGCTTTAAAGCCGATTGTGCTATACCTACTTGATTTAATTAGTTGTTATTTTTTTTGCGAGAGCTGGTGAGTATCTGGCACAGCGCATCAGCATTGCCAATATTGCCATACAGCGGGGCAATGCAGCCAGCGTAGCGGGGACGCGACGACTGGTATTGATATGGATCAGTTGAGCTACCTGTAGATTGCTTGCAACAGTCTGCAGTTAGCTCAATTGTTTCATTTGTAGGTAAATTTATTTCTATTATTTGATTGTTATTTTCTTTGTGAATAAAAATAGCTTTTACCAATGCGTAATCAGTAGAACCTTACTGATTACGCATTGGTAAAAGCTATCTTTATATGCCATTTAAATATATATGAATAGCCATTCAGACCTTCCGCTACCGAGTCGTCGACACGGAATCTGACATAGATAATCGCGAAATTTTTATATGAACCTATGTTATAATAAAAGATGTAATGTAGTTTTTGATAATAATATAATTTTTGATAGAAAATGTTTTATTTTATTATTTATGGAATACCTACTACTTTTCTATCTACTCTTTTCTGACGACCTCTGTGGCGCAGCGGGCGAAGGTCTGCCTGCGACGCAGGAGGTTGCGGGTTCGATTCCCGCCTCGGGACAAATGTTTGTACGATCTGCAGACATTTGTCCAGGGCGTTCTGGATGTTTTCTATGTATAATAAAAAATATCTATCTATGTAGTGTATTGTATTATGTATATCAGTTATCTAGTACCCATAACACAAGCTCTGCTTAGCTTGGGGCTAGATAATGCTGTGTGAATTGTCCAGCATCATTTATTATTTATTTTCTGGTAGTGGTAGTTTTAATTCCTTGCAGAACGTAGGAAATATTAAAAACGGCTAAAATATTTTAATTTCGCGCGAGTCTGTATCACATTCCGTGTCGATGGTTGGAATTTTATAAGTTTTGATGGTGCAATAAAGGTATTTATCTGTCTATCTTTGTTTTCAAACTCCTCCAACTTAATCCAACTGTGACGTAGCTAGCGAGGGTATTATATCAGCTATGACGTAGTAGCTCGGCCGTCGGTAGCCGCCAAAACGGCACGTGCTTTAACGGTCGCCGCCGGCAGCTGCAGAGCAGCTGTGAGCAGGGGTGCGCAACTGTTGGCTCTCTAAATACTTAATCATCATTTTCAACCTATATTACTCCACGGCTGGACATAGGCCTCCCCTAATCAGCGCCATAGCGCCCTGTCTTCAGCTTACCGCATCCAGCATCTGCCTGCAGTCTAAATACTTACCCATATCATATCATTTATTTCAGACATATAGCACATACACGCGGTTTACATACACAAGTCCATAAAGCATATGACCGTTCAGCTGTTTAATTAAATTGCGTACGTACTCAGTATAGTTGACTTGTCATATTCTTTTTATGCGGTTAGGATAAGCACATAAGAAATTAAATTATACAGATAAGTTTTCAATAATAAGCAAGCACCCTGGATTTATAACTTTTACGGGTATTATGGAATACTTAGGTACTTACCTATTTAGAAGAATTATTATTCTAAATTTAATACATTTATGTAAAATTCAACAGCTTCAACTCACCACCACACAGATTAACGTAATAACATCAGAGAGCCTTATGTAACTGACTTATGTAACAACATTTTACATTACACGTTCACAACATGTGACTTTAAAAAAAATCATAAAAAATATCTATCTATTTAGTGTATTGTATTAAGTATATCAGTTATCTAGTACCCATAACACAAGCTCTGCTTACCTTGGGGCTAGATAATGCTGTGTGAATTGTCCAGCATTATTTATTTATATATATATAACAAACAATAGATAACAAACAACAAAATTAAACTAATCAGTCAAGTTGTAGGTATATTCAAAGGGAGTCACTGATGCATAAGACATGTGAACTTGTAAACAAGAGCTCAAAAGACAATGTCGTGTAATAAAAGACGAGCAATAAACAATAAACTGATACCTAAATAATAAATTAATAAACGAATAAATAATTGATAAGCAATAAACTATGATCAGCAGAATGCCGAAATATATTTATTTATTTCCGTCCTGATCATCGAATTCAACTCATATAATATAATAATAAGGTGAAAAGTAACCAGTGATGGGTGAGCCAAACGTTGAGCACCCCTGACTGCAAACATCCCGTATAGTCTATTGACTTCGGGCACAAAATAATATCAATAACTAGTTGCTGCTCGCGGTTTCGCTCATCCGATCATAATTTTGATGATGTCTCTGGCCAAGCGGGCGAAGCTCCGACTGCGACGCTGAATGTTCGATTCCCGCCTCGGGACAAATGTTTGCACGAACACGATCTGCAGATATTTGTCACAGATGTTTTGTGTAAGGTAAAGTAACAGAAGAATAAACCTAGGTTTTAATATTCACAAAGCTTTCATTGACTTAGAAAAGGCATTTGATAAAGTAGATAGGACAACGCTGATAGCAGCATTAAAGACACTGGAGTAGATTTTAGAAATACGAAAATAATCGTATGAGTTTTACAAAAATCAAGAAACTTTATGTAATAGAAATTGAAAAGGAGAGAGTCAAAGCTAAGATCAGAAATGAAGTAAGACAAGGATGTTCACTTTCACCTTTTTTATTCAACATCTTCATAGCTATAAAGTAAATAACTGAAACTTCAAATAGGGGTGTAAAGTTCAACGGGGAGACGATCAAGTTCATAAATAAAAAAATAAATAATGCTGGACAATTCACTCAGCATTATCTAGCCTCAAGCTAAACAAAGCTTATGGGTACTAGATATCTGATATACCTTATACAATACACTACATAGATAGATATTTTTTATTATACAAAGAAAACATCCAGAACACCCTGAAGAAATATCTGCAGATCGTGCAAACATTTGTCCCGATGCGGGAATCGAACCAGAAGCTTCCTGCGTCGCAGGCGGACCTTCAAGATTCGCAGATGATAATAGCGGCTATTTCGGATACACAAGAGGACCTACAGGATTTAATTTTAATTTAGGATACCATTTTCAAAGAATTTGCAACGTTGCTTGTACAATGCGCGCAAAACGCATGATAATCGGCGGCAGACAGCGCGGCGTGGCATACCATAGGTAAAAATAAACATTAATAAAGTCAAAATAACTTCTAAAACGAAATAACATCAGCACAACCAACCACAATAGTTAATATATAATGTTACAATTCAAAATGCAGGAAGTTTCAAATATTTAGGGATATCGTTTGATGCATTTTGTCACTTGTTTATAGTATTACTAGCATCTGCCCGCGGCTTCGCACGCGTCTTTTCGGTAAACGTTCACCTTCCTCGATCTGTTCAGCAGTTTTGGAGATCCTAGGTAACAAAATTTCAAATATCACAAACTTTCGGCTATATAATAAGTATTAGTAGTATTCAGTATTTTTATTGCGAAACAAAAATATTACATACAGTAAGTATTAATGTACCCTGTCAGGTAGGGTATCTTAATCTAGGACTTAAGGACTAAATTAAGTATTTTGTATTTTATACAAAATTAGGAGATCTTTTATGAACAATAAATAACATTTTGTGTAGTTTAGAATAATATAAATTTACTTAGGTAGGTACAATAACACTTTTTAACAAAATAGTTTACTTTTTACTTTTTATATTATATTTACTTTTTATAAATTTGTGTGACTAGGTTGGTTATACTTAACATCTTATAATTAATCAATATAATAACCTATTATATTAATAAGAACACTTCGAAGCTCTTCCGTTGTTATAAAGAAAATGTAGGGATTCTATCCTAATAGTTTGCCTTCAAAAAAGTCTTTTATGTCATAATAGCATTTTTTAATAAGCAATTCTTGTAGTTTTTATGCGAATATTTATGGTGTTTGGGTTCAGATTTAAGGAATGTTGGTCGTTTATTATGTATAGTTCAAGTCTAGGTATTGGAAGGATATAGTAGGTTAATAGGATAACAAGTGATGATGCACGCCTGATATTAAAACCAGAATAGCCATGGCAAAACAGGTATTTCAAAACCAAATCATAGATTTACATCTAGAAAAAATATGTAAGTAGGTACCTGAGGTGTAGCAATAAAACAGAGGTTCAGAGCCAACTGCCGGTAGGCATTTATTTGTGAACGGCGACGTACAGGTCTACCCGCAATTATGGGTATTAAATTATCTACTCGATACACAACACTGTCCTCCCTTAATTCGCATGTTGGGTAGAATCTTATGGATAATTTTACACAAGTTGGCGGCTACAATAAATGACAAAGGTAATAGATAATGTACGTTAACATAACAAGTATTAGGTACTTAACATAATCTAATGAATACATAATAAAATATTATTTATGTGTTTTAAGCTTTTCGGCACACTTGAGAGCAGCCCTCCGGCGCTCCCTTTTAATGCTAGCTGGCGGCGCGGGCGACGACGCAGGCGCCGGCCCCTGCGGTGACGTCAGCGGCGTCCCCATGATCTCACTATCTGGACTACCCGGTGGCGTCGCCGTCGACTCCGACAGTTTCGGACTGTCTGGATACGACCGCTCCCTAACATCCGCATGAGGAATATTCGACGATCGTTCTTCCCCGCCTAAATTAGACTCCGCATCACCGAGCTCACGGTCACTTTCGCATACATTACGGGATAAAGAAAAACGTGAATTACCGTTTTTATCTGCGATCAATTGGTCCACGTGACGTTTATGCACCCGACCGTCAGTCATCTTTACCTTATAGGAGACAGGTCCCGTGCGCTCGACCACCAACCCGTCCGACCATTTGTCGGCGCGTGCGGAATAGTCCCGGGACAGGACGCGGTCGCCGGGCGCGAAGAGTCGCGTGCCGCGCTCCCCCCGCTCCTCCTGTCGCAGCTGCTTGTCGCGCACCGCTTCGCCGGCGTCGGCGCGCAGCAGGTCAAGCCGTCCGCGCAGCCGCCGCCCGAACATAGCCACGGCGGGCTCACAGCCCGTCGTACTCTGTTCGCTATTCCGGTACATGAATAAAAACTTACTCAGCGCGGTATCGTCGTCAACGCCTTCGAGATAAGCCTTTTTAAGGACTCTTTTCACCGTCTTCACGGCATTCTCGGCGGCACCGTTGCTGGCCGGGTGGTACGGTGCGACGGCCGAATGTTTAATGCCATTTAAGCTCAGGTATTTAGCGAACTCGGCCGATGAAAACGGGGGTCCGTTGTCGGACACTATCCTTTTCGGCAGGCCGAATCGCGCAAACAAACGTCTCAGAGCTCCTATGACAATGGTCGCCGACGTGCTACTTACCTTTTCAACCTCGATCCATTTTGAGTGTGCGTCCACTATAACGAGATAATACTTTCCTCGAAAGGGTCCCAGAAAGTCCATGTTCAGCCTTGCCCAGGGCTCGTGTGGCCACGGCCACGAGTGCAGCGGCGCCGCGGGCGGCGCGTCGCGCAGCAAGCGGCACGCCGCGCATGCCGCGCTTGTGCGCTCGATGTCTGCGTCCAGCGTTCCCCACCACACGTAGTTACGAGCTATCTGCTTCATTCTTACGATCCCTGGGTGTCCCTCGTGTATCTCGTTCAAGACGGTATTTCGTAGCGATTTAGGTATGACGATCCTATATCCCCAAACCAAACATCCCCTATCAGCGTGCAGTGCGTCTTTTCTTCGAAAGAACGGTTTTTCCGATTCGATTTCAGAGTCCGAAGACGGCCAACCGAACATGACGAAACCATATATTTTACTCAAAAAGTTATCCTTCGCAGTTTCCGATTTTATCTGTTCAAAACTAACCGGTAAACTTTCTTGCACGAAGTTCAAATAACTACATTCATCGCGAGAACCTTTTGACTGACCGGATGTAGTCGAGAGTGGGAGCCGTGACAATGCATCTGCCGCAGAATTTTGTTCAGACCTAACGAATTCGATATCGTAATCGTATGCCGCTAGTTTAACCGCATATCGTTGCAATCTACTCGCGGCCGTCACTGGTATACCTTTATTCTTACCAAGTATGTAACTGAGAGCTCGGTGATCGCTTCTGAGTAAAAACTTTCTACCATATAAATATTGATGGTGCTTAGTTACACCAAACACAATAGCTAACGCCTCTTTATCAATCTGTGAGTAATTAGACTCGGCCGCATTAAGCGTGCGCGACGCGCAGCACACGGGTCGCTCGCTGCCGTCCGCGTAGCGCTGCGCCAGCACCGCGCCCAGCCCGTACTGGCTGCTGTCCACGGACAGAATCAGCGGCAGCTGCGGGTTGTAATGCGCGAGCACCGGAGAACTGCTTAACATTTTTTTAATTTTATTAAAGCCGTTTTCACAATTTACGTCCCATTTCCATGCCGTGTTCTTTTTTAATAGGCTATACATAGGTTTCAAAATATCGCTCGTGTTCGGATAGAATTTTGAATAGAAATTCACAAGTCCCATGAAACTTCTCAGTTCAGTGACGTTCTTTGGTGCCGGGGCGGCCACGATAGCGTCCACCTTTCTGGAATCAGTATGCAAACCGAACTTGTCAATTTTATATCCCAAATAAGTTACAGAATCTCGAAAAAATTGACACTTTGCAAAATTTATTCTTAATCCATTTTCTTTCAATCTTTGTAAAACTGCCTTAAGGTTTGACAAATGAATCGCTTTAGTGGGGCCTGTGACGCAGATATCATCTGCAAACACGGCCGTTGACGGCAAACCGCTCAATGTCTCTTCCATTATTTTCTGGAAATTTTCAGGGATGCACTTAATTCCAAATGGAACTCTAGAGTAGACAAAAGTTCCGACGTGAGTCGTGATCGCTGAGAGCGGCTGTGAATCTTTCTCTAATATACATTGTTGAAAGGCATTGGATAAATCTAATTTCGTGTATTGCTCGCCCCCACCTAATGTCGCGAAAAGATCCTCGATCCGCGGCAACGGGTAGTGAAAGTCCTTAAGACGCGGGTTTACTGTGACTTTATAATCTCCGCATATCCGAATATCGCCATTTGTTTTAACTACCGGTACAATTGGCGTACCGTAATCCGACCTATCGACCTTGTAGATAACACCATCCCGTTGCAGCCGATCGAGTTCCCGTTCCACGCGCCCCCTGAGGGCCAGCGGCAGCGGCCGCGACTTTACAAACACCGGTGTGGTGTCAATCAAGTGTAGCCGAATACGAGACTTACATGTACCTAAACCTTCCGCGAAAACCTCGGGAAATTCCTTTCTAAGAGAGCTTGCCATCGAATCTTCGGTTACATTGTGAATCATGTTTACATCATTTTTAAACAACGATAATTTTAAATGTTTTATCCAAAGACGGCCCAATAATGGGGGTCCGCCGTTGTCAATAACGTACAGTTTTAGATCAGCGGTTTCCGAACCGCATTTTACGTGCACCACAATGTAACCTAAAGTCTCGATTACATCACCCGTGTATGATCTAAAAGTAAGAGTCTTGCTTTGAATAGGTATTTTGAAAAAATGTTCGTCGTAAAACTTCTTAGAAACAGCCGATATTTTACTGCCCGTGTCTATCTCGAATTTACACTGTATATTTTCCACACACACACGAATATAATAGGGCTTATCACCCGCACTGCTGATCAAACTATAAAAGTGGCAATCGTCATCTAAATCACTGTCATTAAAAAAGTACTGACCTTTCTTCGACGTCGCGGCATTACCTTCACTTCCTTTGCACATCGCCTTAAGATGTCCTTTCGCCCCGCACTTGTCACACGTATAAAACTTATACCGACACCGGCCAGGTGAATGACCTGGCTTGCCGCACCGCGTACACGGCGGGCGCGCCGCCGCCGCCGCCGCCGCCGCCGCCGCCGGCGCCGCCGAAGCGGGCGCGGGCGCATGCCGACGGAACCGCGCAGCGCCGCCGCCGCCGCCGCCGCCGCCTCCTCCGACACGATGCAGCCCCTCATCGGGTGCAGGCGCGTCGCTCAGGCCCGCAGCCGGAGCCCCCGCAACGCACGCGTGGCGCTCCGCCGCCTCCAATGCCAACGCGAGCTCGACGCCCCGCTTGTAGTCAATGTTCTTTTCGGCAAACAGCCTTGATCGCATCTCCTCGCTGAATAGTCCTGACACGAACTGGTCGCGTAGATTTACTTCTAACGAGTCGCCGAAATTGCAAGTCTTAGCTAAATGTTTGAGACTTTGCAAATACACACGAATGCTTTCGCCCTGCGTCTGCTTTCTTTGCCTAAAAACGTGTCGCTCTGCTATCTCCGACCTTTGCGGTTCCAAATGGTTTTTCACAACTTGCACGAGTGCATCGAACGTTTTCTGCTCCGGCAATTGTGGAGCGCACAAGTCACACATAAGATCGTAACACTGAGGACCAACGAGCGTCACCAATGTCGACACGTGTAAAGTTTCCTTGATCTCGTTGAGAGTCATAAATTGTTTTACACGGCGCACGTAGGTGTCCCAATTTTGGTCATTAATGTCAAAACACTCTATTTTACCGAGTGGCATAATGCTGACTTGGTAAAACGCACTTTAAACACTTTAAAATATTTAATTTACTCCCGTCGCCAGTGAGGTGTAGCAATAAAACAGAGGTTCAGAGCCAACTGCCGGTAGGCATTTATTTGTGAACGGCGACGTACAGGTCTACCCGCAATTATGGGTATTAAATTATCTACTCGATACACAACAGTACCTACTTTTATATTTCTAAAAATAATCATGCCATAAAAATGCTTTTAGAGTCATAATCAGCCAATAATCTCTACGTTAACGCTATCAGTTAAATGAAGATATTATTGTATTATTGATAATTTGCTGATAAATTATTAATCAGTACTGTGATTTTAGTGTAGACACATGTTTTAAAAACATTGAAAAAAGGTAAGATTGGAAAGGCAAATTCCCTTATACATTTGAAATCCATAATGGTTATTAACACTAAAGTCATTTACAACGGGATAATTTACCATGATTTGAGTTTTGAGCTTTCCAATATTTCGTCACAGTTTCATGCGCCATGATCAATATCTCATCATAAATATACCGTTGTAAATGAGTCTAAGATCCTATAAAGTTTAGAAGATATATATATATATATATACTAATATTATAAAGAGGAAAGATTTGATTGTTTGTTTGTATTGAATAGGCTCCGAAACTACTGGACCGATTTGAAAAATTCTTTTACCATTAGAAGCCCACATTATTCTTGATGAACATAGGCTACTTTTTACCGCAGGAAAATGCTTCATTGCTACGAGAAAATGGGTAATAGGACAACGGTCTAAACGTCCTAAGAATGCAGCTAGTAATAGAATAAATTCAGGAAATTATTTATGTTTGTGTTCTCACTACCACAGATAATTACGCCGTGATAGTCAAGAACAAAAAGTACCTACGTATATTTGTAAATTTTACAGAAAAGAATCCATAAACAATGCGACTAATTCCGTGTGTGAGATCTTACGACGAGAATGAAGACAACTCCAAGCAGATTGACAGAGAGATCAAGACATGGATCAAGACATACAACGAGGTCATTATTCAACTTCTTTTTTTTCATCTTCCGGTCCTTATACCACGCTAGGTGGAGTCGGCACATCATTTATATTTCTTCTTCTTCCACTCTTCTCTACCAGCCGTCATCTCTGTACTAACACCTTTCTTACCCATCTCTTTTACACAATCCATCCATCTTTTCTTCGGACTTCCTCTCCCTATATGTATAATCCATACCATTAGGTCATATTATTTTTGGCTTAGCTATGGAAAGAGCTATGCTCCAGAGTTTCTCAGAAGGATAGAATTCCTATAAAACATCCGACAGATAACCAAAGTTCGACATAGCTCAAAGCGTTAGCAAGCTGAAGTGGCAGTGGGCCGGCCATATCTCGCGAAGAACCGACAACCGCTGGGTAAACGTGTTCTTGACTGGAGACAGTAGACTCGGCAAACGTAGTGTAGGACGCCCTCTGGCCAGGTGGGGGGTCAGGTGGGGCGAAAGACTGCAGGCAGATGTTGGATGCGGCAAGCTGAAGACAGGGCGCTATGGCGCTCATTAGGGGAGGCCTATGTCCAGCTGCGGATTAATATACTAAGGCAGATGATGATGATGACTCTTTTTTGGGTTCCGTAGTCAACGAGAAACCTTGATAGTTTATAGTTTCAATAGGTCCGTCTGGCCGTCCGCGGCTTTATTGCACCTAAACATATAACAATTATGTACTTACCTATAACAAAACTAGGTCCCAATAGCTATGATTTGGCGCCAAATCATAGCTATTTGGGACCTAGTTTTGTTAAAGGTAAGTTTGGCAGTAAGTACGTAAGTAAGTGTATATCTAGTAATTTATCAAGCCGACAACGTAATAAAATAAAATTCATTGCTTAAGATTTAGGTATACCAAATCAAATAGGTAAATATTATTGATAAAATTTTTGTTTGAGATTGGACATATGTGAAATCTATTAAAGATTTGTCAATCTGAATCAGCAAATCAAATAATAAATAAATGATATTGATATCACAGGCTATCAAGCTTCTTCTTCTTGGAACCGGTGAAAGTGGGAAGACAACCATCATAAAACAGATGAAGATTCTCCACGTCCAAGGTTTTTCTACAAGGTCAGTTCTTCACTAACGTTTATTAAGAAAAAAGTTCTACAAAACAAAAATAATATGCTGACTGGAGACTCGAACCATCGACCTCGCGAAGGCAAACTAAATATGTGAAATGAAATGTGCCTGAACCAACAAATGTGTCGAAATTTTGAAGACACGCACGACCATAATCGTAATCGGTTTTGGGGCTGTAGGTTCAAATCTTGACACGAAATATTTTTGCATGATCTTTTGGACTATTTTGTTCCGATAATGACAGAGGTACTTAGTAAAAATTACCAAAATTACCTGAGTAGAACAACCATCCACCTATTTCTATGATCGAACAGTTTTCGAAGTTATACTTTATGAAATAATATAATTATCTTTTTAATATTTTCAGTGATAAATTAGAGAAGATCAAACACATAAGACACAACGTCCACGAGTCCATTTACGATATCGTCCGTCATATGAACTACCTCGAGATATCGCTTCAAATACCTAAAAATGCTTATTCCAAGGATTTCATACTGAAGTTTGGACCCGAAGGCCCCGAGGAGTATTCAGAAGTAAGTATGATGAAATAAACTTGTGAATTCACAAAGATGATGAAGGATTCACAAAGAAAATACTCAGTCTACAGTCTACAGGTAGCTCCAATACCAGTCGGAAGCGTCCCCAAGACGCTGGCTGCATTGCCACGCTGTATGGCAATGCTGATGCGCTGTACCAGATATTCACCAGCTGTCGGGTCACGCGTCGCTTCGACCAGACGCTCAGATAGTTTTTTGAAAACCCGAAGAGCCTCGGTACCCCACGGACCTAGGGTCTCGACTCCGAGGGGAGCAAATGTGTAGGGTCTGTCTGTCTCTCTGTGAGAGACTTTACACTAATATTATATACAGACTGCCTCATTGTCACCATAAATAATATAGTGACGGTGGTGGGAATTTACCGATCTCCTTCTGTACCTTCTCTGGATAGATTCTTAAATTCCCTTGACATATTATTACTGGAGCTAAAACATACCTCCAACCTAGTAGTTGCTGGCGACATGAACATTGACCTCTGCGACCCCTCAAACAATCAACTACCTGATTATACGTGCCTTATGGCATCCCATTGTCTTCTTCCCGCCATCTCTAAGCCGACTAGAGGCCTAGCTTGTCTGGACCATATCTTCATAAAATCTTATTTTAAGTCGGTAGGCATAGTTTGCTTAGCATCTGTCACGGATCACTACCCTGTTCTAGCAGGTCTTCAGCTCTCAAAACATGGTACTAAACTCACTTCTCGTTGGCGAATTAAAACCGATATTAACGCCGCAGCTTCCGAGTTAACAAAAACAGACTGGTCGGAGGTTACTAGTGACTCAAATATTAATAGATCTATTTCATCTTTCTATAGAATAATAAATAACTGTCTTACAGCGCACACTAAACAGGTTAAGATAAGCCGGAAAAAGGTTAATTTAAAGCCCTGGATAACGCCAGGCCTTATCAGGTGTATGCGACATCGCGATAAATTACATCAGGACTGCAAGGCATCACCAAAAGATACTGTCTGTCGAAAGATCTACACTAGGTACAGAAACTTCTGTTACAACCTGCTACGGAAGATAAAAGCGGACTATAATAGTCGACTTATAACGGACAGCAAAGACAATCCAAAGAAACTTTGGAAATCAATTAAGAGTATCTGCCAACCATCAACTCGCACTAATGATGCTGAAGAGTTGCTTAAATGTAATCACGACGCGAAGGCGTCACTTAACAACTCCAATAGCCACTTTGTCACAGTTGGAAGTAAGTATGCCGAATCTATCTTGACTAGGCTACATGAGACAGAACAATCTCTAACGAATTCTTACAGGCCACGTATGTCTAGCACTCACTCTTTGTTTATGTACCCAACCGACCCATCTGAAGTAACTGCAACAATATTGAAACTCAATCAAGAAAGTGCTCCTGGCTTAGATAATCTAACCGTTCCACTACTGAGAGGGTCTTTGTCCGCAATAGCGTGGTGTATTCCCAGACGTCTGGAAGACTGCAGCTATTTCGCCTATTTACAAAAGCGGTTTAAAGAGTTCTCCCGACAACTATAGGCCGATAGCTCTCTTGAGTATCCTATCAAAGGTCCTGGAGAAAATTGTTAGTAGGCGCTTGTTGCCATTCTTAGAATCGCAGAATCTTTTATCTGAAAGGCAATTTGGTTTCAGAAGTGGTAAATCGACCGAAGATGCGGTTGCGCTCTTCACTAACTTAGTGTGTTCTCACGTCGATAGTGGTAGGTGCTGTGTAGGTGTTTTTATCGACCTGGCGAAGGCATTCGATACCGTGTCGATCGGATTGCTTTTAAAAAAGCTGGAATCAGCTGGAATACGGGGAGTCGCGCACAACTGGTTCAAGAGTTACTTGTCAAATCGTAGGCAATGCGTGAAAATATCAAATCAACTAAGCTCGGAGCTCCCAATTAACTACGGTGTACCCCAGGGTAGCGTCTTAGGAACTACTCTTTTTAATCTTTACTTAAACGATATTCTACAACTAAAACTAAAAAATGCCGAACTCGTGGCATACGCTGACGATACGGCGATTTTGTTTTACGGTGACAGCTGGCAGGACGCTTACTCAGCCGCGGAAGAAGGACTGTTGACGACAGTGACGGCTTTTAATAGAAACCTACTTACAATGAACGTCAAAAAAACGAAATACTTAGCCTTTTCAAAAACTGTAGTAGCTAATCCCCCTGCCTCCCTAACTATCAGTGTCCCCGATGGATCCATAGGGAAAAGCAAGAATTATAATAGCGCTGTTATTGATCGCACCACTAATATAAAATATTTAGGAGTTGTACTCGATGAAAACCTCACATATAAAACTCATATAGCAGAAATGGCTGCCAGAGTTAGAAAACTAATATTTGTTATGAAACGACTACGCGACTGCACCCCTAGAGATATTCTGAAAACTGTCTATGTATCTTTGTGTCAGTCGATAATACAGTACTGTATATCAGTGTGGGGCAGTGCTAGTAAAACGATCTTAATGAAATTAGAGAGAGCCCAAAGGGCACTTATCAAGGTCACTCTGAAAAAGCCCTTCCGTTTCCCAACAGACGACCTGTACAGAGAATTTAAAGTACTTCGGGTACGACAGCTCTTCGTCCTAAGTGCAGCTATTAAGACGCATAGAAGCCTCAAAGCCCTCCCAAACTACGACGACATTATTGCAAAACGCGTGTACAGAATCCCCACACCACAGATGCACTCACTTATGGCTAGACGTAGCCCAGCCTTTTCCCTGCCCTACACATATAATAAATTATGTAAGCTTTGCGACCTAAAAGATAAATCCCTATTCTCGTGTAAATCACTAGTAAAAAACAAGCTCTTAGAACTTACCTATTCCGAAACAGAAGACCTCATTTGACCTGTATTCGCAGACCCACACTCACACTCACTACACATGCACACATGACTCACACACCCGCCCCTGTGGCCCAACCTCTGGGAGGCTCTGGTGCCACATGAGGCCCGGTACACATATGCATCACACACGCACACACACAACACAGACATACACTCTAGGTACACTACACACTTGACACACAATTACACAAACTCACTGGCTCTCAAACAAATAGTCTAAAAATTGTAATCTAATTATTAAATTATTTTATAAATTTTGCATGTTATTTTAATCATCAAAAGTTTTATTTAATTAAAATTTTATGTATTTATTTGCTAATCATCCAATGTTCTGAACCCATACTGTTAATCGCACTCATGGACCTCAAGATACAAGCATTCTTGCTTAGTTTGAGTTCCGCTGGCACTGTACTGTATTTTTATTGTATGTGTTTTTGGTAAATAAATGTTTATTATTATTATTATTATTATATACTTAAATGCGAAAGTTTGAATGGATGGATGTTTGTTACGTCTTCACAATTAAAGTACTGAAAGGATCGGGCTGAAATTTTGCATACAAGCAATTCAAATCCTGGAGCCTGAACCTTAGCTGTTATCTGTTCCCATGAATCAGTTCCCATGGCATATAAATCACCTTTAAACGTTTCCATAGAAACAAAGCGTACGAAGCCGCGGGCAGAAACTAGTTTTTAATAAAACAATAAAAATAAGCAGTGAAAAATCTACCCGAGCTAAAAATCTATCAAGAGTGGAAAAAGAAGAATCTTATCCATTATGGATTAGCTCAGTGAATCACATTAGAATGTAGCAAAATTACGATGTTGTAAACATCGAGAGTTAAGTCTTTAATAAATTAACTTCCGGCGGGCCTTTGTCACCGTTAATGTACCAGCTATTCTCGAACCGAATGGTCTGTTGCGTGACGATGGTAAGAGGCCCGACGGTATGACACTAGTCCCATGGGAGTTGGGGAGGCCCATTGTGTGGGACGCTACATGCGTCGACACACTTGCGCCTTCCCATCTTCCGAGGACATCCGTGAGGGCGGGTGCGGCGGCAGATTTGGCCGAAGATCTCAAGAGGCGCAAATATGCAGGTCTCGACAGAGCCTACACATTTGCTCCCCTTGGAGTCGAGACCCTAGGTCCGTGGGGTACCGAGGCTCTTCGGGTTTTCAAAAAACTATCTGAGCGTCTGGTCGAAGCGACGCGTGACCCGAGAGCTGGTGAATATCTGGCACAGCGTATCAGCATTGCCATACAGCGTGGCAATGCAGCCAGCGTCTTGGGGACGCTTCCGACTGGTGTTGATATGGATCAGTTGAGCTATCTGTAGACTGTTTGCAACAGTCGGCAGTTAGCTCAATTGTTTCAATTGTAAATACTGGTATAATTTTCTTTGTGAATAAATGTCTGATGTGATAAAAAAAAAAAAAAAAAAAACTTCCATGATAATTTATGTCATATTAATAATCGAAGGTTGAAAATTTAGAAAGATAAGTACCACAGAAATCTTAATAACAAGGCACTGTTATTCAGATTTATGTGATAAGTACCTTTATTTGTTTCAGGAATATTTCGACCATGTAAGAGAGCTTTGGCACGATGGCGGTGTCAGAGAATGCTTCAGAAGATCAAATGAATATCAACTTATTGATAGTGCAGAATAGTAAGTACCTGCAAGTACCAAGTACCAGTAAATTATGTATTTTTTGGTAAATAACTGCCCCGTAACATGATTAAAAAACAGGCACTGCCATCTAGTGGCAAAGTGAAACATCCTAATCATTTGGTTGAATCCAAGAAGCTCCTCTAGGGTTGAATGCTCAGATAAATTTGAACTTATGCTCTGCATAATTACCGCCATCTAGTGGTAATGGTAACTGACAGAAGCTTTACCTCTGAGTGTTTGTTGAGCCTAGAAATTTTGCTGTAACAAAATTACTGCCATCTAGTGGCAAACTCCAAAAGCTAAACTTACGTTCTGTACCCAGTGATTTATTTTTCTACTAGATGGCGCTGATTCTCCAAAAATCGGTGTTCTCGCGTAATTTTTCTGCTAATTATATTTTTGTTCTTTCAGCTTTTTAGACAGAATAGATCTTCTCGTAAAACCAGACTACATGCCTTCAGATGCAGACATTTTGAGGTGTCGACAGAAAACCACTGGCATTCAGAAAATAGAATTTAAAGTAAAGGTAGGTCAAAAGCATATTTTACCCCTCGCATTTTGCCTCTCTTTTTACCTCTCGCATAATTTAATCATTGGCGTCTCTCTCTCTCTCTCTCTCTCTCTGTTATAAAAATAATGTAGCCCCAAAATACGTAGACTACTCACGCCTTGCTACGCCACGTAGAGCTTGCTACGCCATACGTAGACATTGCTACGACATACGTAGACATTTCTACGACGTACGTAGACATTGCTACGACATACGTAGACATTGCTACGCATCTCGTAGACCGTGCTACGCTATTTGTAGACATTGCTACGACATAATGTAGACCTATTTGCCAAGCTATGCGACAATGCTACGTCATTCGTAAAGATTTTTATTGAAATTTAAGTATTCATTTTTTTGAAGTGACAACGTCTTATAATTCGATAGAGCCGGCTGCACGCACGAAAAAACATGACGTCATGCGGCGTTACCTCGCTCTGAGGCGCTCCATGTAAGGCTTGAAGTGCAAGCGAGAGCGCTCGACATCCGTCTCTCTCCTACTTGAGTGAGCGATGCGTCTGCGTGGACAGCTGCTATACTATAGTACATTTACATGTTTTGATCGAGTATCAAATGCTACCATTCCATCAGTATTTTCTTAAGACGTTGTCACGTTCAACTATCGTCAGTAAACCGACTTTACAGACAACCAATTTTTATTTTTTAAACTGTTTAGGTTCCTAAATCAATGCATGGCGGTACACAAGATTTTTGGATGTTTGACGTTGGAGGCCAGCGCGGAGAACGGAAGAAATGGATCCAGGTAATTAATGATTGGATTAAAATAAATAGCGATTATTATTATTGTCGTGGTAGACGCGGCGTTAGAATTGACCCCTCTATCTGAGCCCGTAGATGTCGTAGGAGGCGACTAAGGGTCGTTAAAAAAATTGATAGTTTTGAATCGCTGCTTCACGTTATTTTAACGGAATTCCGTAACCGTTTATTTAACTATCTAGTGAAATAATGCCACACTCTTAATTACCATTTAACTTTATTATAAATTTATTTGACTTTATTTTAAATGTATTTGAGTGATTTATTTTTTTGAATTTGTAATTTATACAATTGTGTATTCTCTATAATTAAACACTTTATTCACAAAGAAAATAACACTTGTATTACAATTGTAGCAATTGAGCTAACTGCAGACTGTTGCAAACAATCTACAGATAGCTCAACAGATCCATATCAATACCAGTCGTCGCGTCCCCGCTACGCTGGCTGCATTGCCCCGCTGTATGGCAATGCTGATGCGCTGTGCCAGATACTCACCAGCAACATAATTAATTGTTTTGACGTGACAACTTCTTATAATTCGATAGAGCCGGCTGCACGCACGAAAAAACATGACTCATGCGGCGTTACCTCGTTCTGAGGCGTTACCTCGCTCTGAGGCGTTCCCTCGCTTTGAGGCGTTCCATGTAAGGCTTGAAGTGCAAGCGAGAGCGCTCGACATCCGTCTCTCTCCTACTTGAGTGAGCGATGCGTCTGCGTGGACAGCTGCTATACTATAGTACATTTACATGTTTTGATCGAGTATCAAATGCTACCATTCCATCAGTATTTTCTTAAGACGTTGTCACGTTCAACTATCGTCACTAAACCGACTTTACAGACAACCAATTTTTTCTGTATTTCTTTTTCCTACTAGATTAGAGGAAAGTTGGCAGCTTCCTTGTGTGTGTTAGAATAGAATATAATTATTTATTCAGGTAAAAAACAACATTACATTTCGGTTAGAAGTGCCTTAAAGCCTATGTTAGGTTTAACTAGACACAGAGTTCTCACCTGGTTCAATAAGAGGTATTATTAGGTAGGTATATTAATAGAAATACTTAGGTGACAATCTTTCAAACAACCTATTTTTAGAATAATTACAATAAAAACTAAGACAATCCGATGAATATCGGGTGCCTGTTGAGGAATATAACTTTTGACATAGCTTACGTGTATCATCACACAGAACTCCTAATACTATCCAATGATCCTATCCATCCACGGTTGTCTGGTAGAGATCGCTCTTGAGCGATAAGACCGCCACTTGTCACTTAGTTTTTAAGCTGTTTTGCTGTATTGTTTCTATCTATAAGTGTGCAATAAAGAATTTTCTATCTATGTTTCTATCTTAACAATGCTTAAATAGACTATTATTCATACATCTTTATTAAGGCGCTACCCCGACCCAAATCAGCGCCACCACCTATTTTATTAAATTATTATGTCAAACGAAGGAATTTCAAAAAATCGATTGGCCAGTTTTTGCTTCCTATCATAAGCTTTTTTTTAATGCCTCTACAAATGTTTTAGTTTGTATAGTTTAGGAAGAGATGCGAAGTTGCTCTTTTTTCCCACCATGCTGGCCAAAAAGAGCAACTTCGCATCTCTGCCTTAAGTATTCAAAATAAAACTTTTACATGGGCATTAAAAAAACTTATGATAGAAGGCACAAACTGGCAAATCGATTTTTTAAAATTCCTTCCTTTGACATAATAATTAAATAAAATAGGTGGTGGCGCTGATTTGGGTCGGGGTAGCGCCTTAACAAAAACAACCGTACGCATAATAACGCACACAAAAAACCAGCATTTCGCTACGGTCCGAATGTTGAAAATAGATGTATTAGTGTAAAACACTTGCTATTTGTGATGTGTGAACACGACAAACAAGTCCTGATGCCGATATGGACATATGGTATCCAACTCTGCGAGTGTACCAGTACCACACAAACAAACATCCAAATAATACAGAGATTCCAGAACAAAGTACTCAGGAACATCGTAAATTCTCTTTGGTACGATCAGCATAACTTAGGATACCTATTTAGGTTTTTAATTCAACATATTTCATATTAATACATATGAATTACCAAGAACCCCAGACTCTTGACTTTTTTGTATTGAGTGTGGACATGACTGTGTTCTATTGTTCTAAGATAATAATCCGAGATCTAAAGGTTACCGTTAACTATGTAGTATAGTATTTTATTATCTGTGCCGTTAACAACTGTTGCCGTTAGCAACAATAAACATGGTAAAAACAAAACAAAAAATATGGGTCCCAGAGAATCCCTGCGTGATAAATTCAAAGAAATAAACATAATGACAGTACCATGTCAATATATTTATGAAAACTTATTGTACACTCATAAAAATATAAATCGGTTCCCTAAAAATAGCGATAAACATAATTTGAATACCAGAAACAAACATAAGATCGCTGTGCCCACAACTAGGCTACACAAAATTAATTTATCTTTTGTAGGGCAATGTATACGCTTCTACAACAAAACTCCTAGTGAGTTGCAAAAATTATCAGTAAATAAATTCAAACAAATTGTCAAAACCTTGCTGTGCAAAAAGGCTTACTATAAAATATCAGATTATCTAGAGGATAAAAAAGCTTGGGACGGGTTTTGTTCCAACTCGAAAAATAACAACTAACAGGCTAAAGGTTTCTTCGTCGCTTCTTTACTTTAGTCTACATACCGAAGCGACAGAAATCAAAAAATATCACTTTATTTCCGTGTCAGTGCTTAGTTTTATAATTTGACCTTTTCTAAGTGTACATTTATTGTATTTATGGAAATAAAGAGTTTTTGATTTTGATTTTGAAACCAACTACACAAAGATAAAGAACAATAGAAAAATAGATAAACAAAATAAGAAGGCGTGACCTGTTACCCAAAACCAACGCAAAGCAAAAGAGTTTCAAACTGGATAAGTAGATCTTTTGCTGATGGTACATACGAAATGACGACCTCCACAGGGACCTTAAAGTGGTTGCTAGTGTAATATTGCTGGTGAGTATCTGCCTTGCCAGCATTGCCATATAGCGTGGCAGGCAATGCAGCCAGCCAGCGTCTTGGAGACGCTTTCGACTGGTATTGATATGGATCAGTTGAGCTACCTGTACATTGTTTGCAACAGTCTGCAGTTAGATGTATTCCCGTTGTCCCCATTGACGGTATCCCTTAGCTCAATTTTTTCAATTGTAAATACTAGTTCTAATTTGTTTCTATTATTTGATTGTAATGTTCATAGTTAATAAAGTACCTATGTTATTTCTTATTCGATTTCGGGTTCGATTACCGCCTCGGGACAAATATTTGTACGATCTGCAGATATTTTTTCAGGGTGTTCTGGTCCTTTTCTATATATAATAAAAAATATCTATCTATGTACTCGTATATTATTATGTATATCAGTTATCTAGTACCCATAACACAAGCTCTGCTTACCTTGGGGCTAGATAATGCTGTGTGAATTGTCCAGCATTATTTATTTATTTATTATTTATTGTAGAGTAATGTACAATTTTCTTGTCATATTTTTATACGTTTGTATAATTACTTACTTTAAAATTTACATTAATTTACAAAGAAAATAACAATCAAATACTTAATAGAAATAAATTAGAACTAGCATTTACAACTGAATCAATGAATTTTTTTTATTCTTTGTCATCTCCTCAGGTGTTCGAAGGTATCAACGCCATCTGGTTCCTGGTGGCCTGCAGTGACTTTGACCAGGTGCTGCGAGAAGACCACACCCAGAACAGGTTGAAGGAGGCACTGCTGTTGTTTGGAGACGTGTGGCAAAGCAGGTAGCATAACCTCACCTCAGCAACCTATATTGGTCCAATGCTGTTCGCAGGCCTCCCCCTGATAAGCGCCTTATTGGCTTTTATCTCATGGGGGCAGAGAAACGAGGTTGCCCTTGGTGGCCACCAAACACTATTTTCGATTCTCTGTCTAAACTATACAAAATAAAACTATTACAGAGGCATTTAACAAAGCTTATAATAGGTATCACAAACTGGCTAACGTAATTTTTAGAAATTCCTGTCATAAACGTAATAATTAGATGAAATAGGTGGCGGCGCTAGTGTAAGGGGAGGCAGCGCCTTAAGTTTAAAAATTTATTAAATAGATATCTGAGAAAACAGCAATAAGGTAATATCTACTAGACAGAAAACATGTTGACCCATTTATTTATTTATTTGATATAATACCTAATGTTTACTTTTTGCTGTGTAATTTATCTAGTCATTTACCTACTATAAGATGTTTGTCAAAAAACTTGAGAGGTGTCAAGGGACACCCGGATGGAACGAAGTTCCTTTCGAATAATAGTGGGCGTAAAGACTTTGTAATCGCCTAAATATTATTCTTGCAGTTTTGCTAAGATTGTTCGGAGGGAGAGCGATTCTAATTTTTGTGCAAACCTAATGTCATTCGCGATGACAGCTGCCTATCATAAACGCTACAGTGACAGTTCTACACTTTGACACTGACTTAATATTGTGTTTACTTTCCAACAAATGTTAGGATATATTTGTTCTGTGGCAATATATTTGTTCTGTGGCAAAAAGTGTCGCGCCAATTTTCGTTTCAATTTTTTCCGTCTAGCCCCCTTTCACAACGCGCGATAAGGAATTTCGTTCCAAAAATCTTTAAGATATTGTGGGTAGTTGGCTTACAAAGCCAAACTTAATCCTTATAACTAACGTTATTACTTAGTACCTAGTACTTGTCTTGCTGTGCCCTAGCCGGGTCCATATTTGAGACTGATAAACTTTAATAACTTATGTACAATATGGTCGCAATAAAAAAAGTTGAATTTGAATTTGACAACAGCTAATTTTATATAAGTTAAGTTTTGCGTAACAGAAAATAGTGTATAAAAAAAATTGGTTGTCTGTAAAGTCGGTTTACTGACGATAGTTGAACGTGACAACGCAGACGCATCGCTCACTCAAGTAGGAGAGAGACGGATGTCGAGCGCTCTCGCTTGCACTTCAAGCCTTACATGGAACGCCTCAGAGCGAGGTAACGCCGCATGACGTCATGTTCCTCAGAGCGAGGTAACGCCGCATGACGTCATGTTCCTCAGAGCGAGGTAACGCCGCATGACGTCATGTTTTTTCGTGCGTGCAGCCGGCTCTATCGAATTATAAGACGTTGTCACGTCAGAAATCTATCGCCTCGCTTTGAAATCGCTCTCAAATCGCTAGTGTGATAATAAGGCTCTCAATGCTGATACTATGTGAATTGACCAGCACTTTTTAGTAGTTGATTTTTAGGTCTGACAAATTACATTAGTTTTATGCCATCCGAGTTGACTTGACACCATTCTTCATGGTTATTTCGATACTACGATCTCATAATATACTTACTACACTATTGCTATACTACCTACAGTAGGGTGGGTCAATTTTTTTATCTTTATGCAAACTTACGTGTACAGTGCTGCTGGCAAAACAAATAAAAATCTTAAAAAAATTATAATAAATCTTCAGCTACAATTTTTACAACGGTTTTTTTATTGGATTTGTTTTGGGGTTCTACATTACCCCCCTTTGTTTTCGGAAGTGGTCTTGACACACCCTGTATACGTATAAAATAAATAAATAAATAAATAATGCTGGACAATCCACACAGCATCATCTAGCCCCAAGTTAAGCCGAGCTTGTGTCATGGGTACTGGATGACTCATATACATAATATAATACATTACATAGATACTTTTTATTATACATAGAAACGACCAGAACACCCGGAACAAATATTTGTAGATCGTACAAACATTAGTCCCATGGCGGGAATCGAACCCGCAACCTCCTGCGCCGCAGGCGGACCTTCGCCCGCCGCGCCACCGAGGTCGTTATGTCGTATGGTTATTTCATTCAAAGATCCTAGATCTTTTAAGTACATATTATTAACAATTCTTCGCTATTGTTACATAGGTACATATTCTAGTATTTTGCAATGGATTTCCGCAAACTAACGCCAGAATCGATACCTAACTACAACCCTAAACTCCCCCAGGTTCCTCTTAGAAGCAGGCCTCATAGTATTCCTGAACAAGCAAGACATCCTGGAATCCAAGCTCGCCCAGGGCCGGAGCATCGCCCCCTACTTCCCAGAGTACACCCAGTTTAAAGAGGGTAGCGACGAGTATACCCGTACAAGGCTGTTCATAAGAAAACTATTTGCTGTGAGTATTTACCGGACTTCACGCCACTATCGATAAACAATGACCTAATTAAACAATCGCGTCTAGAAAAATACTTAGGACTATGGGTCGACGATAAATTGTCGTGGAAGTCACATATTGAAGAAGTCAAAACAAAACTTACGTCATTGCTAGGAGCATTGCGCAAAGTCGCAAAATGCATTCCTGCTAAGGTCAGAAATACAATATACAATTCTTTAGCGAAATCCCACTTAGAGTACCTTGTTGAAATATGGGGATCGGCGGCTGAAACACGTATAAAACCCCTTCAAAGAGTCCAAAACAAGATCATTAAGGTTTGTTTATCACTATTCATATTATACGCCCACTAAAGAATTATATAAAAATACTAAAATACTAAATTTAAAGCAACTATATATTTTTAAAACATGCCTTCTAATAAAAAATATTACTTCAAAGTCCATACAATCAAATCTAAGCCTACAATTAAAAGAAAATAAATATAGTTTTAGAAACAAAATAAAACTAAAATTACCAAATACACGTACGAACTACGGAAAAAAGACGATTATTTCAGAAGGGGCACGTATATTTAATAATTTACCAAATACCATAAAAGAATGCGATAGCATTAATAAGTACAAAAACATGTTGAAAGCACATGTCTACTCAATAGAATAATATAACTTCATAAATATAATGTAACACTATTAGATAATATAATTAGTTATGATTAGTAATTTAAGCTAAACCTCAACGCCCAGGAGTTATTTACCTACTTAAATTTAGTTTTAGTACACATTTACTGTTTAAATTTATCTCATTTTAAGTGAGCTGTAATGTTTTTATGAGAAAAATAAAGTTCTTTAAACCTATTTAAACTTACTATTAAAGGCTGATGATGTATGATGAATCGAAGTATTATTTTTAACCCCCGACGCAAAAAGAGAGGGGTGTTATAAGTTTGACGTGTCGGTCTGTGTATCTGTGTATCTGTCTGTGGTATCGTAGCTCCCAAACGGATGAAACGATTTTCGTTTAGTTTTTTTTGTGTCATATTTAATTTTATCCCGAGTGTTCTTAGCCATGTTTCATGAAAATCTGTCGGGGGGTTTTTACATTTTTGACGTGACAACGTCTTATAATTCGATAGAGCCGGCACGAAAAAACATGACCTCATGCGGCGTTACCCCAACATGACGTCATGCGGCGTTACCTCGCTCTGAGGCGTTCCATATAAGGCTTGAAGTGCAAGCGAGAGCGCTCGACATCTGTCTCTCTCCTACTTGAGTGAGCGATGCGTCTGCGTTGTCACGTTCAACTATCGTCAGTAAAACGACTTTACAGAGAACCAATTTTTTTTTTATTTTGTTCTTGTTCATACATAATCAACAATGGTTCTCGAGTGGCGACCGCGATGCAATGCGACACGGAGTGTGGGAAGACCTCCCACTCGATGGATCGACGACATTGCAGCGAGCGGTCGCAGGGAGTCGGTGGGTGGAGGCAGCTCAGAACCGCTATTTAAATAAATAAATAATAAATAATGCTGGACAATCCACACAGCATCATCTAGCCCCAAGCTAAGCAGAGCTTGTGTCATGGACTGCAGTACCTAAATATCCGGTTGTAAATGCCTTTTGCGTTAATAACTAACTGGTTTTATCACAGTTTATCCTTTGTTATTACAAATTCAAATTCAAAATTTTTATTGCGACCATATTGCACAAAAGTTATTAAAGTTAATCAGTCTCAAATATGGACCCGGCTAGGGCACAGCAAGATAAGTACTAGGTACTAAGTAATAACGCTAGGTTCTATGGATTTTTTTACGGTTTTTTCAGGATATAACAAAGAAGAACTAGTTGTTATTGTTTTATTCTGTTAATGTAATGTTCTATGTGTTAATTAACAAATTTATTCACAAAGAAAATTATACTAGTATTTACAATTGAAACAATTGAGCTAACTGCCGACTATTGCAAACAGTCTACAGATAGCTCAACTGATCCATATCAACACCAGTCGGAAGCGTCCCCAAGACGCGTTAATTAAACGATGTGTTAATTAAATATATCACAAAGAAGGATATAACGCATCAGGATATAACGCATTCAGTATATAACGCATTTCAGGATATAACAAAGAAGAAGCGAGACCGTCGCAGCCAGTACCAATCAGCGGAAAGCTTCGTCGTGCTAGAAGCGAGTCGACCCCGCGAGTGTTACTTCCACTTCACCACCGCCACTGACACTGACAACGTAAGGACAGTGTTTCGTGACGTGCATCAGATGATACTGACCCATATGCTCACTAACATTGGAGTTTATTGAATAAAAATGTTGTTGAAACCATAGTTTTTTTGTTGTTGTAGGTATATCTGTCGTGGCCATATCCTAGAATTGATCACTTCATGATGTGACCGACCATTTCATGAAATGGTAGAATTTCATGAAATGGAAAATACGCGCTAGCCATTATCATGATGTAGTCAGGCTAGATCAATGAATAATCAAATCAATTCTAGGATATGGCCACGACATATCCATACCAAAGATTCGCATTTAGAATCATTAACTATGTAACAACGTGTAACAAATGAATAAATCGGTCGAAGATCTTACGAGATTCTAAATGATTCTTATGAGAGAATCATTTAGATTCTAAATGATTCTCTCATAAGAATCATTTAGAATCTAAATGATTCTCTCATAAGATCTTCGATCTATAGGTATGAAGCTTCCTATCCAATCAGAAAAGTGTACCTACCTTGCGTCTTTGCGTCGAAACTGTCATGGTTAGGTTTTCATGAAAATAGCGGACCAGATAAATTTTTCATTTCGACGCATACTGCCAGAAACGCAAATTACCAGTTTCGCACATGACCATGCCTTCAGGAACCAGTAGGAACAAGTTAAAACGGTATCGGGTCTTTCGCGAAAGAAATTCAGGTCATTTGCGTTCCGGGTCTATTGCGTAAGGTACTTCACGAATGAAGGCATGGTCATGTGCGAAACTGGTAACTTGCGTTTCTGACACTATGCGTCGAAATGAAATTTTATATTTATCGCGCGTTTTTTTTAGCGCTATTGTCTTTTAGTATAGACACAGCGAGTCATGAAATAAAAAGTTAAAGTTGATTTTTTTTTATTTTTTCTAATACTATCCGCGTTGACAACGTCACTAATCCAGGAATCCAGTAAGTACTTATGCTTAAGGAAAACGAAAGCGATCGCACAACTTTTTAAAATTTTACCAAATGGTTGACAGGTTGAATAACAAAATGCAGACGGGTACATTCAAACAGTTTGAAACATACCTACCTACTCCTACTGACATCAATCTTTTTATATGTACCTACCTAAAGAAAAAAACTTGAGAGGTGTCAAGGGACACCCGAATGGCACGAAATTAGGCCGCAGAAAACTGATATATCCCGCTCACTCCAATGACACGTTGCGCGAGCGAGCGGAACACACGATTGTTCGAATCGAAGCGCACCTCGGCTCAACTCGGCTGCGGTCGTCGCTTCGATTCTCCTCGGTTCTCTTCGTCAAAATATGTCGTTACAACTTTTCGTAAGAATTTTTTCCGTCTACGACGCGCGATAAGGAACTTCGTTCCATAAAAAAACGCAAAAGATTTTATATAGTTTATAGGGTGGAATTTTGTAATGCCACCTGAAGGGAAAGTACCTACTCTTAGTACTGTAGATAGAAAATTATACTCAAAGAAAACATCCCTTTATTTTTGAAACGAAAGAAAACTGCATTCAACGATTTTCATCATCGTTATCATTTGATTGCATTGATCGTATGAACCTGTCATACGAATGCAATCTCTCTAACAAACTTGATAGGAAACAAATTAAAGGAAAACCATGAAATTTTAAATTATTTATGATTTCATGGTTTTCTTTCAATCAAAAAAAGTACTGGAAAACCCAATCTTAAATTCTTTTCATTTAACCCCTCAGGCCCCAAGCGGTAGCCGGCCACCGCGCCTTACGTCACTGCACCGTTCACTCAAACCCCAAGCGGTAGTCGGCTACCGCTCTCCTGCATTTGATTACGGACCTTATTTTACATGTTTAGAGGCTACTTTCCTTTAAAGAAGTTTAATGAGTCAGGTTCTTTGATATATTTTCTACTTATTGAACGAAAAATATTTTGTTATCTGTGGACGTTAATTTTGTTTTTAGCAGTCGAATTGAGATTTTCGACGTCATTTTGTCTAAGGCGCACGGCCTGTCATTCATTTCTGACATTTTGGTCCCAAGATGGTTTTTGACGTGACAACGTCTTATAATTCGATAGAGCCGGCTGCACGCACGAAAAAACATGACGTCATGCGGCGTTACCTCGTCATGCGGCGTTACCTCGTCATGCGGCGTTACCTCGCTCTGAGGCGTTCCATGTAGGGCTTGAAGTGCAAGCGAGAGCGCTCGACATCCGCCTCTCTCCTACTTGAGTGAGCGATGCGTCTGCGTTGTCACGTTCAACTATCGTCAGTAAACCGACTTTACAGACAACCAATTTTTTAATAAATAAATATTTTTCATGCAAACAATTCAAAAGATGTATAATATAAACATGTTATTTTATATCTTTTCTATTTTATGTAGATCGTCATCATTATCATCCGCCTACATTAGTCCACTGCTGGACATAGGCATCCCCTAATGAGCGCCATAGCACCCTGTCTTCAGCTTGCCGCATCCAGCATTATACATATAGATAGGTACTTACCTACTTACATTTTATTGATACTCATGAATGTCGGCCACTTCCACTTGAACACCGCTACAGAGACGGAAAACTTACCTAGGGACTGTGTTCCGAGACGTGAACCAGATGATACCTACTTACTCATGCTCACCCATGCTCACAAATTATCACCCACTGCTCACCAATATTAGAGTTTATAGAAATAAGATGGTTGTTCAACATTTTCTATCTACTTTATATTGATATATTTTAATTTAAAACAAGTACCTATGTATATTTTTTTAGAGTAAAGATGGCAGACCAAAAACTACAAATTTTGTATAATAAAACCAGAACTGATGTAGGTACCTATTACGATACTTAGAACCTCTCATGGGAGCAGCAGCGGTCAATCAACGCAAATGTCTGTACCATCCCATGATTTTATTAGGTACGAATGTAAGCGGGTTAACTACGAACCTTATTTGTGTTGCAAGAACACCAACGTTCCATTCCTTGATTTGTTAATAGTCGTCAGAAACAAGAAAATATTCGGCTCTGAAAAGAGCCCTTTATGCTTTTAGCTACATCAAAATTAAAAAATAATCAACATTTTAACAAACAACTTTACGATATATTAATTTACCTACTTTCCTTTTTCATTTTTCTTATAATTTGTTTAAACTGCGATGGTACCTCTGCATGGCTTTCATTGCCTCAATATTCGCATGCTTTGCCAGTTCCCCTGGGATCACTAGTTTCACTGCTGCTTCCATGTCTCTGGCGCCCAGTGTGTTCTTGTGCGAATGGGCTGCCAATCTCCCAGCTTCTGTGGCGATTTTCTCCAACATTTCGATAACAAAGCTGTTCATTATCAGGATCGACTTCTTGGAGATCGATTTCGTAGGTTCTATAGTTTTCAAAACTTTGTACAAGTAGATGGAAAAGTTTTCATAGTTCCTCTTCTTTTTTTTCTTTGTTATGATGTGCGACTCGATGGGTTTTGAGTGTGGTGTTTTTTTGGGTGGCTTTGTTGGCGCCATCTTGGAATTTTGTTGTAATGTTTTTTGTGCGTTCTTTATTGTTTTGGGAGACTTGCGACTGTGGGGTGTGAGAAGAGCGTCAATTTTGTTAAGGCGTAACTCGGGCTAGTGATATTTTTTACGTGCGGACAAAGTTAGAGAACTTGTTAGGTTACTTACAGCTTGAGGTCCTAATATGGGCACATTAGTTTACGATCTCGATGAACGTATTCGACTCTTTCCATAACTACTTTTGGAGCCTTGCTGGGCCTCTACACTGAAAAAATATAATTGTTAAATTTACTAAACTAGAGAAGTTTGAGGCTTTAACTAGTAAAATCAATCTAATTCCTCGTTGGTTTTACAAACACTCGTTGTTCATTTTACCAAACTATCAAAGGTTAACATTAACCTATCTATGTTTAGTAAAAATTACAAAAACTATGTGTTAAATACACGTAAGTATGTTTTGCAAAATGGTTACCGAAGGTATCATCAAATAACGTATGATTTCTACTAAAGTTCCATGTAAAATAAACTATCTTGGATGTTGATTTTGCTAAACGCAA
Source organism: Eupithecia subfuscata (assembly GCA_963564075.1). Taxonomy (NCBI): domain Eukaryota; kingdom Metazoa; phylum Arthropoda; class Insecta; order Lepidoptera; family Geometridae; genus Eupithecia; species Eupithecia subfuscata. Next base: position 7,408,007 of record OY751124.1, on the reverse strand, counting down.
TTCAACATCCACGATTTAGTATATTCAACCTATAACTTATGTTGAATTAGTAACATTGCACTTTCGTAGAAAACACTTTCTAGTTTTGTAAGAAGGTTCCTAAAAGTAACATTAGATGGCGCATGCTTCGCTACAAAAGTTCCATGTAAAATTAACGATCTTGGATGTTAATTTTGCTAAACGTAATTCAACATCTACGATTTAGTATATTCAACCTATATCTTATGTTGAATTAGTAACATTGCTCTTTCGTAGAAAACACTTTCTACTTTTGTAAGAACGTTCCTAAAAGTGACATTAGATGGCGCATGCTTCGCTACTAAAGTTCCATGTAAAATTAACGATCTTGGATGTTAATTTTGCTAAACGTAATTCAACATCTTCGATTTAGTATAATCAACCTTTATCTTAGGTTGAATTAGTAACATTGCTCTTTCGTAGAAAACACTTTCTACTTTTGTAAGAACGTTCCTAAAAGTGACATTAGATGGAGCATGCTTCGCTACTAAAGTTCCATGTAAAATTAACGATCTTGGATGTTGATTTTGCTAAACGTAATTCAACATCTACGATTTAGTATATTCAACCTATAACTTATGTTGAATTAGTAACATTGCACTTTCGTAGAAAACACTTTCTACTTTTGTAAGAACGTTCCTAAAAGTGACATAAGATGGCGCATGCTTCGCTACTAAAGTTCCATGTAAAATTAACGATCTTGGATGTTAGTTTTGCTAAACGTAATTCAACATCTTCGATTTAGTATAATCGACCTTTATCTTAGGTTGAATTAGTAACATTGCTCTTCGTAGAAAATACATTCTACTTTTGTAAGAACGTTCCTAAAAGTGACATTAGATGGCGCATGCTTCGCTACTAAAGTTCCATGTAAAATTAACGATCTTGGATGTTAATTTTGCTAAACGTAATTCAACATCTACGATTTAGTATATTCAACCTATCTCTTATGTTGAATTAGTAACATTGCACTTTCGTAGAAAACACTTTCTACTTTTGTAAGAACGTTCCTAAAAGTGACATTAGATGGCGCATGCTTCGCTACTAAAGTTCCATGTAAAATTAACGATCTTGGATGTTAATTTTGCTAAACGTAATTCAACATCTACGATTTAGTATATTCAACCTATCTCTTATGTTGAATTAGTAACATTGCACTTTCGTAGAAAACACTTTCTACTTTTGTAAGAACGTTCCTAAAAGTGACATTAGATGGCGCATGCTTCGCTAGTAAAGTTCCATGTAAAATTAACGATCTTGGATGTTAATTTTGCTAAACGTTATTCAACATCTACGATTTAGGATATTCAACCTATATCTTATGTTGAATTAGTAACATTGCACTTTCTTAGAAAACACTTTCTACTTTTGCAAGAACGTTCCTAAAAGTGACATTAGATGGCGCATGCTTCGCTAGTAAAGTTCCATGTAAAATTAACGATCTTGGACGTTAATTTTGCTAAACGTAATTCAACATCTACGATTTAGCATATTCAACTATAACTTGATGTTGAATTAGTAACCAATTTCACATTGTACTTTCGTAAAAAACACTTTCTAGTTTTGTTAGAAGGTTCCTAAAAGTAAAGCTAAACACAATTTGATATCCACGATTTGGTAAATTCAATCTTTAACTTGATGCAGAATTTACAAGGAACTGTGAAAAGTTTGATAATGTACATACATTCGAAGAAAACACTTTCTAGTTTTTGTTGATGCATGCTCCGCTACTACCACAGTTCTATGTAAAATTAACGATCATAAAATGTTGGTAGGTTTGGTAGTTTACTAACATAGGTACCTACATATTTTTGGTTTAGTACTTATTGAACTTCAAGCGGCCGCCCGCGGTTTCGCCCGTGTGGAAGTTATTTCCCCGTTCCTGTTATTTTTTCGGGATATAAAGTAGCATATGTTAATCCAGGTTACAATCTATATTTTTTTTCAAAGTTCATCCAAATTGGTCCAGTCATTAATCACTCGTCGTACGAACTCTACGGATCTTTTTTATCTAACTCAACTAATCTTTTTCATCTAACTCAACAACACCTCGGATGTTCGCCTTGGATGTAGGTAAGTCGGTATTTTTGAAATAATACGTAGGTAAAGTTGGCTGCGCTAGAATGTAGGTACCTACCTATACAATTCGTACATTAGAAGTTAAATGTGAAGCATTGCCATAGATATTATTATAATTATTCACGGGTATTACCTGGAGTCAGTAGTCTCCTCACTAGTGAACAGAGCTCATGACCTCTGCGACCCTGAACATCTGCAAGGTGAGCTAGATCATGTTCAAGGAGTTCTGAAACGGAATGGCTACAATACTCGAATCGGATGTCATCCTAACTGGAGGCGCAAACAAGGACACATTGATGTGAAAATTGCCTTATGTGAAAGGAGTGACGGACAAAATTGGAAACATCCTCAGTAAATTTTCAATCAAGTCGATCTACACTCCACTCACCAAGATGGCGAAATGTCTACGAACACCTAAAGACGTTGTACCTTTGCAAGTTCCTGGAGTTTACAAAATTGATTGCAGCTGCGGGCGTTCCTACATAGGCCAGACTAAACGCACGGTCGCGGATCGTGTTAAAGAACACATAGCAGCGGTCAAAAATCGACAAGTAAACAAGTCTGCAATAGCCGAGCACTTGGTAGACTCAGGACCCAATCACTGGATCGAACTACATAAACCGCAAGTTATCTGTAATGAAAGGCATTACCACAAGAGAATGGTTCGGGAAGCGATTGAAATTAAGAAATATCCTAATTTCAATCGTGAAGACGATTTCAGACTTTCTGCCTCGTGGGATCCAGTTATAGCTAAGTGTACCTACTCGTCGTAGACCGGTTACTCAGTGCGTCGCGGACACGGTTAGTGTTGTGTGTCGTCTAAGTGTGCAGATGGACATTCCTATTTCTGAAGAACAAGTGAGGGTAGTTGCAAATAATGCTGCCCCCGCTTCGCAGAGGCGGTAGCCCTAGTACTCCAGTCATCCCTTGACCACGACAGAGTGTAAACCTGTTGAAACGTCGGGAAAAATAGGTAAATAAACGCGATAAATACCCGTGAATAATTATAATAATGTGTTTACAAGACAAACACTCAAACATCATGAAATCAGCTAGGTAGTTTGTTTACTTATTTTTAGGGTTCCGTACCTCAAAAGGAAAAAAGGAACCCTTATAGGATCATTTTGTTGTCCGTCTGTCTGTCTGTCCGTCTGTCAACCCTCTTTTCTTAGAAACGCGTGGACGCATCGAGTTGAAATTAACGTCGGATACTCAAGTCCGTAACTTCTTGGAGCCGCGATATAGGTATATAAAACTTCTAAGTCAACGCACTCAAAAGTTACAGACATTTTTGTCCGAAAATTTTGGAATTTCCTAGAGAATCACATGCACACAAAACCTATAGGGTACTTCCCGTAGACCTAGAATCATGATATTTGGTGAGCAGCAAGCAAGGTCATATAGCACAAGGAAAAATCCAAAAACCGTAAATTCGTAGCTAATTTATAAAAAAAAACATTTTTGATTTTCGCCTAGCGTATAATAAATACGTCCCGTTGACCTTGAATCATGCGCATCATCATCATCATCATCGGTGCGTGAACGCAACTCGCATTTGACGTTTTATTTATTATACTGACTATGTTTAAAAATAACCTGTTGACATGTCCGGGTTCTGGAGTTTTCACGCGTCTTGTCCTGGTTGCCAAATTTTAGAGATGGCAACCCTATCCATAACATACCTACCTATAGGTACATAATTTACTAAGTACCTAGGCATTTAAAGGCAGTAAAAAACTCGAATTAAGTAGGTAGGTATTGGGTTGGTAGTGTACATAAAATTCAACATTATTTCTTCGGTTCTTTCTCCAATTGCAATACAAATTTATTTAATAAAATTACGATTAAAAAAATTATGCAAGTGCACTGTTTTGCACATACCTACCTAGATGAATAATAACGAAAAGGTATCTACCTAGGCTTCTTCTTCTAAGGTTTTGCACCTAATTTGGTCGAGATCTCAGGAACGCTGCGGTCTGTAGAAAAGATTTTTGTTTTGATTCGTAATTCTCCTAATTCTTTCAGATCGTGGGAAGTCGATGGATGGAGACTCCATTCTTGCTGGAAATGTAAAGGGAGGCCTATGTCCAGCGGTGGACTGCTTCAGGCCGATGATGACGATGATGATCTACAAGTACCTAAGCATTGAACTGATAGGTATAGGTAGTATAGGTAGTAATTATTACCTACCTTGGCTAATTAAGTACTTATCACATACCTAGGATATTACTTACCTGGGTAGGTAGGTAGGTACCTATGTGTTAAGTACGTACTTTACTTACCTACCTACGTCTTTGCAACCTTGAACGCGGTTGCTTTTTGGGTTGTTGTGTGCAATTAGGTAGTACCTATGTAATTTGTAGGTACCTACCTATGTATTTTCTATCTATCTATGTGGATTGTCTACCTACGTACGTACCTAATCCTAGACTCGAAAGAATCTTGAGTTGGTAAGTAGGTAGGTAGGTACCTACCTAGGTACATAAAGATCTGACGGGATTCTTTTGTATTTTTCGAATGGACTAAAATGCCACAGTAGATAAATATCTACCTACCTATTGTGAAAATGCTGTTGACCGCAGAATATGACCACCATGACAGCGCCGCCGCCGCCGCCGCCGCCATGTAAGTAGGTACCGGACTTTGGCGGGCGCAGAGGGCGGGTTAAAAGATAAGTTGGTTGGGGCAACACGCACAAGGGCCCCCACCTAAGGTGACCTAAGTGCGAGCCTCGGCTCGGGCTGTTGCCATGTTACGAGAGGAAAGGGAGGTTTCGCACGAGAACTGTTAACATAGGTACCTAGGTTCCGCTTAAGTGCACGAATGCACCTAGGGACGGAATCGGGGAATTCTTCGACCACGCCGCCATGGTAAGTACCTACCTATAGGTATCAGTGAGTTGTAAGTAATTAGGTATATACGCTAGTAATACCTAGTACCTAGTTCAATGATAGGTAAGTATATAAGATCATGGACCACGCATCGGCGGGGTTGGTTTACGGATTTACGCGCCTATTTATTTACAAAAGTAGTTTTGTAGAATCAAAACTGTGTGAGTGTCAGTTTTACGTTTCTTGTTTTGTAATACGTGGGGCGCGGGTTGAAGGGGGATGGGGTACTCGTATGCGTGTACTCGCTAATCGCTTGCTCCTCGCCTCGCTCACTTCACTGCCTGCTGCATTGGGACGATAACGACGCGACTACTCCTGCATATTTTAATTTTTAATAACTAGTTGCTATTTTGGATAAATACAGAACCATACGTACCTTCTTTTCATTGAAGGTAGGTAGATCATTTAGTGGCATCTTTAAAAACCGTGGAGTGGAGTGAGAGTGCGTTGACGCGGCAGTTGGTCCCATTTTCTCCGGCCTCGTTTGCCTGCACGAGGCTATCAATCATGGAAGAACAGGAAAACGATCCGAACATACTTGATAATGAAACTAATAGTAATTTCGAGATCGAGCTATTGGATTCGTGGGGAGTCTCGGAAGACACTCAGAAAGTGTTCAAAGGTACCTATGTACTTACCTAACCTACCTATACTTACTTGACTTGATGAGTCTCAAATCACAAAGAAAATTACAATCAAATAATAGAAATAAATTAGAACTAGTATTTACAATTGAAACAATTGAGCTTACTGCAGACTGTTGCAAACAATCTACAGGTAGCTCAACTGATCCATATCAATACAAGTTGGAAGCGTCCCCAAGACGCTGGCTGCATTGCCTTGCCCCGCTGTATGGCAATGCTGATGTGATGCGCTGCGCAGCGCAAGATACCTACTCACTAACTCTCGGGGTCATGCGTCGCTTCGACCAGACGCTCGGATAATTTTTTAAAAACCTGAGGAGCCTCGGTACTCCACGGACCTAGGGTTTCGACTCCAAGGCCTACCCTTGGAGTCGAAACCCTAGGTCCGTGGATGGTCTGAGGTCTCGATGTTTGATTAGTTGATTATGATGATTACGCATTTTTACCTACCTAGGGTCGCTAGTAGTGAATAATAATAATTAACTAGGTATGTCGAGGGTTCTTTGCTCATCATTATCATCATCAGTGCAATCCCAGTTATTTCATCATTGTTCCTACTTATGTATTTCAACTTTTCAAGACATTTTTTGTATCTTCTTTTTTAGAACACGATTTGGACCTATTCTGTGTTGAAAATATTACCGAGTCTGATATTAATGAACTAATACCATCGAATAAAATAAAAGATAGAATAAAATTTAAGGCTGGACTATCTCGGTTCCGAAAAGAAAACAAAACATTGGTAAGTTTATAGTATGTACATTTACCTCTCAGAATCCTCTGCGGATATGCTTTGTGAATATGCTATAAGAGCTGATGCAAGTGTTACCTATGTTTGTTAGAGGCAGAGGTTAACATCACATGGACCAACCAAGGTTTCGATACCCTTTCTTAAAAAAAAATTCTGTGCACTATTTTCTTTACACTTAGTAGAAAATAACAATCAAATAATATAAATAAATTAGAACTAGTATTTACAATTGAAAAAATTGAGCTAACTACAGACTGTTGCAAAAAACCTACAGGTAGCTTAACAAATCCATATCAATCAGTCGGAAGCATCCCCAAGACACTGTCTGCATTGCCCCACTGCATGGCATTGTTGATTCACTTTTAGATACTTACTTAACTTAATAGATACTTACTTAACTTAATAGATAATAACATTTAATCAAAAATAATTTTACAGAGCACATGTTCCATGGACACAGAATCCATTGCTTCAAATGATCCTGAAAAATTTGAAGCGGAATCAAATATCTCTGGGTTGAGCGGCAGCTCCACCAGAACAATTTCAAAACAAACGGTAAGTTTCTATATTTACTACATCAACACACTGTAGTCTGTTTGCCCTGCATTAGGATTACCTATAATTGTACTGTCTTGGCGGCTAAAATAAAATCCATCCTAAGTGTTAACTAGCTGTTACCTGCAACTTTATTCGCATTCAACTGTTTCCAAAGCTATAGTAGTGATAGTGACCTTTAATGACTCTGAATTTTAAATTTTTTATAAAAAAAATTATGTGCCTACTATACATAGGAAAAAGTATAGAAGACATGTCATGTACAAAGGAGAGCTTAACCATAACAAGAGTTTTCTTACAGCAAACCTGTTCCAAAAATCTATTTAGCTTGGTTTTGTTTATAAATATAATGAACACTTAGTTTTTTTTATTAATGAATTAAGTTTGCTTTGATTAAAATTAAAAAAGCTTTTATTTTATTCCAACCCTGCATGTACCTAATAATAACTATACCTGGTCTTTAAAATCATACTATGAGACGTCGTTAGGTACTTTTCATACACACACAGAATGTTTATTACTTTGTTTTTTCCATCAGTTTCATTTACAAACAATTTTAAAATCAACAAATGCTGGACTAATATGTCTTCAAGCTATAGACAAGAAGCTTGATACTACACTGAGAAACCAACTAACAAAATCAATAGTTGACTATATCATAAGAGAATATGGTTCTATGAATGCTCAAGACTATGATGACATATCTGATAAAATTGTTGAGCTTTTTCCATCAGAAAACAAGGTTTATGTTTTACTTATTTGATTATTACAGTAGACTGTTTACATTATTTGTAGCGTCATCATCATCACTCATCATTATCATCATCAGTGTGTTGTGGATTTGTAGAGTAGAATGTGGGCAATAATTGATCAAGTGAGCGAAGCAAACGAAGATGTTACAGACAAATTCAGTTCGGGGCAAACCACCAGTTTATATCATTAGGTCCATCCATGCTTTGTCTGATCAATATTTCCATGGTCATTACTACTTAGAAATGTAGTTAGCAGGTAATTGTAGACTAGATGTTATGATATTATACTATTATTGTACAAGGATTAGTATAATTTGTTATCTCTGTGATAGTACCTATGATGTGACCCATAAATTAATGTTTCTTTGTCATAGCCAACTGGTATAATTTGCCATTCAATTAACTGCCTAGCCGTTTAATTAAACGGCGCCGTTCAACTAACTGCCTAAATGATAAACAGCGTTAAGTTTTGAATCGGTACAAGGTGATTTTTAACATTCTGGCGAGCCGTTTGTTGCATGGCGCCGTTTAATTAAACAGCCAGGCAGTTCATTGAATGGCGAATTAAACCAGTTGGCTGCGGCTGTGACATATCAACAAAATAAAGAAAGTTGAAAATATAACTTATCTGCAAGATTTTCATTTACAAATAGTATTATACCTTGTACAAGTAGGTTGGTAGACTAGGTTGTCAGACTGTCATTATGGGTGTGCAACGCAATGGGTTGTAGTTTGGAATGGGTTTTCATTATTCTTAACCGCCGACTGAAAAGAGAGGTGTTAGAAGTTTGAGGCCTTAGTGTCAGGCACACATTCTAAGGTCTCAAAGTTCTGTGGCCTCGTGGTTCCGAAACGAATGCTTTAATTTGAGTGATTTTTATTTAAAAAAAAACTGATAGTTCTGAGATTGTTCTCAGCCATGTTTGGTCAGCCGTTTTCTCAAATAAATTGTCTTGAGCATCCTTTGTGACAGACTGAACCTGCGCTCTTTTGTACGCTTGGTTGTGTGTTATTAAATGTTAATGTTTTTTATTAATTTATGTATCGATTCGCTTCCAGGAGACATATTATATCCCAAGTAGAAAATATGGAAAAAAATCATATATTCCTGCGAGAGGGAAACTTGTAGACCGATACCATAATCAAAGACGTCTTTTGAGGAAATCTGGTCTCATTGATGAGAAGCGCAAACCCTATATAACACCTACTGTCATTGCTGAAGGTATTTCCACGATTTTATAACTCTGTATTGTTTGTAACTCTTGTATGTATAAATAAATAAATAATGCTGGACAATTCATACAGCATTATCTAGCCCCAAGCTAAGCAGAGCTTGTGTTATGGGTGCTAGATAACTGATATACTTAATACAATACATTACATAGATAGATATTTTTATTATACATAGAAAACACCCAGACCAACGGAACAAATTTCTGCAGATCGTACACAAATTTGTTCCGAGGCGAGAATCGAACCCGCAACCTGCAGGAGGTCGGCAGAAACATTCGGTACTAACTACCTATACCTCACAGTTCAGTTTGTAGTAGCTCTGCCTTCCGTCAGCCGTGGGTGCGATCCCAACGGAGAACAAATATTTGTGAGGTGAACATAGATGTTTGTTCTCAGTCTTTGAAATTGAAATTATGCTTTAATCTCAAGTTACAGTTTAAACATAACATAAAACAATATAAAGTCTGTGCTAGAAAATCATTAAGTTAATTTAATTAAATAGTAAGTTGCGTGGACGGCAACAAAGATAAGCCAAGCTTGTATGTAGTATGGGAACCAGATAGCTAATAATTATACATAACTTAAACTATAATAATATACTACTTATTTACTTCTAATATTATTATAACACCCAGACACAGAACAAACATTATGTTCTACACATAAATGTTTGTTCTCGATGGGGATTGAACCCACACACAGAAGCGCAGAAAGCCGAGCTACTACCGACTGAGCCATGAGGGCTGTGTAACCAAACGCAACACCCAGCTTTCATGTGTCTTGTGTCTACTGCCGACTACTCGTCCAGAGCTCCATGGTCCACGTTCGTTTTCGTAGGCAAACGGTGGTCTTTAATTTTTTTTTCTGTGGGGTCCACAAAGGCTAGTTACGCCACTGAATATAGGCGGCCTAAACATAAAGTAAAATGATGGATTTTATTACAGAACCTGATTTATCTCTTGAGGAGGAGAGTTCAATAAAACTGTGGCTCAAGTTTAATAAGGAACCTTGGGTAGAAATAAAAGATAAATGGAAACTTTCACAAAGACTGCGAAGCCTTGATTTGAAGTCTAAAAACCATTCCATTCAGGATATTTGCAACGAGTGGCCGTCACTTAAGTCAAGCCTAGGCTACACTTTGGTAACTTAAGTCATTTGTTAAATTAAATTTGAAAAAAAGAAGTTACAGTAGTAACCTATATAAATTTTAACAAGTAACCTATGTATATAAATTTTAAATTCTTTTCAGATTGAATCAGATTTTGATGTCCTGTTTCCGAACTGTGAGTTGAAGTTGTTTAAAAAGTGGCCGCATTTTATGGAAAAATCGTTACCTGTTTATAAAAAAATTAAATCTTGCGAAGAAACTTTGAAAATTCTTGCCGACAATCCCGGCGAAGGTAAGGAAACGCGCCAATTTTTCGAAGCTAAGCAGTTATTATATGATTGTGGTACTTGAACTACGAAGTCATTGCAACGGTTGTTAGCAGATCCCGATATATTGGTTTTGACAATTGTATTATCGTCGTATTTTAAACTGTTACCTTTTAAATTCGACGCAGGTCGGACAAACGCTATATTGTTATTTTCTTTCAGATGTCAGGGATTATGTATTCCTAAAATTAATGTGTGCGAAGATGCCACCCACTATTAAAGTGGCGTTGAAAGGTGATACCAAAAAGAAGATATTTTATAAGCCTAGTATAGCAGAGTCCGAAAAAGCTTTCATTTTACATGTGATGGTATGTATTAATTACTTATATTATTAGGCTTAGGTATTTCCTTTTTAAACGACTTCAAAAAAGGAGCTTCTCAATTCGTCTTTATGTTTATTGATAACATAAATAATTATTAACTATATAAATCATTCCCTCTTCCAAGGGAACCGTAGTGAATTCCGGGATAAAAAGTATCCTATGTCCTTCCTTGTAGTATGACCTCAAATTCTGAGTTTCATTTCAATACATTCAGTAGATTCGCCGTGATGCGCGGCCAAGATACAGAAAGACAGACATGAATGAAAAAAGTTAGTTTTGGCTTCAGTATCGATAATATTATTATAGTGCCTTCCAAAAAACAATTTTCAAAATAATTTTCAGAATTCGATTCTGTTACTTCTGCTTTAATATAAGTAAGTATAGATAAATTTTCTCTTACAGAATCAAAGCGAAATACTGACACAGACGAAGCTTCGTCAAGAGGAGCACCTGGCTAAAGGCCTTACGTGCCAACCGTTAATCGTTGCAGTGGGGCCATCAGTAAAAGAAGTAACTGATTTCTACGTATACTTTGAAACAGTAATATATAAAATAGACACTCTACTGAAAGCGGTAGATGTTTGTTTCAAATTATTTCACGTTTTCAATGCAGAGTACCCGATAGAGGCAATTAACGTCTGGACCTTTATTCAAAAATTCTTCTATGAAATTGACTGCAAAACAGATAAAAAAAATTCAAACGTCGCTAGCTTTATCTCGGACCTTTCGTAGGAATTTATGTCATTTGACATAAATTTCCTACGAAAGATATTTTTATAAGCACGGCCATCAATCAACAAAATGTTTAATTGTTTCGTGTGTTCTCTTGCTATAAACTTATTCTTATCTTAAACGTAATCTTATATATAAAAATGAAACCCGTTTTCCGTTGTCATCGCATCACGCGTGAACGGCTGGACCGATTTCGCTAATTCTTTCTTTGTTGTGTTTGTTATTGTCAGGAGAAGGTTCTTATGAAAGAAAAAATTAAGAAAGTTGGAAACATAAATTTCCACGGGGGCGAAGCCGCGGGGCGCAGCTAGTAACTAGATAAAATAGGTGGCGGCGCTAGTGTGAGGGGAGTCAGCGCCTTAAGGAGGAGACCACCGTCAGTCAAACTTCGCGCTCCCACATTTCAACATTTTAAAAGATATATAATCACTAAATTTATATATGAAAAATAGCAATCAATAAAGTTGTTTGCAATTAGTTCAGCAAAAATATCATTTTCATCCAAAAAATTTCTGCTACCAAAAAATTTGCATAAGTACGGCGTGAAGATGTTTGACGGTTGTCAGCCCCCCTTAACTTTAGTGAATCTGGTGTATCACACTAATATTATAAACTAGTTTCTTCCCGCGGCTTCGCTCGCGTTGTTTCTATAGAAACGTTAGGTGATTTCTATCCCATGGGAACTGATTTATGGGATAAAAGCCTATGTTTAATTCCAGGGTTAGAATTACCTGTATGCAAAATCTCAACCCGATCCGTTCAGTAGTTTTAGCGTGAAGAGTTAACAAACATCAAACTTTCGCATTTTATAATATTAGTGTGATGCGAAAGTTAAGATGGATGGATAGATGTTTGTTTGTTACTTCTTCACGCCAAAACTACTGCACGGATCGGGCTGAAATTTTGCATATAGGTAATTCTAATCCTGTAATCAGACATACCTTTTATCCCATAAATCAGTTCCCATGGGATTTAAATGACCTTTAAACGTTTCCATAGAAACAACGCGTGCGACGTCGCAGGCATAAACCAGTAATTGATAAAACCAGAAATGTTTTTCTTTGTTTTGTAATTTTTTATTATACCTAATATAATTATGTGATTGAGATAATTCTTGTAGAATTATGTTAGTAGGTACATACTTATTGGTGGCAATCCTGTTACGTCTAGCTGAACCAAAATTATGTAAAACGGGGGAAAGAGTTTCCTTCATAATTAATTGGTGTCATTTTGTGTCTGTTATTAAAATAAAAAGTTCTTGTATTTTTATATTTACTATTATTTGAATCCTTAACCTGACCAAATCTTGGAATTGTAATATTTAATCATTGATTGTTTTGTTATGTTTATAATATAAAGCGTTATTACTTTAATAATTTGTGTACATTTAAAGGGTCCTGTGTGTATATTGTTGCTATATTTGTCCCTATATTTCTCTTATACATTCCACGAATTCGTTTTGAATACGGCATTTGCTTTCGTTCCCGTTGGATATTTTTTGTGAGTTTATATGCCCTTGACTTTTAACAATACCTATTTCTTTCGCAATATTTACTTATTCACTTTTGTATATTCCACGGTTTTTGGATTATTTATAGGGTACGTGTTTTAGTTGGCTATTTACGGCCGTTCCAAATATTCAGTCTATCTGATTGAATATTGGTAACGGCCGTAAGCAGCCCACTAAAACACGCACCCTATAAATAATCCAAAAAGCGTAGAATAAACAAAAGTGAATAAGTAAATATTGCGAAAGCAATACTATTAAAAGTAAGGGTATAATATTATATACCTATACAATTTGTTTGTAGACTCAACCAAAGAAAAGTTGTAAAATATACGAAATTAAATGAGTAAACGTAACAAAGCCAATTTCGTAGAACGTACTATACAATACAAGGTATATTGGACGATACTTATTTAGCAAAAAATACATAACATGACCCGTAAATTATACGAAACAGATTGAGTGAATATTACAATACTAGTATCGTATATTTTAGGTATATTAGAGAACAGGTTTAGTGAAAAATACTAAACAAAATTCTTTAATTATACTAAACAGAAGGAGTAAATATTACATAGTAGTATCGTATAGTCTACAACAGCTGAAGGGTAAAATGTACGAAGCCGATTTAGCAAAAAATACTAAGTATAACTCGTTAAGTCTACGAAACAGAATGAGTAAATATTACAAGACTAGTATCGTACATTCTAGGTTAATCATGGGGTACAATATACTAAACAGGTTTACTGAAAAATACTAAACAAAATCCATAAATTATACAAAACAGAATGAGTGAATATTACAAGACTAGTATCGTATATTCTAGGTAAATTGTGGGGTAAAATATACGAAACAGAATGAGTGAATATTACATGAGTAGTATCGTATAGTCTACAACAGCTGAAAGGCAAAATGTACGAAACCGATTTAGCAAAAAATACTAAGTATAACTCGTTAAGTCTACGAAACAGAAAGAGTAAATAATACAAGACCAGTATCGTACATTCTAGGTAAATCATGGGGTACAATATACTAAACAGGTTTACTGAAAAATACTAAACAAAATCCATAAATTATACAAAACAGAATGAGTGAATATTACAAGACTAGTATCGTATATTCTAGGTAAATTGTGGGGTAAAATATACGAAACAGAATGAGTGAATATAACATGACTTGTATCGTATATTCTAGGTAAATTATGGGGTAAAATATACGAAAAGTTTTACTGAAAAACACTAAACAATATCCTTAGATTATACGAAAAGGAATGAGTCATTATTACATCACTAGTTTCGTAATAGTCGATCGATTTTACAAAATTGGTTTGTAATTTTAATCCATGGGGTTTTGTGTAACAAGGTACATCGGAAATGTACTAAAGATACAATTCTAATGAGTTCGTAATACTATACCAGTTTTGTAAAAGTTTAACCATTTGTCTTTAGTTAAATCAACAAAAAAGTGTGTAGGACCCATATTTACACTTGGCTTTTGTAAAAAATACTGAGAATTTAGTAAATTCAACAATTGTATTTTTTCAGTGTAACAGATAGAGGGGAACTATTTTTCCTAGTTTGTCAGCGGTGGAATAGTTTTTTACGAACTCTACTAAAATGTTGAGATATATTTTGGTACCTAGGTACATTTTGGCAGTATAAGTGAAAATTTTGACATGAAGGCGACGTTCCCGAAAACATCAGTTTTGAAACTTGAATTATACATACATACAACGAAGAAGTAGTTAATTATAAAATATCCCAATGATTAGGTAATAACCAAATGATTAATCGACATTTTATATATATTTTTTTGGATGATAGAGCGTGGTACCAGCCCACTCTTATTAGGATGGGAGGTCTAGGTGTCCGCGAAATTTCTAGTGTTTCACTCCCAGCTTTTTTTTTTAATTAGTACATGGTACTAAAGATCGTGTTCATAGTATTTTGGCTAAATTAGGTTTGTTGAAAAAGTATCGATACGTCGATATATCGATATTTTTGGGCGATATTTAAACTAATTTCATTCCAGCTTTCAATTCCCGCCACTTCGGCATTCACAGAAATATTATTTTCGGTCAGGAATTCGAAATGTTGAGAAGAAAGAAGCAGATGTGGTTTAGCATTAATACAAATTGAGCTTTTAATTTATATTAATGAAAAATTTAAATGCTTTTTATTTGACAAAAAAATGTTAAAAAGTGCGAGAAGTTCCAAGAGATATAGTTTTTATAAAAATAAATAGTACCTATCTTTGTTTATTTTAGCTTTTTCCATAAAATACTTTATTTTTTTTAGGCTTGTCTTATATTTGAATAGCTTATCTTTAAAATACTATAATATTCCTGAAAAATGAGTTAATATGGATCAGTTGACCCTAGCTTTATCAGTCAGTCATTTCGAGGAATAACCCATTGTAATTTGGAAATTAAAATGTGTTCCTTTTGGTCCCCAAAACATAATGAACCGAAGTAACAAAAGATAGAGTTAAAAATAATGCAACATAATGACGACAACACAAACACGATTTGTATTTAGGACAAGTTATTTTAATACATAGTACCTAGGTACGTACACCGGTTTCATCAAGAAAATACTTATGTAAGTTTGATGAAACTAATCGAACCAAAGCATAATCCATGTTTCCCTTTAACAACCTAAAGTAAAAAAAAATTCAATACCAATAAAGCCTTGAAATAACAACACTTCAACGCTTGCAATCAAATTAATGCTTTTTCAATAAGGTATACAAAACAAATTACGATATAACTGCCTTCATCGTTGACTTTTGTTTGTCCAATTTTTTTTCCAAACTACCCTCAAACAACTCTAAAATCACTATCTAAATGATTATAAATAAAGCTCCCATGTTGCCTCAAGCATTCTACCACCAAACGCCGTCTCGCGCACACGAAAAAAAATGACTGGTCGCGGAAAAGGCGGGAAGGGTCTCGGCAAAGGAGGCGCGAAAAGACATCGAAAAGTCCTTCGTGACAACATCCAGGGTATTACAAAACCAGCAATCAGAAGACTGGCACGTCGAGGCGGAGTGAAAAGGATTTCGGGGCTGATCTATGAGGAGACGAGAGGTGTTCTGAAGGTCTTCTTGGAGAATGTGATAAGAGACGCCGTCACATACACCGAGCATGCGAAGAGGAAGACTGTGACAGCGATGGATGTCGTATACGCTTTGAAGAGACAGGGGAGGACATTGTATGGATTTGGTGGTTGAATCGAAGAATGTCATAAACTTAAATCCATTTTCTGGCAACGGCACTACCAGCCGCACTACTAGTAGTGTCGTTGCCAAATGAACGACACTACCGCGCCTATTTGGATCAAATTGTACAGTCAACACAAGTAGAAAAAAATAAACTTGTCATACATACCGACCGTATGACGTTTGGAAATGTCATCCATCATATTTAGAATATAAGGAAATAGGTAATAGGAATAAACAAATAATCTATAATAACATGAAAAATACAATCAATTATAGGTTAAAGTAGGCCCTTTTCAGGGCCAAAATTATTTGTTTCTGACGACTGAAAGTTAAGCGTATTCCAATCTATCCCTTTTAAGGCGAATAGTAGGGGTGATAGTGGCGCCACTACATATTTAATTTAATCATTATGTTATACAAAGGAATTATCAAAAAATCTGACCGCTGGTAGACGATACCTATCACAAGCTTTTATTTAATGTATCTTTATTAGTTTTGTTTTGTGTTATTCAATCAAAAACCTTGTTTGGAAAGCTTGGTGGCCACCAATAGGAACTAAACTCTTGAAACAAGTATCTGCCTAAATAATACAGTACAAAACTATTAAAGATACATTTAAAAAAAGCTTATGTTAGATATCGTCTACGCGCGGTCCGATTTTTTGATAATTCCTTTGTATAACGTAATTATAAAATTAAATATGTAGTGGCGCCACTATCCACCCTACTATTCGCCTTAAACTGATTTATGGGTTAATAGTCTATGGTTTATTTCAGAACAAATTCTACCCGATCCATTCGTAGTTTTTACGGGTTACATACAGTTCGTGCGTCGTCATTTTGGAGTAGGTGGGTACCTATACAATCAAATAAGTCGCAGATCGTGCGTTCTGCTACCCGGTGAAAAAAATACCTAAACCTTTTGTCGCAGTTCGTGCGTTGAGTTCCTATGCATGAATAGCATAAACAAGTAATTCCATAGATCCGACGACCTCTGTGGCGCAGCGGGCGAAGGTCTGCCAGCGACGCAGGAGGTTGCGGGTTCGATTCCCGCCTCGGGACAAATGTTTGTACGATCTGCAGACATTTGTCCAGGGCGTTCTGGATGTTTTCTATGTATAATAAAAAATATCTATCTATGTAGTGTATTGTATTAAGTATATCAGTTATCTAGTACCCATAACACAAGCTCTGCTTAGCTTGGGGCTAGATAATGCTGTGTGAATTGTCCAACATTATATACAAAAACATACAACAACTTACATAAACAAAACAGAATTGGAAAGGCATACAATTTCAAATTTTATTTAAATGTTGTACAATTATTTACTAAGTTTTAAGTTTTGCATCCAAGCTTTTGCATTTATAATTTTAGTGTGTTCTTGTGATGTGATACGACCGATGTGGTAGAGGTTGCGGGTTCGATTCCGGCCTTGGAACTTTGACCAGTCTGCAAATAATTGTTGCAGGTGCCCTATCTATGTTCTGTGTACAGTAAATGGATTGTACATCGCCTAAAATAATATGACATCTACTAATAGTTTAAACTTTAAAGCATTTCACTTTCGAGAAACTATTAGGTAAGAAAACAAATAATATCGCAAAAATTTTCGACTTCGACGGGACTTGAACCCGCGTCCTCCCCTCAGTACGGGGATGTGATAACCAACTACACCACGAAGTCAAGTGACGTGGAAGTCGAAAATCTCTGCGACTTCCTACGGTCTCTAGCGCCGTTAGCTCCACCTACAGGGGAAACATTGAAGTTTATCCAATCCTGTTCAAAGACTAAAGTTACATTTAGTTCGTTTGACGAGAGGTGTCGCGTAGCTTAATTCTAAGGTTTTTTGTTATTATAGTGCGTAACCCCTTAGAAATTACCCTTAGTGTGGGGTTACGCACTATAATAACAAAAAACTATTAGGTAGGTACCCAAACTCCCGAATTTCAAAGGGGATCCGTAATATTATAGCTATTTCAATAGAACATGTTCAATATCCACGTTATTCTTTATGTTATCTATGACATTAGAATGATATCGGTTTAAAGAAGTTTATTCTCATAAAAAAATTGGTTGCCTGTAAAGTCGGTATACGGGCGAAAGTTTTACGTGACAACGAACGTCTCTCTCGCTCTTAGGCGGGCTAACCATGCCCGAGTGGAAGGGACGCGTGCCTCTCACTCGCTCTCATTGTGAGCGCATAACGTGAGCGGAGCGTAACGCGTAACGCAGTTTCTTGAAGTGTCACCCGGCAAACCAATTTATAAGACGTTGTCACGTCAAAACAAAAAATGTTCGCTTAGAATGAGATACAAAGTTCTTAAAAATTATGTTTAAACTAATATTAGTACGCTTTGATACCTTATGTATAAGTTAGGCTATAGATGTATTTTTTTAATTTTGTTTTAAACATGCTTATGCTAGCACATTCCTTGAGCTCGTTAGGCAAGCTATTAAATAATTGCACTCCCTCGTATAACAATCGTTTTCCTGCCGTAATCAGTAAGTACGTGTTTTAGCTAATATATCTTTTTAAATTATCAAAATCGGACCATTACGCACTCATAACTTCGTAAATTTTTGTCGTAGAACAATAATTTTTGCACTGTGTGTTATGGATTTCTTAGCTCTATAAATCTGCATTCTCAACTAAAAACGTTACGGATATTCTTACATCTTACATCGATGATTTTATTTTAATGTCTGTCAATGTTGCTATATATAAAATCGTCTTTATGATTTTGTTGGCGTCATTGTGTTGCATTATTTTTAACTCTATCTTTTGTTAGTTCGGTTCATTATGCTTTGGGGACCAAAGTGAACACATTTTTACTTTCTAATTACAATGGGTTATTCCCCGAAATGACTGATAAAGCTAGGTAACTGTGACGTCATGCTTGTGGGTTGCTTAGGGTGGTGTTACACTAGCGCATGCCATGTCATAAATTAATTTAATTATTAAGCCGTCACTGCGTTTGTCGCGTCACATAAAGAACTAGCAATATTTTTTGTTTATTTTAAATATTTATTTAATTTTACTCGAAGTACGTAACACATTTATTATCAAATTAGGTATAGGTACTTGTTTGATCTTCGGATCCTGAATGAGGATGTAAAGTTATAGCAAATTCAATAGAAGAATAAATAAACTAAAAAAAAATTGTTCGTGGATACTAGTAAGCACCAACAATTTTTTTTATTTATCAATTTTAGGGAACTTGAATACCTACCTACCCTATCCTTTATGCGGAACTGTAATATTGATAGGCATTAACATCAACATTTTAAATGTTTTTAAACATTAGTACCTACTGCTTTATGCTAAATGTTATGTGTAATTTATAAAAAAATCTACTAACTAGCTCTGCCAGTGTACATTTTTATACGTTCAACTCATGTTTCGACTCACCTTCAAAAATATATTAATAAATTACACCCAGGCACGGATTAACTGGTAATAAAACGTAACAGAAAATCCCTTAACTCAAATAATAATAAATAAATAATGTTGGACAATCCACACAGCATCATCTAGCTCCAAGCTAATCAGAGCTTGTGTTATGGGTAGTAGGTGACTGATACGCTTAATACAATAATAATTATTATTATATTTATAAAGGTAAACCACGTAAGTAAGAAATTTGAACAATATAAATTATCTTAGAAGTAATAAGTTCAATCTAAAGTAATAACTTTAACTATAATATGAATATATTTACTGATGTAATAGATATTTGTGCGCGCGTGTGTGTGTGTGTGTGTGCGTGGGTGGGTGCGTGCTTGTTCTCCCGAGGCACCAGTCTCATGAGAGTCTGGGCAACGGGAGAACAGTGTGTGAGTGCGTGTGTGAGGGTGTGTTTGTGTGCTATGTCCAGTAATAGTAATAGTTAAATAAATAAATAGTTAAATAGTAATAGTATTAGTAATAGTGTAATATTTAGATATTTTTTATTATACATAGAAATACCCAGAACACCCGGAAGTAATATTTGCAGTTCGTACAAATATTGGTCCCAAGGCGGGAAGCGAACCCGCATCCTCGTGCGTCGCCGGCGGACCTAAACCCGCCGCGCCACATCGATCGTCAATATAATAATCATAAGTAGGTATAAAAAGTATACGTAAATTCTGCTCACAGCAGCGCAGCGTCGCGTCGGTACTGTTACTATGCGGGTGTACAATAAAACCTGCTCTAAGGCCTTTATGCATTTGGTTTTCTGGCCTATCTAGGTATCTATCAAGGCCTGGAAAAAATACGTAGGTATTAGATTCTAAGAATAACAAAATAAAATTAATTTCAGCTTGTACTTTTCCGTCAGACAGAGCGATCATTAGCTAATAGCTGTCTTTCTGCGTTGAAATAGGTGACTTCTTCAGACACAGAAAGATAGAAAACGCACTTGTAGTATAATTCCATTAAAGTGGTTTTAGAATCTTAAATTTAATTTTTCCAGGAACAGAAAACCTGATGTGTAACGGCCTTTATATAACCATCGTACCATTCGGTCTATTCGAATGAATGATTTCATTCATTCGGAACGAACCTTTTCTCATTTGCAAATGAGCGTGCAAATGAGACTCATTTGTCAAGATTTTGTGTGTTGTGTTGTGATTTTTTATTTGGCTTCGTACTTACGATACGACATTATTAATATAAAAGTTTTGTCCACAGTTAGACGTCTTGTGTTGACGCGCGTAAGCTATTTTGACCAAAACATTCTTTTAAATTGACTCCTAGAAATGCATAAACTTTAATTAAAAATTAGATTATTTGATTGCGCATACCATAATAGAACAATAAGTGCCGATAGAAAACTCAAATGACACCATAAACCTACCATAGCACATAAAGATATTAATAAAACTAAGATCCAGAATTTGTGAAAATTGATTACTTACCTAATTTACCTATGTGAGTGAAGTAGATTTTATTTGTTCGTTGAGAGCAAATAAATAAGCAAAAACGTTTATCTGGTAAGTTCTTTAATTATAATAGCATTTTCTATACTAAAATAAAATTTGGTTGTTCCTCAAGGACCCACTGATAGGTGGTGTTGAGCGAGTGTTGAGCGAGGTACCTAGCCTAAATAGCGGTAACACCAGGAAAATAATTTATATTTTGATGAACAATAATTTATCTACAAAGAAAATTATACTAGTATTTACAATTGAAACAATTGAGCTAACTACTGACTGTTGCAAACAGTCTACAGGTAGCTCAACTGATCAATATCAACACCAGTCGGAAGCGTCCCCAAGACGCTGGCTGCATTGCCACGCTGTATGGCAATGCTGATTCGCTGTGCCAGATATTCACCAGCTCTCGGGTCACGCGTCGCTTCGACCAGACGCTCAGATAGTTTTTTGAAAACCCGAAGAGCCTCGGTACCCCACGGACCTAGGGTCTCGACTCCAAGGGGAGCAAATGTGTAGGAATACCAATACCTTTTAAAGACGAGAACACCATATTAAGTTCAAAGTTAGTAAAAATGTTAGGGTTTAAATTAGATTCATTACTATCATGGAAGTAGCGTATTGACTCAACGTGTACAAAAAATGACGAGAGGAATTTACGCACTTAAACAACTTAGATCTATTACTTCACCCAAATCTTAAAGATTTATATTATGCATATATTCACTCGATTACCTAATGTTATACGGCATTATTTTATGCGGGAGCTCAACAGATCTTGAAAAGGTACTTAAACTGCAAAAGCATGCAATACGAGTGTTAATAAAAGCAAAGTAAAGATAATCTTGTCGCGATCATTTTAAAAAACACCTACTGATGTTAGTATGCGAAGTTTTTTTATGACCTCCATTAGGTAGACATAATGGAGGTCATAAAGTATGTCAGACTACATTTTGGTGAATATACTGTAAGAGGGGGTAGTAATAAACGCGCGCCCGAAATAAAATGATGATAGAGCCGATCCTGCACCGACTTAACATGCTAAAACAGCTCCGTAAAATAATAGGGCAAAAACTTTACACTAAGCTCCCTCTAAAGTTTAAATTAATTACCAATGAAAAAGGTTTAATATTGAATTACGAAATCTTCTACTTGAAAAAATGCTATTTAGCATCAAAGAGTTTTAAAAAATGATTATAGTCGGTTGTTTAAGGTCAAATCCCCTAAATTACCTGACATTTTCGTTGAATCACCTAACTTAAAGTGATAGATTAACAAGAACCTTGGTTTTAAGCATGTTTATCTACTGTGCTTGTACCTTGACTATTGCCTCTCTACAGCAAAATGTACTTAGCGTATTTCGGACGAGTCATAGCCTCATCATTTAATTTAAGTAACATTATTTTGTACATTTTTATTTGTATGATGTATGACAATAAAGGAATCTGAATCTACAAACAGAACGGCAAATTGAAAAATAATATATTCCCGTCGAAAGCACGTGAAAAATATTGAAAGACGACAAATTCATGAGTGGAAAAATGGTGAAGTGAAGAAACGTGTGGGTTATTTTACTGAGGACAAACGATTGATATACCTATCAGTAATATACTACTCTGTCAATAAAATACCGGGAAAAGATCAATAAATACACAAATTGTTTGTTATTCATCCAAATTAATTTTATCACCTTCAAAGTATGCTCCTTCAGAAACGATATACATACGCCAAAAAATAATCCAATCATCGAAACATTTTTTAAGCGCTGTTTCCGGAATTTGATTTGATTCGATTTAGGAAAAAGAAAGAAGTCGGCTGGAGCCATATCTGGTGAATATGCTCGATGATATTTGTTGAGTGTTTGGTCAAAAATTCGATCACAATGATGGCCTTGTGCGAAGGCGCATTAACGTGGTGAAAAACCAAGAATTTTCTATCCACAAATCTGGCCTTTTTCGTCGAATTTGCTCTCTTAAACGCCAACGCTCAAATAATATTCTCTTCTTATCGTTTGACCTTACGGCAATCTCTCTCAAAGTTGAATGAGGATTTCCAGTGACTTTTTCTTTCAATTTTGCGATGTTAACTTCAGTTGCAGACGTTGATGGCCTACCAGAGCGCGGCAAATCTTCCATCACATCTCGACCGCTTTTGAACGCTTTGTACCACTCATAAGCACGTGTTTTTAATAAAGTCGATTCACCGTAAGCCTTCTGTAACATTTTCAGTGACTCCGAACACGAAATTCCATTGGCGATGCAAAATTTAAGACAAACTCTTTGTTCGATGTTTTTGTCCAATATGAGATTCGCAATACACACTAGATATGCTATAACTAAAATCAGCACTGTATTTAATGTAAATAACTTATGCCACTCAAACTCCGCGCCAAAATGAAAAACAGTTGTGCCAATCTAACAACAACAAAAAGAACAAAAATTTCTACTTGGAACCATAAACAAATCATCCATTCCCGATACTTTTTTGACTGAATGTATACAACAAGTTTTCATGAATATATTGACATGGTGGGTCATCATTATGTTTATTTATTTTTTATCATGTAGGGATTATTTGACCAATAAATAAAGATTGCACGTACAGCCCCCTTCTGCATCACAAATACGGTGTTAATATCCGCAGTTATCCACGAGACTATACTTTGGAAGTACTAGCTGAAATAAACATGTTTAAATGGATCCACATCTGTGAAATGTTGGTTTTTGTTACTGTCTAATACGATATCAATTTTAAACACGCTTACTATATTATTTTATTTTCAGGTAATACAATAAATGTGCAGAATGAAGTTAAATTTTTTTTTTAGAAAATTCCCCGAAACCTTTGGACATGCTGGTGAAATTTACAATGCCATAGATTCAGGGGACTCGGATGAAATGGTCAAAGCTGCTGACAGAGCTATCAGAAATAAACTCAACGTAACGAAAAACTTTGGCATGAATAATAAGAAATCATTGGACAAATCTAAGGAATTGCGAGATATCGGAAATGGTTTCTACAATTCAGGAGAAAATAAAGAAGCACTGACTGCCTACAATATAGCAATAGCCAAGGCACTTCCAGGCTCGCTCGAAATGATTCTGGCAGTGGGTAATAGATCCGCTGTAATGTTTGCTATGAAAAGTTTTAGATGCATTTCAGATATACAATTTTGCCTTGCTATGGGTAGCCCTCCAGGTTTAGCTAGGAAACTGAAGAAACGAATGCTAGAAGCCGAGAGATTTGTCGCGGTAGAAATTCTCCGTGATATGGATTTTAACAATCAATTTATATCAACATTTTTTACAACGGAGTTAAATAATAAAGATGTGAGCAGTGCATCATCAGATGTAGCTTTTATTACCAATGATGGCGTTAGACAAATCACAGCAAAGAGAAAAATATCACCCGGAAAGATAGTGGCTATTGAACGAGCCTTTGTCACATGCGAGAACAACGGGTACGGTTTTGTAAGCTGCTACTATTGTAATAAGCTCATCTTGAATCCGAGGCCTTGTCCGAAATGCTGCTACGCTATGTTTTGCACGGAAGAATGCCGCAATCTTTGCTGGAGCGATTACCATAGCATCGAATGTCAAATAGTAGATTTGCTTCACAATATATACAGCGATCCTAAAAACGTGTTGGCTATCAGAGCCGCTATTAAATTGTCTTTGAAACTAGGCTGGGATGGTTTTATTGCTGCATCAGAAAATATAGGCAGCCTTAGAATGAAGGTTGCGTCTACGAGAGAGACGTACAGCGTTGAGGAACCGCTCTCTATGCTGAGCTACGACGATAGCCAAGAACTACTGGAAGGCAGAATGTACAACGGCAGTGTATTTTGTGCAATGGTTCTGCAGTTTTTAGATAAAGTGCCTAATTACTTGCCGAAAGGTAAAATTTACTATAAAATTCATTACCTATCAATCATCATAAATTATTAAAGTAATTTTCTTTACCAAATTTACGGAGACAAAAAAAATTCGTGACCGAACCGAACTTGATCTTTGTTTATTTTTTCAGAAGCCACCAAACGAGCAGCTGCTCAGAAAGCCATGTCGAAGATAATGTTTCATCTGTACGTCCACTTTACGAATACGGTGTTATTTACCAATGCTGCTTACGAATACAAAAGGTAGGAAAATCACTTGTCCAGCATGCATGAGGTATTTGTATGTGGTACCTACCTTTACAAAAATATTTATTGTGACTTCACGAACTTCGTACAAGAATGAACATACTACTAAAATAAACATCTGCGAATAAAGATTTTTTAAATTACATAGGTACCTACTTGGATTCATGTTTCGTTCGCATAAAACGCCCTCCGACCCCTTTTAAATCGATGCTCCGACCAGATGGGATGACGACCTGTAAGAGATCGCAGGCAGATGCATCCAGCATGAGGCAAGCTGAAGACGCTATGGCGTTCATTAGGGGAGGCCTATGTCCAGCAGTGTCTGTTAGGCTGATAATGATGAAAATAAAAAAATAAGTAAAAACATGCTCGATAATCCACTCAGCAAAGCTTTAGATATCACCCTATATCACTCGATATATTCCGTAAAAAAATACCTTGATAAAATTAAATATCACTTCACAAACTTCGTACAAGATCAGCGTTGAGATAACTATGCCATCGGCTAGTTATCACAACAAATGCTGATATGAACGCCATTAAGTAGCATTTAAGTCGTAACTTTACATTTAAGAAAGCTTTATGGTGTTTACACACGTACCTACGTGCCCTAGATATAAATACTAGATTAAGTGTAAATTGCAATGCATAAAGATTTCTTATTCTTACTATATTTTCGCTCTGGTATGACGTAGGTATTCTATATTCGACGTACATTTGTTCTCTTTTGTTTTTTTATCCTATTCAGAGGACAGCCAATGAGCAGCTAAATAGAATTTGTGATACACCATCGATCAAGTATGCGGCCTCCCCCGTAGATACCTAGAACCTTACAAGAATGACACTCAAAAGTGTCCACGTTTTGTTTTGACGCAGACAGTTTGCGCAGAGCTTGTCAAGTTTTTTGCATGCGGAACAAGAGATTAGTGGAGTCGAATTTATTTTATTTCATTTTGTAAGTAGGTAGGAAGGTACCTAAAAATAATTTATACACTGTTTATTTTTATAAGGATTATAAAATCAACAGAATTCAGGTAAAGATAACGAATCATTTATTGATACAACTATAAAATGCTTGGAACAAATGAGGCTTTCACGGCCAGGTTTAAAATATGGTTCACATCGCTGTTGTGCTAAAATGTACCTCCATTTTTCCCAACGCACAGGATCTCGAGGGTAACTAAAAATTAATTGGTACTAAGTTGATAAAATCTAATACTTTTGATAGTCTTTCTTTTATTAGAGAGTCCACGCAAATAAAATTGAGGGCGGGTCAGCTAGTTATTTTATAAACCTCAACCAGTTATTTTAAATGTCTTTTCATGAAAAAAATTTTATCACTTACAACTTACCACAAATAAACTAGTAGTTCTACGAACAGCAGACGTCGCGAACACTAACTTTTTTCATCAATTAATTTACATAATACTTAATGTACTAAAGTAATTTTATTTAAAACGGGATATTTTGATACCTAGGTAGGTACCTATATAATGAGAACTTCTGTGGGGTTCATACTTTACCCCCCCCCCCCCATTTCCAAAGATTGCATAGCGACCCATCTGAAATGTACCTAGGTACCTACCTATGTAGCGTTTGTGGATATGGATCTATTATTTTACAGGAAAAATATACTTTGAGAAGTTTGTAAAACTAACACCTTTTCAAAAGTTCTTGTACATGTTCTAGTTATTCAATGATGTTCTAGCAGTTCTACGAACAGTAGACCTCGCAAGCACTAACTTTTTTTTCAACATATTAGTAACTTATATTATATTAAGTACTAAAGTTATATAAAACGGGATATTTAGGTACTTAGATATATGTACCTACCATGTTTTAGGCGGTGGTGACTCCTTGCAAATCGCCATGCCAGTGTGAAAGCATCTTATCACGGAGCAAAAGTGCCCTCTTATCAGATAAGCACCAGCATAGGTAGGCGCCAGCCTTCCTTTAATAGCGCTAAACTTGTCATAAGTATTATAGGTACCTAATATCTATGTAATTATCGGTGCCTCTTACTTTTGGACGCGTTGTAAGAAAAATCCTATGGGTAGGTAGGTACCTACCTAAATATTGGTTTACGCTAGTGCGGTGTGCATTGGGCAACTTACCAACCTTAGATGGTAGGTAAGTAGGTAAGGGTAATTGTTTAGTAGGTATAACTATATACCTAGCTCAAAACTAATGAAATGATTTCCTTAAGTACCTACCTTTGAAATAATGCCCACCGTGCAAGAATAGGCGTCTGTTTCTCCTGAACGGATTCAATCTTGTTTGTGGGTAGGGTAGGTGAGGTAGGTAAGGTGCACTTGGAAAGGTAGGTAGTTATTACAGATCACTTCACTTGCGATACGATTGTTGTCGGAATTTTTGAACGAAATGTTGCACAAACACATCAACCATTAGACCAATTGTCCATACAAAGTACCTAAGTTACGTTCCTCAGCAAAGCTCGAAATTCTGTACCTAGTATCAATAGATGGCGTTGATCCATCAGCCCAAAGTTTTTGTTATTTTATTATTTAACCGCCGACGACGGTGTATGCTGTAAATGCTCTCTTGCATATTACTGCATTTTGCGAAGTTATTCTGCTCGTCAAGCCGAAAATCCTCATCAGATCTTTACCAAATTTTTATAAAAACAGTATAAAGTTATTACCTTTCAATTAAAAGTACAATCATCAAAATCAGATCTCCTAAAGCGGAGATATTCCAAATCCGCTTTTTTGCCTTATTGTGGAAGAAGTACGCCTTTAATCAAAAAATCCCGACGACAATAAAATTCTATAAAATCATAGAATCTGTACACAAAGTTTCATACCGATCGGTTGTAAAATACGACCTGTAGAGGAGTACGGACATACTGACAAAAACGCCATTTTGGCCAGACCTGAAACGAAGACTTTCGTTCACTAACGTTCACGTCAATAAAAAAAAAATTAGAAACAATAGCCGCTCCATTCATCAACTTAGAACAAAATAGATATTTTTACATAGGCAAACCCAACAACAATATTTAATGCTAATTTCTCAAGTATATAAGGCTCAATTGGCTCATATCACAATACACAGGTAAAAATTACATTTAAACTTACTGAAAATAAGAAATTCCATCCTTTTTCTGTTGCTTGGTCGGTCGATTATTGCATTTTTTATACGAGCTCTTGACCATGCTTTCGGTCCGAGATCTAAAATGACACTAGTTGAAAAGGTATCCCAAAATGCCAAATGGGATACCTTTTGATACTGACGTTTTCAGGGCGCGCATTGTGCATCTAAGGGGGGCCGGCCGGAAATTCTTGATCGATGTGATACACTTATAAAATACGAATAAGTAATATTAAATTTTATTCGTAGCGTATGAATATATTACCAGATCCCAGGTCCTTTTGTAGTTCAGTAAACTTTTTTAACTTTAAAAAGAGATTTTGTACTTTTCAGCGAATCTTACAATTCTGAAATGCAAACATGCATGGGTTGGTTCTCAATGAGCAGTAAACTGAAGCATTCCTGTCAGCCGAACCTGTTGATCGTGGGGTTGAACGATCACATCGCTCTCTTGTCACTTAGGACGATTGAGAAGGGAGAGGAGCTTACTATATCATTTATGTAAGTTTTTTTATTTTACCATTGCAAGACTCACGTGGTACCAGCTGGGCTATTCAGGAACTTCGTTACCGACTCATCGGCACGGAATCTGATATAGATTCGCGCGATATGTCAATATATTTATGAAAACTTGTTGTACCTACACTCATAGAAATATAAGTCATTTCTGTAGTAGTAGTACTGTTCTGTAGTATAAGTCAGCTGGAAAATACGTCGCATAAGTCGCTCAGGAATAATATAAATAGCTACAGTACGTAGGTACTGCAGTACCGGAGTATTGAATTCGGTCGGAGTACGAGTATACTCCGACCGATTTCAAGATACAATGTTTCTTTCTAAGCATTGCAAATATATGATTTAATTTTTTTTTCCTTGCTGTGGATTTTTTTAAGAATTTGCACTACTATGCATATTTTTAACTCGACGCTAAAAATTATTACTTGGATTTTAGTGTTGAAGGTTGTGTTTTTGTGCTACTTTCTAAATAGCAACTCTTTTACACATCTATTTAGGTAATGGGGTATTAACACATTAAAATACCAATCAAATCAAAAGCAAAAACTCTTTATTTCTATCATCGAGCACATACCCAATAGAGAGGCACTGTCATTTATTTTGTCTAGCCAACAATTCCGCCAAATCACTGCTGCGACCGCTGCGCTCCGATTGGCCGTCTCAAAGTCAAACATCACACCCCAGTTGGGCAAGAATATATTTTTATCGATATCGATAGAGTCATGGTTAAACAAAACTATGAGAATTGCGAAAATTATTTACCACAACGATAGTGAATTTATAATTTTTTAAAGCAAACAAATCAAATACGTAACTACTAGTGTAGCATTGTTCTATTTGATTGGAATTTCATTACAAATTTCTGTATTGTTTCTATGTGAAAATCTAATTACATACACATACAGTTTTCATAAAGTAAGTTTTTGATACCTTAATAATGATACCTGAAATTAAAAAAAAATACAGATACATTTTTATACCGATTAAATAATATGCCCGGAGTATTTTATAAAACTTACACTGATCAACGATAACTCAATCAAATTGATACATTCTCATTAGGTACTTCTAGTTAGATCAGAAGTATCGATACATAATTTATTTTACCAGCACCACACTAGTATGATAGACATTCGTAAGTGACAAATCACTGATTAGTTTCGAATTTCGAAATTATCTCCTCTCTATTGGGTATGTGCTCGATGATTTTTAAAAATACAATAAATGTACCTACACTTAGAAAAGGTCAAATTATAAAATTAAACATGACGAAAACTCGTCTGAATATTCCGATTGTAATCTTAGCTGCAGTTTTTACACGATTTTTAATATATTTACTCAAGTAATTACTTGTACAAAGTCGGATGTCCTTTTTTTACAGAGATCATTTCCTGGATTACGATCTTACCCGTTTAAATATGACTAACATGAGAGCAACGCATCTCTTCAGGAGCACAAAAAAAATGTGTTCATGCAATGTTTGTACGGAAGAATGGAGCGTTAGCGACATCAAATACGAGCCCATGACAGACAGACAAGCTGATATATACAGAAGATTTCAGTATATTGGTAATATTTGTGTCGATAAAGATGGTTTTCAGTTAGTTTGTGAGCTGTTAGATACGTTTTCAGTTAAATCTAAACAGTATTATGAAGCCTACAAAACACTTCAGCGATTTATAAGTATATGTCAATGTAAACTGTTAAAAAATTGTTGCTGTTCTGATGAGTAATTCTTTCCCCCATTATTAATGTTATACTCTGTAAACTTGTAAAAATCAATAATATGAGGTTGTAAAAAGAAAAAAAAATGTATTTAAACTTGTATAATATCCTCTCTGTGCCATTGCAGCATTGTGCGTTATGCTTCCCATGTTGTGTTGTCCTCTTGCTTATTGTGTTGTTTTATTAAAATTAGATAAATCAATTTGATGCAAAATTTAAATTTTTTTCTGCTTTCTTAAATCCGTTATATTTTTTTGTAGTTTACGACACTCCTTACTGACACTGGCAGAGTCGTAGCGAAAAGGAAGCGGCACCGTTATAAAAGAAGTTGAAGTTGAGGAGTAACTCTTTTCCTGGCGTTGTTGAGCATGTCTCCCCAAAACAAGGGTTTAGCTTTACCTAGTTTAAGATATGTAATATTATGCCTCTACCGTGCATGTACATTAGAGACATATGCATGTTTGTAAAATCTTACCCCCAACACTTCACCAAACGTAAGGATATTATCACTCGACAAAAAAGAGCAAAATTTAATAATCTGTTATACAAGCCACAATGCCATAAGCGTATCTATGAGAAAAATGTATATAATATGTGCATCATTATCTTTAATAAGTTACCAGAATCTATTAAAGAACTCAATGGGAATTTATTTAAACAAAAATTAAATAAGTGGTTGCTTGACAAATGTTTCTATAATGTAAATGAATATATTAATTTTGAGTAGAATAATTTATTATGTTATGACTATGATTGTTAATTATTGTTTTTTAACTATTTATCTTCGACTGTATTGTTCTAGATTATTTTTAAAATTGATTATTTTAACGATTTGCATCATTGTAATTTAATATTTGCACACCTGCTTGCGGGTTGAATACATTTGACATCACTCTAGTCATAAGATCTGACATGTACCTGTAATAATGTATTCGGCAAATAAATGATTTGATTTGATTTGATTAGTCTAAAATGATCTTCCCGTTCGTCCTACTTGGGTGAAACTAGTGGTAATAACAGCATATTACAAAATCTAACTTGATAACTCGATACATTGTACCTTATTTCTGAGGTAGGTACAAGTTTGTATGAATACCGATTGATATTACTGATTGCTGATTATTTTTAGTTATCCTATATACTCAATACGGATTTATGATTTTTTTTATTTATCCTAGCTTCTTCCGCGACTACGCTCATATTTTATGGTAAATTTTTAAATGTTGGCGCGATCATCTTTTGTTTTTCCTATACCGCAAGACTGGATTTGTGACGTCGTGTCAAAATCAAAAACTCTCATTTCCATACATATTTAGGAGTGCGAACGATGGTTTGGAAGTCAGAAGGAGAAAGTATGAAAGCAGTAGAAAGAAGAAAAGTTCACAGGTTTTAATAACAAGCAGTGCAAGAACGAAATACAGAGATCGCGCAGTGTTTTACGGCGGCAAGCGGTACGTGCATACGCGATAAGTGCAAGGCTGGGACCGATTTTGTTTGTCTATCGGTCGGGCGCGGCGCAATGGAGCTCCAGCGCAAGGGCAAAACCAGTTTTCTTTCAGACAGCGGCGAGCATTTTTACCCGATGCAATAAAAGGAGTGTTATGTTTTTACTGTAATATTTGTATGTCGGAAGGTTTAGATTTAAAATAGGTATGTAAATAATGTATGTTTGTTTTATTTGTGTGTACTATTATCTATATTATACAATGTGTCCGGTCAACTTCTAAACTATCTTACTTAGGGCTAAGATGCAAGACTTATTTTGAAGCACACATTCTATACTATCGTTCAAAAACAAAAAATATGTAGCTTGACAGTTTCGATTTTATGAAAAAGCTAATAATTTCAAAAAAAATATGTAATAAGAAAAACTTTTTTTTGTTTTATAAATTCTCTTTTCTTCTATTATCAAATAGAAATTGCAACAATGTTAACATTGCTTTAATGTCTACATTATTGGCTATCAAATGAGTCCTCTATCGTCTTCCTAAGACCTCTACATGGGTAGCTATATCTTAATCAGTACAAGCACCCGTGCTTCGAGGCAACAGAAAACAAAATGGCTGCCATTTTATCATGGAGAGAGAAAAAAAAATAGGGATAGTGATTTGTCGATAAAATGTACCGTATTTCACCCCCCCAAAGTCTCCGACACCGGTGACCAGACACATTGTATATCGATGCCTAACAGCCAAAAAGGGCTAAGCGCCATTTTTTGGGAAATCGACTTATATATATGGTTGGAATCGGCTTTTTTTTCTGCGTCGTTTGGTCTAAGTATCATAGCTCTACGAAACACTTTTTGGCGCTTAGGCAGTTTGTAAATTAAGGTCCTTAGCCCAATTTTTTCGTCGTAAACGACACATATTTAAGTGTCTTTTTCACTTTGGTGGTTATATTAAAACTTTAATTTCAGAATTGACACTTACGCTTTTTTGGCATATAATAAAAATTTCTTGATTTGACGTTAGCCTGTTTGAGCTGGAAGTATTTTTTTATAAAATCCCGGTTAGGATATTTTGTCAGTTTCTTAGAAAAACATAATCGTCGTTTAGTATGTTTTGGCTGCATTTCCCGAGACTTTGTTTGTCGCTTAGCCTTATTTTCCCTGTCACTGCTCAAATTCTCTGAGGAGCTTAACATAAAATGTCCTAGTGACTCTCAGCAAACATATTGTCGCTTATGCTTTTTTTACCTCCCGATAATCAAACGAATATGGTGGTTAGATAAAAAGGTAAAAATAAAATTTACACTTACTCTAATTTCATGTCACGGCATTTGTATGTTACCTAGTGCAACCAAAAACGAAAACGTCGGTTACCCGTTTCATAATGTTCAAAACAAATGGGGTTATGAACCATCAGTAAACATTTAGTGCGTAGGCGCAGTGGCACAAGCGCCACGCGTGTACGCGAACCATTTTGCCGCGCAAAGTTTGGAGTCTACTTGAAGTGTTGAACTACAATTTAAAAGGTTTGTTTACAATAATAGTGAATAATTATAATAGTAATAATAGTTCATAGAATGGCATTCAAAAAGGTATAATACTGGATTAGTAAGTAGGTACAGGTACTTGGTACAGACTAATGGTTGGTGTCTTTGTTACTTAAAATTATTAATAACTTATTGTTGTTTCAGAACGTCATGGCTCAAAAACGACGGGCATGTGACCTCATTGGAAAAGCATTGCGCTTTTCAAAAATAAACTTACGTGCACGAAAGAAAAAGATATTTTAAAAAAACCAGTAGACACGCACCTTCACAATGGTATACAGTATTTACTACGGCGAGACAAGATCCAGAACCGTACGAAGTAGAGTTGCTGAATTTTAAAGACTTCAATAGATGGGATGTTGTCAGTGAAAAGTATTTCAAGGGAAATCTTACCGGAAAAATCAGTAAAATGCGTATTGTAACATTCAAAAGAACAAGGTTTCTGAAGTTGTTGTTAAAAACTCCATGAATGACAATGCGCAATCCTACTGTTCTCTTCTGTTGAAGTTCAACCTAAAACCAAAATTAGCCCCTCAGCATGTTATAAATCTCAACTGCCTATATCCAAACTAAAACAAGACGAACTGTTAAAACTTTGTCGAGATAATAAGGTGATTCATCAAATGTTCCATGGTGAATATCACACTCTTACAACTGCTAATAATGTCGAGGATACTCTCCCCGAATCCGATATTGAAGACGGAGATAATTAATGAGTGGTTTTATATTATCTTCTGTATATGTAGATAGTAGACTATACGGTAGTTTAGACTTGTATAATAGTAAATTATACAAGTATAAGGCATTTTCAAAAAGACACTTCTTTTTGATTCTTTAAATACTGGTTACCAATTGTGATGATAATAATTTCGATATGACTGTGTTTTCCATTACTTGTACTTTCGATTTTTATATACCTATTAAGATATAAAAATTAGTAGTAGAGTTGTGGAAACTGTAATTCAGAGAAAAAGTGAATTTGTGTCATTTTTTGTTATAAATGTTGATTACTTATTGTGATGCGAATGATTTCGATAAGACTGTATTTTTGATGACTTGTATTCCTAATAGTTTATAGTGAAATATTTAAAAAAAAATTAAGTACATAAGTAGGTACCTACCTGTCTAATATTTAATATTAGAAGAACTTTAATTGATCTCCAACGATTTTGATAAGTTAAGATATAAAAACTAGACTAACTAGTAGTTTTGTGGAAACTAGAGTTAAAATGTGAATTTGTGTCATTTTTATTATAAATAAAGACTGCTGATTTATTATAAAAAGCTTTTATTTTCTGAGATGACGTAACGAGCTACTTTTCAATATTTTGAAAGACTGAAAGACACAGTGTTTCGTCGATTACAAAAACAGCCGAACGTTTCATTCGAAAATTATGCACTTAGTACCATATTCCCTGTCAGTCTTTTAACATTCAATAACCAGTTATACCGTAATCGCCCCTACTTTATGTTATAAAAGCTCAGTTAAGCTGCTTTTCTTCGACTTAAATAATACAAAAAGAACTGTTAGATCATTTAGGCTGGAAGTAAATGAATAAGAGATTTTCACTTAAGACATTCTGGCTGTTTGTAAAATCAGGACCATTTAGAGGTAAGCGACAGTAAAGGGTGTAAACAGGATGATTTATAACTAATTAATAATGCCATTTTGTAGAGTGACAATAAAAAGCTAAATAGTAAAATTTTCAGGTTTTCGGAAGCTAAAACAGAATTTTTATGAATTTATTTCATAAATTTTCAACTTTAAACCTCTCTGGTGTACAGTTTGTATAGTGGCGGTTAGCCTATTTTGGCTGTTAAGCATCGATATGTTTATCTATATAAGTAGGTGCGTAAGTATTAATTCTGTAAATAATATAAATATATAATGTTGTAAAATTTAAATAAATATGTGAATTCACCACACATACAATAAATGTACCTACACTTAGACAAGGTCAATTAGGTATAAACTAAACACTGACACGGAAATAAAATGATATTTTTGATTTGTGTCGCTTCGATATGCAGACAAAAAAACTTCTTGGTAAAGAAGAAGCTATATCTATAGGTTCCCCGAATCTAAATCTATTGACAGTTTTTTATATGTTAAGTTAAACAAGAATGAATTAGAATTATGTTGCTTATTAGATACTAGCTTCTGCCCGAGGCTTCGCTCGCATATTTTCGGTATAATAAGTAGCCTACGTACATTATTATCTACGTTAGGCTTTCCTCTAAGCATACCCAAATTTCATATTGATCTGTTCAGTCGTTTTTGAGATCCTCCTTAAATCAAAAAAAGTACTGGAAAACCAAATCTTAAATTCTTTTCATTTAACCTCTCAGGCCCCAGGCGGTAGCCGGCCACCGCGCCTTACGTCACTGCACCGTTCACTCAAACCCCAAGCGGTAGCCGGCTACCGCTCTCCTGCATTTGATTACGGACCTTATCATACATGTTTAGAGGCTACTTTCCTTTAAAGAAGTTTAATGAGTCAGGTTCTTTGATATATTTTCCACATACTGAACGAAAAATATTTTATTATCTGTAGACGTTAATTTTGTTTTTAGCAGTCGAATTGAGATTTTCGACGTCATTTTGTCTAAGGGTGCGCCTTATATATTTTAATATATTTTACGAGCTTCTGCCCGCGGCTTCGCACGCGTTATTTCTATGGAAAAGTTCAAAGGTAATTTCTATCCCATGGGAACTGATTTATGGGATCAAAAGTAGCCTAAGTTTGATTCCAGGCTTAGAGCGACACCGATGCCAAATTTCAGCTCAATCTGCTCAGTAGTTTTGGCGTGAAGACGTAACAAACATCCATCCATCTATCCATCCAAACTTTCGCGTTTATAATATTAGTGTGATAATCAACTACTTCGTCGTTGTATGTATTTCAAGTTTCAAAACTGATGTTTTCGAGAAAGTCGCCTTCATGTCAAAATTTTCACTTATACTGCCATCATGTAGGTACCTACCAAATATCTCAACATTTTAGTAGAGTTCGCAAAAAACTATACCACCGCTGACAAACTAGGAAAAATAGTTCCTCTCTATCCGTTAGAGGCCCAGCAAGGCTCCAAAAGTAGTTTTGGAAAGAGTCGAATACGTTCATCGAGATCGTAAACTAATGTGCCCATATTATGGCCTCAAGCTGTAAGTAACCTAACAAGTTCTGTAACTTTGTCCGCACGTAAAAAATATCACTGGCCCGAGTTACGCCTTAACAAAGATGACGCTCTTCTCACACCCCACAGTCGCAAGTCTCCCAAAACAATAAAGACCGCACAAAAAACATCACAACAAAATTCCAAGATGGCGCCACCAAAGCCACCCAAAAAACACCAAAATCTCCCATCGAGCAAAACCACAGAAATCTAAATAACGTTATTTAGATTTCTGTGAGCAAAACCCATCGAGTATCATCATAAAAAAGAAAAAAAAGAAGAGGAACTATGAAAACTTTTCCATCTAGTTACTTGTAAAAGGTTTTGAAAACTATAGAGCCTACGAAAGGGATCTACAAGAAGTCGATTCTGATAATGAATAAGTTTGTAAACGATATGTTGGAGTAAATCGCCACAGAAGCTGGGAGATTGGCAGCCCATTCGCATAAGAACACACTGGGCGCCAGAGACATGGGAGCAGCCGTGAAACTAATGATCCGAGGGGAACTGGCAAAGCATGTGCATATTGAGGCAATAAAGCCATGCAGAGGTACCATCGCAGTTTAAATTAAACAAATTATAAGAAGAATGAAAAAGGAAAGTAGGTAAATTAATATAATATCGTAAAGTTGTTTGAGATGAAGAAATTAATAAATAAATTGTTTTAAATTCAGTTTATTATTTTCTAATTTTGATGTAGCTAAAAGCATAAAGGGCTCTTTTCAGAGCCGAATATTTTCTTGTTTCTGACGACTATTAACAAATCAAGGAATGGAACGTTGGTGTTCTTCCAACACAAATAAATAAGGTTCGTAGTTAACCTGCTTACATTCGTCCCTAATAAAATCATGGGATGGTACAGACATTTGCATTGATTGACCGCTGCTGCTCCCATGAGAGGTTCTAAGTATCGTAATAGGTACCTACATCAGTTCTGTATTTATTATACATAATTTGTAGTTTTTGGTCTGCCATCTTTACTTTTAAAAAATATACATAGGTACTTGTTTTAAAATATATCAATATAAAGTAGATAGAAAATGTTGAACAACCATCTTATGTCAATAAACTCTACTATTGGTGAGCAGTGGGTGATAATTTGTGAGCATGGGTGAGCATGAGTGAGTATCATCTGGTTCACGTCTCGGAAGTTCCGAAAAACTTACCTAGGGACTGTGTTCCGAGTCGGAACACAGTCCCTAGGTAAGTTTTCCGTCTCTGTAGCGGTGTTCAAGTGGAAGTGGCATTCATGAGTATCAATAAAATGTAAGTAGGTTCGAGAATACGTTTACCCAAGCTATATCTGATAATAAGGTGCCTAAATAAATTCAAGCAATGTCTATAAAAAACTTTATCCAAGCTAACAATCTTAAATGTTTGATCTCAAATTTAGTTTGTATGTAGGTACCTACTTATACTTATGTAAGTAATTTAAGTTGATTTTCAATCCCCGACGCAAAAAGAGAGGGGTGATTTAAGTTTAACGTGTCTGTCTGTGTATCTGTCTGTGGTATCGTGCTCCCAAACGGATGAACCGATTTTTGTTTAGTTAAAATTGAAATAGTACTATTAAATTAAATATGATAGAAAGATACGTAGAAAATTCTTTATGGCACATTTATCAAAATAATCAACAAAAATTACATAATATGTGACTATTGGCGGTCTTATCCCTCAAGAGCGATCTCTACCAGACAACCGTGGATGGATACGGATCGTTGGTTGAAGATGAGGATCTGTGTACATTGTTATGTAGCTAATACATAATATCATACCCGACAAAAATTACAAATATATACACATACTTATATAAATATATTCATAAATATCTATATTTTATAAAGGGAAACAAGGGTGTGGTCAGTGACAGCTGGACAAAAAGTGTTCCTTTACCATACTCTTGAATATTTTATTTATATATTTATTTATTTGGCACACAAAACAGAATACAATCAAATATTATACAAATAGAAGAACACAATAATAAGAGCTAGACTGTATCCCTAAATATGTGTACACAGCATGATTAAAAAACAGTTCTATGTAAGCAGATAGGTACCTATTATAAATTAATTTATGAGTAATAATAATAAGCATGCATTACTAATTAAAATTACGAGAATTACATTGACATTAATACAAGATAAATCATTAATAAAAAGAAAATTATTGAATTAAGGACCACTCTCCTTGAGAGTGGTTTCAACATCTTATTTAAATTTAAATAGCATTCTGTTAAAAATGTCAATATTGTCACTGTTATTAACTAAAATATCATTGTACTGACGACACATTCTGACCATAGGGTTGTAATAGGAAGTATTATTGGTATGGACCTTATATTGATATTGGTTTGGTAGTGACTTTGCACGCCTTACTGGACTGGCAGTGTGTTCCAAAGCTGTACAGCGCGGGCAGTACCTAAATGAGTACATATCTAGATCAATAATATTGATCGGGCACCGGGTGTTGGTTGACAGCTTCTTGTATAATATACAAGAAGCTGTCAACCAACACCCGGTGCCCGTAAGATAAACGCAAGCTAATGAAAATCCTATCATTTTAGTTGCCGTCCATCTAAATCGCAGCCAAGTAATATAATGTATGTCTAGGTACATGCTTAGCCTTCTGCTGCTACAAACGAAATCGCTCGTCGTTCGCCCCACCAACGGAGCGACAAAATAAAGCGTTGTAATATATAAATAACCAAACCACACACACATTTTTGCCGACACAGCAGAGAATAAATATACAAAGACAGAATGAGTCCAAGAGTCAAGAGAAAAAAATCTTCAAGATCTTCCCGGGCCGGCCTCGTCTTCTCCGTTGGAAGGATCAGCAAGCTGCTCCGGAAAGGTAGATTCGCTCGGAGAATAGGAAGCGACTGCTCCATCTACCTAGCAGCAGCATTAGAATACCTATCCACTGAGATTTTGGAGTTAGCTGCTGACGCGGCCAGTCAGAACAATAAAACTAGAATTAATCCTAGACACATTACTCTAGCGATTATGAACGATGATGAGTTGAACAGACTGCTGAAGGGAGTGACGATCTCGCAAGGTGGGGTGTTGCCGTCGATACAGCCTCAGCTGCTGCCTAAGAAGACAGTGAAGAACCAGTCGAATCCGTCCAGCCAGACCTACTAGAGATTCAGCGAGAATAAAGTAAAGGTCTTAAAATCAAAGTCGTTTTAGCATTTTGTTTTTTTTAAGTAGGTTAAATGAAATTTGTTATTTTAGTTTTGTAGTTATCATAAAATTTAAGTAGTTATGTACCTATAATTTATAATTGATATGAATGTGAAATTTAATTTAAAAAATGATATATAAATATAAATAAACAAACTGTTTGCAACAGTCAGCAGTAAGCTCAATTGTTTCAATTGTAAATACTAGTATAATTTTCTTTGTGAATAATGATATAAAAAAAAAAAAAAAAAAAAAAAAAAAAAAAAAAAAAAATTTGCGATGTTATTTGATTTCTTAATGATATAATAAACAAATAATAAAAATTTATAAATTTATTTATTATTTCCGGCGGCGGGCCTTCGTCACCGCTAACGTACCAGATATTCTCTATCGAACCGAATGGTCTGTTGCGTGACGATGGTAAGAGGCCCGACGGTAAGACACTAGTCCCATGGGAGTTGGGGAGGCCCATTGTGTGGGACGCTACATGCGTCGACACACATGCGCCTTCCCATCTTCCGAGGACATCCGTGAGGGCGGGTGCGGCGGCAGATTTGGCCGAGGATCTCAAGAGGCGCAAATATGCAGGTCTCGACAGAGGGCATACAACAAAAAATACACAGTTCGAATTTATTTCCAAGAGTTCCAGTCTTAGCTCGAGTAAACCTACTAGGATGTTATTCAGGGGGATCCTCATTAAAAAAAATACTTTTAGTCAGCATATTTATTAAAAAACGTACATGGTAAACTTACAAAGATAAAAATAGGTCAGCTGTTATCTCGCCTTAGTTCAGGCTGAAATAATAATATTATTCGTTTATACAAATATAGCGAGAATAATATTAAGTCACTAATTTTTGAAATAATTATAAATTAATTGATTAATAATTGTTAAAAATCAGTTTAAGTCAAATGATTTAATGTGATCATCAATTATTATACTTCTGTAGATACCTACCTACATATAGTACTTATTAATATAATAATCTCTACTGAATATGGATCTACTAAGGGCACTGCAAGATAGGAATCTAATTAGTACTTGGATCATTTGAGCTACCTATAGATTGTTTGCTATAGACTGTCTGCAGTTTGCTCATATGTTTCAACTGAAGGTAAGTACTAGTTCTAATTTGTTCCTAGGTTATATCATTATAGTAGTAATATTGAAATGTAATTTTCACGTACCTACCTATTTTATTAATTTTCATGTATATGTGTAATTGTTTAATTCACTATAGAAATTTAAATTCATTAAAA
This sequence comes from Eupithecia subfuscata, assembly GCA_963564075.1. Classification (NCBI taxonomy): domain Eukaryota; kingdom Metazoa; phylum Arthropoda; class Insecta; order Lepidoptera; family Geometridae; genus Eupithecia; species Eupithecia subfuscata. Next base: position 7,366,843 of record OY751124.1, on the reverse strand, counting down.
TCATTACAACAAATAACCATCCCACCGTTTGGATATGCACAATAGACAAGCCCGCGCGGGCCTTACCAGAATGAAGGAAATTTGTAAAATTTCAATATTATTAACTAAATAAGCAATATAATTCTAGTTCATTCTTGTCTAACCTAACATATACAACAACTGTCAATAGATTTAGATTCAGAGAACCTATAGATAAATTTTTTAAAGCTGGCGCGATTTTCTTTTCTTTTCTCATGCAATTACCCACGCTGACTCTTCTTCTTTACTTTAATCTACACACAGAAGTGACAGAAATCAAAAATATTACTTTATTTCCGCGTCAGTGTTGAGCTTTATAATTTGACCTTTTCAAGTGTACATTTATTGTATTTAAGGAAATAAAGAGTTTTTGATTTTGATTTTAAAATGACGTCACAGATCCAGGCTTACAGTATAGGAAAAACAAAAGAGGATCGCGTCATCTTTTAAAAAATTACCTATAAAACATGAGCGTAGTCGCGAAAGAAGCTAGATATGTATTCAAATAAACTTGTACCTCCTAAAGAAATAAGGTAGTACCTATACTATGTATCAAGTTAGATTTTGTAATATCCGTTCGTCCCACCACACAGCTTGTGTCGGCTTAGAATTACCACCACCCCAACTCTTCCCGCGGGTGTCGTAAGAGGCGACTAAGAAATATCCACCGGGGGCGGGCAGCGCCCCCTGCAGAACAATTCTACCACCGAACTGCGATCCCCAACCCGCATGCCGCAAGTGGGGAATATGGGCATTACCCCCCATGAGATAAAAGCCAGTAAGGCGGTTTTCAGGGGGAGGCCTGCGTCCAGCAGAGGACCAACAAAGGCGGTTGAGGTTGAGGTTCATCCCACTAGTTTCACCCAAGTGGGACGAACGGGAAGGTCATTTATTATTAGAGTAAAGACTCGATACATATTATAGTGTCATTAATTTGTTTCCCCATCAGCAAGGCTATTCAGAGTCTCCGCTACCAAGACTTCGACACGGTATCTGACACAATTTCGCGAAATTCAAATATTTTAGCGTTTGTTAATCTTTTCTGCGTTCTGCAAGGAATTAAACTACCAGAAAAGTATTGGGGATTACTCAAATATAATTTTAAGTATTTATTATAATACTAGCTTCTGCCCGCGGCTTCGCAAGCGTTTCGGTATAATAAGTACTCTATTATCTAAGTTAGGCTTTGCTTTAAGCGTACGCCAAATTCCATCTTGGTCTGTTCAGTAGTTTTGGAAATCCTAGGTAACAAAAATTCTGATTTCATAAACTTTCGACGTTAAAATATTAGTAGGATAGGATAAGCTTCCATTATTCCGTCACTTTACCCGTGGCTAAAGTGTTGAAATAATACAAGTGCTCTAGCATCTAGTTTTTGACGTGACAACGTCTTATAATTCGATAGAGCCGGCTGCACGCACGAAAAAACATGACGTCATGCGGCGTTACCTCGCTATGACGTCATGCGGCGTTACCTCGCTCTGAGGCGTTCCATGTAAGGCTTGAAGTGCAAGCGAGAGCGCTCGACATCCGTCTCTCTCCTACTTGAGTGAGCGATGCGTCTGCGTGGACAGCTGCTATACTATAGTACATTTACATGTTTTGATCGAGTATCAAATGTGGTAGCATTTGATTCCATCAGTATTTTCTTAAGACGTTGTCACGTTCAACTATCGTCAGTAAACCGACTTTACAGACAACCAATTTTTTGTTTTTTGTTAATTGTTAATGGTGCTTAGCTTATCAATAAGAAAATTACTAAAGGCAGTCTCGGCGTAAGAATCTGGAACTCAGCCCGTAGTGTCAATCCAACTAAAGGCGGGTCCAGATATGTACCACTTGCCCGATCCGATCACTGTATCCGTATCAGCGTATCACGTATCAAGCCCCGTATCAAGTTGTGGACGCCTCGATTTGCTCCGTATCCGTATCTTCCGTTCTGTATGATGCCCGTATCTGTATCACCTTTGATGATCGGATAAAAACCGACACGACATGGAACGGGCCGTATCATAACGGCGTATCCAGATCGCGTATCATGACACGCGTATCATCACCCGTCCACATATGCGATCATGATACGCGTCGGCGATACGGATACAGTGATCGGAACGGGCAAGTGATACATATCTGGACCCGCCTTAAGGGAATCTACCAGAGGAAGGGCATCAGCGACCTTATGTATATTTTTACCTCTGTCATCGCGATAACCAATCCGTCTGTCAAGCGTGGTGATTATGCTAAGCCCCCTTGGTTTGGGGAGACATGCTCAACCACGTCAGGTAAACACTTACTCATCAGAACAGCAACGATTTTTTGACAGTTTACACTGACATATACTTATAAATCGCTTCAGTGTTCTGTAGGCTTCATAGTACTGTTTAGATTTAACTGAAAACGTATCTAACACTTCACACACTAACTGAAAACCATCTTTATCGACACAAATACTACCAATAGACTGAAATGTTCTGTATATATCAGCTTGTCTGTCTGTCATGGGCTCGTATTTGAGGTCGCTAACGCTCCATTCTTCCGTACAAACATTGCATGAACACATTTTTTTTGTGCGAATGAAGAGATGCGGTGCTCTGTAGTTAGAGATGTTGAAACGGCTAAGATCGTAATCCAGGAAATGATCTCTGTAAAAAAAGGACATCCGACTTTGTACAAGTAATTAAGTACTTAAGTAAAAATATGAAAAATCGTGTAAAAACTCTACAGTTAAGGGTCCGGCGGAGGATGAATTTCCCATACAAACGTAGTGTTGTGTACATACCTAGTTATTTAAGTTTTTATATAATAATTTTAAAAAATCTATACTACTTAGCAAGTAGGTGTCTTAAACACGATCCTAGACGTAACGCATTGGAGAACTCTGTAATTTTAGGTCTGGTTTAATAAACGAATTGAATTGAATTGAATTGAAACACCACATTATCAAAATAGACGTATAAAAGAGTCCCCCCCGTTGCTATTTAGAAAGTAGCAAGAAAACACAACTCTCAACACTAAAATCCAATTTTCTGTCGAGTTAATTATATAAATAAAATAATAAAATAAAAATAAAAAGAGCTTTATTCCATATCACATAAATTTTTAGAGTAGTAAATAATATTGATTAAAAAAAGTCATGCGTTTTATAAATTTTTGAATTATTGTCCATTGTGTATATATTATTCTTGAGCGACTCATGCGACGTATTATTATATCCAGCAGGGCTTTTTAGAACTTCCGTTACCGACTCGGAATCTATTTATTTATTTATGGCCTCCCAACAGAAAAATCACATCACAAACAGAATAATATAAATAAAGTAGTCTTATGTCTAGTGTTTTTCTAAATTAAGGGTGCCACAGAGTGAGCCAATTATGGAGTCGACTGAACAACAAATATTATAATACAAAGATAAAGGTCAAAACAATAGGAATGGAGTGGTAATATATTAAAGTTGGACAATAAAAATACTATAGGTTAAGATTACACGATAAAAATATAGGAAAAAGCTAAGGAAAAACTTATAAACTAGATAAAAACGCAGATAAAAAGGCAGCATTCGATATTTCTTGATTTCTATCTAATACATATAGATTCGCGCGATATTTAAACATTTTACCGGTTTTTATTATTTACTGCGCTGTACAAGGAAAATAAATAGTGGAGAGATAGTTTTCTACAAAAAAAAATCATATTTTCTATGAACCCATGTTAAATAAAAATTATTTAGTGCAACTTTTGGAGCAATTATTAATGAGAAATTTATTAATAACAATCAACGTATTAAAAAAAGCTCCATTATAACATACATACATTATTGAAACATGGGTTCGTCGAAGATGGTCTGCAATTTGTGGAAAACTACTTTTCCGGTAGTTTAATTCCTTGCAGAACTCAAAAAATATTAAAAACCGCTAATATTTTGAATTTCGCGCGAATCTATATCAGATTCCGTGCCGATGAGTCGGTAACGAAGTTTCTGAATAGCCCAGCTGGTACCACGTGAGTCTTGCAATAGTAAAATAAAAAAACTTACATAAATGATATAGTGAGCTCCTCTCCCTTCTCAATCGTCCTAAGTGACAAGAGAGCGATGTGATCGTTCAACCCCACGATCAACAGGTTCGGCTGACAGGAATGCTTCAGTTTACTGCTCATTGAGAACCAACCCATGCATGTTTGCATTTCACAATTGTAAGATTCGCTGAAAAGAACAAATCTCTTTTTAAAGTTAAAAAGTTTAATACTAAGATAAAACAATATTCAGTTACTTACTAAAATAAAATAAAAAACAAATGAACGGCGAATACAGAATGCGTAATACACTGACGAACGCGTGTGACTAGAGCGAAAATATAATATGAATAAGAAAATGGCGTTCGACTCAGCATTTGTTGTGATAATAATTAGCCGATGGCATAGTTACTTCAACGCTGATCTTCCGTCAACGCTGATCTTGTACGAAGGCTGCGAAGTGATCTTTAACAGTACTGTTTCACGGAATATATCGAGTGATAAATGTATAAGGGCTGAAGCTTTGCTAAGTGGATTATCCAGCATGAATTCACTTTTTTTATTTTATTTTCATCATCATCAGCCTAATACTAGTTCACTGTTGGACATAGGCCTCCCCTAATGAACGCGAAGCTTGCTGCATGGTGCATGCATCTGCCTGCAATTTCTTACAGGTCTATCCCATCTGGGCGTTTTAAACGAACGAAACATGAATCCAAGTAGGTATGTACCTATGTAATCCAAAAAATCTTTATTCGCAGATGTTTAATTAAGTCAAAAAAATATTTTTATACCTATATTCAAGTGGATAACGTATGTGTTTAACGTTAAGTCTATAATACCTAATGCTAGACAAGTTTTCTTTTGTACCTTTTGTATTCGTAAGCAGCATTGGTAAAGAACACCGTATTCGTAAAGTGGACGTACTGATGAAACATTATCTTCGACATGGCTTTCTGAGAAGCTGCTCGTTTGGCGGCTTCTGAAAAAAAGAAACAAAGATCAAGTTCGGTTCGGTCACGTATCTTTTTGTCTCGTTAATTTTGTTAAAGGAAATCACTTTAGTAATGATGATTGATAGGTAATGAATTTTATAGTATTTTACCTTTCGGAAAGTAATTAGGCACTTTATCAAAATACTGCAGAACTGTTGCACAAATTACACTGCCATTGAACATTCTGCCTTCCAGTAGTTCTTGGCTATCGTCGTAACTCAGCATAGAGAGCGGTTCCTCATCGCTATACGTCTCTCTCGTAGACGCAACCTTCATTCTAGAGCTTCCTATGTTTTCTGATGCAGCAATAAACCCATCCCAGCCCAGTTTCAAAGACAATTTAATAGCTGCTCTGATAATCAACCTGTTTTTAGGATCGCTGTATATCTTGTCAAGCATATCTCCTATGTAACATTCGATGCTATGGTAATCGCTCCAGCAAAGATGGAGGCATTCTTCGGTGCAAAACATAGCGTAGCAGCATTTCGGACAAGGACTCGGATTCAAGACAAGCTTGTTACAATAGTAGCAGCTTACAAAACCGTACTCGTTGTTCTCGCATGTGACAAAGGCTCGTTCAATAGCCACTATCTTTCCGGGAGATATTTTCCTCTTTGCTGTGATTTGTCTCACGCCATCATTGGTGATGAAAGCTACATCTGATGTTGCGCTGCTCACATCTTTATTATTTTTAAACTCTGTTGTAAAGAATGTTGATATAAATAGATTGTTAAAATCCACGTTGCGGACAATTTCTAACGCGATAAATTTCTGGGCTTCTAGCATTCGTTTCTTCAGTTTCCTAGCTAAACCTGGAGGGCTACCCATAGCAAGGCAAATTTGTATGTCTGAAATGCATGAAAAACTTTGCATAGCAAACATTACAGCGGATCTATTACTTATTGCTAGAATCATTTCGAGCGAGCCAGGAAGTGCGTTGGCTATTGCTATATTGTAGGCAATCAGTGCTTCTCTATTTTTCCCTGAACCGTAGAGACCATTTCCGGTAACTCGCAAATCCTTAGATTTGTCCAATGATTTCTTATTATTCATGTCAAAGTTTTTCGTTACGTTGAATTTACTGATAGCTCTATCGGCAACCTTGACCATTTCAACCAAGTCCCCTGAATCTATGGCGTTGTAAATTTCACCAGCACATCCGAAAGTATCGAGCAATCTTATATAAAAATCATTTAACTGCATTTTGCACGTTTGGTATTACCTGAAAATAAAATAATACAGTAAGCGTGATAAAAATTGATATCGTATTAGACAGTAACAAAAACCGTCATCTTACAGACGTGGAAAGGAAACTATTAAGTATATCGATATATAGACACATTTATTTCAGCTACAGATTGAACAGATTTGATTTTTTTAATTTTTATTTGCTCTTCTGTTTTTTGTATTTATGATCTTAAGTTTTGCTTAGTGACATTCTCAAATAATGGAAATGCATTGTTCTCCTTTAATTTAATTGGTTGTTAACAAAAATTTCTAGTAATTTTGCGGTAGTACCAAATTTTTTTTAAATGTCTTTGTTACGCGCGCGCAACGCCAAGTAGGTATACACATTCTCCGTGAACTGAAGAAATCACGCTTATTAAAAGCATCCAACGATCGCCAAGAAGGCGCTTGGAGTTCTAAAAAATTATAATACTCAATTAAAAAATATTTTCGAATGAAATGAATGAACATAATGTTCGTAAAATGTCTCCGATCCATAGAAGTCTAGTTTTAATAATACAAGTTAAATACCTAACTGTGTATGTTAGTTTCTTCACTATCTCGCTAACTGTACTGTAGCGGTTTAAAAGTTGGGAGTGACAAACTTACCCTAGAAATATTAAAATAATTTAAGCGATGACAAAGTTACACTAGATTTTTACGATGACATTTTTACGATGACATTTTTACCCTAACCCTCGGAGAGGTAATAAAGTCGGAACAAACAAAAAAAAAGCCTAATGTTCTTCATTTTTGGAATATCGAATAGTCGAGTATTTTACGATAAGCGGACAATGAGTTTGTAGCTACTGGCTGATGATATTAGAATAAAATTAATAAGAAAAGTCATTCTGCCTACTTATATAAAAAACAATCGCATTTTTGTCCCGGTACGCTATAATGCCACATAATGAGCAAGAGAAGTGAAAAAGCTTTTATTACTTCCCCTAGTTCTAATGTGATTGAGTACTGATTAGTTAACAGTTCATAGTTAGTAGGTAAATAAATTAGGTAGGTACCTAGGTATAATCTCTAGAGTTGTATAAAACAAAGTCGCTTCTCGTTGTCTGTCTGTCTAAAAGCTTATGGTCTAATTTTATTTCGTCCATACATCCATCATACCATACATTCATCATACCATACCTAGTAGGTAGGTTCACTAGGAATAAAGAATATAATGAAAATATTGATACTTAATACATTATGTAGGTAGTACCTACCTATCAGTGGGTCCTTGAGGAACAACCATACTTTATTTTAATAAAGAATATGCCTTTGTACCTAATTATATAACTTACCAGATAATCGTCTTCGCTTATTTATTTCCTCTCAACCAACGAACAAACAAAACCAAGGTACCTATTCCACTGACTTATGTAGGTAGGTAATCAATTTTCACAAATTCTTGATCTTAGTTTTATTACTGGTAGGTATAAGGTGTCATTTCATTTGAGTTTTCTATCTGCACTTTTAGGTCTATTCGGTATCAAAAAAATCTCATTTTAAATTAGGTATAGGTTATTGCACTTCTAGGAATCAATTTAAAATAATGTTTTAGTCAAATGACCTGCGCGCGTTAACACAAGACGTCTAACTGTGCACAGAACTTTTTTTTAATGTTAAGTACTGTCGTAAGCACGTAGCCAAACAAACAATCACAACACAATCTCATCTCCTGTCTCCTTTCTATTGAGTGTCACCTCATTTGCAAATGAAAGGTTCGTTCCGAATGAATGAAATCATTCACTCGAATAGAACGAATGGTGCGCGGGTAAAGGCTGTTATACACTGAAGCGAATACCCGACCCAAATCAGCGGCGGCACCACTTATTTTATCTTATTGTTAAGTTAAACGAAGGAATTTTCAAAAATCGATTTCGCAGTTTGTGGTTCCTTTAAGCTTATTTTTAATGCCTCTATAAAAGTTGGAACGAAGTTCCTTATCGCGCGTTGTGAAAGGGGGCTAGACGGAAAAAATTCATACGAAAAGTTGTAACGACACTTTTGCTAATAGTGAGTTATTGTAAGCCGTGCGGCGTGCGCATGTTTCTCTGTCTCTCTCTTATGAACTTCGTTCCATCCGGGTGTCCCTTCACACCTCTCAAGTTTTTATTTTATTTTAGATAGTGTAGGCGAAGTTGCTTATTTTGGCCACGATTTTACACTACTAGTGTGTCTGCTATCTTTCTAGGTCTGAAGTATCGCTCAGTTTGATAAAGTAGAAAGAGATGCCCTCTATTTCAACGCAGAAAGACCTCCTCCCCCTCCACAGCCTGTATTGGTCCACTGCTGGACGCAGGCCTCCCCCTGATAAGCGCCTGTTGGCTTTTATCTCATGGGAATAATGCAGAAATGCAGAAAGACCGCTGTTAGCTAATCAGCGCTCTGACGGTAAAGTACAAGCTGGAATAAATTTTATTGCGTAAATAGAATCTACTTACAGTAGATTAATTTGAAAAATTACAATATTTTGTTTAAAGAAGCACAAATCTAAAAAACATTTAAAATGTTGATGTTAATGCCTATCAAAACTACAGTTTCGTATAAAAGATAATTTAGGTAGGTATTCAAGTTCCATAATATCGATAAATAATAACAAATTAGTTCAAACAATTAGGGTGCAATGTTAACACAATTTTTTTTTTAATTTAATTGACATTATCTATAGGTACTTAGGTTTTTACATCAATAAAACCTCATAACGTATACAAGACATACCGATCACAAACACAAACAAAGTTCAAATAAGTACCTATACCTTTATAAAAAATGTTTTATACACTCCGAGTAAAATAAAATAAATATTTAATGTATACCTAAATAAAAAACTAACAGGTTTTTAGGTGAAGCTGTGAAACGACCATTAATTTATATTTGAACGACACGGCATGCGCTCTAGTGTAACACCAGCCTAAGCAACCCATGAGCATGACGTCACAGCTACCTAGCTTTATCAGTCATTTCGGGGAATAACCCATTGTAATTTAGAAAGTAAAATATGTTATATTTTGCTTCCAAACACTTAATGGACCGAACTAAAAAAAGACAGAGATAAAAATAATACAACACAAAGACGACGTTTTATAAATGGTAAAAGGTACCCTACCTAACCTAGGTACCTACTTTGGTTTGAGTTTTGACTTGAGTCTCGGGTTGGCCTGAATTTGAATAGGAAAGGAAAGGCATATTTGTTTGAAATTATGCATATGTGTTTGTAGGTACTAGGTAGGTAAGTACTTACTTAGGTATATTTTGGTAAAAAAGTGTCGTTCATAAAGTGCATCGTTTCATGTTGGCGTGAGATGAATTTTTTTGTAGTTTATTTATTTTCTTCGTTCTTCAAGGAATAAAACTAGCCGAATAGTAATTTGCCGCAAATCATAAACCATTTGCTTTTAACTTATGAAAAAACTTACTAGGTAGGTAAGTACCTACCTACCTACTTAAGTGGGCGACAAACAGTGCGCGAGTACGAATGTATAAAACGCGACTTCCTAGTTACTATGCGATCAGCAAATAATTCTTGAGCAATCTTTTCAGATGGAGATTAGTTCTGATAAATGATTACCTTACCTTGATCTCGTAGAATACCTATACTTAAGCAATAATAAGCAAATAGACTGATTCTATGTTATGAAATTGTTTTATTCCTATTAAATTAAAATATTTATTTAGCACATAGAAAAGTACATTATCAGAATAAAACAATAACAACTAGTATACCTCAAGTCCTACCTATCTATTTCTTAAAATCTAAGCCGTCACCAGAAGGCAGAGTGCCCAGAATGCTAGCAGCATTGCCACGTTGAATGGCAATGCTAATTCGTTGACCGAAATATCCTATTATATTATCCACTGTGTAATACCCCGATCCACTATTTTTAAGGGCCTATCCACTGTGTCGACTCCATGGTCCACGGTGGCTCATTTCTGACTTAAAAAAAAAACAACAATTAAAAGTTAAAAATCAACTTATATGTATATAACGCGGAGTTGGATTAAAAAAGATAACTTTATTCACAAAGAAAATTATACTAGTATTTACAATTGAAACAATTGAGCTAACTGCTGACTGTTGCAAACAGTCTACAGATAGCTCAACTGATCCATATCAACACCAATCGGAAGCGTCCCCAAGACGCTGGCTGCATTGCCACGCTGTATGGCAATGCTAATAAGGCAATGCAATGCTGATACGCTGTGCCAGATATTCACCAGCTCTCGGGTCACGCGTCGCTTCGACCAGTTGGATTATGGTTTTATTACTGTAGATAGAAGTTTGCTAATACAATCGCGTAGCTTAGAAATTTACGTCTACCGCCACTCTGAAAAATCTTGACGATATCGAGCTTTTTTTTTGACGCCTTCTACTCAGATAAGAAATGAACCAGTTGACGGAAGATTGGGATAGAAGGTCGATCTGCTACGTTAAACTCCTTACTAAAATCAATAAGTAGGTACTAACACTGATAAGTGAGTTTTTTCGATACTTACTGGTTTGCAGATCTTCTATACTGTCTTAATATATATAAATCACGTGTCACGTTGTTTGCCCGCGATGAACTCCTAAACTACTTAACCGATTTTAAATTAAATTTGCACACCGTATGCAGTTTGATCCAACTTAAAAGATAGGATAGCTTATTCAAGGAAAGTTTAAAAGGTGAGAGCTGTACGAAGTTCGCCGAGTCAGCTACTAATAATATTATAAAGAGGAAAGATTTGATTGTTTGTTTGTATTGAATAGGCTCCGAAACTACTGGACCGATTTGAAAAATTCTTTCACCGTTAGGCTGAGCGCAGACTTGAGTCACGACAGTTTTAAGACAGACTTTCCTCATAGAAAGTCTACCTTAAAACGGAAACAAAACTGTTTTGTCTTGCATCTTCATACATTTTGTAAAGCAATAGTCTGTCTTAAAACTGTCGTGACTCAAGTCTGCGCTCAGCCTTAGGAAGCTTACTTTTCAGGGAGTGACATAAGTAGGCTATATTTTATCCCGGAATTCCCACGGGAACGGGAACTACGCGGGTGAAACCGCGAGGCGATCGTCTAGTCAGTTATGTATATTTAATAGAGCAGTAGCAGTGCTATGCCTTTTCCTAAAGCCAGATTGAAAAAGGTTGGTTGGCTGTTAGGAACTCTGTGAGCTGAGCATGTGCTAATGATTCTATTATTTTCGAGAAAAAAGGGAGAATTGAAATGTTTCAACATAGATGGGACAGGTACTTTGGGTAAAGGGATAACATAAGCTTGATGCCATTGATCTGGAAACTGAGCCTGGGGAAGAGAGATGTGAGCTGCGGCGGGGAGAATTAATTTCAGAATGGGTGTGATCATCAGACAACCAATACCATCGCTGCCTACGGTTTCTCTTTTTAGTGATAAGATTTGCTTCTGAATCATATTCTCACTGACTTGATTAAAGGAGAAGGGCTCAATGTTTGGTGGAGAGATATTCGTGATTTCAGTTAAGGCGGTACCCTACCTCGTTATTGTGTGAAGAGGATAGGCATAGGATTCGCGTTCACAGGAGCGGGACAGAGCAAAGCGGCGTAAGCCCAAAAATCAAGTTTTTAGTAGTTATTTGCTCCCCACAAACATCAGAATAGTTAATTGAAAACAAGACCCGTCAAGTGCGAGTGTAACTCGCGCGCCGAGGGTTTCGAACGTTTGTGAACAAGTAGGTATGTACTAAAGGTACCGGTTAAAAACTCCGAAATTTAATGAAGACCTAACACTAGTAGGTACCAACCTACATTTCAGATGGATCTCTCTCCATGCTTCGGTGATAGGGTGTAGCGATAATTTTTTCGACTTTTTTCAAAATATTTCGAAATGTATTAAACCTACAGAAATTTCAAAAACTGTTTTGAAATGAACAAACTGATACCTTTCATATGATACCCCAATATAGATCTATGTCTACAAACGGTTGATACATTTTGAATGGATCACTCTGCAAACTTCGGAGATAGGGGGGGGGGAAAGGGTAAAATTTCTACTTTTTTCAAAATTTTTCAAAAAGTATGAAACCTACAGAAATTTTAAAAACTGTTTTGAAATGCACAAACCGATACCTTTCATATGATACCCCATTCAGTGGGGTAGCCCCCCCTTTTGAAAATTATCCCCCCTCTTTTTGACCATTTTTCAAAAAGTGTTCATTTTACAGACTTCTCTATATTTTTCCTGTAAAATATAGATCTATATCTACAAACACTTCACACATTTTGAATGGATCGCTCTGCAAACTTCGGAGATAGGGGGGGGGGGGGGGGGAACGGGTAAAATTTCGACTTTTTTCAAAATATTTCAAAAAGTATGAAACTTACAGAAATTTTAAAAACTGTTTTGAAATGTACAAACCGATACCTTTCATATGATACCCCACTTAATGGGGTAGCCCCCCTTTTGAAAATTATCCCCCCTCTTTTTGACCATTTTTCAAAAAGTGTTCATTTTACAGACTTCTCTATATTTTTCCTGTAAAATATAGATCTATATCTACAAACACTTCACACATTTTGAATGGATCGCTCTGCAAACTTCGGAGATAGGGGGGGGGGGGGAACGGGTAAAATTTCGACTTTTTTCAAAATATTTCAAAAAGTATGAAACCTACAGAAATTTTAAAAACTGTTTTGAAATGTACAAACCGATACCTTTCATATGATACCCCACTTAGTGGGGTAGCCCTCCCTTTTGAAAATGATCCCCCCTCTTTTTGACCATTTTTCAAAAACTGTTCATTTTACAGACTTCTCTATATTTTTCCTGTAAAATATAGATCTATATCTACAAACGATTCATACATTTTGAACGGATCGCTCTGCAAACTTCGGAGATAGAGGGGGGGGAGCGGGTAAAATTTCGACTTTTTTCAAAATATTTCAAAAAGTATGAAACCTACAGAAATTTCAAAAACTGTTTTGAAATGTACAAACCAATACCTTTCATATGATACCCCACTCAGTGGGGTAACCCCCCTTTTTGAAAATTATCCCCCCTCTTTTTGACCATTTTTCGAAAAGGGTTCAGTTCACAGACTTCTCTATATTTTTCCTGTAAAATATAGATCTATATCTACAAACGCTCAATACATTTTGAATGGATCGCTCTGCAAACTTCGGAGATAGGGGGGGGGAATGGGTATTTTTTCGACTATTTTCAAAATATTTCAAAAAGTATGAAACCTACTGAAATTTCAAAAACTATTTTGAAATGTACAAACTAATACCTTTCATTTGATACCCCACTTGACTCTGTAGGTCTCTTTTAAAATTTTGACATTTCAATTTGTATGGAAAATGTTAATTTTCATTTCTCATTTATTTTCATTTTTTTTTCTTAAAATCTGTACAGGCACACGAAATGTATTATTATTTTAAATTTCAAGTTGATAGCTGCTGTAGTTGCTGAGTTATTAAGGAGGGAAAAAAGGACAGACAAAGCGAGACCATAAGGGTTTCGAAACCGATCTTCGAAACCCTAAAAAGGCAACATATAAAATGTTCTTTATACTTAGTTCAATTACTATACTTAATCTCAAGATCGTATCATCTGTATTTATTGAGAAATTAGGGTTTTAGTAAAAAATTAGAGGTAACTTTGCGATTTTTTTCTATAGAGAAAATTTTATGGAATCGTGTTTTCGAAACATATTCATTATACATATATTAAAAACATACATTTCAAAGTTAAATATTCAGTAGTTTGGAAGATATGGAGGTCCGACGGAGTTGAAAATAAGCAATTTGAGGTTGTATACGCCCTTAAGGCTGCGAGTTTAGCAGTATAATCCATCTTTTCACACGACGAGAAATGGGCATTTAAATCTAAGTCAAAACAAAGCTTCGATTCCTGTGATTTAGATTTCCCTATGCCAAGAGAGCGTAGGAATTTCCAGAGACCAGCAGGTGTAGCAAGCTGAATTTGCTCCGCTATATCAAAGGGTGTGGAAGTTTAAGTACTCAGGCCATATTGTCACTGAGGACCTGAAGGATGATGCAGATATGGAGAGGGAACGCAGAGCGTTGTCCGTCAGGCGAATATGCTGGCCCGCAGATTCGCACGATGTACAGATGCTGTGAAAATCACACTGTTCAAAGCATTCTGTACATCTTTGTATACAGCGAGTCTGTGGGTCAGCTATACCTTAAAGGCGTACAATGCTTTGCGTATCCAATATAATAATGCATTTAGGTTACTGTTGCGGCTGCCGCGGTTTTGCAGCGCCTCAGGTATGTTCGCCGAGGCTTGTACTGACTCATTTGATGCAATATGGCGCAAAAAAACAGCCTCACTGCTCAGCAGAACCCGCGGGAGCAGCAACAGTATCCTGAATGCGATATCTATCAAATTTGATTGTCCTCTGATGTATTCCCTACATCAGAGGACAAAATCCCTGTTTAATATTAAGTACTAAACCTCTAGCCCTAAGTGTACCTACTAACAAAATAGACTAAGTTGTCTGAATAAAGAAATTTTTATTCATTTATTTTATTTATATGTCTTTTTTTGGCATTCTGGACCAGTAAGTTACATCGGTTCCTCCTTTTGTAACTGGCCCAGGTTTCATCACATCGGTGAAGCTTGAACCTATGAAAGTGACTATCGCGTTTTGCCATAGCTTTGCCAATACCCTCTGACTGATATCCAGGGAAGGGGGCGAGATGAATCGGGGCATGACGAACGAACAAACCAATGATATTAGAATTCAAAAAATCTACCATATTATTATTTAATACTTTATTGCACACAATTTAAAAAGTACACAAATGGTGAGCATAATGCCGATAGCATTTTCTACCTGCCAACCACACAAGGTCAACAACGACAAAAAGGCGTGCTTAAACTTAGACTTATGCTTAGCTATGCTATAAATTAAGTATACAACAGAAAAAAACAATTTATTAAAATGTCTACTGTGAAATATATAATTTACCTGTGTAAAAATGTCAGTTTGTACAGAAATTAGTTATATAAGTTTAGTTCAGCGTCTCTTCCGGAATTCATGTAATGTGTGTAATTTTTAAGAAATTATATACGGCAACACATATGTATCTCGTGTTTGTCAACCGTTGCCGTAGATTGTGTTTTTTAAATTGTTATATTTTTGATTGTTTTGTGTTATCTTCCGTGACGTCACCAAACGGCTCTGTCGGAAGACCAGCGTTGGTTGTTACGTGGTAACAACTAGCTTATGCTGAGACAGAGACCGTTTTGTGACTTAATTCGACAGAAGCTGTATCTTTTATTTTATCTTTAAATCGTGTTTGTTTTTGTTGATTAAGTTACAAATAAAATATTATATTCTATTCTATTTTAAATATATAAGATTAAGTAGTAATATACCTACTTATCAAAATTTGTAGTTTAAGGTACATACTTGTAGCGAAATGACGGTTATCTAACTAGAAGACGGGTAAAGAATTTTAGTAAAATGCTCACGATACCACACTCTCTACTGAAACCATTGATTTTACACCGTTTCAGAATACGCGAAGCATTTTCGACAAATTTATACATGTCTATTCGAGAGAAGTTACGCTGGTTAAGAATTATTGGCTTTGGCTTTAGGGACTTTAATTTTGTAAGACAAGTAAAAAAGTAAAGTAAAGTAAAAAATCGTTTATTGGCATAGAAACAAGGGAAACCGAAATAGTTTTGAGAAACGATGTTATCTGCAGAAGTGTAGCACTGTGTCGCAGAATGACAACGCCCTCCTCCCAGGCAAGTAGATTTTAAATTTAAAAGACTCGAGAAGATCTGATACGTGCCCTGGGGTGATTTGCGCATTTATAATATGGCATATGTTGAACGTTTTGTGAGAATGACGATTTTACACATTTCCAGCGATTCTCCTAGAGAGAGAGCATGGTCATCGTTGTTACAAGGAATACTTGCAAAGGAGTCTCTCGTCATTAGGGCTTTAATACTGAGATCAACGTTATGTCGAATAAACTACAATAGAGACAAAGTTGGTTTTAGCAAAGATTCATACCAAATGTCTTCGCAAAACTGCTAGGTTTCTAAAATACTTGTAGAAAATAGTAAAAACCCGATTTTATTTTTCATCTTTTCAATAGACCTCAGGGTTCTTGAGATCTCGACCAAATAAGGTGCAAAACAGTTTACTTTCATGATTTTTTTTATTGTATTTTTTTCCGCAGTCCTGTTTTCCTATATAGGAACCGAAGAAAAATTTAGAATTTTATGTTATTCTAGTTTTTTACCACGTCATTTTTGCTGATGTAGGTACCTACCTAACCTATTGTGCGCTAGAAGCGTTATATTCATCGGTACCTGCCCGTGGTCCACCTACATAGTACACCTGGCTGTACCAGGGGCATTTTTTGTTTCCGTGGTCCACCTCAAGATAACTGGGTGTTCTAGGGATTTTTTTTATTTCCATGGTTCACCTATGTAAATGCTTCCCTTCAAGGATTCTTACTTGTTATAGCTTTTATCCCTCAAGGATTAGGGGTGGCGCGCGCTTCGCGCAATTTTCGCGATTTACACTAAAATGATTGTATCTCAGAAACTTCTTGAAATTTATTTATTCTGTTAAAAATTTAGAATCTAGAATAGTTACTCTTTCTATTAGACTATTTATTATTTGTAGTTACATGCTTTTTATATTAGAATTTTATTTTTTTATAGACAGTCGACGCCTCAGTTTTATTTCGTATTTACTCTAATTGCATGGTTTGTACTCATGTTTTTATTGCATAATTGTTGAGAAAACACATAAAACAAAGTAATAAAAGCACCGTTTACCTTGAATATCCAAGATAAATCCATTTCTTCACAAAACAAACATTGCGTGACAGCCCATCCAACTTTGACATAACATTATCGATTTCTTTATTTCTCAAGGTCAAAATTTCTTTGACCATAAAAATCGATTGTTCAATACGAATCAAATGAGACATAAACTTCAATCCAATATGACCGTTATCATTTGGAAATGAGGTTTATATTGGCGCGGCGTCTGGCCCGGAGCGGGCCGCGTAATCCCTGACGGTAAAGAATATGTTTGGGCCCGCTCCGGGCCTCGTGATCCTTAACCTGTCATCGGTTGTGTCCAAGATGGCGGCACATGTGACGTAAGTTGTTTGCCTCAGTGAGGCGAGCCACAGATCTGAGCCGGTCAGTTGATCGCCTCAGTTCGCCACATTGTGGTTTTCCGACAGACAGGAAATTTGAGTGTACTCAAAAGTTAGGTGATTATGTAGGTTATTTCATCAGGTTCATAGGAAATGGTTATTTCATCATGTTCATAGGAAGATTAGGTTTCAAATACAAAAATTCAGGGAAATAATGATTTATAAGTTCGCCAAACCCTGTCTGTTGCTAACCACCATGTGGTTACTCAGATGGGCATGTGCCGCCATTTTGGACACAACTGATCATATCCGGTATGTGTGCTAAGCTTTACCCCTCTGAATAGCAACAATTGCTTGATATTTTACATTGACATAAGGTTAGAAATCGCTTCAGTGTTATGTAGGCTTCATGATACTGCTTAGAATTAACTGGGAACGTATCTAATGCTTCACAAACTAACCGAAAACTATGTTTATCGACACATATTCCTCTTAAAGACTGATATCTTCTGATCAAATTGGCTTGTTTGTCTGTCATAGGCTCATGTATTAGCTCGCTTGCGGTTCTTACGCTCCATTCTTCCGTACAAACATTGCATGAACACATTTTTTTAGTGCGCAAGAAGAGAAGTGGTGCTCTGAAGGAATAGATGCTGGGGCTTAGATCGTAATCCAAGAAATGATCTCTGGAAAAAAAGGAAACCGACTTTATGCAAGTAGAAAACATATCTGTCAAGTGTGAGTGTAACTCGCGCGCCGAGGGTTTCAAACGTTTGTCAATTATACAAATATGTACCAAAGGTAGCGGTTAGAGACTTCGCTTTTTAATGAATAGCTAAAAATAGTGGGTAAATAAAAAATTAAATTAAAAAACCTTTTATTCCATAACCATAAATAGCAATTGATCAGTCATGCTTAAAAATAATAATTGCTTGTTTAATTTGAAAAACGTAGGTATGTCAAATATAATATGGCGCTCATTAGGGGAGGCCTATGTCCAGCAGTGGACTAATATAGGCTGATGATGATGATGATAGATTTAATAAATGAATTTGTATAGCTAATTTTAGATTTAAATATTTATATTTCGTCATTACTTAGGTTAGGACCCCTCTCGGGTAAGGCCAGTGGGTACAGGTACCAACCTATATTTCAGATGGATCGGTCTGCAAACTTCGGAGATGGTAGGAGGGGGGTAATGGTAATATTTTTTGAAAATATTTCAACAACCTACAGGAATTTGAAAAACTTTTACAATCTACAAACCGATACCTTTTATTTAATACCCCACTTATTATAGGCCACGTTTATTAATTACCTACCACGTTAGTACTGCTTCGTTGGTCTAGCGGTCAGCTTGTTCAACCGCGCCGATAGTGAGGTCCTGGGTTCAAATCCTGGGTCGAGACAATAGTTGTTATTGGGTTTTTCTAGCAAGAATTTTTCTTGATAGAAAACTCAATAATAAAATTCTCTCCCAGTTGCAGCCCGGAGTCAGAAAGTTGGCGGTGTTACACCCCCGTGCCTCGGAAAGCACGGTACGCCGTTAGTCCTGTACTTGACCTCTTCCCGGTCGTGTCGGTCTGCCGTCCCATCGGATAATGAGAGTGAGGGAATAGAGAGTGCACCTGTGTTTGCGTACACACTTGTGCACTATAATAAGTCCACGCATCTGGCTAGTCTCCTATGAGACTGACCGCCGTGGTTGGAATTCGGCTAGGAGCACATCATCACATGAGTGTGGCAAAAGTAAAAAAATTGGTTGTCTGTAAAGTCGGTTTACTGACGATAGTTGAACGTGACAACGCAGACGCATCGCTCACTCAAGTAGGAGAGAGACGGATATCGAGCGCTCTCGCTTGCACTTCAAGCCTTACATGGAACGCCTCAGAGCGAGGTAACGCCGCATGACGTCATGTTTTTTCGTGCGTGCAGCCGGCTCTATCGAATTATAAGACGTTGTCACGTCAAAAAAACTTACATAAATGATATAGTGAGCTCCTCTCCCTTCTCAATCGTCCTAAGTGACAAGAGAGCGATGTGATCGTTCAACCCCACGATCAACAGGTTCGGCTGACAGGAATGCTTCAGTTTACTGCTCATTGAGAACCAACCCATGCAGGTTTGTGCTCCGTATTTGTAAGTGTCGCTGAAAAGAACAGAAAATTAAAATAGGACACGGAGAAAAAAAACGATAATAAAAAAAAAAAATTTGGCAAAAAAAAAAAATTTGATATCAAAAAATCAATAAGTACCTACCTACCTGTTCAAAATTAAAATAATCGTTATTCACAAGTTGCTCCCACGGGGTCCAGAATCTCCCCCTGTCTTCGGCTTAGTATCCAGAATCTCCGCCTATCTATCTAATCTCCCCCGTATCCAGAATCTCAGGGTGTACTAAGCCGACAGGGGGAGATTCTGGACCCCATGGGATCAACTTGTGAATAGCGTTTGAATAACGGTCAAGAATCTCCCGCTGTCGGCTTAGTACACCTGTACTGAGCCGACAGGGGGAGATTCTGGCGTCTACGGAAAATTCGACTAAAACAATTCGACTAAAAACATTTCGACTAGTAACAATTCGACTAAAGCAATTCTACTTCGGGTTGACCCGACCTGTGTAGGCGTCCCACCCCGTGTTCGTGGCGAATCTTCGACTGAAAGGGTGTGTATAATAATTGCACCACACATTTTTGTTGTTGAAACGAATTTGTTGAAACGAATTGTTTTAGTCGTTAGTCGAATTGTTACTAGTCCAAATGTTCATTTATATGTGTCTTTTAAACAGCGTTTTCCTATGTACCTTTTGTATTCGTAAGCAGAACTCGTAAAACACACCGTATTCGTAAAGTGCACGTACAAGTGGAACATTATCTTCGTCATGGCTTTCTTAGCAGCTGCTCGTTTATCGACTTCTGAAAAAAATCAAGAGGTTCGTTAATCATACTTTTGTTTTGTCCGATGCTGGGTAAGTGGACAAGTATGAGGTCAGGATAATTAGTAATGAATTTTTATAGTTTTCTAGCTACAGCCTGCGTTTTTTCGAAATAAAAAGTAGCCTATATGCTATTCCAGGTCCAGATTTTAATGCGAGCAAAATTTCAGCTCGATCCATTCAGTGCTTTTGGTGTTGTCTTCGTCCAAACATCTTCAGAACGGCACAATTATGTTTTAATATTAATAGTATAAGTAAATCTTACTTTTAGGAAAATAATCAGGCAATTTATCAAAATACTGCAGAACTATTGCACAAATTATACTGCCATTGAACTTTCTGCCTTCCAGTAGTTCTTGGCTATCATCGTAGCTCAGCATAGAGAGCGGTTCCTCATCGCTGTACGTCTCTCTCGTAGACGCAACCTTCATTCTAGAGCTGCCTATGGTTTCTGACGCAGCAATAAACCCATCCCAGCCTAGTTTCAAAGACAATTTAATAGCTGCTCTGATAATCAACCTGTTTTTAGGGTCGCCGTATATATTGTGAAGCATATCTACTATTTGACACTCGATGCTATGGTAATCGCTCCAGCAAAGATTTTGGCATTCTTCCGTGCAAAACATAGCGTAGCAGCATTTGGTACAAGGACTAGGATTCAAGACAAGCTTGTTACAATAGTAGCAGCTTCGAAAATCATATCCGATGCAGTCGCATGTGACAAAGGCTCGTTCAATAGCCACTATCTTTCCGGGAGATATTTTCCTCTTTGCTATGATTTGTCTCACGCCATCATTGGTAATGAAAGCTACATCTGTCGATGCACTGCTCACATCTTTATTATTTTTAAACTCTGAAGTAAAGAATGTTGCTATAAATTGATTGTAAGCCCTATCTCGGATCAATCGTTCATGGACAAATGCCTGGGCGTCCAGCATTCGTTTCTTCAGTGTCCTAGCAAAATCTGGAGGGCTGCACATAGTAAGGCAATTTTTTATGTCTGTTATGCATAAAAAACATCTCATAGCGAACAATACAGCGGACCTATTACCCACTGCGTACAACATTTCGAGCGAGCCAGGAAGTGCGTAGGCTATTGCCATATTGTAGAATATCAGTGCTTCTCTGTTCTTGCCTGAGCTATAGAGGCGATTTCCGACATCTTGCATTTCCTTGGATTTGTATAGCGATTTCTTATTTGTAATGCTGATGTCCGCCATTATGCTGGATTTACTGATAGCTCTGTCAGCCGCTAGGACCATTTCAACAGAGTCCTCTAAATCCATGGCATTGTAAATTTCGCCAGCGTTTCCGTGAGTTTCGAACAGTTTTAAGAAGAGGTCATGTAACTTCATTCTGCAACTTTATTACATAAACACCTGAAAATTTAATAATACAGTAAGAGAGATAAAAATCATAGGTAGGTAACTAGGTACTTATAAGTAAGATAAGATAGCTAATAGGTAGGTGAGTAGGTAGGTTCCAAAAACAAAATGTATAAAGAAGATTACTATCCAAGAATATAAACAAATTAGGACTAATGTAAATAAATAATTGTTATAATGAAAAGTGAATGTCAACAAAAACAATTATGTAGGTACTTTACTTACCTACCTATAATCTCTGACAAAATAATAAATTGTTGTGCCCAACAGGGTTGTATGTACTAACTTTAGCTTTATTAGAACCTGAGTTACCTATCTATATTTGCAATAAATAAATGAAATGAAATTTCTAATTTCTAAGAAATCAAATAATATCGCGAAAATTTTCGACTTCGACGGGACTTGAACCCGCATCCTTCTACGGGAATGTGATAACCAACTACACCACGAGGTCAAGAGACGTGGGAGTCGAAAATCTTTGCGACTTTCTACGGACTCCAGCGCCGTTAGCTCCACCTACCAGGGGAAACATTGAAGTTTATCCAATCCTGTTCAAAGACTAAAATTACGTTTAGTTCGTTTGACGAGAGGTGTCTAAGTCTAAATCTAAGGTTTTTGTTATTATAGTGCGTAAGTATTCTTATTTGTTCTTACAGAAGCATAGATCTAAGTAAAATCTCCCTTTTTTACTTAAGTAGATCGATGATGTATAGAAGGCGTATTATTTTCCAGGTAGGTACCGCTAAGTTTTTATTGTTATCGTACCTACCAGTGGGTTCTTGAGCACCCTTTGAGGTAACTTTTTTAGCAACGGGCCATATGCCATTGTACTTATTTATTAAAGCAGATAGACTAACCTAACGTGGATTTACCAGAAAATCACTTAAGCTCATTTATTTCCTTTTAATGAAAAAACAAAACCCTTCTCCTCTATTAATTCCACTCACCTTTAGCAATTTCTCTAAGTACTATACCGATGTTATGCTGCTACCGTGTTATCCCGGTGTGGTATAGTTGGTAATTAATTATATAGTACCTATCATTTGACTTCTATTGCACTTTTTAGCTAGGTATTCGTTTACAGTAAAACAATTCTTATTTTAAATCTTGTCTTCTTATTATAGACAATACATTTAAGAAGTTTGTTTTAGTCATTAGTCAATATGGTCTGGGGCCTACGCACTTTAATTATCCTCTCACGTGGCAAGAGGCCATAATATGGCTTCTCAAATAAAACCGTTGTGTGGCAAGCGACCATATTATGGCCGATTTTCCGATTTTTTTTTGTTGTTTTTTGTTTCGTCGAATTTATGTACTTAGAGTCAACTTTTCAGCCATGTCAATGTCTTAAAAGTTGACTGACAGTGTCAAGCTGACGTTAAAATCATAAACTAACCAAGTTTAGAAGAAATAAAAAAAAAAATCGTAAATTTAAAATTGAAATCTGACACCCGCGCCATTTTTTTTATCGTTTTTTCTGAATAAAAATTAATTTAAAATAAATGGCTTGGAAATTTGTTCTTTTTTGTGTTTAGTGTAATAATATGATGGTAAATCTCTAAAATAAAACTCAAACTGGACATAAAAACGGTAAAGTTTTTTTTTTATGATTTTTTTAAAAATTATTAAAATTTTACCATTTTTCCGCAATTATAATTTAATTTTAATCAACCTCATTAATTACGTTATACAACATCAGAATGTTTCCACGCTGTTGTGTAGGAAATTTCATGGAGAATCCAAATATATATAGATGTTACGAGGTGTTAGTAGATAATAATCAAGAAATAAGCGAAATAATGCATTGTGATGCATTTCCGCGGATTTTCCGCGGATTTTGCGGAAGTACCTGCCACACAACGGAGATAGCGGGGCGCGGGGCGTGCCACATGAGAGGAAGACGTCCTAATTGCACTAGAATAAGTGGTGTGCACTAATTCTCTCATACAGCCCAAAATTTAATAATGTATTACGGTCGTTATTATAAGCACGTAGTCAACCAAATAATCACAACCAACTGACTAACACTACACACACAGTCTCTCTCCTCTAGTACACACTTGAAGTGCGTTATCTATGTTTATCTGATTCTCAAGTCTCACTCAGTTTGCATAGTGTAGAAAGAGATGCCCTCTATTTCAACGCAGAAAGATTACATTGTACGAAGTACATAATTAGGTAGGTAGTTGACATAATGGATTAATTTTAAAATACTTATAGATAGTTAATTTTTTTATATAACCTATTTTGTCCCACTGCTGGGCAAAGGTCTCCCCCAAACTCTTCCAAGAATCGCGTTCGTTATATAGATATAATATAATAATAATAATAACGCTGGACAATTCACACAGCATTATCTAGCCCCAATAGATAGATGGATAATACTTTATTCATCACCTCAAAAATCAAATTTTACATAGAAACATATACTTAGAGAACAGCAATGGAACTGGCGGCCTTATCGTTTAAAGCAATTTCTTCCAGGCAACCTAATCAAATAAAAATATTTAATTTTTTTAAAGTAGCACTGTTCTATTTTAAAACCTTTAAAATATACCTAATAAATAAAATTATTGAGTTAAAACAATTTCAGTCCAGATAATTCCAGTCCTAAGTACATGAATTTGCAACAATTAATATAATTGACACAACTGATCTAATAAGTACGTAGGTACTACAAATTACAGTAATAAAACTAATATACAAGAAGACATACCGACCCGACCAAACAAAGATCAGACAGAGAAATATACCTCCATCATAAATGTCTTATGTACTGTGAATAACGAAAACATAATAATTTAGTGTTAATAAAATAAAATCTTTCAGGTTTTTTTTCATGTACTTACGACATTAATGACGACCTCTGTGGCGCAGCGGGCGAAGGTCTGCCTGCGACGCAGGAGGTTGGGGGTTCGATTCTGATTGAACTGCCGACATCTGTCCAGGGTGTTCTGGATGTTTTCTATGTATAAAAAAATATCTATCTATGTAGTGTATTGTATTAAGTATATCAGTTATCTAGTACTCATAACACAAGCTCTGCTTAGCTTGGGGCTAGATAATGCTGTGTGAATTGTCCAGCATTATTTATTATTTATTAATATTTGAACGGCATGACTAGCTGCACCATGTAACACTAGCCTAAGTGAGCAAGCGTGACGTCATTACAACTACCTGGCTTTATCATCCATCAGTCAATTCGGGGAATACCCGATTGTATTGTACCTAATTCATGTAATTTAAACGTAATATATCACATTTGACCATAGATCTAATTAAAATTCTGTTGATAAGGTACCTACTTACGTTCTTCCAGAGCTAACTCAACAAATGGCCTGTCTTGTGTTACAACTAAACTAAAAGACACGCTTTTTCCAATATTTTTCAATATGCCTAGGTACCTACATAATGAACAACAACGCCGGGCGTTTGTTTTTCGCGTGTGTATTGTTGTCTCGGTCACACGTCGGTCTATGTACGTCTTTTTTGTTCCTTAATTTCCAGTCCATCCCAAGGTTGCCTGGAAGAGATCGCTTTCAGCGATAAGGCCGCCCTTTATACTTCCTTTTTTTCTAAGCTTTTCTCTGTATTGTTTGCTGTATTTGTGTGGTATAATAAAGTGTTTTCTATCTATCTATCTATCTATCTTTTTTCCATATAGAAATAAAGCATCTTAATGGAAATCTGTTCAAATAGATTAAGGAAATGGCTTATTTAAATAGTGTACACTATAACCATAGGGAGTTTATTGATAGTTAGTAACTAACCATCCTAGATCTATTCTTAATTAAGAAACATTTTCATAGAATTGAATTGTTAATAATATTGTATGTCCGAAATAGATAAAATTGTTCTTCGGGTTTTTTAAAAATATCTGAGCGTCTGGTCGAAGCGACGCGTGACCCGAGAGCTGGTGAGTATCTGGCACAGCGCATCAGCATTGCCATACAGCGTGGCAATGCAGCCAGCGTAGCGGAGACGCGAAGACTGGTATTGATATGGATCAGTTGAGCTACCTGTACCTGTATTGAGCTGTGTGGTGCCGGCTTAGAATTTGCACCACCCCAACTCTTCCCGCGGGTGTCGTAAGAGGTGACTAAGGGATATCTACCGGGGGCGGGCAGCAGCGCCCCCTGCAGAATAATTCTACCAACGAACTGCGATCCCAACCCGCATGCCCAGCGTGGGGATTATGGGCATTACCCCCATGAGATAAAAGCCAACAAGGCGCTTATCAGGGAGAGGCCTGCGTCCAGCAGTAGACCAATACAGGCTGTTGAGGTGAGGAGTTGAGCTACCTGTAGATTGTTTGCAACAGTCTGCAGTTAGCTCAGTTGTTTCAATTGTAAATACTAGTGTAATTTTCTATGTTAATAAAGGCTTCAGCCACATAAAAAAAAATTGTTGATAAATTGAATTTAAGACCCGATGTACACAATTTTTACAATAAAAATATTCTGTCGTTCACGCCGCGCCGGGTGGGTGGACCTAATTCGACCTAATTTGAGCGTTCCACTTTCCACCCAACTCCCAAATTTTACTAACATCTATGCATTTGACCCATATTTGACCATAATAAGCCAAAGAAACAAAAACTGCAGTCCCGAAAGGGACTTTGTCAATATTTGGTGTTGTTCTCACTGCCCGCTCTGGCTACGCTGACTGGACTGGTTCTTCACCGTCTTCTTAGGCAGCAGTTGAGGCTGGATCGACGGCAACACCCCACCTTGAGATATCGTCACTCCTTTCAGCAGTCTGTTCAACTCTTCATCATTACCGATCGCCAGAGTAATGTATCTAGGTATAACTCGAGTCTTGTTGTTGTCTTTGGCCGCGTCAGTGGCCAGCTCGAGAATCTCTGCTGCTAGGTATTCCAATGCAGCTGCCAGGTAGATGGAGGCGCCAGTACCAACTCTTTGAGCGTAGTTCCCTCTGCGGAGGATTTTGTGAACTCTTCCAACAGGGAACATGAGGCCGGCCCGTGAGGATCTTGATATGTTCTTCTTGGTCTTCGAAGGCATTTTGGCTTTGGATATTTTCTTTCCTGCATAAATGTCTTCCTGTTTTCTGTCGCAGTCGTTTTTTTTCTTGATTGTACTGTGATTCGTTTATTCTTGACTTGTCTAAATTGTCTTCAAAATGTTACTATTTTTATGGAAATGTTTTGTCGCGCCGTTGTAGGATGTATAACGAGCGATTTCTTTCGTAGCTACAAAAGGCTCGCCGTCTTTCTAGATGTTTAGTGTTAGCTTGCCTAAAAAATAGGTTTAGAGTTGGAAATAATTTTATTGTTAGATTGTACAATATTTGGGATAAGAGTGCAACACTCATTCTGTCATGGACGCCGTTGAGGAAAAGTTATGTTGATAATGATAAAATGTTCTAATACTTATGTTGTAAAAAGGAATATAATATATATATTATATTAGGATAGCATGTTAATGTGATGCCCTGTTTTATTTCAGTAACACGTCTATTAGTTTACATTAGGTAGTATATTATATTTATTATTGGATATTATAGGTTTTTTGACAGCTAAGAAATAGTAAGAAATCGATCCATTGAAATTTGTCATTATCAACAAGCGTAGGATTAAATACCTACTTCCTATTATAATATTATAAAGCCGAAAGTTTGTAAAATGTGAATTTTTGTTACCTAAAATGATTTTAGTTATTTAGATTTCTTACTATTTCTTAGCTGTCAAAAAACCTATCATAATATCCAATAATAAATATAATATATCACCGAAAATACAGCCAAGTAGGTACCTACCTAAACATCTAGAAACACGGCGAGCCTTTTGTAGCTACGAAAGAAATCGCTCGTTATACATCCCGTTATTTTAGTAAAATCTCCAAAACTACTGAAAAGGTCATGATGAAATTTGGCGTAGGTACATTTAGAACTTAGCTTAACTTAGATAATAGGCTATTTAGTATACCAAAAATACGCGTACGGGTTTTTGGATATCCTAAACCCGTGCGAAGCCGCTGGCAGAAGCTAATATAATAAACTAGCTTCTGCCCGCGGCTTCGCACGCGTATTTTTGGTATACTAAAGTAGCCTATATGTTAATCCAGGTCAAGATCTTTAAGTGTCCAAACTGAACAATCCATACAGTTAAGTATAAACCAAGTCAGACAAATTTATAAAAAAAGTATTTTGTTTAGAAGTGTTAATGTACCTAACCTACCTAAGTAAATTTATATTATTCTAAACTACACAATTCATGTTAAGTATTCCTAAGATCTCTAATTTTGTATATAATACAAAATACTTAATTTTGTCCTTTCCTTATCCTAAGTCTTATCAAGTATGCGCTCAGCCTTAAACTTACCTATACAGTGTGTTTTTTTTTACTGGGACAATACGGGGGCATCCATAACCTACAGTCCCAGTTAAAAAAAATACTCTGTATATACTTATATAGAAAATTATATAGAATAACTTATATAGAATAAGATATATTGCCATACCCTACCTGACAGGGTAAATTAATACTTACAAAATTATGTTGTTAGTTCTTTCCATTATTTTTGTTTCGCAATAAAAATACTGAATACCTACCTACTGAAAGTTTTGGCGTTGTCTTCCGCCTAACATCTTCACAAGAACGACACAAACTTTCACGTTTTAATATTTGTAGGATTTTAGGATGCACAAGCTCAAGAAATAGTGACTGGGCTCTATAGGTAAAATAATAATTAAAAGTTATATAAGTAGGTACCTCTTTACGGACAATTACAAAATTTAGCTATGGTAAGTAGTCTGCAGTTAGCTCAATTGTTTCAATTGTAAATACTCTAAAATGAAAAATCTTCTAAATTGTTTCTATTAATTGATTATAATTTTCTTTGTTAATAAAGGTAGGTATTAAGTAAATACACACAACCTGCAAAGTGCAAAAGTGCAGCATGTTTCAAAATTAAAAATCCACCAGTCCTTCCCCAACTCGATGACGGTAAAAATTTATAATAAAATCCCAGATAACAGAAATCTATTTAATTAAATAATCTGCAGTTAGCTCAATTGTTTCAATTGTAAATACTCTAAAATGAAAAATCTTCTGAATTGTTTCTATTAATTGATTATAATTTTCTTTGTTAATAAAGGTAGGTATTAAGTAAAACACACAACCTGCAAGGTGCAAAAGTGCAGCATGTTTCAAAATTAAAAATCCACCAGTCCTCCCCCAACTCGATAACGGTAAAAATGTATAATAAAATCCCAGATAACATAAAAACTCTCTAGAAAAATAACATGTTCGAAAGCAAACTGAAAGAGATGCTAATAAATAATGTTTTTACGAACTTGACGACTTCTTCAACGATTCTTTTAGCGGCTCGCAAATTAAGTTTTATGTTAGTGAAGGTACCACATTTAGTAGAAAGGCACGAAACCTGCCAGTTTTCCATTGCAACACCCTAAATACGTACATACTGTGAACTTAACTTAAACTCACTTAATCACTAAGACCTGATTGTATGAATGCAATAAATAAAATACTGAATACTGAATAATTCGTACTTATAAGATAATGCGAATTATTGATTTAACTTTAGGTAAAAAGATACCACCCGTACAAAAAATCATCCCTTAAAAAATCAATACAGAACTCAAATCCATCCATATCTGATATTTACCTATGTCACATTTTTACAACTGCTGCGTCTCATGTCCAGCCGTCCATCTATGAAAGAGATAGCTCTTAGCGATAAGGCCGCCCATTGTGCAACTCTGTCTCTCCTTTCCTGTATTTTTATTTTTGTACTAGCTTCTGCCCGCGGCTTCCTACGCGTTGTTTCTATGGAAACGTTTTGAGGTTATTTCTATCCCATGGGAACTGATTTATGGGATAAAAAGTCGCCTATAATTGATTCCAGGGTTAAAATTACCTGTTTGCAAAATTTCAGCCTGATCCGTTCAGTAGTTTTGGCGTGAAGAGGTAACAAACCTACATCCCCATCCATCCATCCAAACTTTCGCATTTATAATATTTATGTGATGTGATTTTCTTGGTGTGCGATAAAGTGTAATGTATGTATGTACGTTACGTACGTTATAACTTACAGTCGTCAGAAACAAATAATTTTGGCCCTGAAAAGGGCCGATTTTAACCTATGGTATCAGTGTTTTAAATACTAGTTCTAATTTGTTTCTATATTTGATTGTATTTTTCGATGTTACTAAATATTCTCTGTTTATTCCTATTATTTCTTTAATATTTTAAAATATCACGTATTTCAAAAAGTCATACTTTAAATAAGTTTGTCATTCTTCGATTCAACCACCAAATCCATACAATGTCCTCCCCTGTCTCTTCAAAGCGTATACGACATCCATCGCTGTCACAGTCTTCCTCTTCGCATGCTCGGTGTATGTGACGGCGTCTCTTATCACATTCTCCAAGAAGACCTTCAGAACTCCTCTCGTCTCCTCGTAGATCAGCCCAGAAATCCTTTTCACTCCGCCTCGACGTGCCAGTCTTCTGATTGCTGGTTTTGTGATACCCTGGATGTTGTCACGAAGGACTTTTCGATGTCTTTTCGCGCCTCCTTTGCCGAGACCCTTCCCGCCTTTTCCGCGACCAGTCATTTTTTTTTTTTTTCGTGTGCGTGAGACGACGGTCGGTGGTAGAATGCGTGAGGTAACATGGGAGTTATATTTATATCATTTTGTTAGTGATTTTAAGAGTTGTTTGAGGGTAGTTTGGAATAAAGATTGTTGTAGAACAAAGTTTAATGTTGAAGGCAATATTGCAATGCAAGAGTCACGGTAATATTATCCAATATTACCTTGCAAGAGTACTGGTTAGTAGGTATGTACCTACTCTTAAATTGTTATGTAAAGAAACGTATTTATAGAAATGAATAAATTTTAAACAATTCCAAGTGTTTGAAATGTAGGTAAACAAGACTTGAATTGTGTTGAAATTTTCATAGCGCTTGTTTGTATAAAATAAATTGGCTACTTAAATTTTTAGGAATTATTGCAATAGGTCGAAGTTGCATCTATCGGCTTCTATCGGCGCCGGAGCTGGATTAGCTGGATTTCTCCCTCGTATCCGCTGTTTTAGCTCGTCCCACATATTGTAAAAATTAGTCTTGAAAAACCCTTGAAGCGATTCCAGTTTAAAGCTCGCAAGTGTAGATTTCATTCATAATATGAAGAAAAAGTATTGATATTTTCCTCTGTGAATATCTCACTAACCTGAATATAGAACACTATTTTACTAGAAATATTTTATTTGTATATGACCTCTATCCAAATATATAAATTTATTCTGTGCGGCGATTTTGAAAAAAAAAACAGAATGGTGACCGATGTTACGGTCAATATCTTCAAACTACTTTCAACTTTGACATGCTGGATACTGGACATGCAAGCTGAGGACATGGAGCCATACCAGCCAAATTTCATAAAAATGTCTACGATAGACATACATTCAGTCAAAAAATTATCGGGAATGGATAATTTGTTTATGGTTCCAAATTCAAATCTTTGTTTTTTTTTTGTTGTTGTTAGATTGGCACAACTGTTTTCCATTTTGGCGCGGAGTTTGAGTTGCATCTACTATTTACATTAAATACAGTGCTGTTTTTAGTTAAATCATATCCAGTGTGTATTGCGAATTTCATAATTTACAAAAACATCGAACAAAGAATTTGTCTATATTTTGCATGGACATGGCGCTCATTCGGGGAGACCGACGTCCAGCTGTGGACTAATGATAACGATTTGTTACTAGTCGTCAGAAACAAAAAAATTTGGGCTCTGAAAAGAGCCATTTATTTATCTATATCAAAATTTAAAAATAATCAACTGAATTTAAAACATAATTTATAATTTCCCGTAAAATAACAAATTAATTAGATTGGTTTACACTGCGATGGTACATCTGAATTGCTTTCATTCCTTCAATATGCGCATGCTTTGCCAGTTCCCCTGGAGCCACTAGTTTCAAAGCTGCTTCCATATCTCTGGCGCCCAGTGTGTTCTTGTGCGAATGGGCTGCCAATCTCCCAGCTTCTGTGGCGATGGTCTCCAACATGTCATGTACGAAGTTGTTCATTATCAGCATCGACTTTCTGGAGATCCCTTTATCAGGCGCTACAATCTTCAGAACCTTGAACAAGTAAATGGAAAAGCTTTCGTAGTTCTTCTTTGTTTTCTTGGATTTCATGATGGGTTTCTCGATGAGTGGTCCGGATTTTGGGGTTTTTTTGGGTGGCTTCGGTGGAGCCATCTTGGATTTTTGTCGTGATTTTTATTTCGATCATTTTGCGTGTGTTCTTTATTGGTTTTAGAGTTTTTCCAATGGTGAGATGTGAGGTGAGCGTCAACTTTGATATGACGTAACTCGGGCAGGAGAGATTTTGTACGCGCTAAGTTGCAGACTTTTTACAGACTTACAGACAGAAATTGAAAATAACGTTTTTTTGCGTTTAGTTATTGTAACACAACATAGGCCATTCATTGACTTAGCGCTGGGAGAACGTAGGTACCATATCTACGGAATTTTACTCAATCTACGAGTACAAGTAAATTATAAATTCTTTACTTCTAAAATCTAAATGTGAAAAACCTAGGTACTTAGATAGTTCTAAGAATTTAAGTAGGTATTTTATTTAACTCTTGCAGGTAATAAAACCAAATTGTATAAAATATTGTTTTCAAAGAGATTTGAATTTATTGAGATTGTTTTCTGTTTGAATAGAAGGAGGTAGGTAATTTGTTAAATATCTTTCCCGACATACAATACAATACAAAATACTTTATTGTACACCAACAAAAATACAAAACACGAGACCTTACATAAGATACAAGTACAATGGGCGGCCTTATCGCTTAGAAGCGATCTCTTCCAGGCAACCTTTGGATGGAAAGAATTATGTGAATTTGAGAACGGCAGGGGTGTACCAATTATAAGCAATCTTAAATAAATATTGACAACAATATAAATACCTAAAAATAAAAACAACTACATGGGTTGAGGGCAGAAAGGAAGGCCGAGGAGCATTTATAGTTTAGACTTTTAAGTCTAGTATAGATATGGATAGACGGATGAGCGGCGTGAACTAGCGCGCTGTTCTTACACTCGAGGTTTTGAAGAGATTCTGAGCACCATTCGATGTTTGCAAGTTAGGTTTCGTACGTTTTCACGCTTTTTAGTAAGAACATCGTTATCTCTCTATTATTAATAAACGATTTCATTTCTGCTTTCTATAGCTCCTACTTGATTGTTTAATACTTATTTTAGTACATCGTCAATAACGCCACCGTCAGCTTCAATACGTACCGATCCTATCCATCCAAAGGTTGCCTGGAAGAGATCGCTGTTAGCGATAAGGCCGCCGATTGTGCCATATTCTATATAGTTAGTATTAAGTTCTTATTAAATTGTTCTGTGTATTGATGGTGCAATAAAGATATAATCAATCAATCAATCAATCTTCATTAAACTATCTTATCGAATCAAATCTAGTTAAATTTTATAAAAACAAGCGCTATGAAAATTTCAACACAATTCAAGTCTTGTTTACCTACATTTCAAACACTTGGAATTGTTTAAAATTTATTCATTTCTATTAAAACGTTTCTTTACATAACAATTTAAGAGTAGGTACATACCTACTAACCAGTACTCTTGCATTGCAATATTGCCTTCAACTTTATTCCAAACTACCCTCAAACAACTCTTATAATCACTAACAAAATGATATAAATATAACTCCCATGTTACCTCACGCATTCTACCACCGACCGTCGTCTCACGCACACGAAAAAAAAAAACAAAATGACTGGTCGCGGAAAAGGCGGGAAGGGTCTCGGCAAAGGAGGCGCGAAAAGACATCGAAAAGTCCTTCGTGACAACATCCAGGGTATCACTAAACCAGCAATCAGAAGACTGGCACGTCGAGGCGGAGTGAAAAGGATTTCTGGGCTGATCTATGAGGAGACGAGAGGAGTTCTGAAGGTCTTCTTAGAGAATGTGATAAGAGACGCCGTCACATACACCGAGCATGCGAAGGGGAAGACTGTGACAGCGATGGATGTTGTCTACGCTTTGAAGAGACGAGATATTAGATTCACTGCATCTTACCCTAGGGGCGAATGAATATGTCTAGGAGCGAGGTTCTAATAATTTAGCTAGGTATTTATATAGCCACAGAAATATTATGATGTTTCGAGAAGACAAGTGACAGTTTCAATGTCTTAAATAATGCACTGTAAAAAGAAACATCCATATTCTAATATAGGTACCTACCTACAAAATGTTTACAAATGAACTATAATTTAAATGTTTGTTTTTGGTTATAACAATGTCCCAAATTATTCAAAAATAGCATGTCTAAACATACGATTATTAACACAATAGTCCATTATATTCTTTTAAGCCATAAAAGCACAAAGATCCTATGACAACTATTTTTGTAAAAGCAGTTGTCTAGTAGCCATTTTGTAAGTTTTCCCTTACTTAAATATTATTTACTAGACCATCGCCTCGCGTTTCACCCGCGTAGTTCCCGTTCCCGTGGGAATTCCGGAATAAAATATAGCCTATGTGAGAAGTAAGCTTCCTAACGGTGAAAGAATTTTTCAAATCGGTCCAGTAGTTACGGAGCCTATTCAATACAAACAAACAAACAAACAATCAAATCTTTCGTCTTTTTATTATTACTAGCTTCTGCCCGCGGCCACAGATTAGATAACGTTACTTCGCGGCTTCGCACGCGACACCTCTCGTCAAACGAACTAAATGTAACTTTAGTCTTTGAACAGGATTGGATAAACTTCAATGTTTCACCTGTAGGTGGAGCTAACGGCACTAGAGACCGTAGGAAGTCGCAGAGATTTCCGACTCCCACGTCACTTGACCTCGTGGTGTAGTTGGTTAGCACATTCCTGTACTGAAGGAAGGATGCGGGTTCAAGTCCCGTCGAAGTCGAAAATTTTTGCGATATTATTTGATTTCTTAGATAATATTTATTATTCATTCATTACAATTAAAATCACCACCTATTAACATTAAAATCACCATTTAATTTCGTTTAATCATATTTTCCATGGTGTTAGATACCCACATTATATTCTAGGGAAAAGCTCAAAATAACGTCCAAAAAGAATTATGCAATTTTCTTAGTTAGAACTCTTTGCTAGAATCAAAGAATAATTCAAAAACCGAACTTGACAGCCTTAAAAACTTCTGACATCTCAATAAAATCTAATAGGTGCAGTACCACCAAATTATCTGTTATCTTTCCACATATCTATTATCTGTTATCTTTCCCACAATCGCTGCATGCAGTCATACTAACTTTTTCCTAACCTGTAGCGGTAGAAGTGACAGCAAAGAAAGCAGAGTTTTTGGATGATAAATAAAAACAAAAAATAATATCTTTGTAATTTGATGTTTTTACAAAAACTATTTTATTTCTTTATTATGCTTTGTCGCACATGCGATTACGACGCCCTAACTGACTTCTTTCTAAAAAAACTTAAGATGAAATGTTTTTAAAAACGTTGAAATTGGAATACACTAGTAAATATAAGTACCTACCTACAATATTTCTAAAGTAGGTGGTACCTATCTATCTAGATAAGGACACCTTAGAAATCAATAGAGTTTAATATCTGTCAGTTAGTCAAGTCAAATGAAAGTCAACTGCTAATTCCATGCCATGACGTATTGAGTTTTCTGTTATTGACCTATCGGCTGATGATAAATCTATTTTCAAGCTTTAGCTATATATATCAGAATAAGTAGTTATACCTGCTCATTCTGATTTTATGGGACTTATTTCATGACATCGTTTTGTTTTGACTTTCTGTGCCAGTTGAATTTGACATATTATCTGTATTTGACGATTGCGTCATCATTAGAAAATTTTTATTCGGCGACGACGACTTAAGGGCCTTTGTTCCCACACGTTTTTACACCGTGAAAATCTACGGTTAATTCGTCGTGTGAAAGTACGGTCGGCAGTGTTGTATGGATCACTGTGGAAGCTTGTTGACGGCGCCGTGCATAAAAACGGCGAGTTAACCGTAGATTTCTACGGCCAAAAAACCGTGTGACAACAAGCTTCCATAGATAGTGATCCATCTATACAAAACTGACGACCGTTCCACAAGACCGTACCTAAAAGAGCCGTAAGAAATATACAGGGTGTTTGGTGAATCGTTCGCCAAATTGAAATGGGGGATGGGGGGGAGGGTTTGCTCCCTCCTCAACCCCCATAAAAAATCTTGATTTCTTGGAATATTTTATAACGATTTTTATAATTTTTATTGAAAATTTACAAAAATTAGCATTTGAACTTGAATAAAAATAAACATACTAGGTGTAGCCTCCAAATTTTTATATTATTTGCATTTGTATTATTGTACGGTTTTTATGGGGGTTGCGGAGGTAGCAAACTTCCCCCCCTCCATCCCCCATTTCAATTTGGCAAATGATGCACCAAACACCCTGTTTAATGATTATCGCTCTGCCACTTCACATTTGCTTCACATCACAGCTATCACGGCGGAACTATACTGTCGGTATCATAACATCAAAATGGGTAGCCGCGATGAATTTCACAGAAAACAATAAATTTTAATTTTAAATACCCATTTTTTAACGGATAATGATCACTTTCCAAAATTGGGCACTCTTCGCAAGTTTCGTATTTTACATTAGCGCTAAATTGAATAACTTGTTATTTGCTATGATTCGGCAACGAACCTTGTGCAGTATTCCCGAGAGAAGCGAGCCGGCCGAGGATGAGAATTTGAAATGGGTGCCAAAGAAAAAACACGAAGTCCTGAAGGCCAAATACAAATGTCTGAAGAAACTGTTCCAGATTTATGACGCAAGCGTTATCGGTAGGATTACAAACACTAATTTCGTATTTATTGCATATCTAACATACTAATTTCGTATTTATCGCAGAAATTGCGTGAATTTCGCATTTATCGCTCCTGTTTCGTAAAAACGAAAATTACGTATCTCTAGTAATAATAATATAATAATGCTGGACAATTCACACAGCATTATCTAGCCCCAAGGTAAGCAGAGCTTGTGTTATGGGTACGAGATAACTGATATACTTAATACAATACACTAAATAGATAGATATTTTTTATTATACATAGAAAACATCCAGAACGCCCTGGACAAATGTCTGCAGATCGTACAAAAATTTGTCCCGAGGCGAGAATCGAACCCGCAACCTCCTGCGTCGCAGGCAGACCTTCGCCCGCTGCGCCACAGGGGTCGTCAAAACGACGTCTAGTTATCGGTTATTTTTTTTCTTTGAGATATTTCATCATACACTTCTTCGAATAAAGACGCCACGAATAGCGGTGCTGATCCGCCTTAATCGACTCCCGCTAGAATGTTGTCGGTCCATCGAGTAGATGGTCTTCCAACACTCCGTTTCGCATTGCTTCGCGGTCGCCACTCTAGGACCTTTATCGGTTATCGGTTCTGCGTTCATATGGCCTACCTACCGCCACTTCAGCCTGCTAATTCTAAAAGCTTTGAGTGTCGGTTAGTTTGGTCAGAGAATTTAATTTTTTTTTACTATAATCTAACACACATATTTAAATACACTAGAATAACATTATAATCTAGCCATAGGTTTGACTAATGGGTAATTTTGTTTTAACTTAATTTTATAAAAACATCACTAAGAACGTGTCCATCGGCACTTTTCTTGTCTCTATTTAAGAAGAAGACTCAACCGATCTTTCTCTCCCCGCCGGCCCCTAGTCGAGTTCAGTTTGCGTTCTAAATGCACAGGGTGCACGGCGGCGCAGGCATGGTTCATGATTTCGATAGACAACGCCGATGGTGATTTATTTATGGTGTTTTATGATAAATCTTCTGTTTTGAGGTTTAATTTCTACTTTATTAAGAAGAAAATAATGAGGTATTTTGCAACTGTCTCACTCGCACAATTATATCCATGAAATAACCCTAGACAGACACACAGTTGCATGCAATGGCGTATGTATACCAAGACATGACTTTTGTATGGAAAAATGGGTGTCCGGGGTTTTCTGCGGATTTCTGTGTTCCGAATTCTATCGCGCAGAGAAACTTCGAGCATATAGGTAGCTCTCTCCATAGCTCGCCAAGCTTTGAGCATAAGCACGAAAGCTATAGGTGTATTTGTGACAAAATCGTGTGCAAAGCTGCGGGCTGAAGTAAGTTTTTTCTGTCTTCTCAGGAAACGTGGAACCGGCCAACGACTATGTCGACGACACTAGAACGAAACGCAGGCGTAAACGGTCTCACAGAACAAAAACCGACGCCTGCGCAGGCACCTCCGAAGTTTCCGGCGGAGACATCGCCAAATCAGTCAGCGTCATGTATGATTTCACCAAAGGATCAGAAACAGATGTGTCACTAAACACGAAATCTAACAAGTCCTGTTCCACGCAGCGAAGCGATTCGGGTATCGTCGGCGATGCGACAGACAATAACCGAATCTCTTGTAATTTTGATAAGTACGAGGATTCCAATGATTCTAAAGAAAACTTGTGTATAGCGAAAGAAAATCCCGTTATACACTATATGCCGAAGCATCAATCATCGTACTATCTGCATCGGAAACCGACCCGTTTTCAGATCTTTGTCCAAAGACTGTTCGGGTTGAGAAGAGAGTCTGCTTACACGCTGCCTAATGATGGATATGCGGCCAGCGATAGCATGCGGCATAGACGAAGAGGCTTGAGATACAGAAGGTATGTTTTTTAAACGATTTTATGTTTAAATTGTCTCGTAAGCTGGAGGGATAGATATATACTACATTGAAGACGAAGATGACTAGGGTACCTAGTCTTCAATGTAGTATAGAATCTATCACTTGCGTAATAGGCTTGATTGAGGTCTTTCAAATTAACACACACAAACAGCACAGAAAAAATTGGTTGTCTGTAAAGTCGGTTTACTGACGATAGTTGAACGTGACAACGTCTTAAGAAAAGAGCGAGGTAACGCCGCATGAGGTAACGCCGCATGACGTCATGTTTTTTCGTGCGTGCAGCCGGCTCTATCGAAATAAAAGACGTTGTCACGTCAAAAGTATCAAAAGAACAGTAACATAAGAGTATTTAGGGTACACATAATTATTAGATAGGTAGGTAAAATAGCTCTACCTACTCCGATCACTGGTCATTAATAGAAAAGGTAATGGTTATGGTAATTGGCGAAGTCATCGACGATAAATATATAAAAACATATATTTGTAGGTAAGCCGAGCATAGCGCCACCTCTTTTTTTGAAATCGGTTTAAAATCACAAGCAAACATGGTAACATCGTGGGCACATAGCTCGTACGTCGTGGGCACATAGCTCGTAGGAGCGACGGCTGCCGAGACCCTTACGGTGTCTTGAGCCAGTCTGCCTTTCACGCGATGGACCGACGACGACGACCTAGTGAAGGTGACAGGAAATCTATGCGGATCCTCAACCTAAAGAGCCTGTATTGGTCCACTGCTGGATGCAGGCTTCCCCCTGATAAGCGCCGTATTGGCTTTTATCTCATGGGGGTAGTGCCCATAGTCCTCACGCTGGGTTGGGTCCGTTGGGGATCGCAGTTCGGTGGTAGAATTTCTCTGCATGGTGCGCTGCTGCCCGCCCGGATATCCCTTAGTCGCCTCTATGATATCCGCGGGAAGAGTTGGAGTGGTGCAAATTCTAATACGGGCAGTTATATCGATCATTGGAGATCATTAGGAGAGGCCCAAGTCCAACGGTTTACGTCGAACGACTGATATTATGACGATGATGAATCATGGTAAAATATCTATACTAATATTATAAAGAGGAAAGATTTGATTTGATTGTTAGTTTGTATGAATAGGCTCTGAAACTACTGGACCGATTTGAAAAACTTTCACCGTTAGGAAGCTTACTTTTCAGGGAGTGACATAGGCTATATTTTATCCCGGAATTCTCACGGGAACGGTAACTACGCGGGTGAAACCGCGAGGCGATCGTCTAGTCTCTAATAATATGCTCTGTGTTACAGAATCCGCAGAGCCAAGAAGATCAGATCGGAAGGAGACCTCAACCTACAGAGACCAGCTATCCTCTCATTCGTGCAATCAGTACAGCGCAACTGCTTGATGGACACCACTCCTCGACATTGTCCGATGACCGGCTGCAAGATGGTATCATACGGTAAGATAACGAAAGTTCCGGTTGGAGCAGCGATGTGAGTATGTAATTTGGGAGATTGGGCACTGGCTTCTCGAAAGTGCAACGCTCAAATTGAGTCCAATTAGGTCCAAATTGAGACCCACCTCAGTCACAGTCGGACCGGCGCTGCCGGCGTACGTGTTTCGCGTGTATTGTTGTTTCGATCGCATGGGTCTACATTAACTTACTCAAAACGAAGACCACCCAACCACCGTGAAGCGGGGGGCCGGTCGTGGTGACTCTGTGACTGAATGGGTGTGTAGGTATATGTATTGCACCCAATGTAAACACAAAAAAGATCAGTGACCTTG
This sequence comes from Eupithecia subfuscata, assembly GCA_963564075.1. Lineage (NCBI taxonomy): Eukaryota > Metazoa > Arthropoda > Insecta > Lepidoptera > Geometridae > Eupithecia > Eupithecia subfuscata. The sequence continues at coordinate 7,326,647 of OY751124.1, read as the reverse complement.
AGGTCATAGGTCATTGAACTTGGTCTCCATCTCCATACACCTAGCCCTGGCGAGAAACATAAACTGCACAGCGACCAAAGTTTCTGCCCCGCGCGCGGTTACGAGCGCACCATTGATTTGCCCCATTAATGGTGCAGGCGTAACTGGTTAGTTATGTTTGCACCATTCAAATTGATACAACTACTAAACCTTGCTTTACTCGCCGTAGATAAAATCAATCAAACAAAAAAATGGTTTAGCGTTTGTTTTTGACATGGGTTTGGCTAGTTAGTAGATAGATCCAAAGATTTTAAATCGTAAAGCGTTACCGTAGTGAGACTGTACCGCGTTGTTGCCAGACGAAATGATATAGCTCGCTCATTTGTAAGCAGTAGATGTCTTGCGTGTTTTTGTAGTGTGTTTTGTCACAAAATTTCGTATGCTTGTACCATAAATGGTACTAATAAATAACAGTTAGGCTTATTGCCAAAAACAATATTTTTAACTACCTACTCATTAGTGTGCGTGTGTCGGCATTTTGTTAATGCACCCATTCAAAGACAATGCCACGGTTTTTGGTGGCAGGGCGTACTTATTTAACGGTTTAAATCTTTGGATAGATTCAGCCATAGACAAATTATCTTCGTTTCGGTTGTAATACTTGCAATTAACTTTCTCATCTTAGCATTTCCTTTTTCTTTCAGGAATAATAAATTACAATGACCACCTCAACCTATGCCACTTCAAAGAAAAGAAATACTGCTGCCACTACTGCCACGAAGGTTTCGAAAACGAGTGCGAGAAATGCGCGCATGAAAACGAACACATCGGCCTAAATAAACTTAACCTAAGTCCAAGCACATCTAGAAACCATGCTAGCAGTTGCAACACCCAGACCGAGCCGGATATCTCGAATGATGAGAAGATAAAGAAGATCGTATCCTTTTTCGATCGGTTGACCATCGAGGAGGTGACTAAGATAAAGGATGAACACTGTTCTGAGACCAACCTCTATGGTAATGGAGAGACGGATAGTGAGACATCAGGTACTTATGTGAACAGCCAACGTAATAGAAATGTAAGCAAGTAGGTACACAATAAAATGAGCTTCGCGACAAAACCAAAGATAAAGACACACAACAGAAAATAAAGCATCTACCCCCACAGCTGCGATTTTGAAGCGCGTCTTCTGTCGCGCGATTTGTTGCGATTTTGTAGCGCGATTCCTTACACACAGCTTTACTGCGGTTATGTACAGCGCACGTTACAGCACGTACCATCAGCAAAAGATCTACCTATCCAGTTTGAAACTCTTTTGCTTTGCGTTGGTTTTGGGTAACAGGTCACGCCTTCTTATTTTGTTTGTCTATTTCTCTATTGTTCTATAACTTTTTGTAGTTGGTTTATTGTTGCTAACGGCAACAGTTGTTAACGGTAACCTTTAGATCTCGGATTATTATCTTAGAACAAAAGAACACCATGTCCACACTCAATACAAAAAAGTCACGTTCTGGGGTTCTTGGTAATTCATATGTATTCATATGAAATTGAATTAAAAATCTAAATAGGTATCCTAAGTTATGAAATAGTTATAACGTAGTGTATTATGGTATTAGTAATTCGTATTTTACCCACTTTTTTCGCATTATAAAATGAATCGTAGATAAAGATAATTTATTTGCTTGAACATAGTGTAGGTTACACAGATGTTAATAATATTTTAGTTTCAAATAACTTCTACTAACATTAGCATGCAAAAGTGGGTCTGGTCAGGTAACCCACAAAATACGCAGCTCCCATTGGTCTTTAAAAACAAAAGAAATCCAACAAGCCGGGGGTGGCAACCGGTCACTTCGTAGAAAAATCATCCTTGTGGTGTCTAGGTGGATCTTTTGCTGATCGTACCTACTGAGCGTTTTTGTAAGCGCGATTTCTAGACGCCGATAAAATCGCCGCTGTGTGCAAGATCTTATGCGTCTTGGTACAAAATGTACTACAAACAAATATCGCAATAAATCGCACGACACAAGACGCGCTTCAAAATCGTGGCTGTGGGGTAGAGGTTTCAAACAACGTCATCGGACGTGGTACGTACCAAAAAGTCATCATCATCACATTGCCTGTCTATGCAAACGTTCACTGCTGTATATGCCTCCATCAAACAAGGTATTGCCACAATTACCACGGTTGGGTGCTTGGATTGGTGATCGCATAAGGGGCGTTGAAAATGACAGAAAAAAACTGCTGCCCTTGGTAGGGTCCCTTAATCGGCTATCACCATGAATCTTTATGTGGGTTCATGGCTCTCACAACATACACTTTAAGCGATATGCACTAGGTTGAGTCGGAGACGTCGATTCATACGGCCGTAGGTGCTTAAACCTTATCTAACTAAAAACGCGTGACCCGAGAGCTAGTGAGCAGCGCATCAGCATTGCCATAGAGCGGGGCAATGCAGCCAGTGTAGCGGGGACGCGACGACTGGTATTGATATGGGTCAGTTGAGCTACCTGTAGATTGTTTGCAACAGACTGCAGTTAGCTCAATTGTTTCAGTCGTAAATCTTGACTACAGACTATAAAGGTTAGGGTAACCTGTAACCTGGAGTTATCAATAAATTATTTGTATTTGTAAGGCTAAAGGACGTCTACACGTTGAATCGACGAACATTCCAACCGTCGTCGCCGCCTTGGGTCGGTCAGGCGTATGCGTGCTTATAATTAAACCCATATCGGCACGCGAGGCGTAGTGGAGCAAATGAATTTTCCAAATCGGTTTATAACTGACGCAGAAATCGACGGCGACGCACAAACATGAAAAAAACATAAACATTAGCTTTTGTAAGCTACGCGTTTCTAGCGCAGCTTTCTGAAACCTGATTCATGTTCACCTCAAAATGGTCATATCGATGTCTGTCTTCGAAGACCTTATTTCTCAAGATAGCGTAGAGTTATAAAGTTGACCAACTATTATTTAACGTTATTTTTTCGACAGATTCAAAACGGACAACCAGCTGTATGAACATCAAGTCTAAATTCGAGTCTTCCGCCAGCTCGTATGATGGACGCGAGCGTCTGTACGGCGGCTTGCCCGTCGCCTGTCACTATTGCGGAGAGACTTTCAACTTCAGGTAGGTTCAATCAAATAAAACCTGACACCAGGTCATCGATCAAGTATGCAGCCTCCCCCGTAGATACCTAGAACCTTACAAGAATGACACTCAAAAGTGTCCACGTTTTGTTTTGACGCAGACAGTTTGCGCAGAGCCTGTCAAGTTTTTTGCATGCGGAACAAGAGATTAGTGGAGTCGAATTTATTTTATTTTATTTTGTACATAGGTAGAAAGGTACCTAAAAATAATTTATACACTGTTTATTTTTATAAGAATTATAAAATCAACAGAATTCAGGTAAAGATAACGAATCATTTATTGATACAACTATAAATTAGCGACGCAACAGTCAACAAACAAAAGAGTCATTTTGGACATACAATAATATAAATAAGTTAACAAAAGCTAGTGAAATAAACCTAAAATACAATTCCAGGCAGGTACTTTAAATTTAACAGAACAAGTGTCTGCCTGCGGCTTCGTAAGAGATTTTCTATGGGCCAAAGTTAAACGTTATTTCAAGTCAACTAGGATCTTATAAAATACTTTTAAACTTACGCCATATGAACGAATACATTATTTATTATTACCTACTATTTAATTTTGAACGTCGAAAACAATAAGTAAATAAACACAATAAATACCCGTTTTATATTACTAGTACTACCACCTACACTGTAATTCCTAAGTTCTGAAAATATGACGTTTCCAAATGTTTAATACCTAGGTACTCAAATTAAATTCCGCTGGTCAGCTAGTTATTTTATAAACCTCAACCAGTTATTTTGAATGTTTTTCCATGAAAAAAAAATTATTACTTACAACTTACCACAAATAAATAAAAAAGAAATTAGAAACAATAGCCGCTCCATTCATCAACTTAGAACACAATAAATATTTTTACATAGGCAAACCCAACAATAATATTTAATGCTGATTTCTCAAGTATATAAGGCTTAATTGGCTCATATCACAATACACAGGTAAAAATTACATTTAAACTTACTGAAAATAAGAAATTCCATCCTTTTTCTGTTGCTTGGTCGGTCGATTATTGCATTTTTTATACGAGCACTTGACCATGCTTTCGGTTCGAGAGCTAAAATGACACTAGTTGAAAAGGTATCCCAAAATGCCAAATGGGATACCTTTTGATACTGACGTTTTCAGGGCGCGCATTGTGCATCTAAGGGGGGCCGGCCGGAAATTTTTGATCGATGCACCAGGTAAATTAAAACTGCATTGAAACTCTTATTTTAATTTTTTTTTTTATAATTTAGATTCGTATTTTTTTTAAATAGGTACCTACTACTTCTATTTCGGCACACAGTACTTAAAATTACATTGATAGTATTGTATTTTTCATTTTTTTATTAAAAACTGTTGTTAAATTTAAATTAGTTCAGGTTATTTTTACAGACTATGAGTGGAAACTGTCTTTAGCTTCATTTTTTCTAGTTTAAGAATTTATTGTCATCTAAACTTAAGCTTTTTGTTTCCCAAAAAAATAAAAAGAAATAAAAAAAATAAAAGGGCCGTGTGGTGCCAGCTTTTGCACCACAGACTTTACCTTCAGATAGGGTTCAATCAAATAACAGGATGGCCGTGTGGTTTCAGGTTTTGTACCACTGACTTTCAACTTCAGTAGGTAGGTATAGCTAGCACGGGGATTGTTGTCTAGGGTAGAATAGACATTTACGTCACTTTGTCGTCGAATGCGTTAGATAATTTAAATGAATTCCTTGAACTTCATTAATGTACGCAATGTATGACGAATTGATGTCGAGCGAGGTAATTCATATCTCGCTATAGATTCGTCTAAATCAGCGGAGCTGCCAGCTTGACGTCAAGATAGCAGCCACAGTGAAAGACCTAAATATCTTCTAAAGCACTGGGGCACTATTTATTTTACTTATGGCATCAGGATCACTATTTCATGACACATTTATTGGCTTAGTTGAAACCACCAAATTCCATGGCGGGGCTGCTAACTTGACGGACACCATTATTGTCTATTCTAACCTAGAGAACAATCTGCGTGCTTAGGCGCTTACAGCCTACAGGTAGGTTCAATCAAATAACCGAAAGGCCGCCATGTGGTGCCCGTTTCTTCCCGCGGGTATCTACAGAGGTGACTAGTCTCTTGACCGGGACTCACAACGCTGCTTTTTAACCAGAGGCTACGGTGCTAAGTTTCCAGGCGACCAATAAGATCGCGTCGTTAAAATGACGCGATAATGGAGCGATTCTACTGGTCGGCTGAAAAGTTAGCAACGTTGCACATCTCTGATGGAAAGCCAGCCTAAAGCTAGGTCACATTGCTGTGTCGGGGTGTGTCGTGGCGCGCCAGAGCGCAATCGGTTACGTTCATTATATACCTATGACTATATTCACATTAGTAGGTTGTGTTGGGGTGCCCCAACACAACCTACTAATGTGAACGGTATAATAGGTAATGAACGTAACCGATTGCGCTCTGGCGCGCCACGACACACCCTGATACAGCAATGTGAACCTAGCTTTAGGCTCCAACGTAGCGTCACGACGCAGCGTCGTCTGTCCGGAGAAGCGGTCAGTCGGAGAATGAATTCTAAAATAAAAAAATAAATAAATAAAATAATGCTGGACATCCACACAACATCATCTAGCCCCAAGCTAAGCAGAGCTTGTGTTATGGGTACTAGATGACTGATATACATAATATAATACATTACATAGATAGATATTTTTTATTATACATAGAAACGACCAGATCACCCGAAACAAATATTTGTAGATCTTACAAACATTTGTCCCAAGGCGGGAATCGAACCCGCAACCTCCAGCGTCGCAGGCGGACCTTCGCCCGCCGCGCCACATCGGTCGTGTCAATTCTAGTTTTGTTTTTCGAAAGGACTATAATGCTTTTGACCGCAGATGGTCATGGTAGCGTAAAATGAATTCTAGCCCGGCCGACGGCCGTATTTTAACAAAGCTTGGGCTTAGCCCACAGAACACTAGTAATCTGCTTAGCCCCGCGTCGAAACATTGCGAGCGCGACCGAAAATCGCCGTCACAAAGAATTCTGTGATTAGGTAGGTGTATTATCAAATTTCTCAAAACTAGATTTTGAATTGAAACCACGTCTTCGCGTTGACATATAATTTATTTCTACTTATTTCTTTTAGAAAACAGCTATCCCTCCACATCGACTTGGAACACAGAAACCACGAAAAGTTCGCAAAATACCACTCTTGCATGGGTATCGTTCGTACCCCGTCCTACTGCGAGGGGTACAGGCGGTATGGTTCCCCACCCGAGCTGGAGGTTGGGAGGAAGAATGGGAGCCTGTTGTCTGAGGATGGGACGATTAATGTACTCAGGATGGATTCCAGAGTAAGTTATTTGTTAATCAAATCAAATCATCAAAAGTGGGCCGGCCATATATCGCGAAGAACCGACAGCCGCTGGGGTAAACCTGTTCTTGAGTGGAGACAGCGAATCGGCAAACGTAGTGTATGACGCCCTTCGGCCAGGTGGGATGACGAGCCTGCGAAATACTGCAGATGCTGGATGCGGCAAGCTGAAGACAGGACGCTATAGCGCTCATTAGGGGAGGCCTATGTCCTGCAGTAGACTTATATAGGATGAGGATGATGACCATTGCAGCTATCGGTAGGTACCTAGGTTTGCCACCCTCAAACAAGGAGGTTTGGTCATATACCTAACTAACACATTATGGCCCAAGATGCAGATGCTGCTTTTCCTCCCCGTGTTGCGGCTGGGAAGTGAATGCGTTAGAGTAAAGTAAAGTAAAAATGTTATTTATTGACGACCTCTGTGGCGCGGTGGACGAAGGTCCGCCTGCGACGCAGGAGGTTGCGGGTTCGATTCCCTCCTCGGGACAAATATTTGTTCGATCTGCAGATATTTGTTCAGGGTGTTCTGGTCGTTTTCTATATATAATAAAAAGTATCTATGTATGTACTCGTATATTATTATGTATATCAGTTATCTACCCATAACACAAGCTCTGCTTACCTTGGGGCTAGATAATGCTGTGTGAATTGTCGAGCATTATTTATTTATTTTATTTATTTATTGACATAATAGTAAATCTAACAGACATTATGAGTTCATAGGCTCCTGAACTAGTTTAAAAACTGTGTTTCAAGAGCCAGTGGCTTCTCCAACTAATATTATCGGATAATTATGTCAAAGTAACATAACCAATAACTAATTTTAATTGTAGGTACAGGGGAAACAAATAAAATAAAAACATGTAGGTAGAGCTACAACTTGCAAGAGTAAACTGCATAGGTACTTGTATTTCCACCAACAACTAGTCGAGCAGAAAGAACTAAGCGAGCTCGAGATCACGGTGGAAACCCAAAAAGAAAATTGTCGACTTCTACGACATCCCCGGGATGGCTTTGAGTGGTCGATTCTTATCGCCGCAAGCGCCATGGCCATTTTATTTGGCAAAATGTGTAGCAATAACTCGAAACCTTAATCCCCAGGTCGAAGTACCCTACTCTGAAACCGCAAGCGTCACCCAAACGCAGTCAAACGAGACGATCAGGCAAGCGAAATCGGAGGAAAGTCTCAACTGCGATCCGTCCACAAACATAGTCTACAGCAGTCCAACTCGAGCGTCCTTGACGGATTCCCTGATCAAAATGGTGCATCCTTATAAATGGGAGCCTGGAACGAAAGTTATACGTGTGTAGAAGTGAAAAGCACACGATCTCGACGGTTTACAGCACGCCGCGCCGCGCAATCTCAAAAAGTCTCTATGAACTCTTATCCCCGAATTACTTAAAGGCAACTCAGATTTAAGCTCGTCTCAAGATACGAATTTCAGATTTAAAACCGCTACTAGAAACGTACTTAAGTCTAAGATGCGTTTGAATATTCGGGCGTTAGCGTCTTTTCAGTCTCTAATCGGGTTTCACCGTGAGTGGAGCGGATTCATGACTCTCAAATACAAGTATGCAGTTTACTCGCGAGAGGAAACTGCATAAGTAAGTACTTGTATTTCCACCAGAAATAGTCAAGCGGAAAGGACTGCACTAGCAGAAAGCTTTGAAATGAACTGGGCTCACTCATCTCATTTCCCGCTCGTTATCCTTTCGCAGTGGAAACCTGGTTTTTACGGTCTAGAGCTGTTGTGGACAAAGAATTCATATCAACCAAATCTAGCTATTTAGACCCGCTATTTTCATCTGCGTCTTCAGACATTTTGGAACGGTAGGTACCTTTGTAGTAGGTTCGAGTATCAAGGGTCAGTAAGTTCTCATAATTTATATACCAAATCGAAGTTTTGTCGTTTTCGTGCAAACGCTAATCATAAGCAAGCGATATAAGAGTTGGTTTTGCACAAAAACGAATAAGAAACTTCAATTTTCCTTTACTGGGTTTCAAGATTAGACATTTTTATTGCGTTCATATTGTACATTATAGCCCGAGATCACTGCAATTAAATCTCAAATCTAATTCTTATGCGGCGTGTTGTGAATAGAGTGATCGTGTAAATCCTGCTGTAGCCGTTGTCTTGCGCGACTTTTTGCCGCGATTTTTTCAATGGCCTTTTTACAGGTCTCGTCATAAAGTCGCGATGATGATAGCTCATTTTTTTTAAACCCTTGGCGTTGACTTAAAAACTAAAAAGTCGAAATATTTCGAACCTCAATCCGGTAGAGTTCGTTTGAAAATATATTGTGGTGTTAAAATTCGTTTGTCAGATTTTGTTGTCTGTGTTTTGAGATTTTATTTTACTCTTATAATAAAAAAAGTTATAAAACTGAACTTTTGTTTTATTAGCCCCTTTTGAGATGTAGGTGCCTAAATTTTGCTGAGTTCTACGTTAAAATAAAGTAAATTCAATACCTATGACTGCACCTTTGCTCTCCATCTTTTGGCAGGCACTGGGCTTAGCCATTTATCTTATATCGTATTTGCTTCCTTCAAAGCTTTCAAACCTAGATCCCGTACCTATAAAGGAATAAAAGATGTATAAGATGAATGGGTAAGCCCAGTGCCTGTCAAAAATGGAGAGCAAAGATAAATTCAACACTATGACTGCACCTTTGCTCTCCCTTTTTTGACAGGCACTGGGCTTACCCATTCGTCTTATATCGATGTATCTTTTTTCCTTGAAAGGTACAGGATGTACATAGGTTTGAAAAGCTTTGATTGAAGGAAGCAATTATTGGTATATATAAATTTAAGCGATTCCACACCGCATAATAGTCTACGGGCCAGGTGTCCGCCATCCTGACGTCAGAATGAACGGTCACCTTGAAATTTTGAATTTCTTCTAATATAATAAAGGAAGCAAATCTCTTATTGTAGGAAGCAATTTTTGGATAGCATTGCAACGTTAAAGACGACAGGTGACTCATCAACCTGACGGTAACAAATAGTCGCCGGACCATTTGTACCATTGATGGTACAATTGGCAGCAATTGTACCATTGATGGTACAACTGGCACCTAACTGTACCGACCTGTCCCACTTGTACCATCATCTCTTGATGGTACAACTGGCACCAAACTGTACCGACTTGTCCCGCTTGTACCATCATCTCAAGTAGGAACTTTAGATAAGAACAAACCTCTTTTGTAATGTCTGATGCTGTCCACTTTACGATAAAAAACTATTATGCGTCTTTGAATGCACTTTATGCCTTGAGTTATTTATAGTTCAGGATTAAATGGCATAAAACTGATTTTATTGTATGGTAAGCAACATACAAACAGGAATAGTGGGCGTTTTTCGTCCTTTTTCGTTCAGGTGTCCTATTAAAGCATATTCTTGGCACTGTCCCGCAACTTTTCTTCAAGGTCATATACCTACCTACTTACATCGAAAAAAGTTTTTTGAAAAAACGCAAAAAGCGCAAGATGTGTCTGAAGAAAAGTTGCGGCTTCGACATAATCATAACTTAAACTAAACAATAAAACAAACCATTATACAAACCACGCAATTTTATTGTAGTTTTTATATATTTATAAACATAACTACTCACGTTGACTAAGTGAGATCGCGAAAAGAAAGCAGAAATATTCTTTAACTAGGTAACGATTACTACAAAATATTTAGCTTCCGGGCGTGAAGACGAATTTCAAAGGGCATTTTAAACTGACTCCCTCCGGCTGATAATGTACAATACGCAAAATGAGAACAACAAGCACAATGTACAAACGGGCAGAATGTGCAATACGCTAAATGAACAGTAAGCATAATGTAAAAAAACACATTGAGCAATACGCAAAATGTGCAACCTCAAAGTCCCCACCCCCGCTTCGCGGGGGTGGTGTGTTTTTCCCACATTATGCTTACTGTTCATTTAGCGTATTGCACATTCTGCCCGTTTGTACATTGTGCTTGTTGTTCTCATTTTGCGTATTGTACATTATCAGCCGGAGGGAACTGACTGGTGTCTCGCTGTGTTCAGTTCAGTTATTTATTTATAAGAAAATTTTCTTACATGTCAAACTAACTTAGCTAGGTACAAATTAATGTAAAAACTAAGTACAAATAAATGTCCTTGGTAATCTTACAGAGTGGATCTACGACATCGGCATCAACAAATTTGTCATCGAAAAACTCTTCAAGTAGAATGCCCTGTCCACTAGGATTCTTTTCAGTTTGTCCGTAACTATTGCAGTCGACGCGGCACTAGTTATAGAGTCCGGTAGATTATTGTAGATTTTCACTCCTATGTAGTCAATTTTGTGTTTTGCTTTCGCTAATCTTATTTTGGGTAGCGTTAATCGATGACGATGTCTAGTGTGGTAGTTGTGGGCTTCAGCCCACGTCGGGAACTCCTTAAGGTGACTTCTGACAAATTTGGCCCCTTGGAGAATAGTGTAACACGTAACAGGGCGTACCCTGTAACACCAGCCACTACCCGGATTTACGCATTTTGATGGTTGTTGACTTTGAATAAAACTACCTAGTTAAAGAAAATCCCTTATGGAAGCCAAGACAAGAAAAATCTTATAAAACCTACATAAAAATACTTATATAATTACACGTAAACTTAGTTTTAAAGCAGTGTTCAACGTCGACTTTTTTAAGTTTGCTCAAAACATTTTTTTCAACATTATTTTTGAGAATAAAACTTAAAAAACTCAACATTTCAACGCCAGTATAATCAAACGTTATTTTAAAATTAATTTTTATTATAATTATAACATTTCGTAAAGTCGTATCATCTAAAATGATTTGTCAATATAACAGAATGACTGATTTTAAAAAGCCATTCAAACATTTTTATAAATGAAAAATATAATTTATAAAATTAATATGCAAAAAAGATATATACTTAAACATTTTGAAACTATCATGGTTTTCAACACTATAATCATTTATAGCCAGATATATTATTAGATTGAAATGAAAACAACACAAAACAAAAAAGTGGCATTTCCTAAAGTTTCTAACAAAGGAACTGATAATAATGCTAAAACAATGAATTATATATTTTATTAAAACAAATGCCATACACGACTCTTCTAGCACTAAGAACTGTAACAATTCGTTTCCCCTCTTAAATATTCAACTCTCATTCCGATACCGACATCTAGCACCATCCCATGATATTCATTTACAACGAAACCTTATTTACTACTTTTCTTTAATATCATCTGTGGCCGCTTCGCCAAAAATTGCCCAATTCCGGGAAATTTTTGCCCGATTCCGGGTAATTTAAGAGTACGGGTACTCTAAAAACGAAATCGAAGTTTCCGATTCGTTTTCGTGCAAGCGACATAGCGAGTTGATTTTGCACGAAAACGAAACTTCGATTTTCCTTTTCAGAGTACAATCTAATATAAGTAATTAAACAAATCACAAAATATGACCAATATCTTTTACATATAACAACTATGTAAGTAGGTAACCTGTGTGTTCTGTTTTAATCGTTTATATTGTTGATATAAATAAATAAAGCATAGAAAAGTAGTAAATATGATTAAATTGTTACACATCCTCAAAGTCGACGGCAAATAATAGTTGACTCGCCTAAAATTAACAAAATACAATTGTCAAATGTCTAACTCAAATTAAAACAACATTAAATGTACAGTAATTCATGGTTATAATAATTAGAATAATATTAAACATTATGTAAAAATGGTTGATTTAAACTTTTTGGTAAAGACAACGGGTAACAAAATATAATAAAAAAATAGTTGTCGTACAAAATACATTGTAGCAGTATAATTTATCAGAGATTAACTTTTAAGTTATTTTGATAACCAGTTGACGAAAACAGTAATTTAATGCAATAACAAAATTCATAATACAAGCAACTGTCCTACGATACATATTTCTGGAATAACAGTGCTCATGTAAAACAGTTAAGCTTGTCGCAGATCGGGGCGGCACCCCTAACGCAAAGCACAAAAATGTGCATTCAAATATAGCCTTTACCTCCTTTTTTTTCGAAAGGACTAAAATGCTATTGACCGCAGATGGCCAAGACAGCGTTACCGGACTTTTGGCGGGCGCAGAGGGCGCCACGCCGGTTAAAAGTTAGGTTTGGCAATACGCACAAGGGCCACCACTTAGGTGCAAGCTCTTGGGCTGTTGCCAGATGCTACAAGAGGAAAGGGAGGTTTGGCCTAGGTGCACAAGTGCATCTATGGGCGGAAGCGGAATATTACGACCCCGCATCCGGCGGGGTCGGTTTTTGGTCGGTTGTGTGGTGTGCGGAAGCGAATCGGTTGCCGTCACCTCCGGCTTAGCGGCGGTGATTGGGTCAACGGGATCACCAAGAACGTGTCTCGGTCTACGGAGGAGAGTAGTCTTTAACTCCGTTACATTTAGATGCATTTTATATTGACAGTGTCAGATGACAGACAGCTCGCGGGCCACTCGTTTTAAGCTTCCCGTTTTGTCATTATAAGATGCACATTTTTGTGTTGAGCGGGGTGTTGGATTAATGTGCGCAGAGCTTTAGGGTACATAACGGGCGAACGTCCCACGATGTGTGGAAATTATCAACTAGTAAGACAAGAGATTAGCGACAATACGCTCGCCCGTAGAGGAGGTATAATTAAATATTTTTAATTCTTAAGTAATATTAAAAATAAATAAATAAATGCCGTCAACTTTCATACAAATTCCAACATTCTACTTACCTAGGTAGAGCTGCTTGTACACTTAGTACCTTGTCGCTTTAGGCTTGACTTACTCGACAACAATACGTTCTGCCAATAAGCACTTTTTTAGTATGACAAGGTACTAAGGCGTACAAATGCAGTGAACTGTACGTTTACGTACCAAATAACCTCTTTTTGCTTATAATGTATGTCAAAATATGTTACCATTTCTTCAATTCAACATTTAACTCAACGGGCCTTATTTATAAAGATTTTTAAACAGTTTGAGATCATCTATTTATATTTATCCTATGTCTTGGCAGAAATACTTTTGCACTCTAAAGTTTGTCTTAGCGCCATCTAGATCTAGCTAATGTCCTCTGAAAGTTCTTGGTGAAAGAACAATCGATGTATAAAGTGTTATCAGTGGCGGTAGATTTTACCATAGTTTTTAAGATATTCGCACAAAATTAATTAACAAAAAAAACTACAAACAAATAACAGAAACAAATTAAAACTAGTATTTACAATTGAAACAATTTAGCTAACTGCAGACTGTTGCCAACAATCTTTAGCTCAACAGATCCATATCGTATAAAATAAAACATTAAGATGTGATTATGACTACAGGATAGTGAAAACTTAAAATCGACTGGAGCCGAGTATACCCGATAGGTCAGTACTCACATACGGTATTACTCGATCGAGCTAAACTGTCGAGTAAAACCCATGGCATGGGCTTTCGTCCACACATTAAGCATTGATCTATCGAGTGAGGCGCGCCGTTCAGTATTCACCGAACCGTTCGAGCCAAAGGATGTCTGTGCAACAAAGGAGACGGTGGCTGTATTTAGCAAGTCTCACAGTGCTTTATAAGAAAATCAAAGAAAATGAAAAGAAAAAACGTAAAAGCATTTCTTTTAATTTTTTTTAAAAACATTTCTCTTAAAAACACGTGTTTCAATCACGATAAACAATACCAGACTGACGCTCGCCTCGCGCCACTCGCAGTCACGTACACACGTTCGAGTCAAGATTGACGGCTCGCTTCGAGTAGGTTCGAAGGAAATTACTTTCATTTAATTCCATCGAGCCGGCTCGGTGCGAGCCTTCGAGCTGTGAGTTTTGCGGTCCACACGTTGATTTTTACTCGACTTCGAGTAAAACTATCGAGTAATACCGTATGTGAGTACTGACCTTTAGGGTAACCGGCTCGAGCGTGACACAACTCCTAGCGCAGTAAAGGCGCATAAAGTTAATATAACCTAAATCCCGTTCTGATCGAATTAGAAAAGAGCGAGACAGAATGACAGATGACATCATTCTCAATCCTCACCTCTGAAGTATAACCCACGTACTTGAAGTACGTGGGTTATACTTCGAAAATTCTAACATTTTGAAAGCTATCTGAAGGTATAGAATAAATATGAATAGATGACCAACGTTTAAAATCTCAACAATCCCAAAATTTACAACAACGCCATCTATGATACAGCTTTAGAAAACTATTAGCAGGCATTTATCTTATGATACACTTCCACTTAAATAATAATAATGTTTTATAACAAGAATAATACATAACTAATAAAAAAAACTTAAACTTAATTATACAGGCAAAATGTGATTTTAATTGTGATTTTTCTCAACTTAAAATCAGCGTCCTTATTTTAATAAGTTGGGTAGTAGATAACACTCTGTTCGAGGTCATACAACTGGTCGATTAAAATGTATTCGTGAGTCTCATACGTACCTACAAAATTATTATAAACTAGCGGCCCATCCCGGCTCACAGTGGAATATTTATTGCTTAGATTAAAAAAGATACCGAATGGCATATTCAATATTTTAAAAATAACGACTTCTAACAATTAAATTCCTATGTCCGGCCTGCTCCATACGTTCGATCTACTGTGCGGCTTCGCAAGGGTGGACATATTTTTTAAACATTTTGGGTTTAGCGTGAAACGCCCTCGGCGGAGCAGCGGCTTTAGTTAAGGCGTATATATACCCCGATACTAGCGCCACTACATATTTTATTTTATAATTACGTTATACAAAGGAATTATCAAAAAATCGGACCGCGCGTAGACGATATCTATCATAAGCTTTTTTTAAAATGTATCTGTAATAGTTTTGTACTGTATTGTTTAGGCAGATACTTATTTCAAGAGTTTAGTTCATATTGGTGGCCACCAAGCTCTCCAAACAAGGTTTTTGATTGAATAACACAAAACAAAACTATTACAGATACATTTAAAAAAAGCTGATAGATATCGTCTACGCGCGGTCCGATTTTTTGATAATTCCTTTGTACAACGTAATGATAAAATAAAATATGTAGTGGCGCTACTATCGGGGTATATATTCGCCTTAAACACGAGATTCGTGGCATCTTAGCGTAGAACGCGTCACTATATTTTCGAATTGGTTTATTATTTTTCGTTTTTAATTCGTAATCAAACATAGTCAATGAACTGCAAATAGTGTATGTGATACAATACTCTCACGAATATATCTGAATTGACCTACGGATACCTTCTTCATCAAAATGGCCTTTAAATCCACGAAGGATTGCTTATGTCGTGTTCATTTGGCGACACAAATAGATAGAAACTTACCCTCTTACTTATAAACCTATTTCAACTTACAGCAGTAGCTAAGAGTCGGTTGTTTCTTCTGTTGACGCAAGTGAGAAAGAGAAAAGACACTGCTTTGGCATTGTTTAATGTACTAGCTGTGCCCCGCGAGCCTCCTCAGAGGTGAATTTTTGAAAATTAGATTAGCGTATGTAAATAAATAAATAATGCTAGACAATTCACACAGCATTATCTACCCCAAGGTAATCAGAGCTTGTGTTATGGGTACTAGATAACTGATATACTTAATACAATACACTACATAGATAGATATTTTTTATTATACATAGAAAACATCCAGAACGCCCTGGACAAATGTCTGCAGATCGTACAAACATTTGTCCCGAGGCGGGAATCGAACCCGCAACGTCCTGCGTCGCAGGCAGACCTTCGCCCGCTGCGCCACAGAGGTCGTCTTGTCGTATGTGTTATTATTGAACCAGTTTAGGTTCTAGATGAGAGTTTAAGACACCAAATTGCATCTAAATCGATTAAGTAGTTACGGAGATAATAAACATTCACACAAAGTTTCGCATTAAATAAATAAATAATGCTGGACAATCCATACAGCATCATCTAGCCCCAAGCTAAGCAGAGCTTGTGTTATGGGTACTAGATGACTGATATACATAATATAATACATTACATAGATAGATATTTTTTATTATACATAGAAACGACCAGAACACCCGGAACAAATATTTGTAGATCGTACAAACATTTGTCCCAAGGCGGGAATCGAACCCGCAACCTCCTGCGCCGCAGGCGGACCTTCGCCCGTCGCGCCACATCGGTCGTCGCATTTATGATATTAATAGGAAGGATTTTATTTAGTATTAAGTATATCAGTTATCTAGTACCCATAACACAAGCTCTGCTTAGCTTGGGGCTAGATAATTCTGTCTGAATGTCCAGCATTATCTATTTATTATTTATTGATTTATTGCTTATCGAGAAAAATTTATAAATAAGAGGGTAGAGTTTGCACAATTTAACTTGACCGATATAAAGCTAGCCGAAAACGACTAGCTGCTTTTAATTTCAATTGATTTATCCCACTATCTATTATAAACAGATATAATGTGTCTGTGGCTAACTTCACAACAGCCTTCATTCCCTGTTCGAACGATTACCACGGCCAGTTCAGCCGCAAACTTATTTGGCGTGTATTGTACGGTACAGATTATTTAGATTTAAAAATAAATGCATAACTATGGCAAAATATGAATAACAGGAAAACAACGAAATTGATCGCTGTACTAAATTATAAGGTACAGGTATACCAAACAAAGTACTAAAAAGGTGCAGAAGATACCAAATAAGGTACAAACGGTACTAAATTAGGTACAGACTGAACTAAATAAGGTGCATGATGTACTAGGAAAACAACGCAATTGATCGCTGTACTAAATTATAAAGTACAGATATACCAAACAAAGTACTAAAAAGGTGCAGACGATACCAATAAAGGTACAAACGGTACTAAATTAGGTACAGACTGAACTTAATAAGGTGCATGATGTACTAAACTTACTACATACAGTACATACTGTACTAAATAAGGTACAGTTCAGACAAAAGGTAAAGGAAACCGACAGCGATTGTTTTTAGACTATAAAATTTAACAGTACAATATAACGTTAAAATCTCATTTCTATTGCTTATCTTTGTATAGTGAACTTTTGCGACTAGTTCATATCATATTGACACATTAAATCTAAATGACAAAGGAGGAACTACAATAGATCTACGCACGCACGTCTATTTAAGGCGGTACCCCAACCCAATCCAGCGCCAACCCATCTTATTGCGTCGGGGGTGATTTACTTCGAAACTATACGTTTAGGAAAAAAAAATGACGGAACCAAATAGACACAGTTTTGAGAGACCCATCGAATGATTTTTTTTTATTCGATGGGTCTCTCAAAACTGAGCCTATCTGGTTCTGTAATTTTTTTTCCTAAAGTTTAGTTTAGGAAGTTTCGATAGTTTCGGAGTAAATCACTAAAAACTGATATCTGCCTACGGTTAACGGGCGGCGACCGACCGAGTGACGTCACACGCACCCGCGCCGGTTACTCAGTGAACTTCGCGAGTAATTTAGTCATAACTTCGTACGTAATGGTCCGATTTGGATAATTTAAAAAGATATATCATTCTTATGTCATAAAGAATAACGTGGATACTAGTTCTATTGAAATTGCTATAACTTTACTGATCCTCATTGAAGTCTACCGATCATAATGTCGATTATCTCTTAATGGCAATAGAGTCCAAAATGACAGTTGATTCGTAGTTTGTAGAGTGGGTTCATAGCATATGACTTATAACGTGTGGAAAACTTCTTATCTGCTATCTAAATTACTTGTAATAAATAAATAAAATAAAAAAGCCATTTATTCTACTACTAAATATTACAATAAAATGTCAATAAACTTTAATTAATTCATAGGTATTTTAGGTAATTCTTGTATCAAATATTAATCTATAGTCAAATTAGTAGAAGTCGCCTGTTTGGCGTAGGCCTCCCCCATTTCTCTCCATGCTTTTCTGTCTCTGGCTTGTCTCATCCATTCTGGTCCGATTTCTTTTTTGAATACATCTTCCCAACGTTTCCGTGGTCGTCCTCTGCTTCTCTTGTTCTCTCGTGGTATCCACTCCGTCACTTTTTTTGTCCATCTTGTATCGTCCATTCTACTGACATGTCCTGCCCAGTTCCACTTTAATGATCGAATTCTAGTTATGATGTCAATTAGTTTTGTTTTGTCTCTTATGGAAGTGTTTGTTTTTCTTTCTGATTGTTTTATACCTAACATGCTCCTTTCCATTTTTCTCTGACATATTGCGAGTTTATTTTCATCTTCGTTAGTGATGGCCCATGTTTGGCATCCATATGTCAGGCTTGGTAGGATGGTGGATTCATATATCTTCTTCTTTAGTTTTACTTCTATTTGTTTATTTTTCATTATCTCTTTTAGACTCCAATATTTCTGCCAAGATATTGCGATCCGTCTTTGAATTTCTTTTTCTGCATTATCTTCGAAAGAAACTAACTGGCCGAGGTAGATGTATTCTTTGACATAATCAATTTTTTCGTTATCTACGTATATAGTATGTAGTTCATCTCTGTTGCACATCAGCTTTGTTTTTGACGAGTTTATTGCAAGCCCCACGTTTTTGCTTTCCCGTGTGAGTTCGTTTAGCATATTCTCCATCGAAACCGAGGTTTCGGCGAATAACACGATGTCATCTGCAAAGCGTAGGTTACTTAGATGTTCTCCATCGATTTTCAGCCCCTTGTTCTCCCAGTTTAGTTTCCTGAAGACAAATTCCAATACAGCTGTAAACATTTTTGGTGAGATAGGATCACCTTGACGTATTCCTTTCTTTATTGGGAACTCTTCTCCTTCTCTTTCAAGTCTTATTTTAGCATGGATTCTAGAGTATATGCTTTTTAATATTTCTACGTATTCTTCGTCGATACCCTGCTCTGTGAGCGCTTGCCATAATGAGGTGTGTTCTACGCTGTCGAACGCTTTCTTAAAGTCGATAAAGCACATATAGATTGTCATACCATATTCATTGGCTTTTTGTATTATTTGGTTAACTACATGGATGTGGTCTAGAGTTGAGTAGTTTTTGCGGAAACCCGCCTGTTCGCGAGGTTGGTTTTCATCTAGGATCTTTGTTAATCTGTGTAACATTACTTTTGAAAAGATCTTGTACAAGTTGGGTATTAAGCTGATGGGTCTGTAGTTACCTAGATCGTATTTGTCTCCCTTTTTGTGTAAATTACTTGTAGAACCTAAATAATAAAAATCCAGTTCTTTTTTCAGTGACGGAACCGTGGTCCCACTGCGATGTCCCACTGGTGGGACAAAACTTTTTCGTGTTCCCACCAAACACACACTTGACCGGGCACATCCTCCCACCCCCGCGAAGGGGGAGTTCGTGGCGACTCTGTGACTGAAAGGGTGTGTATATATATAATTGCACCCAGACCCATATGTTGAACGGTCAAGTGTGTGTTTGGTGGGACCACGAAGACGGGACATCGCAGTGGGACCACGCAGTGGGACCACGGTTCCGGAGTGCTTTTTTCCACCTTAAGGACATATTCTGCGCACGTATACCTAATGTAGTCTTACTATGATAAAAAGATTACCAACAAAACGAATTAAACCAGTACCTAACAAGCTACATACAAAAGTGTGAAGTGTTATAAATTTTACGCTCTTGCTACTCAAGAGGTTCAACTGCGTTCACACAGTCAAAGTTTGCTTGGTATAAGAGAGTGCACCTGTGTTTGCGCAGACACTTGGGCACTATATGTTTTGCGCATCTGGCCGCTGTGGCCGAAGATTCGGCTTGGAGGACATCAAATAGGTTTTACGTCAATTGTATAGTGCAACAAATAATCTGTGCATGAGGAACGAGGTTTGTATGACCATAGCGATTGTAGCGACACTTTTCATGTTTATTTTTATGAAACTTTTGACTGTGTAAAAGCGGTATAAAACATGAATACTTTATTTTTTAATATTAAAGACCTAATTGAGGTATTTCATTTTGGACAATTCTAGAAAAATAACACTTCCCACACGCACAATAGGACTCTAATTCGTGTACATATTAAAATAGTTGCCACACTTAAATGCGTATTTACGTGTCCATACACATTGAACATAAAAAACAATTTGAATAGAGCTCTTCTATCTGGCAACACCGTAACCAGCACGGTCATGCAACATCGCACTTATTTGAAGTAGATATTTTAATAATAAAGTAAAAAAATCGTTAGGAGATGAACGAGCTCGTGGTTTATTTTACCACCAGTTCATTTAATTCTCCATCTATGGCAAAAATTATATTTATTACATCAAGGTATTTATAAAAATAAAAATTTTGGTAATGAAACTTTACAAGAGCTTTTTGGTGCCGACTTAGAATTTGCACCACCCCAACTCTTCCCGCGGGTTTCGTAAGAGGCGACTAAGGGATATCCATCGGGGGCGGGCAGTAGCGCCCCTGCAGAACAATTCTACCACCGAACTGCGATCCCCAACCCGCATGCCCAGCGTAGGTATTATGCGCATTACCCCCATGGGATAAAAGCCAATAAGGCGCTTATCAGGGGAGGCCTGCGTTCAGCAGTGGACAAATATAGGCTGGTGAGGTGAGGTAAAACTTACCAGGACTTCGTAAAGACGCATTTAAGTTTGGCGTATTCTAGAATCGTGTAGAGGTAATATTTTGAGCTATACATCTACTATCTATACAGAGTGTATGCTTGGGTGTTTTCCAGGAGAGGATCTGAAAAGGAGAGAATATAATTAAGATTTGATGTAGAGAATTAGCGGCCCTGTAGACCTGACCTCTAGGTCTGGAGATCCTCGGACAATGGAAGTGTAGGCCCTGGACCAACGTATGGTCTATACGTTGGTACAGGGCCTACACTTTTTGGGAGGGCCTTTTAAACTAAATTATTATCAAATAAGGGGAAATTAAATAATAGGAGTGGAGGGAAATATGGACAATTTCCACCAATAAACAATTCCCACATGATCAATTGGTCAGGGAATGATAGGGAATAATAGAAAATTCCCATCAATGGTTAATTGGTCAGGGAATATAGTGAATAATAGAAAATTCCCATCAATGGTCAATTGGTCAGGGAATGATAGTAAAATTCCCATCAATGGTCAATTGGTCAGGTTATCTCGCCAGCGTAAAACATTTACGATAATAAAAAAACACGCTTCGCGCGAATTCGCTCGAACGAATCAAGAGCGAACTGCGGGAAAAAATTTAGGTGTAGCTGATTGTTTTGACTTTTGTGGTGGTTGGAAAAAAATCCAAGTAAGAAATAACGTCGTGCGGAGCGAGTACGGATCATCTAAGTAGGATGTTAAGGTAAAACCAACCTTATATCTAGGACATAGAGCTGCACGGCAGGCGAGGCGAACCCATCTGAGTCAACACTCGGTCGAGCCACTGCAGTGGACCGTTCAGATGTAGCTCGATCTACTCTACATAGTGACCGGTGAGTTATGGTAAAACCAACCTTATATCTAGGACATAGAGCTGCACGGCAGGCGTGGGGAGCCCATCTGAGTCAACACTCGGTCGAGCCACTGCAGTGGACCGTTCAGATGTAGCTCGATCTACTCTACATAGTGACCGGTGAGTTATGGTAAAACCAACCTTATATCTAGGACATAGAGCTGCACGGCAGGCGTGGGGAGCCCATCTGAGTCAACACTTGGTCGAGCCACTGCAGTGGACCGTTCAGATGTAGCTCGATCTACTCTACATAGTGACCGGTGAGTTATGGTAAAACCAACCTTATATCTAGGACATAGAGCTGCACGGCAGGCGTGGGGAGCCCATCTGAGTCAACACTCGGTCGAGCCACTACAGTGGACCGTTCAGATGTAGCTCGATCTACTCTACATAGTGACCGGTGAGTTATGGTAAAACCAACCTTATATCTAGGACATAGAGCTGCACGGCAGGCGTGGGGAGCCCATCTGAGTCAACACTCGGTCGAGCCACTGCAGTGGACCGTTCAGATGTAGCTCGATCCAACATGGTGTTGATGTTACGGTTTGCCGCCTGAAAATAAAATTTAAATTAGGTATTAGACAATTTAGTTTTTATTTTTAACAAGGTTCACCTGTACTCGGCGCCCCAGCCCTTGACGAAGCTCATGCGGATGGTGCACATGCGCGTCAGTTGGAACACATCCAGAAGCCTTACATCAGGTACACTAAAAACAGCAGCATCCAAACTGCACCTTACGCCTATAGTAACAAGGTTCACCTGTACTCGGCGCCCCAGCCCTTGACGAAGCTCATGCGGATGGTGCACATGCGCGTCAGTTGGAATCAAATCAAAATCATTTATTTGCCGAATACATTATTACAGGTACGTGTCAGATCTTATGACTAGAGTGATGTCAAATGTATTCAACCCGCAAGCAGGTGTGCAAATATTAAATAACAATGATGCAAATCGTTAAAATAATCAATTATAAAAATAATCTAGAACAATGAAATCGAAGATAAATAGTTAAAAAACAATAATTAACAATCATAGTCATAACATAATAAATTATTCTACTCAAAATTAATATATTCATTTACATTATAGAAACATTTGTCAAGCAACCACTTATTGAATTTTTGTTTAAATAAATTACCATTGAGTTCTTTAATAGATTCTGGTAACTTATTAAAGATAATGATGCACATATTATATACATTTTTCTCATAGATACGCTTATGGCATTGTGGCTTGTATAACAGATTATTAAATTTTGCTCTTTTTTGTCGAGTGATAATATCCTTACGTTTGGTGAAGTGTTGGGGATAAGATTTTACAAACATGCATATGTCTCTAATGTACATGCACGGTAGAGAGGAACACATCCAGAAGCCTTACATCAGGTACACTAGAAACAGCAGCATCCAAACTGCACCTTACGCCTATAGTAACAAGGTTTACCTGTACTCGGCGCCCCAGCCCTTGACGAAGCTCATGCGGATGGTGCACATGCGCGTCAGTTGGAACACATCCAGAAGCCTTACATCAGGTACACTAGAAACAGCAGCATCCAAACTGCACCTTACGCCTATAGTAACAAGGTTTACCTGTACTCGGCGCCCCAGCCCTTGACGAAGCTCATGCGGATGGTGCACATGCGCGTCAGTTGGAACACAGCCTCGAAGCCTTGCGACACGGACGTGGAGAGGAGAGCTGCGAATTCTTGATTGTTGAAGATTTTCAGGTTGCATCCTGTAGGAAACACATGAGAATATTAATATCTATACTCGGACTAAACTGAAGATACAATATTTGTCAACAAGCTCCCGTCATCATTGCTCTTTAGCATTCATAAAGGATGGTTTATGTAGTGTTCGTTTTTCGGCACTTACGTAGATAACTTTTATGGCCCATACGGGAACGACAGATATATATATACGACACTAGCTGCGCCCCGCGGCTTCGCACGCCTTGAATTTTCTTTGCGGACTCACGGAGCCCGAGACCTTTCCAACGAATGCAAAACCGTGGAAATCGGTTCGTGCGATCTGGAGTTATAGCGTCAGGAAGGAAAAGCCGACTTATTTTTATATAGTAGATAGCCGACGAGCACGAGTTTTATTTTGTTTTGAAATCTATCTGTTGACTAAGTGTTCAGTGTTAATGTAAAGTATGGATAAATAAATTATAATTACAAAATTAGCCCCCATACTTTACCTAAATATCACTTGTTGTTGAATTTTTACACAATGTGCACTAATTTTCAAGTGTGCCTTGTGCTCCTACGGCGAATAAATGAGTGAGTATCAGTATGAATTGTGAATTGTGTGACGCAGGAGGTTGCGGGTTAGATTCCCGCCTCGGGACAAATATTTGTACGATCTGCAGATATTGTTCAGGGAGTTCTGGTCGTTTTCTATGTATAATAAAAAATATCTATCTATGTACTCGTATATTATTATGTATATCAGTTATCTAGTACCCATAACACAAGCTCTGGTTACCTTGGGGCTAGATAATGCTGTGTGAATTGTCCAGCATTATTTATTATTATTTATTTATTATAATTGCTTTAACTCGACACCAGAACAAGAATGTTATGAGTTGTTTACACATTTTTAGTTGAGACTAATTTGACTAGTCAACGTCAACGTCCACACTCAACAACCTGTTTTAGACCACTACTGGACGCAGGCCTCCCCCTGATAAGCGCCTTATTGGCTTTTATCACATGGGGGGGGGTAATGCCCATAATCCGCACGCTGGGCATGCGGGTTAGGGTCCAGTTCGGTGGTAGAATTGTTCTGCAGGGGGCGCTGCTGCCCGCCCCCGGTGGATATTCCTTAGTCGCCTCTTACGACACCCGCGGGAAGAGTTGGGGTGAGGCAAGCTCTAAGCCGGGACATCTCAGCTACACACAGCACACTTGACTAATAGACAGTTTTAATTTGATAGTTTTCAATGGGATAGCGGCGTGATCGTCCATGGATGTAATATATCTAATATCAGAAAGTTAGCTTAATTGCTTCAATAGTAAATACTAGTATAATTTTCTTTGTGAATAATGTTAATATCAGAAATATATATAATATCAGAAATCTAGGAGATGGGCGTTGACACTACCACACAGTTTGTAAAGCTTCGGTAGTGTCATCGTTTCAATAGGTATTTAAGAGCCTTTATGTAAAATATTCTGAATAAACGATTTATAATTATTACTAGCTGACCCGCATTCGCGTGGACTTTAGTAGTAGGTAGGTAGTACCTACTAATATACATCCGAGTACACGCGTTTGAAGCCGCAGATAGAAGTTTAGGTAGGAACATAATAACCCAAGAATGTGAATTTCTAAAAAAAACTGTAGGTGTCTTAGTAGGTGCTTACGTCCTACTAAATTTTCATGCAAAATTTCAGATGTCTTTTCTAGATTTTCTTGATAAATCAGTGTGAGGCCAAAAAGCTGTTTTTAACGGGTGCCTACGTCTTAACAGAAACCTCCATGCAAAATTTCAGCTTCGTAGCTCTTCTAGTTCCTGAGATTTCGTGATATAGTGTCAGTGAGTCGCCTAACTTTGACTCCATTATATTGACCTTTAGGGTGCGAATTTCAAAAAACCCTGAAACACGTGTCTGTTTATTTTAAGTCATCTTTCTACGCTACAAATTTTGAAGGGCCAACAGTTACGGTTCTGAAGTTATTATAAAAATGACCTTTGACCCCCTTAGAATACGAATTTCCAAAAATCCGTTCTTAGCAGGTGCCTACATCCTGAAAGGAACCGCCATGCAAAATTTTAGCTTCGTAGCTCTTGTAGTTACAGAGATCTCTTTATGAGTCAGTTTTCTCTTGTCTTTTATATACCTATATAGATTAACGGTTGTCATGTTGTTTTGGTAAGCCTCAACAAATGTCAATTTTTATACCAGAGACGGTCGAAATGCCGATTACCATTCAAAGCGGGGCGCTTTGGCCCCGCTTTGAATCGGCAAAATAAGCAAATGTCATTGCGTATAGACTATTTCCTCCAGCCTTCTTGTACAGCTCAGGGGGTCGATTCTAACGCTGCGACGGCCTATTGATGATGGTGTAGTAAACTCACCTGGTGGTATCTTGCAGACGGTAGCGGGATGCCATCCGTAGCGCTGGTTGCAGTTCGGGCTCTGCACGAATATCGACGAGTCGCTGAGACATTCCGCGAATACTTCACCTAAAAAAACAAGGGTCTGTTATTGAGGACTGCAGAATCATTAAATTATCACGGTAAGACATAGTTCTTTATTTATAAAAAAATCAAAAAATCCCTACGACAATAACATTCTATAAAATCATAGAATCTGTACACAAAGTTTCGTACCGATCGGTTGTAAAATACGAACTGTAGAAGAGTACGGACATACTGACAGAAACGCTATTTTGGCCAGACTTGAAACGAAGACTTTCGTTCACTTCGTTCACGACGTTAATTATTCAGACACTAGCCTCTGCCCGCGGCTTTGCACGCGCTTTTGGAATAAAAAGTAGTCTGTTATTCCAGTTTCAGATCTCTACATGCTAAATTTCAGGTTCTATCTGAACCTTATAATGTCCTCCTAGCCGAATTTCGACCACGGCGGCCAGTCTCACCGGAGACTAGCCAGATGCGCACGACATATTATGGTACACAAAGGTGTGCGCAAACACAGGTGCACTCTCTATTCTATCACTCTCATAATCCGATGGGACGACAGATCGACACGACCGGGGAGAGTTCAGGCGCAGGACCAACGGCCTAACGTGCTTTCCGAGGCACGGGAACCTTACCTCCTATGTAATAGAGCCTCACGCCTCTTCCAATGTGACGACGCGTTTGTTCCACAACTTCGTTTCTGTTCACGTTTGAAAGCAGACCCAGACAGAACCTGAAACAAAATAGTGCATTTTACACCAAGGCGAGAAAGTGATCAATTCCTACCGAGTGTGTCGTTTTGACCTTAAAACACACGAGGTAGGAATCGCACTTTCTGCCGAGTGATAAATAGTGCTTTATACTACACCTTCGAGGAAAATAAAAAGCAGAATTAATTATTAATTGAAATCGCGCCCAATGATGTCGGTAAAACCACATTGACCGCGCCAGCCTTTGGGCCCATGCGACGAGCGTGTGCCATGAAAATTTTGGAGTTTGCAGCCGCTGCGTCTCGTAGTTGCTAGGGCTTAGAGAACCTCACCTCTTGCTAGGGTCCTATCTGGCTGTTGCTAGAGTAGGGCAAGTACTGTCTTGCTAGAGTCTGCACTCACCTCTCGCTGTTGCTCGGGTCAGTGAACCCGTCCACAGTGATGGAAGGCTGGGACGCGTGGAAAGTCTCTCCAACGCGCGTGTTCAGTTCGTAGTAGCTGATTGAACACCAGAACGCTGGCTCGCAGGATACTCCTGCCTCGCTGATGCTAGAGTAGGGTACTGTCTTGCTAGAGTCTACACTCACCTCTCGCTGTTGCTTGGGTCAGTGAACCCGTCCACAGTGATGGAAGGCTGGGACGCGTGGAAAGTCTCTCCGACGCGCGTGTTCAGTTCGTAGTAGCTGATTGAACACCAGAACGCTGGCTCGCAGTATACTCCTGCCTCGCTGATGCTAGAGTAGGGTACTGTCTTGCTAGAGTCCACACTCACCTCTCGCTGTTGCTCGGGTCAGTGAACCCGTCCAC
Organism: Eupithecia subfuscata; assembly: GCA_963564075.1. Classification (NCBI taxonomy): domain Eukaryota; kingdom Metazoa; phylum Arthropoda; class Insecta; order Lepidoptera; family Geometridae; genus Eupithecia; species Eupithecia subfuscata. The sequence goes on along the minus strand of OY751124.1, from coordinate 7,299,100 downwards.
AGTGATGGAAGGCTGGGACGCGTGGAAAGTCTCTCCGACGCGCGTGTTCAGTTCGTAGTAGCTGATTGAACACCAGAACGCTGGCTCGCAGTATACTCCTGCCTCGCTGATGCTAGAGTAGGGTACTGTCTTGCTAGAGTCCACACTCACCTCTCGCTGTTGCTCGGGTCAGTGAACCCGTCCACAGTGATGGAAGGCTGGGACGCGTGGAAAGTCTCTCCGACGCGCGTGTTCAGTTCGTAGTAGCTGATTGAACACCAGAACGCTGGCTCGCAGTATACTCCTGCCTCGCTGATGCTAGAGTAGGGTACTGTCTTGCTAGAGTCCACACTCACCTCTCGCTGTTGCTCGGGTCAGTGAACCCGTCCACAGTGATGGAAGGCTGGGACGCGTGGAAAGTCTCTCCGACGCGCGTGTTCAGTTCGTAGTAGCTGATTGAACACCAGAACGCTGGCTCGCAGTATACTCCTGCCTCGCTGATGCTAGAGTAGGGTACTGTCTTGCTAGAGTCCACACTCACCTCTCGCTGTTGCTCGGGTCAGTGAACCCGTCCACAGTGATGGAAGGCTGGGACGCGTGGAAAGTCTCTCCGACGCGCGTGTTCAGTTCGTAGTAGCTGATTGAACACCAGAACGCTGGCTCGCAGTATACTCCTGCCTCGCTGATGCTAGAGTAGGGTACTGTCTTGCTAGAGTCCACACTCACCTCTCGCTGTTGCTCGGGTCAGTGAACCCGTCCACAGTGATGGAAGGCTGGGACGCGTGGAAAGTCTCTCCGACGCGCGTGTTCAGTTCGTAGTAGCTGATTGAACACCAGAACGCTGGCTCGCAGTATACTCCTGCCTCGCTGATGCTAGAGTAGGGTACTGTCTTGCTAGAGTCCACACTCACCTCTCGCTGTTGCTCGGGTCAGTGAACCCGTCCACAGTGATGGAAGGCTGGGACGCGTGGAAAGTCTCTCCAACGCGCGTGTTCAGTTCGTAGTAGCTGATTGAACACCAGAACGCTGGCTCGCAGTATAGTACGGGGGCAGCTTCGGCCCCCACGCCTAGGGGAGACGGCGTAAGGCGGGTTAAGTCTGTGAACAAAGATAAGTGTTATTTTGTATTTGAAGTGAAAATGTCGTACATGGTAAGCACTGATCTGGGCCAAGATCACGGTGTGGTAAATGTTGGTATTACGGCTCAAACGTTAGCCGTTGAAACGTTGGGGTGCGCGATTACAAGCCGGCATCGGACAATCCGCACTGGCTCCATCAATGGTTTGACATGAAAAATCCGCACCGCACGGAGCGGACTGTCGGCAATGCCGGCGAGGATTCTTAAAGGCAACTGTTCCCTTTAAGGGTCCGGCGGAGGATGAATTTCCCATACAAACGTAATACCAAAATGATTTGTAATTTGAGCATATTTTCACCATGGTCTGCTATTATTTATATTAAAATAATATTTATCTAGGTTCCTGACACAATTTTTTTTCAAAATACCTTTCTGAAATTATATTTAACCGAATCGCATTTTTACATCAAAGACTGAATGTTTTCTTAGTATTTTTCTAGATAAGTATTTTGAAAAAAGCTTGTGGCAGGAACCTAAATAAATAATATTCTAATACAAACAATAGCAAACCATGGTGAAAATATTCTTAAATTACAAATCATTTTGGTACTACGTTTGTATGGGAAATTCATCCTCCGCCGGACCCTTAATGTGAACGACGTCATTTGGATTGCCGATAGTGGACGCACTTGTAAGCGGGTTGTCCGATGTCGGCCTGTGAACGCGCACCATATCGTTTCAACTGTTAACGTTAGAGCCGTAATGCCGTGCCTTACCACACCGTAATCGGGGAGGTCCCCGATCACGGTCACTTGCAGGTGCAAGTGATAGATGTTTATACGGAAGCATAAGAATTATAAACTTGTCCTCTCTCTCTCAATAAGGTTTGCAGGTAGCGAACTCTTTTAAGGGTCAACACTTTGACGGCCCAAGATGCAGATGATGCCAGTCTTCATTCCCGTGTAGCGGGACGACAACTCTGTCTACCTGACATAGTTAATTTAGTATAGGATATCGCATTCACTGCCCAGCCTCGCCGAGTTGAAGACGGGCATGTTCGTGACGGGCAATGGAAGTGTTAAGTGTAGTAAGTCGCATTCACTGCCCAGCCTCGCCGAGTTTATGTTATAAAAAATTTACTTGTCTAAGTGCTTATTTTGTAAGCCTAAGTATATAAAGATATTGAAAATCGCTCTGGTTTTAAGTTTTACATAATATATTATTATGTATGTTTTATTTCGGTCGTTCTGAGTATCTATGTAATGTAGAGTATTGTATTAAGTTTATGAGTCATCTAGTACACATAACACAAGCTCTGCTTAGCTTGGGGCTATATGATGCTGTGTGGATTGTCCAGCATTTTTTTTTACTGCAGCCTGCATCTTGGGTACGCTTCCGACTGGTATTGATATGGATCAGTTGAGCTACCTGTAGATTGTTTGCAACAACAAACAAATACAAATCGTTTATTTGATAGCATGTACGTACATATTTAAAAACTAAAACATAATGCAACGATACTGACGCAAAATCATAAAACTGTATCGCGTTCAGTATCGACCGTAGCTCAACAGTCTGCACTTAGCTCAATTGTTTCAATTGGTCCACTGCTGGACGCAGGCCTCCCCCTGATAAGCGCCTTATTGGCTTTTATCTCATGGGGGTAATGCCCATAATCCCCACGCTGGGCATGTGGGTTGAGGATCGCAGTTCGATGGTAGAATTGTTCTGCAGGGGCGCTGCTGCCCGCCCACCATGGATATCCCTTAGTCGCCTCTTACGACACCCGAGGGAAGAGTTGGGGTCGTGCTAATTCTAAGCCTGCACACGGCGAAATTGTAAATACGAGTCTTAATTTGTTTCTATTAGGTATTTGATTGTAATTTTGTGTTTTAATAAAGTTCCTATCTTTATCTTGATTATTTCGTGCAATAAGGAATTAAGAACTTATATTATAACTAACATTACAGTAAAACTAATAAAGATATAAAATGGATTACAAACTCACTCATGTTGTCATTGTGATCCATCGGATCACCATCTTCGCTGATGTACCCCGGGGGTGGGGTTGAAACGGATGATGAGTTCCTGAGAAAGATAAATAAATCTATACTAATATTATAAAGAGAAAAGATTTGATTGTTTGTTTGTTTTGAATAGGCTCCGAAACTACTGGACCGATTTGAAAAATTCTTTCACCGTTATGAAGCTTACTTTTCAGGGAGTGACATAGGCTATATTTTATCTCGAAATTCCCACGGAACGGGAATTACGCGGGTGAAACCGCGAGGCGATCGTCTAGTATATAAATAATGCTGGACAATTCACACAGCATTATCTAGCCCCAAGCTAAGCAGAGCTTGTGTTATGGGTACTAGATAACTGATATACATAATACAATACACTACATAGATAGATATTTTTTAATTATACATAGAAAACATCCAGAACGCCCTGGACAAATGTCTGCAGATCGTACAAGCATTTGTCCCGAGGCGGGAATCGAACCAGTAACCTCCTGCGTCGCAGGCGGACGTTCGCCCGCTGCGCCACAGAGATTAGTTTTATTAGGTACATATTTCTGTAATTTATTTATTCTTACCTACAGACAAAAGTGCAAGTCGAACCCAGTGGAAAGCCAACCGTAAAAGTGGAAACTTTTTTGAAGTGTATTTTGAAGTAAATAATTTTTAGTTAGATGTAAATAATTTTTGAAATTCATGTTATTTTTGACAATAAGGGCTTAAATAAATATTTCACTTAAGGCGCTACCCCGACCCAAATCAGCGCCACCACCTATTTTACCTTATTATTCTGTTAAACGAAGGAATTTTAAAAAATCATTTGGCCAGTTTGTGCTTCCTATCATAAGTTTTTTTTTTTTTATTTCCTTCGTTTAACGGAATAATAAGGTAAAATAGGTGGTGGCGCCGATTTGGATCGGGGTAGCGCCTTAATAAGACTTCTCTACTTACAGTGTAGTATTTCCGGGAACTTGCTGAGCCAATGTCGCCTCTAAATACATTGCGCTGTGTGCACCCACCGTCTGCATTACGCTGAAAACAATAAATTTACGCGTTAATTATTAACTTAATGAACTTATTTGCAGCGGGCGAAGGTCCGCCTGCGACGCAGGAAGTTGCGGGTTCGATTCCCGCCTCGGAACAAATGTTTGTACGATCTGCAGATATTTGTTCAGGGGTTCTGGATGTTTTTCTATGTATAATAAAAAATATTCATCTATGTAGTGTATTGTATTAAGTATATCAGTTATCTAGTACCCATAACACAAGCTCTGCTTAGCTTGGGGCTAGATAATGCTGTGTGAATAGTCCAGCATTATTTATTTTATTTATTTATTTATACTTGACGAGACGCGATGACGGAATATGTAGAACAAGTCTTTTAGCATTTTTAACCGACCTCAAAAAGGGAAGAGATTCTATGTTCGGCTGTATATCTTGTATGTATGTTTATTGTATTTTATTTTGTTGGCCGATTTTAATGATTCCTTTGCTATTGTATAGAATAGATCTCGAGATGATTTGTGGTATGACACAAAAAAACTTAACGAAAATTGGTTCATCCGTTTGGGAGCTACGGTACCACAGACAGATACACAGACAGACACGTTAAACTTATAACATCCCTCTCTTTTTGCGCTGGGGGTTAAAAAGTAGCATCTATGCAATATTTATATTGGTCTGACAAACATTTATAATGCTATGATTGTTTTTTGTGGACTTTTTCCACTATTGCGTTAGGGGTAAATTGTAATAAGTAATTGTAAAAATAGTGCAAGTATTTTTAATAAACAAATAATAATAATAATTTCAGCCCGATCCGTTCAGAAGTTTGGCCGTTATGAAGTAAAAAAAGTCTATCCATCCAAACTTTTGTATTTATAATATTATTATTATTAGTGCGATGTGATTCGTACTGTGCGATACCAGCTTAGAATTTGCACCACACCATCTCTTCCCGCGGGTGTCGTAAGAGGCGACTAAGGGATATCCACCGGGGGCGGGCAGCAGCAGCCCTGCAGAACAAGTCTACCACCGGACTACGATCCCCAACCCGCATGCCCAGCGTGGGGATTATGGGCATTACCACCCCCTGTGATAAAAGCCAATAAGGCGCTTATCAGGGGGAGGCCTGCATCCAGCATTGGACCAATAGGTACGGGCTGTTGAGTTGAGAGTTGAGTGTGATATTATAATTCTAAAATATTTGTCTATGGTCTAGAAGACAATATTTGTCAATGGTCTAGAAGACAATACTTGTCCATGGTCTAGAAGACTGACAAAAAAAAGCGCTCGTGTATGTGCTGTTTTCTGTTATAGGTTTTGCTTTCCCAATCACGCCCTTAGATCACTCTGGTATCTTTCTTGGAATGTTTTCATGAAATCGGAAAGGTTTATGACACTTAACATTATGGACATTGGCAGAATTGTGTCGACCAGACCCAGAGCCATTAACCAAGAATTGAATTGAATTGACCTCGGAGGAGGCGTGATCCTTGAGGGATATTCTCGTACTCTCATAAAAATCCGAGAAGTAAAAGTATTAACTACCGCGATTCTGCAGTGCCTAGGCCATGTTCGCCCAGGCCCACACCGACACCTTCGATGCCATCTGGCGAAAGAAGTCGGCCTCCCTACTCAGCAGAACCCGCGGGAGTGGCAACAGTATCCTAACCGCGATTGCTGAAAAATTTGACTGTCCTAATTGGCCCACTTGGCACCGTCATCAGATCTCCGGCTTCATCATTCGAGTAAGCCGGAGTTCTCACCCATTTAAAGTTTGAGAATAGGTTGAAGTCGTTTCGACCCCAATGCCTAAACAAGTTGGTCCAAAGGACAAAATCAATCATTAATTTGAAGTACTACTCCCTAGTTATAAGCTTACTAACAAAATGGATTGAAAATTATCTGAATAAATAAATTAAATTATAATTAACTAGCTGCGCCCCGCGGCTTCGCCTCCGTGGAAATTTATGTTTCCAACTTTCTTAATTTTTTCTTTCATAAGAACCTTCTCCTGACGATAACAAACACAACAAAGAAAGAATTAGCGAAATCGGTCCAGCCGTTCACGCGTGATGCCGTGACCAAGGAAAACGGGTTTCATTTTTATATATAGAGACTAGTTTATGCCCGCGGCTTCGCACGCGTTGTTTCTATGGAAACGTTTAAAGGAGATTGCTAGTCTATAGAATATTAAAAATTAATTAAAAAACATTGTCCAGCGGACAAAATTGTGAATCTAAACCATTCCCAGATCTCCTTGAACACACACAAAAAATTTCATCAAAATCGGTCCAGTCGTTTGAGAGAAGTTCAGTAACATACACACTCACAGAAGAATTATATATATAAAGATAAAATGCACGTTACTTACGCGTCGTGCTCGTGATGTTGATGGTAGTCCGTGTAGGGGGGCGGGGCGCGGACTTCTATATCGTTGCAGCGGGGGACCAAGATCGGTGGCAGCGCTGCGAAAATACACCCATGTCATCCAACATTCATAGATAGATTATATCTTTATTTACATCTTCAGACACACACATACAGTCTACAGCAATTGTATAGTACACGAATACAAATAAACAGTATTTATTACTCGACGACCTCTGTGGCGCAGCGGGCGAAGGTCTGCCTGCGACGCATGAGGTTGCGGGTTCGATTCCCGCCTCGGGACAAATGTTTGTACGATCTGCAGACATTTGTCCAGGGCGTTCTGGATGTTTTCTATGTATAATAAAAAATATACATCTATGTAGTGTATTGTATTAAGTATATCAGTTATCTAGTACCCATAACACAAGCTCTGCTTAGCTTGGGGCTAGATAATGCTGTGTGAATTGTCCAGCATTATTTATAGCGTCAGCCGCGAGGTGGTCCCGGCAATAGCGCGTATATGGTGCCTTGCACACCTACGCAACCGAGACGCGGGAACGGTTTAATGGAAAACTTTCGCGTTAACGTTTCCGCTTTGCGTCCCGGATCCCGCCTGTTTGACGCGCAGGTTTGGCCGAAGGTTTATAGGAGAAACATTATTATGTCGCGCCAGATTCAAGCGACTGCTGGGTCTATATTCGAGATTCTTGGATTTTTTTTGTGAACAAATGGGTTACAAAACCAGAGAAATGTCAGTGGAAGAAACGCTGATATTATCACCGGAGCAAATTGAAGTTCGAAACAATTTTTGGTTTCTTGGTCTAATTTACGTTACGTTGGAAGCCCAACCAATAGTTTGAGGTACATCAATAGGTGATGGAACCCACACAAATAAAACGGCGCTTTGTAAATCGCAATGGTACTTTATTGCAAAGCAAAAGACACCTTACCGTTCTAAATGAGCTCACAAACAAAAATTCAGTTCAACCTTATAGCGAGAACCCGTTCGTTCTCGTCAGCGCGATCTAGCCGTCGGTCACTTTTAGTAGCGACATCTAGTTTATTGCCGACGGTACTAAATTGATGTTCTACAAAAATCGTCTAAACAATAGGTATTATGATAATGGTATTTTCTAAATTTGTTGCTAATTTGTTGTACAGTAAAATTGTTCCAGTAACATTTATTAATAAGCTTACCGGGAGTGTCAATCCGTGTATAATGATAAGGGTTGATGCAAACCTCTTCCTTCTTCAACTGATAAGCATACTCGCAGTGGTCAACGGGCTTTAGTTCATTATGGCTCTAAAAAAAAAATTAGATGAATAACATAATAAAAGAAAGAAAGAAACTATTTTTATTTACCTTAAAACTACTATACACAATTAACCTTAAGACTACCAAATAGTTACAAAAAGAAAAAGATTTGTTTTGTGCGTAGCAGCGTTAAAGGCAAATATGGCCCTTCACTCAGCGTAGTGCTGGATGCACACTGATGTGTCCACCCAGCGCTGATTTTCAGTGAAGGCCAGAGGGATTGTGTCATACGAATGACGGTTCATCTGGCGCAAAGTAAAGTATGCAGACTCTGACAGATCAAGATGGCAAGACACTGTGTCTGCCCTCTGCCTCGACATGAGACTACAGAAGAATTTATAGCAAGCAGAGCGTGCGTTAGGGTTCGGGCAAACCTGCGCGTCAAATAAGCGGTCGCGAAGCGGGAGCGTCAACAACGCGAAGCTTTTCAGTTAAGTGTCTTTGCTATGGCACCCTCCATATATAATAAATTACCACAATCCATAAGACTACTGCCGAATATGGAGTTTCAGAGAAAGTTAAAAACGATTCTTTCAAATAAATGTTATTATGCTATAAATGAATTTTTAACTGACAAAGATTTTTCTGCTTCATGACATTCGTTTTTTTTTTTAATTTGCTTTCATCCAACATTAGTTTCTAGTTCAGTTTTAATTAATTTTACTGTTAAGCTTAATAAGCTGTTATTATTTGTACACAGACATTGCACACCGTAAAACCGGTTAGGAATACATTGACTCGCATAATCGACATAAAAACACCTGTACCCACATGTATTTCATGCAATAAACGATACTTTACTTTAAAAAGTTGCCGCGTCTCGGTTGCGCAGGCTGCCTTGAGGCGCCATCGCAGCGTCCGCCGCGCAGCTTACTCTCCCGCTTCGCGTCTCGCGTGTTTGACGCGCAGATTTGGCCGAAGCTCTATTGAATTGTTTCTTACCTGAAGCTGCGGCCAGCGCCACAGCCGGCAGTAGACAACATGCGGTAACCCCTTGCGGTACTGGCCGTTTATGCCGTTGTCATTCGGTTTCACTCTGAAAAGGCAAAAAAAAGTTTTTATGAATGAATAGCTTCGCACGCGCTTTTCCGAGATAAAAAGTAGTCTATGCCTTTTTCTGGGGTACCGTCTAACTCCCTGCCAAATTTGATTAAGATCCGTTCAGCTGTGAAAAGATCACAGACAATCAGAATAGTTTCGAGACAATTTTATTAAAAGTCATCAATATCCTACAATCAGAAGTAGTATCGGATTTTAATATTAGCTTTTATATGGATGACTATTTATTTGTTAATAGACGTGTGTTTCACCAGTCCACTGCTGGACATAGAACTCCCCTGATAATTAACTCTTATCATTTGGACCCCCAATGTCAAACAACATCAGCGAAATAGACAGAAGAAACCTGTAAGAAATTCTGAAACATGTAGGAAATTTTATAAGGTCCACTACCGTTAAAGGTTAAAGAAGCCAGTATTAGATTCATGCCTACTTCCAACTCTTAGGTAGAGCCATTAGGGACTAATGTCATAATCCCCATGATGGGGATGGGGATCGCAGCGATGGTAGATCTGTTTGTGTCTGCAGAAGGAGCTGCTGCCTGCCAATTTGTGCAAATCCCTTAGTCGCCTGTTACGAAGAGTTGCAAATTCTAAGCATTTACAACATGTATAAAAGAGCCAAATGTCGTGAATTTTATAAAACTAGGCCGTCTTTGAAGGGCTGATCATTTAGAATGAATGCAAGACGACAGAGCACCAAAGCATCTTCTGACTTGCCAACCTGATGGCTGAAGACCCCCCGGACAACAAAACTCAGATGGTTCAATATAATCCAACAAGACCTTATGGCAATTGGAGTGACCGGCTAGCAAGCAAAAGCAAAGAGAAATGGGAGATTATTAGCTCAACCAGATCTAAGTAACGACTACACGACAGATGTAAAAAGTGTTGTTTGAATGCAATCTAGAAATCTCTTCATGAAAAGAGCATGTACCTTCTATATGGAGTATCATCAGTATAGTTTCATCTAAGGATTCTACAAAAGTTTGGAGACCTATACCCAGCAGTGGGCGAAATAGAGTTGCGGATGATGATGATGAATTCTACATGTAGAAGCGATTGGTTAGCTGAATTGGTCATTGGCCCCTGCTCTGATTATATTACTTATTACTGTGTTTTCTGTGTATACTGCCTGTCGCTATCAAACTTGCTCCTTCCAACAACTCTTTCAAATCCAAACTCAAGTCCCATTTCCTATCTTCAGCTATTTACATGTGGTTTCATTCTTTCTAATTCCCCTTAACCTGAAACTTTTGATGTCAATGTAGCTTAGTTATTAGCGATTCGATTAAATAAATTGATATCTCCTTTTGCAGCATTTGTTATTATTATTGTTATTATCTATACTAATATTATAAAGAGGAAAGATTTGATTGTTTGTTTGTATTGAATAGGCTCCGAAACTACTGGACCGATTTGAAAAATTCTTTGACAGTTCTCAGGGAGTGACATAGGCTATATTTTATTCCGGAATTCCCACGGGAACGGGGTGAAACCGCGAGGCGTCGTCGTGTAGTACATAATAATTTGATTTACGTAAATCTTCTTTAGGTGTGTTATGTATGTTAAATTATCTATTTATTATTTGTATTATAGGTATGAATTTTATTTTTTACTAGCTTCTGCCCGCGGCTTCACACGCGTATTTTCGGTATAATAAGTAGCCTATTATCTAAGTCAGGCTTTGCTCTAAGCATACGCCAAATTTCACATTGATCTGTTCAGTAGTTTTGGAGATCCTAGGCTTAATAATATGAAACTCATTTTATTTATTTTGTATGTATGATAAAGCCTTTACGCGGTGTATACCTATTACGCAGTACAACTAACTCGCGTGATGCCTAAACGTCATTTACAGTTCTCTTTCGGCCTCACTATCTGTTTGCCTGAGTTGCTATAGGACTGCTTAGCGTATGGACAACTTCGCTATAAGCCTAGGTCTTACATAGCCTACATCGCGTTATGCCTAAAATATGTTTACGTAGGTATACAAACTTTTTTGTACTATCTAGCTATTTGTGATGCGAGTGGTTTACTTCCAATGTCAATAATACTTCAAAATGTCAACAAAAATTCATTTTCATAATACTTTTATTGTGATACCACATCACAATAAAAGTATTATGAAAATGAATTTTTGTGATTAATTATTATCTCAATATGAATTGTAGAATTCAATACGTAAAAAATAAAAAAGGCGGACTAAACTTATTAAGAGATGGTTAAGCGTACACTAAAAACAAATGCAATAACGACGGTTCGACCCTAAGGCTCGAATAGCTTTATGCCTTCCTTGCTTCAGACCTGTGTCGGGGTATGTCACAGTCTGGCTATGCTTAAGCCTCATTATACCTAACTCTCGTTATGCCTAAATTGTGATATGACTTAGGCTTAACGCGAGTTAGTTGTACTGCGTATTAGGTATACACCGCGTAAAGGTGATAAAGTGTTCATTCATTTATGTTTCTATCTTTTGCCTAATCCATGAAATAAGGGATGGCTCTAGGTTGAGAATGGTGTCAATTTAGATTTCACCAAAACTATCTTATCTTAATCACGGAATTAGAATTCTGTATTCTGTGATCTATAAATTTATTCAGTGCCACCGTCTATTTTGTTCTTTTCATGTCCAGTCCATCCCAAGGTTGCCTGGAAGAGATCAGTCACAGCGATAAGGCCACCCTTTATACTTCCTGTATTCTAAGCTTTTTTCTCTGTATTGTTTCCTGTCTTTGTGTGCTATAATAAAGTATTTTCTATCTATCTACTTTCTAATTAACAATATACTAGAAATTTTATTTGATAATAACTTGTAATTATTATAGGTTTTATTGATGTCTCAGACTTTTCTATGTTATATAATTAATTTTAATGCTGTACTTAGCAGTTTATTTTTTATTATTTAAGACGTACACATAAGTCTTGTACAATAACCAGACGTAATTATTTTAAGGGGAAGCACTCACTACCAAACCACAAGCTATTTTCAGAATAGCTTATATTGGTAATGAGAGCCCTAAATTAGTGTCATGTACTTTTTATGCAATAAACAATTTTTAATTTTAATTTAATTTAATTTTAATTTTTTTTTTTAATTGATGTCTAGATCTGAAGATCTGGGTGTCAGAATAGAGGTAAAAAAACATTGCAGGAGGAATACTTAACAACACACACCTCGTAGAAAGGTTCTTCAGGTTCTTTCAGGTTACCACTTTGTTTTTTGATAATAGACCTACATGAAGTTCTTGATGTATAACTAAACATTACAATAACAAAGGACTAGTCTCATTGTCTCTATCTTGTAATAAAATGCATCGTTTATTCCCGCACACCGTTATTTGCAGAGATTTTTGCATAAATTAATAGAAATTTATAGGAACACATTCTACAACATTAATGAATATCGTATTACCTGAAAGATCGTGAGGACTCACAGAAAGCTGCGATACGCTAATAAAACACAAGTTTTACGTATTTTCTCACAAGTATTGGGAATTATAATCTAATAAAGCGATGAGAAAATTTGCAAGGTCCAAAACATCCCAGCCGCCATATTGACAAAACTGCGATTCGACGATTTGTTTTTGACGGTGTTTTGACCTTTCCGATTTTGCGTCCTGTCTGGACTATCCGACCAAGTTGAAAAGTTTACATGGTTGTTGAAGGCACCTAAAGTTAGAGGCGATTCAATTTGGTAGGTTATTGTGCGGTCAAAAATCCGCTTGCGATCGAATTGGACAAAGTCAGCTGATTCGATTTTTCTGAAATCGCGTCGAGAAAAACTTTCCGAAACAAAATTTTGAATGCATTGTTCATCTAAATTACAAACATCTTTCCAATACATAGATTGAACTTTTGAGATATTGCAGTTTGAACTTTATACCTACCAAAATAAAGTTGACAACAATGGCAAATCGACGACAGGAAACTCAGTTTTCAAGCAATTCATAATTTTTGGGTAAAACAATTTGTTATTTTACTGACCTGGGTATTGTTACACATCTAGTATGACTGTTTTGACTTGATAAAGCTCTCTCTAGCTCATCAATAGCTCCATTTTTCTTCAATTTCTTGACTAAACTTTTCACAGCTTTTTCTGACCACTTGTCTTCAGCAAGAGAGGATCCTTCCGGACCTTTTTTCCATCCAAGGAGCTTTTTCACGATTGGTGGCGTTAAAGGAAACATTCTGCCTATCTACACGACCAAAATCATTGGAAAAATTGTTCAATGTTTATTTATAAACTCAATAATCGCACACAAACACTACAACTGCATGAAATTAGGTAAACTGGCGGCCATATTGGAAAAGTGCTTCCAACTGCTTTTTGTGGATTGGTTGGATGGTCCATCAAATGAATATTTGACTACGAGCGAGCGCAAGAAAGATTCATTCCGTGTGAGCTCCACTAGTTCTGTAATTACTGTCGTGTTACTGATGGGTCTTCAAGTATTTTTTGATATCAACGTGTGTGCCTACTGGTTTGCATAAAGGCATATATTTATTATTTATTAATAAAAGAGAACACAATGCAAGGTAAATGTAAATTTTTGAGTCAATATTGAATTGGTAGGTACTATAAAGTTTCAACCACATCATGACTAGAAGAAGTGCATGCTACTAGCCTTCTCTTTCTACACTTATTTTAAATTTCAACGCAACGCAATATTGTTATTTTCTTACGCACTCCGAATAGTGCACAGTGTGAGGCGGTACTATGCCTGCACACTTGTCGGAAACATTGAACGTGTGTGATACGTATATACTATTACCTATACCAAATCTACTATATTATTAACGTTTTTAAATATATAACGCAGGACAATCCAAACAGCATCCTCTAGCCCCAAGATAAGCAAACAAATGTAATTGTAGCATTATTTATAGGGATTATAAAACTCTATGTGTATATCACATCACATACAATCATATTGATTGTATGTGATATAATTGTTTTATAATGCTGGACAATCCAAACAGCTTCATCTAGCCCCAAGCTAAACAGAGCTTGTGTTATGGGTACTAGATGACTGATATATAGATTTTTTAATAAAACATAGAAAATACCCAGAGCACCCGGAACAAATATTTGCAGATCGTACAATCATTTGTCCTAAGGCGGGAATCGAACCCACAACCTCCTGTGACGCAGGCAGTCCTTTGCCTGCCGCGCCACATCAGCCGTTAATTACAAACAAAAATAAATCAAATAAAAAAGGTTTCTTGCCGCGTTCAAAATGAAAAATCTAGGAACAACCTTCGTGAGTTAGCAACTCTGAAGGTTGTCTATGACAGTGACAGCTAATCCATAGTGTCAAAAAAATTGTGGTGTATAACTCGAACAAAAGAGGGCGCTGAAATTACCATTACCATGCCAATATTAATGTTAATAGCATAATCGAGTATTTTTATGTCTTCTTGCCTCCCTATCTTGTTTGAATAGCTCAAAAACGAAATGTAATAGCTCAAGCCTACCAATAATACCTCGGATTAACACCAAATGTTTATTTATCGTAGCAAAATACAAACTCTTTTGTAAGATATAAAGTAAGAGATTATTTCCCCCTGTTCACGACCTCCTTGACTAGCACCTATTAATCGTCTATGGGAGCATTTCCCGCATCCGTTTCCGCTTTTCTTGGCCGAGATTTGCCTTGATTGGCTGAATGGATGACGCCTAGCCTGAAAATAACATTTTCTGTCACCATTCGTTTGTTTTTCTGATTTTAATGTGCCAGTTGGTCAAGAAAATTTTTACTTTTCACTGAATTTTACTTATCGGTGAGTTTTTAATACTTTAGACGAAAAAACATAACATCATCTGACCCTGAGACTTCCCAATAAGATGAGCACTTCTAATAACACTGGTTTGAAAATTATTAGCGGCCAGCATTTTAGTTTTCAAATTTTATTTTGTGGCCAGTCTCATCTTGTCATTTACCAGCGTTTTATTTTAATCCAAGCTGCACGCCGTTAGCTGGCGGGTTTCCTTGCTTATTGCTGATTCTAGCTGAATGTTTAGACAGCTGTACAGGATCGTAATCACAAAATCAACTTTCTTTATGAAGGTACTCACCTACCTACCAATAGGTAGTACTGAGTAGATAACCTACCAAAAATTTTACCTCGCTGAATTCCGTTTCAACCATGGGTTTTAACAACGCAAGCAAATATCAAATATTTAATAGTTTTTTGCTAATTTCGACTCACTCTTTAATGATTTAGGTACCTACGTTAATTAGTAGCTTAGTTAGAGCTGGAAATCTCAAACATCTAGCGGCTAGCCGTGTGGTGCCGGCTTAGAATTTGCACCACCCTAACTCTTCCCGCGGGTGTCATAAGAGACGACTAAGGGATATCCACAGGGGCGGGCAGTAGCGCCCCTGCAAAACAATTCTACCACCGAACTGCGAGTCTGCGATCCCCAACCCGCATGCCCAGCGTGGGGATTGGGGTGGTCCCCATGAGATAAAAGCCAATAAGGTGCTTATCAGGGGAGGCCTGCGTCCAGCAGTGGACCAATACAGGCTGTTGAGGTTGACCTTGTTACCTACCTACCTTGACCTTTGTACCTACCTAACATACAGGTACCTAGGTAGATACCTACCTATTAACGTAGACACCAGGATGTAAGGATGTTTGGATGTTTGTTACCTCTTCACGCCGCCATAACGACTGAATCGATCGGGCTTAAATTGAATAAATAGCTCTAAGCCTGGAATTAAACATAGGCTACTTTTTATCCCATAAAACCGTTCCAATTGTATGGAAACGATTCCGTAGAAGCAACGCCTGCGAAGCCACTGGCAGAAACTAGTAAAATTATAAGTCCCTCTGCCCAAAGGCCGCCTGCGACGCAGGAGGTAGCGGGTTCGATTCCCGCCTCGGGACAAATATTTGTACGATCTGTAGACACAACTGTCTCGCCAGGGCGTTCTGGATTATGTATTGTATTAAGTATATCAGTTATCTAGTACCCATAACACAAGCTCTGCTTAGCTTGGGGCTAGATAATGCTGTGTGAATTGCCCAGCGTTATTATTATCATTATCCTTTCATATTTATAATCTAGTAGGTAGGTCATTGTCTAGTAGGCCAACCATGAGGTTTTTCTCAAAGCCATGATGATTTTTCTTGCATGACCTCAGCAATGACGGCACAGTACCAAAGCGAGGTAACCGACTTAAGACGTAGCCTGCTATGGGTTCGATTCCCGGGAAAAATGTTCGTAGGTAGTACATAGATCTGTTACCCTTCTACCTCAACAGCCTGTATTGGTCCATAGCTGGACCCAAGCCTCCCCCTGATAAGCGCCTTATTGAGTTATCAGGTCCTTTCTACCACCAGCTAAGATTTAAAACTCCGGCTTCTATGTCCTCTGAAAACCTGAGGTGTGACTTAGGTATGTAGTGTGTCACATCGTCACTTAACATCAGACTAACTGCAGTAATCACGGCTGGTTTCCCTGGTTACATGACCTGGTTGTCTTTGAAACCTATAGGTAAAACCATTTATCACCAGAGTGTACCCTACCACCACTAGCAATTGCAAAACTTACCAAATGAGCCCACTAAACCTAGACACACAGATTTATAGAAAAAAAAGTAATTTGTTGTATAAGAAGTGTTTTGTAAATTTACATAAATTTAAACTACCTACACCAATATTATACCTAAAATATCTGTAATTTTGTCTATTATACAAAATAAATACTTTTTTTAACATATCAGAAGCCTTTATTCACAAAGAAAATTACACTAGTATTTACAATTGAAACAATTAAGCTAACTGCAGACTGTTGCAAACAATCAACAGACTGTTCAACAGATCCATATCAATACCAGTCGGAAGCGTTCCCAAGACGCTCAATACTTAATTAGGCCCTGTACTTAATTAGGCTGAAGTCCTAGATTAAGATATATTGCCATACCTCTACCTGACAAGGTACATACATGAATACATATACATAGAACTTTGTAATATTTTTGTCTAGCAATAAAAATCTGAATACTAAACCTGGACCCAAATGCAAAATCGCGGCACAATAATGTCCTTCTCTATGCCACTTCCTCGGTAAATCCTTCAAATACATCCCATTCCGCATTCTTATTAAGTTCTTCACAAATTCTACATCGAATTCTTCTTCTTTATTTCTAGCTATGGAGTCCAATCAGCCACTGCTGCTGTGCATGGAGAACGCAGCCGGCGAGGAGGTGGTCGTGAGAGTGGAGCCAGGAGATGACTTCAGCACCTTCGCGCAGAAAGCTAGGTCAGTTCCTATCAGTCATCCTGTTTCTTCAGTACCTTCGCGCAGAAAGCTAGGTCAGCGCCTATCAGTCATCCTGTTTCTTCAGCACCTTCGCGCAGAAAGCTAGGTCAGTTCCTATCAGTCATCCTGTTTCTTCAGCACCTTCGCGCAGAAAGCTAGGTCAGTTCCTATCAGTCATCCTGTTTCTTCAGCACCTTCGCGCAGAAAGCTAGGTCAGTTCCTATCAGTCATCCTGTTTCTTCAGCACCTTCGCGCAGAAAGCTAGGTCAGTTCCTATCAGTCATCCTGTTTCTTCAGCACCTTCGCGCAGAAAGCTAGGTCAGTTCCTATCAGTCATCCTGTTTCTTCAGCACCTTCGCGCAGAAAGCTAGGTCAGTTCCTATCAGTCATCCCGTTTCTATAACACTGTCTCGACTTACTTGGGGCTAGATGATGCTGTGTAAAAGATCCAGTAACACCGCATCTTTTTCAGCCTATGCCAGTCCACCTGCCAACGGCCTGATTGAATGAGCGTCTTAGCTTACGATTTCAGCACCTTCACGCGGAAAGCTAGGTCAGCGCCTATCAGTCATCCTGTTTCTTGAGCACCTTCGCGCAGAAAGCTAGGTCAGTTCCTATCAGTCATCCCGTTTCTATAACACTGTCTCGACTTACTTGGGGCTAGATGATGCTGTGTAAAAGATCCAGTAACACCGCATCTTTTTCAGCCTATGCCAGTCCACCTGCCAACGACCTGATTGAATGAGCGTCTTAGCTTACGATTTCAGCACCTTCACGCGGAAAGCTAGGTCAGCGCCTATCAGTCATCCTGTTTCTTGAGCACCTTCGCGCAGAAAGCTAGGTCAGTTCCTATCAGTCATCCCGTTTCTATAACACTGTCTCGACTTACTTGGGGCTAGATGATGCTGTGTAAAAGATCCAGTAACACCGCATCTTTTTCAGCCTATGCCAGTCCACCTGCCAACGACCTGATTGAATGAGCGTCTTAGCTTACGATTTCAGCACCTTCACGCGGAAAGCTAGGTCAGCGCCTATCAGTCATCCTGTTTCTTGAGCACCTTCGCGCAGAAAGCTAGGTCAGTTCCTATCAGTCATCCCGTTTCTATAACACTGTCTCGACTTACTTGGGGCTAGATGATGCTGTGTAAAAGATCCAGTAACACCGCATCTTTTTCAGCCTATGCCAGTCCACCTGCCAACGACCTGATTGAATGAGCGTCTTAGCTTACGATTTCAGCACCTTCACGCGGAAAGCTAGGTCAGCGCCTATCAGTCATCCTGTTTCTTGAGCACCTTCGCGCAGAAAGCTAGGTCAGTTCCTATCAGTCATCCCGTTTCTATAACACTGTCTCGACTTACTTGGGGCTAGATTATGCTGTGTAAAAGATCCGGTAACACGGCATCATCTTCAGCCTATACCTTCTGCAGTCCACCTGCCAACGGTCTGATTGAATGGAACGGGAACTACGCGGGTGAAACCGCGAGGCGATCGTCTAGTTTATCTATATAATATATAAAAATGAAACCCGTTTTCCTTGGTCACGGCATCACGCGTGAACGGCTGGACCGATTTCGCTAATTCATTCTTTGTTGTGTTTGTTATGAGTGTTTTAGCGCCCGTAGCGCCCTGTCTTAAGCTCCATGCAGCGTCTGCCAGCAGTCTCCCGAAGATCGTCATCACATCACACCTGGGTGATGGACTGGATGGTACGGATTTTTTTATCAAGTGTACCTTGAAAATACACACAATCTATGATTCCATAGGTTGTGCATTGCTGTGTGAAAGGTCCAGCAACAGTAGATCCTCACCTAATGAGGAGGGCGAAGGCGAACGCCGTCCTGGACACACCTTTAATGAGCCTCATAACGAGCTGTCTCCAGCCGCATTCAGCATCTGCCAGTAGTCTCTCGTAGATCGTTATCCCACCTGCAGGTCTATTCAGACTCGCCGATACCGAGTCATCAACACGGAATCTGGCACAGATACGCGGATTTTCAGCGTTCTGCGAGGAACTAAACTACCAGAAAAGTAGTTTTAGACAAAGACATTCGTGGTTTCAACTGTCCTAATCGGGGGAGGAAATGTGACGGAAGAATGGGGTCGGCGAGTGTGTGGAGCGGTGGGCTCGCCGGCCACTTATAGAAGGAAGAAGGGACGCCAGTCGGGCCGCGATAGGTTTTAAATGTTACCGTGGTTCAGCGAAAATGGCGAGAGAGGGACACCGGAGAGGTTTTTAGTGGGTATTACGTCTTTCAGGAGTCGAGTCCCACATAATTCTAGTCCCCCCCAGACCAGTTTATTTGTAAACGAATTTCCTCGCCGAAGAAATAAAAAGGCCCTTACCGTAGTGAGACCGCTCCATGTTGCCAGGCGAAATTAGATAGTTCGCTCATTTGAAACGATAACGATATAAATCTCTGGTGCTACAAATTGATTTATGTAAAATTCTGTAGATATGGTACGTTCTCCCAGCGCTATCTCAACAAATGGCCTGTGTTGTGTTACCTACAACTAAACACAAAGACACGCTATAGTCAATCTATTGCATTAGACCTACCTCAGCATCATCATCAGCCTATATTAGTCCACTGCTGGACATAGGCCTCCCCTAATGAGCGCCATAGCGCCCTGTCTTCAGCTTGCCGCATCCAGCATCTGCCTGCAGTCTTTCGCAGATCGTCATCCCACCTAGCCGGAGGGCGTCCTACACTACGTTTGCCGAGTCGTGGTCTCCACTCAAGAACTCGTTTACCCCAGCGGTTGTCGGTTCTTCGCGAGATATGGCCGGCCCACTGCCACTTCAGCTTGCTAATTCTTTGACCTACCTATTGAACAACAATTATGGAAAGACGTATTTACCCCGAAGTGCGATCGAGACAACAGTACACGCGAAACACGTCATTCCTGTCACTGAGGTGGGTGGACCTAATTAGACTCAATTTGAGCGTTCCACTTTCGAGAAGCTAGTGCTCATCTCCCAAATTTTAACTCACATCGATGGTGCTGCGCTGCGTGCTGAATTCTTTTCCACTTTTGATGACAAGTTGACGGTTAAGATCTGTTGATGATCAAACCTACAAATAATTTAAATGCATTATAGATTTCGGATGTGACCTTCCAAAACTGGATGTTCTGGTTTTAATAATATCAAGTTTGTTTTAATTCTGTAGATATTTTCTTACATAATGGCTAAAAAAAGTAAATTAGCTATTATATTTGCGGATGCAAAAGACGGTTAAGATAAATGATATCAACAGCAATAAGTATTTTACTAAGCCAAGTACGAGCCGACACTCGCACGAAGGGTTCCGTACTTCTTGATATACTTTCGCAAGAGAAACTTACCCTGACGACAGAATTTTTTGATCGATCGAAAAAAATGCCTAGGTTTATGACGTGGTCACCCATCCAAGAATCTACTGACCGCGCCCGACTTCAGTGATCGTTGTTCAACGTGGTATTAACATTGCCCCCTTAGTTTTTAAATATAAGTATTAATTTTTTATTATTTTTGTTATGCAATTATGAAAAAAAATTTTTATCATGCGTCAGGTTTCTGAGATATTCAGCAAAGAAGAAAATATATAACTATTTTCATCTGTGAATGTCTCAGAAACCTAACGCTTTAGAACGTTATTTTATACGACATTTTTATTTGTTTTAGTGTTCAAATTATAATATTAACAGAAACCTAACGCTTTAGAACGTTATTTTATACGACATTTTTATTTGTTTTAGTGTTCAAATTATAATATTAACTGTGCGCGGCGATTTTGAAAAAAAAAACTTGAGAGGTGTCAAGGGACACCCGGATGGAACGAAGTTCCTTTGGATTAATAGTGGGTGTGGGAGTCACAGCACCCATAAGTATCAGATTTTTTGGTTGGGGGTTCCGGGGGCTGGGAGCGTGGGGGTCACAGCACGGCTCGCTTTCAGTCTAGCCCCCTTTCACAACGCGCGATAAGGAACTTCGTTCCAAAAACTAAATCGGGCCACCCGCCATACAAAAATCTTCAAACCCTTTACTAAACTACCTTGTACGGTTCATGAGAGGGCTGCATCTCTTGAACCGAAATTTGCGCTGAAAGACGGACGAAAGAGGGCTTAGTAATATGGCCCTGTTTCACCCTTCGGGTACGGAACCCTAAAAAATTATAAAAAACCCGACCGCGCAGGGCATCTATTGAAAAGTGCTTCTGTCTAACGACCGGTTTTGATGTTGAAGATTATCTACAAACTACGCTTGGTTTGTATGAAACAATAATTTCTCAAAATCTGTCCAGCCGTTTGCCGCTTCACTTACTACTTCTACCTAGACCACAAATCAGCAAACGTAGTGTAGGACGCCCTCCTGCCAGGTGGGATGACGACCTGCGAAATACTGCAGGCAGGCAGATGCTGGATGCGGCTGGATGCGGCTTAAAGACGGCTCATTAGAGGAGACCTATGTCCAGCAATGGACTAACATAGGCCGATGATGATAATGATGACTTCCAAGACAGTACCCTTAGTAGTCGGTATTATTTGCGCAATCTCAGAAAGCCAGATAGCGACCCTTTTGAGCAAAGTGTGACGTCGTCACTAGCCCCCACTCCCAAGCTTTGACGTGCTTGTTTTTAGTCATTTTTTGTTTGATTGACAAAAGAAAAAAATATGTGTCTAATATCTTCTGATAATCTAACTGACGGACTAAAAAGGAATAATATTTTTTTTACCCAGGACACTACCCTATTCCGCCCCCCTGCATATCCAGTCAACTATAAGTATAGCAACTGCCCGGTGTGTTATTATAATTATAACTTTCAAAGTTATAGCTTCACCTCAACCTCAACAGCCTCAACAGCCCAACAGTGTGTGTTTGAAGTCTTACGTAATATCCAAATTATATGTGTTTTATATAGGACGACCGATGTGGTGTGTCTTACGTAATATCAAAATTATATGTGTTTTATATAGGACGACCGATGTGGTGTGTCTTACGTAATATCAAAATTATATGTGTTTTATATAGGACGACCGATGTGGCGCGGCGGGCGAGGATCCGCCTGCGACGCAGGAGGTTGCGGGTTCGATTCCTGCCTCGGGACAAATGTTTGTAAGATCTATAAATATTTGTTCCGGGTGTTCTGGTCGTTTCTATGTATAATAAAAAATATCTATCTATGTAGTGTATTATATTATTTTTATCAGTCATCTAGTACCCATAACACAAGCTCTGCTTAGCTTGGGGCTAGATGATGTTGTGTGTATTGTCCAGCATTATTTATTTACTTATATATATGTGTTTTAAGGTAATTTAATGTTGTTGCATTTAATAGCAACAGGTTGCCATAGGTTTAAAAAGCAAAAGCAGACTAGCACACTCTCTGGTCAAATGATCAGATGAGTTAACTAGTTTGCGACATTATTAAAAAAAAAAACCTCAATAGCCTTTAATGGACGCAGGCTTCCCCCTGATAGGCGCCTTATTGACTTTTATCTCATGGGGGTAATGCCCATAATCCCCACGTTCTGGGCAGCGCAGTTCGGTGGTAGAATTGTTCTGCAGAGGGCGCTGCTGCCCGCCCCCGGTGGATATACCTTAGTCGCCCCTTACGTGGGAAGAATTGGGGTGGTGTAAATTCTAAGCCGTCACCACATAGCTATAGCTACAGAACTAGAAAGAACTCTCCATGGCTATAGCATTATACGACCGATGTGGCGCAGCGGGAGAAGGTCCGCCTGCGACGCAGGAGGTTGCGGGTTCGATTCCCGCGGACAAATGTTTATTCAGGGTGTTCTGGATGTTTTCTATGTATAATAAAAAATAGCTATCTACGTACTGTATTGTATTAGGTATATCAGTTATCTAGTACCCATAACACAAGCTCTGCTTAGCTTAGGGCTAGAAAACGCTGTGTGAATTGTCCAGCATTATTTATTTATTTATCCAATAAATTCGATAGCCACCGGGCTATTCATCATTCATCATTGATGAATAAATGATGAAATAGTTTCATCCCTAGGCGATTGCAGTGTTTGGGATTATACGTTTCATGACTGACTAGTTGACAAATGAAAAATACGTGTCCAATATCTTCTGATAATCTAACTGACGGACTAAAAAGAATATTTTGTTCTTAACCAGGAAATTACCCTAATTTAGAAACGTCATAGTATCCTGTTCTACTCCCATCATAGTCGTAATGTTGTTGTCCCTTACACTCAGGGTAATTTCTAAGAAAAAAAATTGGGATAATAGGTAGGAATTAGATTTCTTACTAGACAGGGTGGGGTGTCACGAAACATGTGTAATATAAGATACGAGTAATAAAGTAATAAGCCGAATGGCTTCTGGACTCCAAGGGGACGATATTTTGAACTTCGATTCTTTTTCACTTATTTGAAAAAAGAAGAGGCTTTTTATCTTATCATTCGTGTTCTTTTACGTGTATTCTTCCGTTATAATTATTGTTTTGAAATTTCAAAGGATTTACGTATTTTGTTGTTATAATTTCATGACAAAACACTGGGTTTGCTGGAAAACAAAGGAAAAAATATTTTTGAAATATTTTATAATGTTAACAGAGTGCTTGTTAAACATGAATTGAAAGAAAAAATTAAACTTAAAAAAAATATTTCAAAATATCCGTATTCACAATGTTATCCCACACCCTTGTAGAATAACCCCCTTTTTCTCCCTTATGTTTTCCGTACACAATAATGTAAGTAGGTACTATGCCAAAAGGGAATGCTTACGGTTTAGTAGGTACACAATGTAAGCCAAAATTCTGGAAGAAAATATATTAAAATATACGTGGCATAGGGTGCCACGTATCATGTCTCGTTACGTGGCACCCTGTAGGTACCTATAGTTATTCTGTGGTCATAGCCTTCGACATCGAGGAGACCTATTGAAACGATTCACCTTAAAACATTATTCAAATCCCAATTAATCTAAATGACGTAAGTGTCAAACCGTTAAAATAAGGATGCGACTTGGGGGTCATTTACAAAGTAATTAACAATGACGGCAGAAATCTTAAAATACGATTCTCGGCCCATAAATTATTAATTTGATCACTTCATCTGAGGATGTTTTGATTGTAAACATATAAGGAAGTATCGCGGAAGTTCAATAAAAAAAACTTGTTCAGTCGTCGCCTCTATGGCTAATTTTATTTATAATTCGGTTTCCTAGTTTGCGCGTTAGTCGTTAGTAAAATCCTGGGTACTCGACAGGTGAGTACGTTTGATAGTAGGGGTCTACAACTGATGATGCGTAGTCGAAGCCAGGGGCGGCGTAAGGGGAGATGGCGGGGGCAGCGTAGTTCGCATAGCTTTCTACAGCAGGGGCTGGGTAGCCCGCGTAGCCCTCTACAGCGGGGGCTGGGTAGCTCTCTACCGCGGGGGCTGCGTAACTCGGTACAGCGGGGGCAGCAACGGCCGGGGCAGCGTATGACGCAGCGTAGGCGGGGTTAGCGTAGCTGGCTAGAGGAGCAACTTGTCCGGTCCTCACGAGCTGCTTTGCTAGAACAGGGGCGGCGGCCGCGGCAGCGCCGTCCAATCGCGCCTCAACAGTCTTGACGTTGTCGACTGCTTTCCACGCTTGTTCTTGTGCGTTGTTGATGGCTTGGCCGTGGAGTTCGTTGACCTGAAACAGTACATAATTTTAATTATCATCATTGGCCTGTTTACATCTGAATGTTAACCCAAGTAAGAGTCGAAAATCGATCCATCCAACTCAGTTTGTGGATGTCATAAAAGCAGACTGAGATAACCTACCAGAGGGGGAACCCACACATTTTACCAAAAACAACCTCGGTCTGCCATCCACTTGTTGTTACGCCCAACAGTGTTCACATCTTAAAGATTTACCTACGTATTGTTGTGTTACCAATGTGATGACAACAATAATAGTACATTGTACATCTAGGCGAGAAAGTGCCCAATTCCTATCCAGTGTGTCATTTGAGGGGCAACCGAGGGCTTGAAACACACGAGGTAGGAATCGCACTTTCTCCCGAGTGATACATAGTGCTTTATTCTACCTTTGAGGATACCATTCCACGGGAAAGACATCAAATAAATGGGTTGACGTTATCCGTTGACACGCAGGTTTTCATTGAATGTTGACAGCTCGCTGAGAGGAGCCATACATCCAACTCCAAAAGAGTTATATCGATGATGATGATGATTTATAAAAATGATTAATATTTACCTTGTCATTTAGCTGCCGTGAAGCGTCGTAAGCAGCACGTGACGCGTCATAAGCGGCACGTGCATTATCGCTAGCCTCTGCTTGTGCTTCAATCGCTGCGCCGTTGATGTCTCCCGCAGAAATGGTTGGCACGGCCGGGGTAAGGGCCACGGGGGCAACTGCTACTGGCACCGGCTCTGCCGCGATGCAGGCGAGGACTGAGGCTACAATCTGTCAAATTAATGTAAATCTTAAAACATGGCACGTTATAGATTGTATACGAGTATATCTCTATCGATACGAGTTTATACTATCTGGTGTCCGATTCATTGTTTGTACACTTCCTCTACCTGTTCCATCGCCTCCCCTATAACTCTAAGGTTTTCTGGAAGAAAACATATTTTTAAGGTTTTTAAGGGTCGCCTATGTACTTAACTTATCAAAATAAGTTCATGATATACTTAGTATTACTATATTGTGTACCTACATTAAGAATTACAGAATTTTAATATCTGATTAGGGGAGGAAGGGGTTGTTTTAAAGTCTGAAAAAATGAATAGGAGATGTACAAATAAAAAAAAAAAAATTTCGCGATTGTTACATAAAATTATAATAAACTAAAGCCCCCTAAAGTAAGACATGTCCCAGTCTTTATTTAACAAATAAAAGAAAACTTATTTGCAGACAACGGATTACAGGTTGGTTTGGTAGGCTTAGATTTTATAAAGACCCTTGCCATGACTTAGCAATTATTATTATAAAAAAAAATATTTCTAAAGGCTGTAAGGTTGAATTAATGTAAAATTACGTCGCGTAATACGCAGTTTGTTCTGGTTTGATATTCTACTATAATCAATGACTAATGCCATATGTATTTAATCAAGTTTAAATAGTCAATATTATTTGAAAATTCAAAATATGTAGATTCCGAGACAAAGGTTGGATCGAAATAGCTTCGCCCACATTATCTATCATCCGGATTTAAAATTTATGCGAATATATTAAAATTGGTGTAGTGTGCATAAACCTTTTAAATTGCAATCAAAGGCGTTTATAACATAGGCGTTTTATTTTATTTTCCATTTTAAACGTAACATACGATAAGTAAAACCCTGACGTCTAGAAATTTTAAATGCATAAAAAGACATACCATCAAAAGATCTAAAATTACAAAAAGTAAATGTGATTATTCACATTAATTGTTTTTTGATTATTGAGATTATTTCAGTTAAATTATAGTTTGCTTCGCTAAAATAAAATATCTATAAGTAAATAGAATAAATAAAAAAATACAGAACACGTTAAACGAAAATCAAAAAAGTAAAATTTATCATAATATGGAATATTCAAAATAAAAAGTTATAATCAGGAGATTTCCCATCATAAACAAACTTTACAAAATATATCTCCTTAGAATATTAAGTACTTAATGATGTGTTAAGAGCAGTGACCCGCCTTGGTTTTCACGGCCTTATTATTAAACGACATAAAAAGTCTAGAATATTTAAATGTCAATAGGATGTGAATTATTGAAATTCTTATGCGCCTGTTAATCTTGTTATTCTCGCATTCTTGTTATTTTTCGGTAAGTCATAAATAGTTCATTGATTTTAAATCGGTTCCGTTTTGGATGATGCTTTACAAATTTATTTGTTTTGTACCTATCGTGAAACGAAAAAGCTATATTAAACCGCTGACAAATTTCTTTTCGCTAGAAAATAATAAACTAGAATTCGGTAGTTTTCGAAACGAGGGTTTGTTTTTAAAAAGTACTGTCTGAGTAGAAAAACATTTTTTATAATTTTAACTATATTTTCTGTCTTTTTATTAATACAAAAATTAACTCTATTTGATGGATTTTATTTAAAATTTAAAAGTTTCTTAGTTACCAAATTCCTATTTACTTATTTTGATTTTAATTTATTACAAAAAAAAATTACTAACCAGGAATCTCATGATGCACTTCTACTTGTCAAATCACGACTGGCAGACTGCTCGCAAGCTACTGATGATCTCATTCCGCCGCTCTTCCTTTTTATACTGCGTGATATGGAACGCGATAAAAATTCAAACACAAGGGCGGGAAGGGTGCTGCAGGAAGCGCACCATAATTTGACTTTTTTACACGCTTTTTTTTTAATTCTCCTGAGGGCGTTGTCTAGTGAGTAAAGCTTGAGTAAGGCAAGTGACCTATGAGGTCATTTTGGCGGTGAACAGCTTTTTTAATGTTTGTCACCTACGCGAATGATCTGAAATGTTATGGTCAGTCGAATTTCTTTATGGGGAATTTCTTTGTTGGACTGATATGTCAAGGTCTTTAGTTTCGATTGATTTCATCTTGTTGTTGTTGTCGTCTGGTTTTTGTGAGCTTTATTTTCCAACTTAGGTTTAACTTATTTCGAAGAGAATTTGGCACATTATTTAAATTATTATTGGTTCTTAGAAAGTTTCTACTAAGTCCTATCTCGTAGACGGGACTTGAACCGGCAACCCTTCCTCAGTATGGGCCAATTGCGCCACGAGGTCAAGTGACGTAGGAGTCGAAAAGCTTTTGGACTTAGCTCCACCTACAGGGACCATCTACCCTGGAAGAATAATATAAAAAAATAGAATAACATAAACTACATGATAATACCCATCAAAATATTTAATTCCGATGATAGGACATGCTGTCGGCTAAAGGGGTGGTTTCGGGAATTGAAACTATGATCAATCCATGTGAAACAAGTTCCATTTGACTAGATCTGTCATCAGAAGTATAAACACCATAATTATTAGCTATTTAAATTTGTCCACAGATCCGTACTCGGCTACGACATTGACTTATCACTAATCACAAAGAACCAACCAGTAGAAATGACAGCGAACGTCTACCAGTTTCTAGTAAATCTAGAACTTACTGAAGAAGGTATACCACAAAACTACGATAGACCAGTAGACGCAAGCAACCAACCGATAGTACTAGACGAAAACCAACTTTACGTACTAGACGATGGAACACAAATTAGAGCTTCGCAAATCCACTTCGACAATGAAGACGCTCCTTTGGACCTATCGTTGGAACAACTCCCTTTCGTAAAAATCAACGATGAGGGTGAAAATATACCAGCTGATGATATTTTTGATGATATTACGCATAAAATCATAGCTAGCCCGGTACCTTTAACAAACTCTAGCCCCAAGCATGGTTTCATAAACCACGTACCTTTTAAACTAGTTTGCAACAACACTATTGGATTCGAAGCTCAGTTTACAAAATACCTAGAAGCTAGTAACAAGACCTACGCTACTCTCAGCAATGTAACTAAAAAGAACAAATCTCCAAGAAGTTTGATTAGAGACAACTTCAATGACAAAGAAGAGTTTAAATTCACTCGCGATGAGATACTGAATATGCTCAAAGATTCACCAGTTACAAGTATACCTTATGAGAACAATGAGAAAAAACACGTGAGGAAGACAGATCCGACTAAAATGGTCCAAAAGACAAGTACTAAAGCTATTGATATAGAAGGGCTAGTTATAGGCAATGGAGGGAACAGAAACTGCTTTATTTGCGGTACAAATGTCAGCAACGACAAAATATACCTCTTTGATAAAGAAGATCAGAAAATACATAAATGTTCGCCACAAAAGAAAATGTCAACACAACTGAAAATTATATGCGAGAATTGCCTGAACGATAACTTCAGACCATCTAGAATGAAAAACGCAAATCAACTCCTCAATTCCGAAGAGTATTTGGTAATAAGGAATAACCAGCAATACATATTTCAAAAGACAAAGAACTTCAAATTCCGAACGGATACCATAACCAAAACGAAGATGAGTAAAAAGGATGAGTTCGTGAAGTTTGATATCGGTTCTGATGGTGAGATCGTTACGAAACCAGTTGATGATGACGTCATTCTGGTACAAGATGGTAGAAGGGGTAGTTCTAGTGATGTAGAGGTTATAGAGGAAGTGGACAAGATCATAGACAATTTGGAGGAAGCGGACGAGGAAGTCAAGGTGTTTTTAGGGAAATATGACTGCGATGAAGTGAATGAGCTGAAATGCAGGTGAGATTATCATAGCATCTCAATAAAGTATGGTAATAAGTAAGTATATCTGTTTGGTTAATTATCTAGTACCCATAACACATGCTCAGGTTAGCTTGGGGCTAGATCGAATTGCGAATTATTCAGCATTATTTCTTTAATTTTTTATTCCATATTTTTCTTTTAGCACATATTCTTGGAAATTACTGAAATAACGATGAGCTACTTAATCATTAGCTTCTATCCGCGTTTTCGGGATGAAAGTGGCCTATTATGTTACTTCATGTCTAGGGAGAAGGTTGAAATTTTGCACTTATAACCTACATTTTGGCAAATTTTCAGCCCACTCCGTTCCGAAGGTAGTTTTAGCGTGTAAAGGTAACAAATATCTTAAGATCCATACAAACTTTCGCATTTCGCAACATCAGAGTGATTACTAAGTCACTGCTGTCCTACTGTGGGCCTTTGACCTGCAGTTTAAAAATAAAAACCCTAATAACTTATCACATCAAACCATAAAACTGCTAGATATACTTGAGTTATACAATCTACAGGGAATGTTAAAGATCTCATTATGTCATGCCACTTATACCTAAAGCATTTCTGTGTGTCATACCTATTTTAGTAATGGGCATCAAATTACTCAAAATAACCCGAGTATCCTCAAAGATGTCCCATCGGATTATGAGAGAGAGGGAATAGAGAGTGCACCTATGTTTGCGCGCACACTTGTGCACTATAATATGTCCTGAGCACCTAGACACCCGGAATTCGGCTCGGAGGGCATCGTCATCCCAAAAATAACTAAAGAAAAAAAAATATTTTTAGCTGATGTTTTTATAGTTGGGGTAGGGCGCATAAATACTTACAAAACGCTGTAATATTTTTGTCTTGATATAAAAATACACAATAGTTTTCAACGGAAAAATTCGAAAAAATCGGCACTTGACTGAGATTTTATCAACTGCCGATTATAATTATATAATTTCCTTTGAAAACTGTCGAGGAAGGTAAAAATCGGATTATCATTTAATTATAATATAAACATATTATATTTACAATAAAGATCATGGAGAAAATTGCTGTCATGTCGTATAAAGTAGTAAAAGACATAGCATTACAGAGAGAAAATGGGAGGAAATTGCATCATTCCACCGACAAGTATAGAATAGAATATTTATTATTTAGAAGGAATACAGTGTTTATCAATGTTGCACCATTAAACCACAGTAGGTTTGTGTTGGTGCTCACATTCGTCTTATACATAAATGTTAGTAATTTTAAATAGAACAATGCATTTGGATAACTTCTTATCATTTACGAGACAAAAGACAGAAACTCGATATTACACAATCCAATACTACGATAATAACAACGAGCTAAGCTAATTTATACCTAATAATTGTTATACAATAAAATAATAATGCGTTTAACACAAGCTATGCTTACTTTATGGCTAGATAATGCTGTGGATTTTCCAGCATTATTAATTTACTAAACAAGACCCGTCAAGTGCGAGTGTAACTCGCGCGCCGAGGGTTTCGAACGTTTGTTTGTGAACAAGTAGGTATGTACTAAAGGTACCGGTTAGAGACTCCGAAATTTAATGAATACCTAAAACTAGTAGGTACCTACATTTCAGATGGATCTCTCTGCATGCTTCGTTGATAGGGGAAATAGTAGCGGTAAATTTGTCGACTATTTTCAAAGTATTTCAAAAATTATGAGACTTTTAGAAAATTTAAAAACTGTTTTGAAATATACAAACCGTTACCTTTCATTTGATACCCCATACAGAGGGGCAGCCTCACCTTTTGAAAAAAAATTTCGACGTTTTTCAAAATATTTCAAAAGGTATGAACCCTACAGAAATTCTAAAAACGGGTTTAAAATGTACAAATCAATACCTTTTATATGATACCCCATTCAGTGGGGTAGCCCCCCCTTTTGAAAATTATCCCCCCCTTTTTAGACAATTTTTCAAAAAGTGTTAGTTTTTCAGACTTCTCTATATTTTTCCTGTAAAATATAGATCTATATCTACAAACGCTTCATACATTTTGAATGGATCGCTCTGCAAACTTCGGAGATAAGGGGGGGGGAATGGGTATTTTTTCGACTATTTTCAAAATATTTCAAAAAGTATGAAACCCACAGAAATTTGAAAAACGGTTTTGAAATGTCCAAACCATTACCTTTCATTAGATATATATATACCCCACATGACTTTGTAGGTCTCTTTTAAAATTTCGACATCTCAATTTGTATGGAAAATGTTCAATTTCATTTTTCGTTTTTTTTTCATTTTTTTTTCTTAAAATCTGTACAGGCGCACGAATTGTCTTATTATTTTAAATTTCAAGTTGATATCTGCGGTAGTTGCTGAGTTATTAAGGAGGGAAAAAAGGACAGACAAAGCGAGACCATACGGGTTTCGAAACCAATCTTCGAAACCCTAAAAACTGATACCTATGTCTTTCTGACACCTACTTTTGATTGGAGAATAAGTGACGGGGGACTCTAAGGAACTGTGTGATGGAACATAATTTTTCACATGTACAAACAATGTATAAACATCACACTAATTATAAATGCGAAAATTTGGATGGATGGATGTTTGTTGCCTCTTCACACCAAAACTACTGAACGGATCAAGCCGAAATTTTGCACACAGGTAGTTCTAATCCTGTAATCAAGCATAGACTTTAAATCCCGTAAATAAGTTCCCGTGGGATAGAAATCACCTTTAATAACTTAACCTTCATGCCCGCGGCTTCGCACGCGTTTTTCTATGGAAACGTCCATAGAAAAACGCATGCGAAGCCGCGGGCATGAACTAGTTAATAATTATATTCGTATAAAATTTTCGTAAATATATTTTCATCATAAGTACGTATTTCTAGTACCTACCGAATTAGACAACAAGTTCTTTAAATATCCCGAGTATCCACCAAATAATCGAACGCAAATCTGTCACAAATTTATGCCGATTTTTTGACACACATCAAGTGGAAAAAATGTATAAAAAGTTGGAAGACAGCCTTTGTCATTATTTTTCTAGTTTTATCGACGACCGATGAGGCGCGGCGGACAAAGGTCCGCCTGCGGTGCAGGAGGTTGCGGGTTCGATTCCCGCCTTGGGACAAACATTTGTACGATCTACAAATATTTCTTGCGGGGTGTTCTGGGTATTTTCTATGTGTAATAAAAATATCTAACTGTGTAATGTATGGTATTAAGTATATATCAGTCATCTAGTAGGTACCCAAAACACAAGCTCTGTTTAGCTTGGGCTTAGCTAGCAAAAAAATTATAACAATAATTATTAATTATTTTCGTATTTTCAGGTTCTGTGAGCGAATATTTTCGGCTGTATCAGAAGTGATAGAACATGGAGAGTTGCACAAGCACGACATAGATGATGATGTTGTGTTTCCTTGTCCTCTGTGTGACTTCGGTAAGTTATGTCTTTGAAAAGGACCCCTGCTACATGCGCATGCGACATGTAGATGTTAAGAAATTAATCCCCTCCAACAGCCTATGTTGGTCCACTGCTGGACTCAGGCCTCCCCCCGATTAGCGCCTTATTGGCTTTTATCTCATGGAGCGTAATGCCCATAACCTCTGCGCTGGGCATGCGGGTTGGGGATTGCAGTTCGGAGGTAGAATTGTTCTGCAGGAGGCGCTGCTGCCCGCTCCCGGTGGATATCCCTTAGTCGCCTCCTACGACACCTGCGGGAGGAGTCGGGGTGGTGCAAATTGACACGGGAAATTAATACAGCTGGGCAATCCGGTCAGCGTCTTGGGGAAGCTTCCGATTGGTCTTGACATGGATTAGTTGAGCTACCTCTAGTTTGCAACAGTATGTTGTTAGCTGAACTGTTTCAACTGTGAAAACTAGTTCTAAGTTGTTTCTATTATTTAGACTTTTCTTTGATAATTTAGTAATTAAACCTACAGAAATTTAAAAAACTGTCCAAACCGATACCTACCTTTCATTTGTAACCCCTTTTTGATCATTTTTGAAAATTGGTTCGTTTTACAGACTTCTCTATATTTTTCCTGTAAAATATAGATCTATATCTACAAACGCTCCATACATTTTGAATGAATCGCTCTGCAAACTTCGGAGAGGGGGGGGGGGGGGGGGGGTATTTTTTTGACTAAGAAATTTAAAAAACTTTTAAGTTTTTTGTTACCGTTTAAATTTCATTCTCAGTGGCCCCCTTTTAAAAATGCTCCCCTCTCTTTTAAAATTTCGACATCTCAATTTGTATGGAAAATTATCTTTTTTTTTCTTTTTTTTTCTTAAAATCTATACATTTTGTGCGCCTCAAAATGTATTAATATTTTAAATTTCAAGTTGATAGCTGCTGTAGTTACTGAGCTATTAAGGAGGGAAAATCAGGACAGACAAAGCGAGACCATACCTAAGGGTTTCGAAACCGATCTTCGAAACCCTAAAAAACTTCCTATCAAAACAATAAGAATTCAACAATTCAATACAAAACATAAAATAGTAAGATTTATGAAAAATTTGTAATATTTTAATCTATTGTAATAGCAACACTAGAATTAATTTTTTTCTCTATTGCCCACTTCCGGTGGCTATTTTTTCCTTCCTTCACATTTTTACATCTGTGCTATGAACAGACACATTGTTTCTATAAACTAAAATAAATTACTTAAAATTCATTAGCCTTTTACTTAACACAACACAAAGTGTAACAGACTCACGAAAACTTATTTATTCAATCGATTCAAACATTCTATTTTGGTAGTTCTTGACGAGCTAATAAAACATAGTAAAATAATTGAGCTTAGCTTTTAAATAAACATCAAATTAATTTGATTAGCCCAGAGGCGATTTTAAAACGTTTTATTTTTCATTTAAATTGTGTTGGTGGGTGTGTGATTTTAAATACTCACTCCTAATATTTTAATTGGATTGGCTTGGCGCTCTCTTTGCATAGTTCTTGATTGTATAAACTAATTTATACTAATGTTAAAAAGAGGAAAGATTTGATTGTTTGTTTGTTTGTATTGAATAGGCTCCGAAACTACTGGACCGATATGAAAAATTCTTTCACCGTTAGAAAGCTTAGTTTTCAGGGAGTGACATAGGCTATATTTTATCCCGGAATTCCCACGGGAACGGGAACTATGCGGGTGAAACCGCGAGGCGATCGTCTAGTAATATTATAAGGAGGAAAGATTTGATTGTTTGTTTGATTGTATTGAGTAGGCTTCGAAACTACTAGACCGATTTGAAATATTCTTTTACCATTAGAAGCCCACATTATTCCTGATGAACATAGGCTACTTTTTACCGCGGGAATATGCTTCATTCCTACAGGAAAACGGGTAATAGGACAACGGGTAGTAAGAATGCAGCTAGTACTATATAAAACCGGGTATTGACCGTTATAAGCGGGCGTAATATACCATTCACAGCGACCATGATACGTCATCTCCTGATCATGATCGGTGTGGTGCCGGCATAGAATTAGCACCACCCCAACTCTTCCCGCGGGTGTCGTAAGAGGCGACTAAGGGATATCTACCGGGGGCGGGCAGCAGCGCCCCCTGCAGAACAATTCTACCACTGAACTGCGATCCCCAACCCGCGTGCTCAGCGTCGGGATTATGAGCATTACCCCCATGAGATAAAAGCCAACAAAGCGCTTATCAGGGGAAGGTCTGCGTCCTTTTGTACTAGCTTCTGCCGGCGGCTTCGCACGCGTGTTGACGTGACAACGTCTTATAATTCGATAGAGCCGGCTGCACGCACATGACGTCATGCGGCGTTACCTCGTTCTGAGGAGTTCCATGGAACGCCTCAGCGCTCTCGCTTGCACTTCAAGCCTTACATATAAGGCTTGAAGTGCAAGCGAGAGCGCTCGACATCCGTCTCTCTCCTACTTGAGTGAGCGATGCGTCTGCGTGGACAGCTGCTATACTATAGGACATTTACATATTTTGATCGAGTATCAAATGCTACCATTCCATCAGTATTTTCTTAAGACGTTGTCACGTTCAACTATCGTCAGTAAACCGACTTTACAGACAACCAATTTTTTTTTGGTATATTAAGTAACCTATTATCTAAGTTAGGCTTTGCTCTAAACGTACGATTTATCAAAATTTCATCTTGATCTGTTCAGTAGTTTTGGGGATACAGGTAACAAAAATTCAGATTTCACTAACTTTCAGCTTTATAATAATAGTAGTATTGAAAATGGTATGTATATACCTATCCATTTTACAGTCTTTGGCTTTTTCTGCCTTTCTTAAATTCACATCATTCTTTCCATCCAAAGCTTGCCTGGAAGAGATAGATTCTAAGCGATAAGGCCGCCCATTGTACTTGTCTTCTGTAATGTAAGAAGAAAGAAAGAAGAAAACTTTCAAACTCCTTGTAATGTTATTTTTATGGTGTACAATAAAGTGTTTTTGTATTGTATTGTATTGTATTAACGCCGGTCAGTAGGTTAGGTACCCAATCCGAGGTATCTTATATGTCCTTTACTTTCAGGCTACGCAAGCTTCCAATGGCTTAGGGGGCACTTGATTGCAGCACATGACAAGAAGGCAAACAAAGCTAAAGAATTTCATAAAGGTGAGTCTCATACAAGCTAATTTAGAAACAACTACTTACTAATAAAAAGCTAATAAGAAAATAACAATAGAATCTCGTCTTTACAGATAAGTTCTCCAACAGCTCTTCGATAACTACACGTATTCGAACTTCCAGCACGAATCCTTACGGTTGGTTATTAAAGTTTTTTTTAAACTATATAACTACTTAAGTATAACAAACACGGGTGTTATCGTGTTTATTTACCTTTTAATACCCGTGAATATAATATCTTAATGTGCGCTGATCGCGTAAGTTTCAAAAACTTTATTATATCTATACTCAAGCCGTTCAAATGATACAAGTTTTGTAAGCAACTCGCCAACATATTGACCATTTTCCCTTGCCCTGTGCCGTTACTTTTACTGTTATTTCTACAGGTGCAGAGAGCTATGGAAACGCGCAGGATTCGAATGAATCGGTACGTAAAGGCATTGTATTGTCCATTGTATTCTAAAAATTAAATTTATAAATTAATTTAATATTTATTTAGAACTAATACGTTTTAGGTTAACCAGTTACATTAAGTATAACTGTCTATGAGGGTGTTTTACACTAGCATCTGACCGTGGCTTCGCACGCATTTTATAGGGAAAAGTAGCCTGGGGTATCGCCTACTTCTCTGCCATATTTCATTCAAATTCATATATTGATTGCAGATATGTATAGTTGTTCTATCTCACGAAGTCCGTTAACTTACCTCACTACGAACAACTTTGCGCTTAGTTGTCATGCTGACGGTACTCGCTACCAAAATCTGACGTGAATACAATGAGCACTAGTGACCCGGACCGCGTCTCGGGCGAGACTGATTGCTTCTGAGCTTACGCACACTAAAACAATGTGTACATGCATTCACTATGTCATACATAGCCCAACGGACTTCGCGAGATAGAACAACTATACATAGATGTAGCTTAAGTTCTAGTAAGTACATATACCCTGTTGGGTGGGTATAGCAATGTATTATTTTTATACAGATATTTATCCTTATAATTAATTAGTTTCAATTGTAAATACTAGATCTAATTTGTTTCTATTCTTTGACGATTACTATATGATTTTTATTTCTGAGTTTTTTTTTGTATAATTTTTTACATAAGTCATTAAGTTAGAATTATACATGAATTAAACAGTTTTAGAGATATTCAGTCCAACAATGTAAGTTTATAAATTCATATATTATAATATTTTTGCGTTGTAACCAGAGTCTCTTTGGTAAATTTTGTCAGCGGAAGACTTTTATAGTTTTACGTAATGCATTATATATTTTGCCACATATGGCAAAACAGTTTTTTAGGTATAAACGGGTCCTGGGTTGGCTACTCAAAACTGTCCTATCAGGATCCCGTGTATTGCCGTTAAGATAGGATATAGTATAGATAGGATAAGAGAGAATATGCTAAGAATATTCTGTCCCATACAAAAGACTTAAACGCGCTCCTTGCATCTCTCAAACGGTTTTTGAAACCGAATGTAGTTAGTGACGTTAAATCAAATAAGCTGTCGACCACTGCATTGTGTCATGGATCTGGGGGCCTAATGCGCCAAAAACGTAGAAGTCGGAGCGGAGTTGTAGCGTAGTCGAAGTCGAAGTTGAGCGGATAACTTGTTTCGTATTGTGCCAACCAATAGACGTTAACGGATACGCTGAACGAGCAGCGCAGCTCAACGGTTAGTTAGAGAGCCAGATAGAAAAAAATATCTATTATCTTTCACATTATTGTACAATTACATTGAAATTAAAATATTTAGAGAAGTAAATACTACTTTAAAATATTTTTAGAATAATTATTGACGTGAAAGAGTACAAAAACACTTAGTAAATAGAAAAAATCTAGATGTTTTCCGAAGTCTCATTATATCGATTTTTGACACCTTCAATCGTAAAACCTTTAACGTTTCATTATGACATGTTTATTTTGATAGATAAGAGATAATTGAAGCTAAATTGTATTTTTTAAATATGCTTAGAATCCAAAGTGGAAAAACCAACCAGCGTAATACGAATCGACCTTATAAAGGTCGATTCGTATTACGCTGGCCACTTAGAAGCGCGCGAGAAGTTGAACTTATCCGCGCAGCTTAGCGTTTATGCTCCTCGCATTCGTATGAAATTTCGTATTGCTGAAGCCAATTGACGTGGAGTTGAGCTGCTAATATCTGCCAAATAAGCAGCTGAACAAGAGTTTATAAATAGTAACTTCTGCAAAACTTCTATCTACTTACGATATTATTTAGTTTTTCATATTTTGATATCTATAAATTAGTTTGTAGATTTGTATTATAACATTAGGGGAGGCCTATGTCCAGCAGTGGACTAACATAGGTTGATGACGATTACGATGATTATGTGTTATAAAGTGTGTACAACTAGGTTCTGAGACTAATGGCTCGATTATGGCTATGGAGTGATTTATTCGAACGTGCTCATATTTTTGACATTGGTACAAAACCAAGACAGATTTTGGATAAAATCTATAAAATGGTATTGGATGAAACCTCAGCCATTGTGTATCCCAACCGAGTGTCTCCACTGTTCTTAGGGAAATAAATATTTAAAAAAGTATTCTTAGCATCACCATCATCACCACCAGCCTATATATTAGTCCACTGCTGGACATAGGCCTCCCCTAATGAGCGCCGTAGCGCCCTGTCTTCAGCTTGCCGCATCCAGCATCTGCCTGCAGTCTTTCGCAGATCGTCATCCCACCTGGCCGGAGGGCGTCCTACACTACGTTTGCCGAGTCGTGGTCTCCATTCAAGAACACGTTTACCCCAGCTGTTGTCGGTTTTTCGCGAGATATGGCCGACCCACTGCTACTTCAGCTTGCTAATTCTTTGAGCTATGTCGATAACTTTGGTTTTTCCACTTTGGATTCTAAGCATATTTAAAAAATACAATTTAGCTTCAATTATCTCTTATCTATCAAAATAAACATGTCATAATGAAACGTTAAAGGTTTTACGATTGAAGGTGTCAAAAATCGATATAATGAGACTTCGGAAAACATCTAGATTTTTTCTATTTACTAAGTGTTTTTGTACTCTTTCACGTCAATAATTATTCTAAAAATATTTTAAAGTAGTATTTACTTCTCTAAATATTTTAATTTCAATGTAATTGTACAATAATGTGAAAGATAATAGATATTTTTTTCTATCTGGCTCTCTAACTAACCGTTGAGCTGCGCTGCTCGTTCAGCGTATCCGTTAACGTCTATTGGTTGGCACAATACGAAACAAGTTATCCGCTCAACTTCGACTTCGACTACGCTACAACTCCGCTCCGACTTCTACGTTTTTGGCGCATTAGGCCCCCAGTTGAGCTACCTGTAGATTCTATGCAACAGTCTGCAGTTAGCTCAATTGTTTCAATTGTGAATACTTGTCCTAATTTATTTATATTATTTAATTGTAATTTTATTTGACAGTAAAGATGTTTTACATAAAAAAATTAAATGTTCAATATAGTATTATAAAAATTTCAGATCCACTCTGATCTAATAATAAAGACAGAAGTTAAACAAGAGGCGATAAGCAGTGATGACGAGATTTGGATAGTGCAAACCGGCGATGATGAGTCAACAGGACCTCTGAAAGACATTTTGGAAGCTGCCAAGTCTGCCAAGGTAATCTACCAATGGGGTACCCCCCTGTTAGACTTAGCAGGTGAAAGAAGGAACAGGAACCAGTGACGATGAGATTCGGATAGTTCATACCGGCGACGATGAGTCAACAGGATCTCTGAAAGACATTCTGGAAGCTGCCAAGTCTGCCAAGGTGTCTCGATACCCTATCTAGACTAACCCTAATTATAAGTTTTTTCTGCCTATATTTACCAACAAATTACGGATCTATTTTGTCCGAAATAAATCTTTTTTTTTATTTATAGTATTTTCATGGTAGGTAACGAGATTTTTGAACAATTTACTTTGTTTTTCAGGTCAATACGGGTGACAGTAAAACCAAGAAATGCCACACCTGTAGGTAAGTACGACAACCATGAAAATGCTGCTCGTATGCAATGATGATGTTGTATAGCAACACTGGTTCACTGTTTTCCACCATTAGTGTATTGTATTCCTACACTGGTTCACTGTTTACCACCATTAGTGTATTGTTTACCAACACTGGTTGATGCACTCACTCACACACACTACACACTGTTAGCGTTTTGCCTATTTTGCGATCCATCAAAAAAATCTGTTTAGGATTTCTCTTAATCTTTTGCGAAAGTTATACCAAGTACGGAACCATTCGTGTGCGTGTCGACTCGCATTTGGCCAGCTTATTTCCTTTTATAATGCCAATCTTGAACCCAGATACGTACCTACCAGTGAATTTGTTGCTTGTTGTTATGAACCTATATCTAACCTGGACTGTGCAGTGTTTCATAAAAACGAGCCGAGTGAGAGGCCCCAAAGTATTCATCTCTTTCTAGTAGGATTTCCATACATCTGTACTTTTTTATAAATTCTAATGAAACTGTGGTATTGTGTCGGTAATAGAAGCTTGTTCATTTGAAAAATGATACTTTAAATAACATAATAAACTTGATAATTAAGTTTCTATTAGCTTGAAGTAGTATTCACTAAGCTGTCTGCTAGCCATTATTACGTACTTCTTTTATAGTGTGCAAAAGATATGAAAACATGTGTTTCACATTCTTACGGTAATGTTGCTGTGTAATTTGGACAGCTTTTTAATAAGTACATATTCCGGAAGTAAGTTTATCAGAATCTTTGTTCAAAAGCCCTGTGACATCGTATTCTTTCATGAACACCCTACACCATGTTGCATAGTGCTAGAAAAGGACCAACTACTACTTTCAAGCCCTCTCACTCGGCTCGTCTACTCTAAGATGTCACAAAGAAAAATGAGCCTTGGGTACAGGAGATTACAGGGTACTTTTGAATGAATGAAATATGTTCGTGCGCGATCCAGTTTACTCTAAAGATTCACGGTTGTTATAGACGTACGTACCTAATATTTTATTGTTTTGCAGCAATAACTACCCATCGATAGAATCTCTGACTTCTCACATATGTCGAGGAAAAAAACGCATAACTAACGAAGATGCAATGAAAATACCAACAGAAGAAGATTTTATTAGGGTAAGGGCTTTCCACCAGATAATATGGTACAGTTGTTCTATCTCACGAAGTCCGTTGGGCTATGTTTGCCATAGTGAATGCATAAGTACACATTGTTTTAGTGTGCGTAAGCTCAGAAGCAATCAGTCTCGCCCGAGACGCGGTCCGGGTCACTAGTGCTCATTGTATTCACGTCAGATTTTGGTAGCGAGTACCGTCAGCGTGACAACTAAGCGCAAAGTTGTTCGTAGCGTACAAACAGGAATTAGAAAAAACATGGTACCTACCTACCTACCTAAATATCCCGTTTTAAATTACTTGAGTCATAAGTAAATTACTTGTTGAAAAAAGTTAGTGTTCGCGAGGTCTACTGTTCGTAGAACTACTACTAAGTATTAGTTTATGGTTAAAATAACTTACCTAAGTGTATTTCTACCAAAATTACACGAGATGTTACATCCGAATAGATAATAAATAGATAATAATAGATAATACCACGTAGTACGTTTTCCATCGTAATACATCGTCACACTGTTTAAAGCACTATTTTTTTTAGGCCTAATAAGAAGATCTGAAAAAATGTTATTCAAAAACTCACGTCATTACCGCGTCTCACCGTTCCGCCCTACTGCCGCCGAGCGGCGCTGGCGTCATTCTTTTCAGAGCACATTCAGCAAGAGCAGCATTCTGCAACTGGTGGGTCTGGTACAACGCACGCAGGATTGTTGTTGTGTCCTAGGGCGGGCGGGAGTTAAATCTATTCGGATGTAACATCTCGTGTAATTTTGGTAGAAATACACTTAGGTAAGTTATTTTAACCATAAATTACACAGCGATGTTACATCCTCTAGATTTAAGTAATACCACGTAGATGTTAAGAGTCTGTTGCAGAATGAAAATAAATCAATATATTTATTCTTAACACCATATTGTAACGAGGTAGCATTACATAGTTAATTGTAATGAAAAAATAATACAATAACCTGAAGCTTTTAGTAGTTTTATAGTAAACTTTACTAATAACTTTATAATACTGCATCAGAACACGGACACCTTTACTCCAGATGACCAATTTTATTTGTCGGTATTATTTACTAAATAACGTTATTATTACGAAAATGACTAAGTACATATTTCTTTAAATGTATGAAAGTTTGGCTGAGGAAATTGATTGCAATTGTCTAAAAAATTGGAAATAATTAAGTGAAAGATAAGGTCAGTAGATGTTTTTATAATATTATCGGTGGTTAGTTAGTATATTATGTGATGTATGTTGTATAAATAACGATACGATTGAGTTCAATGTCTTGTAAAAATAGGAGTTAACAATCTTTTCGACAACGTATCTACATAGAATCATTGTTTTACACGTGCACTTTACCAATGATCAACGAGAACGGAAAAGTTATTTTGAAAAACTCCTTTATAAATATACTACTTACTAGGATAACTGTTACAAGTCTACCTTACCAATGATCAACGATAATCGCTGACCGATATCAATAATTATCTTATTTCTCTATTGCAATTTATCAATTTAAATTATTCAGTTGACAAAAATATCCCACTATTTTAATGCTACCTACATTTTACTGATTGATTATGATATAAGGTAATGAAATAACATTGCCAAGGCAATACTGCACCATAGTTGGGGAGGTTCCCTGGAAATTTACATGTGAAGATTTTTATGCGAGTTAAAATAAATGATTTGTGAGCTGATGACTAATTTCAAAACGAACCCGTACCACATAAACCTTAGTGAACGTAAATGCCATTGATGATGATGATGAATATCATAAATAGGAGGTACCACGGTTGACTAATCCAGTAAAGAACAATGATTACACCACTAGCTTTATTATTATTTGTTAATTCTTTATGAAATTTTAATACCGATTGGCAGGGAGAGAATGTGTACAAATAAAACTTATCGCAAGTTATGGTACCTAACACATCTACTATATCATATGCCCCGCGATCCCTTTTCGGAGAAACAATTGGTTACATGAAAAGTTAAGCACAGATGCAAATATATTGATATTTGGTTAACCAAACTCACGAACAATGTTCCCATAACTACTCGTAGACGTAGGCTCCATACCGTATCGATGTTGGAATTCCTAGAAGCCTGGGCTGTATCAATATCTTGTGTATAAAGCGAAAATAAAAATATTCCTAACTTCACACCACCACCATATTTGTCTGCAATTTTCATTGAGGTGTGGTGTGTAGGTATTTATGTATGAGATTGCAGTGGTGTTAGTTAATTTTAGTTAGGCTGCGCTAAAAAAGCAGCTAGAAGCGCAGAGTAATCAATCTGCGAGTCATTTCATTTATAGATCGGTACAGCGATTTACTTCTACAGATATTATACTACTACAGTCCTCCAACCAGTCATTAACGAATCAGTAAAAATTTCAAACATGTAATTGTTTTTGTTGCTATGGCGCTCATTAGGGGAGGCCTATGTCCAGCAGTGGACTAATATAGGCTGATGATGATGATGATGATTGTTTTTGTAATTTATTTTGGTCTATAACAGCAATAGTTGGCCACCAGTTAAAATTAAAGATGCCTTCGGTAGTGATGGTCCTCGTTTGATTGTGAAGCTATAGGTAGTAGGTACCAACCTTCTTTTGCGTTCAAAACGTTAAGTGTAAATCCAACCATAATGCTACTGCTGCAGTTGGTCAACCAATGAATTAAGCAAAATCGCAAGGTGCAATAGAATCTACTAATTGTGCATTATTTACTTGTTAGGTACTTGTTACCAATTCAACATTTCATTGGCTTTCTCTTGAGGTAATTACATAATTATTTGATTAGATAGATTGATTGCAATGGCATAATGCATGCATTTATTTTTCAAATCCTAGAAATGTACGTGATTAATGATTATGTAGAGGGCGCGGGCCGCGCCGCCGCCGCGTGCCGCTACACGGGGCCAGGGCCGCACCGCGCGGCCCTGCGGGTCGCACTACCGAGGCTGGGCAGTGAATGCGTTAAACCCTGAACGTTTTTACGCAGCACGGTATTTACTGCGTTTTCTTATGATTTGTAGCATGAGCCGATACAAAACATTATAATCTAGTTAGGCTACTGCGAGTAAGACATTAGCTGGGGTAAAAACATACGTCGCTGAACAAAGATCATAGAGTAGGCAAACGAGAGAGAACGCTAGAGTTGTTCTAATCTACAACATGAATATTTTATGTGATAGATGAATACTGATGGGCGCTGCTACTGTCTAGTTTCTATTGAGGCTGGACGCCGCCGTGGCCAAAAATTCTTCTAAGAAGACGTCATAGGTACCTACTAAAAGTATGAGGCATATTATGAGGCATACATTTTGCCATGTATGTATGTCCCATCATTTACCAACTTACAAGCTGTGCTTCCATTTTCAAATACGAAGCTATGGCACATTTATTGAATGTTTGACATTGAGTAGGTATAAATCGAAATTCTTCGTTACTTTAGGTGTACTGTAGTACGTACTGGTAAGGCTGCTCAATGTTCGTTGATATTGCACCTAGAATTGTAAAGGTTCACAGTGATACTCATTTCCTTTTTAAGGAA
Organism: Eupithecia subfuscata; assembly: GCA_963564075.1. Taxonomy (NCBI): domain Eukaryota; kingdom Metazoa; phylum Arthropoda; class Insecta; order Lepidoptera; family Geometridae; genus Eupithecia; species Eupithecia subfuscata. The sequence goes on along the minus strand of OY751124.1, from coordinate 7,254,464 downwards.
AAGGTAGGTTGCTATTGCGACTGTGGTTCAGTATTCTGTAGCATAAAATTAACGAAGGGAATCTCACGGCCCCTGCATAGAACAAATAACTAGATTATTTCTAATAGATTGTAGCTCAATATTTCAGTAGAAATATTGGATTGTACCAGTATGTAGGTACATACCTCTATTGGTGTTGACGGTCGCAGCCTTGGTTGGCGGCGGTGGCTTGTGCTGGTGCAGCGGGCGCGGCTGCGTCGAGCTGGAGCCCCTCCCCCTGGACGTCGAAGGCTGCGGCTCGTAGTACCGGTGCGGGCTGCTGCTGCTGTCTTCACGGTGTTTTGAAGAGGAGCGGGTCGAGAGATTACCTATCGTTACCCGGGTTTACGTTGGAACCTACTAAGTGAGGAGCTAGGTTGCGTGAATTAATTGGCTTGACCTCTGGAGCTTTTTATGGTTTCACCAAGTTTGTCCCCAGACTGGAAATTTTATCACCATTATGACTAATTATTTGTTGTAACCGAATAAACCATTATCCAGTAATGTGAGTAATCGTTTTTGTCAGAACTTGTGACACGTCCGACGCTTACTTGATGACTTCAAGCTTGGGCAAGTCAGCCTGTATAAAAACATTAGTGAAGTTGAATAGACCTGCTATTCCCGATTCCAGTTGGTTTTGAGAATATTCCAATCTCTTATTGTGGGCAAAACGGCACTTTTCTCAAAATTGGGTATTGTGGCCCGTACCTACTAGCGGTATTCTGGGGAATCAGCATGTATCTACAAGGGCCTCCTATGGCTCCTAGGCGAGTCCGCCCAGTAATATTTTCCCCAACGTTCAGAGATTTGTGGTGGGATTTTTTCACCCAATTTTCGGCCTGTACTACAATTTCTAAGATTTCAGCTGGAATTCATAATGTAGGTTCAGCTACGAGTGTTTAGCCCACAGTAGGGTCTAATACCTCGACCGACGTCGATGATGTAGGTTGATATTATACCTGGTGTTATATGGGGGTCTGAGATCGGCATTGGGAGCTGAAGCGCTCCTGGAGACTTAAGCAAACGGAGTCACACTCACAATGGATTCCATGCTTGGTTCTGGGTAGTGTACTTCCAGAAAGTCGTATACCTTTCGGGCGAGGGTATATCGAGAGAATGTACCTAGTCACTTAGGTAATTATGTGTTGGACGTAGGCCGGGCTCAGCGATCGAATATCTGATCGATGACGGTTACTTTCTGGATGGCATCACGTACCATCACGTTAAGAAAGAACCACGATATGATTCCTGGGTAACATCTCGTATCACCACGTTAAGGAATATAGTTTGTGTAACCATCTGGATAATATCACGTATTACCACATTGAGATGGTACGTAGGTAATGGGTAATTGTCATAAGATTAATGATATGAAAACATTGAATATTGTAGTAACGTCTCGTATCACCACGTTAAGGAATATAGTTTGCGTAACCATCTGGATAATATCACGTATTACCACATTGAGATGGTACGTAGCACGTAGGTAATGGGTAATTGTCATAAGATTATTGATAAGAAAACATTGAACTTTGTCGATATACGATGTGAGGGTAGTTATGCATATCTTACCTTTATCTCGGTCCAATTTCCTTTCATTTTGTTGAATGTTTCGACGAATATCATTATCACTGTTATTCTTATGCTTACTTTTGCCCATAACTATAAATCACTTCGATATTGCGGAAGAAATTAGCGATTTTCGATGTAAAACTCGTTCACTCGATGTTGACGATGCGTCACACGAAAAACGAATGACGCCAGCGCCGCTCGGCGGCAGTAGGGCGGAACGGTGAGACGCGGTAATGACGTGAGTTTTTGAATAACATTTTTTCAGATCTTCTTATTAAGCCTAAAAAAAATAGTGCTTTAAACAGTGTGACGATGTATTACGATGGAAAACGTACTGCGTGGTATTACTTAAATCTAGAGGATGTAACATCGCTGTGTAATGTAATGTAATGACTAATGATAGTCAGTTATCCATAATAGTATCAGCTCTGCTTAGCTTGGAGCTAGATGGTGCTATGTGGATTGTCTAGCATTGTTTTTATTTATTTTTCTCTTTGTTCAGAGGGCTCAAGGAAAACCGCGGCATTTAAGTTCCGCGAATGCTGAGCTGATAGAGGTTAGTCAATTATTATTATTTGTGACACGCTTCTGGTTCAATTCGACAGGTAGCTTAACTGATCCATAACAATACCAGTCGTCGCGTCCTCGCTACGCTGGCTGCATTGCCCCGCTGTATTGCAATGCTGATACGCTGCACCAGATACTCACCAGCTCTCGGTTCACGTATTTTATTAACCCAATAGATGTTGTATAAGATTTTCCCTATTTTCAGAAACACAAGAAGTCTAAAAACCTCTCAGAACACCAAATCGTCACATGTCACAACTGTAATCAATCGTTCACGTCTAAAGTGCGCCTTAAATTTCACATGTGAGTATCTTAGAGCCTTATAATTTTTTAATAATGTTAAACAAGTGAAGGCTGATGTAAACGTTAAAGGGGAAACGTTAGATATAGTAGAAAGTACTGTATTCTTAGGAATCACCTTAGATAATAAACTTCAATGGGGCCCACACATAGGCTATCGAAGGGACTTAGTTCTGCAGCGTATGCAGTCAAAAAAAATCCGTCATCTTACAGACGTGGATACATCTAGACTTGTTTATTTCAGCTACTTCCATAGTATTATGTCTTATGGTATACTGCTGTGGGGGAACGCTGCAGATATTAACACCGTATTTGTGCTGCAGAAGAGGGCTGTTCGTGCAATCTATAATATGGGTCCCAGAGAATCCCTGCGTGATAAATTCAAAGAAATAAACTTAATGACAGTACCATTTCAATATACCTATTTATGAAAACTTGTTGTACACTCATAGAAATATAAGTCAGTTCCCTAAAAATAGCGATAAACATAATTTGAATACCAGAAACAAACATAAGCTCGCTGTGCCCACAACTAGGCTACACAAAGTTAATGTATCTTTTAAAGGGCAATGTATATGCTTCTACAACAAAACTCCTAGTGAGTTGCAAAAATTATCAGTAAATAAATTCAAACAAATTGTCAAAACCTTACTGTGCAAAAAGGCTTACTAATATAAAATATCAGATTATCTAAATCTAGAGGATAAAAAAGCTTGGGACGGGTTTTGCTCCAACTCGAAAAATAACAACTAACAGGTTAAAGGTTTCTTCGTCGCTTCTTTACTTTAGTCTACATACCGAAGCAACAGAAATAAAAAAATATCACTTTATTTCCGTGTCAGTGTTTAGTTTTACAATTTGACCTTTTCTTAGTGTACATTTATCGTATTTATGGAAATAAAGAGTTTTTGATTTAGATTAATTTTGATTTTTAAAAAACTAAGTAACTAGTATACCAACAACAGCCAAGGCGTATCATCAGGGCTACTCAGAAACTTCGTTTTCGAGTCTTTGACACGGAATCTAACACAGATTCGCCCGAAATTCAAATATTTTAACGGTTTGTAATAAATTTTCTGCGTTCTGCAAGGAATCAAACTACCAGAAAAGTAGTTTTCCACAAATCCTAGACCACTTTCTACAGACCCTATATTGTAACAATAGTATACCATAGCCTGATATAGCTTTTGGTCATTATTTTGAATTTCAGCAATAAATCTTTGATATTATTTAATGCTCCAAAAGTAGCATAAATTTTAAAAATTTTTTAAAGAAAAATTTATTCGATGGGTCTCAAAACTGAGTCTATTTGGTTCTGTAATTTTTTTTCCAAAACTTATAGTTGTAGTCGCAGTAAATCACAAAAACTGATATCTGCCTACGGCGACCGAGCCAGTGACGTCACACGCATCCGCGGGCGGTCACTCAGTGAACTTCGTTAGTAATTTGGTCATAACTTCGTCAATTTTTGTCGGAGAACAAAAATTTTTGCACTGTGTCTTAAGGATTTCTTAGCTCTAGAAATCTGCATTCTCGTCATTACGTCCGTGATGAATACAAGATCTGTTAACGCAGCGCTGCGAAATATCGAACATTATAAACCTTTTAAATCCAAATAGTTAATCAATTCAAATAGTTATTAGCACTTAAGTCATTCGCATACAAACTCACTCGCAGTGCCTTCAGTTATTCCGTGACCATGGCGCATGAAACTGTGCCGAAATATTGGAAAGCTCAAAACTCAAATCATGGTAAATACCCCGTTGTAAAACAGCCGTTATTCACAAAGAAAATTATACTAGTATTTACCATTGAAACAATTGAGCTAACTGCAGACTGTTGCAAACAGTCTACAGCTAGCTCAACTGATCCATATCAAAACCAGTTGGTCCCCGCTACGCGGTGGCTGCATTGCCACGCTGTATGGCAATGCTGATGCACTGTGCCAGATACTCACCAGCTCTCGGGTCACGCGTCGCTTCGACCAGACGCTCAGATAATTTTTTAAAAACCCGAAGCGCCTCGATACCCCACGGACCTAGGGTCTCGACTCCAAGGGGAGCAAATGTATAGGCTCTGTCGAGACCTGCATATTTGCGCCTCTTGAGATCTTCGGCCAAATCCGTTGTAAATGACTTTAGTATAGAACATTATTTATTTGATTATAGGCAATTCCACGATATGACCTCAATGCTGACAGACGGCCAGTACAAGTGCTTGCAATGCGTCGATATTTTTACAACGGAGACGCAGTTGTTCGACCATGTACACTTCACGCATGAAAAGATACGCAGATGGCAGTGTCCTGTGCAAGGGTGTCAGAAGACTTTCTATTTGAGGTAAGGGGAGAGTTGGTCTATGGGGTGTTGATCCCTAAGGTGTGAGTTGACTCACAACTTAGGGATCAACTCACACCTCAGTATCTACCAGCCTATTTAGGTAGTCTATTATTTGTTTGAACCAATACTAGGTTACCGAATTAGGCATCATTTGAAGTGTATTTATTGGAAATGAAAGAGGAAGGGGTGAAAGGTAAGGGAAATGTTGATCCCTGAAATGTGGAAGACTTGAACCAGACATTTAGATTAAAATTATAAGAGTAGGTTGGTACACACTATATAATTAAAAGTAAAATAAACTATTCACTTCATGCATGAAAGGATACAAAAATTGCAGTGCCCTGTGCAAGGGTGTCAGAAGACTTTCTATTTGAGGTAAGGGGGAGAGTTGGTTCATGGGGTATGAGTTTACCAAGGGATGAAAAGTAAGGGAAGAGTTGATCCCTGAAGTATGTAAGAGTAGAACCAAACACAAATTATTCGATTGTGTACCTACTACATAATTAAAATTAACAACATTCAAATAATAGAAATCAATTAGAAAAAGTATTTACAATTGGAACAACTAAGCTAACCGCAGACTGTTGCAAACAATCTACAAGTAGCTCAACTGATCCATATCAATACCAACCGTCGCGTTCCCAAGACGCTGGCTGCATTGCCCCGCTGTATGGCAATGCTGCGCCAGAAACTCACCAGCTCTCGGGCACGCGTCGCTTCGACCAGACGCTAAGATAATTTTTAAAAACCCCAAGAGCCTCGGTACCACATGGACCTATGGTTCGACTCCAAAGGAGCAAATGTGCAGGCCAATAAAAGTTCAAACAAAACTTTTCACTTCACTTATGAGAAGATTCACAGATGGCAGTGTTTTCGCTAGTAATTTGGGCATAACTTATATACAAAAATTTTTGCACTCTGTGTTATGGATTTCATAGCTATATAAATCTGCATTCTCAACTAATACCTACGGCTCCTCATTAGTTATGCTGATGGCAATCCGAATAAATAAATAAATAGAGTTTCAAATAACTTTCTGTAATTCGCAGGGCAACACTGACTAAGCACAGTCGAACGCACACAGACACGCGTCGGTACGTTTGCGTGACCTGCGGTAAACGCTTCCTGGATAAACAGACGTTGGACGAGCATGGTGTTACGCATTTACAGGTAAAAAATAAAAAACAATAAAACAGACCCGACGGTATGACACTAGTCCCATGGGAATTGGGGAGGCCCATTGTGTGGGACGCTACATGCGTCGACACACTTGCGCCTTCCCATCTTCCGAGGACATCCGTGAGGGCGGGTGCGGCGGCAGATTTGGCCGAAGATCTCAAGAGGCGCAAATATGCAGGTCTCGACAGAGCCTACACATTTGCTCCCCTTGGAGTCGAGACCCTAGGTCCGTGGGGTACCGAAACTCTTCGGGTTTTCAAAAAACTATCTGAGCGTCTGGTCGAAGCGACGCGTGACCCGAGAGCTGGTGAATATCTGGCACAGCGTATCAGCATTGCCATACAGCGGGGCAATGCAGCCAGCGTCTTGGGGACGCTTCCGACTGGTGTTGATATGGATCAGTTGAGCTATCTGTAGACTGTTTGCAACAGTCAGCAGTTAGCTCAATTGTTTCAATTGTAAATACTAGTATAATTTTATTTGTGAATAAAGATGTAAAAGATAAAAAAGTAAAGACCCTACTTATTATTCGGTAAGTACTCTTATTGACTATCGGACTCGATATAACTTTGCGTTGTTCTGTTCAATACTCGAAGATAAGATTTGAGATTTCCCCAAATTTTCCAATATATCAGGCAACTTTTTTAATAAATAAGAAGGTAGTAAGATTTTTTCCAGGACACAAGGACTATAACTAATAGGTTTAAATATCAGATTCTCAAGCCAATTTAGAATTGGCTTGAGAAAAGCTGAACAGATTTCATATGGAATTTATAAATTGAAATATCAAATCAAATTTATAGATTTGATTTGATATTTTAAAAGAGAATGCTGTAAGAAGCATTTTCTTTTTTAATTTATTTCATACAGCGCATACTGAATAGCATTATGTACGGTATTAAAGCCGTAGATAGAAATACAAATAAATATTCTAGAGATTGATACATATACATTTTAGAGCACCCCAGTTTTCTTTTCATTGTACTAAGCTTTAAATTGTTTTATGGTTTTTTAGATCAAACCATACCAATGCCACATTTGTCTGAAACAACTCACCCGCGTCTCTCGTTTGCGCATGCATGTGCGCGCGCATGAAGAGGAATTATCGCCGACGTTGTTGCCCGTCTGCAGAGTCTGTCGCCGGGCGTTCAGAGATGCCGTTGAGGCGCAGGTGAGTCAGGGGCAACAATTTTTTTCTTTTTTAAATTTCGAACCATTTTATATATTAAACACTCGATAATTCGTAATATTTAAGAGTCTCGAGTTTCGAACTAACGAGTTCGACTGTATATAAATAAATAATGCTGGACAATTCACACAGCGTTATCTAGCCCCAAGCTAAGCAGAGCTTGTGTTATGGGTACTACATAACTGATATACATAACACAATACACTACATAGATAGATATTTTATTTTACTACACATAGAAAACATCCAGAATACCCTGAACAAACATCTGCAGATCGTACAAACATTACTATAACCTCCTGCGCCTGCTCCTACGTAGACGCACTCGCCTCGGTAGCGGAAAGTCTGAATAGCCTCCTGCAGGAGATGGACACGCCTTCTAGAATGCAGGCAAGCCAGAGCGGCGCTTCCATCAACATCGCCGAGGCTGACAAAACGCCTGCTAAACCTAAACAGAATGGACCTGCGTATCCTGGTAGGAACACTAACAGGACACTGCCCACTAAACAAACACCTATTTACCATCGGAGCGACGGCTAGCCCTCTTTGCAGAGGATGCCTCAGCGACGACGAATCAGCTGCCCACGTAGTCCTGGAATGCGAGGGAGTAACAACACAACGAACAGAAATCCTCAACTTGCCGAGGTCACTCCGCGAAGCCTGTGAAGATCCCAGGAAGATTCTGCGCTTCTGGACGGAGTTAGGCTGGCTATGCTAGCAAATGAGACGCATAATGGACCAAACACGAGTCTAAATGGGGAAATAAGACTACTTCCACCTAAACCTAAACCTAGCCTCCTGCAGGGCTATTTTAGACTCTCCGCTACCGAGACATCGACTCGGAATCTGACACAGATTCGCGCGAAATTCAAATACCTTTGCGGTTTTAAATATTTTCTGCGTTCTGCAAGGAATTAAACTACCAGAAAAGTAAATTTCCACAAATTGTTGACCATTTTCCATGAACCTATCTATACTAATATTATAAAGAGGAAAGATTTGATTGTTTGTTTGTATTGAATAGGCTCCGAAACTACTGGACCGATTTGAAAAATTCTTTCACCGTTAGGAAGCTCACTTTTCAGGGAGTGACATAGGCTATATTTTATCCCGAAATTCCCACGAGAACGGGAACTACGCGGGCGAAACCGCGAGGCGATCGTCTAGTGTTACTATAAAGTATGATACAATGTAGTTTTCGGTAATATATTGATTTTCACTAATAAAGCTCTTATTAATAACTCCAAAAGAAGCGCTAAATCTAAATTTGTTAAAACATGGGTTCATAGAAAATGTTTTATTATTTATGGACAACTACTTGTCTGGTAGTTCAATTTCTCGTAGAACGCAGAAAATATCAAAAACCGCTAAAATATTTGAATTTCCCGCGAATCTGTGTCAGATTCCGAGTCGATGACTTGGTAGCGGAGAGTCGGAATAGCCCTGCTGGTCTGGCACCATCGATGTATGTCTGGCACTCCGGCAGGGCACATGCCTGCCTGCGGCACTATCCAGTGTCCGTTGGTTGCCACTTATTGCAACATATTAATGGAAGTCCGTCGGGAAACAAATGGTCGATTGAAATAAAACGTCAAGCTTGAGTGAGACTCGCGCACTAGGGGTTCCGTATAATTGTAAGACCTTGTAGAGAGCAGCGCTTCCAGCTGCATCACCAAGGCTAACTAAGCGCCTACTGAACTTGACCAGAATGGACCTACGCGTCCTAGTGGGGACACTCACAGGACACTGTCCACTAAATAAACATCTCTTTAACATCGGAGCAACAGACAGCCCTCTCTGCAGGGGGTGTCTCAGTGACGAAGAATCAGCTGCCCAAGTAGTCCTGGAATGCGAGGGAGTAACAACACAACGAACAGAAATCCTCAACTTGCCGAGGTCACTCCGCGAAGCCTGTGAAGATCCCAGGAAGATTCTGCGCTTCTGGACGGAGTTAGGCTGGCTATGCTAGCAAATGAGACGCATAATGGACCAAACACGAGTCTAAATGCGGAAATAAGAGTACTTCCACCTAAACCTAAACCTAGCCTCCAGCAGGGTTATTTAGACTCTCCGCTACCGAGACATCGACTCGGAATCTGACACAGATTCGCGCGAAATTCAAATATCTTTGCGGTTTTTAATATTTTCTGCGTTCTGCAAGGAATTAAGCTACCAGAAAAGTAAATTTCCACGAATTGTAGACCATTTTCCATGAACCTATCTATACTAATATTATAAAGAGGAACGATTTGATTGTTTGTTTGTATTGAATAGGCTCCGAAACTACTGGACCGATTTGAAAAATTCTTTCACCGTTAGGAAGCTTACTTTTCAGGGAGTGACATAGACTATATTTTATCACGAAATTCGCACGGGGGCGGGAACTACGCGGGTGAAATCGGCAATCGTCTAGTGTTACTATAAAGTATGATACAATGTAGTTTTTGGTAATATATTGATTTTCAGTAATAAAGCTCTTATTAATAACTCCAAAAGAAGCACTAAATCTAAACTTGTTTAAAAATGGTTTCATAGAAAATGTTTTATTATTTATGGACAACTACTTGTCTGGTAGTTCAATTTCTCGTAGAACGCAGAAAATATCAAAAACCGCTAAAATATTTGAATTTCCCGCGAATCTGTGTCAGATTCCGAGTCGATGACTTGGTAGCGGAGAGTCGGAATAGCCCTGCTGGTCTGGCACCATCGATGTATGTCTGGCACTCTGGCAGGGCACATGCCTGCCTGCTGCACTATCCAGTGTCCAGTTGCTTGCCACTTATTGCAACATAATAATGGAAGTCGGTCGGGAAACAAATGGTCGATTGAAATAAAACAAAGCTCAAGTGAGACTCGCGCACTAGGGGTTCCGTATAATTGTAAGACCTTGTAGAGAGCAGCGCTTCCAGCTGCATCACCAAGGCTAACTAAGCGCCTACTGAACTTGACCAGAATGCACCTACGCGTCCTAGTGGGGACACTCACAGGACACTGTCCACTAAATAAACATCTCTTTAACATCGGAGCAACAGACAGCCCTCTCTGCAGGGGGTGTCTCAGTGACGAAGAATCAGCTGCCCAAGTAGTCCTGGAATGCGAGGGAGTAACAGCGCAACGACACGAAATCCTCGACCACCCGAGGTCACTCCGCGAAGCCTGTGAAGATCGCAGGAAGATTCTGCGCTTATGCGCAAAACACGCACAATGGACCAAACCGAGTCTAAGTGCGGACAATAAAGTACACAAACCAAACCAAACCTAGACCTTGTATCTTGCCAAATATCATGATTCTACTTAGGTCAACGGGAAATAGGTTTCCTGTAGGCTTAGGTCTATGTCATGGCGAGAATAAATTGTTTTTTTGAATTTACTACAAATTTACGGTTTTCTGAGTTTTTTCTTTATCCTCATGTGCTTAAAGATCTTGCTTCATGTCAAATTTTATGATGGTCAACCAGAAGTACCCTATAGGTTTTATGTAGTTTATCTATAGATGTATATGCGACAATCCTATCCATACGAAATTGTCTGGCAGAGATCGTTCTTAAGCGATAAGACCGCCAAGAGTGACTTATGATACAATTTTTTCATTCATTTATAAATTGATTCCTAGTTTTAAGTGTGCAATAAAAGTATTTTCTATCTATTTACCTACTTATGGTTCTCACCAATAATTTTACAGGAGCACGCAACAAAATCCTCGGATTGCATCGAAGCGATCGCTGGTGAAGTGAAGACAGAAGAAGAAACGGCTGTACAGCTGTCGCCCACCAGTGGAATTGTGCGGCAGACAATACAAGTCATTCGTAAGTTTTAGCAAACAGTGAATATACATTGTTCTTTGCTACGCTTCTTTGAGACGGAAAAAGTGTGTCTCTATGTCCAGCTCTTTTAAACCCTTAACTTTGACATTGACCTCTGACCCTGACCCTTGACCTTGCAGAGTACTCATCCTAAAACGCGAATACTACGTCAAGTAGCCTCTCCCGTAGCAGCCCCGCTCCTATCGTAGCCAGCGATGCCCTACCGTTCATAAGAGTGGTCGAGATAAGGCTTTCATCTTTGGCTTTGACCTTTGACCTTCCAAAGGGAGGAGCACTCCCCAAAACACGATGCTGATGACCCTGAGCCTTGAAACCGCCCTTTTACCCTGACCCTTGATCTTGCAGAGTGCCCCTCCCCCAAAACGCGAGTACCACGTCAAGTAGCCTCCCCCGTAGCAGCCCCGCTCCTATCGTAGCCAGCGATGCCCTACCATTTATAAGAGTAGTCGAGATAAGGCTTTCATCTTTGGCTTTGACCTTTGACCTTCCAGAGGGAGGAGCAATCCCCAAAACAAAACACAAAACACGATGCTGATGACCCTGAGCCTTGAAACCAACCTTTGACCCTGACCCTTGATCTTGCAGAGTGCCCCTCCCCCAAAACGCGAGTACCACGTCAAGTAGCCTCGCCCGTAGCAGCCCCGCTTCTATCGTCGTTGACTAGCGACGCACTACCACTTATAAGAGTGGTCGAGATCGAGAAGGCTTTTAGATGTGAATATTGTGAAGAGTAAGTGAATCTTTCTTTATACATTTTTCTCTTTTATAAATATAAGACTAAGTTCTTGTCTATCTATTAATACTAATGTTGTTTTACCAGTGTTTTCTACATAGAAGAAGGGCTGAACGACCACAGAGCGATCCACAAGGGCGTCAAAAATCCCTTTACGTGTCACATCTGCAAAGTTAGCTTTGCTACTTATTCCAGGTCAGTAATTATTAGGGTGATATTATTAGACTAGTAGTTCTACGAACAGTAGACCTCGCGAGCATGCTCATTATTTTTCACAGCTTGATCATAATTTTTCCCTGTTTCCTGCTACCACCGTAGACGTGGGTTTGGACGTGGCCGTGAAGGTGGGGATGGGCGTGGACGTGGCCTTGGGCGTGGGCTGGGCGTGGCCCTGGGGGTGGCCGTCGACGTGGGGGTGGACGTGTGCGTGGGGTTGGTCTTGGGCGTGGACGTGGCCGTGGCCGTGGGGGTGGGCGTGGCCGTGGGCATGGACGTGGGCTCGGGCGTGGGGATGGACGTGGACGTGGCCGTGGCCACGGCCAGCTTACCCGTACAAGTTCCTCAGAAAAGCTCAAATTCTTTACCTAGGTAGACGGCGGCGTTGAGCCATCAACCCAAAATTGTTCTATTATTTGTCCGACGACGACGACATAGTATTCTCGAAGATGACAAAGATGTTGCTCGAAGTGGTACTGTAATATGCAGGATAATATGTAATATGCGGAGCGACTCTGCTCTTCATGCCAATGAATAATTTGAAGTGGGCCGAACTTTCATATAATCATCGAAATCAGATCTCTCAAAGCGGAGATATTCTAAAGCCCCATTTTTACCTTTTTTCGGAGGTAGTACGTCTTTAATCAAAAACCCCGACAGCAAAAGAATTCTATAAAATTTTAGAATCTGTGCACCAAGTTTCGTACCGATCGGTTGTAAAATACTACCTGTAGAGGAGGACGGACATACTGACTGAAACGCTAATTTTGCTAGACTTGATGCAGAGACGCTTCCCTCACTTCGTTCGCTCGGTCAATTATATAGGTTGGGTTTTTTAGACGTGGCATATAAAAATAAAAAAATTCTTGGAATCCTTTAAAAGTTTCTTGCGATTTCTGACTTTTTGTTCTTTAACCTCAGTTGGTCCGGTAGAAGTTTTTGATCAGTCTAAAAAACAGGATTGATTGGCAGCGAGTTCAAAACGCCAGTATTAGATTTGGTTTTCCCATACCTCGCCAAGCCCACATCTAGCCTTACATAAACAGCCACGGACTTCTTAACATGTCATCGCATCTTTACACTTTGCTACTTTACTTTTTGGAATACCTAGTTAAAAAACAGGTGCCAAAATACTGACAAAACGACGAAACGACAGAAGATCGATCCGTTCTTTCGATGCCTCTCCTATAAAAATCATTTGACTGACATTTGTTTATTAAAGATCCAAAACGTAAGATTTCAGTCGGTTAGCATCCGAAGCAACTTTTTTATAATGGTCCATCCACCATTTCGTGCAATCCGTCAACCGAAGCTTCGCATTTCATGTTTCAAAGTAGGCCTCCAGTATCGAACGAACGAGTCAATGAGCTCTGCAACATTGATAACCTAATCTTTTAACTTCATCTTAAATCTTCATCTTAACAGATGCACAACCCACAAGACCACTCATGGTTTCTACAAGCGACCGGCGGCGGCCGGCAATGACCAAGCTACGGGCGTCGTTGGTTATGGCGACTTTCCTACTGTCAAACACTTCTTGTGCGAGGTCAGTTAACTACCACAACATGCAATAAACTAAATACAGTCTAAGGTTTTTTGTTATAGTGCGTAACCCCACACTCAGGGTAATTTCTAAGAAATCAAATAATATCGCAAAAATGTTCGACTTCGACGGGACGTGAACCCGCATCCTTCCTTCAGTACAGGAATGTGCTAACCAACTACACCACGAGGTCAAGTGACGTGGGAGTCGAAAATCTATGCGACTTCCTACGGTCTCTAGCGCCGTTAGCTCCACCTACAGGGGAAACAATCACACGTTTCATTCATTTAAAATTATTATTTTACGTCTAGCGATAGAATGTTTTTGATAAGGGTTATTCGGGTTACTTTTTCTAAAAGCTATTGAAACAAGCTACAAAACTAGGTATACATGGTTTTATATTGTATTTTATTTTATTTACGCATACCTTTCTACCGAAAAAAGTCAAAAAGGAGTGCTTTTTCTAATTGGTGTTGTGTGTTTGTCATTTTCTCCGTCATTTATGAAGCGACTAGTTTAAGCACGCGGCTCCGCACGCGTTGTTTTTAAAGAAACATTTTAAGGTGATTTCTATCCCATGGGATGATTTATGGGATAAAAAGTAGCCTATGTTTGATTCATGGGTTAGAATTACCTGTATGCAAATTCAGCCCGATCCGTTCAGTTCAGATATATTTCTGTGGCTACTTCCTCTTCCAAAACCAGCAGCACCATCTAGCCCCAAAGTAGGCAGAGCTTGTGATATGGGTAAAGTTACCAGAATGGTTCTAGATATAGAGATTTTGACGTGACAACGTCTTATAATTCGATAGAGCCGGCTGCACGCACGAAAAATCATGACTCATGCGGCGTTACCTCGCTCTGAGGCGTTACCTCGCTCTGAGGCGTTACCTCGCTCTGAGGCGTTACCTCGCTCTGAGGCGTTACCTCGCTCTGAGGCGTTACCTCGCTCTGAGGCGTTCCATGTAAGGCTTGAAGTGCAAGCGAGAGCGCGGAACGAGCGACAAAGAAGCACAATCGGCCTTTGCGTTCGGCAGCGTTCGACATCCGTCTCTCTCCTACTTGAGTGAGCGATGCGTCTGCGTGGACAGCTGCTATACTATAGTACATTTACATGTTTTGATCGAGTATCAAATGCTACCATTCCATCAGTATTTTCTTAAGACGTTGTCACGTTCAACTATCGTCAGTAAACCGACTTTACAGACAACCAATTTTTTTATCTTGCTTTTATCTCTATCTAGATAGAAGCATCGATATATTTCTGTGGAAGTAACCTATAATATGTTATTCCAGGTCCAGATGGTGTGTGTAAGATTCCATCCCAATCTATTCATTCGTTTTGTCGTTTTTGACAACGGCACAAACTTTCGCCTTTATAATATTACTAGCTGCCGCCCGCGGCTTCACACGCGTTGTTTCTATGGGCACGTTTTGAGGTTATTTCTATCCCATGGGAACTGATTTATGGGATAAAAAGTCGCCTATGTTTGATTCCAGGGTTAGACTTACCTGTATGCAAAATTTCAGTCTGATCCGTTCAGTAGTTTTGGCGTGAAGAGGTAACAAACATCCATCCATCTATACATCCATCCATCTAAGCTTTCGCATTTATAATATTACTAGCTGCGCCCCGCGGCTTCGCCCCCGTGGAAATTAATGTTTCCAACTTTCTTAATTTTTTCTTTCATAAGAACCTTCTCCTGACAATAACAAACACAACAAAGAAAGAATTAGCGAAATCGGTCCAGCCGTTCACGCGTGATGCCGTGACAACGGAAAACGGGTTTCATTTTTATATATAAGATTGTGATATAGTGTGATCAGGATTAATATACACCTTATTGCAGGACTGCGGAAGGTCGTATTTGCATTGGACTTACCTACAAGTGCACAGAAGAATGAAACATCCTAATGAAAACTACCCTCATAACTGTAACCAATGTGAAATGACGTTCCCTAACAGGTTGATTTTCTAATTAAACAATCTTATTAATTTTTGGAACGAAGTTCCTTGTCGCGCGTTGTGAAAGACTGAAAAAATTCTTACGAAAAGTTGTAACGACTTATTTTGACGAAGAGAACCGAAGAGAACCGAAGCAACGACATCAGCCGAGGTGCGCTTCGATTCGAACAATCATGTGTTCCGTTCGCTCGCGCAACGTGTCATTGGAGTGAGCGGGATATATCAGTTTTCTGCGGCCTCACTGAAGATGACGCGAGGACGCGAGATTAATCGAAAGGAACTTCGTTCCATCCGGGTGTCCCTTGACACCTCTCAAGTTTTTATTTTATAAACTGCGTTATTAAAGAATCGGACGTGGACAGTCACCACGGTAGGGGTGGTCCACCAGTTCGAAGTCCCTCAGCGAGCTATGGAAAGAGCTATGCTCGGAGTCTCTCTGAAGGATAGGTTTCGTAACGAATACATCCGACAGAGAACCAAAGTTATCGACATAGCTCAAAGAATTAGCAAGCTGAAGTGGCAGTGGGCCGGCCATATCTCGCGATGAACCGACGACAACGTGTTATAGAGTGGAGACCGCGACTCGGCAAACATAGTGTAGGACACCTACCAGCCAGGTGGGATGATGACCTGCGAAAGACTGCAGGCAGATGCTGGATGCGGCAAGCTGAAGACACGTCCTCAGCTTGCCTCATCCTTAAATGTCCAGCGGTGGTCACTCATATAGGTTGATGATGTATTTTAATTCATATAGGAAACAATGTTATTTGCGCTCATATTAACGTAAATAACGCGTTGAGATTGTAAATTCCCATAAACCGTTATTTCACGCTACTATCGGCGTTAATAAAGCGTTGGACTTTTTTTATTTTTTTTTATAATTAAATTTATTCACAAAGAAAATTATACTAGTATTTACAATTGAAACAATTGAGCTAACTGCAGACTGTTGCAAACAGTCTACAGATAGCTCAACTGATCCATATCAACACCAGTCAGAAGCGTCCCCAAGACGCTGGTTGCATTGCCACGCTGTATGGCAATGCTGATACGCTGTGCCAGATATTCACCAGCTCTCGGGTCACGCGTCGCTTCGACCAGACCTACTTACTTAATGCTCAATATTTTTTTCCAAATAGGAATAGATTAGGTGCGGTAGTCAGAGACAATCGAAAAAAAAAAAAGTTTTTAATATTTTCTAGACTCTACAAGTAATCTAAATAGCAGATAAGGAGTTTTGCGCACATTGTAGGTAAGCCATTTGCGTTTCTAAATCTTTACTAAAATCTAGAAACTACAAAAAGAAACCTTGTAGAATTTACCAAAACAGTAAAACCCGTTTTTTTTTCGTGTGTGTTTTCGAGAGAACCTTAAGGGCCGATTCACACATATCCGTGTAGTCAAAGGTCAGTGAATCTCCAATTTGGTACAGAATATTCACGGATCGATGACGGACCGACAATATTCTGTACCCAATATTAGATTCACTCATACTGAACTGTGACTTCACTGATATGTGCGAATCGGGCTTAAATGTCAAATTAACGCAAACTAACCTAATCCAACGCTAGAGGCGCAAATATGCAGGTCTCGACAGAGCCTACACATTTGCTCCCCTTGGAGTCGAGACCCTAGGTCCGTGGGGTACCGAGGCTCTTCGGGTTTTCAAAAAACTATCTGAGCGTCTGGTCGAAGCGACGCGTGACCCGAGAGCTGGTGAGTATCTGGCACAGCGCATCAGCATTGCCATACAGCGTGGCAATGCAGCCAGCGTAGCGGGGACGCGGCGACTGGTATTGATATGGATCAGTTGAGCTACCTGTAGATTGTTTGCAATGGTCTGCAGTTAGCTCAACTGTTTCAATTGTAAATACTAGCTCTAATTTATTTATATTATTTGTTGTTCTATGTGAATAAAGTAGGTAGGAAACTGATATAATTATGATGTTTATTTTAACAGTTGGAGCTTAGCTTACCACAGGAAGAAACTTCACAGCAAAACCAGCCAAGAAGAGGTGACAAAAACGAGTGTTAACTATAGGTTAGCGTTAACTTTTGAATTAAAATCGAAAACTCTTTATTTCCATAAATACAATAAATCTACACTTAAAAAAAGTTTAAATTATTTTAAACACTGACACGGAAATAGTTAAAGTGATATTTTTGATTTCTGTCGCTTCAGTGTGTAGACTAAAGTAAAGAAGCGACGAAGAAACCTTTAGCCTGTTAGTTGTTATTTTGCGGGTTGGAGCAAAACCCTCTAGAAAATCTAATATTTTATAGTACTTATGCCTTTTTGCACAGCCAAGTTTTTTTTTTTTTTTTCGAATTTATTTACTTACTGGTAATTTTTGCAACTCACTAGGAGTTTTGTTATAGAAGCGTATACATTGCTCTATAAAAGATACATTAATTTTGTGTAGCCTAGTTGTGGGTTGTCTATAATCTAATAAATAAAATTTTTATGTTAAAAAACCTAGAAATAGATAGGAAATCTAAGATTCACGTTTTTGTCAGGATACCCTGCCGAGACTGTGACGAGGTCCTGCCAAATAAAACTGCTCTCTATAAGCATAGGAAGAAGGAGCATATTGGAGTATCAACGAGCTCTAACACTAGCACTGCCGCCGGATCAGCTTGCAATAGCCAGGTTGAGAGGTGAGTTTTTTTAATCTTTAAAAAACAATAGGGTTCCGTGCCTAAACAGTGTCAACGGGTAAACCTACGCCGTTTGTGCATCGTCCATCATAAATATCTCTTTTCTACTGTTCTGCCTCGTTGGTCTAGCGGTCAGCTTGTTCAACCGCTGATTATGAGGTTCTAGGTTCGAATCCCGGGTCGGGCCAATAGTTATTGCTAACATTTTATAGTGTGCAAGTGTGTGCACAAACACAGATGCACCCTCTATTCCCTCACTCTCATAATCCGATGGGACAGCAGACCGACACGACCGGGGAGAGGTCAAGCGGACGACCAACGGCTTAACGTCCTTTACGAGGCACGGGGGTGTAACACCGCCTTCCTGTCTCCGGGCTACTGCGTAATTTTTCTAGCTAGAAAAACCGCAATAAAAACTATTGGCCCGACCCGGGATTCGAACCGAGAATACCGACAAATGTTTGTACGATCTACAAATATTTGTTCCGGGTGTTCTGGTCGTTTCTATGTATAATAAAAAATATCTATCTATATAGTGTATTATATTATGTATATCAGTCATCTAGTACCCATAACACAAGCTCTGCTTAGCTTGGGGCTAGATGATGCTGTGTGGATTGTCCAGCATTATTTATTTATTTATTTACTTAATACAATACACTACATAGATAGATATTTTTTATTATACATAGAAAACATCCAGAACAATCTGCAGATCGTACAAACATTTTTCCC